>OZ021724.1:106528522-107963522 GCA_963978545.1 Linyphia triangularis
AGTCGGGTTAAAAAATAAAATCGTTTTTTTTTTTTTTTCATTTTTCGAAGTTTTAGGCAGCTGCCTTATGCGGTTTTGACTAAAAACCTAATGATAGGTCTTTGGGCCACAACCAATCAGCACACCAAATATGAACATCGTGGGTCAATTTGTTCGGGAGTTATGCTGACCACGTTCCCCATCGTTCATCACTAACTTTTAGAGGCGGGCCATTTGACCTATGTTGGATATCGGATATATAATATTGGATATATAATATATAATATACACTTACATCTTTTATTAATATTAAACTGAAAACAAAGATTTATTTTAAAAACTACAATTAATAATTGATTATTATTTTTTTTTTCAAATAATCAAAAAATAATAATTTTCATTATTAGTAAATCAAAGTCTTAATATAAGTAAATATTTTGTTTCAATGTGGCAATGTGACTTGACCTAACCTTTAATAAAAGTATTTAAACTGAACTTGCGGTTTATTTTATTAGAGAGTCGATACCTGTTGCTGTATTTATTGCAGCCAATCTTAATAAGTTGTAAAGATGAGATTTAGTTAAAGTTATTTCTGTATTTATTCTTGATGAAAACCACCTTGCTGAAAGCTTCTTCATATAGTTTCTTTGGGCAAGTAGTGAAGAATTCTGTTTTTCATAGTTAACACATACTATTTCGGATAAATTATAAATATGCAACAGGTATAGTTTATACCGTAAAATTTTATTTAAAAAAAAAAATCTTCTGTAGTACCGGTGGGAGGCTGAAAAATATGTTGCGGGCCAAATCTGGCCCACGGATCACGCAGAATTTTGTTTTTACCGAAATATTTTCTGTATATTTGTTAAAAATGTTGTAGTATTAATTATGTAAAAAGGAAAATTTATGTACAATTCGCATAAAGCAGTGCAAGAATTTGTTTTTGCTTTCCTGCAATGTATCTCTTAATGCTTGAAAACGAGTTCTACAGTGATCATGCTGGAAAACGATGTTTACAAGGAGCAGGCATTTAACATTATAGTTAATGGTATATCGCCAAGTTGGCGAGAAATCACCAAATGTAGCCAAACTTGGCGACCATTTGACGACACTTTCGGTCCCCATGTACCTGTATAGAGCTTTTCAACTACGATCTGGAAAGTTCACCAAATTTCTAACTCTGGAAGATTCGCGAAGGAAACTTTCCTATATAAGGCCGGCCAAGAGTTAGTTGTCTCTCAGTGAGCATTCAGAGTAGTTCCAAAAGCGAACTGTATTGCATTGTCTTTTGCGGAGATTTTAGCAGTTGTGTATCAAGTTTTTAACTGCTGTTTGTGCTATATTGTTGTGTAAAGAGCTGTATTGAGTCTACTAAAACAAGAAGTTCTGGAGTTGTAAAAGAATCTGAGAAAAGTTATATAGGAATAAATTTCTGCAAGTTTTGATCTTCTTTGGCTTCAAGTCTTTCGAACCCATCCAAGCAACACTTTCATTACCCTTTGTATACATATGGGCAATTGAAAGTAAAAAAGGGATAGAAACAACAAGAATCAAATTGTGGAATGGTGCGTTCTGGCACTTTGCACCTCAGTTGTCCCGCAGCAAACGATCGTTCGCTTACGAAACATTTGGGGAAATAAAGAAATTGTTAGAGATAGTGTAAAAAGTATTTGTAGATATCAAAATAGTTTAACAAAAATTAGTGGAAGTGGCGACAAAAAAGTATAAAAAAGATCATGAGGGTCATCGTTTAAGAAATCGTTCAATGCAAAATTTTTCCAAAATACTTTGTGTAGAATGTTTAAAAATTGAATATACAATGTAAATTTAATTAAAGTTTTATCGTATTTATCTTAGTTTCATTTTCTTATATATTAAAATACCTGCTAGTTTTTGTCTATCTACCATCATGCATTCTAATAATCCATATTCATGCTAGCACACAATTCACTGTGGAGAAAATGATATTAGTAAATCTAAGTAGTTAATTTTTTTCAACAAAAAATTAACATATGAAAACAAAATTGTAACTTTAAACTATAAGTATGCATTGTCAACTTTTATGAAAAGTTCACTTTTTTTTATAGCAATCCAACACCTCGATTGAATGACAGTAAGTGGTCTAATTAGCTCTTCGAAAATTTTGCCTGTCGTAAACAAAATTGAAGGATTTTAAAAAAAAAACAGCAAAATAACAGTTTTTTTTTTTTTTTTTTTTTTTTTTTTTTTTTACATACGTTGTTAATTCTGATAGGGGAAGATTTCAGTATAACACAGGGTGTCTATAAAAAGTTGAACTCATTTTGATGCTGAATAATTCATAAAATAATGAAGATATAAGCAAACTTATGGCATTTATACATAGAATAACTCATTTTCATTTATAGTGAACGTTGCCATAGGAAATTTCCTTTTCCCATTTCAATACAATTTCTTTTGTAAATATCGTCTGCCCGAGTTATTAATTTTATGTTTTTCTCGTTTTTCTTTTTTAAGTATCGTCTGCGATGGTTCTTAATTATATGTTTTCCCTCGTGGCCACACAGATCACCTGATATAACGCCACTTGGCTTTTTCCTTTGGGGATTCGTAAAAGACATCGTTTACATGAGGAAAATGTCGAATGACTTAAGGGCAAGGATTAAATCCGCAATGGCCTCTGTGGATACCGACATGCTTCCCCGTACCTGGCGCGAAATTCACAAGCATCTTGATATTCTCTGTACTACGAACGGCGCACTTGTGGAAGTTCATTGACAAGGGCAATGATACTTTTTGAGTCTATCTAAACATTACTGTTATCAATTTAAATTTGTCTTCATTATGTTATGAATTACTCAATGTCAAAGTGTGTCCAACTTTTTAAAGACAAACGGTATATCGCCAAATTTTAGATAAATTTTTTGCAATCGATTTTTTTTTTTTCTTTTTTTTTTTTTTTTCTAACCGAATACTTTACTTTCATTACCTTTTGTATACACATGGGTAATTGAAAGTAAAAAGTTGATAAAATTTATAATACATTTCTAACCTTAAAATATATATCACTTGATATGTAACATATGGTTTCGAAAATATAATTTACTTAAATTGATTTTATTTCGATCCATATTTGAGGTTAGAAATGGTTGGTATGCATCTCCACCAGCTTATCCAGTTCCAAAAAACAGACTCGCTATCCGAAAAGAAAATGTAAATTACATTTAAAAGAAATAAATAAATAATTCATCGACATAACTTCAAAACTTTCAATTCCCAACAAAGTGGACGGTAACTTTATATATTTTCTTATTAAAGTTTAACAATTCACTTTATGAATTCTTTCACTAAAATTTGACAAAAGAAATACGCAACTATCTTGCATGTTAACTGTAAAACATCTGATGGATTCCCGCCAAGCATCGGAGCAAAAACAAAAGCATTACACCCTGCCAATAATAATTTATTCCGCCGAACTGAACTTGAATTAGAATCGCTTGATAATATAGAGAAGGTGCCAAATTTAATCAAAATTCGTTCGAAAGTGACAAAATAAACCGCCAAAGTTTAAAAGGGAAGTTTTACATTGTTGACACTTGGCGACTGTCCAATCTTGCGATAGGATGCTAAGGAAGATAAAATAAAAAAATGAAAAAGAAAGAAAATAAGTGAGTTTTATTCATGGAGAAAATGGCTTCCTTTTAAGTTAACAAAAAAATTGGCTGACGTTACGAATAATATTAGACTAGGTTTTGAGAAAGTGAAAAAAAGTTAAAGTTGATACCTGGCAGATGCATATTCGCAAACGGAACTGTGAGCCATAAATTTCTTGTTGGTAAAAATGTGCGGTGTTTTATGACTTGGTGCGCATACGTTTAAAGGAGGCAGACATTTTTATTTGGAATATGAAGATAAAATGATGTTTTAGTTTAACGAATTTATTAGTCTTTCTTTTTTTGGAATCTTCCTTAAGTATATGCCTTGTTTAATCAATCGAAGGTTTTCTTTTTTCAGCTTTCTTATCTATCAGATAGAAATCACTACAAATTCAACGCTGATTTTTTTTTTTTTTTCACAGACTTCGGCTAGAATTGTACGCTGATTACATATAAGTAAAAATCTCGTTGGGGTTTGTCTGTCTATCCAATCGTTTGTTAGAACGTCTCGTAGGGCTGGCGCTAGCAGTTTTGCCTCCCCGGGCAAAAGGGTAAAATGCCGTCCCTTCATAACAAAAATTAAAAGAGATAACCTAAAACCTTCAAGTGCTAAGTCTATAATAATAAAACAAGCTCTGTGGCTCTGTGGATCTATAGACCACTACTTAAAATTGGAGTAGAGCTCTGAAATTTTCGGCATAAGTAGTTTTTGCCTTATAATTGTATACATGTCAAATAGAATGTAAAAATTTTAATTAGTTCTTTTTTAATTAATTTTTTTAATTATTATTATTATTATTATTATTATTTCACAAAGCCACTTCAAACAGAGATACAGCTCCAAAATTTTCCACATAAGTTGTTTTAGACTTTTAATTGTAGTTTTGAAACACAAAATTTTAAAATATCGATTAGAATTTTCATGAATTTTCTTATTTAATGAATACATTTTTTAACAAAACAACTTCTAATAGGGCTACAGATCTGAAATGTTCAACACAAGTAATTTTGGCCTAAGAATTAGACTTTTGAAAAACAGAAATTTTAATTTTTATTTAGTTTTTTTAATTAATTTTTTCAATTAATTAATAAATACGTTACAAAACGATTTCTAATTGGGACACAGCTCTGAAATTTTCAACGTAAGTAGTTTTAGCCTTCAAATTGGACTATTGAAAAACAGAATTTTAAATTTTTATTTAGTTCGTTATTAAATATTTTTTTTAATTAATTAATATATATTTTACAAAACGATTTCAAATAGGGCTACTGATCTGAAATTTTCAACATAAGTAGTTGTGGCCTTACAATTGGATTTTTGAAAAACAGAATTTTAAAATTTGATTTATTTTTCAATTTTATTTTTTTAATTAATTAACAAATGTTTTACAAAACGAGTGGTAATTGGACTACAGTTCTGAAATTTTCAACACAAGTAGTTTTGGCCTTCTAATTGGTCTGACAAAAAGAATGTTAACATTTTAATTTGTTTTTTAATTAATTTTTTCACAAAAACCGACTTCTAATTGGCCTAGAGCTCTAAAAGTTTCAACATAAGTAGTTTTGGCCGCGATTTTTTTTTCTCAACAAGGGAGAGGCTTCAAATATTAAGGCTTTACGTAGCAATTAGATTTTAGTGTGAGTGAAGCGAGCTTATGCTTGAATAACAATGAACCTTCCTGCGAGCGAAGCGCCAAAAACTGGGACCTATACACGAATGGCAGATATCTATAATGAGAGGCCTCACAGCTAGCTAAAATATTACATATGTTAAAATTTCGTAGAAAAGCACGGGTATTCAGATAGTAGTAAAATAAAACGTAAGCAAAAAATTTATATTGAAAATGTTGAATTGTCAAAATACAAATTTCTTGATTTATGTTTTAGGCACTAAATTAAAATTGTAAAAAAAATTTATAGCACTTTGTATGTGTGTCCACTTATTTAAATAATAATAAATAGGGTCATTTGTCATTTTTTATTTCATACATTTTTAAGCGCGAGTATATATTTGCCTGTGAGCGGTTTCCTTGAAATATTTTATGTATATTACTCTGTATTTTTGGTTTTGATCTTTAATGCACGAAAACTCTACTCATCTTTCAAAACGAGATATTAAAAGCAAGTTTTATTAAAATTCCCCCTATTAATTTTTCATAAGTATTCAAATGAATCTTGGTTTGATCATTCTCTTCATAAACTAGTTAATTTTACAGACCATTTGCCGTCTCCTAAGGTTGCCATCCCGGGCAGTGACCCCGCTTGCAACCCCCTAGCGAGAGTCTTGCACCTCTTTAGAAATTACGATTCCTCTAATTATGGAAATACCAAATCGATTTTAATTGATATCAAAAGAAGTGCGCCATTAGGTCCCGAAATACTTCAGGAATGTGTAAGGGTTTAGAAATTTTTAAATTCGAGATTTGTGTTCCTTTTGTAGCGATGTGCGCTAACGGGTGTCGAACCGGGGACTAATAGATCAGTAGACAGGTGTGTTAACCACTAGTCAAAAGAGAATTATGGTGTCGTGTCTGTTATTTGTACACGAAACCACTACATAGGCCCTTCCCAGTGAGTCACGAAGGGGCGAACGATTGAGTTGATTGCTAGTGAGAGTGAATTGGCAGAGGTGGCTTTCCTGTGTAGCAGTGAGTCGCCAGAGAGATGCTGAAGTGGTAGTGTGGAAGTCGTGTAATAGATGGCGCCACTGATGTGTTCAAATATCCTGTCTCCAATGTAGCGGATGTGCGCTAACGGGGAGTGGAACCAGGGACTCCCAGATCAGTAGACAGGTGCGTTAACCACTAGACAAAAGAGATATCTTGTGTCTAGGTGTTGTATCTGTTATTTGTACACGAAACCACCACACTTTGAACATACTAACAACGAATAATAGTTGAAATAAGAATCGTTGACGAACACACCACTACGAACACCAAATGCTTACGTCAGTTTTAATTATATTTTTTGGGACAAAAAATATTTTTTATTTCTAATGAGCGAATTTTAATGATTTAAAATAACTATTTTCTTAGTTTTAGCTAGTAAACAAATGTTGTTGTATATTAAGCAAAGATTATCCATCAATACATTTCATACACAAAGTCAATATTCTTATCCAAAACTACAAATTGACAACTATTTTCAACACAAAACTTGCCAATTTTATAAACAACATTAAAAAGAAAAACCTAAACATTATTAAAAAAAAATATTGCCAAAAACAATAATTGAATAGATTGTTTTCTTTCCTATCAATATATATTCTTTGATGAGAACTTTCTAAGTTTCTCCACTCGTCAACTGTTTTCTTGAATGACGAGTATTTTACTCTGATAAATGTGTCTAGTCTTCTTTCTAAATAGGAATTATCGTTGTGGAATGTCCTTGGCAGTTTCTTTCTCTTTTTTTTTTTAATCTTTTATACAAGAGTTCGCCACTAACTTTTAGAACTGCGCCATATGACTTAAGTTGGAGCTTTTCGCAGGTCGGATACGCCAACATCTGTATTTTTATTATCGATTTAACAATTCATAGCATTTCTGGACACAAAAAAAATGATTTTTTAATCTTAATCGAATTACAATTGATATTTGGTTATTTTTTTTTTAATAATTAAAAAATAATAATTTTCATTATTAGTAAATTAACTTCTAAAAGAGAAGTGAATATTTTGTTCAAACATGACAATAGAACTTGACCTAAATTTTAATAAAGCAATTTAAACTGTACTTCCAGATTAAGCTGTTATAGGTGGTTTTAGTCGATATAAATTGTGACACGATAGTGGTCGAAATCATTCAGTTTATGTTGTGATAGAGTCAATGTCTGTAGCAGTATTTGTTGCAGACATTCTTAATAAATTGTCAAAATGATATTCAGTTAAGTTCTTCCTTTATTTATTCTTGATGAAAACCATCTTGCTGAAAGTTTCTTTATATAGTTTCTTCGATCACGTAGTGGAGAACTCTGTTCCACATACTTAACACATACTATAATATTTGGGATTAATTACAATTATGTAAAAAAAAAAGTTCATACAGTGATTTTTTCTTCTTTTTTTTTTTTAATCTTCTGTGCTGTTGGTGAGCCGCAGAAATATCCGTTGCTGACCATATACGGCCCGCGCAGTGACTGACGCTGCTTATACTAACTTCAATTTTGTAAAAGAGTAAATGAGTGGTTGTGTATGTTAATGGCAGGGAAATCTGCAAAGGCCTAATCAGCCTCCATGCCGTCATCCAATCGGGCTGAAACTTGGCAGTTAGATTACATGTCGATGACAATGCATTCTATCAAATTTTGGTGGTTGTCACTGTCACTAAAAGGTCGCTTATACGGAATACTAATAAACCAACTTGCCATCATCAAATCGCGCTGAAATAGCATTTAATCAACCATTCAAGAAACTATTTCCTGTTGTCAAAATTGTTTTAATAAATAAAAAATAAAAAAATAAATAAATTGTTGTGATCACAGAATAAATAAAAGATACTTAGATGCAAGGGCATAAATTCACATTCTTTTTTAATGAATAAATTTTGAAAAGTAGCCACCGCATATTTTGGAGATATAGATGTTTTTAATATTTAAAATGAGATGCAAACACCAAGCACAATCTGACAACAGAAACGGGGCTACGTTAATGGATATAAATATTGGCAATGCGTATAAAGGATTTACATTAAAAAATTTATTTTTATGGGTTACATTACTTTCTTTCAAATAACTTTGTATATTATATTGGCATGTGAAAATAGTTTGTTGATTGTTTTACATACGTTAACGATATATTAAAGATTAATGCAATGTAACCATTAATTTTGAACTCTACATCACACAGTGTTGCAATGCTTTGTGGCAAGTGGGTTAGTTAGCACTCTGATGCATCAGTAGAAAAGCATGTACAAGTGTTCTTTCAGTGACAGACCCCAAAATTTGATAGAATGCATTATCAATTACAAAGAGTTTATCTGGCAAGTTTCAACATGATTGGTTGGTGGCAAGTGGATTAACTTCAAAAGATCTACTCGTTATACACTATTAAAGTTAATATAAAGGGTTTAAACATATTGAATTGTGGTATCTGTCTTTCAATTACATTCAATGGTATGCCACGATAAAATCATAAATGGTTAATGCATGAGCCACAAACGTTTCCAGAAAACAACTTCAGAAAAATATATAGGATAAATTTTTACGCAGCTGGGGCGCTTCATTGGGAATTCCATTGTGTTTTGAAACTTTTTTACCATTTTATTCGATGTAAACATATTTGAATGTAGATTTTTTTTAAATGATTTTATTTATATTCAATTCATTTCGATTTATAAAAATGCGACAGTCGCGTTTTGTTCATTACATTTTTGCTTTCAATTACCCATATGTGTGCTTATGGTAATAAAAGTATAGCATTCGGTTATTTATTTATTTTTTTCCACTTTTTGGAACATTGGAACATCCTGATTTAAAAAAAGTGGGCTTGAAAAAATATCCGTCTGATGTGTGTCTGTGTGTACGTGGTCAGCATAACTCCCAAAGAAGTTGATCTACAATCTTCAAATTTAGTGTGTGGGTTGGTGGTGGCCATGGGACCTACCATTAAGTTTTCGTCTTAATGTTGCATGCGCATAAGGTTGAAATCATGAAAAAAAATCATGTTTTTCAGCAATTGCTAAAAAACGGCTCTAACGATTTTGTTTAAAATTTATGTGCTAATGCCTCTTAAGGTGTTCTAATCGTCCCCATCTTCGAAATTACAGTAGAAATGCAGTAAAAGCGTAAAAAGTTGAAAAAGGAGTGCCTTCAGCACAGAGTTCTTTGCCCTTAAGTATCGCCCATCAACGATTAATTTTGTACTGTTTCACGGATAAGAAAGGACAATGTAATGTCAATAGAATAACATTGCGAATTTTGTCATCTTGTTTTTTTTTGTTATTATTATTATTATTATTATTATTATTATTTTTAATAATAATTTTATAACGAAAAAGCAGCATTTTTTTACTTATATATATATTGTGTGATATTAATGTTGACAAAAACCTTTACTGTTTGAAATGTACAAAAGCACAGCGAGTTAAGTAATGAGTCTAAAGTAATGTAATAGAAACTTGTGTTAAAGTTGCCTTTTATTAATAGTGACCCTTTTACAATCCATTTTCTTTGTCCTAGTGAAATTCTATGCATTGTTGAGTTAAATCACACAGAAAATTGTTGAAGCGATTCAAATGATAGATTAAATACGTATTTCCCATAGGACAATTCTTTTTATATTGTATAAGAAATTTCTAGCATTAGTGGTCTCAATCCGACTTTTAATGAGATATTTCATAGATTTGGCTGGATTACGCCAGTCTCAGTCAGTTGAAACTAGTTCTTAAGTCATGCCAAGTCTTCTGAAAATACGTCATTCCGATGGCCTACAAAAGGCCGATATTGGTTTTTGACTTGGCACTTTATATTCTACTGGTCAAGAAGTCACTGCTTCGCTCTCTCCGTCTCTTATAATAATAAATCCGTCGGTTCTCATAACGACTGATTACTTATTGATGACTCGGACACACCTACATCTTTACATACTGTAAGTTACCTTCACTTAGACCTTTATGTAAATGCAATATGTGATAGAAAAATATGTGCATGGATATGAGACATGAAATTACCATTGATGTAGATAAATAACTGGATATAGTGCTCCAATGGCGATGCAAGGGCAAAAACGCGCCTTGTGGTTGATGATGATGGGTGGATGATTAACCATTCACAGTTCATTTTTAGAGTTGGGTGGGAATGTGAGAAACCTTGTAAAGTCCTAGAGTAGATATTTTTTGCACATTATTACTAATTAAGGTCCACTATTGACAGTTCTGATCACTGATATCTACTACAATTTCTGGATAGCGCATGCTTGGTTACTGACTTGAAGTTGAAGAAGGCTGAATAATCACCATAGAGATCTATACAAGCACTTCCCCTAAAACCAGTTCAAATTTGTTTGTAACTATGGGCCACCTATTTCAAAGCATTATGGGGAGAAGTATTCAAATGGCATCATCTGCTTTCAGAGCAGAAACCGCTAACAAGCAATCCAGCAGTTGAAGTAGAGATCAGGGGTTCTGATGTATACAATCCAAGATTTTATTTTCAATTCTCGGCAATACAGTTTTTGTTTTTTTTTTGGTTTTTTTTTGTCTACCCAACGATCTGGCTACGGCGTCATTTTCCCAACGTTAAGCAGTCTATCCAGCTGATTATCTACATCGATGGCATAGACATGAGACCTAAGATTACCCACAATCCTTAATAACATTTTTCACGCTGGTGACTACTAAAGCAACTGTCCCTTTACACCTTTCAGAAAATCCCTAAACATTGTACTTCAAAACAGCTCATCGACCTATCATTACAGTTCCTCTCCCTTACGCTCAACAGATCAAACGGAACTTAAACCCTCATTTTCGATTCCCCAGTTAAATGTGACCAAGAGATTGAAAAGCATAAACCGTACTTCGCCTCAGGATCATTAATGGCTAAAAAAGAAAGTGAAACTGCCCTTGTCGTTAAAGTCTCCTTTTCGACTTCACTTGTCATAGCTGGTCGTTACTGGCCGCGAGGAGGGTTTAGCGGAGAGCCATAAACGTTTACGAGCATCTGATGGAAGGCAAAAACGTTTTCTTCGTGGATAGGTTCCACACGCAACTGAAACTTTTCTACATAGCTCGGAAAAGACGATTCCTTGAATATTACATAGTTTGCAATGGGAAAAAAAAATTTGAGTGGCTCAATTCAAAGAGCAGATACACGATCAAAATATTATATTCGGAGACATTGGTAATATTGAATTTATATGTTTGCCGGCTACCTGTATTTGTTTGTTTTAAAGGGGTCTGGCACTCAAAATGTTTTAAATTCTCAAAAAATAAAATTATTATTGTAAAAAATAATACAAATACTTTTAAACAAAGTGATATAAAAATTGTGTGTTTGTCTTTAGTAGAACTTGAACTATTTAAGTTTTTGGTACATGATAACTGTATCTCAGACTTACTATCTTGAAACTTTGAAACTGTTTTTCTCGAGGATGGGGTTTTGTCCCTTTTTTGAGTTTAAATTGTTATAACTTAAAAACTACTTGTTATAAATCTATAAAACTTTCCTCAATTATTTTTCATATATATTTCTTTAATTTGTCTTCATGAATCGTGTTTTTGTATGTATTTTTATTTATTTTTTTCAGTTTTTGGAGCTTAACTTACTATGGATTTTGAACAGTTTTTGCTCAAAATACTCCTTTTTAATTTTTTCTAATTACTTTATTGAAAAATCCCGAAAAGAATTTTTGATATGATGTATAAGAAGTAATTATATACAAAAATAAAGTGATTATTATTTATTTTTTTTAAGTTTTCTAGATATATAAAATTTAGGAAATATCAAAATTTTACATTTTTCTAATTAAAAAAAAATGTTTTTTAAATTTGAAAGTTTAAAATTGTTTTTTAAGTTCCAAAGCATCATACATTACTGCATAAAAAATTTCAGAAAAATAATTCTAAAAATAAAGATTTAGAATTTTGATTCCCAGACCACCTTAGAAACTGCTTACAAGTAGATGCAGTTGATATAAGCAACTGTTCTTGTATTACATGGATGATCCGATTGCCGCGGAAACTGGCCGACCAAACGGTATAGTGGTTAGGGTGCTAGCTTCTAGACCGCGAGGTTGCGGGTTCGAGTCCCGTGTTAGGCATGGGTGTTTGTAAATGTATGTTGGCTTGTCTAATGACGAATGTTTCGGCGTATTATAGCCCAAGTGTCGCTGATGGGGCCAGATAATCTGAAAACAACCAACCAAGCCACGGAAACTGTGATTATAGTACCTGAAGAGGTGTTGTATATAGTAGAAAACAAAGCTCTGCGCCATCCTGAGTGAATCGTGTGATCTGGGCAGTAAATAAATGAAATAAATACAGAAGGGTGTTTCTTATAACGTATAAATGATATTTATAGACACAGACGTCTAATTAAGAAGGTATTTAATACAAAGAGATTACGACAGGATCACTATCTGTAAGATAACTAAGAAATACAAGAAGTTTAAAAACACAACTATTTTAACTTTTAACTGTTATGGTTGGGTGGTTTGAGATTTTTGGCGCAAGATGGGGAACAACAAAACAAATTGACGAACATCAGTTTAAAGTTTAAGAAACATAGTATCATAAAAATTAATGTAAAAGTCAAAGATGAGATATTTTAGAGGGTGGAAGCATTCCACAAAAAATGACTCGCTGACTTTCAGACAGCTTACAGCAGCTAAAGGTTAATGAAAAGGCTAACTAAACGCGTTAAAAGCTACAATCAGAAAAACTGCGTTGCGTCTACAAATACTCTTATTTATACGGAACACCGTCATGCACTATAATCACGCATTGCAACTAATGGACGCATTGCAACATTGCAACTAATCAACCAAATGTACATACAGTTCAGGAACAGTTAGTTGTATCAACCGCCGCTACATACGCCCCTAACACATCCTGTAATGTGAAATCTGCCATATGAAGAAGATAGCCACCTGACCTGACGACTATCAATGTTGATGGCAAGCTAACCTGAGGACATTAAGGTCATGATTATTTAAAAACGAAGCAGACTAGTTTAATTGGTATCAAGGTACTTCGGTAGAGAGACGGGGGGGAGGGGGTTGCAAGTGTAGTTGTCGGAGGAAAAATATAAAAACGGAGATTTATTCAAATCCATAATAGTCCGAGAGGTGACTGCAATTTTTGGACCCCATCAAACATCATTCTGAATTTTTTATAGAAGAAAAGTGAGTAGATTAGGAATACACAGGTCTGCCGTGGAAAAAATGGCCGAAACTGATCAAAAATCGATTTGAAATGAGTTGAACTAAAATCCGATTGCCAAATATGTCATAACTTGCCAAAAAGAGAACAAACTTTTTTGTCTGGCAACCCATTGCATTTTGATTTTCAATGAGAAAAAGCGAAAACGATTTTTGATCTCTGGCTCGGAAAACTTGTATCTTTTAAAAGTAAGCCAAATTGGTGACATTAGTTACGTCATCAGTAACGTCATGTTTATTGCCAATTTGGTCCCTTTTAATAAATGCAAGTAGGCCGTCGCCAGATATCTGAATCGTCTGCAACCTTCTTAATTGAAAATTAAAGAGTGAGGGTTACCAAATAAAAATTCAACTTTTTAAAAGTCGATTTTTGACCAGTTTCGGCCATTTTTGCAACGGCAGACCAGTAGATTCGTAATCTACTCACTTTTCTCTAATTTCTATAAAAAATCCAGAATGATGTTCGATGGAGTCCAAAAATTGCAGTCGCCTCAGTCTATACTTCGGTAGAAAGACATTGGAGTTTTGCAAGTGTAGTTGTCGCAGGAAAATGATAAAAACGGAGATTTGTTCAAATCCCTAAAGTAGATGATCAATTCACGGAAGATGTTAAAATTACAACTCTGTTGGGTAATTTCCCAACAGAAAGTAAGTGATTTGATCAAATTGCTGAACTATTTTAGTGAAAAGATGAAATAATATTGTTTGGATATTTTAAAAACAAAAAGGATATTTTTGGTGAAATTTTGAACATTTTTAGTGAATGTAATTAATAAATAATATTGCTCTTTCATTTTTATTAAAACACCTTGTTGATTTGTGGCATCTTGAGTTACAAAGTACGCTATTTTTTATTACAGGCACATCTTTTTGTTTTACATTGCATTTTAGATTGTTCACAGAAACACTTCTTAAATCCTTGTCCTCCAAATAAGGATAATTTTCCTATAATCTCACGCAGACTTAGGTTAGTTAGTGGAACTGTTTCGGTTGGTTGCTTTCAGATTATCTGGCACCATCAGCAACACGAAGGTATCGAAACATTCGTCATTAGACAAGCCAACATACATTTACAAACACCCATGCCTAACACGGGACTCAAACCCGCAACCTCGCGGTCTAGGGAATTGTTTCGGTAAATGTTGTTGTAGCTATTTGATTAGCTTTTCTAGGTAGCCAATCTCTTATAATTCCACCTGAGGTTCCAATTTGGTATAAATAATTTTTATATCTAATACAATTCCCATAATGTTATTTCCATCTAATGGGCCTCTATCTACCTTAGGTATATTAACAAAAACTGTGTCAATCCACTAACACGTCTTTAAATTACTTCAAAGAAACTTCTTTCATTTTTTCAGCTGATCCTTTCGGATGTTTTTCAGAATTTTCCCTTTGATCTTGCATGCTCTCTTTATTTTGGCATAAGTAGCATATAATTTTTTATCCATATCCTTCTTCTCCTACTGTATTCCCACATATTGCGTGCACCGGATTTTTACAAATGTCACACGCAGGAGTTGAAGTAGAGTTGTTAACTGGGTCGAGTTGTCTTATTGTCGATAAAGAAATTGACTAAATTTCTGGTAAATCTTAAATTTAAAGCCTTTTTGGTGAGTAAATAATCTGCCGGTAGATCGTGTGACATTGAAGTGTTATTATTGTTTGATTTAACTATTGATAGATCAGTTGAAGTTGAAGCATTGTAATAAATTTATTCAGATGCTGGTAGATCTTTTAAAAGTTGAAGCTTCATTGTTGTCCTCTAAGATTGGTTGGTTGTTTTCAGATTATCTGGCGCCGTCAGCAACACGAAGGCTATAATGCGCCGAAACATTCGTCATTAGACAAGCCAACATACATTTACAAACACCCATGCCTAACACGGGACCCGCAACCTCGCGGTCTAGAAGCTAGCTCGCTAACCACTATACAGTTTGGTCGGCGTTGTCCTCTAAGGAAGCTACTGATAAGTCTTGTGATGTTAAAATAATATCATGGTCCTGCTGATCAAGAAGTAGATCCAAGTCCTCTTCAGTAAAAAGTTTTTCAATCAACTCTTTTGAAATATGACTAGACTGGAGACCTGTTTTTGATTCTGTTCCAAATAAAGCTTTGTAAGATGATCGTTTAATGGTTCGATGAAAAGAGAAATTCTTTTGGACGTAAAATTCTTTTGGACGTAAAATTCTTAGGACTAATTCTTAGGTCCAGACTTGTTTATTTCATCTTTTCACTAAAACACTTCAGGAATTTGATCAAATCCAGTTATTTTCTTCAGGGAAATAAACCAACAGAGTTGTAATTTTAACATCTTCCGTGAATTAATCCTTTACCTTAGGGATTTGATCAAATCTCCAGTTTTATCTTCTCCCGATGGAATAGTGATGCTGAAAAGAATTAGTTTCCAATTGTATGGTTTAGTTCAGCGATTCTTAACCTGTGGGGCGCTCCCCCCTAGGGGGGCGCGATCATACTAAAAGGGAAGCGCGAGAATATCCAAGAGAAAATATTATTTAAAAAAAAAATGATTAAGTGACTGAAAGGAAAGCACACATACACGTAGAAAACAAAATACATTTCGACATAGTTAACAAATAAAGTAAAACAACTTACTAAATCAAAACTTATTTAATCAAAGCATACTAAATTAAAAACAAATTTAATAATTATTAGTGACTTCCTTGGGCCTGTCTTGCAGAACAAAGTTTTTCAAAGGAAGGCTTACTATTAGAAATAGCCACTCTCAGTTCTGTTTCTATATTTAGCCGAGATCTGTATTTTGTCTTCAAAGAAGCCACATCACAAAATCCAGTTTCACAAAGGTAGGATGTTGACAATGCTAATAGAATGCGAAATGCCCTTGTTTATAGTGCAGAAAAATCATCCTCTACTCCTGCCCATAATTCAAACAGTGATTTATTGCTTAATTGTCTTTTGGTTTCGCCACTTATCGTGAAGTCTATGAATTTTTCTTCCTCATCAATCGAGAGTCCTTTGGGAGTCTTATGAAATGGATCCCTAACCCACTCGTAACTTGCTTCCGCCTAAAAATTTATCCATGAGTCTGCATAAATCTGCTCCCATGAATATTTAATATAGGGAATTGCAATTAACACGAAAACATATATAACATACACATTCACGATCGATTCGATAGCGATAGAAGGATCGACTAGAATGAGACTGGCTGGAATTGAAACTTGAGTTATCGAAAATTTTCCTTCTTCCTATGAGAAAACATTTGCTCTGCGTATGCTCGAGACGGCATCGGTCGTGTTCACCGCCCGCTTGACAAAATGCCAGATATGGTTTCTCGCCAACAATGGCTCGCTTTTATTCTTGTTTTGGCAGTTAGTTAAAAATAATTTAAAAACAGAATCCAAAATACTCAATATATATATTATTGTTGCATACATTTTATTGTAAACTGGGGCGCGATTTAAATTATGATTGAAAACTGGGCAGCGAATGCTGAAAGGTTGAGAAACGCTGGTTTAGTTTATTATCTAGATTGAAATTGAGGAAAATAATGGTTTTGCTGAGTCGGTAAATATGTTTTTCGAGAAGAAACGCCGAATTTTTCAGCATGTTATACCACTGTTTTGTTATACCACACCCCTTAGGGTCTGACTAAGTATTAAAGGGACAGACAATGAAACACAATATGCACTGGAAACTACCTCTGCTCTTACTTATTGAAAAGTGAAAGAAAAAATAAAAAAATAAATTAAATAATTTAACTAATCTACGTGAAACAAATAAAAAGAAACATCACTCATAAATATCATTTTCTATACACAATACAATTCATTTTAAATGTATATTTGATGCAACAATTTCAAATGAGTTTGTATCTATGCTACTCATTGATAAAAAATTATGGTAAGAGTCCCCCCCCCCCCCAATAACTTACTTGTTAATCATAACACAAAGTCCAATCAAGCCTGCATATTTTATTTTCGTACCTATGTTTACTAATATCAAGATCTGTAATACCCCCTCCCCACCCCTCTTGAATGAGATATCTAATTTCACTGATTTCGAATTTAAAAAATAAATCTAAGGTTGGTTGGTTGTTTCAGATTATCTGGCGCCGTCAGCAACACGAGGACTATAATGCACCGAAACATTCGTCATTAGACAAGCCAACATGCATTTACAAACACCCATGCCTAACAAGGGACTCGAACCCGCTACCTCGTGGTCTAGAAGCTAGCAAGTTAACCACTATACCGTTTGGTCGGCATAAATCTAAGTTAAACAGCTTTTTTGTGATGTTACAGTAAAATTTCAAAAAAGTTGGTCTACCTCAATGTCTATTTGATAATTGCAGTATTAACTATAGCGAAACCTTTTTGCAATCGCAACATTCCCGACACAAATGTATCGTCAATCCTTATTTTTTTTTTTAATTCCAAGTTCTCAAAAACATAATAAATGCAACTTCACAACATCGATTATAGAATCCAATTAATATCGGAAAACAGAAAAATAATTATATGAAAAGAACACAACATCAGAATACAATTGATAATGAAACACAAAATAAAAATTGCACTTAAAACATTTTATGTGTAAAACGAAGTTCATGCTATAGATCTATTTGACTTTTTAATTATTCAAGTATACGTCTATTTTATTTTTATTTTATTTTTGGATTCTAAATGACTTATTTTTCCCTTTTCGCTGATTTCATAATCGTAATTTTTTTTACTCAAACCTAATGCACCTCTTCAGAATCCCACTCAGAATGTGCAATTTGATTTTACTTCATTGCATAATATAGTTAAAAATCATGTAAAACACAATAAAGTCATCTAAATCTTTTCTCTACCTCTCTCTCTCTCTCTCTCTATATATATATATATGTTTAATATTTCATTATGGCCATACCATTTATTTTTCATCAATACCAATGCAGCATGCTACTAATTTAATTTCTTTCCTCACATGTGTCTTTTAATAACAAAGACTTTTGCATCCCACACCAAATGTGCAAATTAACATAATTGGTTTTATAAATAACTTAATAAGCCATACGATATATAGGAAATAAGAAATCTCCTAAGATTTATTACCCGTATCCACAGTAGCACATCGCTGGTTATTATCACTGGACATTGGTAAATCTCGACACGGAAAGTTGTAAACCGGCGGTTGGTACAGATATTGGCCAGTCTCATCCAGTTTAGGATAAAATATACTGGAAAATTTGAAATGTCAATGAGCAGTTTTAAAATTAAAATTTATTCTTTATACGAAGGAAAGAATGGCAAAATAATAAGTTTTGGGATATTTTAACGTGATTTTTTTGTGTGTGAAAAAATCCTATACTTAGGAGCGATGTTCGAGTTTCTTACAGAACTGAGCAATTTTGTAGAACCTCTATTTCCTACATAGGCCAATACTACTGCGCTACCTGCAATGTTTATATAGTATTTCACCAAAGCTAACTTATATATTTTTATATTTTTACTTTCAATTATCCACATGTTTACATAGGGTAATGAAAGTATGCCATTCGGACATTTTATATATATATATATATATATATATATATATATATATATATATGTAGGATTTTTATTATCCCATATCAATTGTTTACCGTACATTTCAATTTCCTCTTGTAAAGACAGATGGCACTGCAAGACGATGTTTCTTTTTTTTGTTTTGTTATTAAGAATAAGTATTCGTACTCCGCGATTTTATTTTTTTAAGCAGAAGCACACCGGATCCCATTCGGGAACAAACACGCTGAACTCTGTCCGCCAATTTTGGGTGCACTCAACTCACTTCGCTAATTGGGTAATGTACTAATTAAACACTTAGTTTTCGTCGACTTGTGCTGCCATTTGGCTAGTAGTACTTAATACTTTTCTCCCCTTTGTTTTGTTTAAAAGTGATTGTGATGTTTCGTCTAATAAATTTAACTGTACTTTCCGTTTCTGATTTGGAAGTTTATTTCTCTTTTATTTCATTTTTGCTTCCCTAAATAAATCCCCTAGACATTTAAAAAACCGAACCACTAACCCCCACATATTTTTGGGGTCCTCGGCCTGGATTAGCGAAAAAGAATTTTGAAAGGGGAATTGCTTCTAAATTTTTTTAATTTCGAGTAATTTTTGGTTTTTGAATAAACCACGTCCCTGTAGCGATTCATTTTTTTTTGTTCGTTTTCAAAGTTATTTGGTATAATAACAAGTGTATGCCTAGTAACCTGTTTCGTTTTGGTAACATGAGTTCAATTATATTTTTCATGAGTGCACCCGTTTTAATCGAAAATCACCCTTATTCCTTCGAACCCCTCGAAGATGAAATTTACAATTAAATTAATTTGAACCCGTCGTAAAGAAATTCTCAAAGTTCCAGTCGTCGTTCTTAGCCAGAAAGCATCCAGCTTCAAACGAAATTCTTCGCCAACGAATCTTCAACAAGCAGCGTGCCATTTCCAACTGGTGTCTCAATGTCTCATGAGTGTTCGTCTTCATCAGTGTTCGTCTAAAATTTTCGAATCTTCAATCCCGAAGTGCTGAAATTTTATCCGAGGTCCTTACCGGATAATTTGCCAAGATTAGTGCTGTGTGTTCCGAAACTATCTACTACATTAATTTTGTGTTCTAAGCAGTGACAACCGACGTCTTCAAAGCCAGCAGTTTATTCCTTCAGATAAGTTCTGAATCATTGATACTTTCTTTTTCTAAGAATTGCATACTAGTTTTTTTTTATTTACTTTTTTTAAAAAAAAAAACCTCTTGTTTGGGTAAACTCTTCGCAACACAAATAAAGAGAAAGAATAAAATAAAAAAAAAAAAGGTCTTATCTATAACCGGAAGTGATACCTTGAAGGATTTGATGTTGCAGTCTTTTATTTATATTTTCATTATTGTTCTAAGAATAGCTTACATTTAAATTGTTTTTATATTCCTTTTTATTCTTTTTGTCTGAATTAATACAAAGAATATTATTCAATATACATTATTTTGACGGATAACTTTGGGTAATAATTCATTGTTTACTTTTCCAAATGCAGCTGTTATTTTGAGAAGTTAGGTGATTTAAGTGAGGTAAACTTATCGTGTTAAAGTGTTCTTTTTATAAAGTATCCTTGGGTAATAATTTGTTTTGAATACTTAATATATTATTCGCATCCTTATTCATAGTTTACTTTTCCAAATGCTGCTGTTATAATTTCTTATGCAATTAATTTTATATGCAATACAAAGCATAACTTATGCAGAATTATGTTTTAAAATATTATGCAATACAAAGTAAGTACATTATTATAAGTTGGTATGTTTATCGTGTTCTTGTCCAAGTGAAAAAAAAAATCTTTTCAGTAAAAATTTCTGAAGACTTGTTCTTATACAAAAGTTCATGAAATTCTAAAACCTTTTTCTTACGGTAGTACTCTTACTTTTTTGTGAATTATCTGATTGACCGAGAGTTGATTAACTTCTTCAAAAATATATTTCTTCATTTTTAGAATGTATCTTCGTTAATTTCGTAGTGTTCTTAGCAGCATACTTCATTATTTTTTTTTAAAAGAGGAAAAGCACACAACATAAATCTACAAGCTTTTTCCTTTTAGTCGTTATTTTTTTTAATTTCATTTTTACGAATATCACAAAGTTCACTGGATTTCCACCAAATTTAAAGATCACCATGACTTTTCTTCTAAGAAGTAAAAAAGAGGATCTGTTGAACTTAGCCACGGAATTAGGCATAAAGATAACCGCTACCATGACCAAGCCGATCATCAAAGATTTAATCTTGGGAAATGAGAAGTATGACGAAGATGAAGTAAAAGCACTTCTCGAGAGCATCACCGAGGAGAGGTTGCAAGAGCAAGAGCGTCAAGAGGCCATCGCCATCGAGGAGCGAAAACGTCAAGAAACCATCGAGGAACGGAAACGCCAAGAAGCCATCGAGGAACGGAGACGAGAAGCAGAGTTCGAGCTCGAGAAATTACGAATCCAAAACCAGAAAGATTCATCTTCGAAAAACGTCACAACAAACCAAGTACCAAGCAGACCTTCACGTGATACCTTCCACAAGTTCGATATGAAAGAAGATGTGAATCTTAACCTCATCCTGTTCGAGAGGCATGCAGAGCTGTCATCGATCCCTAAAGAAGAATGGGTTCAGCACCTCATAGGCCTACTTCCAGTCGACGTTGCACACTTAATTGCGCGGGAGTCCCCCGACAAGTCTCACGACTATGATCACGTAAAGCAGTTGCTGCTACGAAGGTTCAAACTGTCTCCAGAAAGACTTCGCCAGATGTTCGTGTCACACCAAAAATCTCATGAAGGAACTTGGTTGGATTTTCTCCATGAATTGCAAACTTACTTCGATGGATGGGTGGAAGGTCTTGAAGTGAAAACTTACGACCAGCTTCGTGACCTCATCATAGCAGATCAGATCAAGAGAAGAGCTCCTTACGAATTCAAAGAACATTTTCTAGATGAATGGACACTCGTCAACTCGCCCAGAGAGCTGGCCCAAAAGTTCGAAAAATACGAAGATGTCCGCAGAACGTTAAAGTCAAAGCAGTTCGACTCCTTGCCCAAAGGAAAATATGGGGCTAAATCGTCAAATTATGGGAACCCTTCCCGAAGAACCGACAGTCACCGATACGAGGCCGGATCATCGAATAATCGTGGAAGCCCTCCCCGAAGAGCTGATAATCGCCGATATGGACCAAACAGGTCAGAAAAGAACCATTTCACCAATAACCGAAATACCGACTCTGTCAGGCCTAGACAGTCACTCTGCAGTTATTGTAAAGAACCAGGACACTTCTACGTTAACTGCGACAAGCGCCGAAAAGATGCAGAATCCAACAATCCTCCGAGCAATTCTGTACCGACATGTACAATCATCCCGTCAGAAGAGTTGAAATTTAAAGAAATCGTTATGGGAAACAAACTCATCACCGCACTCGTAGACACAGGCAGTTCACTCAGTCTCGTTCGAGACGACATAGCCAAAGAAATCATCGATGAATCCAAGCTTTCGAAACAAAGAAGAACGCTCTCAGGCTTAGGAAATTCCCAAGTCACAACGAAAGGATCATTCGAAATGAGTTTCACCACCGACGGAGAAGAATTTTCTCTAACATGGCATGTAGTGCCGCAATCACAGTTATCTTTCCAAGCAATTATCGGAATGGATGTTACGAATCAAGCTACATTTACAACGTCCAGGAATGGTATGAAATTTCATAAAGATGAGCCCGCTGATTGGTTCATGCACATCTCCGAAACAAGTCCTAATGAAGAGATAGAGTTGGCCCACATAAGAGACATCAGGATACAGAACGAATTGAAGCAAGTTATCTCAACTTACAAGCCTGACAAAACTTTGTCAACAGACGTATCTATGCGAATCATCCTGAAAGACGACGTTCCAGTCTACCAACCTGCGAGACGATTATCGAGTTCAGAAAAGTTAGAGGTCAATCAGCAAATCGACGAATGGCTAGAACAAGGAATCATCAGACCAAGCTCGTCAGACTACGCCAGTCCTATCGTACTAGTGAAGAAAAAAGACGGTTCCACCCGCCTCTGTGTGGATTATAGGAAATTGAATAGAAAATTAGTCAAGGATCGATTTCCTTTACCTCTGATAGAAGATGTTCTAGACAAGCTACAAGATGCTCAAGTATATACTACACTCGACCTCAAGAATGGATTTTTTCATGTTGAAGTAGATGAAGAGAGCCGCAAGCTAACCTCTTTCATTATCCCCGACGGACAATTTGAGTTCAACAAAGTACCCTTTGGCTTAAGTACCAGTCCCAGTGTATTTCAAAGGTACGTGTACAACATCTTCCGAGATCTAATGAGAAAAGACATCGTAATAATCTATATGGATGATTTGGTAATTCCCTCAAATAATGAAGAGGAAGGTCTAAGAAACTTACAGTCAGTACTAGAAGTTGCATCAAAATACGGCTTGGAGATAAAATGGAAGAAATGTCAGTTCCTGCAACGGAAAATAGAATTTTTAGGACACATAGTGGAAAACGGTACAATACGACCATCGTTGGCTAAAACGCAAGCAGTAAAGAAATTTCCCGTACCCACAACCGTGAAGCAAGTACAAAGCTTTCTCGGACTCACCGGCTATTTCCGCAAGTTCATACCAGAATACTCCAAAATAGCAAAGCCACTAAGCGACCTGACTAAGAAAGAAACTCCATTTACGTTCAATCTACCTCAAGTCGAAGCGTTCGAAAAACTCAAGAAACTCCTTACAGAAAGTCCAGTCTTAAGTATCTTCAGGCAAGGTCAAAGGACAGAATTACACACTGATGCCAGTTTACACGGCTATGGAGCTGTACTACTGCAAGAGTCCACCGACGGAAAGATGCATCCAGTCCAATACATGTCTAAGAAGACAACACCAGCTGAAATGAAATACAGCAGCTACGAGCTTGAAGTGCTAGCTATTGTAAGCGCATTAAAGAAATTCCGCGTCTATCTTCTGGGAAACCATTTTAAAATAGTCACCGATTGTTCGGCATTCCAGAAGACTATGGATAAAAAAGATTTAGTTACTCGCATAGCTAGATGGGCATTATCCTTAGAAGAATTTGACTATCAGATCGAGCATCGACCTGGAGAAAGGATGAAACATGTAGATGCTCTGAGCAGAAATCCAGTCTTTATAATTGAGAGCGATACAATCACAGCTAGATTGCGCAAAGCTCAAGCAGAAGATGAAAACATCAGTACTTTGAAGGCAGTCCTTAACAACAACCGGTCGTCAGAATTTTGTGAAAGAAACGGAATCCTCTACAAATTCGTAAATGGTCGCGAATTAATTGTAGCACCGAAGGACATGCAGACGGAATTAATCAAGCTCGCGCATGAGAAAGGACACTTTTCGACCTCTAAGACGGAAGACGTCATAAAACAGGAATTCTTCATTCCAAATTTAAACGCCTTAGTCCTCAATGTCATCAACAACTGCGTCCCATGCATCTTAGCTAACAAGAAGAGCGGTAAGAAAGAAGGATTTCTAAATCCAATTCCGAAAGAAGACGTTCCCTTAAGTACGTATCACGTAGATTTTATTGGTCCAATGCCCTCTACCAACAAAAAATATCAACACATATTGACTGTTGTTGACGCATTTACCAAATTCACATGGCTGTATCCAGTGAAGTGTACTTCTGCGGAAGATTTAATAGACAAACTAAGGTTACAACAAAAAACTTTCGGGAATCCCAAAAGAATACTCACAGATCGAGGATCAGCATTTACTTCGAAAGCCTTCACTGATTTTTGCACTGAAGAAGGAATTCAACACTTGCAAATTGCTACCGGAATACCTCGAGGAAACGGTCAAGTAGAAAGGATCCATCGCACTCTAATACCTGTCCTAACCAAGTTATCGTTAGACGACTCGACAAAATGGTACAAATATGTCGACCAACTACAACGAATACTTAACAGCACGACTAATAGAAGTACCAAGTGGACACCTTTTGAACTCTTAACGGGTGTTACCATGAGGAATAAGGACGACTTGAAAATACGAGATCTACTCATGGAAGAGATAGAAGATGAGCTTCAGGAGCAAAGGAACTCACTGCGACAAGAAGCAAAGAGGAACATCCAAAAGATTCAAGCCGAAAACAAACGGACCTATAACAAGAAACGCAAGAAAGCTCCGAACTATAGGGAAGGTGATTTGGTGGCAATCCAGCGAACGCAGTTCGGTTCTGGGTTAAAACTAAGACCCAAATTCCTAGGACCCTATAAAATTACAAAAGTTAAACCCAAAGATAGGTATGACGTACAAAAAATAGGTAACCAGGAAGGGCCTAACATAACTTCTACATCCGCTGATCTAATGAAATTTTATACTACTAAATAAATTAACATAAACACTCTTAAAAAAAAATACGTAAACATTGCCATAATTGTCTTTCGCCCAACGTCATTATTCTTCATTTTATATGTCATTGTTTGATTTTCAATTTACCATGCAACTCCAGCCATAGCATAGGACCCAGCCATTGATGTAGTTCCTACCATCTTCAAATAGACTTGATCCTGAACTTTTCAAACAATTACAAATGAACATTGTGATCGTCAACGAAATGTTTTCATTTTGTCTTAGTTTCATATTTTCTTTTACTTAAGTATTATCACATGTCTTGCCCATTTCCATGTGTTTCATCGATGAGGTCATCGATCTACAGGATGGCCGAATCTGTAGGATTTTTATTATCCCATATCAATTGTTTACCGTACATTTCAATTTCCTCTTGTAAAGACAGATGGCACTGCAAGACGATGTTTCTTTTTTTTGTTTTGTTATTAAGAATAAGTATTCGTACTCCGCGATTTTATTTTTTTAAGCAGAAGCACACCGGATCCCATTCGGGAACAAACACGCTGAACTCTGTCCGCCAATTTTGGGTGCACTCAACTCACTTCGCTAATTGGGTAATGTACTAATTAAACACTTAGTTTTCGTCGACTTGTGCTGCCATTTGGCTAGTAGTACTTAATACTTTTCTCCCCTTTGTTTTGTTTAAAAGTGATTGTGATGTTTCGTCTAATAAATTTAACTGTACTTTCCGTTTCTGATTTGGAAGTTTATTTCTCTTTTATTTCATTTTTGCTTCCCTAAATAAATCCCCTAGACATTTAAAAAACCGAACCACTAACACCCCCACATATATATATATATATATATATATATATATATATATATATATATATATATATATATATATATATATATATATATATATATATATATATATATATATATATATATATATATATATATATATATATATATATATATATATATATATATATATATATATATATATATATATATATATATATCTACGTTGTAGAGCATCCTGATTTCAAAAGTGATCAAGAAAAAATGTCTGTCTGTGTGTTTGTGGTCAGGATAACTTCCGAGCAAATTGACTTACGATGTTCAAATTTTCCGTGCCGTTTGGTGATGGCCATGGAAAATACTATTAAGGTTTTCGTCAAAATTACTCATGTGCATAAGGTAGTTGCCATTGAAAAAAATCATGTTTTTCAGTAATTGCTAAAAAAAAACGGCTTTTCTAACGATTTCGATCAAAATTGCTGTGGTAATGCCTCTTAAGGTGTTCTAAGCATCCCCACCTCCGAAATTCCCTTAAAAACACGATAAAAGGCTGAAAAACGAGCGCCTTTAACATAATGCTCTGTGCCCTTAGGCCTCAAAGCTTATTTATTTATTTATTTATTTATTTATTTATTTATTTATTTATTTATTTATTTATTTATTTATTTATTTATTTATTTATTTATTTATTTATTAATTTATTTATTTATTTATTTATTTATTTATTTATTTATTTATTTATTTATTTATTTATTTATTTATTTATTTATTTATTTATTTATTTATTTATTTATTTATTTATTTATTTATTTATTTATTTATTTATTTATTTATTTATTTATTTATTTATTTATTTATTCATTCATCTATTCATTCGTTCATTCGTTCGTTCATACGTTTGTTTTGTTTATTCATTCATTTATTTATTTATTTATTTATTTATTTATTTATTTATTTATTCGTTCGTTCGTTTGTTTTGTTTATTTATTCATTCATTTATTTATTTATTTATTCATTTATTCATTTATTTATTCGTTCGTTCGTTTGTTTTGTTTATTCATTCATTTATTTATTTATTTATTTATTCATTTATTCATTTATTCATTCATTTATTTATTTATTTATTTATTCATTTATTCATTTATTCATTTATTCATTTATTCATTTATTCATTTATTCATTTATTCATTCATTTATTTATTTATTTATTTGTGTTTTAACGCTCAAGTACGTTTAATTTTAAGTCTATCGAATAAAATCACAAATTGTATCATTTCGAAAAAAAATTTCTTTGCTTATGTAAAAATTACTGCCCAAAATTGTTAAAAAAAACTGAGTGAAGCTATGAAAACGGTAAGTAACACAATATAAAATTTTAACGCAATGACCAATATTATAGTGTAATTGAAAATTGTGCGATGTTCCACATCCCTAGGTTTTTTTTTAAATCCCAACGTATCTCATCACCTATGTATCATCATTCCTTACCTGTGTCCTCCAATAACTAGGTCTTCAGAATCTTCGCCGGGAATGTGTCGTCTAACATTGTAGGTCTCTCTATATCGGAGAAGGGGGGGGGGAGAGGGGAGAGAGTAACTCTTGATGCTC
The DNA here is from genome assembly GCA_963978545.1 of Linyphia triangularis. NCBI lineage: Eukaryota > Metazoa > Arthropoda > Arachnida > Araneae > Linyphiidae > Linyphia > Linyphia triangularis. The sequence continues at coordinate 106,556,273 of OZ021724.1, forward strand.
GATGACGTCATATTCTACGGAAGATCGATAGACCTGATCCGGAGAGCATCGTTGCTCTCCTAGTGTATTCTCGAACTCTTCTACCTCCCCCCCCCCCATTTTCCCAACTCTCACGGAGGCTGGGATATATCGTGACTCCTGGATTCTGCATCTTCAGAGAAATAGGGAGGAAAGTGGACAATTTGGTTGTAATTTTTTATTTTGCCCGGGATAGAGCGTGGGTGATTGGAATAGGGGAAATGTGTTCGATTTCGGAATAAAACTAGAGCTTTTTTTTGCACCTGTAAAAATTGCAATTTCATGGTCACGAAATACGTAAGCGATTTAATTGGACATATTTGCAATTAAGTGGGACCTAAGTTTAATAAATTTAAATAGTTTCGATAAAACTTACTCAATAAATTGACTGAACTGAAATGAATTGGTTTTGATAAAATAAGAGGAGTAAAAGTTTTTCATAAACAAAGCATATTTTATCTGCTGTCAACGATTAAAATTATAATTATGCTGGCCTGGATCATCGATAAATAATGCTACATATTATGTACTCATAACAATTTATTTTTTTATTATAATTAACATCTAAGAGTAATTTAAGAGACATTCATGGTAAAGATCATTCCTTGTACTCGCTATATAATGAAAGAGTTTCAGACTGAGAGGCGACTGCAATTTTTGGACCCCATCGAGCATCATTCTGAATTTTTTATAGAAATTGGAGAAAAGTGAGTACTTTACGAATCCATTGGTCTGCCGCGGAAAAAATGGCCGAAACTGGTCAAAAATCGACTTTTAATAAGTGGAACTAAATCCAATTGCCAAATGCACCATAACTTGCCAAATAATGAGCATTTTTTTTATTTGGTAACCCTCACTCTTTAATTTTCAATTAAGAAGGTTGCAGACGATTCGGATGTGTGGCTATAGCGTACTTGCATTTTTCACAAATGAGCCAAATTGGCAAGAAACATTACGTCACTAATGACGTAAATGATGTCGCCAATTTGGCTTACTTTTAAAAGATACAAGTTTTCCGAGCCAGAGATCTGCAATCGTTTGCGCTTTTTCTCATTGAAAATCAAAATTCAGTACTTTGCCAGATTAAAAAGTTCGTCCTCTTTTTTGGCAAGTTATCACATATTTGGCAATCGGATTATAGTTCAACTCATTCCAAGTCGATTTTTGATAAGTTTCGGCCATTTTTGCCACGGCAGACCAGTGGATTCGTAATGTACTCACTTTTCTCCAGTTTCTATAAAAAATTCAGAATGATGTTCGATGGGGCCCAAAAATTGCAGTCGCCTCTCGGACTATTTGTTTAAGCATTTCAATATATTTAAGTAATGTATAAACTTAAAATAGACCAAGACTGATAAAGTGCTTTTCATCAGTTAAAAGGAAGTCCTAGTAAGGATCATTCCTTGTTCTCGCTATGTTACAATCTTCTAGCTCAGTGTATTTGAAAATTACATTGTATAACCCCCTTGACATTTGATGAGTAGGTACGAAAATGATAATTTAATAAAAAAATAACATAATTTAAAAACTCGAAAATGGCGTCTAATGTATTTTATTTTATATTTGAAATTCTTACGTTAAGCATATACAGTTACTCTACCTGGGTTTGTATTTTGTTATTTTAATTTTCATTTATAATAGATGGACATTAAATAAAAACAATTTATGTCATTTCAGAAAGCGATAATTTTCGTATCTACTCACAAAATGCCAAGATGGTTATAGAAAGTAGTTTCTAAATGCACTGAGCTAGAAAACTGTAACATAGCGAGTATATTATATGATCCCTACAAGGACTACTTCTTAGATAAAAAAAAGAAAACTAAATTGAGTCGCACGTTCACAATAGTATACACAATTAGAGTAATATAAGTTTTTTGCTTATTACCTTTCAGTAGAGCAGAATAGACATATAAAATGTGTACCAAAGTTACATCTTTGTGTAACAACGACATATGAAACAACAATGACAGAAAATTAAAAATTAAATGGCAGTGGGATATATGATAGTGTGAAAAGAATAGAGTACCATTAGTTTTCAGGTATACAGTTTGTATCCATATTAAAAATTCCGCAGCTCAAAGTTTGAAATTTTATTGGAGATATGATATCCCCTTCTTCTTCTTTTGTTTCGGGTTAGTCAATTATGTGGCACCTCTGCTTTAGGATAGCATTGTGTACCATACTCCAATCATGATGTCCCCTAGTACAAGCATTTGCCTTGCATTGCATAATAAGTGTTTTATTTATTATAGTAGACCAATTACATGCTCTGCCTTTTGAGTTGTTTTCAAGTGAAAGACAGTTCCCAAAGCTTTAAATTGTGATTTCGTCACCCGTATACCTATAGATACGTCAACAAGATAACAAAATTTTGTAATTTATATTTTTTACTTTAAATAAATTATTTAACCGATCAATATTTTTTTTTCCCTGCATTTTAATGTAATTTTATCTTTTAACGAGTGGAGGTATTTACTATTTGCCAAAAGCAATACGGATACAAAGTTTTGTGAATATCTGTTTTTACTGGCTCAATACTAGCTGATCTAAACAACATATGTACGATTATAGACACCCTGTATACGGGGTATTAGGTTACAAACATCACAGATGGTCAGGTCACACCTTGATGACTCAGAATCAAAGAGCAATTCTAGGTCGGAAATTTTTGCTACATAGATGGTGTTGCTCATGCGCTAGTTCCCCGAGTATCCTTGTAGAGATTATTCATGTCACACACTAACGCATGGGTCTCAGATGTAAGACCTGCCTCACATGGGATTTGCGGCAATTTGAACACCTCCTTTGACCTGCGTGTAACTCATAATGTTAGATTTAGATTAGAAAAGAGAATGCCATGCGTACTTAGGCTTGATGGCCCATTGTACCACTCTAATACCATACTAAGAAGAAAACTGAATATGGCATGCTAAACAAGGCCTTACAGAAGGCCTCTGGAGCAGGGACAAGACGCAAACGCATTGCTATTTTTTCGGATAGACAAGCGGCGCTGACAGCACTTTAAAAGGAGTTCATGTGCTCTAAACTCGTACGTGACTGTAAACTTTCTCGGAATGAGCTAGAAAGGAACAAAAAAGTTGCAGTGTTCTGTGTTCCTGGACATCATGGGATTCTTTGTAATGAACATACTGCTGAACTGGCCAAGCTTGTATCCTCCAACAAGCCTCTTGGGCCACCCCCATTTGTCCCAGCACCAAGATAGGAGGTCAGAAGATCGATAAGGTCAAGTCTTATTAAAGAAATTGATCTAGAATGTAAAAAGTCTCAGAGTATAAGATTATCCAAACATTTTTTTTTTAAAGTTTATAATGTTACCTTTGTTAATGTTCATTGAATATTGAATCGCATAATAACTTTCATCGTGCCCTACCTTTCTTGTGTTCTCTGTGTACACTACCGCAGTAAGTCATTTATGACCCAGCATTTCTGTGTGATTCCGAATCATCAAGTTGTACCCTACCCCTTCTTGAAGTTTATAACCAAAGATATATTCGTATACAAAGTGCTGAGACACCCTGCATACGAATTACATCAGATACAGCTTAAAACCTTCTGAAGGTCACGGGTGTATATATCCGTCATTTGATCCCCAGTTTTTCCAGCAATACACAACCTTTTTAAATGTATAAATAAAGTGTAAAATAAAATATTTTTTAAATATTTTTATTATGATGATAGTTTAAAACCTACTTAAAACAAAATAAATAAAAAATAATTAAAAAAAATTATATATTTGGATCAGAAATAAAATTTAAAAATTATTGCAGTGAAAACAACTGTATAATTTCGCCCATTCCCTTGACGCCCAAAGTGATAATTACGTCTTTGATTTTTGTACATATTTTAACTCAAAATGAAAAATTTGGAGTCGTGTCGCTTTATAGCAAGGACGCAATATAAGATTAATTTAATTAAATTTTATTAATTTAATTTAATTTAATTAATTTAATTTAAAATTAATTTAACATTGGTAGGTCAATATTAGTTATGAAAAAATACGGTTAAATTGAAATATGCGCCCCTTAAAAATAACACTCTAAAAAATCTATAACCAATGGCATTCGATCCATAATAAAATCCAATATTGTCCCAACTCTACAGACGACATCATTAACAACAAACAAACAAACAAACAAGCAATCAACCAGCTAGATCATCCCAGCCAAATTACATCCAGACTCCTTTCAACCCAAATCAACTCCTACTTCATCAACCACACTAATCGAACAACTACCCCCATTCCCCCCCACCCTCTTCACCAATAAAAAAACAGCACAAAAAAAAAAAGATGCAACTTGATTCGAAATGAATTAACGGGAGACGATGTTGACGCTCATTATCAGAACCAAAAAGATAAAGATGATCAAATCTTGAAGCGGTAATCACTCGCGGAGGAGGAAAGGTTTTCCCCAGTCAGAGCACGTTCGATGGGGAATGATTGCTTTTATCTGATTCACGATCATGGTCCTGGGAATGTTGGACTTGGAGAACCCTTCTAGGGAGATTACCAGGACAAGAGGTGGGGTGCTTCTTTTTCCTGACACGTACGTTTTTGTGCAACATGTTGTCATGGTGAGCACGACCGTTGAGTCGATGTTGGTTAAACAAATTACTATTAGGCAGTCGCCATCGATTTGTTTGGTTGAAATATTTTGTGGTAAATATTGTGTGATAAATAAATTGCGGTAATACACTTGCAAGCGTTATTTGTGTGAAGATAAAATGGATTAACCATATGGTTTTTTTTTATAATAAAAATACCATGCAGTATGAATTTCTTTTCGATTGTTGGTTTTCTATTCACTTTATTGTTTATGTTTAAAAATTCCTTCAATGGATTATGTAGAAAAATTCCTTCCATGGTGTCAAAAAAAATTATTCTATGGATTATTTTGATCTTTAAAAGTGGTGTAAGTCTAACCTGACGTTTGTGAAAAAACTACCCAAATATTATTTGGTATATGATATGTTGTAAAATTTATCTGCTTTGATATTTAAAGAATAAAAAGTGTTTTTAATACTGAATGGAATAATATATTGGCTATAAGTGTGATTTTCTTCATTTTTGGTTGAGTTTCAAATTACATTTTGTAAAAAGGAAATTAGCTGGAAACGTTATCTAAAAAACCCTAAATATGCCGATACATTTTACGTCGTTTTCAAAAATTTAACTAATTTGAAATGAAAGAGTTTTACATGTTATTGCAAAAGGAAAACACTCTAAAAGATGTCCAAACGGATGCTAAAATACATGTATGCACTCTGTTTATAAATCTACCGCATTTGGTTATTGTTATTGAATACGATCATTCAAAACATTTAATCTATTTATCTAAGAATTTGTGTTAATCGTGACAGCTTAAAGACATATTTTGCATTTATTTATTTAGAGCATACACATCAAAACAATTCAATTGTTTTACAACAAATACCTTGCCAATCCACATTAATACAATTCTTCTCAGTTACAACAAATTCCTTGCCAATCCACATTAATACAATTCTTCTCAGTTACAACAAATTCCTTGCCAATCCACATTAATACAATTCTTCTCAGTTACAACAAATTCCTTGACAATCCACATTAATACAATTCTTCTCAATTACAACAAATACCTTTCCAATCCACATTAATACAATTTTTCTCGGTTACAACAAATTCCTTTCCAATCCACATTAATACAATTCTTCTCAATTACAACAAATTCCTTGCCAATCCACATTAATACAATTCTTCTCAATTACAACAAATACCATACCAATCCACATTAATACAATTCTTCTCAGTTACAACAAATTCCTTGCCAATCCACATTAATACAATTCTTCTCAGTTTCAACAAATTCCTTGCCAATTCACATTAATACAATTCTTCTCGGTTACAACAAATTCCTTGCCAATCCACATTAATACAATTCTTCTCAATTACAACAAATACCATACCAATCCACATTAATACAATTCTTCTCAGTTACAACAAATTCCTTGCCAATCCACATTAAAACAATTCTTCTCGATTACAACAAATTCCTCGCCAATCCACATTAATACAATTCTTCTCAGTTTCAACAAATTCCTTGCCAATCCACATTAATACAATTCTTCTCAATTACAACAAATTCCTTGCCAATCCACATTAAAACAATTCTTCTCGATTACAACAAATACCATACCAATCCACATTAATACAATTCTTCTCAATTACAACAAATTCCTTGCCAATCCACATTAAAACAATTCTTCTCGATTACAACAAATTCCTTGCCAATCCACATTAATACAATTCTTCTCGATTACAACAAATTCCTTGCCAATCCACATTAAAACAATTCTTCTCGATTACAACAAATACCATACCAATCCACATTAATACAATTCTTCTCAATTACAACAAATTCCTTGCCAATCCACATTAAAACAATTCTTCTCGATTACAACAAATTCCTTGCCAATCCACATTAATACAATTCTTCTCGGTTACAACAAATTCCTTGCCAATCCACATTAATACAATTTTTCTCGGTTACAACAAATTCCTTTCCAATCCACATTAATACAATTCTTCTCAATTACAACAAATTCCTTGCCAATCCACATTAATACAATTCTTCTCAATTACAACAAATAACATACCAATCCACATTAATACAATTCTTCTCAGTTACAACAAATTCCTTGCCAATCCACATTAATACAATTCTTCTCAGTTTCAACAAATTCCTTGCCAATTCACATTAATACAATTCTTCTCGGTTACAACAAATTCCTTGCCAATCCACATTAATACAATTCTTCTCAATTACAACAAATACCATACCAATCCACATTAATACAATTCTTCTCAGTTACAACAAATTCCTTGCCAATCCACATTAATACAATTCTTCTCAATTACAACAAATACCTTTCCAATCCACATTAATACAATTTTTCTCGGTTACAACAAATTCCTTTCCAATCCACATTAATACAATTCTTCTCAATTACAACAAATTCCTTGCCAATCCACATTAATACAATTCTTCTCAATTACAACAAATACCATACCAATCCACATTAATACAATTCTTCTCAGTTACAACAAATTCCTTGCCAATCCACATTAATACAATTCTTCTCAGTTTCAACAAATTCCTTGCCAATTCACATTAATACAATTCTTCTCAATTACAACAAATTCCTTGCCAATCCACATTAATACAATTCTTCTCAATTACAACAAATACCATACCAATCCACATTAATACAATTCTTCTCAGTTACAACAAATTCCTTGCCAATCCACATTAATACAATTCTTCTCAATTACAACAAATACCATACCAATCCACATTAATACAATTCTTCTCAGTTACAACAAATTCCTTGCCAATCCACATTAATACAATTCTTCTCAATTACAACAAATACCTTTCCAATCCACATTAATACAATTTTTCTCGGTTACAACAAATTCCTTTCCAATCCACATTAATACAATTCTTCTCAATTACAACAAATTCCTTGCCAATCCACATTAATACAATTCTTCTCAATTACAACAAATACCATACCAATCCACATTAATACAATTCTTCTCAGTTACAACAAATTCCTTGCCAATCCACATTAATACAATTCTTCTCAGTTTCAACAAATTCCTTGCCAATTCACATTAATACAATTCTTCTCGGTTACAACAAATTCCTTGCCAATCCACATTAATACAATTCTTCTCAATTACAACAAATACCATACCAATCCACATTAATACAATTCTTCTCAGTTACAACAAATTCCTTGCCAATCCACATTAAAACAATTCTTCTCGATTACAACAAATTCCTCGCCAATCCACATTAATACAATTCTTCTCAGTTTCAACAAATTCCTTGCCAATCCACATTAATACAATTCTTCTCAATTACAACAAATTCCTTGCCAATCCACATTAAAACAATTCTTCTCGATTACAACAAATACCATACCAATCCACATTAATACAATTCTTCTCAATTACAACAAATTCCTTGCCAATCCACATTAAAACAATTCTTCTCGATTACAACAAATTCCTCGCCAATCCACATTAATACAATTCTTCTCGGTTACAACAAATTCCTTGCCAATCCACATTAAAACAATTCTTCTCGATTACAACAAATACCATACCAATCCACATTAATACAATTCTTCTCAATTACAACAAATTCCTTGCCAATCCACATTAAAACAATTCTTCTCGATTACAACAAATTCCTTGCCAATCCACATTAATACAATTCTTCTCGATTACAACAAATTCCTTGCCAATCCACATTAAAACAATTCTTCTCGATTACAACAAATACCATACCAATCCACATTAATACAATTCTTCTCAATTACAACAAATTCCTTGCCAATCCACATTAAAACAATTCTTCTCGATTACAACAAATTCCTTGCCAATCCACATTAATACAATTCTTCTCGGTTACAACAAATTCCTTGCCAATCCACATTAATACAATTTTTCTCGGTTACAACAAATTCCTTTCCAATCCACATTAATACAATTCTTCTCAATTACAACAAATTCCTTGCCAATCCACATTAATACAATTCTTCTCAATTACAACAAATACCATACCAATCCACATTAATACAATTCTTCTCAGTTACAACAAATTCCTTGCCAATCCACATTAATACAATTCTTCTCAGTTTCAAATTCCTCGCCAATCCACATTAATACAATTCTTCTCAGTTTCAACAAATTCCTTGCCAATCCACATTAATACAATTTTTCTCGGTTACAACAAATTCCTTTCCAATCCACATTAATACAATTCTTCTCAATTACAACAAATTCCTTGCCAATCCACATTAATACAATTCTTCTCAATTACAACAAATACCATACCAATCCACATTAATACAATTCTTCTCAGTTACAACAAATTCCTTGCCAATCCACATTAATACAATTCTTCTCAGTTTCAACAAATTCCTTGCCAATCCACATTAATACAATTCTTCTCAATTACAACAAATTCCTTGCCAATCCACATTAAAACAATTCTTCTCGATTACAACAAATTCCTTGCCAATCCACATTAATACAATTCTTCTCGGTTACAACAAATTCCTTGCCAATCCACATTAATACAATTTTTCTCGGTTACAACAAATTCCTTTCCAATCCACATTAATACAATTCTTCTCAATTACAACAAATTCCTTGCCAATCCACATTAATACAATTCTTCTCAATTACAACAAATACCATACCAATCCACATTAATACAATTCTTCTCAGTTACAACAAATTCCTTGCCAATCCACATTAATACAATTCTTCTCAGTTTCAAATTCCTCGCCAATCCACATTAATACAATTCTTCTCAGTTTCAACAAATTCCTTGCCAATCCACATTAATACAATTTTTCTCGGTTACAACAAATTCCTTTCCAATCCACATTAATACAATTCTTCTCAATTACAACAAATTCCTTGCCAATCCACATTAATACAATTCTTCTCAATTACAACAAATACCATACCAATCCACATTAATACAATTCTTCTCAGTTACAACAAATTCCTTGCCAATCCACATTAATACAATTCTTCTCAGTTTCAACAAATTCCTTGCCAATTCACATTAATACAATTCTTCTCGGTTACAACAAATTCCTTGCCAATCCACATTAATACAATTCTTCTCAATTACAACAAATACCATACCAATCCACATTAATACAATTCTTCTCAGTTACAACAAATTCCTTGCCAATCCACATTAATACAATTCTTCTCAATTACAACAAATACCTTTCCAATCCACATTAATACAATTTTTCTCGGTTACAACAAATTCCTTTCCAATCCACATTAATACAATTCTTCTCAATTACAACAAATTCCTTGCCAATCCACATTAATACAATTCTTCTCAATTACAACAAATACCATACCAATCCACATTAATACAATTCTTCTCAGTTACAACAAATTCCTTGCCAATCCACATTAATACAATTCTTCTCAGTTTCAACAAATTCCTTGCCAATTCACATTAATACAATTCTTCTCGGTTACAACAAATTCCTTGCCAATCCACATTAATACAATTCTTCTCAATTACAACAAATACCATACCAATCCACATTAATACAATTCTTCTCAGTTACAACAAATTCCTTGCCAATCCACATTAAAACAATTCTTCTCGATTACAACAAATTCCTCGCCAATCCACATTAATACAATTCTTCTCAGTTTCAACAAATTCCTTGCCAATCCACATTAATACAATTCTTCTCAATTACAACAAATTCCTTGCCAATCCACATTAAAACAATTCTTCTCGATTACAACAAATACCATACCAATCCACATTAATACAATTCTTCTCAATTACAACAAATTCCTTGCCAATCCACATTAAAACAATTCTTCTCGATTACAACAAATTCCTCGCCAATCCACATTAATACAATTCTTCTCGGTTACAACAAATTCCTTGCCAATCCACATTAAAACAATTCTTCTCGATTACAACAAATACCATACCAATCCACATTAATACAATTCTTCTCAATTACAACAAATTCCTTGCCAATCCACATTAAAACAATTCTTCTCGATTACAACAAATTCCTTGCCAATCCACATTAATACAATTCTTCTCGATTACAACAAATTCCTTGCCAATCCACATTAAAACAATTCTTCTCGATTACAACAAATACCATACCAATCCACATTAATACAATTCTTCTCAATTACAACAAATTCCTTGCCAATCCACATTAAAACAATTCTTCTCGATTACAACAAATTCCTTGCCAATCCACATTAATACAATTCTTCTCGGTTACAACAAATTCCTTGCCAATCCACATTAATACAATTTTTCTCGGTTACAACAAATTCCTTTCCAATCCACATTAATACAATTCTTCTCAATTACAACAAATTCCTTGCCAATCCACATTAATACAATTCTTCTCAATTACAACAAATACCATACCAATCCACATTAATACAATTCTTCTCAGTTACAACAAATTCCTTGCCAATCCACATTAATACAATTCTTCTCAGTTTCAAATTCCTCGCCAATCCACATTAATACAATTCTTCTCAGTTTCAACAAATTCCTTGCCAATCCACATTAATACAATTTTTCTCGGTTACAACAAATTCCTTTCCAATCCACATTAATACAATTCTTCTCAATTACAACAAATTCCTTGCTTATCCACATTAATACAATTCTTCTCAATTACAACAAATACCATACCAATCCACATTAATACAATTCTTCTCAGTTACAACAAATTCCTTGCCAATCCACATTAATACAATTCTTCTCAGTTTCAACAAATTCCTTGCCAATTCACATTAATACAATTCTTCTCGGTTACAACAAATTCCTTGCCAATCCACATTAATACAATTCTTCTCAATTACAACAAATACCATACCAATCCACATTAATACAATTCTTCTCAGTTACAACAAATTCCTTGCCAATCCACATTAAAACAATTCTTCTCGATTACAACAAATTCCTCGCCAATCCACATTAATACAATTCTTCTCAGTTTCAACAAATTCCTTGCCAATCCACATTAATACAATTCTTCTCAATTACAACAAATTCCTTGCCAATCCACATTAAAACAATTCTTCTCGATTACAACAAATACCATACCAATCCACATTAATACAATTCTTCTCAATTACAACAAATTCCTTGCCAATCCACATTAAAACAATTCTTCTCGATTACAACAAATTCCTTGCCAATCCACATTAATACAATTCTTCTCGGTTACAACAAATTCCTTGCCAATCCACATTAAAACAATTCTTCTCGATTACAACAAATACCATACCAATCCACATTAAAACAATTCTTCTCGATTACAACAAATTCCTCGCCAATCCACATTAATACAATTCTTCCCAGTTTCAACAAATTCCTTGCCAATCCACATTAATACAATTTTTTCGGTTACAACAAATTACTTTCCAATCCACATTAATACAATTCTTCTCAATTACATCAAATTCCTTGCCAATCCACATTAATACAATTCTTCTCAATTACAACAAATACCATACCAATCCACATTAATACAATTCTTCTCAGTTACAACAAATTCCTTGCCAATCCACATTAATACAATTCTTCTCAGTTTCAACAAATTCCTTGCCAATTCACATTAATACAATTCTTCTCGGTTACAACAAATTCCTTGCCAATCCACATTAATACAATTCTTCTCAATTACAACAAATACCATACCAATCCACATTAATACAATTCTTCTCAGTTACAACAAATTCCTTGCCAATCCACATTAAAACAATTCTTCTCGATTACAACAAATTTCCTCGCCAATCCACATTTATACAATTCTTCTCAGTTTCAACAAATTCCTTGCCAATCGCCGACCAAACGGTATAGTGGTTAGCGTGCTGGCTTCTAGACCGCGAGGTTGCGGGTTCGAGTCCCGTGTTGGCATGGGTGTTTGTAAATGTATGTTGGTTTGTCAAATGACGAAATGTTTTCGGCGCATTATAGCCCTCGTGTTGCTGACGGCGCCAGATAATCTGAATACAACCAACCAATCCTTGCCAATCCACATTAATACAATTCTTCTCAATTACAACAAATTCCTTGCCAATCCACATTAAAACAATTCTTCTCGATTACAACAAATACCATACCAATCCACATTAATACAATTCTTCTCAATTACAACAAATACCTTTCCAATCCATATTAATACAATTCTTCTGAATTACAAAAAATTTCTTGCCAATCCACATTAATACAATTCTTCTGAATTACAACAAATTCCTTGTCAATCCACATTAAAACAATTCTTCTCGATTACAACAAATACCATACCAATCCACATTAATACAATTCTTCTCAATTACAACAAATTCCTTGCCAATCCACATTAAAACAATTCTTCTCGATTACAACAAATTCCTCGCCAATCCACATTAATACAATTCTTCTCGGTTACAACAAATTCCTTGCCAATCCACATTAAAACAATTCTTCTCGATTACAACAAATACCATACCAATCCACATTAATACAATTCTTCTCAATTACAACAAATTCCTTGCCAATCCACATTAAAGCAATTCTTCTCGATTACAACAAATTCCTTGCCAATCCACATTAATACAATTCTTCTCGATTACAACAAATTCCTTGCCAATCCACATTAAAACAATTCTTCTCGATTACAACAAATACCATACCAATCCACATTAATACAATTCTTCTCAATTACAACAAATTCCTTGCCAATCCACATTAAAACAATTCTTCTCGATTACAACAAATTCCTTGCCAATCCACATTAATACAATTCTTCTCGGTTACAACAAATTCCTTGCCAATCCACATTAATGCAATTCTTCTCAATTACAACAAATACCTTTCCAATCCATATTAATACAATTCTCTGAATTACAAAAAATTTCTTGCCAATCCACATTAATACAATTCTTCTGAATTACAACAAATTCCTTGTCAATCCACATTAATACAATTCTTCTCAATTACAACAAATACCATACCAATCCACATTAATACAATTCTTCTCAGTTACAACAATTTCCTTGCCAATCCACATTAATACAATTCTTCTCAGTTTCAACAAATTCCTTGCCAATTCACATTAATACAATTCTTCTCGGTTACAACAAATTCCTTGCCAATCCACATTAATACAATTCTTCTCAATTACAACAAATACCTTTCCAATCCATATTAATACAATTCTCTGAATTACAAAAAATTTCTTGCCAATCCACATTAATACAATTCTTCTGAATTACAACAAATTCCTTGCCAATCCACATTAATACAATTCTTCTCAATTACAACAAATACCATACCAATCCACATTAATACAATTCTTCTCAGTTACAACAAATTCCTTGCCAATCCACATTAATACAATTCTTCTCAGTTTCAACAAATACCATACCAATCCACATTAATACAATTCTTCTCAGTTACAACAAATTCCTTGCCAATCCACATTAAAACAATTCTTCTCGATTACAACAAATTCCTCGCCAATCCACATTAATACAATTCTTCTCAGTTTCAACAAATTCCTTGCCAATCCACATTAATACAATTCTTCTCAATTACAACAAATTCCTTGCCAATCCACATTAAAACAATTCTTCTCGATTACAACAAATACCATACCAATCCACATTAATACAATTCTTCTCAATTACAACAAATTCCTTGCCAATCCACATTAAAACAATTCTTCTCGATTACAACAAATTCCTCGCCAATCCACATTAATACAATTCTTCTCAGTTTCAACAAATTCCTTGCCAATCCACATTAATACAATTCTTCTCAATTACAACAAATTCCTTGCCAATCCACATTAATACAATTCTTCTCAATTACAACAAATACCATACCAATCCACATTAATACAATTCTTCTCAGTTACAACAAATTCCTTGCCAATCCACATTAAAACAATTCTTCTCGATTACAACAAATTCCTCGCCAATCCACATTAATACAATTCTTCTCAGTTACAACAAATTCCTTGCCAATCCACATTAAAACAATTCTTCTCGATTACAACAAATTTCCTCGCCAATCCACATTTATACAATTCTTCTCAGTTTCAACAAATTCCTTGCCAATCGCCGACCAAACGGTATAGTGGTTAGCGTGCTGGCTTCTAGACCGCGAGGTTGCGGGTTCGAGTCCCGTGTTGGCATGGGTGTTTGTAAATGTATGTTGGTTTGTCAAATGACGAAATGTTTTCGGCGCATTATAGCCCTCGTGTTGCTGACGGCGCCAGATAATCTGAATACAACCAACCAATCCTTGCCAATCCACATTAATACAATTCTTCTCAATTACAACAAATTCCTTGCCAATCCACATTAAAACAATTCTTCTCGATTACAACAAATACCATACCAATCCACATTAATACAATTCTTCTCAATTACAACAAATACCTTTCCAATCCATATTAATACAATTCTTCTGAATTACAAAAAATTTCTTGCCAATCCACATTAATACAATTCTTCTGAATTACAACAAATTCCTTGTCAATCCACATTAAAACAATTCTTCTCGATTACAACAAATACCATACCAATCCACATTAATACAATTCTTCTCAATTACAACAAATTCCTTGCCAATCCACATTAAAACAATTCTTCTCGATTACAACAAATTCCTCGCCAATCCACATTAATACAATTCTTCTCGGTTACAACAAATTCCTTGCCAATCCACATTAAAACAATTCTTCTCGATTACAACAAATACCATACCAATCCACATTAATACAATTCTTCTCAATTACAACAAATTCCTTGCCAATCCACATTAAAGCAATTCTTCTCGATTACAACAAATTCCTTGCCAATCCACATTAATACAATTCTTCTCGATTACAACAAATTCCTTGCCAATCCACATTAAAACAATTCTTCTCGATTACAACAAATACCATACCAATCCACATTAATACAATTCTTCTCAATTACAACAAATTCCTTGCCAATCCACATTAAAACAATTCTTCTCGATTACAACAAATTCCTTGCCAATCCACATTAATACAATTCTTCTCGGTTACAACAAATTCCTTGCCAATCCACATTAATGCAATTCTTCTCAATTACAACAAATACCTTTCCAATCCATATTAATACAATTCTCTGAATTACAAAAAATTTCTTGCCAATCCACATTAATACAATTCTTCTGAATTACAACAAATTCCTTGTCAATCCACATTAATACAATTCTTCTCAATTACAACAAATACCATACCAATCCACATTAATACAATTCTTCTCAGTTACAACAATTTCCTTGCCAATCCACATTAATACAATTCTTCTCAGTTTCAACAAATTCCTTGCCAATTCACATTAATACAATTCTTCTCGGTTACAACAAATTCCTTGCCAATCCACATTAATACAATTCTTCTCAATTACAACAAATACCTTTCCAATCCATATTAATACAATTCTCTGAATTACAAAAAATTTCTTGCCAATCCACATTAATACAATTCTTCTGAATTACAACAAATTCCTTGCCAATCCACATTAATACAATTCTTCTCAATTACAACAAATACCATACCAATCCACATTAATACAATTCTTCTCAGTTACAACAAATTCCTTGCCAATCCACATTAATACAATTCTTCTCAGTTTCAACAAATACCATACCAATCCACATTAATACAATTCTTCTCAGTTACAACAAATTCCTTGCCAATCCACATTAAAACAATTCTTCTCGATTACAACAAATTCCTCGCCAATCCACATTAATACAATTCTTCTCAGTTTCAACAAATTCCTTGCCAATCCACATTAATACAATTCTTCTCAATTACAACAAATTCCTTGCCAATCCACATTAAAACAATTCTTCTCGATTACAACAAATACCATACCAATCCACATTAATACAATTCTTCTCAATTACAACAAATTCCTTGCCAATCCACATTAAAACAATTCTTCTCGATTACAACAAATTCCTCGCCAATCCACATTAATACAATTCTTCTCAGTTTCAACAAATTCCTTGCCAATCCACATTAATACAATTCTTCTCAATTACAACAAATTCCTTGCCAATCCACATTAATACAATTCTTCTCAATTACAACAAATACCATACCAATCCACATTAATACAATTCTTCTCAGTTACAACAAATTCCTTGCCAATCCACATTAAAACAATTCTTCTCGATTACAACAAATTCCTCGCCAATCCACATTAATACAATTCTTCTCAGTTTCAACAAATTCCTTGCCAATCCACATTAATACAATTCTTCTCAATTACAACAAATTCCTTGCCAATCCACATTAAAACAATTCTTCTCGATTACAACAAATACCATACCAATCCACATTAATACAATTCTTCTCAATTACAACAAATTCCTTGCCAATCCACATTAAAGCAATTCTTCTCGATTACAACAAATTCCTTGCCAATCCACATTAATACAATTCTTCTCGATTACAACAAATTCCTTGCCAATCCACATTAAAACAATTCTTCTCGATTACAACAAATACCATACCAATCCACATTAATACAATTCTTCTCAATTACAACAAATTCCTTGCCAATCCACATTAAAACAATTCTTCTCGATTACAACAAATTCCTTGCCAATCCACATTAATACAATTCTTCTCGGTTACAACAAATTCCTTGCCAATCCACATTAATGCAATTCTTCTCAATTACAACAAATACCTTTCCAATCCATATTAATACAATTCTCTGAATTACAAAAAATTTCTTGCCAATCCACATTAATACAATTCTTCTGAATTACAACAAATTCCTTGTCAATCCACATTAATACAATTCTTCTCAATTACAACAAATACCATACCAATCCACATTAATACAATTCTTCTCAGTTACAACAATTTCCTTGCCAATCCACATTAATACAATTCTTCTCAGTTTCAACAAATTCCTTGCCAATTCACATTAATACAATTCTTCTCGGTTACAACAAATTCCTTGCCAATCCACATTAATACAATTCTTCTCAATTACAACAAATACCTTTCCAATCCATATTAATACAATTCTCTGAATTACAAAAAATTTCTTGCCAATCCACATTAATACAATTCTTCTGAATTACAACAAATTCCTTGCCAATCCACATTAATACAATTCTTCTCAATTACAACAAATACCATACCAATCCACATTAATACAATTCTTCTCAGTTACAACAAATTCCTTGCCAATCCACATTAATACAATTCTTCTCAGTTTCAACAAATACCATACCAATCCACATTAATACAATTCTTCTCAGTTACAACAAATTCCTTGCCAATCCACATTAAAACAATTCTTCTCGATTACAACAAATTCCTCGCCAATCCACATTAATACAATTCTTCTCAGTTTCAACAAATTCCTTGCCAATCCACATTAATACAATTCTTCTCAATTACAACAAATTCCTTGCCAATCCACATTAAAACAATTCTTCTCGATTACAACAAATACCATACCAATCCACATTAATACAATTCTTCTCAATTACAACAAATTCCTTGCCAATCCACATTAAAACAATTCTTCTCGATTACAACAAATTCCTCGCCAATCCACATTAATACAATTCTTCTCAGTTTCAACAAATTCCTTGCCAATCCACATTAATACAATTCTTCTCAATTACAACAAATTCCTTGCCAATCCACATTAATACAATTCTTCTCAATTACAACAAATACCATACCAATCCACATTAATACAATTCTTCTCAGTTACAACAAATTCCTTGCCAATCCACATTAAAACAATTCTTCTCGATTACAACAAATTCCTCGCCAATCCACATTAATACAATTCTTCTCAGTTTCAACAAATTCCTTGCCAATCCACATTAATACAATTCTTCTCAATTACAACAAATTCCTTGCCAATCCACATTAAAACAATTCTTCTCGATTACAACAAATACCATACCAATCCACATTAATACAATTCTTCTCAATTACAACAAATTCCTTGCCAATCCACATTAAAACAATTCTTCTCGATTACAACAAATTCCTCGCCAATCCACATTAATACAATTCTTCTCGGTTACAACAAATTCCTTGCCAATTCACATTAAAACAATTCTTCTCGATTACAACAAATACCATACCAATCCACATTAAAACAATTCTTCTCGATTACAACAAATTCCTCGCCAATCCACATTAATACAATTCTTCTCAGTTTCAACAAATTCCTTGCCAATCCACATTAATACAATTTTTCTCGGTTACAACAAATTACTTTCCAATCCACATTAATACAATTCTTCTCAATTACAACAAATTCCTTGCCAATCCACATTAATACAATTCTTCTCAATTACAACAAATACCATACCAATCCACATTAATACAATTCTTCTCAGTTACAACAAATTCCTTGCCAATCCACATTAATACAATTCTTCTCAGTTTCAACAAATTCCTTGCCAATTCACATTAATACAATTCTTCTCGGTTACAACAAATTCCTTGCCAATCCACATTAATACAATTCTTCTCAATTACAACAAATACCATACCAATCCACATTAATACAATTCTTCTCAGTTACAACAAATTCCTTGCCAATCCACATTAAAACAATTCTTCTCGATTACAACAAATTTCCTCGCCAATCCACATTTATACAATTCTTCTCAGTTTCAACAAATTCCTTGCCAATCGCCGACCAAACGGTATAGTGGTTAGCGTGCTGGCTTCTAGACCGCGAGGTTGCGGGTTCGAGTCCCGTGTTGGCATGGGTGTTTGTAAATGTATGTTGGTTTGTCAAATGACGAAATGTTTTCGGCGCATTATAGCCCTCGTGTTGCTGACGGCGCCAGATAATCTGAATACAACCAAATAATCCTTGCCAATCCACATTAATACAATTCTTCTCAATTACAACAAATTCCTTGCCAATCCACATTAAAACAATTCTTCTCGATTACAACAAATACCATACCAATCCACATTAATACAATTCTTCTCAATTACAACAAATTCCTTGCCAATCCACATTAAAACAATTCTTCTCGATTACAACAAATTCCTCGCCAATCCACATTAATACAATTCTTCTCGGTTACAACAAATTCCTTGCCAATCCACATTAAAACAATTCTTCTCGATTACAACAAATACCATACCAATCCACATTAATACAATTCTTCTCAATTACAACATATTCCTTGCCAATCCACATTAAAACAATTCTTCTCGATTACAACAAATTCCTTGCCAATCCACATTAATACAATTCTTCTCGATTACAACAGATTCCTTGCCAATCCACATTAATACAATTCTTCTCAATTACAACAAATACCTTTCCAATCCATATTAATACAATTCTTCTGAATTACAAAAAATTTCTTGCCAATCCACATTAATACAATTCTTCTGAATTACAACAAATTCCTTGTCAATCCACATTAAAACAATTCTTCTCGATTACAACAAATACCATACCAATCCACATTAATACAATTCTTCTCAATTACAACAAATTCCTTGCCAATCCACATTAAAACAATTCTTCTCGATTACAACAAATTCCTCGCCAATCCACATTAATACAATTCTTCTCGGTTACAACAAATTCCTTGCCAATCCACATTAAAACAATTCTTCTCGATTACAACAAATACCATACCAATCCACATTAATACAATTCTTCTCAATTACAACAAATTCCTTGCCAATCCACATTAAAGCAATTCTTCTCGATTACAACAAATTCCTTGCCAATCCACATTAATACAATTCTTCTCGATTACAACAAATTCCTTGCCAATCCACATTAAAACAATTCTTCTCGATTACAACAAATACCATACCAATCCACATTAATACAATTCTTCTCAATTACAACAAATTCCTTGCCAATCCACATTAAAACAATTCTTCTCGATTACAACAAATTCCTTGCCAATCCACATTAATACAATTCTTCTCGGTTACAACAAATTCCTTGCCAATCCACATTAATGCAATTCTTCTCAATTACAACAAATACCTTTCCAATCCATATTAATACAATTCTCTGAATTACAAAAAATTTCTTGCCAATCCACATTAATACAATTCTTCTGAATTACAACAAATTCCTTGTCAATCCACATTAATACAATTCTTCTCAATTACAACAAATACCATACCAATCCACATTAATACAATTCTTCTCAGTTACAACAATTTCCTTGCCAATCCACATTAATACAATTCTTCTCAGTTTCAACAAATTCCTTGCCAATTCACATTAATACAATTCTTCTCGGTTACAACAAATTCCTTGCCAATCCACATTAATACAATTCTTCTCAATTACAACAAATACCTTTCCAATCCATATTAATACAATTCTCTGAATTACAAAAAATTTCTTGCCAATCCACATTAATACAATTCTTCTGAATTACAACAAATTCCTTGCCAATCCACATTAATACAATTCTTCTCAATTACAACAAATACCATACCAATCCACATTAATACAATTCTTCTCAGTTACAACAAATTCCTTGCCAATCCACATTAATACAATTCTTCTCAGTTTCAACAAATACCATACCAATCCACATTAATACAATTCTTCTCAGTTACAACAAATTCCTTGCCAATCCACATTAAAACAATTCTTCTCGATTACAACAAATTCCTCGCCAATCCACATTAATACAATTCTTCTCAGTTTCAACAAATTCCTTGCCAATCCACATTAATACAATTCTTCTCAATTACAACAAATTCCTTGCCAATCCACATTAAAACAATTCTTCTCGATTACAACAAATACCATACCAATCCACATTAATACAATTCTTCTCAATTACAACAAATTCCTTGCCAATCCACATTAAAACAATTCTTCTCGATTACAACAAATTCCTCGCCAATCCACATTAATACAATTCTTCTCAGTTTCAACAAACTCCTTGCCAATCCACATTAATACAATTCTTCTCAATTACAACAAATTCCTTGCCAATCCACATTAAAACAATTCTTCTCGATTACAACAAATACCATACCAATCCACATTAATACAATTCTTCTCAATTACAACAAATTCCTTGCCAATCCACATTAAAACAATTCTTCTCGATTACAACAAATTCCTCGCCAATCCACATTAATACAATTCTTCTCGGTTACAACAAATTCCTTGCCAATCCACATTAAAACAATTCTTCTCAGTTACAACAAATACCTTTCCGATTCAATTTAATACAATTCTTCTGAATTACAACAAATACCTTTAAAATTCAATTTAATACAATTCTTCTGAATTACAACAAATACCTTTCCAATTCAATTTAATACAATTCTTCTGAATTGCAACAAATTTCTTGCCAATCCACATTAATACAATTCTTCTGAATTACAACAAATTCCTTGCCAATCCACATTAAAACAATTCTTCTCGATTACAACAAATTCCTTGCCAATCCACATTAATACAATTCTTCTCGGTTACAACAAATTCCTTGCCAATCCACATTAATACAATTCTTCTCAGTTTCAACAAATTCCTTGCCAATTCACATTAATACAATTCTTCTCGGTTACAACAAATTCCTTGCCAATCCACATTAATGCAATTCTTCTCAATTACAACAAATACCTTTCCAATCCATATTAATACAATTCTCTGAATTACAAAAAATTTCTTGCCAATCCACATTAATACAATTCTTCTGAATTACAACAAATTCCTTGTCAATCCACATTAATACAATTCTTCTCAATTACAACAAATACCATACCAATCCACATTAATACAATTCTTCTCAGTTACAACAATTTCCTTGCCAATCCACATTAATACAATTCTTCTCAGTTTCAACAAATTCCTTGCCAATTCACATTAATACAATTCTTCTCGGTTACAACAAATTCCTTGCCAATCCACATTAATACAATTCTTCTCAGTTTCAACAAATTCCTTGCCAATCCACATTAATACAATTCTTCTCGGTTACAACAAATTCCTTGCCAATCCACATTAATGCAATTCTTCTCAATTACAACAAATACCTTTCCAATCCATATTAATACAATTCTCTGAATTACAAAAAATTTCTTGCCAATCCACATTAATACAATTCTTCTGAATTACAACAAATTCCTTGTCAATCCACATTAATACAATTCTTCTCAATTACAACAAATACCATACCAATCCACATTAATACAATTCTTCTCAGTTACAACAATTTCCTTGCCAATCCACATTAATACAATTCTTCTCAGTTTCAACAAATTCCTTGCCAATTCACATTAATACAATTCTTCTCGGTTACAACAAATTCCTTGCCAATCCACATTAATACAATTCTTCTCAATTACAACAAATACCTTTCCAATCCATATTAATACAATTCTCTGAATTACAAAAAATTTCTTGCCAATCCACATTAATACAATTCTTCTGAATTACAACAAATTCCTTGCCAATCCACATTAATACAATTCTTCTCAATTACAACAAATACCATACCAATCCACATTAATACAATTCTTCTCAGTTACAACAAATTCCTTGCCAATCCACATTAATACAATTCTTCTCAGTTTCAACAAATACCATACCAATCCACATTAATACAATTCTTCTCAGTTACAACAAATTCCTTGCCAATCCACATTAAAACAATTCTTCTCGATTACAACAAATTCCTCGCCAATCCACATTAATACAATTCTTCTCAGTTTCAACAAATTCCTTGCCAATCCACATTAATACAATTCTTCTCAATTACAACAAATTCCTTGCCAATCCACATTAAAACAATTCTTCTCGATTACAACAAATACCATACCAATCCACATTAATACAATTCTTCTCAATTACAACAAATTCCTTGCCAATCCACATTAAAACAATTCTTCTCGATTACAACAAATTCCTCGCCAATCCACATTAATACAATTCTTCTCAGTTTCAACAAATTCCTTGCCAATCCACATTAATACAATTCTTCTCAATTACAACAAATTCCTTGCCAATCCACATTAAAACAATTCTTCTCGATTACAACAAATACCATACCAATCCACATTAATACAATTCTTCTCAATTACAACAAATTCCTTGCCAATCCACATTAAAACAATTCTTCTCGATTACAACAAATTCCTCGCCAATCCACATTAATACAATTCTTCTCGGTTACAACAAATTCCTTGCCAATCCACATTAAAACAATTCTTCTCAGTTACAACAAATACCTTTCCGATTCAATTTAATACAATTCTTCTGAATTACAACAAATACCTTTCCAATTCAATTTAATACAATTCTTCTGAATTACAACAAATACCTTTCCAATTCAATTTAATACAATTCTTCTGAATTGCAACAAATTTCTTGCCAATCCACATTAATACAATTCTTCTCAATTACAACAAATTCCTTGCCAATCCACATTAAAACAATTCTTCTCGATTACAACAAATTCCTTGCCAATCCACATTAATACAATTCTTCTCGGTTACAACAAATTCCTTGCCAATCCACATTAATACAATTCTTCTCAATTACAACAAATACCTTGCCAATCCACATTAATACAATTCTTCTCAGTTACAACAAATACCTTTCCGATTCAATTTAATACAATTCTTCTGAATTACAACAAATACCTTTCCAATTCAATTTAATACAACTCTTCTGAATTACAACAAATACCTTTCCAATTCAATTTAATACAATTCTTCTGAATTACAACAAATTTCTTGCCAATCCACATTAATACAATTCTTCTCAATTACAACAAATACCATACCAATCCACTCCTACCATTTATGAACCCCCTCTTCCAACTTCCCAAATGTCGAACTCAGCGAAACATGAAATATCTCACTCGGACTTAATTAGTAAACTCAATATATTTAAACTCTACCCCTATTTCTCCATTTACAATTATTCCAGAAAGCATTAGAATCAAAACCCATTGTGTTCCCAATACCCTAATCAATGATTTTAGTCGACATTTAGACACCTCAATCCAGCAGCATAATCTATATTTGAGTTCGCCTGTATAATGTTTGTTGCCCTAACGCTTAATCTTTCCTAACAAATCAATATCCTTCCTGAATTGATATGACAAAATTTCATGGAATACCTTAACTGTGACATAACCTTTCCTCCACAATGTTGTATATCACTAGGCAGTGCCAGAAGTGTGAGTAGACCCGGAGTGACTCGTCCCCCAATTTTCAAGAAAATACCTATGCGTCTCCCCACTTCTAAAACCACTGAAATTCATCCCTTCACTTTTAAAAAACAGTCAATCCATCTAAAAACTAATTAAAGAAAATTAATATGGACCTTAAAATGTAGTGACACTGAAAAAAAATGATCTATGGTTTTCAAGTGTAAAAAAAAACTATTTTTATCATACTATTAGAAAAATGCATCATGCTAATTTGTATAAAGATATAAGTATTTTTATTAACAAACACTATTACACTTGGTCAACTTTCAACTTTGGAGGAACTTGCTTTTAAGTTAAATTTCTATTCTTGTTTCATATAAAAACAAGCGAGAGTTATCTATTAATTTAATTTCATGAAAGTATGCACTTTTAGAAGTATTATTTAAATTTAAACTGTTGTGTTTATGATGTTGAATTATTACTTCTCTCAATCTCGTATTTGCAAATAAAAGTACTAAGTCGCACCATATTCATTAAAATAACAAATTTTGGACTCTTGTTCAATGTTAGTGTTTTGAACTACAAATTATTTCCTTACTAGCTAATATTTTTATTGTAAGATTAGAAATTATAAAATTTATCATTGAGGGGAGAGGGGGGTATTGAAGTTGTCACCAAGCTTTTAGGCATCCCACCCCCCACTTCTTTTTCCCCACTTCTATCACTGTCACTAGATTTAGATAAGGTAATATTCGGTCAAATCCTTGTATTAAATAAATTCAGATTTCATTGCTAGATTGAGAAATCAAAATATATACAGGATATGCACAAAATTTGTTGGGCAATGGAATTCAAATTGTTTAGCCATAATAAACAATTGTTTTATACAGTATGGCATGGTGAAGATTAATTAGTTGGGAAAAAACAAATTGTTAATACACTATCTACCAATAAGTAATTGGACGCCTGTGATAAAAGCAATAAACACGATTTATTCAAATTCAATAGGTGGTTGAGCCTCCACCTAAGGCAATTGCAGTATTAACACTCTGGGGCATGCTTTCCACAAGTGTTTGGAGGATGGACAGTAGTATTTTCTTCCACTCGGCTTGGAGTGGACATGTGCGTTCTTTCACTGATTTTGGACGGTTGCTGCACCCCTTAATTCGGCGATCCTACTCGTCCCAGAGGTGTTCCATAGGATTCACATCTGGAATCTGAGCAGGCCAGTCCAGTCGGTTCTGTCCGCTGTCATCATACTAGTCCATGGTGGACCTCACAACATGACAAGTGGCGTTGTTATATTGGAAGTAACAATGATCCAACCAGTAAAATTGCCACAGCGTAGGAAGCACATAGTTATCTAGGTTAGTGGAGTAGTAGTAGTCAGCGTTGAGCCTACCATGAATTGGGATCAAGGGTGACGTAGATCAGGACTGCAGACATTCTCAATTGCATGAGTGTCCAAATACTTATTGGTAGATAGTGTATTAGTAAAAATGTATAAAAAAAGCCTTCTTTTAAAGATCGCATACATGATTACATTTGAAAGTAATTAAAGTATATTTGAGGTAGAAAATTGTTCTCAAAGTACATAGTTTATCCCTTTCAACTGTTAAAAACATAATCGGTAAACTTTTTACATATTTTTCACTAATAGGTTGAAATAGCTTTTTATATATTTTTCACTAATAGATTGAAATGTGCTTTACATTTGGGTAAACGAAGTTTTTAAGGTGTGAATCAAATTTGTTCTTTTGTTATTTCTATTAAGTGATGAGTCCCTGGATAAGACAGCATTGACGCCTACATAATTTATGCTTTCAAAAATAAATAGACACAACGGGAATCGTGTATTCTAAGTAGAAATTTTCACTTTGAGGCTTTTCCTATTCGATATTTGGAATGCATAGGTATCCTTTAAAAGTGCTGTATTAGTATAATACCACTATAGCAATGACATCCCAGAGTTGCCAACTCAAAAAATTAAATTGCATTTAATTTCAGAAATCCTTAATGTTACTAAAATGCCAAAAAAAAAAAAAAAAATATATATATATATATATATATATATATATATATATATATATATATATATATATATATATATATATATATATATATATATATAATGCAATGAACATCTGACGGTATACATTTCTCTGCAACTCTCACAGATCTGCAGCGCCATCTGTTGGTGAACTTCGTAAATATTTTTAACACATTATTGTATACAATTCCCTGGTTTTCCATGTAGAATGCAGCAAAGGAAAATTTTCTATCGTATTCCATTTTTCCTAGGCCATAAGCCCAAGGGTATTGTTTTCAATTGGTCAAAAGTGTGGTCCGGTGTCCGTCCCGACTTAACGTTTGGGCATGCGCAGGAAAGGAATTGTATGGATATGCGCCTGTTCCACCTATTTGTATAGAGGAAGATGTATGCTGATGTTGTTCAATTATATTATTGTATCGATGTTTCATAAAACTCAAGTTAAAAGAAAAACTTTGTAATGGGCTTGGACTTAAGGCCCAGGTTAAACTGTACAGCAGCCATAAGCCGTGCCGTTTTTTATTGCATATTTCTTATTCATATTTTAAATGTGTCAGTCTTTTTTTTTTTTTTTTTTTTTTTTTTTTGGAAGCACCCTGTATTAGGAACCATTAAATCATCAATGAAAAAATTCCCATCTTTTCCCACGTTTCTAAGGCTCCTTTCACACTATCCTATTTGAGTCGGACGACAAGAGTGTTAGCAGCCGTCGGTGCTACTGAAACATCCTACTTTTTGTTGTCCTACTTTTTGTCGGCCGACGGAAATCAGATAGTGTGAAAGGAACCAAATGATGTCAGAAACAGCTTTGTTAAACGACCAGTTTATATTCAATACACATAATAAAAAAAAATACATTGTTCCTCATTAACAGCATTCAACTTCAGAAATAATCCACTCTACCAGTTTCAAATATCTCTTCCAGCTCTCCAGGCAGTAACGTCAGTCAACTACCACAAATGCCGCCATCTCGCCACGCCATCATCACGCCATCACCAGTAATGTCGGCCCGGCGTCGGCAATGAACCTGGATGCCGAAAATCGCGTCGTCCTCAACGTTGGCGGGATCCGCCACGAGACCTACAAGACGACGCTGAGGAAGATCCCGGCCACGAGACTGTCCAGACTGACCGAGGCACTGGCCAACTACGACCCAGTACTCAACGAGTACTTCTTCGACCGACATCCGGGGGTGTTCGGCCAGATACTCAACTACTACAGGACGGGCAAGCTGCACTACCCGACTGACGTCTGTGGCCCGTTGTTTGAGGAGGAACTGGAGTTTTGGGGACTAGACTCAAACCAGGTCAGAGATTTTATTTATTCGTTGATTGATTGATTGATCGATCAGTCGATTGCTTGACTGTTAAATCGGTCGACTGACTAACTGACTGATTATTTAATTGATTGGTTGGTTGATTGATCGGTTGGCTGATTGATTGATCGGTCTATTGGTTGATTGATCAGTCGATTGGTTGATTGATTGATTGATCGGTCGATTGATTGATTGATTGATTGATTTTAACTACTGAATATATTGTTTTAAAGGGATGAGTTATTTTTTCCAAGAAATTTTCACTGCATCGGTTTTTCGCCTTAATAAATGCCTCTTTGCAATTATTGTTAAAACGCAGCAATTATTAGATTATAATGATTTCGTGTCCAGTGATATCAACTGGTATATCCTTACTTCAACCAATTTTTACTCTCTAATTTTTTTAGATTCCAAGGTGTTTGAAAAATTACACTATAAAAGAACTAGAGAAGAAAATGATTAGATCAGGAATAGTTCTTTTAATTTGTGGTTTCTGTATTCCCGTAAATATTCAGTCACATATTGTCTAAAAGGGCACGCTAAAAGGGCATGTCCAATTAAAAACTTATTGGCAAGTCACATTTTTAAAGGTTACGATTCAATTAATTTGCCGTCTAATATTTTGTCTACTGGTAGGGGTTAAATACTGCCATCTGTCTATTTACTAAGAGAATAACTGGAAAGCAAGTGAAGAAAAAAAATATTAGATAAAGAATAGTAGAGTTGGTTTCTATATGAAATAATCGATTACATATTGAATCGCTAATTGGCAAAGGGGGTCATGTCCAATTAAAAATCTTCTTGCATTTAACGGTTCAATTAACTTACACTTCTTGATGGAAAGGTTTTAAATGCATCCATCTCTGACTACCAGGAGAATAACTGCCACAAGGTAGTCTGGTTGATGGTTATAGCTAAGAAAACAAGAATTCTCTATTCAGTCAGGAAATTGGCATTCAAACCAATAAAGCATGTGTTTTTTCTCCTAGAAAATTCCATTCTAAATGGAGCTAGCCTTGTTTCCATGAAGACAACGTGGCGAGAACTATTTCTGTGATAGACAGTCAGTACTTTTCTTTTGCTGATTATTTTATGATCGACTGTCAGTACTTTTCTCTTAATGATTATATTGTGATAGACCGATAGTACTTTTCTTTTGCTGATTATTTTGTGATCGACAGACAATACTTTTCTTTTGATGATTATTTGGTGATAGACAGACAGTACTTTTCTTTTGTTGATTATTATATGATCGACAGGCAATACTTTTCTCTTGATGATAATATTGTGATAGACATACAATACTTTTCTCTTGATGATAATATTGTGATAGACAAATAGTACTTTTCTTTTGCTGATTATTTTGTGATCGACAGTCAGTACTTTTCTTTTGTTGATTATTATATGATCGACAGGCAATACTTTTCTCTTGATGATAATATTGTGGTAGACCGATAGTACTTTTCTTTTGCTGACTATTTTGTGATCGACAGACAATACTTTTCTTTTGATGATCATTTGGTGATAGACAGACAATACTTTTCTCTTGATTATAATATTGTGATAGACAAATAGTACTTTTCTTTTGCTAATTATTTTGTGATCGACAGACAATACTTTTCTTTTGATGATTATTTGGTGATAGACAGAGAGTACATTTCTTTTGCTGATTATTTTGTGATCAGCAAACATTACTTTTCTTTTGATGTTTATTTGATGATAAACAGACAGTACTCCTCTTTTTTGATGATTAAGCATGCTATGATAGCAGCCTACGAAGTAAACCTATTTACCAGTTGAAAAACGTCTTTAAAGCTATAACATTGCTTTAATAAAGTGATTAAATACCTAGTCCCAGTAACCCAACATGAATATTAAATATGAATGATAAATAAAAAAGAAAACAAGTAGAATTATTAACTTAAAAACTTGAAGTAATCTTATGTGAGGCTCATACTTCTAAATGAAAATTAATTGGATTAGTTTTCGAAATCTCAAGAAGCCAGTGATTTCTATTTTGTTACGATCAAATATACCAAATTTCAAAAAGATTTTGATAAAACTATATATTTCAAATTATGACCATATCCCTTAAAAGGTGGGAAAGGGGAGAGGAGCGGCTTTTCGAAATATGGTAATGTCAATACTACTTTCATTGAATAACTACCATAACGAACACGTATTTCATTTTAATAAACTCTCCAATGTTTAGTCTACAATTACAAATATAAATGTATATTACAGTAGACATACAGGAGTTCCCTAAGCAAAGCATGAACCATGCCCTTAAGAATAAGTGCAAGACCTTTTAAGCCCTTAATAGGTTGCTCTTCCAATCCTTTTACCTTTGGATAAGAGCATCAGAAGCGAAATGGGATTTGTATGAATAGAAAATATATAAAATCATCTCTCGTATGTGATAAAAAATGCATTTTACTGAATATCCAAACATATTTACTTTGTATAAAGATATTTTGAATATGCATATTCAATGCGATGCTGTTTAAAACTACATTTGAATAAATATGTGAACTTCAGCGCTAAGGGAAAAAGTTTAAGATCAACGTTGAAATGGTGGAAATTATTGAAATTAGTCTGATAAGCGGAGTTTGAATATATTATTAGATATAAAAATGTCTAAAGCTGACGAAATTGGTCACTGCTTCGACTTTGATGTAAAATATTCTGTCGTTGAATTGGATCAAGGAAAAATTCTAACTTGCTTATCTATTGAAAAATTGAAAAGTTTCAAATGACATTTTAGAAATGGAGGCATTAGAATGTTAGATAAGTTTACATTAAACTTGTAATGCCAAATGGACCGGGTTCGACTCATAGGTCAGGCATCAACGTCATTCGTGGTTAAGATCCCACGTTAAGTTGTATGGTCTGGTTAGTCGCTTATTGCGAAAAAAAAAGGTTGTTAAGCGTACAAACCAACCAATAATCTTGTAAAGTACGCCAAATACAGTTCAAAGCAGAGTAAAATTTGTAGTTGTTGTATGAAACATGTATTAACCCTTTGCACTCGTGTGGCGCCTCTGAGGCGCCACACGATGGGATGCCGAAACACGAGAGGACCACTAGTTTTGATGCGGAAATTTGATGCTAGGCCAATGAATGTGTTTAATTTCTATGAAGCAAATCCATAAACGCCAACCGAACCAAAAATGTATCGAGTTGCTGGTCCCTCCGCTCGAAAAAGGCCTCTAGTGCAAGGGTTAAAATGTATTAATGAAATTTGAATGAATAGAACATATGGTCGCTTGACATTTACTGCATTTAAATTCAATATAATCTTCTTCAAGAATTGATTCATTGTTATTATTATTATTATTATTTTAATTTTGATTCAGTTCAATCCCCTTTTAACAATTTCAATCCTAAGACTATTTAGTTGGTTGGATTGTTGATTGGTTTGTACGCTCGACGACCTATATATATATATATACACTATCTACCACCAATATGTATTTGGACACTCATGCAATTGAGAATGTCTGCAGTCCTGATCTACGTCGCCCTTGATCCCAATTCATGGTAGGCTCAACGCTCACTACTACTCCACTAACCTAGACAACTATGTGCTCCCTACGCTGTGGCAATTTTAAGGTTGGATCATTGTTATTTCCAAGATGACAACGACACTTGTTATGTTGCGAGGTCCACCATGAATTAGTATGATGACAGCGGGCTGAACCGACTGGACTGGCCTGCTCAGAGTCCAGACGTGAATCTTATGGAGCACCTCTGGGACGAGTAGGATCGCCGAATTAAGGAATGCAGCAACCGCCCAAAATCGGTGAAAGAACTTACATGTCCACTCCAAGCCGAGTGGAAGAAAATACCACTGTCCGTCATCCAAACACTTGTGGAAAGCATGCCCCGGAGTGAAAATACTGTAATTGCCTCAGGTGGAGGCTCAACCACATATTGAATTTGAATAAATTGTGTTTATTGCTTTTATCTAAGGTGTCCAATCACTTATTGGTAGATAGTGTATATATATATATATATATATATATATATATATATATATATATATATATATATATATTACAGTGACGGTTAATTTAGGCCAGGAGCTGCAGATTAACTTAGATTATTGAGAACCACAACAAACATACATGTCTATCCCAGAGCTCTAACCACACAGCCATTATGTTAGCCTAAGACTATTTAGATGCAGGATAGTTCCTTAACAAATATTTTGCAAGAAATCCAACAAACAAATTCCCTTCTGATGGAAAACGACAGTTAAATTTGTTTTAAAAAAATACTAAAGAATTTATAAAGTTACAAAAAATAAATGAAAAAATTTTATCCCTAAGATTATTTAAATGCAGGTTACATTTAACAGATGTCAATTATTTTTTTTTAAATCAAACAACGTCAAATGAACTCATACTATACATGCTTTTCAATACAGTTTGAAAACATTTGCTGTAGAAAATTAACAATGCTAATGATATTATTTGATATCACTACCAAAAAGGGTGGTTAAAAATTTTATTCCATGTAACGAACCCTTAGCTCATCGAAACACCAAATACGGAAGCGAGTCTTTAAGAATTTATATTGGCATTTTATCAGGATCTTTATAAAAAAAAAATTAAATAACGCTATAAATAACGGAAAATCAAATTATACATGATTCTAAATGAAGTTTAAATGAAAATGTGCAAAATAAATTAAAATTTATAAATATTGATGACGTCCGGAAAGGTTGAAAATCACAGTTCATGTACCGTAAAATGGGGTGAATCGGAATACTTTTCAACTTTCAAAGTAAAAATCGGCAGTAATAAGATCGTTAAGGAACATATTTTTGACATTGAAACTTGAGTCTTACCTTCTTCTTTAAAGATCAACTCAAAAAAATTTGGAAAAACTAGGACTTTAATTTATTTTGAATTTTTTCATTGTGTTCCGATTCACCCTGCAGAAAGGGGTGAATCGGAACACTCGTTACATTTATGTCTGATCTTATTTAAATGTTTACAGGATGACAAAAAAATGTATAATAATGCATTGTGGTGAATAGGAATACAAAATTATCATAAAAAAATCATTTAATATGCCGGATAAAATTTGTGTTTGTCAATTATTGTCAAAACAAATCATATGTTTGAAAACGTATCAACTCTTCTCTTGTAACTCATCCAAATAGTCTTTAAAATTAATAATATTTTTTTAATCTACTTGTATTTTATGTTTGCGTGCCGTATGACTGCAAATTCCTTAAAATATCTTGTGAAAGGAGAAAAGCATCCTCATTTGTTTCAGAAAATCTCTTCGTTCATGGGCGCGTTTTGTAAAACACACTTATATAGCCATAACCTTGTGGGTGTAAAACTTTGCTCACATAGTCTTCATACATTTTTCCATATAACTTAAAGATAACGAAGTCATTTAGAGAAAAAACCACTGGAGCAATCGGGTTTTCTGCCATGCGGAAACTAGGCTCCTCTTCTGACTTTTATTCAAGCCTGCAATCTTGATTACTGTCTTGAAGGGAGTAATTAGACTCTTCTTCAGTCGTTGAATCTTCTGTGGAACATAATCTTGCCAAAAAAAGCTTTTTAATATCACTTTTCAAGTGTTCCGATTCACCCCGCAAATCTCGAAATCGAGACGAGGCAAAACATAAAAACTTGTAAAATAAAAAGTTTTTAAAACCAAGTTAAATTAAGTATGGCATGTTATTGTGAATGTTTATACTTATCTAAAAATATATTTCTTAAGTCTATAACTGGTACATGTTATTAATTACGGGATAAGTTTTGGAGAGGTTAAAACTCAATGGATTGTAAGCGCGCTGTTTAAAAAAAAAAATTTAAAAAAAGGACAGTGTTGAAAACCCCACACATTTTTTTTCAAGATTCCAAACATTTTAGCTAAATAAAAAAATATATATAATTACTAAAATTGCTTTATTTGTGTAAAATAATAATTGCTTTGTAATTTCATGAAGTTTCGTTCCGATTCACCCCGCTGTTCCTATTCACCCCATTTTACGGTAGCTTTAATCATCGAAACAGCGAAGACCTGAGACAATTCCTTAGGAATAGATATTGGCATTTTATCAGGCACCCTTGGCTGAGCATATTTTTCCGCTACTTCAAAGGTGTCAGTATTACGTCATTGTCTATTAAGACCAG
Source organism: Linyphia triangularis (assembly GCA_963978545.1). NCBI lineage: Eukaryota > Metazoa > Arthropoda > Arachnida > Araneae > Linyphiidae > Linyphia > Linyphia triangularis. Next base: position 106,590,614 of record OZ021724.1, read on the forward strand.
AATTTTGCAGCAGATGCGGAAAAATGAGCTGAGAGTTGTTGGAGGAACGAGTAAGTATGAAGAATATATCAACTGGAAGAAGGGATTAATTACTGACTCGAGAAACTTTGTTTTTAATCACAAGGGTGGAATAGTGGAGCATGGAACTTTTTAAGTTTTGGAAGAGATATGCTGGCGAACTGGAAAGTAAGCAGAGCTTTTAAATGATTGGATTGGTAGGCGGTATTGATACAGGGTCATTCAGAAGGGAATACGCGAAACAGTGCTACATAGAAAAAAGATACAAGTGATACATTGGATAGACAGAAATGGAATTTTAAATACACCCTTTTGCAAAATTACTTACAAAATAGAAATGTTTCAACAAATTGCTATAATTGAATCTGAAATATATTGTTACGAATTTTTGTATATTTGTAAATATTTCGTAGTGTTAATTTTGTAAATAGGAAAATTTATGTACATTTCGCATAAGGCAGTGCAATAGTTCGTCTTAACTTGGCTTCCCTGCAGTATGTCTATTATTGCTTGATAACGAGTTTTACAGAGATAACGCTGGGAAGTGAGTTTTACAAGGAGCAGGGCATTTAACGTTATGGTAATGGCAGCCAAATTGGCGAGATAGAGCCAAGTTGGCGATGGTTTTGGCGACTAATTTTTGTCGCCAAACTTGGCAACCATTTGTCGACATTTTCGGTCCCCATGTACATGTATAGGACTTTTTGACTACGATCTGTTGTCTTTGTCTTTTGCGGCGATTTAGCAGTTGTGTGTCAAGTTTAACTGCTGTTTGTGCTCTATTGCTATGTATAGAGCTGTATTGAGTCTACTAGAACGAGAAGTTCTGGAGTTGTAAAGTAATCTGTCATGAGTTGTAGTGGAATAAACTTCTGCAAGTTTTGATCTGCTTTGGCTTCAAATCTTTCGAACCCATCCAACGCAACAATATATATATATATATTGTTGTGAATTTTCCTCAGATGCAATGATGGCACAGTTTTTATTAGATAAAAACTATTATTTATTAGCTCCTCAAAAGCACACAAAATTTAATCGACAGTGCAATCACTATCAAGCTTCAACACAAGCTTCAATAACAACAAATTTGAATTCAGCGATAACTCAGGTCAGGCACACTCAAATAATTTTGCTTTTATCGAGTCCCATAGTCAAACTGTCTGTCGAAATATCCAGCCAACTCGTCAAATAAAAGAAACATCTCGAAATTTCCCGATTGCTTTAGGTATTGCCACCTTTTTTCTAAACTGTATTATCGCTGTTAATAAATAGAATAAGATAAAATAAAATACAATAAAATACGAAAAACAAATTTCACATTCCAATCATCAAATACTTTAAAAAAATTACGTATAAATGTTCAAAATATGCATAAAAAAACATGTATATAATATATTTCTTCCGATATTTTGCACTTTCAGTCTCTGTTAAGAAACTTGAAAAACCGTTACTTGCTAAAAACGATTTTCAATGATTATTATTTGCCGGACGTGGACGTAGTAATTTTGATTAAAAAAAAACTGATAGTAAAATAACAAAATAATGATTTTTCAAAGTTTGTTCCTCACATGAACTTTAAAAAAAAAATGAAAATGGGAAGGAAAAGTAAACGTGCAATTTAATTCAAGGTTTCGAGAAGAATTAAAACGTTTCAAACTTTATAATGAAAATTTGATTTTTTTCTGTTCATCGTTTTTTATCAAAGAGTTTTCCTTTGAAAAACAACGAAGAGAGGCCCTTACCTTTTCGTGAGGAACAAAGTAACTTTCTTAAAATAATAAGATTTTCCGATGCTATGTTTGAGCATTTTTTCCCTGTTTCTCCTCTTAATTAGTAACTTTAACAAAAAAGACCCTTAAGGGGGAAATATTAGATTAAAACTATTTTTCTTCAATTAAAATAATTGATTAGTCAGATTTCCAATAACATTTTTTATTCTTGTATAATCACTTTCTTTCAAAAATTGAGCACGCAAAACTTTTTAACAAAATCTTCTTTATATTAATGCAGTTACTATATACAAATTAAATTGTCTTAAAATGTATTTGCTCCCAAACAATCAACAAAATACACTACGAAATATTTAACAACTAGGGGTGTAGAACATGGCACAACTTTTAAATTACACTACAATACTAACGTGGATTTGCGTCATCAACAGTATTTATACTTTCTCATTCATTTAGTAGCTAGACGTTGTAAACTAGAGGCGTGGAACATCGCACAACTTTCAATTACACTATGATACTGACGTGGATTTGTGTCATTTACCTTTTCTATATTTTCATCATTCAATTAGCAAAACAGGCCAGTTTGGCGATATTTTTGGCCGTAATTCTTGCATGAGTCTTTTATAAAAAAAAAAGTTTCACCAAAATGGTGATTTTGGCAATATACTTTTCGATAATTTTTAAATTATTTTTTCTTATAAATGAAGGTAAGGAGAGTGAAAAAAAAGGATCGTTGATGAGGTATGCTCAAGGAAAGAGAACTATGTGTTAAAGGCATACGTTTTTCAACTTTTTAAGCCACAAGAGCATTTTTACGGGAATTTCGGAGGTGGGGATGTTTAGAACACCTTAAGACGCATTACCACAGCGGTTTTGAACAAAATCGTTAGAGCCATTTTTTAGCAATTACTGAAAAACACGATTTTTTCTATGACAGCTACCTTATGAGCATGCGCTATTTTGACAAAAACCTTAATGGTAGGTCCTTAGACCATTACCAACCTGAACATCAAATTTAAGCATCGTAGGTCAATTTGTTCGAGAGTTATGTGACCACCCACGTACACACAGAAAAAAAAATTTTAGACAACGTTTTTGAAATGAGGATGTTCCAAAACATGGAGAAATGCAAAAAATCGAAATTTTGACCGAATACTAAACTTTCACTACCCTAGGCATACATATGGGTAATTGAAAGTAAAAACATTGTTGAAGTATTGCATGAATTTCTAACAAATTTTTGAAAGAATACTTAAGAGAAAGTCTTAGTATGAATCATTTCCTTTACTCGCTATCATCTTCTAACCCAGTGCGTTTAGAAATAGTCCGAGAGACGACTGCAATGTTTGGACCTCATCGAACATCATTCTGAATTTTTTATAGAGATTATAGAAAAGTTAGTAGATTAGGAATCCAATGGTCTGCCGTAGCAAAAATGGCCAAAACTAATCGAAAATCGACTGGGAATGATTTGAACTAAAGTCCGATTGCCAAATATGTCATAACTTGCCGAAAAGAGAACAAACTTTTTCGTTTGGCAACCCTGAATTTTGATTTTCAATAAGAAAAAGCGCAAACGATTTTTGATCTCTGGCTTGGAAAATGTGTATCTCTTAAAAGTAAGCCAAATTGGCGACATCAGTTACGTCATCCGTGACGTAATATTTTTTGCCAACTTGGCTCCCTTTTAATAGGTACAAGTAGACCGTCGCCAGATATCTGAATCGTTTGCAACCTTCTTAATTAATAATTAAAGAGTGAGGGTTACCAAATAAAAAAAATGCTCATTATTTGGGAAGTTATGGCTCATTTGGCAATAGGATTTAGTTCAACTTATTAAAAGTCGATTTTTGACCAGTTTCGGCCATTTTTGCCTCATTTGCTCACTCGATGGGATCCAAAAATTGCAGTCGCCTCTCAGTCTAAAACTACTTTTTATAAAACCTTGACATTTGGTAATTAGGGACGAAAATGAAGATTTTATGAAATGACATAAATTAAAAGCCTTGAAAATAGCACCCAATATATATTTATTTTATATTTTAAATCCTTATGTCAATTCATATACAGGGGCGCCACCTGGTTTTGTTATTTTCTATTTTAATTTTCATTTAATAATAGATAGATATTAAATTAAAACAATTTATGTCATTTCATTAAGTGATCGTACCTATACTCACCAAACGTGAAGGTGGTTATTACAACAAGTAGTTTCTAAATGCACTGGGCTGGAAGATTGTAACATAGAGAGTATAAGAAATGATACTTGCTATAACATCCTCATAAAGTATAGCTTTTAAAAATCTAAAAATATATTAATAGAATTTTCAAATATCATCCCATAAAAAGTCAATTTGAAATGTTTAATGTTTAATGCACGCACCCTATTGTTCATTATACATTTTCATGAAAGAATTTACAAATCTGTTGATATTTAGTGCAAGTTTTTTAAATATGAGGTTTTGCTTTATCCGCAATTTAGAACTCATTACAAACATGATGAGGTACTTTATTTAAAAGATATTTAACACAGTATGAAGATTTGTATATTGATGCATCTCCTTTTTAAAACATCCGAATTATATTAAATATTTTGTATCGTTGTTAAAGGGTTCGTTGTCATAGTAAACGCCAAAAAAAAAGAAAAATCAGAATGATGGTTATATCTTGTATTAAAATTGAAGAAATAAAAAAAAAGTTATGTACCGTTGGGAATCGTGGAAGGATTTGAATAATTGTATATAGATTTTTTGCCATTAAGGGTCATCTGCATATTATAACTGAATCAAACTTTCAAAAGTTCAATGGCATCCCCATAATATTATACCATATTCAGATTAAGCATCCATAAACACGTCTAACAACCAAATATCATAATTTTCCAATGAGTGGTTAGTAATTTAAATGATGTAAAAAAATGGCAAATTAAAGTTAAAAAGAAAATTTGTTTTATTTTTTAGCCATAGATTCTTAAATAATTAATATGTTGTATTAATTTTTGTTTCAGAAGATAGTTTGTTAAATGCCAAACATAAATAGTAATCAACTTTTGCACAAACAGTTTTTACATAATTAATTAATAATTAATAAAACAAGTTTTAAATTTTTTTTAAATAGTAACATATATTTTTCCCCCCTTGCTTTTATTAGATTTATTAGGGTCGGAAATCTCTTTCTAATTTTAGTCAATCCATTTTGACATTCGGTTCTGAATTTTTTAACAAAAATGTATAAAAAGTAACTTTAAGGGACCGTATAATATATTACGTCTTGAAGCACGCAAATGTTCGATTCTTCCCCCCTTTAAAGTACGAGATTAAAAATATGCTTTATTATTTGTACTAAGATTTGAGATTTGCCCTGAAGATCGACCAAAACATTTTCGCTCATATAAATGACGTGTTTCTTTACATAATGAACCGAAATGTGATATTTATGGTTAACAAAGTGTACTAAATCAAATGAAAACATACAAAATAAGGGTTCGTATTGAAATTTTCAAAGATAGAGTTAAATTTACTTAGTAACAGCCCTATAAGAAAAAAAATTTACACCAGATATAAAGTTGGTTGGTTGTTTTCAGATTATCGGGTGCCGTCAGCAACACGAGGGCTATAATGCGCAGAAACATTCGTCATTTGACAAGCCAACATACATTTACAAACACCCATGCCTTACACGGGACTCGAACCCGGAACCACGTGATCTAGAAGCTAGCACGCTAACCACTAAGCCGTTTGGTCGACCACCAGATATATAAAAAATCGTAGAAAAAAAATATTTTTGTGCGCCCCTCAAGATTCTACGATAATTATAATCGAAAATTTAGCTCGAATTTTTTTTTTTTTTTTTTTTTTTTTGGCGCACTGTACAAACTGTTATCTATGTAATCAACACAGAATAAATTAGTTATCATAAATTAATTAATTATTATTAATCATTATTAATAAATTAGTTATCTTAAGGCTGTATACATAATACTTGACCAAACATGAAACATACTGCGTATATCCATCTTTAGGTTGAGCCGTGCTGTTGGATGACGTACACCCAGCACCGTGACACTCAGGAGACGCTGGCAGTGCTGGACCGACTCGACCTGGACACGGACAAGCCCAGCGACGAAGAGATCGCCCGCAAGTTCTGCATGGAGGAAGATTACAATCGAGGAACGCTGTCATGCTGGCAGAGGATGAAACCGAAGATATGGTCGCTGTTCGACGAGCCATACTCATCTCTGTGGGCAAAGGTATTTCAACTACTTGAGCAGTGATTTATAATTTTTTTAATTAAAAATGATAAATTAATAGTCCATATTAAGGTGACACGATCATCGATATCGATAAACAACTGGATAGACTGCTCCAATGTCAATGCAAAGAGAAAAACGCGCCGGGGATTGCAAAGCTGGTGGGATGATTAACCAATCACAGTTCACTTTTATAGTTGGATGGGAATGCGAAAAACCTTGTAAAGTGTTAGAGTATGTATTTTTTTTTTTGCATATTATTACTAATTAAGGTCTACTATTGACATTTCTGCTGTGTTCAACCCGAAATTTTATTTTCAAACCTCGTCAATCCGTATTTTTTATCCCACCAATAGCATCTGGCAACGGCTTCATTTTCCCAGCGTTAAGCAGTCTATCCAGTTGTTTATCTATATCGATGGATACAATAGTTATGGTTGGTTGGTGCACGCTCAACGACCTACTTTTGTACACAACAATAAGGTTAGTACGTACTGCTTAAGGGGAGTTGCATTTTAAGAAAGTCAGAAAAACAATTTTGAGATTAATACTGTAAAAAAAAATTTAAAAAAAAAAAAAAAAAAAAAAAAAAAAAACTACAAACAATTTTGAATACAAACGGTGTAAAGAGTTTTAATCTCACTAAATTAAAAGTAATATTGTATATCTTTTAAAAAAGTGTTGAGCATGAATTTGCGTTATCGTTTTCAAATTTAACGGCCGATGTCTCCAAACAGTAAGTGTAAAGAAGTAAAAATCATTGACTCAAAAACAATTAAAGGAAATGCCTAAAAAAATTTTAATGTGTTCTTACCAATATAATACACAATTTGGATGAAGCAAATTTTAATATTTTTTAAATTAAAGATTTTATACAGTTTTATAACTACCAAAAATTACAATTTTTAAAAACTCTATAGAATATATGACCTTTTAATTAATTTTTTTTTCATGAACCTAATCAAAAAATTTTTAAATGTTACGCTCAAATTGTGTAATATATTGGTAAGAATAAATGTTCAAAATTTTAGGCATGTATCTTTAATAGATTTTGTGTAAATGTTCCTTATGTCTAAAAATTGCTGTTTGGAGATATGGGCCGAACACATTGACGGTCATGCACGTATATATACGTGCGGCACGTATATATACTTAGGATCCCCAGTTTTTCTAGCAATGCACAACATTTTTAAGTTTATAAATAAAATTTAAAATAAGATATATTTTAGATATTTTTATTAAGATGATAGTCTATAACCTATCTAAAACAAAATAAATAAAAAATAATTTTAAAAAATTATGCATTTGAATTAGAAATATAATTTAAAAATTATTGCAGGGAAAACAACTGGGGTATTTCACCCCTTTTTAAGTAATGTATTTCCTCAAGAAGAACATGATAAATTATTTCAAATAGGTATTTTCATTTTTAAACAAATAAGTTGGTTGGTTTATGAGCTCAACGACCTATTCTTATACACAATGACGGCTAAGGAGGATGGGACATACAGCTTAAAGTTGATTCCGAACCACAATGAACATACATGCCTTATCCGTGATTCGAACCTGGCACCTTTGACATGCATGGCCAGAGAGCTAACCACAGTCATCAGATTGGAAAGCAAATAAGACTTCGTTGATTTGAAAATAAGTGTCAAAATGAAATCATAAAAATTATTCCCTAGGAATATGTTTTTTATATACTTACAAATAAATGTCAGTAAGAAATTATAAAAATATCCTTTTAGCATTTATAAAATTGATAATTAAAAAAAACCAGCATTAATCAATGCAACTAACTACTGAAATAAAAAGTAGTGAAGTACATCTTTTATTTTTCAGAAGAGAGCGACTTGAGAACATTATTATATACTTTTTTAACTATGAACCATCATTATTAGCATTACATTTCAAGAGCCATTTTAAATCATGATTATTTTTTTCTTCTCCAAAAAAAAAAAAAAAAAAAAATACAGACAGTCTATGGAAAATATTCTGTCGAATACTTATTGGCACTTTTTGAATGATCAGGCAATAAAAAATAAAGCGGTATTCTTGAACACACAACAACAAGTCTTTTTTTTTTTTTTTTTTTTTTTTTTTTTGCAATGTTTACATTTTCTTTTAGATTTTATCGTTTATTCTTCTAACTGGTCTATTCTTCCATCGGTATCATATATTCTTGTTACATTCCTTGGTACTAAGAAATGAAACATCATCAGGTTTTGTTTACGAGTATAGCCATTAAAATATAAGTTCAACTTAAATCAAGTGATAAATAGAAAGATTACTTTCTAACTATTTTTAATGATATTAAAAAATCAGCAAATATTTGCATGATAGTTGTTTCAGTAGGAAACAGACATATTCATCATCATCAGTTTTACAAAATTATATTTTCAAAAAAATATTTAAAATAGAATTATGAAATAAAACTTTTTTTTAATTTCTATGATTGTTTGAGTTACGATAGGATTAAGCCTAACTTAGAATACTAAAAGTTTGAAATCAATACATTAATAACATGATACAACTTACCTGTAAAGTTTTCAAACATGAAAGTCACTCCTTTATAGAATTATCCTTTCCACATTTCAGCTTGTTAATTAAAGAAAAAAAAGGATAAAAAGAAACATTTTAGCTATCGATAAATTTCAATACCGTATGTACAATCTAGTTCGTAGAATAGTTTGTTTACATTTTCATCTATCACTTAGCGACGCATAAGATAAGAGCGCCATCTGGTTGTACCTGGCCCGATATAAATATGTTTCTACATTTGGCGGCGGTCCCGCTTATCGTCGATAAAGAAATTGATTCAATTTCTGGTAAACGGCCGACCAAACGGTATACTGGTTAGCGTGCCAGCTTCTAGACCGCGAGGTTGCGGGTTCGAGTACCGTGTTAGGCATGGGTGTTTGTAAATGTATGTTGGCTTGTCTAATGACGAATGTTTCGGCGCATTATAGCCCTCGTGTTGCTGACGGCGCCAGATAATCTGAAAACAACCAACCAACCCAAAATAGCCCCGCATAAAACTTTTAAAACTGCACTGCCATCTTTGTTCCACGAAAAAATGAAAACATTTTAAAATAAAATATTTAGACCAGTTATGGCTATTTAAACGGATTTCAATATCGCCCGAAGAATGGAATAAGAAACCAAGGGAAAAAATTTCAAAAAGACGAAAATTCAAAAATATTTAGTAAATCCATTTTTCCTCAAATTGTCCATAAAAATCCCAAAAGCCAAATTAAAGTCCGTAGAATTATTGCAAATACTCTTAATTTTATTTAGTTATGTATAATAAATATCTCTAAAAATCTTGAAATAAAAAATTGCTATTAAAATTCGAAAGACAAATAACTTCAAATTTAAAATACTGCCTTTTGTCATAAACACCAATATTTACTGAATTTTCAATTATCTTTAAATTTAAATCGAGATACTGAGCGCTCTTGTAATTATTATTAGTATTTTTTTTTTTTTTTTTTTTTAAATCAAATCTTTCAGGTAAATCTTTATAATTTTGTCCAAATCATTGAAATTAAAAATATTTAAATCATCAATATATCTAAAAGCTTCATTATTATTATATTCTAGAAATCTCCTTTCGAACATATGTAAATAATAATCGGCAAAGCCGCTGGAAAAGCTATTTTCCCTTAGGAATTCCTTTAGTTTGTCAATAAAAAATTAATTCCATTAAATAAATAATTTTCAAAATTATTAAATTTGCGAATCTCTAACAATTCTACCTTATTTAAATTAGAGTCTTTAAGAAAATTATCAAAAATATCAGAGCAAATATTAATTAAATAATTGGTATACTGGTGAATAAATTCTCGAAATCAAATATGTATGAACAAACTCAATTTTGTTATTATTAATAAAGCCCAAAACTTCCTCATTATTTTTTATCCAGAAATGATTTTCAAACATCGTTACTTTGTCCAAAACAAATTTTAAAAATCTAAAAAAAAAATAATCTAAGATAATCATTCTAATAATATGTAGAGCATGTTACGAAACGAAATTTCATAGCGTATTTATGATATTTAACTGTGGGACAAAGATAAGGATATTTCATGCAAGAAATCTTAAACTTAAATTTTTTTGCAAAAGCCAAAATCCTGTTATCCAATTCCTTTTTGGTCGAATCAACAATAACATAAGTATCATTTCCTTTCTAATCATCAATCATTAAATTTCTAAGAAAACTCTTCCACATAATACTAAAATTATTAGTAGTTTTATCCACCACTGTAATAATCCAAATTGAATCCAGTTACTTTTAGAAATAATGCAATGCATTTTTTCTCATTTTTGTTGGCGAAAAGTCCTTGAAGGAAAAATCAAATCAAGACTGGTGGAGTTGAAAGTGTGACGTCATTTACGAAAACTATTGCTGTGGTCTGACCCGATCAACTAAAGAAGGAAAGAGCGGTTTTACGATGGCCTCAATACCATTCGATTATTGAAACAAAAAAATACTAACTGGAGGATTTTTCGTTCAGTATGGTAGTTCTAAGTTCAGAAAAGTTTCCCAACGAAATGAAACACATTTTTTGCTCACTATTTTTGTGGTTTTTTTTTTTTTTTTTTTTTTTTTTTTTTATCAATATCTTGTTAATGTTTTTTCATTTATTTGAGTTAATGAAATTGGTGTGTTTTGTTAGTATTCTTTGGCGTTATTGTCAAAGCCTTATTCTGTTACTTAGAAATATTACCTACCAATATTGAGTATTAAAAAGATAGTTTAGGCCAAAGCCGAAAATCTCGAATATTCCACAATATTTAGCATTTTTAATTCACCGGAGGGCCTAATAGTAAGGGTTAACATCACGACATCTGAAACATGCACTTAAATTTTTAAAAAAAAGGTGTTTTTTTTTTCTTTTTTTTCTTAAATAAGATTTTTTTTTTTTTTTTTTTATAGTGACTAAGTTTAATATATACTACAGGGTGTCAGTAAAAGAATGACTCAGTTATAAATTTTAATAGTATCAACTATAAACGTTGTAAAGTGTTGGTTCAAGATCACAATTAAAGAGTAACTCAAACAGTATTAGATATGCGCATGCGCATTTAATGAACAAATTTTGAAAATAAATTTACAACATATTTTGCCGATAGATATGTTTGTAAATTAAGCACCAACACCCAGCACGTGCTAGCCAACAGAAACGACACTTTTGTTATAGAGGGAGAAGCGACTGCAAATTTTGGACCTCCTCGAACATCATTCTGAATTTTTTATAAAAATTGGAGAAAAGTTAGTAGATTACGAATCCACTGGGCTGCTGTGGCAAAAATGGCCGAAACTGGTCAAATATCGACTTTTCATAAGTTGAACTAAATCCAATTGCCAAATGCGCCATAACTTGCCAAATAATGAGCATTTTTTTTTTATTTGGTAAGCCTCACTCTTTAATTTTCAATTAAGAAGGTTGCAGACGATTCAGATATATGGCGACGGTCTACTTGCATCTATTAAAAGGAAGCCAAGTTGGCAAAAAATATTACGTCCCTTATGACGTAACTGATGTCGCCAATTTGGCTTACTTTTAAAAGATATAAGTTTTCCGAGCCAAAGATCAGAAATCGTTTGCGCTTTTTCTCATTGAAAATCAAAATGAAGTGGGTTGCCAGACGAAAAAGTTTGTTCGCTTTTTGGCAAGTTATGACATATTTGGTAATCGGATTTTAGTTCAACTCATTCCAAGTCGATTTTTGATCAGTTTCGGCCATTTTTGCCACGGCAGACCAATGGATTCGTAATCTACTCACTTTTCACCAATTTCTATAAAAAAATTCAGAATGATGTTCGACGAAGTCCAAAAATATCAGTCGCCTCTCGGACTATTAACAAATATAAAAATTGGTGATGAATATAAATGATTTCTCTCATAAACTTTGTTTTTATGGGTATGTTAATATCCACCAGATCATCGGCGTGATGTCAGTGTTCTTCATATGCGTGTCCATCCTCTCCTTCTGCCTGAAGACGCACCCCAACATGCGTGTCCCTGTCATCCGGAACGTGACCGTGCTGGACACGACCACCAACACGTTCGCCTGGACGCTGGACAAGGTCCGGACCAACCCGCACGACGCGTTCTTCTTCATCGAGTGCGCCTGCAACGCGTGGTTCACGTTCGAGATCTCCATCCGGTTCGTGGCATGTCCGCGGAAGCTGGAGTTCGCCAGAGGTGCCGTCAACGTCATCGACTTCACGGCGACGCTGTCCTTCTACATCGACCTGGCGCTGCAGAGGTTCGCTGCTCATCTGGAGAACGCGGATATTCTGGAGTTCTTCAGCATAATCAGGATTATGAGGTAATGCTCATCTTTCCGTGTTCTTGATATATATATGAAGGATTTTGACTTTGTCTTCATCTCCAATTAAAACACGTTGTTATAACAACAAACAATGTTTATTTACAATTCCTTCGAATTTTACAAAATGTTAGGCCTGTGCCTAAACATTTCTTAAGCCAGTAAGCAAATACAACGTCGCAGCTCTAAGGCATGAGTCTTTACTCTGATAGGAACCAATGGCGAGTCCTTTTTCCCTCTTCCACTAAGGCAAAGCAGTGAAGCGCTTTTCAAGTGGTATGGCCATCTGGTAAATATTCATGACACATGATATACAAGGTGAGACCGAATCGGTTGAAAATCGGTTCCCTTCAGTGCCAATTTCAGTCGTGGGAAGAGGAAAAATTCCTTATTCCCCTGATGTAGCGCCAGTAGATATTTTTCTCTTTCCACGAATGAAATTGGCACTGAAGGGAACCGATTTTCAAGCATCTCAGACGTTCAAGCTGCTGTTACCAAGGAACTTAAGACAGTCTCACAGATAGACTTTTTCAGAAGTTTCAAGAACTTGTATGAACGTTGTCAGAAGTGTATTGCAGACGGCGGGAACTATACTTTGAAGGACAGTGATGTATTTATCTGCAAATATAAAATACAGTGATTATTATGACATCAGTCGCCTTACTTTTCGATCTCACCTTGTATCATTCAGATAAAGGAATTTTGAAAAGGAACTCCCTAAAGCCGGATTTACAGGTTACCAGTTGAAGTTCCAGTTTAGATTGCCAGTTCTGTGACATCACAGCTAAGCGACGTCTGTCGGTGATCACTGGAGAGCGCACGTGATTGGTTGATAGAAGTCACCAGCATCAGTAAATAAACAAGGGGTGCGGGACATCGCACAACTTACATTTCACTATGATACTGACGTGGATTTGTGACATGTACAGTATTTATATTTTCATCATTCATTAAGTAAAAATGGCCAGTTTGGCGATAGCTTTTGCAAAAAATTTTGTATGTGTCTTTAAGGGAGTATTCTACTGTAGAGGCATGAATTTCGCCCGGTTTTTGAAGCGGAAAAAAATTTTAACAAAGGAAACAAAAAATATTTTTTATCATCAATTTTTTTATCATTTGTTTATTGATGTTTTATTATTACATAAAAAAAATTATTAAAAAAAAAAAAAAAAATTAAAATTGACAAAGTTATGAGCAGTCAAAGTGGGGGGGTCAAAAAAAAAAAAGAGGGTGTCCTGGCGTGCATTATTCCAACCCTCCTGGTGATCTGAAGCATAAAAAACAGACGGATTCTTAATTATTATAGATGCCGCTATCGTATAACCCTTGGATGAGTTAAAAAAATATTTTTTTTTTTAAATGGCGGCAGTTTGAAATTTTTTTTTTTTTTCATATTTTTTTAACAATTTCGAATTTTTTAAAAATACTAAATGAGAAGTTATAGTTTTGGGCAGGGTTTACGAGATGAAGCGATGTATAGAAAACATCCTCTCCAAATTTGAAGTAAATCAGTTCATTAGAACTCGAGATATCCTTACCGCCAGCTCGAAAAAAGTAGTTCCGAGAAAAACGCGTTCAAAGTTTTGAGACAAGTTTTCGACAATTTTACTTATAGAATGGTACAGAATACTTACATATTTTTAATCGGCGATTCCTGCTCCATATAAGAATCCTTCCTCTACTTCAAAATGCTCATTAATGACATAAGTAGGGACTCGGGAACGCCTACCGTCTTTTGTTAACTTGTAGCGGTCGGACCGGAACCGATGCCACGTCACTAAAACGGCTATAACTCATGAAATAATAGGAATTTTGAAAAATCCTTTTAATGACATATTTTTAAATATCTAAACTTTGAAAATATGAAAAAAAAAAATTTCGATATTTTTCAAAATTCTACAGTAGAATACTCCCTTAAAAAAAATATCAGCCAAAATGATGATTTTAGCGATTTTTATCGATAATTTTTATATTATCCTTACTTATAAGTGAAACTGAGCTGATAAAATAAGCAATAGTTGATGAGGTATGCTCAAGGAAAGACAACTCTGTGTTAAAGGCATTCGTTTTTCAACTTTCTACTCCATTAAACATTTTTACAGGAATTTCGGAGAGGAGGATGTTTAAAGCACCTTAAGAGGCATTACCACAGCGATTTTGAACAAAATCGTCAGAGCCATTTTTAAGCAATAACTGAAAAACATAAATTTTTCAAAGGCACCTGATGACTGTGTGGTTAGAGCTCTACCCTCACCCTATCCGAATGCGCGATTTTGACGAAAACCTTAATGAAATGTCTATATGCCATCACCAACCCGCACCCCAAATTTGAACATCGTAGGTCGATTTGTTCGGGAGTTACCTGAACCTCTTTAGAGATTATATCATTTCAAAATTAGATATTCCTTTATTAATAACCTTAAAGATTCAGATATCATAAGCTTTCGGTAGTAACCGGTCATATTGGAAAACATTACATAGATAAGAAAACTAGAATCATAAGAGCCCACCTGATGGCTGTGTGGTTAGAACTCTAGCCTCGCATGCCAAAAGTGCCAGTTTCGAATCCCCGATTAGGCATGAATATTCGTTGTGGTTTACGTTAAGCTGTAGATTCCGAACTCATTAGCCATTATTCTGCGTAATAGTATACCCATACAATAGTAGATAGTATTGTATAGTAATAGTATAGAGTAATAGTATCTATAGAGTAATAGTATCTATAGAGTAATAGTATCTATATAGTAATAGTATATAGTATATAGAGTAATAGTATCTATATAGTAATAGTATATAGTATATAGAAATAGTATATAGTAATAGTATATAGTAATAGTAATAGTATATAGTAATAGTAATAGTATATACCCATATAATAGTATACATACAATAGTAATACCCATGCAAACGAAGTTTTTAATAAAAATCCTTTACATGCATTTCCAATTTTTATACTTATCAACATACCACCGATTTTGTTGTCAGCGTGTACTCTGTTTCCATCTAATTTAAAATATTAAAAACATTTCTATCTCTCAGAAAAATATGCGGAAATCTACTTTTAGAAATTTATTTATTAAAAATTAATATGAATTTATGCATTCGTGTTCAATTATTTTTAAATATTGTGAATAAAAAAATAAAAAAAAATGCCTACAGGAAAGAGCTACAACAATGATCGATTCAATGGTAATTATTAGTATTCCAAAACGAATATAGAAACGTATGTAAAAGTTACCTTAAGTAACAGCGACAGACCCCAAAACTTGATAGAATGCTTTGTCATCGACATCAAATCTAGCTGTCAAGTTTCAACCCAATCAGATGACGGCAAGTGGGTTAATTTGGCTCCCGTATATATGCCAGGCAGCCACGCACTAAAAAAAATCGAAGTTAATATAAAGTATTTAAAAATAAGTAAAAACATCCAACCTTTTAAATATTACAATTATCTTGCATGCATAAGTTACCCAAATTTTCTGGTGATTGATTAGTTTGTACGCTCAACGACCTATTTTTATGCACAATAACAGCTAATCAGGCCGGGACCTACAGCTTAACGTGGATTCTGTACCACAGCAAGCAACCAGGTTTTACCCGTGATTAGAAATCGGCTCCTTTCGCTAACCACACAGCCAAAAAGTGGGTGAAATAGTCAGAAATAATTATAGAAAAGAGAATGGATTGCATTAAATTTTATTCTATGAAACTCTTTAGATGGAATAATTTTAGAAATTCAATTATTAGATGGACCCTCCCAGATATAATAAGCATAATTATATATTGGTAACTAGCTGAATACCCGTGCTGCGCTACGAAATTTTACCATGTGCCTTTTAACAATCAAAAGACATTCATGTATTCTACACTTCAGACGTTTGCTTCCATTTCGAATCCGACAATTGGGATTATCAAAATAGTTACTTTCCTTTGTTGAAATTTTTTCCAAAATTTATAATTGAGAATATATTGGAAATGAGACATTTGAAGATCCCTCATTTAGAACGTGTAATCCCCTTCGGTTCTTTTTAATAATTTTAGCTATTTTTTTCTATATTTGCCCTTCTTAACATTTGCACCAAATATCAGAATAGTGGCAACATTGGAAATAGGTCATTTGGATATCCCTCATTTGGAACGTTTAACCCCTTTTCCACCCTTTAAAGAGGGTTAGTTGTGATCGGAATAGCTTACTATTTTCTATATTTGTCTTTGTTGTCATTTGCACCAATTTTCAGAGTTGTGACCATATGGGAAGTGGGACATTCGGATATCCTTCATTTGGAACGTTTAACCCCTTTCCCACCACTTAAAGTGGGTTAATCGAGATTGGAATAGCTAACTTTTTCTATATTTGCCCTTTTTAACAATTGCCCTGAATATCACAAATGTGACAACATTGGAAATGGGTCATTTGGATATCCCTCGTTTGGAACATTTAATCCCTTATCCGACCTTTAAAGTGGGTTAATCGAGATCGGAATAGCTTACTTTTTCTATGTTTACCATTGTTGACATTTGTATCAATTTTCAGAGTTGCGACCAAATGGGAAGTGGGATATTCGAATGTCCCTCGTTTGGAACGTTTAACCCCTTTTCGACCCCTTAAAGTGGGTTAATCGAGATCGGAATAGCTTACTTTTTCTATTTTTAGTATTGTTGATATTTGTGCCAATTTTCTGAGTTGTGACTATATGGGAAGTGGGAGAATTAGTGATGAGTGAGTGAGTGAATGAGTGAATTAGTGAGTGAATGAGTGAATGAGTGAGTGAGTAAGTGAGGGCTTTGCCTTATATATAGAGAGATGATTGATAGCTATGTAAGAAATATAGTGAATCGGTAATTTAGAAATACCAGAGTATAGTTCAAAAATTTATAATTTACAAAATAAAGTATGCAGGTATATTTTACGACATGCAATTAAAACTTTAGTTTATGATGACGGTATCAGAATATAAATAATCATTCGATTAAATGGCCTATTTTTGTACATTTTCAAAAATGCATTTAAGTACATTTCCATAAATGCATTTGTGCGTGAGCGATACCAGAATAAGATAGTGTCTTTAATGAAATAAAACAAAGACACTTCAATCGCCTGTATTTAAATTTAAATGAAGACACTGGTGCACAAAACTTAAGGACGATATGGTTTTTCCGTAATAACTTTTCAGTGGACTCAGCATATAGACACATGAAATTCACACAAAACAAATATATTTATATAACATAACTGTTGTCCTTACTCAACGTGCATTTACCTTAGAGTTAAGAAGAAGTTGAAAAACAAACTTCATGAATGAAAAACTGGCTTTAATACATATGATAATATTTACAGACGATACTCACAAGCTGAGCAAGCTGTCACTGCAGCGAGACGAAAAAGAAATAGTATACAAACACTTGTGTATATATATTATCCCCCCATAAACAGTTACAGTTACACAGATATAAATTTGCATAAATAAACAACTTAGCTTTCATAGAAACATAATCTGTACTTGTTGCTGCTTCCCCATCTATGAACAACTCAACCCAGTCCAATGTAAACAAACCCAATGTTACTACTCACAAACACAATATGTACCAATTACAAAGTGAACTTATAAACTTATTTATCCTGTACGTTTATGTTTTCCAACAATAATGATAAGTAAAACAACACAGTCGTAAAATGAAATGCAAATTGTAAGTGGGAGCTTATGTAAAAGAATGGAGTACCATTAGTCTGCTCCATTACAGATGCATCCGTATTAAAAATCACACAGCCCAAAGAATTGACTTTTAGTACGAGATATGATCTTTCTGTCATCAATGTTTACTTTGAACTATATTCAAATACCCAACATAAAGATTTTCATGAGGTATAGTGACTAAATTGCTCGTCCTACATTTAGAACTGTTTTTTTTTTTTTTTTTTTTTTTTTTTTTTTTTTAAGAAATAGAAAGTTCCCAAAATAGTTGAAGTTTTTCAGAACGCGTCATTTTCAAAGACGCGTTCTGAATACATTCGGAACACGTCATCATGAAAGCGTCCCACACATGTTTGATAAAATTTGGATTAGAGAAGAAATTTGGCTTAGAGAAGAAATTTGGCTTAAGTACTGAAGTGAAGTTCTTGTATTTTTAATCGTTTATCTACAGCAACAGTGAGACAAAATATCCCATAAATATCAATAAACATGAGTTAGAAATCAATATTTCACCGTTATAGATTTTCCTAGATCTAGGTAACGTAATTACAGTAAAAAAGGCGAATTTCATTATTTTTGGAGTTACTGGGAAGCTCAATACTACAATCTAAGATATTGCACACAAAGGCTAAAACTTTTTAACTTCAAATAGTTTTTACTGAAAGCAATGTATTCAGTCTCATGAGTAATATTGAACGTCAGATAAGCTGCAGAAAGGTGGGAATTATGAGGTAATACCATGATATTACGAGGTAAATACCAACTCAAGGTAACGATTTGATGGGAAAAGAACTTTGGTTTTAGCTTACTATATGTTGGATTGCTTTTTAAAGTTTTCCAGTAACGCAACAAATAATTAAATTCGACTTTTTTACTGTAATTAGAATACCTAGATCTAGGCAAGTCAATAATGGTGAAATATTGATTTCTAACTCATGTTTATGGATATTTATGGCATATTTTATCTCACTGTTTGTTTAGATAAACGATTAAATAATGCGAACATTGCTTCTATACGTAAACCAAATCACTCTTCTAACCCAAATTTTATCAAACATGTGTGGGACGCTTCCATTTTACGCGTTTTGAAAAAATCCGGTTCTTATGGGAACTTTCAATTTTTTCAAAACAGTTCTAAAGGTGGGAAGAGCAATTTAGCCACTATGCATCCTAAAAATTTTCATTTTGTGTATTTGAATACAGTGCAAAGTAAACGTTGATGACATGAAAGATTATATTTCGTACTAAAAGTCAATTCTTTGAGTCTTATGGTGGTGCATACGATACAATTTACGAAAATCGATCAGAATAAATATATATATATATATATATATATATATATATATATATATATATATATATATATATATATATATATATATATATATATATATATATATATATATTTGTAATTCTATCATGATATTCTCTGATACTTTAGCTTTCAAACATTACTACACTTTTGAAAATATCCTTAATATTTCTTAAGTAACAATCAATTATAGGTAGGTACTACCGCTGTCAGGTACTAAGCTTCTAAAACTTTATACCTGTTTTCTGACGAACTGTATTTTATTTATGACACGCTTTATTCAAACAATAATAATTCAACAGCAAATTTTTCAATTATAATTTTTTTATATCATAGAAATCTACGTAATATGTTAGATGTTTTAAACTCAATTATATAAAAATTGGTTGAGAAATTGATTTTTTAGGGATTTTTAAAACTTAGAATTTATTGAAAATCTTGTTTTTTTTTTTTTTTTTTTTTTTTTTTTTTTTTCATGTTTTCTCAAAAAATAAATTGTAAAAGGAACTATTCTCTGTTCGAAACTTAATTGAGCTTCAAAACATTGAGAATAAGATTTCGAATGATTTTCAAAAGGAATTTCTATTCTAAGTAAAATAGAATTTGATATATCACTGTTTGAAAAAGGTACTAATTAGCTCATTAAAGCTTAATTAACAAATTAACAATTGCCGAAATTTGAATTTTTTTTATAAATAGATTTTAATCATATACTCTCTAACTAATGTAAAAAAGAATTGTATTTTAAAACTCAGAATTAAAAAAAAAAATTCTAGGGTATACGTACACTTCAACCCACTGACGGTCATGCAAGTATATATACGTCATTTGATCCCCGGTTTTTCCAGCAATACACAACATTTTAAATTTATATATTAATTTTAAAATTAAATATTTTTTAAATATTTTTATTAAGATGATAGTCAGATGAATTTCACCTATCTAAAACAAAATAAACAAAAAATCATTTTGAAAAATTATGTATTTGAATTAGAAATATAATTTAAAAATTATTGCAGGGGAAACAACTGTAGAATTTCTCCCATTCCCATGACCGCCAGTAATGGAGCAGACAAATGGTATTCCATTCTTTCACATATGCCCCCACGTACACTTTGCATTTCATTTTGCGACAGCGTTGTTTTACTTATCGATGTGTTGCATAAATATATATCTTTGATGTGAATTTCATGTGTCTATGCTTTTCTACTGAGAAGTTAATGAGGAAAACCATTTCATCCTTAAGTTTTGTCCACCAGTGTATTAAGGTACACATATTACAATTGATATGATTTTCTTTAATTTTTAGGTTACAATTTTAAACATTTTGGCAGTATATCAGGATTAATAATGATGCATTTTTATACATAAATTTTTTCTTTTTGTCAAATTTTTAATCAGCTAATTGCTTTAGTGACTAATTAGGACATTATTACACCATACATAGATAAAGTTATAATTAACTTAGAGGTGTGATTTTTATTGCAAATAAAAGATATTATATTGACGCATGTTCCTATGGAGATTTTTAATTTGGTTTCTTTCAATATTTATTTAATTATAAGTTTTTAAATAAAAAGTTTAAAAAAATACATAGTTTTTAACAAAAATTAAGATTAAAATACGTATAAAATTTTTTTATAACAATATATATTATATTCTCAATAGGAAACACATTCACAACTATTGCCAACAAAACAAAATTAGAACTTTGTAAATCGGACTATTTATTATGAAGTTATGACCGTTGGCGTAAAGTCATATAACACCAAAATGTCATTCTTCAAAAAACGAGTTTTAAGTTTAATACACTAATGAACGAGATTCAAATCCGGTTCACAAAACCCACTGCAATTTAAAAAGTAATTTAAGTCTCAGAAAGAAAATGGTATCATTTTAATGATAATGAATTTGGGAATATTTTAAAACAAAAAAACAAAAACGCAGACTTGATTCAAATTTCGCAATTCCTAATGTGTATGTATACCTTAACGTACGAAATATGATACAACTATATTCAGAAGACCAAATATCTCACATAAACATTTAAGTGTCTTAAAAATCATTCAAAACATTAATTTAATCATTATATTATTTAATCATATTTTAAAATAATTATTAAATCAGTATAATATTTTTTTTTTCTAATATAATAATTTGATGTTTTCTGTGGGTAGTTTTTACTATTAAAATGTACAATTTATATTTTTCCTTTTAGTGATTAAACATTCCAAAGATGGAGAAAAATGTAAATATTTTTTTGGACCACCTGGTCCTGTTTTTTTTACCACCTGAAATTCGTCGATTTCCATTAAAAAAACAATAAAACAAAGACGCTTGCAAATATGCCTAATACATCACTATGTCTAATTAAATATTAGTACTTTAGAAAAAAATATAATGTATGTGTAGGTACGGATAGCATAATTTTCTGAAATAAATGATACCAACTGCTCACCAGAAGGAAAATAATTAATAAACTCCCATTAGAATTATGATTCTTCCTTTCAGATGGGAAAAAAAAAACGCTCCTTTAAACTAATTACTAAAGTGGCCATTTTGCGAATCATCTATCCCAGCGTATAAAAGAATGGAGTTTAATTTCATCACAAGAAGAAAGAACACATGATATGTTGCTTGTTTTTTTTGTACATAGTAATTCTCAAACTATAAGCACAGTGCTGCGTAACATATTAATTAAATATATGAACTGTGTAAGCCGCATTGAAATTTTTCTGTTTGATTAACTGTTAGCATTAAACGTAATTATTCATATTAAATTCAACTATCGATTATTTGTACACAGTTATGCAAAGAGGAACTAAACAAAGATTTAGGTAATTTGAGTAAACAATGTTTTAGATCTGCCAACATTATTTTTCTGCGTAATTTAGTAAATTGAAGTGTAGCATCTAAACAAGTGCTTTGGTATCATTGTTTTTATAAATTATTTTTCATAACTGTTATTCGAAGTAGGAAAATAGAACTTTTGCATAAATAATATTTTTAGTCAATAATAACCACAATTTGTAAAATCTTGAAACTTTCACTTATTGGAAGAATCATAGTTGTAAAACTAATCAGAATTTTGCACTTGTATTAGATCTATTCTTAAAACTTAGTTTAAAACTTTTTTAACTAAAGGAGTGTAATATCGCATAACTTTAAATTACACTTAATACTGGTCACTGCATTTAAATGTGGTAAAATTTACCATTTTTGCTCTCATATTTTCATTAATTTAAAAAAAAAAAAAATGCCAATTTGGCGATAGTTTTGGCGATAAATATTTCATTGGCATAAAAACACCTTAAAAATGAGTTTTTCAGTAAATATTACATTATCCTTTCTCGTGAGAGAAACGGGATAGGTAGTCTCTAATGGGCGATGCTAAAGAAGTGTTAAATACATTCGGTTTTTAACTGTGTATCGCATTTCTATGGGAATTTCTGAACTAGGCAAATAAACAGTCGTTGATGGGCAATGCTTGAATGGCTTTAATACAGTGTTAAACATTTTGTTCCTAATTGCACCATAAATTGATCACCATTTAGCTGCAACCAACATTTGGTGCTTAGTTTCCCGATTCAATGGTGCCACCTCAGAACGTAGACATCATTAAAACGTGAAACTGTGCACCAAATGTTGATTGCAGCTAAATGGGAACCAATATTTGGTGCAAGGTGAAACAGAATGTTCAACAGTGTACAGAGAATTCTGAGTTAAAGTCGTTCGTTTATTAAATTTTTTATAGCTTTATCACTTTTTTATGGAAGTTTAGAAGGTGGAGATGTATAGGTTTTTTTTAAAAAGTGTTGCCACGGCGAATTGGTTCAAAACCGTTAGAGCCCGGGGTAAGGGGTGGGGGGGGGGGGAGCAATTGCTGTAAAACATAATTTTTTTCAGTGGCAGACACTTTATGCCCATGCGCAAATTTGATGAAAACCCTAATGACAGATCCCTTAGCCACCACTAACACATATACAACAATTGAACATCGTAGGTTAATCCATTCAGGAGTTACACTATTAAAAAACAAACTCCACCTTGCACCAAAAATTAGTTCCCATTTAGCTTATAATAATACTTACGGTCCGAGGTAGCATCATTAAATCATGAAACTAAGCACCAAATGTTGGTTGCAACTAAACGGGAACCAATTTTTGGAGCAAGACAGTACACAATTTTTAACATTGTACGCTAACCACAGACACACACATGCATTTTTCCCTAGATTACTTTTTGAACTCGGACATTCCTAATGGTCCGAGAGGCGACTGCAATTTTTGGACCCCATCGAACATCATTCTAAATTTTTTATAGAGATTGGAGAAAAGTGAGTAGATTAGGAATCCATTGTCTGCCTTGGTGAAAATGAATCTGAACTGAAACTGATCAAAAATCGACTTGAAATTAGTTGAACTAAAATCCGATTGCCAAATATGTCATAACTTGCCAGAAAGAGAACAAACTTTTTCGTCTGGCAACTCTGCATTTTTATTTTCAATGAGAAAAAGCGCAAACGATTTCTGATCTCTGGCTTGGAAAATTTGTATCTTTTGAAAGTAAGCTAAATTGGCGAAATCAGTAACGTCATCCGTGACGTAATGTTTAGCGCCAACTTGGCTCCTTTTTAATAGATGCAAGTAGACCGTCGCCAGATATCTGAATCGTCTGCAAACTTCTTAATTGATAATTAAAGTGTGACGATTACCAAATTAAAAAAAAAATGCTCATTATTTGGCAAGTTATAGCTCATTTGGCAATCGGATTTAGTTCAACTTATTAAAAGTCGAATTTTTACCAGTTTCGGCCATTTTTGCAAAGGCAGACCAGTGGATTCATAATCTACTCACTTTTCTCTAATTTCTATAAAAAAAATCAGAATGATGTTCGATGGGGTCCAAAAATTGCCCTCTCAGTCTATAAACGTGTAGAAATGCTAATTTTTTTTTTTTTTTTTTTTTTTTTTTTTTTACCTATTGCATGAATGCAATAATTTCATTACCTTTTGTTGACATATGGGTAATTGAAAGTAAAAATTAGAACCCAGAAAAATTCACTATTCATTAAATAACCGCCAATAGGATAATCCAGTTTCATCTTCATTAAAAATGACAATAAAATAATCTAATTTGCTGCTTCCAGATGGTTCCTTATCACATAATAGGGTATATTTTACTTTGGAAGTAATTAAACTGTAAAATTCATTTAATTGTGTTTGCTTTCTTTCAAAGTAATCCCCCTCCTCTAAGACATTCTGTTCAAATATTGACTTTTACCACCAGTTAGCGTACGTTCAAGTTTATTTTTCCCTTCAAGAGACGATTTTTATTGTTTTTTAATTTGTTTAACTAAATTAATGTGCATTTCAACCAATCATTGTTTAAAAAATTTTGTATCGAAGTACGTATTTATAAGAACTTTTTTGCCTGTTGAACGAACCTAAAATTAATTTAATTACCTTTGAACCGAGCGAATACAACCTGTTTTGTGGGAAAAGTTGAGGCTTATAGCTTTTCCCTGCTAAATGTAAAAATTATAAACTAGGGGTGTGGAACATCGCACAATTTTCAAATTACACTATAATACTGACGTGGATTTGTGTCGTTTACCATTTTTATATTTTCATAATTCATTGCAAAAATGAGCAGATTGGCGATATTTTTTGCGGAATTTTTAGATGGGTTTTAAAAAAAAACAATTCCGCCAAAATGGTGATTTTGGAGGTATACTTGGAGAGGAGAAAAAATAGTGAAACAGAGAAGAGGAGAAAAAACGATCGTTGATAGGCTATGTTCAAGCAAAGAGAACTCTGTTTTGAAGGCATTCGTTTTTCAACTTTTTACGCCATTAAAGCATTTTTACGGGAATTTCGGAAGCGGGGATGTTTGGAACACCTTAAGAGGCTTTACAACGATTTTGGTCAAAATCGTTAGAACAGGTTTTTTTTTTGCAATAATTGAAAAACATGATTTTTTTCAATAGCAGCTACCTTATGCATATGTGCGATTTTGATGAAAACCTTAATTTTAGGTCCCACCACAAACTCGAACACAAAACTTGAACATCGTAGGTCAGTTTGTTCGGGAGTTATGCTGACCACTGACACACATACACACAAACAGACATGTTTTCTAGGTCACTTTTTTTAAATCAGCATGCTCCAAAACGTGGAGAAATGCAAAAAATCGCTTTTTTTTTTTTTTTTTTTTTTTTTTTTTTTTTTTTTTTTTTTTTAAACCTTATTACATATATCGCAAAAGATATCGCCAAACTGGCAAATTTTTTAAGCGAACGATAGAAATATAAAAACTGTAAATGACATAAATCCACATCAGTAATATAGTGTAATTGAAAGCTGTGCTATATATATCCCACCCCTAGGTAGAGTTCAAAGAAGCCATTTTTGAATATAAGGTTAAGTAGTAAAGTAGTACATTTGAGTTTCAATTTCTATATTTGGTTTATGTGTGTACTTTCTACTCGGTAAACTATAGTCATTCTAAAACGTTGTGTAAATTTAACATATTTGTTAAATGAATGAATAATTTCTGATTAAATTCTGAAAAATTAATTTTGCATCAGTTTGCTCATCTGTCGTAGATATGCTTATTTCCCTTTTGCATTCCATTAAGTCTTTTCATGTTCATTCATAAAGTAACTGATCCGAAAACTTGATAAATTTTATATATCGATTAAAACTATACACAATATTGACTTTAAAATATTGGTAATTGATAGAAGGTAGGAAGGTGAGTGTGCTCGCAATAAACACTATGCTTTTTGGTGTCGGTCAGGCTTTAATTCTTGTACAGTACATCACATTTGGACGTCAGACTTCTTAAGAGGGATTCCTAGTAAGTGTCATTCCCTGTACACACGATATGACGACGCTATAGTAGTTAGCATGCTAGCTTCTAGACCGCGAGGTTGCGGGTTCCGAGTCCCGTGTAAGGCATGGGTGTTTGTAAATGTATGTTGACTTGTCAAATGACGAAAGTTTCGGCGCACCATAGCCCTCGTGTTTCTGACGGTGCCAGATAATCTGAAAACAACAACCAACCAACAAACCCTATACACGATATATTCCAATCTTCTAACCCAGTGCATTTTGAAACTACTTTGTATAGAACCTTGACTGTTGGTGAATAGGTACGAAAATGACCACTTAATGAAATGACATAAATTAAAAGCTCGAAAATAGCGTCTAATATATTTTATATTTGAAATCCTTACGTCAATGCATATACAGTAGCTCCATCTGGTTTTGTCTTTTTCTATTTTAATTTTCATTTATAATAGACATTAAATGAAAACAATTGATGTCATTTCATTAAGTGATCTTTTTCGTACCTACTCACAAAATGTCAAGGTTTTATAGAAAGTAGTTTCTAAATGCACTGGGCTAGAAGATTTTAACATAGCGAGTATGGTGAGTAATCCTTACTAAGTTCTTCTCTTAACATAAATGAGTTTTAAATTTAAATAAATATTCAATTTGAGGACTTAAGTTACAGTTCGTAATATACTGTCTGCCAAAAGTTAAATCACCACCAACACTCGTCCTTTTGATTCACTCTTCGTTAAGATATAGCATGGGATGAGAATTAATGCGCCGAAGGGTTTGAACATTATACTATAGTCCGGGACGAGACTGCAATTTTTGGACCCCATCGAACATCATTCTGAATTTTTTTATAGCAATTGGAGAAAAGTGAGTAGATTACGAATCAACTGATCTGCCGTGGCAAAAATGGCCGAAACTGATCAAAAATCGACTTGGAATGAGTTGAACTAAAATCCGATTGCTAAATATGTCATAACTTGCCAAATAGAGATTTGCCTGATTATAAGATATAGGATGGGATGAGAATGAATGCGCTGAAGGGTTTGAACATTATATTAGTGAAACGGCTCGAAGTATTGCCATTCTCTAACATCAACATATTTAAATTTTCTATAAAAGAAAATTACGGGAAGAACTGCCTTCGCATTCCAACTACCATGCAAATTAATCAAATATGGTGTTGAACTTGTATATTACAATCAGGCAAACAAATACTACACACATTTAATTCACGGCTAAAAATGCTTCTTGTTTGAAGAGGAAGTCCTTGTAAGGATCATTCCCTATACTAGCTATGTTACAATCTTCTAGTCCAGTGCATTTAGAAACTACTTTCTACAACCACTTTGACATTTGACATGTATGCACGAGAAAAATCCCTTAATGAAATGACAGAAATTAAAAACCCGAAAATAGAGTCTAATGTATTTCATTTTATATTTGAAATCCTTACGTCAATGCATATACAGTGGCTCCACTTGGTTTTGTCTTTTGCTATTTTAATTTTTATTTATAATAGGTAAACATTAAGTGAAAACAATTAATGTCATTTCATTAAGTGATGCCGACCAAACGGTATAGTGGTTAGCGTGCTGGCTTCTAGACCGCGAGGTTGCGGGTTCCGAGTCCCGTGTTTGGCATGGGTGTTTGTAAATGTATGTTGGCTTGTCTAATGACGAAAGTTTCGGCGCATTATAGCCCTCGTGTTGCTGACGGCGCCAGATAATCTGAATACAGCCAACCAACCATTCAGTGATCTTTATCGTATCTACTGACCAAATGTCATAGTGGTTATAGATAGTAGTTTCTAAATGCACTGGACTAGAAGATTGTAGCATAGCGAGTATAGGAAATGGACCTTACTAGGACTTCCTATTAAATGATTCATTAATACGTCCACTTTTATTGGAAGAAAATCATTCCAATCCATTTTCCAAAAAATTAAATTAAATTAACTGAATCCTTCGTCATGTAACCGACCAAACGGTATAGTGGTTAGTGTTCTAGCTTCTAGACCGCGAAGTTCCGAGTCCCGTGTAAGGCATGGGTGTTTGTAAATGTATGTTGGCTTGTCTAATGACGAATGTTTCGGCGCATTATAGCCCGCGTGTTGCTGACCGGCGCCAAATTATCTGAAAACAACCCACCTTCGTTATGTAAATTGCAATATGCTCAAAAGTTGACTGTTAGAGTATAAGCTTTCTCTTGTTTTACAAATATTCCTGATGATAGAATAGTAGGTAAGTGTAGACTGATATATGAAAGATTCAAAGATATAATTTGGTTCTCTTTGTTATGCTTTAGTTGACACAGTGATACAAAAGTAAACATTTGTCGGTTTGTTCATAAGCATCTGTAAAATGGCTGAAATAAAAAGTATTGTAGTTTTTAAGAACTGTCCAAGCCATCCCGAATTAAGTCCTAGTAAGGATCATTCCCTATACTCGCTATGTTACAACCTTCTAGCCCAGTGCATTTAGAAACTACTTCCTATAACCACCTTCACATTTGGTGAATAAGTACAAAAAAAATCACTTAATGAAATGACATAAATTATTTTCATTTAATGTCCATCTATTATAAATGAAAATTAAGAAAGCAAAATACAAAACCAGGTAGAGAAACTGCATATGCATTGGCGCAAGGATTTCAAATATAAAACAAAATAGGTTACACGCTATTTTCGAGTTTTTAATTTATATAATTTCATAGAGTGATCAGTATCGTACCTACTCACCAAATGTCAAGGTGGTTATAGAAAGTAGTTTCTAAATGCACTGGGATTGAAAATTGTAACGTAGCTAGTATAAGGAATGATCTTTACTAGGACTTACTCTTAAATAAATTTAATTTAATCACCTCTCCTCCAAAACTTGATAGAATACATTGTCATTTACAACGAGTCTATCTACCAAGTTTCAGTTCATTGGATGACTACATGTGGGTTAATTAGCCTTCCGAAGAATGTCTTACCACAAAAACACACATTACATCAAAGTTAATATAAAATGCTTATTTTGAATAGTTATATTTCTTCATTATAGAAGAGAACAAGGAGTTTTAATGTGGCGGAATAGCCACAGTAAATTCCGATAACTCAGAAACTAACACAAATGTAATTACTTTCCTTTCATTCCAAAATAAATTAGCCTTATCTTATTCCTTTTATCTTTCTAAACACCATATCAACATACCATCTAGACAATGTAATGTGAATTATAACCCGAAATATAAGTTATAATTAAAAGCAGATTTTAATTACGTATGAGTTGGAAGTATAAAGGATTCCACTAATTATTTTCTCTTAAGTCAACGTATGAATTATAACCACGAAGAATTTGTTTATGTATAAATAACGTGTTAAGATCAAATAATAATTATTCAAAACAGACTTCACCAGCTTTGTATGCTTTAATAAAATGCGCTATGGTAACTTAAAACTATTATTTCGATTTCTAAAAAAATTAATATTGTGACGCTGTGTTTTATGAATCCCTGTTTAAACGACTGTAGCTTCCTCTACCTTTACTTGAATCAACTCGTTAGTCAAAAGCCAATCTTCCACATACTCGGACGCATGTGTTTTGTATATGTATCTGTGTATCCGGGGTGTTGATTAAAATAATTACACCTAAAAGACAAAAGTTGATTACCTTGCCAAAATTTACTAGAGCTTTGAGGAAATTAAACATTAGGATGATTTATATCCTGTTTTTATTTCGCTAGTATTCTAATACTTTCATATATTGTAAAATTATTGCTTATATGTTCACCCAAAATATAAAATTGAACATAGTCCTATAGCCAAATAGGGTTTTTTCATGGAACCACACATTTTTAAGCATATAAGTTTTTTTTATTGTTGGTATTTGATCTTTAGGGTATGTAGATACATAAAATGGCGGGTACTCATAAAGTACCTTTGGGTAACTCTCAGAATTTAAGATGGCGGCCATCCATGTATTAACTATTTTGTTTCCACAAAAAATTGTATTTTTTTTTGCCAAAATTGTGTTTTTTGTTTATTTATAGCTAATTTTTCTGAAACAGATTTCAAACTAGTTTGTTTTTATGTGTTAAAATGTTCAAATAGTGTAGACAGCCATTTTGCATATGGTTTTAGTAAATTTATACGAAATTCGTTATAACAAAAGAAATTATCAATTTACTTTACTTTTAAATTTATATCGTAACACACATACTATTAAATTACTTTTAAACATACATTGATTTATACAAGTAGTGAAAAGTATTTAAAAAGCATACAAGTATTTAATAAAAAAGTAAAGTTTTTTAGTTTTTCAAAGTTGCATTCACAAGAAAACTACGATAGTTCAGTTAGATTTTCAAATTCACTAAATTAAGTCAATTGAAATGAAATCTAAAACAATTCTATTTGCTCATAGTTCTCATCTTTTTGCTATCGGGTATTTCTTTTAAAACAACTGTTATGTGCACAAACACAAAACATTATGCAGGACAAGTCTGTATTCACACAACCACATTTTTTTGTACGACATGGTTTTTCACTATGACATGAGCATTTAATCAACTTCAAGATCTCACTTGGAGCTAATTCCACAGTACCTGGAACACCAATGGGTAAGAGTACATTAGAGACACTATCTTTGTAGTAGCAAAATTCTTCAGGATCAAATGCAGGTGGGGAATACAAAGCATTCTTCCGAATGGTAGTTTGTAGGTGCGCTTATTTAATATTTTGCAAAAAAGCTTCATTAGTTGGTGGCAGTGAGCAGAGTCGTGGAGGTTGTGAAGAGCCATTTCATCCCATTTTAATGAACCAGGCTCTAATTCGTGCTTTAGAATCTGTCAAACATTTTGGATAACCGCAGCAGATGCTAATAAAAATTTATGCTTGTGTTTCTTCAATGCTTTTTGTTTTATCTCCAATTAATGAAAGATAGTGGCTTTTTTTTTTTTAAATACCTTTGCTATTTTATATTTACCAGTACCAAAACGGCAAGGTGTGGTATCGCATCCACTCAGAGATGTGCGGCCAATATATCTGGTATAACGTCAGTGTGTTTTTGAACAGAGTTTAATGTCAATCAAAGGACCTTCCTCGGGTAGGTGATTCCATGTACATTTGAATGGTTAAAACTTCCTTTAAATAGTAGTGGAGAAGCAACAAAAAACATCAGTATCATCATAAATCATAATCACCCGAGTACCTCCTTCTGTTGGCAGTTTACATGCTTGCTGGACAATTATAACATCCGCCTCTTCATGGATAGTTGCTAAATCATGCCGAATCAAAACACTTAAACCGGATATTTCGCTTGGGATTTCATCCTGTCCTGTTACCACTGACTTATTAATTCTAGTCTAAGGTTCTAGATATTCTTTATTTCGTACAAGGTCACTGCAAATAAAATTTATAGATTGCTTCTTATTTTCTGTGACTGTTAATTGTAATTTTTTTTTTTGTGATGGAAGTGGAATCAGCAGTGATAGCTGGCAAACTCTGATAACTCCTGCTTTTCTCTTTTGTTTTGTCACATCTTTGGTGCTGATAGTATAATACCGATCAAAAATCAAGTATACATCGCTTAACACCCCTTTGACTATAAGTGCAGTTTTAAAATGCGAGAATTAGCCTCTTACAGAAACTTTATTAGGCCAATTATTAACTCAAGGTAATGCTGATACATCAATGACAAATGAAACACAAAAAGATTTCACTTTTCGGGATTTAATACTTCTTTCTTTAGAAATGCCTTCAATTTTGACTTGCTTTTACATATCCTCATTTCACCAGAATCGTCAAATAAAACTGTTGGAACTGGAGATAGCTCACAAGAAAGAAATTGCTTTACATTTATAACACGAGAACTTGCTTGCAGATCAATTACACGAGAGTAAATTATTTGAGCGTCACATACCTTTTCATTACCTGCCTCAACGTGCTTATTTATAGCAATCACTGTTATTACTTTTTTAGGTGTCCTGTCATAGAAACATTGAGCCATCCATTCTCAAAATCTTTCATTTGTTTTGTACCAATTTCTACAGCATCATCGACATTTATGCTGTCTAGATACAATCTATCTGTAACAATATTTAAAAGGTGTAAAGGGTGGGAGTCAGGTTTAAGTAGATCTATGTAATTTTGTAGTTGATGGGGAAGTCCTTCTCTGTCTTTGCTATCTGTTTCAATTCGTGTTTTCGCCTCTTCTTTGTGTTTGTATTGCTTTGTCTTCTGCATGCATTCTTCTTGATTGATATTTACAACGTCTTCCTCCAACTGAGTTCAAATAGGTAGGTTTAATGCCCATGCCTCCAGAGTTTCCGGCTTCAAAGTTATACTGTGACCCAAGCGCATAAATGTGGTTTTAATCCACATGTTACTCCCAATTCCATTCCAAAAGCCTGGGTCGCATAACGTGATCTCCATTACAAAAGTCATTTTTGGGAATTGCAGGTTCACCAGTGGATTGTGCAGGTAAAACTAATGATACTGTTGTCATGATTTGTTGCGACAGTCGACATGATATCTTCCTTCTGCAGAATTAAGTAACTTACAGATCCTTCAACTCTTATTCGAACTTGTAATGACCACTCATCGTTGAGCTTCTTACATATGACAAATAATAACTCTTTTATTGATTTTCCAACACCGACTTGTTTTTTCGAATCATATAAGTAGTTTTAATCTGATCTGGGTGGGGTTTGTTTTTTTACAACAACACAGTCAGATTCACAAACAATGCTATCTAAAATTAAAGAAGTATAAACTCGGTCTTCGAATCGTCACAAGTTGTGCTTCACTGCTTCGCTTTCGTTTCTCAAATTTCGACATTTTATTTTTATCAGTATAAGTAGAAACACAAAATTTATGGCAATGTTACTTATCGCCCTTATGTCCGTACATCATCATATATCCAATTACATGAAATTATATAGTGAATTCACTGTTCTCCTGCTTCGAAAAGGTTTTTAGTTTTTTTCACTACAATGATACTTCCACTGAAAAAAAAAATCTGATTTCTCCATATTTCTTAGTTTTTCATGTCACACTGCTTAATATTCAAAACTACACATGCAAAAGGAAAAAAGTTATTCTGGCCAATAGATCATGAAATATAGGAAGGCCAAATTCCAATATGGTGGAAGACGCCATCTTGAATAACTCTAGTTGCCCAAACATTCGAAAAAGGTACCCAGTATTTTTCGATTTCTTATACCTAGAAGAAGCAATTTCAACAATAAAAAAAACTTACAAAAACAAAAATGGGTTCGGCTCAAGGCTGCCGGACTAATTACTTTCATGTAAGAGCAAATTTTCAAACAACCAAATAAATATCACAAGCAAATAGATTGACTTTTGGTTGCTAATATTACCAATTATATGTGGATGTTTGGGGAACGGGACGACTGCTAACTCACCAAGTAATGCAATAAGTTGCTTCGAAGCAGCATAAATGAAATAAAATACAGAGAAACATCTGTAAAGAATGTTCCCCAATTTGAGGTAAGGTAATTCAAGGGTGTAAGTTAAATTAATCTCAACCTATGGTTAGCCACGCTGTAGACAAATGCCCTCCGCAATCAATTTGTCAATAGATTGCCGCCTATGATCAAAGCCTTCTTACCTTTTTTTTTTTTTTTTTTTTTTTTAAAGTTATTTTAAAAATAATTTGTAATTTTTACTTTATTCTGTTCAATAATGTTGTATGACGTTTGTCCCTCAAGCGACTAACATCAAGGCAAAAGGTCTCGCGCATAACAAAGGGTTAGTTAGTTCAATTCAGACAAATAAATTTGGAAGTTTGGTTGTTAGTAAATTTTGTATAATTAAGAATTATAATAATTAATTTATTGATTTAAATTATACGATACAAATTTATCCAAAATTTAAAACATAAAAAAATTCTTTTAAAGCAACAACATGTCATTGTATTCCATTATTATATAATATCTTTATTGTATTTGTTTGGAACTACCGACTGTCTATTTCTGCCACTTATAAAGTGCTTAACACAGCCAAATTCGTCTCGTAATTTTGAGCATCTAGAAGAAAACGAGATCGAAATCTTCTAGTGTAAACCCCCTCTCTCCAACCCCACCACACCAACGAAAGAACATTGAGGCCACGACATTTTAATGTGCTCCAGCCCCCATTAGGTACACAACGACAATTGGCGGACGGAGGACCGAACACACAACCATCCGGTCATGAGCCCGATACTCTACCGCTAGGTTATCGGAGCCCTTTATTGTATAACATTATATGGATCTTAAAATGATAATTACTTATTTCTCTTCCAGGTTATTCAAGCTGACCCGACACTCAGCTGGTCTAAAAATCCTCATCCAAACTTTCAAGGCGTCAGCGGGAGAGCTAATCCTACTCGTCTTCTTCCTCGTGCTCGGCATCGTCATTTTCGCTTCGCTCATCTACTACGCCGAACGCATCCAGGCCAACCCGGCCAACGACTTCACGAGCATCCCGCTCGGCCTCTGGTGGGCGCTGGTCACCATGACCACAGTGGGGTACGGGGACATGGCCCCAAAGACATACGCGGGTATGTTTGTCGGCGCCCTCTGTGCACTGGCCGGCGTACTCACCATTGCATTGCCCGTCCCAGTCATCGTCAGCAACTTCGCCATGTTCTACTCGCATACACAGGCGAGGGCTAAGCTGCCTAAGAAGAGGAGGAGGGTGTTGCCTGTTGAGCAGCCCCGTGGCCCTAGGGGCGGAAGGCCTCAGGGCCCCGGGGGTGGGGGAGAGAGGAGGATGAATGCCCTGAAGCAAAATGATCAGATGCTGACGCCGAAGATGGGTAAGTGGCATTCGGTTTTTTAATGTAAATATTCAGACTCAGTGTTCGCCAGTTAAATATTTCTAAAGGATATATTCACCCCCTCTCTAAATTTTAAGAGGTATTTTCAAAATCCAAAGAATGTTCTTTAAATTAATATTTTTTTAAACTTAAGCAAATTAAGTTTTGTGTTACAACTAATAACTACGAAAATAACAATGATACACTGTTGCGATTTCGCGTAACGGAGCGGAAATATGCTTTTTAAATGCTTACTAAAAACACTTAATTGTTATAAACCTTTTACTAACTCTTAACACTATGCCGTTCGATGATACCATGTTGGTGTCCCATGAAGCTCTCGGACAAATACAGGCAGCACTTCGAAAGCTTCCGGGAAAATGCAGAAGAGAAAAAAACTTTACAATATGCGATGTCCCGAAAATACGCCGGCAATAGACTTAGACGAAATGATCTGAACTTCTGAAGTACTAACGGCTTTAAAGAAAATGAATTCCTGATTAAACGTGTGGAAGAGATAGTATTAATCAACGTTTTCCATAAATTCCCGCATAAGATTACCTTTTATCGGTATTGTGTGCAAGAAGGCATGGTAAAAAGCCGGCGAAATACACTTAGTTAAGGACCGTACGAAATTACATTTGGAAACTGTGAGACGCCCCCCTACAATCTACCTAATAATACGCACGTGGTATCAACAGCCATTCAATGACGTCAGTCAGTCACTGGTCTGTGCGAGGCACGTTCAAACATGAATGCGCATGCGTGACTGGCGATTTCGGAGGAGTGATCCGAATATTGCATTCAGTTGAAAAATAAACGAAAAGTTTGCATTTTTTCAGAAAAAGACGCTATATTCAAAGAAAAAGGGCAGTGCGGTAGCATCGCCCTTTGAAAAAACGACTAGGATAATCTCTGACTTTATAAAATGGATGGTAATTTTTAAAAATTTTACCATGTTGTGCCGATGTGTGAATTCATGCATGAAGTTAATCCTATGGGGTGAAATTGATTTTATGCGTGTTCACGCAGATTTCACGCATTTTGGCGAACTCTGTTTTAGACAGACGGTAACTTAAGAGTTATCTATACATATTAGTCCGAGAGGCGACTGCAATTTTTGGACCCCATCGAACATCTTTCTGAATTTTTTATAGAAATTGGAGAAAAGTGAGTAGATTACGAATCCACTGGTCTGCCGTGGCAAAAATGGCCGAAACTGATCAATAATCGACTTGGAATGAGTTGAACTAAAATACGATTGCCAAATATGTCATAACTTGCCAAAAATAGAACAAATTTATTCGTCTGGCAACCCACCTCATTTTGATTTTCAATGAGAAAAAGCGCAAATGATTTCTGATCTTTGGCTCGGAAAACTTATATCTTTTAAAAGTAAGCTAAATTGGCGACATCAGTCATGTTATAAGGGACGTAATATTTATTGCCAATTTGGCTCATTTGTGAAAGATGCAAGTAAGCCATAGCCACACATCCGAATCGTCTGCAACCTTCTTAATTGAGAAAAGAGTGAGGGTTACCAAATAAAAAAAAATGCTCCTTATTTGGCAAGT
Organism: Linyphia triangularis; assembly: GCA_963978545.1. NCBI lineage: Eukaryota > Metazoa > Arthropoda > Arachnida > Araneae > Linyphiidae > Linyphia > Linyphia triangularis. Next base: position 106,627,183 of record OZ021724.1, read on the forward strand.
TATGGTGCATTTGTCAATTGGATTTAGTTCAATTTATTAAAAGTCGATTTTGGACCAGTTTCGGCCATTTTTTCCACGGCAGACCAATGTATTCGTAATGTACTTACTTTTCTCCAATTTCTATAAAAAATTCAGAATGATGTTCGATGGGATCCAAAAATTGCAGTCGCCTCTCAGTCTATATTATATCCCTCATATGTACCAAAACAATTAGTTTTGAGTAACTGCATCACTGTATTACGTATTCTAAACAATATTAAACTAGGGTAGTTAGAATTCTTTGACTATGCATTTTGCACTTTTACTCGCATTATAAATCGTCTTCATTATTTTTTTCCTTTTGTTCCTTTTCTTTCTTAGATATTTAATAACTACTTCTCCTTTTGTCAATTAAAAAGTTTTAAAAGAAATCAAGATCAAAAGTTAATAAATAAACAAAACAAAAAAACTTTCATCTAATTCCGAAGACGTTTATCTCTTTATCAATCGCTTTAACGTTTAAGACTTAATACACTTCTTGTTATACCGGGTGACCATCAAATGACTCCCTGATTTTAAAGTTAAATAATTCTAAAACAAAAAATGAAACAAAAAGTATAGTTATTTTGAAAGTTGTAAAAATTTGAAACAGTACTTTCACAATTAGTTACAAATGTTGCCAGCAGATGACGCTGTAATTGCGAAATTCTAGAATTATGTTTTAAATTTGTCCTCTGCAATCAGGTGTTGCAATCACGCTAACTTCCTTTCACGTTTACACAATGGAACTTTCCGAAAACTGATTGCTCCTGAGCTTCAAAGGCCGACCAAACGGTATAGTGGTTAGCGTGCTGGCTTCTAGACCGCGAGGTTGCGGGTTCGAGTCCCGTGTTAGGCATGGGTGTTTGTAAATGTATGTTGGCTTGTCTAATGACGAATATTTCGGCGCATTATAGCACTCGTGTTGCTGACGGCGTCAGATAATCTGAAAACAACCAACCTGAGCTTCAAAGCACTCTTTATTCATAAGAACTAAATTTCACAGCGCCACCTGTTAACAACCTTTGTAACTAATTTTAAAAATTTACTATCAGATTTTTACAACTTTCAAAATAAATTTACTTTTTGTTTCATCATTTTATCGATCTTGGTTTTTGAGCTATTTAATTTTAAAATCAGGGAGGCCTTCGCTGGAAAACCTGTGTATGATTCTCTGACTCAACTAACTGGACTTGTATATTAAAAGCGGTCCCCTCTTCACCAACGATCGATTATTTACCTATTTTTCTGCCGGCGTGTGTGACTTGAAGCAAACTATCATATCGATTTCACTTAAGGCGGGGTAACCGTAGATTTGAAATCCCGCTTATTCTCGTTCTACCTGCTCCTAATGTTTTTGGGGACTTGCGTATTTCCCCGTCGAATGTTGTATGGCGGCAAAATGTTCAGCAATGAGGAACTTTCACGTTTTTTTGGTTTTATTTTTAAATAAAAGTAGAGAAAAAATCAGGAAAAACAATACCATTCTTTCAAAAATTTGAGCTCGGAGAGATAGTTAAAAAAAATATTTAGTTTTTCACTTTGGTGATTTGGCGGGAAAAAGCCGCTTTGGCGTGAAACGTCAACGCACAGATAATGAACCAGTCTAAAACCTGTTTTAGACGAGGAATGAGTTTGGTTTCTTCTTCGTTTTGCGACTTTATCTCTGCGTAACCACGTCACGGTTTTTTTTATGCATTTTTGGTCACGTGACTTTTGCTTCGATTTCGGCTAATTTCAAACTCGATTTTTGATTAATTGAAAGCATAAAGATAAAAAATAATTGCACTGCTCAAATATATTCGTTGGATAACACTAGAAAATACAAAAAATATTCATTTTCCTCACTTGTGCAAGTTCCTCATTGTTGAATTTCGTTCCAGTTCCCAACATTTTTTGCAAACCTGAATAAACTACTTATAGAAAACAAAAAATAAATCACCAATGAAGGCATAAATACATCGTGGACTGTGGTCTTGTAAATTGAACTTCGTATGTTTTGTGAGCGCGAATAAAAAATCTCACATGGATACTGTGTCACTGTAAAATACAGAAAGTATAGGTATATTTTGTCCGCATATAAACAGAACAGTACGACGACCTTGTTATTTCCAAAGTTTTTTAATAATACAGTCAAAGTTACAGATACAGATCGAAATAGATATTTTTGAAAGTAGGCGGACATGTTGCGCCATCTATTGGGTATATCATCAGCTGCAATTGGAGATGATGCAACAGTTACTGAGAATATATTTCAAACTTTCTTAAATTCAAATTATAATATAAATTAAAAATATTACCTAGTCAACCAATCAAATGGTTCAAGCAGACAACCGCTAACACATCGTTTAACACGACGTGACCTTGAAAGATTTTTCAAATAAAATTAGACGTCATGCCCTCAATTCTTTTAGGTAAAAGAAAAATTCAAAAATTGGCGAAGTCCATGTTATAATAAAAATGTGTTGTTTATTTTCTTAATAGTTTTTTAAATGCCAAGTCTTTGTAAAAAAAAAGTAGATTTTCTCAAACAAATTGCAAGGTAGATTAAAATTTAACAAAAAAAATATAATAATATTTTTTACCAAACTTTAAGCTCAATATCTTGCATAAGATCTGTTAAGGTATACATATACATTAGGATTCGCGAAATTCGACTCAAGTCTGCATTCTTGTTTTTTTGGTTTTAAAATATTCCCGAATTCATTACCATTAAAATGATACCATTTTCTTTCTGAGACACAAATTACTTTTTAAATTACAGTAGGTTTTGTGAGTCTGTTTTGTATCACGTTCATTAGTGTAGTTAACTTTAAACGCGTTTTCTGAAGGATGACATTTTGGTCTTATATGACTTTACGCCAACGGTCATAACTTCATGATAAATGGTCCGATTTACAAAATTCTAATTTTGTTCTGAAGACACAAGTTGTGAATGTGTTTTCTATGGAGAATATAATATATATTGTTATAAACACATATTTTATGAATATTTTAATCTTCATTTTTTGTTAAAAACTATGTATTTTTTAAAACTTTTTATTTAAAAACATATAATTAAATAAATATTGAAGCCAAATTCAAAATTATACATAGGAACATGCGTCAATATAATATTTCTTATTTGCAATAAAAATAATACCTCTAAGTTAATTACAAGTGTATTTATGTATGTTCTAATAATGTCCTAATCAGTCACTTTAATTGCAATTAGCTGATTAAAAAATTGACGGAAAAAAAAGTTTATATATAAAAATCATTTTTAATTCTAATATTCTGTCTAAAAGTTTGAAATTATAACCTAAAAATTAAAGAAAATCATCTCAATTGTATATGTATACCTTAAATCTATTTTTAAAATTTTAAACTCATTTGTTAAGAACTTTCCAAGAAAAAGTACATCAAAAATAGGCAATTTAATGCTATGGGTATAGGATACCGAGATCCCTCAAAATGAAATTGATTAATTTGTGTTATAATATAAACTGGGGGATTGGAACATCGCACAACTTTCAAATACACTATTATGCTGACGTGGATTTTTGTCATTTACCGTTTTTATATTTTCATTAATCATTTAGCATAAATGGACAATTTGGCGATTTTTTTTTGCAGTAATACTTGTATAAAAAAAAAAAATCTCCTCCAAAATGATGAATTTCGTGGTATACTTTTCGATAATTCTTTAATTTTCCTTTCTTGTAGGTGAAACTGGGTAGATAAGAAAAAACAATCGATGAGGTATGCTAAAGAAAGAAAACTCTGTGTAAAAGGCATTTGTTTTTCAACATTTTACGCCATTAAAGCATTTTTACGGGAATTTCAGGAGGTGGGGATGTATAAAATAAATTAAGAGGCATTACCACAGCGATTTTGAATAAAATCGTTAAAACCATTTTTGAGCAATTAGTGAAAAATGTGATTTTTTCAATGGCAGCTACCTTATTCGCATGCGCGTTTTTGACGAAAACCTTAATGGTCGGTCCCTTTGCCACCACCAAACCGCGCACCAAATTTCAACATCCTAGACATCCTAGGCCATTTTTTTCAGGAGCTACGCTGACCACAGAATCACAGTCATTTTTTCTAGATCATTTTTTTGAAATCAGTATGTTCCAAAACGCAAAGAAATGCAAATAATAATAATAATAATTATAAAGAAGAAAAATAATTGTTTGACCGAATACTACACTTTCATTATCTTATGCAAAAAGTAAAAAGGTATTAACAGAAAAGGAAGTCATTAGACTTTCTATCCATTACAGATTTTAATTAATGTTAAGATATTTTTACAAGTATAGTCCTAAACTTCCATTGCAAATTTTTAGTTACAGCATTATAATGACATGATTTCCGAATAAATTGTTACGCAATTGAAATATGTGTAGACATGGGCGCCCCAAAGAGAGTGCAAAGAGATGCACTTGCACCCCCCTGGCTCTTGAAATTTTTTAAAACGTGTGGGAAAAGATGTAAATTCTAAGAATAAAAAAGCACATATGCCGTTTTTACTTTTATGTTACATTGAGCATTTTTCTTCTTCTTCTATTAAATTAGTTTTTTGTTTCTTTCCTATGTCGTTTTTTATAGCTACTTGCGTGACGATTTTCTGGCGCTTGTTCTCTATGATTATTAGAGGCTGATGAGTAGATGTATTTATTCCTTTTATTGTACAATCTTTTCCTGTGTAGTTCTCAAAATTCTAGGAAAATGTTTTGTTTTTTAAGTCGTCAGATATACTATCTTAAAATCTATGTCTAGAATTCAATTGAACATGTTCTAATACTGCCTTCTTGTTTCATTTCGATTTTTTTTTTTATTATATCCGAAACTTGAAATAAATAAAAAAATTTTACTCTTCTGTATTTTTGCATCTTCGAGTTCCTCTATTCTAAACACTCTCTCTTGAATGCCATGAGATCTAGTTGGATGATAAAAAAATCGTTAAAAATATATATTTTACTATTTTTACTATTTCGTGTTTTTTTTTCTCTTTAACAGGGTTGCGCTTTCAAAAATATATACCATGAATTTTAACTATTCTCAAAGAGTATAATTTATAATGCATAATTATTAATTAACATTTCTAAAAAAATTAATGATTTTGATAAAAATCCAGCTTTGCACCCCCTTGCAAATATTCCTGTGGGCGCCCATGTGTGTAGAAGCATCCTTTAGTGACAGTAACTGCCTCAATTTTACACGTTATTTCTTTTTTTGTATTATGCCAACTTGCACCATTTGACTCGAAATTTCGACGATTCTTTTCGCCAAATCTAGATAGTGACAGTAACTGTCTCAATTTTACACGTTATTTCTTTTTTTGTATTATGCCAACTTGCACCATTTGACTCGAAATTTCGACGATTCTTTTCGCCAAATCTAGATTGTTCTATATTTGATGTCAGTACTCCGCCAGAGTGGTAAGCGTTAATGACTGTGTCTTCTGGAGAAATTGGACTGCCTTGGTCCTGGGAGAAATCTAGGAAAAGAGTTCGAGGAATGCTGTTAAGGGACGTTACCAGTGGTCACGTGATGGGGATTCTTAATTAAAGACTAGAAGAAGTTTGGTCAGGCTGAAAAAATATATATAAGTCTGTGTGTTGATGGTTAAAATGTTCATTGTGATGCGAATTGGATATCATTTTTGAAGCATGGTAACTATAGTCAGAAAAACTACCTATGTACTAAATAAATGTAAGGCATTTCCTTTTCGTTTTTGCGTTTTTTAGCGTTTTCCGAAATTTGCGAGGTGCGCATTGAATCTGGTAGGGTTTGGCTTAAACCGGCTCAGACCGGTTCTTTGGAGCATCACCAATCTATAAAACTAATAGATTCCTGTTCGGCTACACTTTTCTATGTTTTTTTTTTTTTTTTTTTACTCTTTTCTCTCTTTTAAAACTCGCCAAGACTCGACCTTTTCCTCCTCGTCTCTAGAAATAAATTTATGATATTCAACCACGACTTGCTTATTAAGATGGTCAACACCAATGCACATTTACATATCCTATAAAGACCAGAGCATGCAAGGAGATTCCCTCCCCCCCACCCCGTTTTTTTGGATCTAATAACATAAAAATAATTTACCTTAAAAAAAATGTATTGTGCAAAAGATTTACAAAATGTCCATTTAAATGGACGTTTGGTCTATATTCAACACAAAATTCAAATCTATTTGAGTGACTTTTTAAATTGACATATCACAAAAAAATCTCCTTTGAGATTAGTCTTAACTAATATTACTTAATGAATCACAAAAAGAAGGAACTTTAGATTAATTAATTATAGTAATAATAGACTAGAAACCGTATTTAGTTCAAAATATGAAAAATTTATAAACGAAGCAGAAGAATAATATAAACACTGATTAATCAGTGTTGCCACTGTTCATTAGGTCTAAAATAATGCAAGGAACAAGGAATAAAGTTGGTACCATTTGAGTAGAGAAAGTAGAGGGATTTAAAAAGTGTGCCCATTTAAGTGGACTCATGGTCTCTAGAGGATATATGCATTTGTACAGGATGAAAATTATTAAGCTATATGAAATAAATAATACAATTTTCAAAAACTACTTAGATAAAAAATTGAGAGTAAAATTTTGAAAGTAACTACAGGTATTCGGATTTAGTTTATAATATGTTCTAGACTGAGAGGCGACTGCAATTTTTGGACCCCATCGAACATCATTCTGAATTTTTTTATAGAAATTAGAGAAAAGTGAGTAGATTACGAATCCACTGGTCTGCCGTGGAAATAATGGCCAAAACAGGTCAAAAATCGACTTTTAATCAGTTGATCTAAATCCAATTGCCAAATCCGCCATAACTTGCCAAATAATATGCATTTTTTTTTTTTTTTTTTTTTTTTGGTAACCCTTATTCTTTAATTTGCAATTAAGAAGGTTGCAGATGATTCAGATATCTGGCGATGGTCTACTTGCATCTATTAAAAGGGAGCCAAGTTGGCAAAAACTATTACGTCGTCACTTATGACGTAACTGATGTCGCCAATTTGGCTTACTTTTAAAAGATACAAATTTTCCGAGCCAAAGATCAGAAATCGTTTGCGCTTTTTCTCATTGAAAATCAAAATGAAGTGGGTTGCCAGACGAATAAGTTTGTTCTATTTTTGGCAAGTTATGACATATTTGGCAATCGGATTTTAGTTCAACTCATTCCAAGTCGATTATTGATCAGTTTCGGCTATTTTTGCCACGGCAGACCAGTAGATTCCTAATCTACTCACTTTTCCCCAATTTCTATAAATAATTCAGAATGATGTTCGATGGGGTCCAAAAATTGCAGTCGCTTCTCGGACTATTCGATTTTCTAGCCGTCAATGGCTATGATGTGGTGCAGACGATTAGAAAAAGTTTACGAAACTCACGAAGACCAGTTCTTTTGAACTTTTGAATCACAATATTTAGCTTATACTTGGTCTCAAAAATCCATTACACCGCAATCAGACTCATTGCTCGAATATCAGGCATTGGTACTCTCATCGACGCTGTTTTTCGACATTTTCATAGAAAATGAACAAAAATAAGCCTGCTAAAAAAAATCACAACATGACCTTCACAGGCGGTTTTTGATTTCCCCATATTTACCAATTTGTTTATTTACAAAACCGTCTAAATTGAACTAGGGGTGTGGAACATCGCACGACTTTCAATTATACTATAAAATAATGGTCATTGCATTAAAATGTGACTTGTTGTTAATTATCGTTTTCATATATTTACTCATTTAAATAAAAATGACCAGTTTGGCAATAATTTTTACATGAGCAAAAAAAAAAAACCGCCAGAATGGCAAAATTTTAATTTGGCGACGGTGATTGATGGGTGATGATAAAGGAACTCGGTTGAAGACATTCGTTTTTCAACATTTTACGCCATTAAAGCTTTTTTACGGAAATTTCGGAGGTGGGGATGTTTAGAACACCTTAAGAGGCACTACCACAGCGATTTTTATCAAAATCGTTAGAGCCGTTTTTTAGCAATCATTGAAAAACATGATTTTTTCAATAGCAGCTACCTTATGCCCTTGTGCGATTTTGACGAAAACCTAAATGGTAGGTCCTATGGCCGCCACTAAACCTCATACAAAATGTGAACATCTTAAGTGAATTTGTTCGGGAGTTATGCTGACCACAGACACACATTCAGAAAATTTTTCTAAATCACGTTTTTGAAATCAGTATGTTCCAAAATCATCATTTGGCGGGATTTATTTATTTATTTATTTATTTATTTATTTATTTATTTATTTATTTATTTATTTATTTATTTATTTATTTATTTATTTATTTATTTATTTATTTATTTATTTATTTATTTATTTATTTATTTATTTATTTATTTATTTATTTATTTATTTATTTATTTATTTATTTATTTATTTATTTATTTATTTATTTATTTATTTATTTTACTTACTGTACCTGTCTATCCTACGTACCACTAGTCTCTTCTTTCTGTCTCTCGCTCTTTAGCAGTTATGTCCTTTCAAAATCAGGAGACACATTTCTAAAGGACCCTGTAAATAGACGTCTGACATCTGTACATTTCAAGTTCGTTTCTTTATCACAGAATATATCAAAAACCATTAAAACTAGTTTTGAGGATGTTTTTTCAGTTATATATAGTTGATTGTATTGGAAATTTTCATTCTTTACTAAAGTAGTACGAAGAATATATTGCGGAGAACATGGCAAGATCTTTGAAAAAGGGGAAGTGTTTTCTAGGGTGCTTCTTTCAAGGAAAATCTATCCTTTTTTTTTAAGTTCCGGTGGTAACTTCCGATTAAATTTTAGTACTGGAATTCAACTTAAGTTGGCCTTTTCCTGTGACTTATCTTTTGACGTGGGAATACTATATATAACTTTGTCTGGGAATGTCTTCAGCCTCACATGTTAATATACATACCATTAAACAAACAGAGCCGTTATATTTATTGTTTATTCAACTTTCCTTTGGTGTTGTACAAATACCATTAGTGTAGGCTAAAATCTAAAAGTGATAATTTATCATAGCTAAGAAACTACTACATGTTGCATCTGGGAAAATGTATAACTCGTAAGGACACGCTGTAAGTAAGGACAGACAGACAAATAGAAAAAGTATTTGTAAAATTTTTCTTTACTATTGCGAATATGGATCAACTCTGAGAAACAAAAAAACATAAAAACTTATTATATTGGTAATCACTTTGGAACAAAACTTGATCTCTAGACCATTATAGAACAAAACACGATCTCTAGTCCACTATAGAACAAAACACGATATATATTCTATCATAGAACAAAATAGGATATTTAGTGCAATATAGAATAAAACACGATATTTAATCCACTGTAGAACAAAACAAAACACGATCTCTAGTCCACTATAGAACAAAACACGATATCTAGTCTATCATAGAACAAAATAGGATATTTAGTGCAATATAGAACAAAACACGATATTTAATCCACTGTAGAACAAAACAAAACACGATCTCTAGTCTACTATCGAACGAAAAATAACTCTCTAAGTAAAGTACTTCGCTTTAGAAATATAACAAGATGTAATTAAGAAAATAATAAATGATATTTTTTGCTGAAATTTGGACTTGGCCTTTTCCCAGTCTTTTTCCACCACAGTCTTTTTAAGGGGGCAATGTACCCAAAAATTATTTTCAGAAATTGCACCACTACAATTTAAACTATTGTGATTTTACAGTGTTTTAACGTTAAGTACACATAATTTAACCTACAAAAATATTTTGAATGTATAATGTTTGATTAATTCAATTTTTCAAAAAAATTTCAAACTTTTATCGAATTGCTACCCCTTCCACAATTTTAAGTATTTGTCCATGAAATTTTTCTTATTATAATTGTTAATAATAGTTCGTATGGATGTGGATGTGAAGAAGCAAGAAAAGTTTTTTTTATGTTTTTACACTAAAAAACAGCAGAAAAACGACGTGTTTTTTTTTTTTTTTTAATAAAGTTTTCAACTTTTTAACTAAAAAAAATAACAAATAAACATAGCACTCCTTATTCCATGCTAACTTTTGTTTATCAGATGTATATAAATACGCTATAAAAATTTCCCAATTCTAACTAAATTTAGAAAAAAGCCTTAGGACTTTCAACATCACTCAAACCGAAATATAACGACAAAAAATAGTGTTAAAGATTTCTTTTTCAGCTTTGAGAGTGTGAGATGGCTTAGAAAATGCAATATAACTTTTTATCTCTCAAACGTACAAGTATAAATTTTTGATCAGCAATTCATAAAGATATTCTCCACATTGTAGGATAAAAATTTTAAAATTGACATTTTCGACATTTTTCGTGTATCATGCCACCCTTACTACTAATCAATGCAATGCTATAGATATAATTTCCATATTAAATCTGATATTCAGATTTAAAATGGCAATTCGCATAAAATATTTAAACAATACAACCAGGCTCATTATACAAACACAATTTCTTATCACCTTTAAAACACATTAATAGTAATACAGAATACCACGAGACCCATTGAGAAAAATAAACACCGCTCAACATCGCAACTGCCAAAACTAAAGTCTAGACTGTCTAAAAACCTTGTTTTTACTGTCACACCTCATTACCGAGATTGGATGCTTTCAAGCTTAAAAATGCAGAGAGGCCGGAAATAAATAAAACACACCTCGTAATACCGAACAGAACGTCTAAGTTTTGTCTGCCTTTTACTTTTCCGTCTGGAAGCATCGGCGGAAACTCATCAGTTATATACCTGTCACACTATAGTTCATAAAATATTTCCATCTGAGTATTGATTCAACTAGCTTCTAGCTCACATTCATGAATTCGTTGAATTATTTTAAGGGAGTAAGTATCAATCCCTATGTTACAATCTTCTGCCCAGTGCATTTAGAAAGTGCTTTTTACAAAACCTTGAAATTTAGTAAGTACGAAAAAAAACACTTAATGAAATGACATAAATTGTTTTCATTCAATGTCTATCTTTATAAATGAACATTAAAATAACAAATCACAAAAAAAGTTTAGTAAGTACGAAAAATATCACTTAATGAAATGGCATAAATTGTTTTCATTTAATGTCTAACTTAATAAATGAAAATTAAAATTGAAAATTACAAAATAATTTATTAAGTACGAAAAAGATCACTTAATGAAATGACATAAGTTGTTTTCATTTGATGTCTGTCTTTATAAATGTAAACTGAAATAGCAAATCACAAAAAAATTTATTAAGTACGAAAAATATCACTTAATGAAATAGTATAAATTGTTTTAATTTAATGTCTATTTTTATAAATGAAAATAGAAACAGCAAATCATAAAAAATAAGTAGCAAGGACAACAAAAGATCACTTAATGAAATTACATAAACTGTTTTAATTTAATGTCTATATTTATAAATGATAATTGAAATAGCAATTCACAAAAAAATTTAGTAAGTACGAAAAATATCACCTAATGAAATGGCATAAATTGTTTTCATATAATTATTATCTTTATAAATGAAAATTAAAATAGCAAATCACAAAAAAAATTTAATACCTACGAAAAAGATCACTTAATGAAATGACTTAAATTGTTTCCATTTAATGTCTATCTTTATAAAGAAAATTAAAATAGCAACAAAAAAAAATTAATACCTACGAAAAAGATCACTTAATGAAATGACATAAATTTTTTTAATTTAATGTCTATCTTTATAAATGAAAATTAAAATAGCAAATCAAAAAATAATTTAGTAAGTACGAAAAAGATCACTTAATGAAATGACATAAGTTGTTTTCATTTAATGTCTATCTTTATAATTGAACATTAAAATAGCAAATCATACAAAAATTTAGTAAGTACGAGAAAGATCACTTAATGAAATGGCATAAATTGTTTTCATTTAATGTCTATCTTTATAAATGAAAATTAAAATAGCAAATCATAAAAAAGTTTAGTTAAGTACGAAAAAGATTACTTAATGAAATTATATAAATTGTTTTCATTTAATGTCTATCTTTATAAATGAAAATTAAAATAGCAAATCACAAAAAAGTTTAGTTAAGTACGAAAAAGATCACTTAATGAAATGACATAAATTGCTTTGATTTAATGTCTATCTTTATAAATGAAAATAGAAATAGCAAATCACAAAAAAGTTTAGTTAAGTACGAAAAAGATCACTTAATGAAATGGCATAAATTGTTTTCATTTAATGTCTATCTTTATAAATGAAAATTAAAATAGCAAATCACAAAGTAATTTAGTAAGTACGAAAAAGATCACTTAATGAAATGACATAAATTGCTTTGATTTAATGTCTATCTTTATAAATGAAAATAGAAATAGCAAATCACAAAAAAGTTTAGTTAAGTACGAAAAAGATCAATTAATGAAATGGCATAAATTGTTTTCATTTAATGTCTATCTTTATAAATGAAAATTAAAATAGCAAATCACAAAGTAATTTAGTAAGTACGAAAAAGATCACTTAATGAAACGGTATAAATTGTTTTAATTTAATGTCTTTCTTTATAAGTGAAAATTAAAATAGCAAACAACAAAAAAAAATTGTAAGTACGAAAAAGATCACTAAATTAAATGACATAAATTGTTTTCATTTAATGTCTGTCTTTATAAATGTAAATTAAAATAACAAATCACAAAACCAGGTGGAACCACTGTATATGCAGTAACGTAGGATTTCAAATGCAAAATAAAATATATTTGAAGCAATTTTCGAGTTTTTACTCTATGTCATTTCATTAAGTGGTCATTTATAAGGGTCAGACTATAGTTCATAAAATATTTCCGTCTTAGTATTGATTCAACTAGCTTCTACCTCACATTCATGAATTCGTTGAATTACTTAAGGGGAAATCCTTGTAAGGATCCATCCCTATATCCGCTGTGTTACAATCTTCTGCCCAGTGCATTTAGAAAGTACTTTCTGCAAAACCTTGAAATTTAGTAAGTGCGAAAAACGATCACTAAAGATGTACGTATACCCTAAAACATTTTTTTTTTTTTTTTTAATTCTGAGTTTAAAAATCCAATTCTTTTTAAATTAGTTAGAGAGTGTATGATTAAAATCATTTAATAAAAAAAAATCAAATTTAGGCAATTGTTAATTAAGCTTTAATTAGACAATAGTACCTTTTTCAAACAATGATATATCAAATTCTAATTTACTTAGAAATGCAATGCCACTTGGAAATCATTCGAAATATTATTCTTAATGTTTTAAAACTCAATTAAGTTTCTTGCATAGAATAGTGTTGTTTTTCTTACCATTTATTTTGTATGAAAACATGACAAAAAATCAATATTTTCAATGAATTCTAAGTTTTAAAAATCATTAAAAATAAATTTTTTAACTAATTTTGTATAATTGAGTTTCAAAACATCAAGCATATTATGTAGATTGCTATTATATAAAAAAAAATTATAATTGAACATTTTGTTGTTGAATTATCATTGTTTGAATAAAGCTTGACATAATCCAAATACAGTTCGTCAGAAAACATGTTTAAAGTTTTAGAAGCGTAGTACCTAGTAAATTAAAATACATTAAGGATATTTTCAAAAGTTTAGCATTGTTTGAAAACTAAAGTATCAGATAATATAATGATATAATAACAACAAAAAAATGAATATTCTGATCGAATTTCGTAAATTGCAAGGTATATGTACACCTTAATGAAATGACATAAATTGTGTTCATTTAAGGTATAGATATACAATAGATATGATTTTCAGGTTTTAGGTTATAATTTTTAGGTTATAATTTCAAAATTTTTAGCAGTATATCAGAATTAAAAATGATGCATTTTGGTACATAAACTTTTTTTCCGTTAATTTTTTAATCAGCTAATTGCAATAAAAGTGACTAATTAAGACATTATTAGAACAGACATAATTACACTTTTAATTAATTTAGATGTAAGATTTTTATTACAAATAAAAGATATGATATTGAAGCATGTTCTTATGGAGGATTTTGAATTTGGCTTCAATATTTATTTAATTATAAATTTTTAAATAAAAAGTTCTAAAAAATGCATAAGTTTTTAATAAAAAATTAAGATTAAAATATGCAAAAGTTTTTAATAAAAAATTAAGATTAAAATATACAAAAAATTGTGTTTATAACAATATATATTAGATTCTCAATAGGAAACACATTAACAACTATTGTCTACAAAACAAAATTAGTATTTTGTAATCGGAACATTTATTAGGATGTTATGATCGTTGACGTTAAGTCATATAACATCAAAATGTCATTCTTCAGAAAACGCGTTTAAAGTTTACTACACTAAGGAACGTGATACAGAACATGGTCTTAAAACTCTCTGTAATTTAAAAAGTAATTTGAGTCTCAAAAAGAAAATGGTATCATTTTAATGAATTACGGAATATTTTTTTTTTTTTTTAAATAAAACTTAGACTTCTGTCAAATTTAGCAATTCCTAATGTATATGTATACATTAATGTCAACCTTTATAAATGAAAATTAAAATAACAAATCACAAAACCAGGTGGAGCCACTGTTTATGCAGTGACGTAAGGATTTCAAATGTAAAATAAAATCTTTTAGACGCTATTTTCGAGTTTTTTCTTTATGTCATTTCATTAAGTGGTCATTCTCGTACCTTCGCACCAAATGCCAAGGTTTTCTACAACGTAGTTTCTAAATGCACTGGGCTACAAGATTGTAACATAGCGAGTATAGAAAATTATCCTTATTAGGATTTCCCATTAATAACACATTTTATTTATCCTTATCTCTGTAATGGAACTTTGCTTTACCGAGACATTTTTTTATGGCATTTCGAGATTTTAGTTAATGTTTCTAATTGTGTTATTTATTTTAAACGAAAAAAGTCGTGTAAAAAATATTGAATTTGATTAGGGTTATTAGTGAAATAAAAAAAATTATTTCGCTTCGATTCGGATCTTATTTTTTATTATCAGTTTTCATAAGTAATTAAATTCTTAAACATATTATTCGCAATGCTTTGATAAAGTTTTCTTTAATGAAATAAAATTATGGTAACCAATGAAAAAAAATGTAAACACACATTTTTTTTTTTTCGTTACCTATTAAACAAATGAGGGTATATTCTTTGTTAAAAAAAAATGGACATTATTTTTGCGAAGTTAAATTTTTCGTTTGCAGAGATTTGATGTATAATTAGAAAAAGAGATAATGATCATTATATTTTGTACGCGTAATTATAATAAAAGTTATCTGAAATTTTGAAAATTGGCATTCATTTTGAAAACGTGTAAGAAGAATGTGATGCATTATGCTCTTTAAATTATTAATTAACATTTTTTACAGGTATGTATATATTGGTTTTATTTTGAAATGCTAAATTAAAAATGAATAATTTTTTCTAATGGTCACTAATGAAAGGTAAGAAACAAGATATGTTGCCTTATATAATCTAATTAAGTATGGATATTTAGGAAACGACTTCAAATCACTAAATATCCCTGTTATATAATATATAATTATTTATGATGCCAGTAGTTTGAATTGACTTTTGTCTGATAATCGTTTGCTTTATTTTGCCTTGTAATTACAATAATTGAAATGCTAATGATACTAATAACTATAAGTATTGCAACTAATAGTATAGCTTCTTGTCTCCAAGAGATATGTCAATGTGTATTATTATTATTATTATCATCATCATTATTAGTATCATAATTATTATCATCATTATCATTACCAGTATTATTATTATCATCATTATCATTATTATTATTATTATTAGTAGTAGTAGTAGTATCATTATCATTAACCTCATTATCATCATTATCATTATTATTAATATTATTATTATTATTATTATTATTATTATTATTATTATTATTATTATTATTATTATTATTATTATTATTATTATTATTATTATTATTATATTTTTATTATTATTATTATCATTATTATTATTTTATTATTATTATTTTATTGTTATTATTTTATTATTATTACTATTATTAGTATTAGCATAATAATAATTTATTATTATTATTATTAGCAGTAGTATAATAATAATAATATTTTTATTACTATTAGTATTATTTATTATATTTTTTTATTATTACTGTTTAATTATTATTATTTTATAATTATTATAACTATTATTAGTATTAGTATATTAATAATAAATAATACTAATACTAATAACAATATTATAATTATTATTAATATTATTATTATCATTATTAGTATTTAATAATAATCATCATTATCATTATCATCATTATCATCAATATCATTATTATATTTATTATTATTATTATTATTATTATTATGAGTATAATAATAATAATAAAATTTTTATTACTCTTAGTACTATTTATTATTATTATTATTACTACTATTAGTATTAGCATAATAATAATAAATAATACTAATACTAATAATAATATTATAATTATTACTATTATTATTATTATTATTATTATTATTATTATTATTATTATTATTATTATTATTATTATTATTATTATCATTATTATTGTTGTTGTTATTATTATTATTATCATTATTATTGTTGTTATTATTATTATTATTATTATTATCATCATTATTATTGTTATTATTGTTGTTATTATTATTATTGTTATAATTATTATTTTGTTGTTATTATTATTGTTGTTGTTGTTGTTATTATTATTATTATTATTATTATTATTATTATTATTATTATTATTATTATTATTATTATTATTATTATTATTATTATTATTATTATTATTATTGTTATTGTTATTGTTATTGTTATTGTTATTGTTATTGTTATTGTTATTATTATTATTATTATTATTATTATTATTATTATTATTATTATTATTATTATTATTATTATTATTATTATTATTATTATTATTATTATTATTATTTAGGGTTTGTCATTATCTTATCTGATTAGTTGACATTGGTTACGCTTATTCCCTTTGTTATAACTTTATATCCTTATTGCAATAAAAACTGTATTTCTCAGTTTAAACTAATAGAAACGATGTACTTGCAGTAGAGGTATTTCTAAATGAAAGTATGGTGTAAGTTTTAATATTGCAATTATTTACAAAATGCTTCTGGTGAATGTGAAGTTTTAAATTAAAAGCGGAAATACAATCGTTTGGGAGATGGTAACGTTGGTGAAAAAGCTTGCAAATTTGGCAATAATTACTAACAACAGTATCTTTGTAATTACCTTGGGTGCCTAATGCATCTTGATGTTCAATATAAACAAAAACTAATGTGTACTGGTATGTGTATCGAATACCGCATTATTAAATTTTCTTCTCAGGGTGGACCTACACGCTTACAAAACTTTCTAAAAAGAGAATATTCCAAATTTAAAAGTCCATCTTAGAAAAAGATGAAAGATGTATACGCTCTCACTTCATATTCAGGATACAGCCTTCAAAAGTACACAAAGAGAAGAATAGAGAATACGTAATTCACTTGAAAGTCGATATAAAAGCAAGTACTACAGAGGGATACGCAAGCTGAATATTTAAATCCGACCAACCCAAGAGAAAGTGTCCATCTCGACAGAAGAAATATTATGTTACAACTTATTCTTTCAAAATCAACTCATCACTGAGCAATTGAAAACTAAAGTCTTCAACTAAATTCACTTGCTAGGATTCTTTTTTATATTTTATTAGTTCATAATCAACACATTCTTATCAAATTAGAAACTCACACACAGAAAGAAAAGCCCGGAAACTTTAAAAGTGGATTAACGTGATAAAGTAATATCTTATATCCTTTTTTGTAACTTTTTTGGTCACAACTGTAAAAAATTGGTACAAATATCAACAAAGACAAACACAGAAAGAGTAAACTAATCCGACCTCTATTTAGCCACTTTTGAGGTGTCGTAAAGTGGTTAAACGTTCCAAACAAGGGATATTCGAATGTCCGACTTCCCATTTGGTCAAAACTCTGAAAATTGGTGAAAATGTCAACAAAGATAAACATAGAAAAAGCAAACTATTCCGATCTCGATTAACCTACTTTAAAGGATGGAAAAGGGGGTTAAACGTTCCACACAAGGGATATTCGAGTGTCTCACTTCCCATCTGGTTATAACTCTAAAAACTCGGCAGAAATATCAGCAAAGACAAACATTTAAAAAGTAAGCTATTCCGATATCGACTAACCCACTAAAAGGGGGGGAAAATAGGTTAAACATTCCAAATGAAGGATATTCGAATGTCCTACTTCCTATTTGGTCACAACTCTAAAAAATTGGTACAAATGTCAACAAAGACAAACACAGAAGAAGTAAGCTAATCCGATCTCGATCAATACAATTAAAGGTATGTAAAATGGGCTAAACGTTCCAAAGGAGGGATATTCGAATGCCCTACTTCCCATATTGTCACAACTCTGAAAACTGGTGCAAACATCAATAAAGACAAACGTAGAAAAAGTAAGCTATTCCGATCTCAATTAACTCACTTTAAGAGGTGGAAAAGGGGTTAAATATTCCAAACAAGGAATATTCGAATGTCCCACTTCAGACATGGTCACAATCTTGAAAATTGGTTCAAAAAGCAACAATGATAAACATAGAAAAAGCATGCTATACCGATCTCGATTAACCCACTTTAAGGGGTCGAAAAAGGGTTACACGTTCCAAACGAGAGATATTCGAATGTACCACTTTCCATATGGTCACAACTCTAAAAAATTGGTACAAATGTCAACAAAGACAAACATAGAAAAGTAAGCTAATCCGATCTCGATCAACTCAATTAAAGGAGTGTAAAAGTGACTAAACGCTCCAAACAGGGGGTATTCGAATATCCGACTTCCCATTTGGTCACATCTCTGAAAATTGGTACAAATATCAACAATGGCAAACAGAAAAAGTGAACTATTCTGATCTCGATTAACCCACTTTAAGGGATCGGAAAGGGGGTAAACATTCCAAAAGAAGGATATTCGGATGTCTTACTTCCAATGTAGTCACAATTCTAATATTTGGTGAAAATGTTAAGAAGTGCAAATATAGAAAAATAAGTTATTCCAATATCAATTGATGAATTTTTAAAGAATAAAAAGTTGAAGCAACTTTAAAACAATACGAGGAAGATATTAATGCATCACTTCCAATACAGTTACAACTTGAAAATTTAGAACTAAGAGCAAACATAAACACAATCGACTAATGCAAACTCGATTAAGTAATTAAAATTATCAAAAGGGGGTTAAACGTTCTAAACGAGGGATATTCAAATGTCTCATCTCCAATATATTCACTACTATAAATTTTGAAAAAATTTTCAACCAGGGTAAGCTAAAGTAAGGTATGCCTATTTTGATAAATCAAATTTTCGGGATCGAAACGGGATCAAACGTCTGAAATGTGAAATACATGAATGTCTTTTGATTGCTAAAATGCACTTGGTAATATTCGCGGGTATTCAGATCGTCATTTCATAAATAGATAATATATTGTTATGAAATTTTCACAGATGAAATGATGACACAGTTTTTACCAGATAATAACTATAATTTATTATTCTTTCATAGACTTACAAAACTTTTCCGAACAGCAGTAAACACCCTACCCAGCTTCAGCACAAGCTTTGATGTATACAACTTCGTATACAGCGATAATGCAGGCACAACAAAAGTAAACAAAAGCTCCGGTCCTTTCAAAGCAGAGTCAAAAACACTACTGAACCACGATTTCACTCCGCCGTAGTCTTATTTAAAGAAGCTTGTGGGAACTTTCTGGAAAAATCCACTCAACTGATAAAGTGATGGTAGTGCCTCGAAATTTCCCGATTGATTTAGATCTTGCCACTTTTTTTCAAAATAAACAACAGCAAACTCCCTACCCAGCTTCAACACAAGCTTTAATGTATACACAACTTCGTATACAGTGATAATACAGGCACCACGAAAGTAAACAAAAGCTCCGGTCCTTTTCAAAGCAGAGTCAAAAACACTACTGAACCACGATTTCCCTCCGCCGTGGTCTTATTTATAGAAGCTTGCGGGAACTCTCTGGAAAAATCCAGTCAATTGATTAAGTGATGGTAGTGCCTCGAAATTTCCCGATTGATTTAGATCTTGCCACTTTTTTCTAACTTGTATTATCGCTGTTAACAAATGAAATAAAAATAGAACTTTAAAAGAAATACATCACTATTTGTAATATTATACAGAAAATTTGTGCACCAATATTAAATTAGATATATGATATGGATCATCAGTTATTAATTAAAAATAGTTTTCTCCTTAAAATTACTAAATACGTTAAATTAAAAAAAAAACCTGATAGTCTTTCAATTCAAAGCCGATAAATCTGATTTATAAAAAAGATTTTAAATATTACTTGGAAGAGAATACTTTCTGAATAAAAGATTCTTTAAACTTAAGATTGCATCTCTAAGTAAGATTCGAGTATCCGAAAAGTCATTTCAATTTAACTTCTATTTTAGTAATTAAACAGGCAATAATTCCAGTCTTAAACGTCGGAGTTTCCAACCTAAATTTACAAGTCCTTAAACTTGAAAAATATGTAACAATTTAAATGCGCCGTATATTCCGAATCCATTAGGAGTTTCTGGTATGTCTTTAAAGGCAATTTGCATTCATGCAGCTTGGATTCATTAAAATTCCTTAGCTAAATATTTAACCAACTACTTTTAATGTGTATATCCTGGGCGAATATCTTTTTTGACAGTTATATTTAAACCTGTAGATGACATTATGAAGAAGTACCTATCAAATGACAATTAAACTTACTGCGTGTCAATTATTTTTTAAACAAATATCTTAAAATAAATTAAGAAGTGAATGTATAATTTTTTTTAACTCAATAACCCAGTTTTTAAATGTGTGTGGTGTGTTGAAAAACAACAATAGAATTTTAGACTGAGAGGCGACTGCAATTTTTTGACCCCATCGAACATCATTCTGAATTTTTTATGGAAATAAGAGAAAAGTGAGTAGATTAAGAATTCACTGGTCTACCGTGACAAAAATGGCCGAAACTGGTCAAAAATCGACTTTTAATAAGTTGAACTAAATCCAATTGCCAAATGCGTCATAACTAGCCAAATAATGAGCATTTTTTTTTATTTTGTAACCCTCACTCTTTAATTTTCAATTAAGAAGTTTGCAGACGATTCAGATATCTGGCGACGGTCTACTGCATCGATTAAAAGGAAGCCAAGTTGGCAATAAACATTACGTCACTGATGACGTAACTGATGTCCCCAATTTGGCTTACTTTCAAAAGATACCAAGTTTTCCGAACCAGAGATCAGAAATTGTTTGCGTTTTTTCTCATTGAAAATCAAAATGCAGTGGGTTGCCAGACGAAAAAGCTTGTTCTCTTTTTGGCAAGTTATGATATATATTTGGCAATCGGATTTTAGTTTAACTCATTCCAAGTCGATTTTTGATCAGTTTCGGCCATTTTTGCCACGGCAGACCAGTGGATTCGTAATCTACTCACTTTTCTCCAATTTCTATAAAAAAATTCAGAATGATGTTAAATGGGGTCCAAAAATTGCAGTCGCCTCTCGGACTATTTCAAATACATCGGTTGGAAAAATAAATAGATAAGAGTAAATCTGATGACGGCTGCATATCGTTTATCAATAAAGGCCATATTCATTTGGACAGTTATGTCAATAAACAAAATTGCTTAATATGGGGTACTAAATACCCATCTGCGTGTCTTGCAAAACCTCTGCATTCAGCAAAACACGGTCTGGGCTGCTCTATTCAGAAAGGGAAGTGATCATAGATCATGTGGCGCTTTTCTTTCAAGAAACGATATAATCATTCCACTATATTTCGATTTTACATATCAGTGCCACATTTCAATATTACAACTAATTTTGAGGATCGATGTATTTGAAATTCTGTACCTGTCTTTCCAACACTGTACTTGTTTCTTCTTTCTGTCGTCACTGTTTCGCACTAGGGGTGTGGAACATCACGCAACTTTCAATTACACTATAATACTGACGCGGATTTATGTCATTTACCTTTTTTATATTTTCATCATTCATTTAGGAAAAATGGCCAGTTTGGCGATATTTTTTACCTTAATTCTTGTATGGGTTTAAAAAAAAAAAAAACTTCGGCGTCTTTGGCGATATATTTTTAAATAATTCTTACATTATCCTATCTTACAAGTGAAATTGAGGAGAGGAGAAAAAATTATCGTTGATGGCTATGCTCCCGGAAATAGAACTATGAGTTAAAGCATTCGTTTTTCAACTTTTTACGCCATTAAAGCATTTCTACGGGAATTTCGGAGGTCGGGATGTTTAAAACATCCTAAGAGGCATTACCACAGTGATTGTGGTCAAAATCGTTAGAGCCGTTCTTTAGCAATTACTGAAAAGCATAATTTTTTCAATGACAGCTACCTTATGCACAAGAGCGATTTTGACGAAAACCTTAATGGTAGGTCCCTATGCAATCACCAACCCGCACACCAAATTTTAACATCGTAGGTCCATTTGTTCGTGAGTTATGCTGTCCACACAGACACACATACACAAAACAGTCAGACATTTTTTCTTGATCACTTTTTTGAAATCAGGATATTCCAAAACAATGAGAAATGCAAATTTTTTTTTTTGACCAAATACTATACTTTCATTACCCCATGTAATACATATGGGTAATTGAAAGTAAAAATAACAGTAATAAAAAGCTGCTCCATACAAAAAAAATTAACGTCAAGCCAAAAAAGGCACGATTTACGCTTTCTACATAAAGTCTGTATGGGTTCAATGAATTCATAAGCGAAATCCCCCATTGATTCAAAGAGGTACAAATTTTTTGTAGATTGAATTTGTTGAAGAATTTTACTTAAAACCGTCCTTAGAAAACCTTTAGTAGCTCTTTTTGATCAAACGTTCTAACATATGACTTTCAATTACATTACATATAATATGGTATATGGTTAATGAAAGTATTGCATTTAATAAAAAAAAAACTTTTTTTTTTTTTTCTTCTGTACCAGCTGAGTTAAAAAAAATTGTCTAGAAAAAATAAAATTGTAAATGAGAATAAAGTAACTACTTACATTGAAAAATTGATGTTCTTCAGCAATTTCTAAAAAACAGATGTAATAATTCTAATCCGAATCCATGTGATAATGCTTTTTTTTAAGATGTTCGAAACATCCTCACCTCTAAAGTTCTCCTAGAATTGCAATAAAGGCGTAAAAGGTTGCAAACGTACGTCTTTAATCCTGTATTCTCTTTCGTTGAGCCATGCCCAAAGACCGTTTCTCCTCTATTTCACTTACATGAAAGGAAAATGTAATAATTATAGAAAACTGTATAGCCATTTTGGGAAAAAAATTTCGAGCAATGTAAGAACTATTGCCAAAAATATCGCCAAACTGGCTTTTTTCTTTAAATCAATGAAAATATGAAAACGAAAACTGTAATTGGAATTTGAACCTTTTGACGGAACAAAAACAGCTTTTATAGAGTAATGTTCAATACGCTTTAAATTAAAATATACTTCATATTTTTAATTGATATTTTTTTTACGGTACAATGTTTAAATCCTACCCAAAAAACAAAAATTATTTTAAACATAAGTATGTCTTTTAAAAAATTATTATGTGAAACATAATGATAACAAATTTAGAAACATTTTTTTTTTAACATAAGTTATCCTCAAGATATTTTATTAAGTTTCTGGAATAAACTAAAAAACCCATAAATTAAAGATAATTTATGGGTTCATTCTCTAAAGCAGAATTATCCTTAACAATATGTAAAAAATATTTTTATGCAAAAAGGAAATTAAAATTTGAATTTTAAAATTTTTCTCTAATTATAAATGCCATTTTATAAAAAACTTGTCATCTATATTCTTAATTCCTGCTTCAGAAAATGTAAAACTATCATGTGTATGTCAATAAAATGTTTTAAAGGGATAAGATAATAACTTTTTTTTTAATATTGTGGGTAACTTATATTCAGAAATTTATTTTCTAAATTTTCCATTATTACGTTTCACTTGATAACTTTAAAAGAAACATACTTATGCACAAAATAATTATTGTTTTTCAAGAAGGAAATAAACATTATGCTATATAAAAAATACCAATTAAAAAGTAGCAAGTTTTTGTTGCCGTCAAAAGGTTTAAACTCCCCTTCATTACATCAATCAATGTCATATTGAAATGCAGTGACCAGTATTAAAGTGTGATTAAAAGCTGTTCGATGTTCCACACCCTTGCTATTCTGTGTTACATTTTAATGTTGCTGTGGTGAAATTCAAGCTGTAGCGTATCTTGATTTTATTCAAGTCATTCTAATTTCATTATAACATCTCTTTCTACGTTTTTATATTTGTTTCTTAAAAATGTCTTTTACACATCTTCCACGAAAGAACACACGCACAGAATTCTTTGTGTTAAAAAAATGTAATTATTTTTTTATAAAACTCTTTTTATACATAGAAACGTGAAACAAGGATAATTTTTAATTCGAAATCTCCTTTGCTAAATTAAATTTTGCAATTATACTCTATTTTTTATTTCTTTGTTTAAAACTGCATAAACATGCATTTCTCACTTTTATAACTTTAAAGTTTGTCTTCCCTTCTTTTTTTTTTTTTCTTCTTCTTTTTTTTTTTTTTTTCTTTTTTTTATGTAGTGAGATTATTGTCACTCTAAAAGAAACATTTTTTAAATAACTTTCAAAAACATTTTGTGAAGTTAAAAAAAATAGGAGTGTGGAACATCGCACAACTTTCAATTGCAGTATAATACTGACGTGGATTTGTGTCATTTACCAGTTTTATATTTTCATCTCATTTAGTAAAAGGTGCCATTTTGGAGATATTTTTTGCGATAATTCTTGTAGTGTCTTTCTTTTATTTTTTAAAAAAAGGAAAAAAAAAACTTTAACTAATAAATGATTTTGGCGATATATACTTTTCAATAATTCTTATGCTATCCTTTCTTATAAGTGAAACTCAGGAGAAAAAATGATCGTTGGTGAGGTATGCTCAAGGAAAGAGAACTCTTGTGTTCAAGGCATTCGTTTTTCAACTTTGTACTCCATTAAAGCATTTTTACGTTAAATTCAGAGGTGGGGATGTTTAGAGCACCTTAAGAGGCATTATCACAGCAATTTTTATCAAAATCGTTAGAGCCGTTTTTAAAAAACATGATTTTTTCAATGGCAATCTGGAATTTGATGAAAACCTTAATGGTAAGTCAATGTGCCATCACCCACCCACACACCAAATTTGAACATCGTAGGTCAATTTGTTCGGGAGTTATGCTGACTAAAATAAAAAAAAATCTCTTCCCCCCCACCCCCTTTTTCTTTTCTTTTTTACCGAATACTGTTTTTTCATAACCCTATGTATACATATGGGTAATTGAAAGTAATAAATAGTTAAAAAAAGACATGTAATGAATATTATTTTGTGAACTTTGATGAAGTGTATTTCCTGCAATTTTTTTTTTTTTTTTAATTAAGTAATAAACTCAACGTAGTAATAAACTTCCAATATAATTTACATGCAAATAAAAAAATAAAAAAAATTATAAATATTTCAAAAAAATTCTCTTTTATCATAACATAAACTGCAATGGTGGAAATACTTCTCCGATGCGGTGTGTGTTACGTAGGAAAAAATTAGGAGTAATGTCAACATTGTTGGCTCGAAAAGTCTTAGGTTATAAATTGAGAAGTAATTACATGTTTAGGTACCCCACTGGAAAATCATTCATGATTTTTATTTAGAATGTATACTGTAAAGATATGGTGGCAGATCATGAATACACTGGTCTTCCGGTGCAAAAATGGCCGAAACTATGCAAAAAGACTTTGAATGAGTTGAACTAATTCCCATTGCCTAATGTGTCTTAACTTGCCTAAAAGTGAACAAACCTTCTTATCTGGTAACCGACCGCACTTTGATTTTCAATGAGAAAAAGCGCAAACGATTCTGATCTATGCCACGGAAATCTTGCATCTATTAAAAGTAAGCCAAATTGGCGACATTCAGTCAAATCAGTGACGCAACATTTATCGCCAACTTGGATCATTTCTGAAAGATGCAAGTAAACCGTTTGACATCTGAATCGTCTGAAACCTTCTTAATTGAAAATTAAAGGGCGATGGATTACCAAATAAAAAAGAAGGCTCATTATTTGGCAAGTTATGGAGCATTTGGCAATTGGATTTAGTTCAACTTTTTAAAAGTCGATTTTTGACCAGTTTCGGTCATTTTTGCCACGGAAGACCAGTGGATTCGTTATCTACTCACTTTTCTCCAATTTCTATAAAAAATTCAGAATGATGTTGGATGGGGTCTAAAAATTTCAGTCGCCGCTCAGTCTATACGTTTGGAATCCACGTCAATGATTCTTTGCAAATGGATGGCAACATTGAGTCGAGACATGAGAATATGTATTAGAGTGGCCTATAATTCATGCTCAATGCTCATTTTCAAGTTGGACTAAGACGTGGAATTTTACTTATAGATTATGGCCAAATGAATCCTTAAATAAAAATCTAACGTCTGCGTTGTAATAGGGTATGAGAAATAAAGTGTACTTTCAGTAATAAATTCAATGACATTCTTATAAAACTGTTCATGCAATAATAGAAACATACATGTTCAAGAAAAAAAAAACAGTAATGTCGTATACATATCACCACAAAAGCTCATCACTTCACTTAGCTTAGACGCTTGACCTTGGAAGGTATAGTTTGAAACACCTTGTAATAAAATAGTTATTTGACCACTGTACGTTATAGCCCTCGTGTTGCTGACGGCGCCAGATAATCTGAAAACAACCAACCACTGTACGCTTAAACATCTAGTCAAACAGTGGATCGAACATAGTGGTCAAGTCAGTTGGGCTTTTTTCAATAACCTGTCATGCCACAATTACTCTTTCTTTGGCACATCAAGCCTCGTACAACATGCCTCCTTCAATCAAACAGACAAATAATCTCCCATGTCCATCCAACAGTCCCAACTCAAATCCACCAACACGGAATATATGCCTTGCTCAAATAAAAAAAAAAACTCCATCGAACCATTCTCAATAAGATTAGCTCCTGTCGTGGGAAAGACATCAGACACCAACAACAACAACAAAAAATAGTTCTTTCTTTTTCCGGCCCATTGATTGTTGCTTTTTTGGAAGAGGAGGACCTTTGATGAAGAAAAGTCCGCTGTCAGTCAAGATGAAGCTAATCTTGTCGCGGAGGTCTTTTGGATTGCGTGTACTTTGGCTGTCGAAGGAAGTATTTGCCTTGGCCGAAGATAACCTGTATTTGCCGTGTCATCCGCACGCGGGCTCTTTCTTAAGATCAGCTAACCTTTTCTTGAGAGGTCGGATCTGTTTGAGAAGTTGTCAAGTATCGATTCCTGTTGACTCACGCTGTGTTCTGATGGTCGTCATGATTGCTCTTTTTTGTGATCAGAGGAACTCATTAGAGTTGAAGATGATATTTCGAACAAAGAAATTGGGTAACTGTGTTTTCACGTTTATATGAGGCATAGTCGGAGTGGTGTAAGTCCAATGATCTCTCTAACTAAAACTTCTGGATAGCTCATAAATGGTTTCTGTTCTGTAAGTGGATAAAACCAATGAACAATTCGTGTATTTTTTTTATTCAATTCTAAATGTTTCGAAAAGGTCATAAACACAAAAATGTCTGCTCACTGCACTTTTTTTACTTTTATTTATTTATTTATTTATTTATTTATTTATTTGCAAACTTAATTCACATTTAGACTTTGGTGAGAAAACGAGTGTGACGTCACTTGATATGAAACAACTTGGCTTGGAACACAGCAGAGGAAAACAGTTTTGAAAGTAGCTCGAAAATTGCCGCAACCGGCACGGGATAAGTCAATTGTCTAAAAAACTCACACCAACTATTTGGCAGAAACGTCACGATAACCATAGAGAACGGAAGGATGTCATGACGTCACAGCTAAAACTTAGCTCTTTGATCGGACTCCAATCGGACTAGGCTTTCAGATATTTTCTTTTCTTAATATTTAAATAACTAATATTTTTAAAGAACTTCTGTTTGAATATTTGGTATCAGAAAGAAATTCTTCACAAATATAAACTAATTAGACACGTTTTTAAAAAATGTGGGAACTATCCATTGAATACTTCCTACTTTTATTTATGCCACATCTATGCTTACGTAATAAATTTGCCCATGGTTACCAACGCATTCTAACTAGTTTGGGAAAGAGTTGCTAATATAGATCACTATGGAGATTGATAAGCATTCCTCAACTTCGAGTCAATAAACAAACATGCACTACCCAGAAATTGCAGTAAAATATCAGTGTATAAGCAACACCTCCTATATAAGAAAGCCTTCGCACTGACTGCGTGACGTCACATAGAGTAGTCAATCGTCCTTCGCATTGGTAGCATAGGAATTATCCTTTTCTTAGTTTTGCTAGTTAATTTGAATTGGAGAGCATTTAGAAAACATTTCTTTTTTATTGACAGAGATAATTGATTTTTTTTTTTTATATTTATATTCAACTATTATTTTGAATTTTATTCCAAAATAAAACACCAAATCTAAATAAACTATATTTATTTTATTCACAAATCATAGTTATTATTAATCAATAAAACATTTTAAAGAAAATAGTTTAGTGCTGCTATTCATTAACTTCAAAATTACTTTAATATTTGAAGTTTCTTTTTTTATTTTCCACATTCTTTTGCTTCAACAATTTTGTTCCACTAACAGGTTGTCATTTTGTAGCCTACAATAACTATTTCGGTATATGTTTGCAGCATCCCTTAGAATACTTTCTACAATAAATTTAATTCTATGTTCTTTACATTAATGCGGAATGTTATATATTTCTTTACCATTAATAATATTTAAAGTTAAACTTGTTGAAAGTAATCTCTGACCTTCAAAAGTTCTAAAATAACTTCTCGAATATTACAGAAATGAACTTTTGAATTACAACATATAAATACAAAATAACATTCAAAACCTCAAGCTTTGGATAGCATAAACCATCTGTATCCAGATTCAAAATATAACTATTCTTAACATTGTAAAGAAAATAAAAAGCATCATCGATGTTTTCAAGTGTCAAAATATTTTTAGAGCTAGAACATTTGCTGAATTTCACAATAGAATGGTCCCAATAACCGGCACTGTAAATTAGTAATGGCAATAAAATCTTCTTCGGAAAGTGTACTTTAAAACAAGATATGTAAACTTTTTTAAATTGACCACATTCTTTTAAATCAGTGAATGACACATTTCAATCCTTTAGAGTCCGTTGGATAGCTTTGCTGATATTTTGTTCATTCGCTATTACCATCTTTTCTGCAGGACTTGGGTCTTGATAGTGTAGCTTTAGACATGTAGCTAGGATAGCTTTCAAAAATAGAAGGAACGACTCCATCTCTCAGCTTACCCTTGAACTAGAAGTAACTACGAAAACTTTTCTCGAAACAGCTATCCCTCTTCTTTTAAGCTAATTATCTGTAGGAAATGTAAATACCGGAACTCTTGGCCCATTTTTATAATTTCCTTTGCAGTTTACCACAGAGCATTGAAATGGCATTTAATAAAATGTATAGCACTCTTAATACAGCAGTCTTTACATTTTCGGAACAGAAAATACAGAAAACTATAGTTGTTTGAAACAGAAAATGCAGCAGACTTAACGTATTCGGTAAACAAAACGGCGATGTTGATTTTTGCTATCGTCCGTCGTACGCCAGAGTTATGCGCCAAAATAGATCTTGACGAATCACAAGCATGCAAGACGTCGCCAAATTATTTATCGCCAAAACGAAAAGATATCTTCTTCTAAATGGCACCCCGTATGGAAGAAATTCGTAGTTTTCAAGTTTGACTATTTTAATGACGTCATTTTTTAAAGTGGTAACCCGTGCGGAGGCTTTCTTATATAAGAGGTGTTGGTATAAGTCCCATTGTTAGCAATATCAGTAATACAATCTATAGAAGAACTAAACTGTTTGAAAGAAATTAAGAAGTGAAACCCTGCTACTTCGCAGGCAATGTTTCAAAATCAAATGTATAAGAGTCCAAGTCACCATGATTATAACTGTGATTATTGTAGTTTAACCATCAATAATTTGAAGTTTAACTATTTCATTCCACCTGATAATATTTAATTAAGTATTCATTTACAACATAAAAATACAGTTTCATAACTCAATCATAGGCTATTTTTATACTAGATGATCCAAACTTAACAGGACGTGATGATTCACGAACATTTGGGGGAAAAAAGAGGTTCAGTTTTCGCAGAAATATTACGAAAAAATCTACTTTTCCGTTGATAATATCTCGTTTTTTTATCAGCAAATAATTTTATTATAAAAATCTTAATGATTATCATCCTAGAATATCATTAAATAAGATTGGGAAGTGACTCACAGATACCTATAGTGAAATCTATTGTTGAAAAAAAAATTCTTTATCGAAAAAACACGATTTTTTAACTGAGGATTTTGTGAAAACAACATTTTCTTGATCTCAAACATGCAAACCAATTTGACCACTTTTACTAAATGAATGATAAAAATATGAATACTGTAGATGATACAAATCCATGTCAGTATTATATTGTAATTGAAAGTTGTGCGATGTTCCACACTCCTAGCATTTAGTATTTTTTCCGGTTAGTGAGTAGAAATTTTTAAGAAACAGTAAAAAAAAAATCCTATGCCGTTTTTTGGCAGCAGACTTGTGTCATCAGTTTTCTAAAACCCTAATTTTTATCACCTTATAATTACATCTTTTATAGATATTTTCTCCATGTATTTGCCATAATGTGTTCTGCCCCAGGAATGCTTGCTTAAATTTCGAAGGAAATTTCGTATTTGTGTGAGTCTGTGTTTAAATTGACGTTTTCCACAACTGCCCCTTCAATCTCGCTTTCCTGTGAGGATAGTACAGCAAAGGTGAAAGAGGTTCTACAGAGGAAACAGTAAAGTAAGGTTTCCTGAATAAAAACTTCCCCGAAATTTTAAGTTTTGAGTTAGAAACAACTATGTTTCGGTGTAGAACAGCTCTTACGCAATTAAAAATCGAATACATCGAACGAATAAAATGTATTATTTCATTTCAACTGGAATATGGAATATAGAAATTTTAAAAGATAGGAAAAGAGAATGTATATGAAGTGTGAAGTCAGCTTTTTTCAACAAATTGGGAATTGAGTTGGTTCTTTCAAGATATGGCAAAATTTAAGATTTATTTTTGGTCTTAAGTGATCTCCTGGTTTGCTCAGAAAACCGATGCGAGCGCAGCGAACGCATTCGGGAGTTAGCGAACGTTAGCGAGCAAGACGCGGAGCCCTCTAGTAATATATATATATATATATATATATATATATATATATATATATATATATATATATATATATATATATATATATATAAAATAAAGAGCAAATCGTTTAATGATTTCCAAAATTAAGTTCAAAAATAGTTTAAATTTATAACAACTAAATCATCTAGGTATTAAATAGGAGAAAAAAATAAAATCTCGCAATTGGTGGGATTCGAACCTATGCGGGAAATCCCCAACATATTTCTAAGCCATCGCCTTACCCGTTGTGCCACAACTGCATTGTACAGATTCTTGTATATTTAAGTATTTGTCTTATTTATTTAACTAAATTTGTAGGATTGCTTGCAGAGATTTTCTTCTTGTAATAATTGTCGTCCAATTACAAAGATAATTTAGACATAATTACTTATTTTAAATTCATCTTAAAATTTTTGTTTTTAGTTATAAGGAAATATGATTATGCATGAGGTTAACTAAGGCTGAGAGTTGATTCACAACTTTGGTCACCAAACACATTGATCAGCAGACAAAGTAACTTCATAAATGCAATACCAATAGGTTTCATTTTTTGCCAATAAGCGCAATTTGGCGACGACGTCGACCGAGTCACTTTCTAAGCCTACTTAATGTTTTAGAAAAATCGTAAATCTTTAATAATTAAGGCAAAAATAGAGTCTCTCACGGTTTTGAAAAAAAAAAAATTACTACATTTTTCCCCCCACGCCTGCGTGTGTGTATTTTTGCGTGTGTGCAAATCTGAAGAGAACTAATCAACCCCTCTTCAGTCCTTGGTAGATAGATTCGGTATCGATGACAATGCATTCTACTAAGTTTTGACGACCATCACTACCACTAAATGATCGCTTTTACACACGATTATCCTAATAAGCCTAGTTCCCGTCATCCAATCGCGTTAAAACTTGGCAGACTGGTTTAATGTTGATGAAATTGCACTATCAAGTTTTGGGGCTGCACTAAAAAGGCACCTTTACACGTGTTTCTATTGCCTTATGTCAAACTTGTGAGCGTTTATTCACGCTGTATTATCCAGATACCTAACTTAATTAAAAAGATGTATAACTTGCGGATATTTAATGACTGAAATCTTTCCCTTCCTTTAAAGTTGACTAGGTAAAGTCTTCGGAGGGCTAATTAACCAACTTGCCGTCATCCAAAACTAAATAGATGGACTCGTTGTGGATGACAAAGTATTCAATATTTTCTTAGGAACGATAAAAAGTTAGTTGATAGTTTGGAATGGATTATTTCGTCATAGTGGTCAATGGTCAAATACTATGAAAACCTCGATCTGAGCTCAATAAGTGGCAATCGCATATACAATATTTATATTAAGGGGAGTTGGTACTCAAAAATCTATTCAAAAAAATAAATTTTTAGTTTATTATTGTTTATTAAAATTTAAATTCTCCCCTTTTAAAGGATACCTCATTTGTATTAGTGCCTCGACTAAAAGTATTTTAACAATTTTTGGAAGACAAAATCGGTAACTATTAGTGTAAGTAAAGTTTTCTTTAAAATGCGTTTTTCTCAAAACTGCAATTTTTATTATTTATGTACCTTTTTCTCAGAAACTGCGCAAGCTATCTTCCAAAAAATTTTATCTCATATTCCTTTTATGTATCTATATATACTGAAGTGAGATTTTGTTGTTATTTAAAAAATATTTTTTGTTTTGACTTTTTTCGACAAAAAAACAACAACTTGACTTTGAGTGACTTTTACGAAAATTCATTAAAAAAAAAGTAAATGAATCGCAATCAAAAGCTAACTTCAGTAGAATAAAGAGTGTCTGCTAAATGCACTGAAAAAAAATTAGGCTTCTATGTCAAATACTTTCTGAGAATTAGGTACATGAAATATGGAAAATTAACATTACCGGTATAGAGGATACCAACACCCCTTGAAAACTTCGTTTTTTAACATTTGTTTTAAAAAAAACAGCGAGGAATTACCCATTGTGCCATTAATACTTGTACAAAGTTTTATGTAGATGTTCTAAAATCTTAGTGTAAATTACGGCATTGCGACGAGTCAGGAAATAGTCATTTTTGATGCAGTCGAACACATTTATTGAGTTAACACGGAGAGAGAGAGGGCTCAAAAAGTTATGACCTAAACAAGAGATATCAAGAAAATGAATAAGCATCATCTCGTAAAATACCTTAGAAACTATCATTGTATTAAACCGTGGGAATCGTGCAGAGTTTAGCAGAAATTAAAACACCAAGGGTGCGTGAACGATAAAACCGTCTGATGCAAGAGCATGCAATACTAAATACTAATTATGAGACTCAATCTCACAAAAACACTGACACCTCAAATCTCACACAATTAGCTTTAAGTGGGAAGTTATTGAATGAATTGGAGAAAAAAATCAAAAATAGAAATACGCGCTCTTTAAAACGAGGAAATAAAGCCAATTCTTAAAAAGACATTATTATTACATAGATATATTGATTTTTATATAATCTAGACTAAGTCAAAAAGAGAAATTTCAATAAACAAGTTGAGCAATTTTTTTTTTTTTTTTTTTATTTTTTTTTATTAAGAGTGACGAAAGACAACCAAAACTAGAAAAAAATTTCAAATCCGTTTAATACTTCTCGAGTTATACGAGTTTCAATTTCCCACTTTTAAAATACCTGGCTAAAATATGGGTACATACCTTTTAGATTTTACACCACGAATTTCAGCTCTTGTGAAATCGGGATTCTTTACGAAGTCAAACAGAGCAAGCTAATCTATTTTCGGCAAGTTATCGAATTGCCCTAACACAAATTCAGGTAAAATATGCCTTGATTTATGTTATAACAAATTACGCAAATGGTTTGGGTATAATAATAATACAGGAAAAGAAAAACGTAGTAAGGAGATGGTGATCAAAGGTAAATAAACAAATGAAGGAGAAAAACTTTCGTCGGAAAGTGACGTCAAATCTAACCAGTCAATGATAGTAAGTTTTGCGGTTACGTCACAATTCCACTGCTTTTACGATTTTTCTTCTTTCGATATTTAATTAAATAAATTTTTAATCGCAATATAACTTACATATTCGAAATCAGCTTTGCTTTCTTTATTAAAATGTATTGTTTTCGACCATTTTTTAAAAAATACGCTACTTCTCCATTTTGCCGTTTCTGTTCACACAAATAAACTTCACATCTAAACATTAACATCTCCGACCTTGAAAGATACCCACCAATCGAGAATCATCGGGGGAGTCGATAAGATGGTGTGGATCAATGGGAATATCGTCAAGGAAAAGGGAATTGATGAGGGAATTGGTGCTGATTTAGGAGAATCTCTCACTTTCTCGAATTGTTTTCCAGCGAGGATAATAGATATAGAGGAAAAGATTAAGGGATTTCTGCAGATCCGGGAACAAACGGATGGTTCCTTAATTTGCTTCTTTATTGGTTGGAGGATATGTGCGCAAAGGTAGAAAAAGTGACCAAAATAGAAACAAGTAAGATTAGTGGTTATTTTTATACCAGCACAAAACAGTATTCTAAGTCTAAAGGCTGCCAGCCTGATGTCTATCGTGTTAGAGTTCTGTCCTCGCATACCAAAGGTACCGGCTTCGAATCCTGGGTTAGACAGGGTGGTTCACTATTGTTTGGAGTCTAAGCTGGAATAAGAATCCGTTATTGCGCAAAAAAACTAGGGGTGTGAAACATCGCGCAACTTTCAATCACGGTATAATATTGGTGATTGCATTAAAATTTATGCTGTTATTTAGCGTTTAATCTTTTCGCTCATTTAAATAAAAATTGCCACATTGGCGATATTATTGGCAATAATAATTTTTACATGTGAAAAAAAAAAACGTCACTAAAGAGAAAATAGCAATGCTATTTGATAGATGTTACATTGTCCTTTCTTGGGCGTGATACAGAAAAAATTAATCGTTGATGGGCGATGCTCAAGGGCAGAGAGCAATGTGTTAAAAGCACTCGTTTTTCAACTTTTTACGCTTTACCTCATTTCTACAGGAACTTTGATGGTGGGAACGATTAGAACACTTTAAGAAGCATTAGAACATAAATTTTAATCAAAATCGCTCTAGCCGTTTTTTAGCAATTGCAGAAAAACATGATCTTTTCATGATTTCATCCTTCTGCGCGTGCGCGATTTTGACGAAAACCATAATGATAGGTCCCATTGCCACCATCAACCTGCACACTAAATTTGAAGGTCGTCGTTTAATATGTTCGGGAGTTATGCTGACCACTTACACACAGGCAGACATAGTTTTTAGAACTATTTTTTTTAAATAAGTGTGATCCGAAACGCGGAGAAATGCAAAAGAAAAATCGATTTTTTTTTTTTTACTGAATGCTATACTTTTATTACCCTAAGTAAACATATGGGTAATTGAAAGTAATAAATCTTGGATGGCCATGGATAAGACTCCGTGGTGCACGATACGAGTAATGAGTGAATTTTGACAGAGAGCTGACTACAATAAAAGTGAAAATAATAAGCTGGTAAATATGTTTGAGGTTAGTAATAAAAGAAAGCTTTAACAACATTGACGCCAACCAAACGGTATAGAGGTTAGCTTGCTAGCTTCCAGACCGCGAGGTTGCGGGTTCGAGTCTCTTGTTAGGCATGGGTGTTTGTAAATGTATGTTGGCTTGTCTAATGACGAATGTTTCGGCGCATTATAGCCCTCGTGTTGCTGACGGCGCCAGATAATCTGAATACAACCGACCAACAACATTGACCTGAAATAGGTCCGCTATTTCATGGTTCTTAAATGGACAGTTCCCGCATATTTTAAAAGCGAGTGAAATTAGTTTATAATTACGAAGAATTTCTTTATGATTCCAAATTTTTAAACAAAAGTTCTTTAAAAAAAATTAGTTATTAAAATATTAAGAAAAGAAATTTTCATAAAAAATGTACATACAGTAAGACCTTGATTAACCATCCCTCTTTCAACCGGAACTCTCTGTTAACCGTCCATCCTTTACACTGTTAAAAGTTTTGTTCCACCTTGCACCAAAAATTGGTTCCCATTTAGCTGCCACCAACATGTGGTGCTTAGTTTCACGATTTAATGGTGCAACCTCGGACCGTAAGCACCATTAAATCGCGAAACTAAGCACCACATGTTGGTGGCAGCTAAATGGGAACCAAATTTTGGTGCATGGTGGACAAATTTTTTTAACAGTGTAGTCGACATAAAAAAATTTCCCAATTAGTAATAAATCATTTGCTCCTTTTTAAACCGGAATCTTTTCCCTCTCTCTTAAGTTACATAAGTAATGGTGGGGCTTTTGACTGTTTTCCAAAAGGATTGACATGGTTATAGTAACATTCAAATGCAGATCAAACTGAACTATTGCTTTTTAAAAAGACTTCGGGATAGAATCGCGAAACAACGATTATCAAGATTACGACAACAAAAACTCATTTCCAACAATTATGTCATAAAAAAAAAAAACATTAAAAGCCCTGCATTCAATAAATGAAAATAATTTACTTTTTATTAATTTTTACAACTATCTACATTATCCGGCATTTTCGCTTATCCGACCTATCTTCGGTCCGAATTAAGTCGGTTAATCGAGGTTCTACTGTATTTCAAATTCACAACATGAAAAAAATAGAAAAAAAATTATGTAACATAAATAAGCATGTGTGTATCTCTTTATAGTACATTAAAAGTTATTTCTACCAAAAATTAGGGAGATTTATCAAAAAGAAATTTTTTTTTAAATAATAATTATAATGAATCGCAAGGAGCTTTTCGAACATACGTTGAATGTGAAAAAATGCATTTTTAACTTTAGCCAACAAGTGTGCAATAAGTTAAAATAAAGATTCTACCACTTGAAATCATCAGATTTCAAAAATTCAAACACGAAATTAAAGCTTGTGACATCAGAAACTTTTATAGAACCAAAACAAAAAACGTCATTTTTGGCGATATTTATGTAGTTTCAGTGTCCTATGTCCCGTTAGCCGACCAAACGGTATAGTGGTTAGCATGCTAGCTTCTAGACCGCGAGGTTGCGGGTTCCGAGTCAATTGTTAGGCATGGGTGTTTGTAAATATATGTTGACTTGTCTAATGACGAATGTTTCGGTGCATTATAGCCCTCGTGTTGCTGACGGCGCCAGATAATCTGAAAACTGCCAACCAACCCATGTCCCCTTAACCTGTATATCGAAACTATGAGTAGTGCAACCTCTGAAAAGGAATCCCTAGAGATTATAACACAATTAATTATTGTGTTTCTACCTTATATTTACATTAAATTATGCAGGGTTTCATAAAAAGGATTAACACATTTGAAATATTAATAAAAATATGAAGGACAATACAAATGATCGATTCCAAAAGTAGTTGCAAAGTTCACCAACAGTTGAATAAAAAATTATTATTAAAAAAACTGTAAACGGTTGCAAAAACTGCAATACGATATTTAAATTTTACCATGTTTTTGCTGAAAATTATTGTTATTTTGAAAACATGTTTTTTTTAGTGCATGTGCAAATGTTAAGAATTTTTTCAATCAACAGCGCCATCTGTTAAAGAACTTTACAACTATTTTGAGGAGACAAAATTCTGTAGTTTAACAAAGAAAGAATGCAACAAATGGTACATTTCTACTGTGTTCCGTTTTTTCCCATTCTTTTTTCAAATGTGTCAATCTTTTCCGGAATATTCTGTAATTGCGTTAGTTATATTTGCAAGTTCCTCTAAATATTGTAAATATGAATATACCAAAAAAATTAAAAAATTTAGCTTTGGAAAAACTTACGTGAATACTTTGCTAACTCCGGGGCATAAATAAATACCTTACAAAACTTATTAAATACCAGATATCATTCAAAGCTTACACTCAGAGCTCCAACGTAAAGCCAATATGTCGTTCTTTGGTTGGTTGTATTCAGATTATCTGGCGCTGTCAGCAACACGAGGGCTATAATGCGCCGAAACATTTCGTCATTTGACAAACCAACATACATTTACAAACACCCATGCCTAACACGGGACTCGAACCCGCAACCTCGCGGTCTAGAAGCCAGCACGCTAACCTATGTCGTTCTTTGATTTTAAACATTTGAAAAATCTCAACTTTTTCACGATCAAGAAGAAAAAAAAATGTCATCTGTATCAGTCCTAACAGAGAAATCGTTTCATTTCATCCTCTTACAGAAAACACCATTCGAAAAAAAAAAAGACCAAGAAATCCATTCTAACTCTTAAGACTTTTTTCTTATTATCCATCCATTTTAACACTGGGTTTTGGTGAATTGTTCAAGTCGCAGAAGTCCCCGGGTGAAAAAGGGAGGAAATAGTGACGATTGGAGCAAATCTCCCGTAAGTTGAGAATGGTATCGTAGCTTTCCACTCCGTGGAGCCGTACACTTATTCCCTGGAGAAGGCCAAATACCCTGAAGTTACGAATTGGCCAGCCAATTCGGTAAGTGCTGAGGGAAAAGGTTTCTTCATATTTGTGTTTAACAACAAGCCGTCTGAAAGCATTGCGGAATTACGGGAAGGCGTGAAATCGTCTGCTGTTAGAATTTCGTTAGAATTTGCTTTTAGAGATAATGAAGTCTGTTCGATTCTGCGGTTAATTTAACTGACGAAAAGCACCTTAACAGTCTTGATCGATTTAAGAGAAAATCCTAGTAAGGATCCTATTAATGTTTCCCTATAATTGATATGTTAAAATCTTATAGCCCAGTGAATTTAGAAACTACTTTCTATAAAACCTTGACATTTTAGACTGAGAGGAGACTGCAATTTTTTTATCCCATCGATCATCATTCTGAATTTTTTATAGAAATAGGAGAAAAGTGAGTAGAATACGAATCCACTGGTCTGCCGTGACAAAAATGGCTGAAACTGGTCAAAAATCGACTTTTAATAAGTTGAACTAAATCCAATTGCCAAATGTGCCATAACTTGCCACATATTGAGCATTTTTTATTTATTCGGTAACCCTCACTCTTTAGTTTTCAATTAAGGTTGCAGACGATTCAGATACCTGGCGATGGTCTACTTGCATCTATTAAAAGGGAGCCAAGTTGGCAATAAATATTATGTCACTGATGACGTAACTAATGTCGCCAATTTGGCTTACTTTTAAAAGATAGTAAGTTTTCCGAGCCAGACATCAGAAATCGTTTGCGCTTTTTCTCATTGAAAATCAAAATGCAGTGGGTTGCCAGACGAAAAAGTTTGTTTTCTTTTTGGCAAGTTATGACAGATTTGGCAATCGGATTTTAGTTCGACTCCTTACAAATCGATTTCTGATCAGTTTCGACCATTTCTTCCACGGCAGACCAGTGGAATCGTAATCTACTCACTTTTCTCTAGTTTCTATGAAAAATTCAGAATGATGTTCAATGGGGTCCAAAAATTGCAGTCGCCTCTCGGACTATTTGGTTAGTAGGTTCAAAAAAGAATAACTCATGAAATGACACGAATTGTTTTAATTTAATGTCTATCTATTATAAATGAAAATTTCAATAACAAAAGAAAACACCAGGTAGAGCCACTGCATATGCAATGGATCAAATATACATTTATGATAAAGATCGGCGATATATCGATACGACGATATTTTTATCGATATTTCTAAAAAAATATCAATATTAAAAATATCGATAAAAGTCACCGATATATCGATATTTTCAAACATTTTTATGTTTTTGATGATCGTTTTGTAGTTCCATGTATTTTTTCGATTTTATTTAATCCCTTTTCAAAACTTTTCTTGACTGCGAGACTGTAAAACAGCACCAATATTGAATACTTTCCATACACTTAAAAGCTATTGAAATTATCTAAATTTTTCTTAAAATCACTGCCCACCAATTAAACGAAAATATAACTTTTTTTTTTTTTTTTTTTTTTTTTGTAATAGATCCATTTCAGTTGAAAAAGTAGTCACCTTGCAAAAAAGCAATCATGAAAAGTAGAAATTTGCCCCGTAAAACTTTGTTTCTGGCAAAATTGAAAATCAAATAAAAAAAATCATGTAGCGATATATCGAAAAAAATTCTATGCAACGATATAGTATCGATATTTATTTTGATCGATATTTCCGACCTCTAATTTATAAGCCACCTACGCACGGGACACGTTTGTGCACCGTGCGTCGGCAGATATGAATGCTCATTTGAGATAGTTAAAGTAATTATTTTTCCATATAACTTTATATTATATAAAATAAAAACATAACTACTAGATTCATTTCGTAACTTCTAGAGTAGAAAAAAGAGTTAAAACGTCCCGTGTATCAGCTAGAGAATTGCCTTATAGAGACTGTAAATATAAAACTATTGTTGCGTCGATGGGTACGAAAGACTTGAAGCCAAAGCAGATCGAAACTTGCAGAAATTTATTCCGATATAACTCCAAAACTTCTCTTTCTAGTAGACTCAATACAGCTCTTTACACAACAATAGAGCACAAAACAGCAGTTAAAAACTTGACAACACAACTGCTAAAAATCACCGCAAAAGACAATGCAATACAGTTAACTTTCGGAACTCTCTGACTGCTCACTGAGAGACACCTAACTCAGTAACTCCAGTCAACTAACTCCCTCACCTGCTCTCTTGGGCGGCTGTATATAGGAAAGTCAAACCTTCGCGAAACTTCTAGAGATAGATATTTGGAGAACTTTCCAGATCGTAGTCGAAAAGTTATATATATGTACATGGGGACTGAAAATGTCGCCAAATGGTCGCCAAGTTTGGCGACATAAATTAATCTCCAAAACCGTCGTCAAATTGGCATGATTGCCATTACCATAATGTTAAGTGTCCTGTTCCTTGTAAAACTCGCTTCCCGGAGTTTTCTCTGTAAAACTCATTATCAAGCATTAAGAGACACATTGCAGGAAAGCAAACCCTTGCACTGCCTTATGCGAAATCTACATAAATTTATCTAGTTACATAATCAATATTATGAAATATTTACAGAAATTCGTAACACTAACACTTTTCTACCAAGTAATCAACTAGAGTATCACTCTTTGGTCTTCAACTTGTTTGCTCTTTTAGTACAATGACCAATTTTCGACTTAAAAAAGACAATTTTGCCAATTTTGTTGTTAAATATTTTAGCAAAAGTGCTAAATAAAATTTTCTATTTTTAGCATTTATGGAAGTTTCGTAGTACTTTGCTAAAAAAATCCAAAAACAATACTTTCATTACCCTATGTTAACTTGTGGGTAATTGAAAGTTGTATATTTGTCGCTAAATGTTTTAGCAAAAGCACTGTAACAAATTTACTAATTTTAGCTTTTAAGTTAATTCCTTACAATTTTTCTAAAACAACACTACAGATTAAGGTGTATGTATACCCTAGAATTTTTTTTTTTAAATTCTGAGTTTTAAATCCAATTCTTTTTTACATTAGTTAGAAAGTATATGATTAAAATAATTTCATAAAAAATTCAAATTTCGACAATTGTTAATTTGTTAATTAAGCTTTAATTAGTTATTAGTACCGTTTTCAAACAATGATACATCAAATTCTAATTTACTTAGAAAAGCAATTCTACTTGGAAACCATTCGAAATATCATTCTTAATGTTTTGAAACTCAATTAAGTTTCTTATACAGAAGAGTTTTTGTTTTACAATTTATTTTATGTAAAAACATGAAAAAAATCCATATTTTCAATGAATTCTAAGTTTTAAAAATCCCTAAAAAATCAATTTCTCAACCAATATTTTATAATTGAGTTTCAAAACATCTAGCATATTATGTAGATTACTATGATATAAAAAAAAATTATAATTGAACATTTTGTTGTTGAATTATCGTTGTTTGAATAAATCGTGACATAATCAAAATACAGATCGTCAGAAAACAGGTTTAAAGTTTTAAAAACGTGCTATCTAATAGGGGAAGTACCTACCTATAATTGATTGTAACTTAAAAACTATTAAGGATATTTTCAAACGTTTAGTATTGTTTTAAAGCTAAAGTATCAGAAAATATTATGATACAATAACAAAAAAATGAATATTCTTATCGATTTTCATGAATTGTAATGTATACGTACACCTTAATCTCTACTACATACTGATCTGAACAGAGCCAGTAGCCACCGTGTATATCCGTATATGTATTCCAACTCTCAAATTAAAGTATCTTGTTCAATTTCCATCGAGATTAGAGCTCTGGCATTTGCTTCATTTTGTTTCTTGAGACAAGCATTTCTGTAGCACCGCATTGCTTCAGATTGTATCTGAATTATTCGAGTTTAACTGCGAAAACTCGCTGAGAAAAGCTGCTTTTGTAATTGGAACTGACAAGTTTGACGGACGAACCCGGGGGCTTTGCATGTTTTAAAAGTTCTCCCTGTTCGATATCGGTTGTGTTTGTTGCCTAGAGAAGATTTTCGTTTTAATGCCTATTGAAATGGATGTTATTGAACTGGTCTTTTTGGAGAGCGTTGTAGGATTTTGGAAGGTCCTTTGCTTTCGAAGAACGTTGTTTCGTTGCATTAGAAAGTTTATGGAGAAAAATTATATAAAGATTTTCAAATTTCAATATGAAAATGTTTCCTGATTTAGAGACAGCTCGTATAGTGTTTTAAACTTTTCAACACCAAGAGTATGAAGGATCGTGACTAAATGGCTCCCCACGTACGAAAGACCTAAATGAAAAAGATGAAAAGTTCATACGACAATGATGCAGCCTTTTTAAAATATTAATAATATAACCCATAAAAAAGTTTTTCATATACATCATTTATATGAAATTGTCAATTTTTATATTCATTAACAAAGCGCCATTTTTGTTGCATCGAATTTTAAATATTAAAAAGAAATCGCTATCGACATAATATGCGTTAAACTACTTTTCAAAATTTATTCATTAAAAATCAATGTGAATTTATACACTCTCATTCAAATATATTTTATTTAATCTGATCAAAACAATTTATTTATTTATTTGTTTGTTTTTTGTTTGTTTGTGTGTTTGT
Source organism: Linyphia triangularis (assembly GCA_963978545.1). Classification (NCBI taxonomy): domain Eukaryota; kingdom Metazoa; phylum Arthropoda; class Arachnida; order Araneae; family Linyphiidae; genus Linyphia; species Linyphia triangularis. The sequence continues at coordinate 106,670,588 of OZ021724.1, forward strand.
TTGTTTGTTTGTGTGTTAATTTGTTTGTTTGCTTGTTAAAATAGTTTTGACAACAGGAAATAGTTTCTTCAATAATTTGTTAAATGCTATTTCAGCGCGATTGGATGACGGCAAATTGATTTATTAGCATTCTGTAAAAGCGACCTTTTAGTGACAGTGACAGCCCCAAAATTTGACAGAATGCATTGTCATCGACATCGAATCAATCTGCCAAGTTTCGAGCTGATTGGATAACAGCAAGGGGTTGATTAGGCCTCCGCAAATTTGACCACCATTGACAAACATACCCATAAACAAGCACACAAAATCGAAGTTAATAGAATGGATTTAACAAAAAATGGGTAAATTGTCATTTTATTGATCACTTTAATTTTTGAATAAAATTATGCAGAATAAAAGGAAGAAGGTGTAAGAAAAAAAAAGTTCGCAATGCTCATGAGCCAACAAATCACCCACATTAAAGTAAAAAGTATAAAAATGTCAAATAATCTATATTTTATGAGCCATTTCTAAAAGGACAGTATATATTACACTTTCGTGATTTAGGTGTTCGTTGGAATGGTTAAAGAAGAACCCCTACTTCAAATTCTACTGAGCAAGCATACCAATGAATATTTTATCAAGCAACGATAGCCATAATTTTCAAGCTTACCAAGGATAAAGTTAGGGGCTCCAAATTTATAGAGCGATTAACTACTGTTTGGTGATGGCTTAAATTAAAAACTGAAATGAGGCGGATTTCACTATTTGGAAAAAGCATCGCGTATTGATTTCTTAAATAACTAAATTATACAGGGTGTATCGAAAATAGTGACCCGATTCTAAATCGTTATATTTATGGAATGACGAAGATCTCGTGAAGGGAAGTTATGTCGTTGGATGAGGGGTGTCTTGAGTTTTAAGGAATTGCTACTAGATGGTTCTCCAGAAGTGGAAGATGAAAAAATCTCCATGAACGTAGTCTGTTGAGAAATTTAACATGGCACCGTTTCTGTAGACAGCGTATGCTTGTTTTTATTATTTAAATTTGGGTGCAAACGCCCTCTCTATCAGCAAAATATCCAGTTAACTACTTTTCAAAAAATTTTCATAAAAAAAATGAATGTGAATTTTTGCACTCACATCGAAATGTCTTTTATTTATTCTGAATAAAACAATTTATTTATTATGATTAAAACAATTTATTTATTTATTTATTTATTTATTTATTTATTTATTTATTTATTTATTTATTTATTTATTTATTTATTTATTTATTTATTTATTTATTTATTTATTTATTTATTTATAAATTTATTTATTTATTTATTTATTTATTTATTTATTTATTTATTTATTTATTTATTTATTTATTTATTTATTTATTTATTTATTCCTCCATCCATCCATCCATCCATTTATTTATTTATTTATTTATTCATCCATCCATTTATTTATTTATTTATTTATTTATTTATTTATTTATTTATTTATTTATTTATTTATTCATTTATTCATTTATTCATTTATTCATTTATTCATTCATTCATTCATTCATTCATTCATCCATCCATCCATCCATCCATCCATCCATCCATCCATCCATTCATTCATTCATTCATTCATTTATTCATTTATTTATTTATTTATTTATTTATTCATTCATTCATTCATTCATTCATTCATTCATTCATTCATTCATTCATTCATCCATCCATCCATCCATCCATCCATCCATCCATCCATCCATCCATCCATCCATCCATCCATCCATTCATTCATTCATTCATTCATTCATTCATTCATTCATTCATTCATTCATCCATCCATCCATCCATCCATCCATCCATCCATCCATCCATCCATCCATCCATCCATTCATTCATTCATTCATTTATTTATTTATTTATTTATTTATTTATTTATTTATTTATTTATTTATTTATTTATTTATTTATTTATTTATTTATTTATTTATTTATTAAAACAATTTTGGCAACAGGGTGAAAACAACTTCCTGCAAATGAAGGCTAATAAATACAGGGTGTTTAAAAAAGATAATGACTCTCATATTCTCAATAGATTGCGTTAATGACGATTTCTCCGTTTTTCACGCGTAGAGGGCCATGCAGTGGTGCATACCTAAAACACTAAGCCACGTTTCGTCCAACGACATAGTTTTCATTCACGAGATCTTCGTCATTCCATAAATATAACGATCTTGAATAGGATATTTTTTTATACACCCTGTATATTTAGCTCTTGCCTAGTTAGATAACTGTTATTTCCAAATCGTGTCATTCAAATTCAAACGTGAGGCTTCATTTTTCAATCTCTGAGAACTAAAACAATAACTAGTAAGCGATGCCATTTCTTTGAATGTAATAATAAACATCTAGTTACAAATTGTGAAGAAAATACTGTTGCACTCATGAAAAATAAGACATGTCTATATTTGTTTAACAGTTAGGGTGCTAATTCCTTTACTTTAAAAAAAAAAAAAAAAAACTCAAGTACAAATAGATTATCCAAAAATAACGTTCTGAGGTCATAAAAATGTGTCGTAATTTTTCATAGGATATTAAATTTTTACAATAAAAAAAATGTGTGTCTAGAGAGCCTCTGAGGTTTCTCATTCTAAGACATGCAGACAGAGGTGGCATATTAGGGATACGATATAGAAACAAAAATATAACCCATTAAAACAAGGTTTTTAATGTATATCATTTATATGCATTGCCAATTTTTATATTCGTTAACACAGAGCCGATTCTGTAAACAGCGTGTTCTTGGTGTTTGCATCTAATTTTAATTATGAAAAACATTTCTACCAGCAAAATTTGTAACAAACTACGTTTCAAAATTTATTTATTAAAAATGAACTTGAATTTATGCACTCACATCCAAATATCATTTATTTATTCTGACATAACTGACTCTGATTAAAGTAATTTTATTTATTTATTTAAGACAATTTCGGCAGCAGGAAAGAGTTTCTTCAATGGTCGATGAAATGCTATTTTAGCGCGATTGGATGAACACAAGTTGGTTTATTAGTATTCCGTAGAAGCGACATTTTATTGACAGTTATAATCCCAAAAATTTATATAATGTATTTGTCATGATGCAATCAGACATTCCTACCATTTTGCATGAGGGTTTAAAGCACTGCAATTAATACACATTCCCCCCAAGTAAAGCTGAGTTGCCCAATATTTACATATTAAATCGAAGGCGGGATTTTCTCACGGCCTTTTGCTCGAATTGGAATCTCTGAATATTGGAAGCAAATAGAAGATTGAAAGGGTCCAAAGGGTTTTTATTATTAATACTTTGATGCATGACAGTAAGCTAAAGTTACTGTCGTTTGAGGAATATATCTGCGCATTTATAGTGTATGTGAATAAACAGGTAGATTGGTTTGCCGAACTGGTTATTTGGTTTGAAACATAGTCAACCAATTAAAGGGATTGAACTGATGTCAGAAAGTCTGGAGGAATCTGAGATAGAGGTAAAGGGGGAGAAGTTTTTCCGAGAGGCGGTTTTGGAAAACTACGAGGTTCCTAAGAGAGAGACGATGACCCTCTGCATATTGCTTACCCCTGAAATTATAGTATGTTGATTTACCTTTCTTCCTCTATCCTCAGCCGGTTTCAATTTAAGTAACTTTATCAATGCCTGAATTTAATAGCTAATTGTAGAAGTAATTGAATTTGACCTATTTGGAGAATGTTATTTTTTATCTTGTTTTTATTATTAATACTTTGATGCATGACAGTAAGCTAAAGTTACTGTCGTTTGAGGAATATATCTGCGCATTTATAGTGTATGTGAATAAACAGGTAGATTGATTTGCCGGACTGGTTATTTGGTTTGAATATTTAAAATGTTAAGTAATGTATAACTTTGATTTATCTGGTGTTGGTAATTATTATACTAACATCTTACTGCTCAACGTTTTGCACCAAATCACGCTAAAGATCACGTCAGAATTGTCATCGACATCCAATCTATTGGCCATGTTTCATCCCGATAAGAAGACGGCAAAAGAGTAAATGAGACCTTCGCAGATTTGCTCGCCATCGATACACAAGTAAATACAAGTGCTTTTTTTTGCTTTTTTTTTTAAAAAGGATCTAATCTAATAAGATGGTTGCATTATTATTAAAGGGACATGGTACCCAAAAAATGACGAAAATGTCAATTTTTCAAGTTTTATCCCATAATGTAGAGAATATCTTTCTGAATAGCTGTGCAAAAATTTATACTTGTACCTTTGATAGATAAAAAGTTATATTGTATTTTCTAAACCCTCTCACACTATCTAAGTTGAAAAAGAAATCTTTAACACTGTTTATCTTAGTTCGTTATTTTTCAGTTTGAGTGTTTTTTAAATTTTTAAGGCTTTTTTCTAAATTTAGTTAGGATTAGGAAATTTTTGGAGCGTATTTATATATATCTGATAAACAAAAGTCAGTATGGAATAAGGTGTGCTATGTTTAGTTTTTTTTTTTTTTTTTAAATGAAAAATTTGAAAATTTAAAAAAAAACGTCGTTTCTCTGCTGTTTTTAGTGTAAATACATATAAAACCTTTTCCATGGCTTGCATCTTCAAATCCATACTAACTACTGTTAACAATTATAATACGAATGTATTGTAAAAATTTCATGGGAAAAATACTTAAAATTGTGGAAGTAGTAGCATTTTTAAAAAAGTTTTAAAAAATTTAAAAAAATTGAATTAATCAAAAATTATTAATTCAAGATATTTTTGTACGTTAAATTATGTTTATCTACCATCAACACAATATGAAATTACTATAGTTTAAATTTTAGTGGGGCAATTTCTGAAAATAGTTTTTTGGGTACCATATCACCTTAAAAGAATATTCTTAAATAAGTGAGGTTGGCAACAATTTCGACGACAGAAGTGTTTGGCGAGTTTTAGTTTTGTCGAAGAATGCTGGCTTCCAGCATAAATAAATAACAAAAAGAGGGACATAGCGTATCCAGAGGAGAGATAAAGAGATGATTAAATTTCTCAAATAAAATCTCCAGAAATAAATATAGTTTTAGATTAAAAAAGTTTTTTTTTTTTTTAAGATACTTAAGTTTTATGAAATAAGCTTTCATTCGAAGAACCTACAAATGTAATTGAAATAATTTTGATTAAGACACTTCAAGAAAGTTTTCTGAAATTATTGTGTTTGCGAAAATTAGGGAATGTTAGCTTGGATGTGGGAATGAAGTTAGTTGAACAAAGATGGTCACGAAATTAGGATTAGTTGAAAACTGAAATATTAGTTGCATATACTTTTCAAAAAATTTCTGCGATTTTAATTGAATGGTTCTGGATTAAACCTTTCTGGAAAAAAAGAGAAAAAAAAATCTACAATTGATTGAAAATATTTTTCCCTATATAATCGCTAGAAAGCTAATTTATATTATTTTTTTAATATTTAAATAGTAAAAAATTTAGTTAAATATTATTATTTTAAATTCAAAAGCTGTTAGGCACCTAAGACACCCATTAAAATATAATAAATATAACAAACACTTTAGTTTAATACTCAAGAAATATTTATTTAAAATTAAATTGTTTTTTTAATACTGAGCAAATGAAATTTATTTATGATATAAATAAGAAGTGCTAAAAAAAAATATTATTTATCTCCAATTTCTCAAAATCTTTAAAAAAAATATCTCTCAAAACAATTCCTTCTTCCACTGCTACCACTTTCCTTATAAATGCACAAAAAACTATATTGCAATGGACAATTCAGCATTTTTTATTTTTTATTTTCTTATTCAATTCTAAATACTTCAAAAAAGCCATAAACAAAAAAATTTCTGCTCACTGAACTTTTTTTTTTTTTAATTTGCAATCAAAGTTCCCCTGTTACATGTTGCCGAGAAAACGATTCATTCGTCTCGAATTGAATATGACGTCAAGACTTCCCAAACATCCTGTCTTGAAATGGGGCAACGGAAACCAGTTTTGCAAGTTTCTCGCAAATCACGCCAACCTGTACGGGATAGGCAATGGTCTACCAAAGCCAACTATTTGGTAGAAACCTCACGATAACCATATAAACGATAGGAACTCTTTACGTCACGGATTTTGTTGAATGTTTTGACCTGACTGGTTTTGTCTTGGTTTGGGAGGATATTCTTTTCTTATTATTAGCGACATTTTTTGTCATAGTTCGTTTATAGGACTGTTTAAAAAAAGAGAGGGAAAAACCTACCAAAATCATGATTTTGGCTGTATACTTTTTCGATAATTCTTAGATTATCCTTTCTTATCAGTGAAACTGAGGATAGAAGAAAAAACGATCGTTGATGGGGTATGCTCAAGGAAAGAGAACTGTGTGTTAAAGGCATTCGTTTTTCAACTTTTAAAGCGATTAAAACATTTTTACGGGAATTTCGGAATTAGAATGTTTAGAACACCTTAAGAGGCAATATCACAGTGATTTTGATCAAAATCGTTAGAGACGTTTTTTAGCAATCATTGAAAAACATGGGGTTTTTTCAGTAACAGTTACCTTATGCGCATACGCGATTTTGAAGAAAACCTTAATGGTAGGTCCCATGGCCACCACCAACCCGCACATCAAATTTGAACATCGTAAGTCAATTTTGTCGGGGGTTATGCTGACCACAGACAGACATTTATTCTAGATCATATTATTGAAATCAGGATGTTCCAAAACGTGGAAAAATGCAAAAAAAAAAAAAAAAAAAAAGCACAAAAATATTTTTGACCTAATACTATACTTTCATTACCCTATTTATACGGGTAATTGAAAGTGAAAATCTTTTGATGCTAGCAAACTCAAACCACCTCGCTTCTAAAATATCCATCCAACAATAAAGAATGAGTTGTCGTATATTCAACTATCAAAACCTCATATTAAATGCAGTGAGAAATGCGTAGAAAATTCTTTAAAATATAATTAAAAGTTTTTGTTTCATCATTTCATTTTGGGAAGAAACTTTGGCCTCGTACGCAAGTATCCATTTTTCAGCTTGAACATGAATACAGCTATTTTAATCTGTGAGCAAGTGACTATAGCGGCGGTGATTGGGGAGGCAATCACTAAAAATAAGAGCGAGGGGATTGCAAACCAATCTTTGAACACAGTATAACTAAAATAATACAATATCACTAAAATAACACAATATCACTAAAATTTGAAAAAATATGCGGAAACTGCCCACTCAGCCCTTCTCCAATTATCAAAGTTTAAGGGGTTCTGGTACTCAAAATTTTTAAAATTTTCAAAAAAAATTATTATTGTAAAAGATAAAGTAAATATTTTTGAATAAAATGGCATAAACATTTGATTTCTATCATTAGTAGAACTTGAAATATTTTAGTTTTTGTTACATGACAACTGTATCTCAGACATGCTACCTTGAAACTTTGAAACTGTTTTTCTCTGTGATGGCTTTTTGTCTATTTTTTGAGTTTAAATGAATATAACTTAAAAACTACTTGTTATAAATTTAAGAAATTTTCCAAAAATATTTTTCATATATATTTCTTTAGTTTAACTTCAGGAGTAATGTTTTTTTTTTTTTGTTTTTTTTTTTCACTTTTTTTTTAAGTATTTGGAGCTTAGCATACTATGGATTTTATACAGTTTTTGCACAAAATATTTTTTTAACTACTTTATTGAAAAAACCTGAAGAAAATTTTTAATATGAATTATAAGAAGTAATTTTATGCAAAAATGAAGTGATTTTTTATAAAAGTTCTTGAAATATATCAAATTAAGGAAAAATCAAATTTTAAGTTTTTTAATTTAAAAAAAATATATATATATATATTTTTTGAATTTGTAAATTTAAAACAGTTTTTTAAGTTTAAATGCATCATACATCACTGCATAAAAAATTTCTGAAAAATAATTCTAAAAATAAAGAGTTTAGATTTTTCAGTCCCAAACGCCCTCAACATCTATCCGAGTACCACACCTTCATGCTAGACCAACAGCTCCACCGAAGAACATATTTCCCAAGATCTCTGCTTGTAGACCACCAGTCCCAATAACCCATAAAACAATTAAATCTACTTCTCAAACAACATTCCATATACAACACTTACCTGCTTTTCCTGTACCTACGATAATTCCCATCCTAAGTATATTACATTCAAACAAATACATTAAATTAAAGTAGTTCTACATATACCCTTCCATACTCCTTATCGTCAAAAGCTGTAACCATAATAGGGGTCAATAAGCCTTAACTTACTAACGAGTATTATACCATTTACTGAAACGAGCTGTGCTGTAAACTTCGACCCAGCTGTTTGTGCCATAATTTAAGTAGCAAGGATATTAGTCTCAATCTTGTATGGAATATTCACTAGCATCTGCTTTAATTGGTATTTCGCTAGATTAGTAATTAGTCAATGAAAAATTTGATTATTCAGCTATTCGTTAAGAGAAAGTCCTAGTAAGGATCATTTCCTATAGACTGAGAGGCGACTGCAATTTTTGGACCCCATCGAACATCATTTTGAATTTTCTTTAGAAATTGGAGAAAAGTGAGTAGATTACGAATCCACTGGTCTGCCGTGGCAAAAATGGCCGAAACTGGTCAAAAATCGTCTCGGAATGAGTTGAACTAAATCCGATTGCCAAACACTTCATAACTTGCCAAACAATGAGCATTTTTTTTTATTATTTGGTAACTCTCACTCTTTATTTTCAATTAAGAAGGTTTCAGACGATTCGGATGTGTGGCTATGGCTTACTTGCATCTTTCACAAATGAGACAAATTGACAATAAACATTACTTCACTGATGACTTAACTGATGTCGGCAGTTTGGCTTACTAGTAAAAGATACAAGTTTTCCGAACCAGAGATCAGAAATCGTTTGCGCTTTTTCTCATTGAAAATCAAAATGCAATGGGTTGCCTAACGAAAAAGTTTGTTCTCTTTTTGGCCAGTTATGACATATTTGGCAGTCGAATTTTAGTTCAACTCATTCCGAGTTGATTTTTGATCAGCTTCAGCCATTTTTCCCACGGCAGACCAGTAGATTCGTAATCTACTCACTTTTCTCCAAATTCTCTAAAAAAATTCAGAATAATGTTCGATGGGGTCCAAAAATTGCAGTCGCCTCTCGGACTACAAGTAAAATATCTATAAATCCTTAAATTACCACATTAATTTTGTTTACACTATTTCAGCTGCCTATTTTTGCCACTATGAGCAAACATATTACAGTCAAATACGACTCGTAATTTTGAACTAGGATGAGACTATATAGGTCAAAACCTTATTGCGCGAAATTCTTTCTCCAACTCAATCAAACTAACAAAAGTATAGGGTGGTCATAAAGAAACTGCGCCATTATATGGACCTCTAGCTTCCGTTCCGTTCAACAGATCGAGATGATATTCAGGTATAGTTATTTTTGCGACACACGTACCGTACCAACGCTCTTTAGGGTTTTCGCATGCGCTAAGCATTTTGCGATAGGGTAAAGTAGGTGTTGTCATTTGAAAATTTCGAATTTCTGTAACTATATAACCGTCACCGTGTGAGCTACTTTGTTGCCATTCACATAATCCCGATCTCATACATCTGAATAACTATACCTGAAATCTCATCTCGATCGCTTGAACGGGGAGGAAGCTAGAGGTCCATAAATCGGCAAAGTTATCTTTTGACCACTCTGTATTTAAAATAAATCCCTAATGTATTTTTAGGCAATTAAGAAACTAAGAAATAATTTTCTATTGTCCCTTTTTGACTAGAATAACCAAAAAAATTTCAAAAGTTTACAAAGTTTAATGTATTGCCACCAGATGTGCTATCATCTTGAGAATTCTTATGCTGTAATTTAAAATATTATTCGGAAGAAGAGAAGAAATCTAGTTATAAAGTATATGGCAATGAAGGTAAACAATGAAATAATAACATTGTTTACCAATTTTGCCATATAGTTTCTCATCTCAAGTATCTTAAAGTTTATATATTAAGATAAAAATATCAATTTACAGAATAATTCTTTAATAGTTACTTATGCAACTAGTTGGGAAAGTAATACTTTTTCGAACGAAGCAAAATGTTAATAATTTGCAGAGTTTGAAAAAGTAAATTCTCACAGGTTGCATACAATATTTCTTATAATCACTTGCAAAAAAAATCTTTAACACATATATAAACCAAAAGTTGGCAATTCCAGTCAATGAATCTCTTCTTAAAATGTCCTTTGGTTGGTTGGTCGGTCGGTCGGTCGGTCGGTCGGTCGGTTGGTTGGTTGGTCGGTTGGTTGGTTGGTTGGTTGGTTGGTTGGTTGGTTGGTTGGTTGGTTGGTTGGTTGGTTGGTTGGTTGGTTGGTTGGTTGGTTGGTTGGTTGGTTGGTTGGTTGGTTGGTTGGTTGGTTGGTTGGTTGGTTGGTTGGTTGGTTGGTTGGTTGGTTGGTTGGTTGGTTGGTTGGTTGGTTGGTTGGTTGGTTGGTTGGTTGGTTGGTTGGTTGGTTGGTTGGTTGGTTGGTTGGTTGGTTGGTTGGTTGGTTGGTTGGTTGGTTGGTTGGTTGGTTGGTTGGTTGGTTGGTTGGTTGGTTGGTTGGTTGGTTGGTTGGTTGGTTGGTTGGTTGGTTGGTTGGTTGGTTGGTTGGTTGGTTGGTTGGTTGGTTGGTTGGTTGGTTGGTTGGTTGGTTGGTTGGTTGGTTGGTTGGTTGGTTGGTTGAACCCCCGAGCAGAGGGAGGAAAGGAAGGACTTTGTGACTAAGCACCTGCCTCTGCGTACATATGTAAGAGAACCAACTACAAAAGACTTCTAGAAAAACTGAAGTAGAACAAACAAACTAGGGGAACATAGAGAGAATGGCACGACCCCACTCTTGGAGACTGGAAATTCGAAAAAAATGTCATTTCTATACCATAACTATATAAAATTTGAGCAAGAGGCTCAAGAAAAAGTTATTTCCCCGCACTCCTCGTGATAAAGTGCTGCTTTCTCCACTATTTCTGATTAAAAATGATTAAATAAAGTTCAGTTTTTTGCTCGTTTTTATAAAAATATTATTCAAATAAAGCTATTGACCACAATAAACGAATCAATCACTATACTTTAATATCTACAAAACACTATATCATAATTTCATAAATCAATATATAGTTTCAAGGAATAGATTTTCTCTTTGAATTTACGCCAACTTATCTTCATGCAGCAGATTATAATTCCTTGTATTTTATTGGATATCGGGATACACTTTTTCATTTTATTGATCAAGGTATATTTAATAGATTTGAGTAAACCTACCACAGTATCAGAGGCTTAACCATTTGTATAAATACGCAGACAGAACCCCCGATTTATTATGATATTTGCTTTTTTTCACTTCCAGACAAGTTACAAACTAAACTTTAATGTTCCATCCAGAGTTTTTCAAATTTAAGAGGAGATAAACTATTTTAAATGTTTGTATTTCTTACATAAAAGGTGTCCTATAAACAACAGCCCCTATTAAGGTATACACATACATTAGGAATTGCAAAATTTGACTAAAGTCTGCGTTTTTGTTTTTTTTTGTTTTAAAATATTTCCTAATTAGTTAACTTTAAAATAAAACCATTTTCTTTCTGAGACTCAATTTGCTTTTTAAATTACAGTGGGTTTTGTGAACCTGTTTTGTATCACGTTCATTAGTGTAGTAAACTTTAAACGCGTTTTCTGAAGAATGACATTTTGATGTTATATGACTTTACGCCAACGGTTATAACTTCATAATAAATGGTCCGATTTACAAAATTCTAATTTTTTCTGAAGACACAAGTCGTGAATGTGTTTCCTATGGAGATTTTAACATATATTGTTATAAACACATTTTTTATGAATATTTTAATCTTAATTTTTTGTTAAAAACTATGTATTTTTTAACTTTTTATTTCAAAATTTATAATTAAATAAATATTGCAACCAAATTCAAAATTCTCCTTAGAAACATGCGTCAGTATAATATCTTTTATTTGCAACAAAACTCATACCTCTAAGTTAATTACAAGTTTATTTATGTATGTTCTAATAATGTCCTAATTAGTCACTTAAATTGTAATTAGCTGATTAAAAAATTGACGGAAAAAAAAAATTATGTATATAAATGCATAATTTTTAATTCTGATATACTGCCAAAAAGTTTGAAATTATTACCTAAAAATTAATGGAAATCATCTCAATTTTACATGTATACCTCAAATTTATAAACAAGAATAATTGAAATACAATTCGAGATTGTAATGTACCTTTCGTTGAATAGGCACTAGAAAAACTGTAAGTTTTGAAAAATACAGAGGTTTTCTAATTAGTTTCTATCTCAAAACCGTGTTTTAATTGGTTAAGTTTAACATGGATCGTTCATTTATTGAAAACCATCTAACTGCAACCCACTATTTCGGTCATCAGGAGCATCGATATAGATATACAACTGGATAGACTGCTCCAAAGGCAATGGAAGGGGGAAAATGCGCCAGTGGGTTGCTAGTGATGGGTAGACAATTAACCAATCACAGTTCACTTCTATAGTTGGGTGGGATAGGGGAAAACCTTGTAAAGTACCAGAGTAGATATTTTTTTGCACATTATTACAAATTACGGTCTACTATTGACAGTTCTGTTGTGAACAATCCAAATAATTTTTTTTCCCGATTCTTCACAGCCTGTTATTTTTTGTCCATCCAACGATCTGGCAACGACCTCATTGTTGACTTCATTCAGTTGTTTATCTATATCGATGATCAGGAGTATTTAGGTAGTCGAGATACCCCAAAATTTCCAAAATAATTAGCAAGTTCACCAACAGATGGCGCTAATGATTGGAAACCTAAAACAAAAGACTGAACATGTGGCACAAACTACAAGACGATGTTTATTTGGAACTTCCGACTGTCTATTTCTACCACATTTAAGTGCTTAACGCAGTCAAATACGTCTCGTAATTTTCAACATCTAGAAGAATACGAGATAGAAATCTTCTTGTGTAAACCATCGATATAGATAAACAACTGGATAGACTGCTCTATTGTCAATGCAAAGAGAAAAACGCGCCGGGGATTGCGAAGCTGGTGGGATGATTAACCAATCACAGTTCACTCTTATAGTTGAATGGGAATGCGAAAAACCTTCTAAAGTGTTAGAATATATATTTTTTTGCACATTATTACTAATTAAGGTCTACTATTGACATTTCTGCTGTGTACAACCCACATTTTATTTTCAATCCTCGGCAATCCGTATTTTTTATCCCACCAATTGCATCTGGCAACGGCTTCATTTTCCCAGCGTTAAGCAGGATATCCAGTTGTTTATCCATATCGATGGTGTAAACCGAACTAAATTTTCTAGTAATTTTATGTGCACCAACCCCCGTTAGATACACACCGATATTTGGCGGACCGAACCCACATCCCTTAAGTCATGAGCCCGATAGTCTACCACAAGGTTATCGGAGCCTCACAAGACGATGTTTTCAAACTAACCACAATCTTTAAAAACAGCATGGCACGAGTGAAACATTATTTTTCAGTTTTGCAACATGTTCAGACCACTTTTCTTTTTCAATCCTTTATATTAACTTCGATTTTGTGTGTCTATGGAGGAGGAATCTGCGGAAGCCTAACTAATAGTCCAAGAGGCGACTGCAATCCTTGGACTTCATCGAACATCATTCTGAATTTTTTATAGAAATTGGAGATAAGTTAATAGATTACGAATCCACTGGTCTGCCGTGGCAAAAATGGCCGAAACTGATCAAAAATTGACTTGGAATGAGTTGAACTAATATCCGATTGCCAAACATGTCATAACTTGCCAAAAAAAGAACAAACTTTTTCCGTCAGGAAACTCACTGCATTTTGATTTTCAATGAGAAAAAGCGCAAACGATTTCTGATCTCTGGCTCGGAAAACTTGTATCTTTTAAAAGTAAGCCAAATTTACGACATCAGCAACGCCATCAGTGACGTAATGTTTATTGCCAATTTGGCTCATTTGCAAGTAGGCCATCGCCACACATCCGAATCGTCTGCAACCTTCTTAATTGAAAATTAAAGAGTGAGGGTTACCAAATAAAAAAAAAAATGATCATTATTTGGCAAGTTATGGCGCATTTGGTAATTGGATTTAGTTCAACTTATTAAAAGTCGATTTTTAACTAGTTTCGCCCATTTTTGCCACTGCAGACCAGTGAATTCGTAATCAACTCACTTTTCTCCAATTTCTATAAAAAATTCAGAATGATGTGTTTGATGGGGTCCAAAAATTGCAGTCGCCTCTCAGTCTATAACCCCCTTGCCATCATTGAATCGGGTGAAACATGACAGGTAAATTCGATGACAATGCATTCTATCAAATGTTTGGGCTTTAACTGTCACTAAAATGCCACTTTTAAGGAATACTTGCCGTCATCCAATCGAGATAATATAGCATTCAATAGACCATTGAAGAAACTGTTTCCTATTCCCTAAAATTTTTTAAATAAATACTTAATAAAAAAATTTCAAACAGACTAAATTAAAGATGTTTCGATGTGAGTGTATAAATGCACGTTTATTTTTAATAAATAAATTTTGAAACTTAGTTTGCCGCATATTTTGTTGATAGAATTTTTTTTTATATTTAAATCGAGTTGCAAACACCAAGCACAAGCTGTTTACTTAATCGGCACTGTGTTAATGAATATAAAAATTAACAATACATATAAAGGATTTATATTAAAAACTTTGTTTTTATGAGTTTTATCATTTCCAACTATGTCAATCCTTTTTGGGAAAGTCTATTTCTTCAGTGTAACTACCAGACGTATAGGCCTACAATGTTCAACTTTTGAATACGGATTAGTGGTATTGTCATTGAGGTTTTTGTCAAAATTGCGCATGCTCAAAAAATAGTTGCTAATGAGATATTTAAGATTACTAGCTTTTACCAAAAACTAACGATTCTGATCAAAATTGCTGAAGTAATGCCTTTTAAGGTGTCCTAAGCATCTCTACCTCCAAAATTCCCGTAGAAATACGATAAAGATAAAAAAAAGTTGAAAATTGAATGTATTTAACACAGAGTTTTCTTTTCTTCAGCATTGTTCATCAGCCACTGTTTATCCTCTGTTGCACTCACCAGAAGTTAAAATGTAAAATTTATCGTAAAGCATAATGCCGATTTCGCCATTTTCTTTGGGGGGGGGGGGACTACAAATGTGATAAATATCAGAAAAAAATCTATTTCCAAAATGACCATTTTTTTAATTTAATGAAAAATAAAACTGTGAATTGCACAGATTCAAGACAAATTTAACTGTGACTAGCATTAAATTATACTAAAAGTTTTGCTATGGTTCCACACCCTTAATTTAACTATAAAACAGGACATAAAAGATTATTCATATATTATATTTGTCATTTCTATTTCCATAAAACATTCTCTAAAGTTGAACTAAAAAATTCTCTATATATTGGTAATTTTAACTCCCTTTCCATTTCAATGCAAGGTAATACATGACAAAAGATGTTACAATATTTAAATAGAATTTTTGTCTTTAAAAGTTATAAAACTCTTTGAAAAGGCTTATTTCTTGCGAAATCGATCTAAATAATTGTTTTCTTGAAAAATCTGAAACTGACAAAAACATTTTGGTACGACAGACGAGAAGATTTCAACATTGTTTGTTTTACATCTAAATCTCCCAGCGTTCCGCTATCTGAGGTTTCACTTTCTCTTATATTTCAATTTTATATTTCTTTCTTAGTTGAATTTTATTTATATAATCCCTCACTTTTCTCTGTTGAAAAATATTCGGTTTGTTTCAACAAAAAAAAACTCCGAATCTCTTTTTATTTGCGATGCGTAAAAGTGCTTGTGAAGGAATATTTCGCCGAAGGGAAAAATTTTATTTTACAATTCCAAGTCGCAAGATCTCCTAAAAATGTTAAGTTCATCACTTTTGAGAAAGACTTACATTGAGAAAGTGAGATGTGCAATGCGTTTTTATTTTTCTCGCATTTTAAAATTTCAGTTCAACCATATCCAAGCACCCGTACACATTGTAAATTAGGAAATAACCGTGAAAATAACCATTTTTATTTCTTTACTCTAAAATATTCTCGATCATGGTAATTTAAATATAACCATGGTAATTAATTGTCAAGTGTCACCCAAATCAAATGTAGGCAACTCACTTGTGGCAATTTTGGAATGCATCTTGGATTTTTAAAAATGCTATTATTCAGCAACGTGCAGTCATAGAAGGGTGGTGGTGTTGCCAAACGTTTCTGTTTCAAAATAACTAATTACTGCAATAAATAATACAATATTGTTGCTTGGAGGGGTTCGAAAGACTTGAAGCCAAAGCAGATTAAAACTTGAAGGAATTTATTCCGATATAACTCTTCGCAGACTCTTTTACGACTCCAGAACTTCTCGTTCTAGTAGACCCAATACAGCTCTTTACACAACAATGGAACACAAACAGCTGTAAACAACTAGATACACAACTGCTAAAATCGACGCACAGGACAATGCAATACAGTTCACTTTCGGAACTACACTGACTGCTCGCTGACAGACAACTAACTAACTAACTAACTAACTAACTAAACTCGTCACCCGCTCTCTTAGGCCTTATATTGGAAGGTGAATCTTCTGGAGATAGAAATTTGGAGAATTTTCCAGATCGCAGTCAAAAAGACCCTATACAGGTACATGGGGACCGAAAGTGTCGCCAAATGGTCGTCACGTTTGGCGACATTTGGCGATTTCTTGCCAAATTTTGGTGGCCAAAATTATTGCATTCATTTTTGTGAAGGTACACAATAGTAAAAGATCACAACAGGAAGCTTTTAGCTCGGTTTGTGAGGGATTAGTATTTGTAAGAGAAAGACTTTTTTCATCAGAAATACAGGTGCTTATCAAAACAATGGAAACACCCTAGATTTATAAGAATAACCTTTATTAATATGGCATACGACCGCCATTGGCATTTATTACAGCTTGGATTCGTTCTGGGAATTGAATCATACAAGTGCTATATTGTATATTCTTCATTTCTTTTCAAACTTTACAATCCGCTTCAAACCCCGTCGGTCTCTTTTACTCAACTTCTCCAACCGTCCACTATTTTGCTTTGTCAAGCTTGTCTTGTCGATACAAGCTTGTCTTACGATATTTCATGACTTAAGACACCGTGCCTATAGAAACGCCTAAAAGCTGAGAAGTTTCTGTCACAGTTGATCCAGCTGTACTAAACTCCAACTTAACTTGACATCACTAGACGATAGATCTTCACCGTGCTCATAGACAAATAATCCATTTTAGCGGAGTGAAGACATAATTCTCGCCAAACCTTATAGTCTTTTGTTTTCTACAGGGTTGTGGTTTGGCGAGCATTATGCTTTCACGCAGCCAAAATGGATTAAATGCCTATGAGCACTGTAACGATCTACCGTCTAGTGATGTCAAGTTAAGTTGAAGTTTAGTATAGACGAGCTCCTACAATTTGACCTCTAACAAAGTCTGTGAGGTCTGAGGACATTTTACGCTTTTGAAAAAAATCCAAGACGTATACGACTTCACTAAAGCTACCTCTCATACGTACTATGATATATACTTTTTATGTATAATAAAAAAAAAAGCTGGTAGCTAGGATAATACAGGGTGTCTATAAAATGTTTGACACATTTTGATGCTGAATAATTCATAAAATAATAAAGATCAATTTAAATTGATAACACTAATGGTTAGATAGACTCAGAAAGTTTTATGGCCCTTGTCAATGGACTTCCAGACAGGCACCGTTAGTCGCACGGCGAATATCAAGACGGTAGTCATTGTCGCACCAATTAAGGGGAATGCCGGCATCCACAGAGGCTATTGCGGCTGTAATCCTAGCCTTTAAGTCGTTCGACACTTTTCTCATGAAAACTATGTCCTCTACGAATCCCCAAAAGAAAAAGTCCAGTGGCGTTATATCAGGTGATCTGGGTGACTAAGAGGGAAAAGCATGCAATTAATAACCCGAGCGCAAACGGTATTTACATAAGAAACGAGAAAAATATAACATTAATAACACGGTCAGACGATATTTACAAAAGAAATGATATTCAAATAGATTTTTCTATGACAGCATTCCCTATAAATGAAAATATATAAGTTATTCTGTGTATAACATCGATATAGATAAACAACTGGATAGACTGCTTAACGCTGGGAAAATGAAGCCGTTGCCAGATGCAATTGGTGGGATAAAAAATACGGATTGCCGAGGATTGCAAATAAAATTTTGGGTTGTACACAGCAGAATATCAATAGTAGACCTTAAGTAGTAATAATGTGCAAAAAAATATATACTCTAACACTTTACAAGGTTTTTTGCATTCCCATCCAACTATAAATGTAAACTCTGATTGGTTAATCTTCCCACCAGCTTCGCAATCCCCGTCGCGTTTTTCTCTTTTCATTGACAATGGAGCAGTTTATCCAGTTGTTTATCTATATCGATGGTGTATAAATGCCATAATTTTGTTTATATCCTCATTATTTAAGAATTATTCAACTTCAAAATGTGTCCAATATTTTATAGACACCCTGTATTTTAATTCGTGCTAAGCTCATTCTTAAATGTCACTTCATTTCACCGGTGTTTCCATTACTTTAATAACCACCTGTAACTCCTGTAAGAATCAACCCATTAAATAAATTAAAATGTATTTCAAAGCGTATAATTCAGGGCAAAGAATCCGTTAGGATTAAATACACCCATTCAATAATTAATGTTTAACTAAATTTTGAAGTTTTACGTTTTTATAAAAACTGGGTAATTTTAGAGTATTCAAAACAAGATTTCACGAAAAAAAAGTCATTTAGTTACATTTACAATTATAGTAAGTTTCCTGTAGGAAATCATTGTATTTTATTTACAATTAAAATTTTGACAAAATTACAAATATTGAGTTATGACTGGTGTTATCAGATAATAATTAGATAATTAAATTTTAATTTATCTAGGCCAAAATTGAGTTATTGTTACCAGGTGGTTCTTTGTAATTAGTTCTACATAATGAGAAAGTACTTTTAAGGTCTGTCTTTACGGAAAGTATTTAAAAAGTTAACAACTTCATCCATAAGTTATCAGCAATTACATGAAGTTATTAAACTTTAAACAAACATTTCTCATTTTGACTTCTGTGCTTAGCATGGCAGAGCTATTCGTAAATATTTCCCACATACGGGATGGTTTCGCTAATACTTCTTTCATGCTTACGAGCTCTTAATGAGCACTTAATAAGGGGTGCAAATCTTCCATGTTTAAACAGACTTCCGCTTTTTTTTCTGAGAACTTTTGGTTTTTCCAATATTTTATTAATTTTAGTGTACTTTATGGGGCTTTATCAGACTAAATTTGCCTAAAACCATCTATCATAAAAAAAAATATTTGGCTGTTCTACATAATGAGAATATTTTTATATTATTATATATATACATATATATACATACATTTTGGCTGTTTTCAACACTGCCCCTGATAGATAAAAGTTTTGAACGTATATCTCGCATGACAAAGGTGCCAGGTTCAAATCCTTGATTAGGCTTAGGATATTCTTTGTTATTGGAAATCCACGTTTAACTGTATATCACTGCCAAATTAGCCGTTATTGTTCAAATAGGTCATTGAATGCACAAACTAACCAAACGAGCACATACTTAGCATCCAAAAATAATTCACATCACGTTTTCTCCCAATATTCACAAACAATTCACTTTTACTTCTACAAATACAAATACAAATCTTAAGACCAACAACAGGCTCAAGGCCCAACAGGGTTGGTCGAGTAAATATATATATACACGTATATAGAAATAGAAAAGGACTTGCATACGACAGTTACACGATCATACTGTTACGAATTTTTCCGCTGAGGCAATGACGGCACAGTTTTTCAGATAAAAACTAGTATTTATTCTCTTCAGAAAACTCACAAAATTTATTCACAGATAACAGTGCAATCACTATTAATCTTCAATACAAGCTTCAACAAGAACAGCTTCGAATATAGCGATTATACAAGCTCACTCCAATAGGTCAACAAAGCGATCGCGATCAGCTTTCAACGAAATCCGAAGTACATCTCAAAACTTTCCCGTTCTCCAGTCTTTTTATAAACAAGCGCGTGAGACATTCTCGAAATTTCCAGCCAATTCATCGGAAAGAAATTTCTCGAAACGTCTCGATTACTTCAGGTGTTGCCACCTTTTTCTAACTTGTATAATCGCTATTAATTACTAAATAAAATTGGATAAAAATAAATTACAATAGAATTTTGAAATAATACGTCACTATTTACAATATATACAGACAATTTGTGCAACAATACATACAATACAGCCTAGTTAGTATATCTATAGGAAGAATAGCAGCCGTCGTATAGTACTGATGTTGGCGGTCACTATAGGAAAAAAAAACTCTTCAATTTAGAAGAGTGGTAATGCATACAGGTAATTGGCATCCAGAAACGGCTACAATACAATCAAAATAGGTCTTTCTCCCGGAACCTTCTAAGAAAATAAAGCTAGTTTTGTGTCCATGGCAACAGACAAGGTTAATCTTATTTTTAGAATTATTTAGAATTATTTATTATACATGAGTCGTCCATTTCCAAAAGTGCCTAGTTGCCTTGGGGACAATTTTTCCGGAAACGAGAAAAACCTGTATTTTATTAAACTCAAGAGTTAGTTTATGACTGGTATGTTTATATAATCTGTAAATAAATTAGAAACACAATTTACAAGGTCTTAGATCGGTGCTATTTTATATAAAGCAGTAATAAGCTGTTTTAATTTGCAACTAGGCAGTTTTGGAAAAGTTTGTTGTAATTAGCTAGTTTGGTAATTTGACCTTTTGTAATTAGCTAGTTTTGGCACTGTAAACGCAACTAGTCAGTTTTGGAAATCAGAAACAACAATGAGGATGAATGTGATGTTAAAAAGTTTAAAACAAACTACTTTTATTTCCACTTATAATTTTCACAGTACCTTCAACTCTCACTTCTTCTTCAACATTTGTAATATTTAAACTCCTTTTCTTTCACAAGATCTCAAGAAAAGACAACATAACACGAGACATAACCTCATAGAAATCAATCAACTTTCAATCAACACACCTAAACAAAAATAACTAATTCCCTAAAAGTAGCTGGTTAGCCAACAGTAATTATTAATAAAAAGAATAGAAATATAGGTCTGCACTATGAAAATGTCCCCCAGTTTTTCATAATAAACAATTTTGTGGAAGCTTACAACTAGTTGGTTGGGCTTCTTTTTATTGCAACTTGCAAGTTTTGGAAATGACTTCATGAAAGCCGCCATCTTAGATGCTAGCAAGTAGGTAGTTTTGGAACAGTATCTGAGTTTGCAACAAGACAGCTTTAGAAATGGAATGAAATGCAACTTGGCCTGGTTTGAATTTGTACTCGATTTTCAGTCCTTTTTATAAAAAGGATTTAGAAACTTTTGCCACTGTAAAACTATTTTAAAATATGTATTCCCATTGTGCCAACAACATGCAATTAAAATCTCAACTTTCCAAATTTTGTCAATTAGGCACTTTTGGAAATATGGAAGACTCATATATTCACGTACATTTTTTCTCCAATTTTGATCTGGTCTTTTCATCAAAATTTTTAAATTAGAGCTATCGATTTTACTTCAGAAAATCAAGAACTTTTGAATTGCCGATCGTTCAAAAAACAACAAACTCAATTAGAGATGTATCGCTTTCGATTCAAGCGATCAAAACACCGCTCAACGTTTTACGCACCATTTTACGAAAAAAAAAAGCGAAACAAATTTCGAAAAAAAAAAATCTTCAATCGGAATGAGCTTTTCCTGAAAAGTAAAAAGCCATTTAGTCCCAAATCCCTCGATCTGGTTTGACATTAAATGAGGAGTCATTCTAAATCTCCCGCTTTTGCTGAAAGCGCTGCTTTCGTAATGGGATATTTATTCCATGGTGATAATGGGGAGGGGGGGGCTGTAATTTTATTCGAAATGGAACCAAAAGTGGAATATAATTTCAAAAAGGTTGCTTTCTCTTCCTGCTATCCACATCCTTCCTTTATGGCATTTTTAGAGTCACTGAAACATTCTAAAGGGTGATTCATTAAGTCCAGCTTTTGCTGGAATTTTAATGAGTGAATGTTTTAATTCGGGTATCGTCTGCTTCTGCAAAGAAAATAATAATTAGTATAATCAGTTATCTCTTTCATTTTCGTTTTCCGAAAATGCGGAGTATTTGAAGGGAAAATGAATGGCCCTTGGTGGTTGTTTGAAAATGGCGGGGAAGGATATGAGGTTGTGTCAGATTAAACTGTAATTAAAGACTGGTTTTGTTGAGGGTTTTGACGTGGTTTCGAAGTAACCAAATTCGAATTTATTGGGTCTAAAATTAGTTCTGTACACTGTAATGGAATGCGAACAAATATTGGTGGTAATAAAATTACATTTAATGGTTACTTCCACTCATATACAGCACAATTTAAGTGTTTTATGACACGAAATGTTATGTTATGGGGGTTAAACTACTTCACGAGAAAGTATTCGAATGAAAGCGATAGCGAATTTAAGTAACCCCATCAAATATCATTCTGAATCTTCTATAGAATGTAGAGGAACACTAATAGCATAACAAAATACTGGTCACCTGTGACAAAATTGCCGAAACAGTTCAAAAATCAACTTAGAATTAGTTGAACAAAATTCAATTGACAATTCCCCCATTTTTTTTTTTTTTTTTTTTTTTTTTTTTATTAAATTCTATTCTAAATGTTTTGAAAAGGCCATAAACACAAAAATTTCAGCTCAGTGCGCTTTTCCTTTTTTTTTTTTTATTTGCAATCAAAGTTCCCCTGTTACACGTTGGCGAGAAAACGATTCATTCGGCTCGAATTGAATGTGACGTCAAGGCTTCCCGAACATCCTGGCTAGAAGTGCGGCAGTGGAAACCAGTTTTGCAAGTTTCTTGCAAATCGGGCCACTCTGTACTGGATATGGCAATGGTCTACCACGCCAACTATTTGGCAGAAACCTCACGATAACCATAGAAACGGAAGGAAGCTTTGACGTCACAGATTTTGTCGAGTGTTTTGATCCGACTGGTTTCGGCTCGGTTTTTGGGACATTTTCTTTTCTTAATATTTGAAGAACTAATTTTTTTTAAGAACTTTTGTTGAAATATTTGGAATCTGAAAGAAATTTTCCATAAATATAAACAAATTTCCCCCTTTTTTAAAAAAGCGGGAATCGTCCATTGCTAAATATGTCATAACTTGCCAAAATGTGAACACCTTTATCCCTGGTAACCAACACTAGTTTCCAATTAAGAATGGAGCAGATGATCGAACTTATCTTTCGCCAAGTACTTTCATCTTGTAAAAGTGATCCAAGTTGGCAGTGTATAATACGTCATCAGTTACGCAGCATTTATTACCTACTTGGCACACTTTTTTTCACCAGAACATAAATAACATCTGCACCCTTCTTCATCAAAAAATTAAAAAGCAGTGAGTTACCACAGAAAAATACTCATTGTTTGGCAAATTATTAAGGTATACATATACAATTGAGATGATTTCTTTAATTTTTAGGTTATAATTTCAAACTTTTTGGCAGTATATCAGAATTAAAAATGATGCATTTTTATATACAAACTTTTTTTCCGTCAATTTTATAATCAGCTAATTGCAATTACAGTGACTAATTAGGACATTATTAGAACATACATAAATAAACTTGTAATTAACTTAAAAATAAATAATAAATATTAATAGTTAATAAATATTTTAGCCAAATTCAAAATTCTCCATAGGAACATGCGTCAATATAATATCTCTTATTTGCATTAAAAATAATACCTCTATTTTTAATGCAAATAAGAGATATTATATTGACGCATGTTCCTATGGAGAATTTTGAATTTGGCTAAAATATTTATTTAATTATAAGTTTTTAAATAAAAAGTTTTAAAAAAATACATAGTTTTTAACAAAAAATTAAGATTAAAAAAATGCGTAAAAAATGTGTTTATAAAAATATAAATTAGATTCTCCGTAGAAAACACATTCACAACTATTTTCTACAAAACAAAATTAGAATTTTGTAAATCGGACCATTTATTTTGAAGTTATGACCGTTAGCGTAAAGTCACATAACACCAAAATGTCATTCTTCAGAAAACGCGTTTAAAGTTTTCTACACTAATGAACGTGATACAAAACAGGTTCACAAAACCTACTGTTATTTAAAAAGCAATTTGAGTTTCAGAAAGAAAATGGTATAATTTTAATAATAATGAATTCGGGAATATTTTAAAACCAAAAAACAAAAACGCGAACTTGAGTCAAATTTCGCGATTCCTAATGTATATGTATACCTTAAAACATTTTTTTTTTTTTTTTTTTTTTTTTTTTTTTTAAATCTGATTTAGCTCAACTCACTTAAAGTCAAATCAATTGGCGTTATATCGGGTGATCTTAGTGGCAAAGGTGATCAAATTGGAAAAGAAAATTTTCTAAGGCAATGTACCCTATAAATGAAAATATATTAGTTATTCTATGTATAAATGCCATAAGTATGTTTATATATTCATTATTTTATTAATTATTCAACATCAAAATGTGTCCAACCTTTTATAGGCACCCTGTATTAGCCAATGTTGGAAATAGGGGGTTGTGGAAGATTGACCAATTCTGGCCAAAATTGGAACATTGTTCCAGAACACAAAAATAAACTTATCGAAAACATCACAAAACATATTTTTGCCTTCCGTCCTTTCTTGTACATTTCCATTTTAAAACTGCTTAACAATTAACAACTGTTTAATAAATATCAACCAAGTTGAAAATGATTTAGAAATATATATTGATCTATAAAAGTTAAAAGATTAAGAACGAAATAATCCAATCAAGTGATAAAAACCAATTTCAAGTAAAAGGTGAAAAAGAGTTTTATGAGAGGATGAACACTTAACTAATGATAATGAAGGATTATTCATATTGAAATGTCTGTATCTGATTGGACTAAAAGATGAACACTCATTTAAAATATTAAAAACTGTAAAAACAATCCCACAGGTATTGCATGTGGAGGGCATCTCCTGCCAGCAGAAAATGTACATGGGTAAAACGAGTGTTCCCTTCACAAATGGATTACTTTCAAATGTTCAGTTCTTGCTCTAAAGATTTTCCAATTAGTATACTCCTCGTGTAGCTATTTCCCCAGAAAATATTCAATACTATACTAAACTTCAACTTAACTAGACATCACTTAGACGATAGATCGTCACAGTGCTCATAGGTATTTAATCCATTTTGGCGGCGTGAAAACATAATGTTCGCCAAACCACAACCCTATAGAGAACAAAAGGCTCTAAGGTTTGGCGAGAATTATGTCTTCACTCCGCCAAAATGGATTAAATACCTATGAGCACTGTGACGATCTATCGTCTAAGTGATGTCTAGTTAAGTTGAAGTTTAGTATAGTATTGAATACCCGTGCTTCGCTGCGAAATATTACCATGTGCAATTTTTTAGCTAGTTGCGTGGCCTTCTCAATCGGTCAATCTTCCACCACCTCATAGGTCCCAACTTTTGGCGCATCGCTCTCAGGAAGGTTCATTGCTAAGCAAGACCAAGCTCGCTTCGCTCGCTGAAAAGTTCATAATAAGCTCAAGTTTACTTCACTCGTTTAAAGGTTTATTGCTATACAAGTAATGGCAAGCTTCGCTCGCTGAAAGGTTCATTGCTGCGTATACGTAATCTCGCTTTTCTCACTAAAACCTAATTGCTACTAAAGCCTTAATATTAGAAGCCCCTCCCCTGTAGGGAAACAAACAAAAAATTCAACGTTAATACAATAATACAACACCCCTTTAGGAATATTCTAACACGTGTTTGTGAATAGCACAATTTGAAGGCCAAAACTACTTATGTTGAAACTTTCAGAGCTCTAGGTCTATTAGGAGGCACTTTTTGTGAAAATATTCAAAAAAATAATTAAAAACAAATTACGATTTTAACATAATTTTTATCAAAAGTCCAATTAGAAGACCAAAACTACTTATGTTGAAACTTTCAGAGCTCTAGGTCTATTAGGAGGCACTTTTTGTGAAAATATTCAAAAAAATAATTAAAAACAAATTACGATTTTAACATAATTTTTATCAAAAGTCCAATTAGAAGGCCAAAACTACTTATGTTGAAACTTTCAGAGCTCTAGGTCTATTAGAAGGCACTTTTTGTGAAAATATTCAAAAAAATAATTAAAAACAAATTACGATTTTAACATAATTTTTATCAAAAGTCCAATTAGAAGGCCAAAACTACTTATGTTGAAACTTTCAGAGCTCTAGGTCTATTAGGAGGCACTTTTTGTGAAAATATTCAAAAAAATAATTAAAAACAAATTACGATTTTAACATAATTTTTATCAAAAGTCCAATTAGAAGGCCAAAACTACTTATGTTGAAACTTTCAGAGCTCTAGGTCTATTAGAAGGCACTTTTTGTGAAAATATTCAAAAAAATAATTAAAAACAAATTACGATTTTAACATAATTTTTATCAAAAGTCCAATTAGAAGACCAAAACTACTTATGTTGAAACTTTCAGAGCTCTAGGTCTATTAGGAGGCACTTTTTGTGAAAATATTCAAAAAAATAATTAAAAACAAATTACGATTTTAACATAATTTTTATCAAAAGTCCAATTAGAAGGCCAAAACTACTTATGTTGAAACTTTCAGAGCTCTAGGTCTATTAGGAGGCACTTTTTGTGAAAATATTCAAAAAAATAATTAAAAACAAATTACGATTTTAACATAATTTTTATCAAAAGTCCAATTAGAAGGCCAAAACTACTTATGTTGAAACTTTCAGAGCTCTAGGTCTATTAGGAGGCACTTTTTGTGAAAATATTCAAAAAAATAATTAAAAACAAATTACGATTTTAACATAATTTTTATCAAAAGTCCAATTAGAAGGCCAAAACTACTTATGTTGAAAATTTCAAAACTGTAGCCCAATTAGAAATCGTTTTGTAAAATATTTGTGAATTAATTACAAAAATTAATTAAAAAACCAAATAAAGTTATAAAATTCCGTTTTTTAAAAGCCTAATTAGATGGCCAAAACTACTTATGTTGAAAATTTCAGAGCTCTAGGTCTATTAGGAGGCACTTTTTGTGAAAATATTCAAAAAAATAATTAAAAACAAATTACGATTTTAACATAATTTTTATCAAAAGTCCAATTAGAAGGCCAAAACTACTTATGTTGAAACTTTCAGAGCTCTAGGTCTATAAGAAGGCACTTTTTGTGAAAATATTCAAAAAAATAATTAAAAACAAATTACGATTTTAACATAATTTTTATCAAAAGTCCAATTAGAAGGCCAAAACTACTTATGTTGAAACTTTCAGAGCTCTAGGTCTATTAGGAGGCACTTTTTGTGAAAATATTCAAAAAAATAATTAAAAACAAATTACGATTTTAACATAATTTTTATCAAAAGTCCAATTAGAAGGCCAAAACTACTTATGCTGAAAATTTCAAAACTGTAGCCCAATTAGAAATCGTTTTGTAAAATATTTGTGAATTAATTACAAAAATTAATTAAAAAACCAAATAAAGTTATAAAATTCCGTTTTTTAAAAGCCTAATTAGATGGCCAAAACTACTTATGTTGAAAATTTCAGAGCTGTAGCCCTATTAGAAATCGTTTTGTAAAATATTTATTAATTAATTAAAAAAATCAATTAAAAAAGCTCAAAATAAAAAATTTAAATTCAATTTTTCAAAAGTCCAATTAGAAGGCCAAAACTACATACGTTGAAAATTCCAGAGCTGTACCCCTATTAGAAGTCGTTTTGTAAAAAAAAAATAATAATTAAGAAAATTAATTAAAAAATAACTAATTAAAATTTTAACATTCTGTTTTTCAAAAGACCAACTAAATGGCTAAAACTGCTCACGTTAAAAATTTCGGAACTGTATCTCCATTTGAAGTCAGTTTGTAAAAAAAAAAAAAATATTGAAAAAATTAGTTGAAAAAGTAGACATATGTAAAATTAGAAGGCCAAAACTTTTTATGTTGAAAATTGCAGAGCTCTACTCCAATTTTAAGTAGGTTTCTATAGATCCACAGAGCCACAGACAGCTTGTTTTATTATTATAGATACCAACCACTCAATATATAAAAAAAATTTCGATATCTAGTGCATCCGATCTTCTTGAATTTTTGCTGCCGCAGACTACAAAGTGCCCTTACATACAAAAGACATTCTAAAAAACTGTAAGGGTGGCTTGATAAAAATTAAAGTGTGTTCCTTATTTTCTTTAATTTTTCAACTACGCCCTTTTTTTAAATCCTTTAAATTAACTTCAATTTTGTATGTTTGTCGATCGCGGGAAAATCTGCGGAGGCCTAATTAACCTCCTTGCCATCATCCAATCGGGCTGGATAGTGGCAGATAGATCCGATGTTAATGACAATGCATTCCATCAAAGTTTGGGACTGTCACTGTCATTAAAATGACATTTTTACAGAATACTAATAAACCAACAAAAGATCATTTTACAGAATACTAATAAACCAACAAAAGGTCATTTTTACAGAATACTAATAAACCAACAAAAGGTCATTTTTACAGAATACTAATAAACCAACAAAAGATCATTTTTACAGAATACTAATAAACCAACAAAAGATCATTTTTACAGAATACTAATAAACCAACAAAAGGTCATTTTTACAGAATACTAATAAACCAACAAAAGGTCATTTTTACAGAATACTAATAAACCAACAAAAGGTCATTTTTACAGAATACTAATAAACCAACAAAAGATCATTTTTACAGAATACTAATAAACCGATTTGTCGTCATTCAAACGCGCTAAAATAGCACTTAACCGACCATTAAAGAAACTCTTTCCTGTTTCCAAATTTTTTTTTATTAGATAAATAATACAATTGTTTTAATCAGAATAAATAAAAGATATTTGGATGTGAGAGCATAAATTCTCTTTCATATTTAATAAATGTATTTTTGAAACGTAGTTTACCGCACATTTTGCTGATAGAAATACTTTTGATATTTAAAATTAGATGCAAATATTCCAAGCACACGCTGCTTACATAATCAGAGCTTTGTTAAGGAATAAAAAAATTAGCAATATATATAACGGATTTATATTAAAAACTTTGTTTTTGTAGATTTTATTATTGCTTTATCCAGGCACTTTTACATATATTCTTTTTTTGCAGTATACAGAATATATATATATATTCTGTATACTGCAAGAAAAGAATATATGTAAAAGTTTCTGGATAAAGCAATAATAAAACCTACAAAAACAAAGTTTTTAATATAAATCCGTTATATATATTGCTATATATATATATATATATATATATATATATATATATATATATATATATATATATATATATATATATATATATATATTTTTCAGAAGTAAAAATAACATAAAATATACATTTACTTTAATTAAATAATTACAAAACAAAGACAATATCTTTGCGTAAATGTTACAGCAACATAAAATATGTAGATTCATTATAAATATACACTCTTTATTCTCAAAATTAACAATACCTAGATCAAAAACTATTGAAGAAAAGAACTCAAAATCCAACCAACCCTAATTTTTCCACTTTCAAATAAACTAAGAGGATAGCTGCAAAAGTTTGTTGAAATTGAGAAGAAAATTAGTACTCAGTAGTTATCTCTTTAATGGTAGTTTATTAAACTTCATTCTTTTCCAGAGTTTTCGAAAGACTCTTTGAGTGTTTCTTACCAAGGATTTAGGAAAGAACTGTTATTTCGAATGAAAAGTAATTGAAAAAAGGAGAAAGTGTCCACTCAAGTGATGGATTGATCTTTAAATATAGTTTTGAATTCTACCCATTTAAAACTTTGGCATCGATGACTCTTATTTTTTTTTAAAAAAGGATCTGTCTAGAAATTTTGCGAAAGGGCATTTGAGTTTTTTATGACGCGTGAAAAGAGAAGATTCCCATAATTTCTAAATTGACTTTCAGTAAATTGATTTTTATTACTATCTACAACCCTCTGAGCGTTCAGGGAAAGGGTGAAATTGCACAATTGTTTTCCCTGCAATAAATTTTTAATTATATTTCTGATTCAAATATATACATTTCTTTTTTTAATTATTTTTTATTTATTTTGTTTTAAATGGGTTTTAAACTATCATCTTAATAAAACTATTTTATTTTAAATTTTATTTATAAATTTGAAAATGTTGTGTATTGCTGGAAAAACTGGGGATCAAAGGACGTATATATACACTATCTACCAATAAGTAATTGGACACCTGTGATAAAAGCGATAAACACTATTTATTCAAATTCAATAGGTGGTTGAGTCTCCACCTAAGGCAATTACAATACATACACTCCGGGGCATGCTTTCCACAAGTGTTTGGATGATGGACAGTGGCATTTTCTTCCACTAGGCTTGGAGTGGACATGTGCATTCTTTCGCCGATTTTGGACGGTTGCTGCACTCCTTAATTCGGTGATCCTACTCGTCCCAGAGGTGTTCTGTAGGATTCACATCTGGACTCTGAGCAGGCCAGTCCGTCGGTTCAGCCCACTGTCATCATACTAATCCATGGTGGACCTCGCAACATGACAAGTGGCTTTGTCTTATTGGAAGTAACAATGATCCAACCCGTAAAATTGCCACAGCGTAGGGAGCACATAGTTATCTAGGTTAGTGGAGTAGTAGTCAGTGTTGAGCCTACCATGAATTGGAATCAAGGGTGACGTAGATCAGGACTGCAGACATCCTCAATTGCATTAGTGTCCAAATACTTATTGGCAGATAGTGTACATTCATGACCCTCAGAGTATCTACTTAAAACGATGTGTTTGAGTAAAATAGTAAAATGATATTTACTTCATTTCTTAAGAAATGGGGATTTTATAAAACATATGTTTTTGCCAAAGGTGCTAATTGTAATTATATTTTCAGTTAATTGAAACAATCTCTTTTGCATTTTAATTAATTTTTATAAACTGTTGGGTTTAAACAAAAAAATAGAGAAGTGGCCCCTATATATGAGAATATATAATCATATAGAAGGTAGATGATAAATTCACGAAAGATGTTAAAATTACAACTCTGTGGGTTGATTTCCCTAAAAAAAACTACAGTCGAACCCCGTTAACGTGAAATCGCTCAACATGAAATCCCGTTTAACGCGAAGTAAAAGCAATTCTCCGTACTTAAAACTTAACGTTTATTTATTCGTTTAACAAGAAATTCAGGTTAACGCGAACAATTTTGACGGGCCCATTGATTTCGCGTTAACGGGGTTTGACTGTAAGTGATTTGATCAAATCCCTGCACTGTTTTAGTGAAAAGATGAAATAACATTGTTTAGAGATTAAAAGTATTTCCTTAGTAAATCATGCATTATTGAATCTAGTGTAAGTAATTCAACAATAGTCATTGAAACACAAATTATTTTCTCGAAAATAATTAACAAAAGAAATAAGTACTTATGCTGATATATTTAAAAACGAAAAGGATATTTTTGGTGAAACTGTAACATTTTTAGTGAATGTAATTAATAAATCCTAATGTTGATTAGGTTTTATTAAAGCATGTTTTTGATTTGTGACTTCTCAAGTTAAAAAGTACGTTACTTATTTTACTGGCACAACTATTCGTTTTACATTAAATTTTGGATTGTTCACGGAACACTTGTTAAATCCTTTTCAGTACGAATTTTTATTTAGTACGAAACTATATTATTAATAGTCCGAGAGGCAACTGCAATTTTTGGACCTCATCGAACATCATTCTAAATTTTTTATAGAAGTTGGAGAAAAGTGAGTAGATTACGAACCTCTGGTCTGCCGTGGCAAAAATGGCCGAAACTGATCAAAAATCGAGTTGAACTAAAATCCGATTGCCAAATATGTCATTACTTGCCAAAAAGAGAACAAACTTTTTCGTCTAGCAACCCACTGCATTTTGATTTTCAATGAGAAAAAGCGCAAACGATTTCTGATCTCTGGCTTGGAAAACTTGTATCTCTTAAAAGTAAGGCAAATTGGGGACATCAGTTACGTCATCAGTGACGTAATGTTTATTGCCAATTTGGCTCATTTGTGAAAGATGCAAGTAAGCCATCGCCACACATCCGAATCATCTGCAACCTTCTTAATTGAAAATTAAAGAGTGAGGATTACGAAATAAAAAAAAAAAATGTTCATTATTTGGCAAGTTATGGTGCATTTGGCAATTGGATTTAGTTCAACTTATTAAAAGTCGATTTTTGACTAGTTTCGGTCATTTTTTCCACGGCAGACCATTGGATTCCTAATCTACTGGGGGTCGATGGGGTCCAAAAATTGCAGTCGCCTCTCAGACTATAAGCTTCAATATCTAATGGGAATGATCTCTACGTCATTTTACTGGTGAACTGTTGCTAAAAAAATTTTACAACCTCATACGCATTATTGACAACATTTTGTGGTTTTAATAGAGAAAAATTATATGATTTTACTCCTTCACAAGAATAAATTATCGACAAATATTTTATGATCCGTAAAAGGTAAGGGATATACTTCAGACTTGATTTAGTGACAAAGATAGAAATTAAATCATAAAACGTAAAGCTGAGTTAAAAGGGTTACCATTCCAGAAATACTTTTTAAAAAAATCATGTCCTTATTATTCAAGCGGAAATGAAACTTTTATGTTCATGTCCAAATAAAATTTTCATGTTCCACTTCTGATCGTAAAATTTTATTTCTCGTCAATAGAAGATAAATCCGTACTGGAAATCACAAGACCTCGAAAGAAATCTTTGGTTTAGTATTTTTTTATTTTGATTTGAAAAAAAAAACTTTGTTTTAGTATTTTCTATTTTTTCCTTGGTAATAAAACAGAGTATGGCTTGAAAGAGTATTGTGCTCTAAAAGATATTTTTGCAGAATCAGTATTAAGAATTGTGTAATAAAATGTCACTGAAATAGTAAATGTATTTACAAATTTAATTTTCATGCATATTTAAGATTGCTTTTGCGTAAGACATAAAAATAAAACATTAATTTGTTTTCCTAGTTTTCTTTCAGTAGTGATGGAATATTATAAAAAAAATTTAAGAGAAGCAAATTATTATTAATTAATTGTTTATTTTAATTGATAAAATGTGTTTTGATTATTTCTTTTGGCTACATATTGAATTCATTATGTAGTCAATATTTTATTATCATCAATATAATGTTGAATCTGTCAAAGATTGAAATTTAAAGTATTTTTCCCCATAGAGGAATATTTTACTTCAGTTGACATCCTCAGTATTAAATAGCAATGGACTTAAAGAAATGTTTAAAAAACTCGTCATATTTTAACACAAACGTCAGTACTTTATTCAGATCTGAACTTTAAGAAATCCCGTTTAATAATATTTTTAAAGGATTATTTCGAAATATAAAAATAAATAATAAAATGATACTTGCTGAATACCCGAGAATGATGCTACGAAATTTTACCATGTGAAATTTGTTAGCCAGCTGCGTGGCCCCGCGTTGCGGAGATCCGTCATTGGTGCATAGGTCCCAGCTTTTGACGCTTCGCTTACAGGAAGATTCATTGCTACTCGAGACCAAGCTCGCTTCGCTCTCTGAAAAGTTCATAATAAGCACAGGCTTACTTTACTCGTTCATAGGTTATTTGCTACGCAAGCATGGGCTCGCTTCGCTCTCTTAAAGGTTCATTGCTGTTTAAGCATAAACTCGTTTCACTCACTAGAAACTAATTGCTGCGTAATGAAAATTTCAGAGCTGTACCTTTATTTGAAGTCATTTTGGAGAAAAAAATTAATTAACAAAATTAATTAAAAAGGAACTAATTAAAATTTTAATATTCTGTTTGTCATATGCACAATTAGAAGGCCAAAACTACGTATGTTGAAAATTTCAGAGTTCTACTCTCAATTTTAAGTAGCTTTCTATAGATCCACAGACAGACAGATACACAGACGGCTTGTTTTATTTTTATAGATGGACACATATTTTCAATTGATTTTAGAAAAACTTTAATTTCCATAAAATCCTATCAACTTTTATTCCATTAAAATCCCAGAAAACATTTAAAGTTTTCCTTTTAATACTTCAAATTTTCAGTAAATCCCAATTTCGTGACCATCTTTGCTTACCGACTTCATTCCTAATTCCCTCCTAACGACTCCTAATCTCCACTAAAACAATAATCCTGAAATAGTTTCATGGCAAGAACTTCCTTCAAAATAACTATTTGGATTACATTTGCAGGTATTCCAAACAAAATCTCATTTCTTAAAACTTTAACGAGACAAATGTAGTGCCAGTTAATTTAACAAACTCAAAATCCTCCGTGGTTAAGAATTCAAATCCAGAGAGGAGTTGTAATAAAAACTGCAGTCAGAATAAAATTTACGGGTGTTCTAACGGATCCTATTGTAATTAAACAGATTAGTTCTGTTTTTAAGACATAAAAGAATAGAAGAAAAAAAAAGAGCTAAATTAAATGATGATTGTTATTGTTCGAAGCAATAACATTCCAAGGAATTTGTTTTCTTCTCTGGGGACCATGAGTGATTATGTGATTGCCGAGGACATTTGGTTTGTTTACTCTCATGTGAGCGGCAACTATTTACTTAGATTAGAGTTGAACTTACTTGAAATCTTTTGGGATTTATGTAATTTGATTTTGTGTTTTATTGTTTGTTCACAAGAATGATTATACATGAAAAGATTTGAAAAGAACATTAGGAATGGTGTCGATTTAACGCTTGGTGGAGCTGTTATAGATTGTCACGTGATAACGAGAATTTTGGCATGGTAGCCAATCGACTGAAACCTCACAGAAAGCTGATCATAGTGAAGTGGAAGTGATTTGATTAAATTTTACTGAAAGTTTCATCCTTTTTAAATCCTTTATATTAACTTCGATTTTGTGTGGGTGGGTGGCTGGCTGGTTATGTCAATAGCAGGAAAATCTGCTAGGGCCTAATTAGTCCACTTGCCATTATACAATCGGTATGAAATTTGGCAGATTGATTCGATGTCGATGACAAAGCATTCTATCAAATTTTTAGGCTGTCACTCTTACTTAAAGGTCACTCTTACACTCGCTTCTACAATCACTTCGAAATATTAATAAATCCCATTTAACTGATCATTTGTTGAAACTCTTCCTTGTTGCCAAGATTATTTCAATCAAAATAAATAAAAGATATATATTTTTATTGCCTTGTGTCAGACTTACAAGCTTTTGTAGATCGTTGACTCGTTGTAGATGACAATGTACCCAATCAAATTGTTGTTGGGTTTGTTTGTTTTTTGAGGGGATAGGGGGGGGGGGAGTTAGTAAATAGTTGGGAATGAATCTTTTGTTTTTAGTGGTCAAACACTATAAAAACTAGATCTGAGCTCAAGAAGTTGCAATTACAGGTAAAAATTGGCAATGCATATAAAAGATTTATATTAAAAACTTTGTTTTTATGGGTTATATTATTTTACGCGCCAATTTGTCAGGAGTTATTCGTCATCTATTCTGTAAATACACACTTGTATACTAACTCATGTCCTTAGCGATGACAAACGTGTTTCCCCTTCCCCCCCCCCCTCCCCAACTTGTAGCCCTCTCCTTAAAACTCAACGGGAAGGGTCATTGTTTTCTTTAGATATGGCGATTTATGAATGTTTTGTCGTATGGTTTTAGTTAAAAGCCTTTCGATTAGGTTTCAAGTTCTATATGTTTAAGTAACTGTCAAGGTCCTTGATTTTTTCAATGAAATTTAAGATGATGTTGAATTCCTATACTAAAAGTATCACATATTCTCTTGTCAAATAAGTTAAAACCTTTTAGCACTTGTCCAGTTACTTTTCTTTCTAGTTAAAAAATACATCGCGTTATTTAAACTCAAACGTACAATTGTTTCGATAGCAAATTTTCTGCTAAAAGACATAAAATTTTCCGAATTCATAAAACGAATTAGACCAAACGGTATAGTGGTTAGCGTGCTAGCTTCTTGACCACGAGGTTGCGGGTTCGAGTCCCATGTTAGGCATGGGTGTTTGTAAATGAATTTTGGCTTGTCTAATGACGAATGTTTCGGTGCATTATAGCCCTCGTGTTGCTGACGGCGCCAGATAATCTGAATACAACCAACCAACCATAAAACGAATTAAGAGATGTCATTTCTCTGAATGGAGAGCATGATAGGACAACTTCAATAGCATTTTTAAAACTCATTGTTGTAGAGAAGAAAAAGTAATACGAATTATAACTAGGTCTATTATAATACGAATTAAAATACTAAATACTATACACACAATCTGCTCAATTCAACAAAACATTTTAACTGAAACAATTTGACTATTTAGCTTAATTTAATTAGTTGGATTAAAAATAAATGATTTAAAAAAAGATTATTTTCCACCATATATGCCTTTGATATATGCGTAAAAGGTTAACAAAAATTTTAAATGCATTTCTAAGTTAAACTTTGCTTTGGTCCCAAAGCTTAGAAATATCTTGAATTCTATGAAACTTTTAAATTATTTTTTATTTTGAGTCTAAAATTTAAAGCGAACTTTCGGAAATCGAAGAAAGTGAAATATCGGCATTTCAATTTACAATCACGGTATTTCCAGAACAAGTATTTCTATAAAAAAGTTTCGTCAAGGAATTGATGGAATATGGGCATGTTTTATTCCGCCATTGCTGGTTTCCTACTTTAAAATTCAGTCTTCTTTTTATGTTAGACACCACATTTTTCTTTCCTTGTTTTAAATGAAATAGAACTATTCTTTTGAACGAAGTACTTCTACCAGACTGGAAATGGAAAAAGAACTATTTCATTTTTTTTTTTTTTTTTTTTTTTTTTTTTTTGTATTAGTTAAAAGAGAAATAACACCAAAATCTGATATCATACCTGCAAAAGATGGAAGTTTAAAAGAGTTTTGAACAGATTTTGAAGCTTACTTATAGATTCATTTAAAAATATTCCTTCGCTTTCTATTCAAAGGAATTGTCTATTTTTATGTAGAGTAATAATATATTTCCTTCCAAAAAAAATTGGCGTAACTAGTGTTACGGTTTTCAAAATAAATTATTTTTAAGTTTAAACTGAAATAGTCCTTTGGTTAAAAAGAAGATCGTGTCAAAAAATCTAGTTTAAATTTTTAAAAAAAAAAAAAAAATTGCTTAATACTGTTCTAAGATTTGTTCAAGGTATGGCACTTTTTTAGTAGTCTAAAAACCTCTTTTTTTGTAATTATAAATTAAAATCCGTTAAGAAGAAGAAAAAAAATTTAAGTGAAGCAAGTTAGGTTGCGACAAAATTACTGAAATATTTCATTTTACGGAAATATTTTAATCACCGAATTATCACAATGAAAGTTGATTGGTTGTTTTCAGATTATCTGGCGCAGTCAGCAACACGAGGGCTATAATGCGCCGAAACATTCGTCATTAGACAAGCCAACATACATTTACAAACACGCATGCCTAACACGGGACTCGAACCCGCAACCTCGTGGTCTAGAGGCTAGCATGCTAACCACTGTACCGTTTGGTCGGCTCAATGAAAGTTGAAGATTAGGAATAAAACTAGGGATGTGTCAAAATAGACTTCTCTTTACAACCTAAGACAGTAAAAATGTCTTAAAGCATCGCTTGATTTAAAAAAAAAATACTAGAAATACCTATAATTAAAACTTTTTGATGGATTATGGAATTGGAGAAAATGCAGAAAATTTCTAAATTAGTACCTTTCCCGCTTGTTTTAAAATCTTTTGCAATCATTGAGTTTTTTTTAAAAAATCAACTGTGCTGATGTTGATTACCCATTTAAAAATACCAAACAATTTTAATACGAAACAAATCTCTTCCTAAATGAATAGTACGTGAAACAATTTGCTATTGGCTTACCTATAATATGACAAACAAGTACCCTTAATCAGATGTTACGCATGCATAAATAATTCAATCGCTTGGATATTAAAGTTTAATTATTAACTCTTGATTAGAAAATTTTTTAATATAATTATTATGTTTTGCAATGCAAAAAGTATAGTTTCCGTATATTTTTCATTTGGTACGATTCAAGGATTTCACTTATTGGTTAAATCAAGTAAGTAAACTCAAGTGATTATGTTTAAGAGGAGTTGGTAACCAAAAATTTATAATAAATCAATTTTTAGTTTATTGTTGTTTATTAAAATTTGACTTTTTCCCTTTAAAATGATCCCTTATTTGTAATAATACTTCATTAATAATTTTTTAAAGGAAAAATTTTGAACTTTAAGTGTAAATAATGTTTTCTTTAAAATGCGTTTTTGTCAAAACTACATTTTTCAATACTCTTGTACCTTTTTCTCAGAAACTGCTCAAGCTATCTACCTAAAATTTTTATTACACATTCATTTTATGTATCTGTATTAATAAAGTAAGGTTTTGTTATTATTTTAAAAAACATTTTTTGTTCTAGCTTATTTCGTCAAAAATAACTTGTGATTTTTAATACATTTGAGCGACTTACACGATAATTCATTTAAAAAAGAAAGTATATGCATTAAAATTAAAACCCAACTTCAAAAAGTGTCTGGTAAATGAGATAAAAAAAAAGGATTCGGCTTCTATATCAAGTATTTTTTGAGAAAAACGTACATGAGTAATGAAAAATGTCGTTTTGAGATAAATGCATTTTAAAGAAAAGCTTACTTACACTAATAGTTCATAATTTTTTCTTCCAAAAATTATTAAAAATACTTCTAAATGAGGTATTATTACAAATGAGGTATCATTTTAAAGGGAGGAATTTAAATTTTAATAAACTATAATAAACTCAAAATTAATTTTATATAAATTTTAGGGTACCAACTCCCCTTAAATTTGTTGACTGCAAAGTCAGTGATCAGTGTCGTCTCATATAACAAACTTCTCACAACTAAAACTTCGGAATAACTTGCATTATTTACAATTTTTCTCCTTTTATATTCATGGTGAAACAAAAGATAACATCTCCCGCTATGACAAAATAATGTGTCACTTATATATTCACATCTTATTCAATATTTATATGTGGACTATGTTTAAAAACTAAATATCAGAACACTAAAACATATGGATGATATTTTGGCAATTTTATATTTTTCAAAATTATCACCATTTACAAAATTTATCGCATTTGTTTTATGTAATACTATTTACAAAATCTTGACCATAACCAATATTTGGAACGATAAAATCTTGCACTGAAAGTCAGAAATTAAAACCACCTACAGAAAACCAAAAAAATATTCATTATTTTTATGCAGTGGCAACAAGTAGATTAATAATAATTGTAAGCTCTGTGGAGTGAAATTTTAGTTAAAAAAACAAGGGGTGTGGAACATCGCACAACTTTCAATTATACTGTATTACTGATGTGGATTGGTGTCTCTTACCGTTCTTATATTTCCATCATTCGCTTAGAAAAATTGCCAGTTTGGCAATATTTTTTTGCAATAATTGTAAACTGGGTCTTTAAAAAAAGAAACAAAAATAAAAAACACCACTTCACTAAAAGGGACATTTTGGCGATATACTTTTCGATAATTCTTATATTATCCTTTCTCATTAGTCAAACTGAGAAGAAAAAACGAAGCTACGTTCAAATAAAGAGAACTTTGTATTAAAGGCATTCTTTTTTCAACTTTTTACTCCATTAAAGCCTTTTTAAGGGGACATGGGACACTGAAATCACCAAAAATGACGTTTTTTGTTTTCATTCTATAAAAATTGCTTATGCCACTAGCTTTAATTTCGCGTTTGAATTTTTGAAATCCGATGATTTTAAGTGGTAAAATCTTTATTTTAACTATTTTAACGCATCGCACACTTGTTGGCAAAGGCTAAAAATGCGTTTTTCTCAGCTTTGCTTTTTCCCATTTTACTTATGTTCGAAAAGCTCCTTGCGATTCATTTTTTGATAAATCCACCTAATTTTTTTGTATTAATAATTTTCAATGTACTATAAAGAAATTTACACATGCTTTTTTATGTCACATAATTTTTTATATTTTTTTTTCATGTTGGGAATTTGAAGTATGTGTATTTTTTAATGAGAAATCACTGGCGCCAAGTTTGAAATTTTATTTCTGTTCAACTATTGCACCTAAAGATAAAAGCATGTTTGAAAATGTTTATAATATATTGATAAACAACTTCAAATTTTTCTTTCATGTTCGTCAAAATATTGTGTCGCGAGGAGCATTTTGAAAAAAATTAAAATTTCATGTTATTTTAATGCATTTTTCTCAATAATTTACTATCTATTTTATATTATCTGCTCAAATTGTGTTGTTTTGTTTAAAGTCACATCTTCTATGTTTATGCCAAATTTTATTTAATTCTTGGCAAAACTAAAGAATTTTGGCAAAAGTGTCCTATGTCCCCTTAAGGGAATTTCGAAATTGGAGATGTTTAAAACACCTTAAGAGGTACTACCACAGCGATTTTGAACAAAATAGTAGAGCCGTTTTTTAGCAATTACTGAAAAACATGATTTTTTCAATGGCAGCTACGTAATGCTCAATGAATTTTGATGAAAACCTTACTGGTGGTAGATCCTTGGGCCATCACCAACCTTCACACCAAATTTGAGCATCGTAGACAAATTTGTTCAGGAGTTATGCTGACCACGTACATACAAACATTTTTTCTATATCACTTTTTTGAGATCAGGATGTTCCAAAACGTGGAGAAATGCAAAAAAAAAAAAAAAAATCGAAAATTGTTTTTTGTCTGAATACTAAACTTTCATTACCCTATGTATACTTATGGGTAATTGAAAGTAATAAGAAAGGCGAATTTTAAAATTTAATTAAAATTTTAAAAATTTCCAATTTAATTGTGTCAACCCACAGCACAAATGCAAACCAAACCACTCAATCTAATGAAAACCTTAGTCCCTTACTTAAGAAGAATCCTTTAACTTATTCACTCGTGAAACTGAAGTATTCCCAGCAGTAGTATAATAATTTTTATCCATCTGCATCTTCTTTAGATTCTAGTGAAGACAGCATCCTATCCTTATGGAAATGAAACTTCTTGCCTGCATTCTATGTTCTCTGTGTGTGGCTGTCGTCTAAATCAGACTTCCTGACTTATAACAATTCACATCGAGAATAGTTTGGGAAATGTCTACAGCGAAGTTAGGTGCGTTGAGGACATGGTGTCCAAAGAAGGACTCCCTGATTTTAAAATTAAATAACTCCAGATCAAACATCTATAGAAGAATGAAATAAAAAACATAATTATTTTGAAACCTGTAACAATCTAAAACAGGAGTTTCAAAATTAGTTACAAATGATGTTAACAGATGGCGTTGTAGTTGCAAAATTCTAGAAATATAATCTAGAAACGCGGCAGTGTTCCTCCGCCAAGTCCGATGTCAAAGCGGCTGACATGCAAGTGTATATTATGTTGACAGAGCTTAGGCCCGTTTCCGAGTGAGTTGCTTGCGTGTGAGTTGAATGCGTTGCGTGTGGCAGTGAGACGCCAGAGGCTGCTTAGCTGGTGGCAGTGAGTCGCCAGAGAGATGCTGAGGTGGTAGTGAGGAAATCGGGCAGTAGATGGCTCCACTTATGTATTTGAATATCTGAGTCACCCATGTTGCAAATTTGCTCTAATGGGAGTCAAACTCGGGACTCCTAGATTAGAAGACAGGCGTTCTGACCACTAGGCAAAAGTGACCACTGGTGCCTAGGTGTTGTATCTGTCATATACACGAGACCACCACAAACCCTTTTCGACCTCTTACAATTGGCTATTTGGGATTAAAAAGCTTATTTTTTATGCTTGTCTTTGTTGACATTTGTACCAAATTTCAGAGTTGCGACTACATTGGAATATTATTCTTCGTTTGGAATGTTTAACCCCTTTATACTCTTAACCCTTTATTTACTGAGAGAACTTGTTGAGAAATAACGTGTCAGTCAAATAATATCATAAAAAATAACATGCTCCTCTTTCAAAACATAAAAACTATAAAAATATAATTAAAATAAAAAAATAAAAATTTAGATTACTTATCAAAATTAGAATACAGGGTTGGTCGCGTGGGGGACAAACTTTATCCAAATAGGTTCAATGTCGCCTGAGTACACGCATGGAACTGAATGAACACAAGTAGGCAAACGTCAAGGTTAGATTGAAAGGTACCGGGTCGGGCTTTAATCATGGGCTACAATCTAAATTGAGAAATTGACAAAACAATTTTTGTGGGAGACATTTGTCAACCGCGCGACTAACAAAGGGTTAATAAACTGATAAAATTAGCTATTCGAGACCGGAATAATTTATATTTTCTGTGTCCAATAAACGTGCATCATTTTCCAACCAAATAAATTATCATCACCACTGTCGTGATTATACTGTCTCATCCACAACCGGCCTATTCATCCAATTCCCCCACTCTACGAAATGTAGTATCCCCATAAATAAAGCTCAGTAAGAAAATAGAATCCAGGGCGACGTCATAAACGACGTCCACAGACATTGTGATTCACTGCCCCCTGACCAGTATGTGACGGGGAGCTATAAATTGCGTCCTTCCTTCGGTCTGCATAATAAAATTATGAAGTAGTTTTTGATCCGATCCCGGGGAAGCGTTTAACTTGGAGGTCGCTGTTTATTGTCCTTACTGTCATTAAGAGACTATCATAAAAGCAACACTTTGTATAGTATATAGTGCTACATCGTAAATATTATGTTTATGCATCATAAATAATTGTTAAATCGCAATTGGAAGGTGATATCTAAAACTCAGACAAACTCCAAAGTTTTTAATTTCAGTTATGAAAAACGTTGGTTAATATTTGTCCTCTATTAAAATACAGTAGAACCTCGATTAACCGACTTAATTCGAACTGAAGATAAGTCAGATAAGTGAAAATGCTGGATAATAGAGAGTTGTAAAAAATAATAAAAAGTAAATTATTTTCATTTATTGAATGCATGGCTTTTAATGTTTGTTTTTTATGACATAATTGTTGGAAATGAGTTTTTGTTGTCATAATCTTGATAATCGTTGTTTCGCTGCTCTATCCCGAAGTCTTTTTAAAACAAATAGTTCAGTTTGATCTGCATATGGTTATTGCTCTAAACATGTTTGTCCTTTTGAAAAACGGTCAGAAGTCTCACCATCACTTATGCAAATTAAGTGTAAAGGAAAATATTCCGGTTTTTAAAAGGGCAAATGATTTATTACTCATTTGGGAGATTTTTGATGTCGACTAAAGGATGGTCGGTTAACAGAGAGTTCCGGATGAAAGAGGGACAGTTAATCGAGGTTCTACTGTATTATTGTTGTTCGACCTCTATCCACAATTCCCTATCCATTAACTTAAACTCTATTGTTCAATGTATCTGTATTGAAGTTAAGCGCACTCTGCTTTTTAGTTGAATAAAATAAAATGAATTAAATATTCACTCTGAAAGTCCGATTAGTATGAAAATATAATTCGTAATTTTGAGAAATTGTGTGCTTGTCGCTTGTCTGGTTTTTGCAGAAAATTGGGAATTGCAAACACTAGGGGATACCTTAACGCAGAAGAACTCGGAAGTCGAGATTTTTTCTTGCGCTCTGAAACATTTTGATAACTCGTTGCGTAAGATTTTCCCAGCGCATTTGAATGAGAACTCGCTTGTCGAGATTCTCTCTCAAGCTCTTCAATATTTCAAGCCTGATTCTCGAAATATTTTGAGAATCAGGTTCTTTTAATAATTCAAGAACTTGTTAGTCGAGATTCTCTCTCAAGCTCTTCAATATTTCGAGCCAGATTCTTGAAATATTTTGAGAATCAGGTTCTTTTAATAATTCAAGAACTTGTTAGTCGAGATTCTCTCTCACGCTCTTCAATATTTCGAGCCTGATTCTTGAAATATTTTGAGAATCAGGCTCTTTTAATATTTCG
Organism: Linyphia triangularis; assembly: GCA_963978545.1. NCBI lineage: Eukaryota > Metazoa > Arthropoda > Arachnida > Araneae > Linyphiidae > Linyphia > Linyphia triangularis. The sequence goes on from OZ021724.1 coordinate 106,714,638, forward strand.
AGAACCTGTCTGTCGAGATTTTGTCTCAAGCCTTAAAATATTTCGAGAATTCGCCTCACGCTCTGTACTATTTTGAGAACTCGAAGTCGAAATTTTCTCTCACAATCTAAAACATTTCAACAATTCAGCTGTCGGGATTTTCCATCAAGTTTCAAAAACTCGCTCTGCGTGAGATTTTCACTTAACTTTCTAAAATATTTCAAGAACTCGGTTGTTATTTCTCTTACACTCTAAAATATTTCAACAACCCAAAACCATATAGAATGAATTGTCATCGACAACGAGTCTATGTATTTAGTTTCAACTCGATTCAAAGACAAGTCTATGTATCTAGTTTCAACTCGATTCAACGACAATAAGTAGGTCAATTAGTCCTCTTTAGTGGTAATAGAAGTGTGAGTAAAAGTGGCTTTTTAGAGACAGCCCCAAAAACTTATCGATGAGAAGAGGGTATTCTCATCAACGATTAAGCTATTTATCAAGTTTCAGCTCGAGTGGATGACAGCAAATGGGTTAAATCCCCTTTAACAAATTTCTGAACTACCAAACAAAGGCGAAATTGATGTAATTTTTCAAAAATTCATATAATTTTGTTAACTAATTAGGTTTTGTTAAAATACAAATTTGGATGATTTAAAATATTCTTAAGCAATATTTCACACGCATAGTCGCTCTAACTTCAAAAAATGTCTTGAAACGCTCTTCAAAACAAAACAACACAAACCCACCAAAGACTTTTATCGTCGCATTAGAAGACAAGTCAGATAATAAGCTTATTCAACTGACTTATTAATAATACAATTTAAAACATCATTTAAAACAAGAGTCATTCAACTACCCGTGAAAATCTCTAGACTTTTATCTTAATAACGCAAGACGGAGCAGCCACAGTATTCTTTTCAGAACACCCCCCCCCCCCCTCTCCCCTCTCATCCAAAGCCAACATACTTAGAATGTCAAGAAAGAAGTCAAAAGACTTTGAAAACTGTAATGAATGTCCTACAGTAAAGCGGAATAATTGTTCCAGTGGTTGAACTTTTAATTAAGACTTGTAAGAAGGGACGGCAAGAGGGGGGTTGATCGAATTCGATGGAGAGGAGTTGATTTGCGAACTAATGAGATGCGTTGCAGAAGTATATAAAATTTCATCAATGGTGGTTATTAAGGGGACTGTTAAGTCAAAAATAAAAATTCTTCAATTTTTGTCCAAAATTCATAAAAAAATATTTGCAGTTCAAGAGCAATTAGATGAAACACAAACCAAAATTTCAAAAATTTATATTGATTTTTTTTCAAGAAATTAAATTTTTATTGAAAAATTTAGCGTTTTTTCCGTAATTTTAAAAACGCTCCTTGCGATTCAAATTTTTTGCAATCTGTCTCAATTTTTTGTACAAGCTAATCGAATATATATTGACATAATTGTGCATGGATTTTGAATTTGACTCATTGGTTAATTATTTAAAAGTAAAATTTTGGTACAATGGCAAAAAATGTAAACTTTTTAAATAGAAGCATTAAGAAAATTGCTGTAAAACAATAAATAATTACCAGATTCCAAAATCCATGTACAATTGTGTTCAAAACAGTATTGTAAACAATATCTCCAAATTTAAAAAAAATACATCAACTTTTGAATCGCAAGGAACAAATCGAATACCCTAAAAATCTTAAAATACATATAAAGAGAAAAATGCAATTTAAGAAAATGAAAAACAGGCGATTTCTGATATGCGAGCTTACGAAAACTCAAATAATATTCTTAATTCTTCTCGGATCAGCAAAAGTAAGGTATGTACTGAAAGCTAGAATTTCAGGCTATATTTTCCCACTAAAATATAAAAATCGAAAATTTTTAAATTGTTGCCTTAACAGTCCCCTTAATTTGTTTGGGATTTCAGGTACTTATGTATTGTTACGCAAATTTTCTGTAAATGTAATTTTCTGTAATTGTCAATAGTGAGGTATTTTTACTTTCGATTACCCATATGTATACATAGGGTAGTAAAAGTATAGCATTATGTAAAAAAAAAAAAAAAAAAAATATCAAAAACATTTGCATTTCTTCACGTTTTAGAACATTCTGATTTAAAAAAAAAAAAATGTCTAGAAAAAATGTCTGTCTGTGTGAATGTGTGTCTGTAGTCAACATAGCTCCCAAATACATTGACCTATACTAAACTTCAACTTAACTTTACATCACTAGACGGTAGATCATCATGTGCTCATAGGCAATTTATCCATTTTGGCGGCGTGAAAGAATAATGCTCGCCAAACCACAACCCTGTAGAGAACAAAAGGCTGTAAGGTTTGGCGAGAATTACGTCTGCACTCCGCTAACATCGATTAATTTCCCGTGAGCACTGTGAATATCTATCGTCTAAGTTAAGTTGGAGTTTAGTATAGGATGTTTATATTTGGTGTGCCGGTTAGTGGTGACCATGAGACCTTCCATTAGGTTTTTGTCAAAATCGCCCATGAGCATAAGGTAGCTGCCATTGAAAAAATCATGTTTTCAATGATTGCTGAAAATCGACACTAACGATTTTGATAAAAATTGCTGTGATAATGCCTCTTAAAAAATTCTGAACATCCCCACTTCCGAAATTCCCGTAAAAATGCTTTAATGGCGTATAAAGTGGAAAAATGAATGCCTCTATCTCAGAGTTTTATTTCCTTGAGCATACCTACTCAACGATCACTTTTCTCCTCTCCATAGTTTCACTCATGAAAAAAGATAATATTAGAATTATTGAAAAGTATATCGCCAAAATCATCTATTTGGCGAAGGTTTTTTTTTTTTTTTTTTTTTTTTTTTTTTTTTTTTTAAACATACAAGAATTAGTTTAAAAATTATCGCCAAACTGGCCATTTTTTCTAAATGAATGATGAAAGTGGTAAATGGCACAAATTGACATCAGTATTATAGTGTGAAGTATATAGTTGAAAAACGCCTCTAACACAGAGTCATATTTTCTTGAGCATACCTCCATCAACGATCACTTTTCTCCTCTTAATAGTTTCACTCATGAAAAAAGATAATATTAGAATTATTGAAAAGTATATCGCCAAAATCATCTATTTGGCGAAGGTTTTTTTTTTTTTTTTTTTTTTTTTTTTAAACATACAAGAATTAGTTTAAAAAATATCGCCAAACGGCCACTTTTTCTAAATGAATGATGAAAGTGGTAAATGGAACAAATTGACATCAGTATTATAGTATAGCTGAAAGTTGTGCGATGTTCCACACCCCTTTTTACTATCAGTTTCTTTTCAGCTGTGAAAAAAATTACTCTAGAAACAGATTCCAAAGTGTCGAATTCACATTGGCATGAATACGCTTTTTTTGTATGAAAGAAAGCTTGTTTAACGGAAACATCTCAATTATATTCAATCACTATATTAATTAAACTTTATCTTTGGACCACGACTTACATCCCAACAATATCAACGAGTCTTATTATAAAAAAATAACTTTTAAATTACCTTTTAAATAATACCCTCAAAGATTTCTAAACTTCAATTATCGTGCCCTAAAATTTCTCCTCAAATAATCATTTGCCGTAAGTGTTGAAGCCCCAAAATTCATCACTGTTTGCACTTTTTCAAAAAAAAACTAACCTTTTCTTCCAGATTTAATTAAGTTTATATTAAATATGAAATTTCAGCTTACAAAGAATGTTTTCTCATCCTGGGGGATATTTTATGACTTCATTGTCTGTCGAATAAACACAGATTTCTTTATGGCAAAAAGAATGTCGACATGTTGTATGGAGAATTCATTAAAATTGAATCCTTTTGTTGACACAAGCGAAAAATATCAATTGTAGTTTTTGAGGGATGGTGTGGTGAAAACTATATTAAAATAAGATAGCGACAAAATGTCATGTGTTTTTAATGCAAAATCCTTTATGTACTGTTTAATACAAGGTGTTTCAGAAATATACGAGGAGTTTGGGAACACCATAACCGGAAAGAATCGTATAGGAACGTAAGGACGCATGCACAATCCAGACTCACAAATATGCACTCACTCACTACAAGTCTAAGTTGGGCTTGTTACTGTTGTTTTTTAAATTGTTATTATTGTTGCTATGGTTGCTATTATTGTTTCTATTATGTTGTTGTTATTATTATTATTAATATTATTCTTCTTCTTATTATTATTATTTTATTATTAATATTATTCTTCTTCTTATTATTATTATTTTATTATTATTATTATTATTATTATTTTATTATTATTATTATTTTATTATTATTATTATTTTATTATTATTATTATTATTATTATTTTATTATTATTATTATTATTTTAGTATTGTTACTATTATTATTATTATTATTATTATTATTATTATTATTATTATTATTATTATTATTATTTTTATTACTATTATTATTATTATTATTATTATTATTATTTTATTTTTATTATTATTATTTTATTATTATTATTATTTTAGTATTGTTACTATTATTATTATTATTATTATTATTTTTATTACTATTTTTATTATTATTATTTTCATTAGCATTATTATTAATATTTTTATTATTATTACTATTAGTATAATAATAATAATAATAAATAATACTAATACTAATAATAATATTTTAATTATTACTTTTAGTATTATTTGTTATTATTATTAGCATTATAATTCATACTTTTATTATTATTACTATTAGTATAATAGTAATAATAATAATAAATAATACTAATACTAATAATAATATTTTAATTATTACTTTTAGTAGTATTTGTTTTATTATTAGCATTATAATTCGTATTATTATTATTACTATTAGTATAGTAATAATAAATAATACTAATACTTATAATAATACTAAAATTATTCCTATTTATATTATTTATTATTATTATTACTATTATTATTATCATTATCATCATTATGATTATTATTATTATTGCTGTTGCTTGCTACGGTTTTTTGAACCTCCATGTAGGGTTTTAAAACAACTTGCACAACAAGGGAGAAATTACCCCACTTTGAACAAAAGACTGTGGGTGTGAAACATCGCGCAACTTTCAACTACGCTATAATACTGGTCACTGCATTTAAATTTGACATGTTTTGGTGTAATTTATCGTTGTTTTCATATATTCCGCTAACTTTAAAATATTGGTGTTTGGTGATATTTTTGGCGATAAATAAATGCTTCACACACAAAAAATTGCCTGTACTTTTGCCTATAATTATTAGGTTACTCCTTATTAGTAACTGAAACGACGATTAAACAGTCGTTGTTCTAGAAAAATCTCAAACACTCTAAAATCATACTCACAAGGACACAATTCTATGTCAAGCGTTCTTCTTTTACTCCTTAATGGAATTTTTATAGAAATTTCGTGCATAAGGATAGTTGGTTGGTAAGTTGGTTAGTTGGTTGGTTTCAGATTATCTGGCTCCGTCAGCAACACGAGGGCTATAATGAGCCGAAACATTCGTCATTAGACAAGCCAACATACATTTACAAACACCCATGCCTTACACGGGACTCGGAACCCGCAACCTCGCGGTCTGGAAGCTAGCACGCTTACCACTATACCGTTTGGTCTGCATAAGGATATTTGAAACGCCTTTAAAAAGATTACCACAGTGACTGTGATTGAAATCATTAATGCTATTTTTTGTAAATTGCTGAAAACCATAAATTTTCAATGGAGCTATCTCATGCGCATCTTTTTTGACGAAAACATCCCAGGCCTAACAGTAACCGGTATACAAAAGTTGAACATCGTATATCAATCCGTTTTGGAGTTTTGCTGACCAGAGATAATTTTCTGGATCACTGATTTAGATTCAGGATATTCCAAAACGTGTAGAAATTCAAAAAAAAAAAAAAAAAAAAAAATAAGAATAATAATCAAAAAATAATTTACTGAATGCATTACTTTTAATAATCTGTGTTACATATATGTGGATTGACAATTTTACACGAATATATGAATATGTGAACATTTGTACATCTTAAGGTTTGTAGAGTACTTCTTGAAAAAGCCATCTTAACAAAATTAGAAAATAATAAGTAATTTGAATGCAAAAAAGTTATCACCAAGATCGTTAATTTAATGAAATGTTTTATATTCAAATATTGCAAAAATATATACAAACAAACTTAATTGATCACTTTATTTGTTGTTTCTATATGCAATTAATGTTAAAGAGTATGAAAAAGTTCAGAGTCCCTCCATGCCATCTTTTTTTTTTTTTTTTTTTGGTTAAAAGGAAGTACTTGTTAGGATCACTCCCAATACTCGAAATATTGCAATCTTCTAGACCAGTGCATTTAGAAACTACTTTCTATATAACTTTGACATTTGGTGAATAAATACGGAAATGATCACTTAATGAAATAGCATAAATTAAAAACTCGAAAATAGCGTCTAATATGTTTTATTTTATATTTGAAGTTCTTATAATGCATATGCATTTTCTCCACTTGGTTTTGTCTATTTGATAGTTTAATTTTCATTTATAATAGATAGACATTAAATGAAAACAATTTATGTCATTTTATTAAATTATCTTTTTCTAACCTACTCACCAAATGTCAAGGTTTTATAAAAAGTAGTTTCTAAATGCACTGGGATAGAAGCTTGTAACATAGCGGGTATAGGGAAAGAGATTTGCTAATACTTCCTCTTGAAGCGATAATTGTTGTAAAATCAATGCAAGGATCAGTTTTCTTTTACCAGGATAGATTTTTGATTTGCAATATATCTATATTCAGTAGAGGTAATATCCTGTTAATAATATTGTTGCGTGGACGGGTTCGAAAGATTGGAAGCCAAAGCAGATCAAAACTTGCAGAAATTTATTCCAATATAACTCTTCACAGATTCATTTACAACTCCAGGACTTCTCGTTCTAGTAGACTCAATACAGCTCTATACACAACAATAGAGCACAAACAGCAGTTAAACTTGACACACAACTGCTAAATCGCCGCAAAAGACAATGCAATACAGTTCGCTTTAGAACTACTCGGAATGTTCACTGAGACTCAGTAATTCCAGTCAACTAACTGACTAACCAACCAACTCCACTCACGGACGGTCTTATATAGGAGTCAATACTTCGTGAATCTTCTAGAGGTAGATATTTGGAGAACTTTCCAGATCGTAGTCAAAAAGTCCTATACATGTACATGGGGACCGAAAATGTCGTCAAATAGTCACCAAGTTTTGCGACATTTGACGATTTCTCGCCAAATTTGGTGACATAAATGTGTCGCCGAAACCGTCGCCAATTTGTCGAGATTGCCATTACCATAATGTTAAATACCCTGCTCCTTGTAAAACTCGCTTCCCAGCGTTATCTCTGTAAAACTCGTTATCAAGCATTAATAGACACACTGCAGGGAAGCCAACTTAAGATGAACTATTGCACTGCCTTATGCAAAATGTACATACATTTTCCTATTTACAAAATTAACATTACGAAATATTTACAAATATACAAAAATTCTCAACAATATGGTATGTAGAGAAAAAATTCAAAAAGTTCTTAGCTCTCTATAATCATTAAAATCAACATGAAAGTTCGCTGAAAAGAAACGAACTTGTTGAAATCCCCTTTGTTTGTCCAACATTATTCACCAAGGCTAAAACTTTACTTCAGGAACCTCATCCGGCAGCCAAAAAACTTCGCCAAACACCAATTCCTGCATGGTCGAATTATCAAGAGAATCTCATTAGCAGAAACGGACTCTTTCGAAAGATCTTCCGGTCGAGAAAGAGATCTATTTGATTATTGCAGTCTTCCATGAAATAAAGGAATTTATATTTCTTTCTCTTGTATTGTCTCCTTTGCTTCCATGCTAAAGCGCTTGTTCGCAATACATTCTCAAAAGTTACTACACCTTTAAGGTATACATATACATTAGGAATTGCGAAATTTGACTCAAGGCTGCATTTTTGTTTTTTGGTTTTAAAATATTCCCGAATTCATTACCATTAAAATGATACCATTTTCTTACTGTGAATCAAATTACTTTTTAAATTACAGTAGGTTTTGTGAACCTGTTTTGTATCTCGTTCCTTACTGTAGTAAACTTTAAACGCGTTTTCTGAAGAATGACATTTTGGTGTTATATGGCTTTACGCCAACGGTCATAACTTCATAATAAATGGTCCGATTTACAAAATTCTAATTTTGTTTTGTAGACAATAGTTGTGAATGTGTTTTCTATGGAGAATCTGATATATATTGTTATAAACAAATTTTTTATGCATATTTTAATCTTAATTTTTTTTTTTAAAAGCTATGTATTTTTTTAAACTTTTTATTCAAAAACTTATAATTAAATAAATATTGAAGCGAAATTAAAAATTCTCCATAGGAACATGCGTCAATATATTATCTCTTATTTGCAATAAAAATAATACCTCTAAGTTAATTACAAGTTTATTTATGTATGTTCTAATAATGTCCTAATTAGTCACTTTAATTGCAATTAGCTGATTAAAAAATTGACAGAAAAAAAGTCTCTGTCTACTTTGGATGCATTAAAAAAAAAACGCTATTTTTATTAATTTTTTTAAGTTTATTGATATAAAACTTGTTAGGTTTAAGGCATACATATACATTAGGAATTGCAAAATTTGCTCAAGTCTGCGTTTTTTGTTTTTTCGTTTTAAAATATTCAGGAATTCATTACCTTTAAAATAATGCAATTTTCTTTCTGAGACTCAATTTACTTTTTAAATTACAGTGTGTTTTGTGAACCTGTTTTGTATCACGTTCATTAGAGTAGTAAACTTTAAATGCGTTTTCTGACGAATGACATTTTTGTGTTATATGACTTTACGCCAACGGTTATAACTTAATAATAAATTGTTCGATTTACAAAATTCTAATTTTGCTATGTAGACACAGGTTGTGAATGTGTTTCCTATGGAGATTCCAACATATATTGCTATAAACAACTTTTTTAGGCATATTTTAATCTTAATTTTTTGTTAAAAACCATGTATTTTTTAAAAAATTTTATTTAAAAATTTATAATTAAATAAATATTGCAGCCAAACTCAAAATTCTCCATAGAAACATCCGTCAATATAACATATTTTATTTGCAATAAAAATCATTCCTCTAAGTTAATGATAAGTTCATTTATCTATGTTCTAATAATGTCCTAATTTAGTCAGTTTAATTGCAAATAGCGGATTAAAAAATTGACGGAAAAAAAAGTTTGTATACATAAATGCATTATTTTTAATTCTGATATACTGACAAAAAGTTTGAAATTATTACTTAAAAATTAAAGAAAATCATTTCAATTGTATATGTATACCTTAACAAAAACATTCGTAAACTACAAAAAAAAAATTATTAATTTTAACCCTTTTTTTAGTGTGAAAATGGCAGGTAAACAGGAGTTCTCAAAAAGTAGGTAGTTGTGGGCTGCAGAAAAAATCTGAACAACGACCCATCTGAAACACAAAAATTGAATGGTTTTAGGTTTAGTGTGACAGTAGCTATATCCCGTACCTCTAATATTAATTTATATGCCAAAATAACAAAATTGTGAACAAAAAAATTTAAAAAACGTGTTTTTGTACATGTTTTTTGCCAAAACAATAGTAAAAAATACAATTTTGAAATAATTCTGGTACGGGATATAGCGATAAGTGTACAGAATATGTGGTTAAATTTCATAAGCATCAGTTCAGTAGTTTCTAAGAGTTTTTCAACAATGCACACATACCTACTTTTTGAGGACTCCTATTTACCTGGCAAAATCAATATTTTTTTTTTTTTTTTTTTTTTTTTTTTTGTAATTTACGAATGTTTTTGTTAAGCCTAACAAAATTTATATCAATAAACTTAACAGTATTATTTAAAAAAATTAATATAAATAGCGTTTTTTTCGTGTATCTAATGGTTTTAATGGCATAAAATACTTGTTGAAGTTATAATTTCATCAATTATGACAAGAATTTAAAAATGTTTCATTTGCATTTTTGGCTTCGGAAAATTATCCACACTTTTCTATTAAGGACCAGTTTTGCAATTTATGAAGGATTAATTTTTGAGATAGCTGCTGATGGTCGAATAGTAAAATTCGGTATTTCAGAGATTTTTACGTAAACATAGATTGGTATCTGATTAAAAATTAAGGATTTTTTTCACTTTTTGTTTAATTATTATAGGAAAGAAAAAAGCAAATTAAAAATAGTATATATGATAAAAGTAATCCATATCCGAGACGAAAATTAAATATTCATTTCATATCGACCGGGAATAGGAAATCTTCCAAGGTTGAGAAGTTAATATATTCATTCGATTTCAGGCACCATCAATTCATACTTTCAATTACATTTCTCTCTTCCAAGCAAATCTTAATTTAATTTATTTCTCAACTTTAGCAATAAATATTTTTATTGGTTTTCATTAATCTTCACAAACAAAGTAGGTTTATTGTTTTGTTATAATCACAAGAAATAATATTACTAGTGGCATTGGACGATGAAATAGTGTTTGAATGGGAATTGTTATTTTGAGGACAAATAAAAGCCACGCAAACTGTTTTTTTTTTTTTTTTTTTTTTTTTAAACTTAAAGAGTTTTGAAAATATTTATTACTTATCCACGTAAAAAAAATATATAGGATCATCGTCACAATTTAATACTTTAAAATAAAGATTTAAAAAAACATTATTTGCACATATAATAATTAAATTCGTATTACGACTTTATTCACCAGAGTGTAACTATATTGAATCCATATAACTATACCCTATATTTATTCATTGTAATCAATATAGTTATATTGAATCAATATAACTGCACTCTATATTGATTCAATATAGCTATACTCTATATTGATTCAATATAACTATACTCTATATTTATTTAATATAGCTATACTCTGGTGAATAAAGTCGTAATAACTGCTTTAAATGTGTTTTGTAATTCAAAACACTATCAATACTACGAATAAAATTATAAAATTAGCTAAAAAAAATTAAGTGATTTGTATATTTCTTTAAATCGTTATTTTAAAGGTATAAATCAATATCGTTGATCTATAATTATACAAATATAATAATACAACCTAAAAAACAAGGTTTTTAATATAAATCCTTTATATGCATTGCCAATTTTTATATTCATTAACAAAGCGCTGTTTCTGTTGCCAGCATGTGCTTGGTGTTGGCAACTAATTTTAAATATTAAAAACATTTCTATCGGCAAAATATCTGGTAAACTACTTTTCAAAAATTTTCTTTAAAAATGAACGTGAATTTATGCACTCACATCCAAATATCTTTTATCTATTCTGGTTAAAGTAACTTTATCATTTATTTATTAAAACAATTTTGGCTACAGGGAAGAGTTTTTTCAATGATCTGTTAAATGCTATTTCAGCGCGATTTGATGATGGCAAGTTGATTTATCAGTTATCCATAAAAGCGGCCTTTTAGTGATAATTACAGCGACAAAATGTAATAGAATGCATTGTCACAGACATCGAATCTATCTTCCAAGTTTCAGTCCGATTGAATAACGGCAATAGGGTTAATTAGCCCTCCGCAGATTTTCCCACCATCAACAAACATACAAAATTGAAGTTAATATAAAATATTCAAGGAATTGTAATCAAATACATGAACAAGATCCAGCTAAAGTTTATTCAGTTTAACTCTTCTTAACCCTACTCCAAGCAGATCCAGCTGTCTTAAAAAAAATCTCCGAAACAATTTACCATGTGATCAAACAGATTATTCCACTTATCTACCTCCCTATTCTTCTACTAAAAGTTATACAAAAAGAATGTTAAATAATAAGAAAATAAACTGTTTATATTCTTTTGATTAACATGCTGTTTGTATAACTTGTAGTTATGTCTTAGATTTATCTTCTACTTTGTACTCTTAGTCATTGAAATCACTCTTCGTAACATCTTAATAAAATCCCTTTTTTGACATTCTTTCCTACAATGTATGCATATTTAGTTTCTTCTCAATCTATCGCCATAATCTAAACTCGAACTCGCCTCCTTTTCTACCAAATCAATATCTTACCAGGCCATAGTTACACTGCAGACTCGAATTGTGGCTTAATCAGTCTTCGTTAAAGTGGCAGAATCCTATCACTTGATTTAAATGAAATTTTCTTTCTGTTGAATCCTAATATTCTAATTCTATAAGATTTTTAATTACTTACTACCCAACAATTACTCCTAAATTTAAAATGTCCATTTACCAACACCTTTATGTCATTAAAGTAATTGTTTTTCATTGCTCAAAGCTTTTCATAGTGTTTGCTAAATACTAAGATACTTTATTAACTCGAAGAATATTGTTCCGTTGAAAATGTCGACATGAAATGAAAACAATAAAAATAGTTTGAAACAAAAAACTTTTACTAGTGACTGCACATATTTCCATCAAATAAATATTAAATAATTAAAAAAATTACTTTCAGATGCATATTAGATATTTTGTTGTAAGTCACTTTTGGTTATGCAAATTTCACTTTATGATCCATAATTTTGAATGGCCCTTGAGAGTTTACAGTCTATTTATAATTGAAGATCATCTTTCAACTAGGGGTGTGGAACATCGCACAACTTTTAATTAAACTATAATACTGATGTGGATTTGTATCATTTACCGTTTTTAAATTTTCAATATTTATAGAGAAAAATGGCCAGTTGAGTGTTGTTATTTTTTTTTCGATAAGTCTTATATGCGTTTAAAAATATTACAAATCTTTGATAAAATGGGAATTTCGGAGATATTTATTTCGATAATTCTTCTACGGTCCTTTCTTATAAGTGAAACTGCAAAGAGGAGAAAAAAACGATCGTCGATGAGTTATATTCAAGCAAAGAAGCATTCGTTTTTCAGCTTTTTATACCATTAAAGCATTTTTACGAAAATTTCGGAGGTGGAGATGTTTAGAACACCTTAAGAGGCATTACCACAGAGATTTTTTGATCAAAATCGTTAGAGCCGTTTTTTAGTAAACATTGAAAAGCATGATTTTTTCAATGGCAGCTAACTTATGCGCATCATTCGCGATTTTGACGAAAACCTTAGTGGTATGTCCCATTGCCACCACTAACCCTCACACCAAATTTGTACATCGTAGGTCAATTTGTTCGGTAGTTATGCTGACCACAGACACACAGACATTTTTTCTAGATCACTTTTTTGAAATCAGGATGTTCCGAAACGTAGAGAAATGCGGGAAGAAAATCGAATTTTTTTTTTTTTTTTTTTGGCTATACTTTCATTACCCTATGTATTACACACGGGTAATTTGAAGTAAAAAGGTGTAAAAAAGAACAGACGTCAGAATGACCGCAAATATGAAATACATATTCTTGAAGAAGAGGGAAACGGTATGCCATAGGAAAAAAACTATTTTAATTTTTTTTTTTTTTTTATGTTATGCCATTTTACATTTCTTCTCGTACATACAGGTCAAATTTTAGTCATTCAGACCAGTGATTTTTTTTACAGCATTTTATAAGTTGAACTTTAATTATAAACACTAGGTATATTATCAATAACCATTTATAATTATATTTAACGAACAAACTGAATTTCTAATTTCAAAAAGTGACTTACAAATTTTCTAAAATGACCCCATTCAAACAGATTTTTTTTTTAATTTTTTTTTTTTTTTTATTTTTTTTTTTTTTTTTTTTCAAATAATCAATATTTATTTTATTGAAATATGCTTTTTCATTTGTACAACATTTTCTTAAAAATATTATTGACTCTCTATATATTAACACTATAATTAACACTCTGTATTCTTCAAGTAAATAACGTAACTTAACAGTTAGCGAACTCCATTATAAGTAAAGCGTTAAGCTACGACAAACAAGTACTTATTTGACCTGAAAGAACTTAACATTTGACCTTGACCCTGTATTTAACACATTCTGACTTAGCATGAATAATTTCCAAACATTTCGTTTTGGACTCATTTCTACAATGATGTTGTCTCTTTTGTTTTGCAGGTGAAAAGGAACCGATGTTGAACCACAACCGTGGGGACGAGACTCCGGCCCCTCCACCACTCCGAAACAGACGCCAAAGTGCAATCGACAGGGCAGCCAGGCTGGTGGACATACACCACACGGTGGTACACGTGTCCACGGATATCGCAGTTGCAGGTAATGCAGTCTCTAATGCAAACTAACAAAAATATTTCATAAAATTTGCAGCCAACTTCTCATCCAATATCTCAATTTGGAGCCACGATGTAAAGTTACCATAGAAGCTACTAATCTCGACGATATCTTCAAACTGATAGTCGGTATTTGTCTGTAACATTTATAGGTCATACTATAAGAGTTCAATATAAGGTTTTGGTCGTTATTTTACTTCCGGTAAAAGCTATATTTTATTGTTGGTAGGAAAACTAATCTCGCAAAGACCTTTCATTTAACATTTCGCACGTCCTTTAGCATTTATTGTTTATTCATAAGGTGTTCCTCTGTCATTTCTGATTTCAAAAATAAGTGATTGTGGCAGACAGTCTTGAGACGATTGTGGAGCTGTCCTATTGGAGTATTCTCTTCACCTCCCCCCCCCTCTCTCTCTCTCCCTCACCCTCTCCCTTGTTTTTCGGAAAGTTTGAAATGTTGGTATACGATAAATATGCAATTTATAATCGCAATTAAGACATTTGAATACGTATGCAGTGTTTATGACAATTTGGCGTCGATATTTAAAATACTGTATGAAAGTATAGTCCTACATGAGATATCACTTAAAATGTAAAATTTCGTTAAAAATGAAGTGTAGTTTTCTTAAAGTGTAAATTAAAATCCTTGGGTTCCTTCTAAGGATGCACCCAAGGGAACGTGATAGGATATTCCTCCCAATTATGAACGGTCTTGGATGCTTCCCTTAGGATGCTCCTCCCTGGAAAATGCTTCCCAGGGAGCTCCTTGGGATGTTCCTTCCTAGGACTTCCCCACTGCGTCATTATGAGTCCTGGGGATGAATGGGGACTTTCTAGGAATCACCCTTGAAGGATGTGTGGTATATGGGCGGTTATTAGGATATAAATTGTTTCCTTTTGAAAGAAAAAGTCACCTTCCTCCGCTATTTTGCATCGGACTATTCCCAATCATCCAGATCTCAATGTACTGTATATTCCAATGCAATATGACTATCGTGTAACTCTTGAGCGCTCTAAATAAAATCTTATGCGAATTTCAAATAAAGTACTTGTGTATTTTCCTTTTGACAAACACTATGGGTTCTATATACAAGTTTTAAACGTACATGGAATCCCAGCTATCGAAAACTCAATGAGTTATTTCGCTATCTCTTTAGCAACACGGGCCCTCAAATTTAATCATTTATCGACAGTAAAAGATTTGCCAATGTCTTCATTTTGATTCCATTTTAAGAAAAACTCACAATAAACGTACGCCAACAACAACTAGAATTTTGTTTAACCACACACACATAACCAGCATTTAAATTAAGTATTCATGGGTTTCTTTTTCATTGACCAGTGTGTAAGTACGTCAAGCAACGTTGAATATAGAGCAATTTAATTAAGTTGGTTCCTGATTATATACCACTATACAAATCCCTCTTGCCAGTGATGGTAATTCAGATAAGTGGACATCCTTTCATTTAGCACGTGTAAATTGACTTAAGGTCTTTTATCCACTGCTACTGGACTAGGGAGTAAGTACTTGTGTCAGTAAGTGTTTTGGCGGAATGCTAATTACAATTGCGACATGCTGGTGCGGGTGTAGAGGTTACAGCATCAAAGAGTTAATTACCAATGGTTCTAAACTTAGAGATACAATATTCTGAAAGCATAAAACGTACGTTGCTCAATGATTAACATTTATTAATGATTTATCTCTGAGTCTCCTGCCACTTGTCTTCGGTTCATTTGTTGAGTGAATTTTCCCATTGATGTCTTTGTCAATCTAACGTCGAATTGATTGAAAAATTAGATCAGGGATTTTACTCCAAATGAATACTGCATTTGCTTGTAGACTAAAAGGTAACTGCAAGTTTAGGTATGTCATCGAACAATAATTTGAATTTTTACTTTTAATTACCCATCTGTATACATAGGGTAATGAAAGTATAGCATTTGGTAAAAACAAATTTCGACTTTTTGTGTGCATTTCTCCACAATTTGGAACATCCTGATTTCAAAAAAGTGCTATAAAAAAATGTCTATCTGTGTGTATGGGGTCAGCATAACTCCCCAACAAATTGAAATAAGAGGTTTACATTTTGCATGAGGGTTAGTGGTGGTCATGGGATTTACAATTAAGGGTTTCGTCAAAATCGCTCATGCGCATAAGGTAGCTGCAATGGACAATTCCCGCATTTTTTAAAAACGAGTGAAATTAGTACAAATTTATGAAGAATTTCTTTCTGATTTCAAATATTTAAACAAAAGTTCTTTAAGAAAATTTGTTATTTAAATATTAAGAAAAGAAATTTCTCCAAAACCGAGCCAAAACCAGTCCGATCAAAACTGTCAACAAAATTCGTGACGGAAAGAGATCTCTGCGTTTCTATGTTTATCGTGAGGTTTCTGCTAAATAGTTATCGTTAAAAAAGATGGCGTAGGTAGACCATTGCCACATTCCGTACAGGTTGAAGTAATTTGCGAGAAACTTGCAAATCTGGTTTCCGCTGCTGCATTTCAAGCCAAGATGTTTGAGATCTCTTTGCGTCACGTTCAATGCCAACAAAATGAGTCGTTTTCTCGCCAACCACTAACAAGATAATTTTGACCGCAAATTACAAAAAAGAAAAAGCGCATTGAGCAGAAATGTTTATGTTTATGACCTTTTCGAAACATTTAGAACTGAATAAAAAATAAAAAAATGCGAGAACTGTCCATTGAAAAAATCATGTTTTTTAATGATTGTTAAGAAATGGCTTTAAGGATTTTGATAAAAATCGCTATGGTAATGCCTTTTAAGGTGTTCTAAACATCCCCATATCCAAAATTCCCGCAATTTTTTTTTTTTTTTTTTTAATGGCATTAAAGTTCAAAACGAATGCTTTCAACACTGAGATCTTTTTCCTTGAGCATACCTCCTCAACGGTTGTTTTCACTCCTGTCCACAGTTTCAGCTATAAGAAAGGATTATATAAGAATTATCGAAAAGTATATAACCAAAAAATCACCTACTTGGCAAAGTGTTTTTTTTTTTTTTTTTTTTTTTTTTTTTTTTTTTTTTTTTTTAAAGACCCATACTGGAATTATCTCAAAAGATATCGCCAAACTGTCCACTTTTACTAAATGAATGATGAAAATATGACAAATGACACACATCCACGTCAGGGTTATAGTGTAATTGAAAGTTATGCGATGTTCTATACCCCTAGTTTTTTATAGAATGTAGAAAAGCTCTAGTAGATTATGAATATATTCTATTCTTCCGGGCAAAAAACAGACAAAACTGAGCAAAAAACTGACTTTGAATTAGTTGAACTATATCGTAATGCCAAATGTGTTATAACTTGACAAAAAAAGTAACTTTTTTCATCTAATTTTTAATTTTAGAAAATAGTAAGAGATTCGCCTTTCTCGTCGTCAAAAACTTACATCTTTTAAAAGTAAATCTAGTTTGCAATGAGTATTAAATCATCAGTGACGTAATATTTATCAGCGCAATCTATTTAAATAATATTTACATGCATCTGGGGCAGTGGCGGATATAGTTAAAGGGCAGTAGGGGCAATTATTCCTCCTAAGATATTTCAGACTTACTATACTTATTAAAACAATCAATTCGATGAGCTTAAAATTATGGTACGATTGTAAGAGTTCGGTGGCGTCATAAGTAACGTAATATTTTTTGCCAACTTGGCTCCCTTTTAATAGATGCAAGTAGACCGTCGCCAGATATTTGAATCGTCTGCAACCTTCTTAATTGAAAATTAAAGAGTGAGGGTTACCAAATAATAAAAAAAAAATGCTCCTTATTTGGCAAGTTATGGCGCATTTGGCAATTGGATTTAGTTCAACTTATTAAAAGTCGATTTTTGACCAGTTTCGGCCATTTTTGCCACGGCAGTCCAGTGGATTCGTAATCTACTCACTTTTCTCTAATTTCTATAAAAAATTCAGAATGATGTTCGATGAGGTCCAAAAATTGCAGCCGCCTTTCAGTCTATTACTATCGCTAGATTCGTCCTTGATCTGAAGGGGCGCCACCCCCAAACAGTGTTCCACGCCTCCACAAACGTCGCCAGTTGCAGATAATTAGTCCACAAATGCAAATTCATAATCCCTTATATATCTATTAGTATACATGAATACACACGTCTCGTTGGAGCACCTCAATTGAGGACATTGCAAATCCCCTTGTCCGCTGTCAGTAATCCAACAGGTAAACTTCCACTCCATTTGCTGCTAGTAAATTAACTTCGAAGTGTTGTTTTGGGTAGTATTGGTGATGTGTTTGATGGGGGTTGTAGCATTAGCAAAAGGGTTTTGGTGTTTGGGAATGTTAATTAAAAGTGTGAAATGTGTGTAGTGCTGACAACCACTGATGGATCTAAACTTCCTCAGTGAAACTGTGAACATTTGAAGGGTTTTATTCTGAAAGCAGAGGTTTAAATTGGATATTTTATATCAATGGACAATTCCCCCATTTTTTTTAAAAACGAGTGAAATTAGTTTATATTTATGAAGAATTTCTTTCTAATCCCAAATATTCAAGCAAAAGTTCTTTAAAACCCACTGACGGTCATGGGAATGGGCGAATTTTCCCAGTTGTTTTCCCTGCAATAATTTTTAAATTATATTTCTAATTCAAATACATAATTTTTTTTAAATCATTTTTTAGTTATTTTGTTTTAGATAGGTTATAGACTATTATCCTAATAAAAATACCTAAAATATATCTTATTTTAAATTGGATTTATCAACTTAAAAATGTTGTGTATTGCTAGAAAAACTGGGGATCCTAAGACGTATATATATACGTGCTTGACCATCAATGGGTTAAAAAAAAAATAGTTGTTTAAATATTAAGAAAAGAAAATGCCCGAAAACCTAATTCAATTGCAGTCCGATCAAAACGCTACATTTCAGTGGGACATCCTTCCGTTTCTATGGTTATCGTGAGGTTTCTACCAAATAGCTTTGAAATATTTGGCGTTGGTAGACAAATGGCGTAGTTGGCGCGATTTGCGAGAAACTTTCAAAACTGGTTTCCGTCGCTGCGTTTCAAACCAAGTTGTTTCAGATCAAGTGACGTCACATTCGGTTCGAGCCGAATGAGTCGTTTTACCCATCAAAATAAACCAGCGAATATAGGTTGAAAATTAAAAAAAGAAAAAGCGTAGTGAGTAGAAATTTCTGAGTTTATAGCCTTTTCGAAAAAATAAGGAAATTGTCCATTGTCCCTTTGTTATCCTTCGTTTCGTTTTTAGTGTATATTTTCTAATAATCATTTTCCTGTCAACTTGATGCGAGACACAATCACAATATTTTTATTCAAAAACAAGGAGGTAGAATCGCAGTGACAGTTCGAATTCGATTCAATGTCATTAAAGTGGCAATGGACAATTCCCGCTTTTTTTAAAAACGAGTAAAATTAGTTCATATTTATGAAGAATTTCTTTCTGATTCCAAATATTTAAACAAAAGTTTTTAAGAAAAATAGTTATTTAAATATTGAGAAAAGAAAATGCCCCAAAACAAGAGCCAAAACCAGTCCGATCAAAACACTCAACAAAATCTGTGACGTCAAAGCTTCCTTTCGTTTCTATGGTTATCGTGAGGTTTCTGCCAAATAGCTGGCGTTGAAATATTTGGCGTTGGTACACAATTGCTGTATGCCATGCCGGTTGGCGCGATTTGCGAGAAACTTTCAAAACTGGTTTCCACTGCAGCATTTCAAGCCGAGATGTTTGGGAAGCCTTGACATCACACTCAATTCGAGCCGAATGACTCGTTTTCTCACAAACGTGTAACAAGGGAACTTAGGTTTCAAATTAAAAAAAAAAGGGCATTAAGCAGAAGTTTTTCTGTTTATGGCCTTTTCGAAACATTTAAAACTGAATAAAAAAAATAAAATAACATTTTCAGACTTGTGACTTTGAGGAAAATAGAGCTTTGGAAAATTCTACATTTTGAGCAAAATTCTTTTAAAGGTGTTCCATCGAAATCTTATTTTAGTTTTACTATGTACAGCTTTGGAAGCATGTGCACTTATCATTTAGCATCCTGAATTTACATAAAATTGAATGTTAGTTATGTTTCACCTTTAGAACACGTTTTACCGCTTCCTGATGTTTTAAAGATAGTTATTTAAAATCATGAGAACATAGTTGAGTCATCCATTTCCAAAAGTGATAGTTACCTTAGGGGACAATTTTTCAAGAAACGAGAAAAACCTGTATTTTATTAAACTCAAGATTTAATTTGTGACTGTTATGTTTATAAAATCTGTAAATAAACTAGGAAATTTACAATTTACATGGTCTTAGGACGGTATTATTTTATATAAAGCAGTAATAAGCTGTTTTATTATGCCACTAGGCAGTTTTGGAAAAGTTTTTGGTAATTAGCTAGTTTTGGAGTTAGACCTGTTGCAATTAGCTAGTTAAAGCACTGTAAATGCAATTGGTCAGTTTTAGAAATCAAAAACAACAATGAGACTGAATGGGATGTTAAAAGTAGTTTGTTTTAAACTTCTTATTTCCACTTACACTCTTCCCAACTCTCACTTCTTCTTCAACATTAGCAATACTTAAACTTATTTTCTTTTACAAGATCACAAGAAAAGACAACATAACACGAGACATAACCTCGTAGAAATCAATCAACTTTTAATCAACACAGCTGAACCAAAATAACTGATTCTATAAAAGTAGCAGGTTAGCCAACAGTAATTATTAGTAAAAAGTGTAGAAATATAGTTCTGCACTGTGAAAATTTCCCCCAGTTTTTCAGAATAAACAATTTTGTGGAAGCTTACAACTAGTGGGTAGGGCTCTTTTTTATTACAACAAGCAAGTTTTGGAAATGACTTCATGAAAGCCACTGTCTTAAATGCTAGCAAGTAGGTAGTTTTGGATCAGTACCTGAGTTTGCAACAAGACAAATTTGGAAATGGAATGAAATGCAACTAGGCCCGGTTTGAATTTGTACTCGATTTTCAGTCCTTTTTTAAATAGGATTTAGAAACTTTTGCCACTGTAAAACTATTTTAAAATGTGTATCTCAGTTGCGCCAACAACATACAATTAAAATCTCAACTTTTCAAATCTTGTCAATTAGTAACTTTTGGTTGGTTGGTTGTTTTTCAAATTATCTGTCGCCGTCAGTAACACGAGGGCTATATTGCGCCAAAACATTCGTCATTAGACAAGCCAACATACATTTACAAACACCCATGCCTAACATGGGACTCGAACCCGCAACCTCACGGTCTAGAAGCTAGCACGCTAACCACTATACCGTTTGGTCGGCTAGTAACTTTTGGAAATGGACGACTCAGTTATCCTTTGTGCAGCTACAGAAATAAGTATACTATTCTTCGATTGCTCAATAGGAAGGAAGAAACATTAGGATATTCCGTACTTGAAAAAGTTAACTGTTTTGCCATTCTTGGTTAATCAAAATCCTTTGCAGGCTTATTTTACTTTTTATAACTTTGAAGACATGTGCTCCAATTTTCCTCCTTCTGACTTTATGGAAAGATGTGTACCAATTTTCAGGCCATGGCTTTATAGGAAGTTGAACGTTTGAATACTCCACAAACCAAACGGCCTTTCGTTTCTTTTAAGTTGGTTAAGTGAAATTAAAACATCGATATAGATAAACAACTTGGACAAACTGCTCTATTGTCAATGCAAAGAGAAAAACGCGCCGGGGATTGCGAAGCTGGTGAGATGATTAACCAATCACAGTTCACTTTCTTAGTTGGATGGGAATGCGAAAAACCTTGTAAAATGTTAGAGTATATATTTTTTTGCACATTATTACTAATTAAGATCTACTATTGACATTTCTGTTGTGTACAACCCAAAATTTTATTTGCAATCCTCGTCAATCCGTATTTTTATCCCACCAATTGCATCTGGCAACGGCTTCATTTTCCCAGCGTTAGGCAGTCTATCCAGTTGTTTATCTATATCGATGGATTAAAATAGCTTATAATTATTGTATCCGTCCTAAATGACATTTGAGCCAAACTTCGGAGCTATATGGCAAATAGAAGAACTAGGGATGAATCAGTGAATGCTTTTATATTAAGGAAAGCATACAGCAAAGCTGTTTTCATTCTCCTGTGTCTGACATATCTTTGGAATGAACCACATCCTCTGTGTATAATACAGAAAAAGAACTGCTTCAACAGACAAAGTTCCAATTGGATAAAAAAAAATATTATAGCCTGTAAAGAAAAATGAATACAAATATTCAAATAATAGTTTCATCGATCGATATTTTTATAAAGCTCATAAATTACCGCATCTTTTGAGATTTGAATCTACTTGCCAATACTACTTCATGCCATTAATAATTAATATTATTCTCATACATTATGATGGAACTTGCAGAGTTTAAAATGTTTCAATTTTCCCAAAGACTTAAAAGGGGACACTTATTTCACTTCGAATTCGATGCTTATTGGGAAGATTTTAAGTTCAATCATACAAGAACTAAATAGGCTATTGGAAAGAAATTTGTCTTCCCATCCATATAATATAGAAAGTATTGTAATCGTCCAAAAATTCGACTTCAATTTGTTTTGCGTATATTAGCTTAAGGTATACATGTACAATTGAGATGATTTTCTTTAATTTTTATGTTATAATTACAAACTTTTTGGCAGTATATCAGAATTAAAAATGATGCATTTTTATATATAAACTTTTTTTATCCCTCAATTTTTTAATCGGCTAATTGCAATTAAAGTGATCAATTAGGACATTAGTAGAACATATATAAATAAACTTGTAATTAACTTAGAGGTATTATTTTTATTGAAAATAAGAGATATTATATTGAGACATGTTCCTATGGAGAATTTTGAATTTGGCTTCAATATTTATTTAATTATAAGTTTTTAAATAAAAAGTTTTAAAAAATACATAGTTTTTAACAAAAAATTAGGATTAAAATCTGCATAAAATATTTGTTTATAACAATATGTATTAGATTCTCCATAGAAAACGCATTCGCAATTATTGTCTACAAAACAAAATTGGAATTTTGTGAATCGGACCATTTATTATGAAGTTATGACCGTTGGCCTAAAGTCATATAAGACCAAAATGTCATTCTTCAGAAAACGCGTTTAAAGTTTACTGCACTAAGGAACTTGATACAAAACAGGTTCACAAAACCTACTGTAATTTAAAAAGTAATTTGAGTCTCAGAAAAAAAATGGTATCATTTTAATGATAATGAATTCGGAAATATTTTAAAAACAAAAAACAAAAACGCAGTCTTGAGTCAAATTTCGCGATTCCTAATGTATATGTATGCCTTAACATGGCAAGCGGATTTCAAAAATAAAAAAAAATTTAAAAAAAATAGCGATGGCATCTCTCTGTCCGATAATCCATTGTTCTTCAAGATAGAAACTGTACCTTCAGTTTTAATTAAACTCGAAAGGTACATATATTGAAGTTAGTGGATAATTGTGTTTAAACGAAAATTATGTACAAGTAGAGCTCAGAAATCAAGATTTTCTTTCTATTGCATATCGTAACAATGAAAGCAATGCATTGGTAACAGATGGGGAAAATAATGTACACCAACGAATATATGTAAAATGCTAATTATTCAGATCATATTTTATTTTATGTTGCTCAAAAATATTTTTACTTCCAATAAGCTTATTTAATTAATTTCAATTATTTTATTTTGTCTTTCACTACATTAATGCATCAATAAGCTTACAGAAAAGCTACTTCAGTAAACATCATTCTTTACCAAACTAAAAACTGATTTTGTTACCAAATTGTTAGCCAAGTTTACTAATTCATTAAAAAACTAATTCAAAACAACCAAAAACGCTAAATGAGGGATTTTTTTTTTTTTTTTTTTTTTTTTTTTTTTTTTTTTTAAATATATCCTAGATGAAAAAAGTTCAGAAGACAATGTTTATAAAAAAAAAATTGTGTTAGTTACCAAATGAAAACAACAAGACTATTTCGAAAATATATCACGTATGCAGCTTACTACTTTTTCATTCAAGACAGCTTACTATCTTTTTATATTAGGCCAGTAAGATAAAGGATAGCAACAAAGTGTAACATATATACTCTACAAATGTAAGATTAAGGGTAACATATGCTCTACAAATGTAAGATTAAGGGTAACATATGCTCTACAAATGTAAGTTTAAGGGTAACATATGTTCCACAAATGTCAGTAAAAGGGTAACAATCTAAATTTTTGTACCAGAACGTAACGTAAAGATCACCACTATTAGAGGGACCAAACTGGTCCATATTAATAATTAGGGAACCAAGTTAGGAAACCATCAAGGTGTCTATGAAAACAAAATCACTAAAAATATTCAAATTACGATAGTAAAACAATCATATGAAATAAATTTTTTATCAGTCGTAAATTAATATTATACCACAAAAAACGTTATTCACTTTTCTTTGGAATTAATCACAACACCTCAACGGGTGGTCAAAAGATTCAATAATCTTTCCAATCACATTACTTATCAAAAACAAAATTCCATATAAACGTAGTCCTAATTCCACGTCTCATTCTATATTACTCCGTAATCCATATTACGCGTTTGATCCATATTAGGCAACCTTCCCTCAATGCCAATTTCATGCTTTTTCCCATGAAATTATTTGAATTTGACGTTATTAATATATGAAGAAAATTTCAAACAAAATTCGTTTTAAATTCTGTTTGTATTTATAAACTTAGGATATGGTATGGTATACCAGTTCTTCGACAGCTAATAGTGATTTAAAACATGTTTTATTCAATTTGCGAGACAAATAGAACGAGTACTCAAACTTGACAAAGTGGAATGAATTCTAATCCATTCTAAAGAGAGTAGACGTGATCCATCTTAATCAACTTGAGCACCTCTTCATAAAAGATTCTGTTCCAGCAATTCTTCGTTGTTCATTATTTAGACAATATTGAGATAAATTTAGTGAGGGGGAAATGTACATGGTAAACCAAATTAGTGCGTGGTGTAGTCTGGAAGATGTTCTGATGAAAATATGTTTATAAAATTTTATATGCTGTGCACTTCACCATATATAATAAACAATTTCTGTTTTATTTCCAGTTTTGGACTAAAATATTTACATAAATAGGAGACTGACTTAGAAAGCTAAAATTCGGAATTTAGTAGGTGCACAAATATATCTTGTTACTTTGTAAAGTACTATTCCTCAAAAAAAGATGGACGTCTGAAAAAACCGCGTTCCTAAAATTGCTATTTTAAAGCCTAGAGAAGTTAGGAAACTGGAGTTTAGAATTCAAATAGTCCATTGGCCACAAGAATGTTTGGACCCATTTTGTATGGAGAAATACATCAGGGAAAAATACACCAATTCCCAAAATTGCTTCTTTGAATCCCAGAAGAAGTAGAAATCTCAAAGTCAGACCACATTATCAGTCCATATTGGAGAAAGAAAATATTTGAAAAACGAACGTCTGTAATAATGATATAAATTTTTCACAAGTCTTTCAACAACAATGAAATTATCAGGTCACCTGATCCGAAGAAACTGAAATGAAAAGATGCCAACCCATCTAATCAAATTTGATTCTTCCTGTTAAAATAAAATATATAAGCTTGTGCACTACACGTTTATTGAAAAACTGATGCAAGGACTACGTCTTTCTATTTATTCAAGATCGGTTTTCTCAATCCATACTAGAAATTAACGATTACTTTTGCTGTCAAAAAGGCCATCAAGGACGCTAACTTAGAAAAAAAAATTTAAATAATTATCGCCAAACTTTCCAACTTGATATTTTTATCATTAAAAATACGAAAGCACAAACAATAAATTATGCCAGTCTAAACCAAATGTCAGAGCTGTGAACAGTAATGTAGAGTAATTGATTAAATGTGCGATTTTCAACACAATCCTGGTTTTGTATAAATAGCGCTTGGTAGACTCCTTTATTGCTATAATCCGAGAGACTGCTTACAAAACTGCTATTGGTAGGTCCTGTATTGACAAGTCTAAATATTAGTTGGTCTTTGACCCTCATTCTGATCAGCATCATTCTAGATCTAAGATTATTAGTTTGTATATTATAAAGATATACTGGTAATGGACAATTCCTGCATTTTTTTTTTTTTTTTTTTTTTTTTAATTTTTTCAATTCTAAATGTTTTGAAAAGGCCATTAACACAAAAGTTTCTGCTCACCGCGCTTTTTCTTTTTTAATTTTAGACCTAAGTTTGCTTGTTAGTTTTGGCGGAAAAAACGATTCATTCGAATCAAAACTAATATGACGTCACTTGATCTGAAACAACTTAGCTTGACACGCAACAGCGGAAACCAGTTTTTCATCTAGCCAACCGGTAAGGGATACAGAAATTGTCTACCAAACACACACCAAAAATTTGGCAAAAACCTCACGATAACCATGGAAACAGAAGAAAGTTGTGACGTCACAGCTATAAAGTAGCGTTTTGATCGGACGTGGTTTTCGTGTATTTTCTTTTCTTTATATTTAAATAAGTAATTTTTTTTAAGCACTTTTGTTCGAATATTTGAAATCATGAAGAAATTCTTCACAAATATAAACTAATTTCAATCGTTTTTAAGAAAATGCGAGAATTGTCATTAAGAAAATCTTTGTTTACCCCAATAAATTCAGCCGGAAGTGTCCAAAAATTTTGGTAAAATAATAAAATGCAAACTGCCTGTCAAATCTTTCATAACCCAGCTACTACACAACGAACATACTTTTACGAAAGCCCTCTGTGAATATTTTAACGAGAAACTGAAGCATTGATTTTCCTCTTTCACCAACTAATCTTTTTCTTTATGGAACTGATTTGGCTGCATTATTACGAATCAATTTGTGTCGTTGGGAGAAAAAAAAATGAACCAAATCTTCATGAGTTTTCAAAAGATGAGATTGATTGGCAATGGAGAAGATGAGCAGCTCGGTTTCTCGTTGAGAATTAAAAAGCGGAAATTGGTGGAAGAAACTTCATCATTACTTGATAAATTGTAACAGAGCTAGCCAGTGACTTATATTTCTACACTTTAAGAAAAATTTCTTTGCTCTTCCGGTTTAATGTATTCAAGCATTTGCATGATATTACTATTTATATATAAATCTCTATATTAAAAAAAATATTCCACACGCAAATTTTCATATTTTTCTGATGTTAGGTTAAATTATTACTTTCAACTAACCATATGTTACATAGGGTAATGAAAGTATTGCATTCGATCAAATATATGTATATATATATATATATATATATATATATATATATATATATATATATATATATATATATATATATATATATATATACAAACAAAATGAAAAGAAGAACACGGCAGATATTTGGAATTTCATTTGTCGTATTTCTTTTGTTTACATGTTTTTGATTTTATATTTGTAATTTCATTTTTGTTCCGTGGTTATTAATCTATGTTTGTATTTATTTATTTATATATATATATATATTGCATTTCTTCATGTGAACGTGGTGAGTTCAAAAAAGTTGTCTAGAAAGAAATTATGTGTGTCTGTCCGTGGTCTGCATAACTTCCGTACGAATTAACCTACAATGTTCAACTGTATAGCGTACGGGTATTTTCCATTAGACATCTGCCATTGAAAAAAATTTCATGTTTTTCCGTAATTGTCAAAAAACAGCGCTAAGGATTTTGTACAAACTCGCTCTGATAATGCATTTTAAGGTGTTCTAAACAATGCCTCCGAAATTCCCGTAGAATTGCAATAAAGACACAAAAAGTTGTAAAATGAATGTCTTTAACACATAGCTCTCATGCCTTGATCATAGCCGAACCAACGACTGCTTCTCCTATGTTTCATTTGCAAGAAAGGATCATGTAATATTTATCAAAAAATACACCGCCATTTCGGCATTCTAGCTGGGTTTTTTTTTTAGTCAATGTAATAATTTTCGCTATCGCCAAGCTAGCAAATTTTTTTTAATAAACGAAAACGGTAAATTACACAAATCCATGTGAAATTTAAATGCAGTGGCCTGTATTAAGTACAATTGAAATTGTGTGATGTCCATCATCTGTAGGTTTTTTTTTTTTTTTTTCTATTGTTTTTATTTTTCTTAATTTTTGTTTTCAAAAAATTTCCAAGTTTTAAGTTATTTTCTTGTTTTGAATGTCAATACAAAATGAGGACTAGAAATGGAAAACGACCTAAGTCCAAAAAAGAAAAAATTTCAGGAGAGCCGAAAAATTAAAAACACTTGCATCTGGTACTTAAGACTATGACTAAGAACCAGATTGAATTTGAACTATTGCTACTGGAGCTTTGGACGTTCTCCACTTTGTTTAGCTTGGTCTTGAGGATATTTTTCCGTAAAAAAAAGATTTTCGATTTTTTTGGTACTGAGGTCATTTTCCATTTCTAGTCCTCAATTGGTGTTGTATATTTAAGTGTCGTCTGAACGGGCATCTACCCCTTTACGGCCAAAGCATAAACGCTTAAGGTGTACGTATACCCTACAATTCACGAAAATCGATAAGAATATTCATTTTTTTGTTATTATATAGTAATATTCTCTGATACTTTAGCTTTCAAACAATAATAAACGTGTGAATATATCTTTAATAGTTTTTAAGTTACAATCAATTATAGGTAGGTGCTTCTTCTGTTAGATACCACGCTTTTAAATCTTTAAACCTGTTTTCTGACGAACTGTATTTTATTATGTCACGCTTTATTCAAACAACGATAATTCAACAACAAAATGTTCAATTGTAATTTTTTTTGTATCATAGTAATCTATATATTATACTAGATGTTTTGAAACTCAATTATATAATATTGGTTGAGAAATTGATTTTTTAGGGATTTTTAAAACTTAGAATTCTTTGAAAATATGGATTTTTTTCATGTTTTCACACAAAATAAATTGTAAAACAAAAACTCTTCTATATAAGAAACTTAATTGAGTTTCAAAACAATAAGAATAATATTTCGAATGGTTTCCAAGTAGAATTGCGTTTCTAAGTAAATTAGAATTTTTTATATATCATTGTTTGAAAAAGGTACCAATTATCTAATTAAAGTTTAATTAACAAATTAACAATTGCCGAAATTAGAAAAAAAATTTATGAAATTATTTTAATCATATATACTCTTTAACTAATGTAAAAAATAATTGAATTTTTAAACTCAGAAGTACAAAAAAAATGTTCTAGGGTATACATACACCTTAAAATGTAAAAAAGAAATATGTCTTGTAAAAGGTGTTCGATGTCGTACCAAAAGCTCTCGATCAATTATGATTTTTTCACCCAAGACTAAATATTTCTGTTTAATTTCAGGTGATGTTGTGAGATCACCAGAGAAGACGGGCAACGGCAGCCATGGCAGCCCATTCGTTACGAAGATCGAATGTCCCAACTCGCCAGGGAACAAAAACGCTTAACACAAAACTAATATAGAAACGGTTTTATCTCAGAAGTGGCTGCAAGAAATGACGGAACTTTTTTTTTAAAAAAAAGAGATGAACTCTTTAAGGGCATCGGGTTTTCATTCTGTTTCACACACCGAATTCGAAAATGGAATCAGCGATGAAATGTGAGTTTAGGAAGGTTTGGTGAATTTAAGGGTTTCTCTATCGCTGAAGCCAATAGTGTTTAAAGTTTAAAAAATTTCCAAACCAAAATGGCTGCTGTACAAACGAAATCAATAAAATTCTCAAGTTTTCTTAATAGTGGAATACTTGTGGTAACGTATACTGACTGCTAACGGGGAAATATTGGTTTTGAATATTTTTTCACCGCAAGATCTTAAGAGAAATTAAAATATATTATAAATTTTAAAATAAATTTAAAAAATATATAATTATAAATTTTAGTGTACCAACTCCCCTTAAAACAACACTAATAAAAAAACTATTAACAAAATGTGAAGAAAACATAATTACTGGTTTCGTCTTATAAATTACTTAAAACTTTTTATAAGCTATAGTTTATACTTATTTTTAAAGCGATTTATTAATGATATTTTGTTACTGGTGCGTCACATTGTGCACCCCTAATAAAAAAATTCATATCATTCCAAGTAATACTTCCGTACAGACATTGTATCCCAAAAAATAAACCGTTATGACCATGGGATAGAAATACAAAAATGACGACCAACTACAGTAGGCACAAGGTCCATCAAGGTTGGTCCAATTTAAACTTTTCTGAACATTCCAGCAGTCTTTTAACTCATTAAAGGAGACTTCGAAATGGATAAAAAGTCATTGTTTTTTTAACTTTTAAATTGTTTATTTTAGATTTTTTTTAAGGTATATTTCGAATTTTTCAGAAAATTATTTTTATGATTTTTAAAAAACGTTAAGTGGAACCACAATCGCAGTTTATTGGCAAAAAAAAGAAACTAAAATTTCGAGTGGTAAGTTTTATTGCCAACCGTCGTTAATGGATTAACCCTTTTCACTCGTATGTCTCCGTATGGGGGACATCACTCGTTTTACCATCGCGCTCGTATGTCCCCGTACAGGGGACATCGCATCTGTATTGGGCAAACTGTGATAACTTAACCAAAACATTTCTGTTCGAAGTATTTCTAAGTTAATTTGCTTTGGTGGAGGTGCCGGCATTAAGTTCCGCCCCTAAATATTGTTTATATAGTTTGTTCATATTATTACATTTCTTAGATTTTTACCCTTTTACGCTCCGAACCATTCTGGATGGCTACCAGCAGCTCAGCTTAGTGTTGACCTTGCGACAGAAAATTTCAACAAACCCAACCATCGACAAACTCTCCTTATCACTCCTTTCAAGTGGTGCAGAAAAGGCTCGGATCGTCGTGAACCAACACTTCTCACGTTCTCTTTTGACACAAAACCCCACTGAAATGTTTTTTTTTTTTTATATATATATATATATATATATATATATATATATATATATATATATATATATATATATATATATATATATATATATATATATATATATATATATATATATATATATATATATATATATATCTTGGTAATTTTATAATATTTTGATTTGATTTCTTGTGCCATTTCAAGAGAAAACTTCAGGGAAACATGTATTTCTGAAAAAGTTGTGCTGGAAAAAGTTTAATTCTCCGTAATCACAAATAAACTTTAATATCCCTTGAGAGGGCACATCCGAGTGATATGCTAGATTACTATGTCCCCTGAGAGGGGACAGTGGAATGCAAAGGGTCAATGCGGTGTAGTGTAATATACTTAAGTATTCTTAGTAGTTTCAATAAATTATTTTGACACGTTGAAAAATAAAATATTATGTGGCCACATTCCCATCCTAGGTCAAGGGGTGTATTCAGGGGCTATATTTTTAAATTTTTGATTTAAGGATGGTAAACCTTCTAGTTAAATTGGAACACCTTTCCATCAAAAAAATTCATCTTGATTGAAGATGAAAAAAATTCCGAGTTATTTGCTAACTTTCTAAAGCATAATTACGAGTGCAAAGGGTTAAAATTGTTGACATTTTACTATGTGGTCCGGCAGATTGTTCCACTTATCAATTACTGTATTGTAAAAATAATGCTTCACATTTTCCAAGTTAAAGTGCGATTTCAATAGTTTATATGCATGACCTCTTGACGATCCCTTGTCTGGGTGGCTGCAGAATTTGAGAAACGAAATTCCCTGACATTTCCCTGATTTCCAAAGAATTCTCTTAAAAATTCCCTGATGTGCATTTCTACCGACGTTTATGTTATAGGACGCTTCTAAGTTATAGGATAACTAAAAATCAAACGGAAATAATAAGGTTTCTAATATATTTCTTTTGACAAAAAACGCAAGGTAAGATGAAAAATAATCATGTCTGTAAAGGATGCATTCAGATTGAAGTTTGAAGATTTATTTTAACAATAAGGCGCCGGCGAATTTAAGTTAGAGAATAACCAAAAATCTAACAGAAATATTACGCAAATAATTGTTCCATGCATAACAATGATCCCAGATAGTAAAAAAATAAAAAGCCGAACATCAACAGATGGGAGGGAGGGGAATAGCCGGTTAGGCTTAGCTGCTGAGAATAGAAAAAGGTCGGAATCGTAGTACTCCCAAATCGGCCAACTAGTCAGATCTTAAGTGGCTTTTACAAAAAACACATGAATTTTTTATTTTCAATAGCATTCGCACCGGGAATGCGAGAATGGGGGAAAAAAATTCAAAATTCCCTGATTAAAGAGTAATTTGACAAAATTCCCTGATTTTTCCAGAAGAGTGAAATTCCCTGACATTTCCCTGAATTCCAGGATCTGTTAGCCACCCTGCTTGTATTGACCTATTAAACCCTTGAAATCGCCCTATTTAATAAATTTAAACAGCTGGATCAAATCCCCTTTGGACCTTCTTTCTTTCAATGTATACATATTAAGTTCCTCAAGACGGATTTACACGCTACCAGTCGAGATTCCGAGGTTACGGGTTCGAGTCCCGTGTTAGGGATGGGTGTTTTTAAATGTATGTTGGCCTGTCTAATGACGAATGTTTCGGCGCATTATAGCCCTCGTGTTGCTGACGGCGCCAGATAATCTGAAAACAACCAACCAACTAGTCGAGATTCCAGTCTAGATCGCCAGTCTATGACGTCACCTGGCTACTGGTTCCAGTAAACCAAACATTTTCTATTTACTGGCGCCGGTGATTCCCATCAACCAATCACATGCGCTCTCTCGTGATCACCGATAGACGGAGCAGCGATCGCTTAGATGACGTCACAGAACTGGAGATCTAACATCGATGATCTTAACTGGAACTCCGACAGGTAGTGTGTAAATCCGGCTTCAAACTAGCACCATTATTCAATATCGAGTTTCCCTTTATCATTTTCGTTGCTCTACGCTAAAGAGATGACCCCTGAAGACGATTCTTCTTAAATTATTTATTTTTTTCCAAAAATTTAATTCTCTTACTCGAGATACATTTTACAATAATTAATAGTTTAAAAAACTAAAAAAATACGCTTTTATAGAAAAGTGAACTAAAAAGTGGAAAATAATTTTAAATAAGTTTGAAATAAGAATAGAGTGATTAACAAGAAATATTTATTTTATCGTAAAAAAGCGTGGGGTGCTTTTTAAGATATTTTCAACAATTGACATCAAGCACCCCACGCTTTTTTACGATAAAATATTTCTTGTTAATCACTCTATTCTTATTTCAAACTTATTTAAAATTATTTTCTACTTTTTAGTTCACTTTTCTATAAAAGCGTATTTTTTTAGTTTTTTAAACTATTAATTATTTTCTACTTTTTAGTTCACTTTTCTATAAAAGCGTATTTTTTTAGTTTTTTAAACTATTAATTATTTTCTACTTTTTAGTTTGGTTTTCTATTAAAGCGGGTTTTTTTAGTTTTTAAACTATTAATTATTTTTTCTGTAAACTATAATTTGTTTTTAGTTAGTGTATAAAACTCTCCAGTTGTTTCTGCCAATAGTCACATGCTTGTCTCAAATTTAAGTCATGTGTATGCCTTAGTACACACCGTATTACTTGGCACAAAACACTACCGTGTCTCTGAATATGAAAAATCACTAATCCTGAAGATCCTGGTAAGGATAATGCGACTAAAAAAAACACGCTTTGTATAACTGTCGTTCAAACGGCACACCAGGATTCGATTCCGGAGAAGGTTGGTTGGTAGGAATTTAACGGCGCAAGGGCAACACGAGTTAATCCTTGTGATAAAGCGACAAACTTATTGAATTGCCATCGGTCCTTAAGTATGCCAAATTTCGAGTTAATCCGACGTTTTGAAGGGGGTCAAAATCATGTTCAAAGATTCCGTTACATACATACATCTGAAGCTAATAAAAGCGTATTAAAAATCCAAAAGGCCTTTTTCAGTCGAATTATAGCAATTTTGTAAATGAATCTCTTAAGTGTAAAAAAGTGGTCACGTCCAATTGAAAACCTATTGAATTGTTCCTTTTTTACATTTAACGATCCAAATATGCCATGATTTTTTTACCTGGTATTTTTGAGTAATTAAACTTTACGAACAGCAAATACTCCCTATATCAAACGCTTCTTCATATTCAATAGATGAAGAATCACATCCAAATTCTTGGTCAGATAAGACAAATCAAGATTTACGCCACTGCCATTTTGGTTTGGAAATATCATAACACTAATGGCATGGTTGCATTTGCTGATAAATACCGAATGAATATTATAATGGTGGCAAGGAAGGGTCGAATTTTCAAGGAAGGTTTCAATTTGGTGTGGTAAGACAGTTTGAAAATCTACCCAAATGACAGAAAATATATATATATGAATTGTTTAACATAAAGGACTTCTTCGAAAATGAACTTCCAACTCAGAAGTTGACTTCAATATTCCCAAGATGTTCACGCTAAATACTTCTATGCAAATTATGTTATGGAGAATTATAGTGAAATGCTTTCCATAGAATTTCTGAACATTAACATCATACAGCTGTCATTAAAATATGTGGACCAATAATAATTTTAATTTTAGCAGGGTCGTACGCTGGATTTGTATACAGATTTTTTTAGAAAGAAATTAAGAACAATTTTTTTGAGATTTTAACGAATGGAAAGATTATGAATTTTAGGATTTTTTCAATTGTTCAATTCTTTTCATACTTTTTCGATCAATGTAAAACCGAAAATTATAAGTATATATTCAAGTGTACAACCCTGGCACACTTACCTTCGACCAATTTTGAGTTGAAGTTGCTGTTATGAGTGGTGAAGAATGCAAATTCTGAACTAAGATTAAAAAAAAAAGTTTCTAAAAGTTATTTTCTTTTGGTAAAAATTTAAAATTTGTGAATGACTTGACTATTCAAATACACAAAATACCAGTAATCTACAAGTTCAAATCACTGACCTCCAACTGAAAATTCTAGATAGTGCATGTTTTTCTAACTCGACACCGAATAAGGTTTAATAATCAACGTTAACATATATGCTAGCAGCTCAACACCAATCTAGTTATTGCCTGTTAGTAACCAATGGCAATCTATTACACTGCATTAGATGGGGTGAGCATGGTAGCACTTTAATTGGCTTCATATGCTTACAGAGCAGAAAGCCCTTACGAGCTAGTCGGAAGATACAGTTACGAGTTCAGAGATTAAAATATTTATATTTAACCTTCTAACAAAAAGAATCTATATAACCTTCCAACCAAATTTCTCTTTAACCTTCCAAACAAAAAATCTATTTAACCTTCCAACCAAAAAATCTATTTAACCTTTTAAGAAATTTTCATCGCATGAAAAATTTTGAATAAAATTACTCACTTGTAAAAAACCTAACAAGCTATTACTAAAAAGTAGAAGTCAAATCAATAAGGATAACCATTGAATCCATCACAGCCTAAATGTCGTCTCAGTATGGTAGGATTAAAGAAAGGTAAGATATTAGGTGTCAGCACCTTGTCATCTGCAGAGTTCTAAATTATGAGGTAAAAACACTGATCTCCATCTGCAACATCTAGATAGTACCTGCTTTCCAAATAATTTGAACCCTTGGATGGTTTAACAAACATGACAGAGATCTATATTAACAACTTTCCCCCAAACTATTTAATGTAAATTGGTAACCAACAGATACCTAAAGTACAGCATAAGATGGATAACAGCATGGCAGCTTTTCAATTGGCATTAACACTTACAGAGTAGTAGCCATTTATGTGTTATCCAGACGTTGCAATTAGAGATAAGGAGGCATTAATAGCTTTAAGC
Source organism: Linyphia triangularis (assembly GCA_963978545.1). Lineage (NCBI taxonomy): Eukaryota > Metazoa > Arthropoda > Arachnida > Araneae > Linyphiidae > Linyphia > Linyphia triangularis. Next base: position 106,750,578 of record OZ021724.1, read on the forward strand.
CTTCGGCTTAATAGTTTAAGTAAATAAAAAAATCTTATCTCTGTTCGAATTTTATTACTTTAATTTTAATTACTTTAAAGTTTGGTGTACTTATCAATTACAACATGAATATGTTTTAAATATCTTCTGGAAAAAAATTGAATATATTAAATGCAGAACAAGTACATACAGAAAACCCAACTCAAAATCATATTCCATTAACAAAATTAAAAATAGTATATATTTTTTAAATTTAATGTAAAGTAGTTGGTGATATTGATACCAAATATAATTGAAAACGTTTCAAGTACACAAAACTTAGAAGTTTCATCTCTCATAACAGTATCGAAAACTTAAATTTTGCATCTCGATTGTAATTTATTTCTAATCTGGCGTCAACATCTTTGACATCAGCATGAGACTATTTTGTCTTGGAAAAGAATTTAAGGGAAGCAAAAGAAGAAATCTGAAATGTTCTACATTTTACTCCAAAATATCTTTTTGGTGCTTAACAAAATGTACAAAAAAAAAAATGTGATCCCTGTTACATCCTTGTATTGTGTTTTATTTCATCAACCAACACCATCATTCATGAAATTTAAAAAAAAAAAAATTACAGACCAAATAAGTTGTCCTTCAGTTTTGTTATTTTATAGTTTGAAGAGTAGAGTGTTAAAAGAATATTCAAAATCATGCAAATTGTAGCCACTTTTCAATTTGTACAACAAGTTTTTAAAATGTTCTACCTTGCCTCAAAACTTATACCACACTTTCAGAAGAAAACACAACAGAAATCCCCCAATGACATATCAATGACCAAACTTTGAAACCTTGTAACTTAAAAATCCTACTTCTGCAATGTCTTTCAATTTAAGAGGCTTTGCAAAGGAGAAAGTAACGATGATTAGATAGCAAGTACCACTATATTCAAAATAATGAATGAACCCAAAATGAGATGCGAGATAACTTCAGGAATGAGAGTGATCAGAGAGCAAACAGGTTGAAATCCAAAAATTCATTAAAAAAGCAAGCGGAAACGATGATACCTAAAAGTGTCAAAAAGGCTCGAGTAAGGAGCAATATTGTAGCGCTTTGGACTCGATCAACATTTGTTTTGGTTGTCTGAGCACATGTACAGAACCTTAAAACACTGAGGTGGTCACATGCTTCACTAACCAATCGTAGAAGGGCAGTGCCATTTGCAACCAATTACAGTACAAAGAGCATCCCGATCGCAAGGAGCTTGTGAAGTAATCTGCGAGGAAAGGGATGTAAAGAGGGAAAATCTTTAGTTTAGACATAAGGAAAAGGATACTTTTTGAAGGAAAAACTGGTTTAGATCAGAAAAATGCAGATCCTTAAAACAGGGACAAAAAGGATGAAAATATATATAAAAGCAAAAAAGGAGAAATTCCTCCAAAAGGAGGAAAAATTTCATCCCCGCACTCTTAAGTGATAGAAAAAAAAATTCTGGGATTTTTATTTATACCAAAATCTTAAAATTGATAAATTGCAAGCTACAAGATTTCATTGTTCAATCCTCAATATATTAAAAAAAAAGAGAGACGATCAATGGAGTTATTTTATCAACCAAAAATCAATCATTCAATTTAAATAACGGACACATAACTAAAGATGCTATCAATGAGCTCTGAAAAATGTGTATTAAATTAAAACCTCTAAATTTCACATTGGAGGTTGATGTGGTTACTATGGCAACCAAACAAACATCATTGACGAATCATTTAATACATTATCCATGCACCTCCGCGAAACATGTATTATGTGGTCTACAGGTCTGTGGTCTACTAAATAAATCATAACTTCACCAATGTGTTAACAGTTAAACTAATTTGTAGTCTGATATATAGAGTAGAGGAGCATGATTAACAAGGCTACATGGAACACACTGAAATAGTATTTGTAATTTTTAAATGAGAGGTTTCAATTTCCTAGTTTTACAAGAAATATTGCTCAAGTTGACCTTCTGATATATTGACAGGAGTTGTTATCAACATCAGTTTTTCTAAAATAGATTTTAGTATTGATTCATTTAACAATATTTTTACCTATTAATTAACAAAATACTAAAAAAAAAACTACCCCGTTTTACAAAAAATAAAACACTATAATTTAAAATGCATATGCAATGTAATTTAGTAGCAAGCAATATGGTCCAAAACAAGGAATCAGATAAAGTATTTTATTTACAAACTGTAACAAAAATTGTTTATAAAACTAAATGATCTTACTGAAAATACAGCTTCATACAGAGTATGAATTTTACTACTTTACTACAGAAAATAATGATTACACTGGAAATAAATTTACAATATGTAAATTTTGGATAAATCTCCAATATATAAATATTTGATTTTATAATACAAATTTAAACTAAATTATTAGTTTTCAACTAGTCTATTAAGCCAGAAAACAGATAATTTCAAACTAAGGAATGATTATTATTTGGGAAAATTGGTAACCCCAAAAATTATATATCGATACTTTGGCACAATTAAAATCTCTTACAAATATAATTGAATAAGAACCAATTTGCTAAAATAAATTATATGTAATAAGTAGAAAACTATGCTAACATTTATAATAAGGGTTGATATATATGCATAGCATATGACAAAATTTAAAATATGCATAAATAACTTGCTGAAATGAAATATAGATATGCACTAGTTCATTATCCCTTACACTTAAAAAAATTAATTTACATATCTGGCAACAAATTGAATTAAATAATAAACCATCGTCAATAAAACTAATGATTTCTGGGAGTAAAAACACAATTTTCATCATAAAATCGGTACTTTTTTTATCACACTGATAAAATACAGCAAGCTTTTGATAATCAATAATTAAAACCAACACAACTCTAGACAAAAAGAGTGAAACAATTGCTTCAAAAACCTTTGTATTTTTCATTCTTTTCAACTTTCATACATTCACCGAAACCTTCCAAATTTTTCTTTGTGACCATTACCGATTTACCCAACTTTTCTTGGCATTTACCCTGACAAGTGCAACAGAAATACAAAAACTCCCATTTTACCTTAAAATTTACATAAAATCTATATATATATAAAAAAAAAAACAATCTCAAATCACATGGTACATGCAAAACAATTACCCCACAACAAGTAACACAAATGTGCTCTCAAGTTTCAAGATTAAAAATGAAATTCAATCAACTATAACAATATAAAAATAAATATAGTAAATAAAATTCAACATGCACGACAACACAATGAATTCTCATTTACACACAACACAACTCCTGGGCACAGCTTCGTGCAGGAGACGTAGGCTGCTTTGTAGAAGATTCGAAATCAGTCTAATAAACCATGATTGGTTAACTCCAGACATCCGCCGAGTACCTTCTCTGCGACTCCATTCTTTTAATGTAAGCCTCGGCATCGTTCTTGGACTTCTGCCCGAATTCCTGAATGATTTCCAAGATGATACTGTGAACATCCTTTGCCATATTACGAGCATCCCTTTAAAATAATACAAATATTAGATCCCTCTAAATTTAAACAGTATACACATATAAATTGGCGAACAAAAAAATTAAACCAGACATGTGAATAAGCCAGGGGAAAAAATTGAACATTTTGTTTTCATTTAAGAGTGATCAGCCTAAAGAAGCCCACAAGGATATACTACTGAAATTTTAAATTTAATTAAATCACAAATTTAACAATTTGATTATATATATAATTACAATTTAAATGTATATATAATTACAAACTAGTAGTTATAAATTTTCAGACAGATGGAAATCTTTTTTTAAAAAAATTATGAATTTAAACTTTTTTAAATTCAGATTTCAGTTTTAAAAAAAAAAATCTTTTAACTCACAATTATATTCATGAAAATACACAAATTCACAATTATATTATTCGGAAGAAAAAAATTATTTGTCACATAATATATAAAGCAGATGGCTTTGGCATTTAAAAAATCAGTTTAGAAGTACACAAGAATTTAGAAGTAATGTGTTTTATGCTCGAGTCATCAAGTTTGTACCTTCAACAAAGTTTACAAATCTCTCTCCATCTGCTTAAGAACAAGCTGGAGTTCGACTTTTGCCTGAATACTAAGTGATTCCCAAGATAATATTGTGAACATATTCCAGCAACTAACAACCCTTCACCATATTCCGCCAACTAACATTCATTATACTAAATGCCAAGAGAAATATGTTCAATACTATAAAATATTAATTCATTCAGAAATCAGCCCTTATGAAAAGCCAAACCTTCTATAGATTTAGCTAGATCTTAATCACACGGCTGCCACAACTTAATAGCATTGAAAATAGTTGCTTTAGTAACCTCAGGTGTAAAAAATAGAAGCCAAAATAGTATCCTCAAATACTCAAATTAATAGCGTGACAATTCTGAAAAACTATATTTTGAACTAGCTGTGTCGCTCTGCATTGCAGAAACCCGTCATTGTATAGGTCCCAGCTTTTGACACTTCTCATTCAAATTTCAGAGCTGTACGTATATTAGAAGTTGTAGAGTAAAATATTAATTAACAAAAGTAAAGAAACTACATAAATTTCTTATATTTCACATTATTGTTCCTAATTAGCAGGCTAAAACTAGTTATGTTGAAAATTTCAGAGTTCTAGGCCTGTTAAAAGTCGCTTTGTAAAAAATTAATCAAATAATATTCAATAAAATGCTCACTTCACTCGCTGAGAGGTTCATTGTTGCACAAGATAATTTCACTCTCTAAGAGATTAATTACTATATAAACCCACGAGAAACAAAAAACGCTGAACTTGACCTTTGCCGTGCAAACCGTATGGTATCAAAATAAAAGACAGTCACTTGGCCCACAATTCTGGTTTCTACTTCGAATTTACATAAAAACCTTACTTCTTTTGCAAAGCCAAGAGTGTGCCAGCATTAGAGGGTCATGTTATCGTTAAGTATTGGTTTGATCAGAACACTGTTTATGTAACTTCTGAAACATGCATCGCAAAAGTTACAGTGATTCACCACATAACCAATAAAAGCAAAAAACAGATAAAGTTCTCTTGAAGAAAAAAATTGAATAATCTTCAGTTCAGATACAATCAAGCTCTATAAATGCGATATCATTCGTAGAAGCCACAGACCTAAAGAACGGAGACCGAATACTTTTAACGTCATAACCTAACTTGTGTTTCTCCCGCGTTTTTACTTGTAAATAAAAATACCAAATTTCTTCCAAAAATAGTTGCCGATTATTTCAAAAAGTAACAATATTAGCTGAAAAGGTAGCTTTTAGTCCAATTTTGTCAAAAAAAGTCGCCATAGTAGCCCATGCCTCGAAAATAATTGCATTAGTTGTCTTTTTAGTCGCTTGTGGCAGCCCTGTAATCACATTGTATGGCACTTGCCAAATAGTATGCGTGGGATATACCGCTCATTGAAGTGCTATCCTTTTGACAAGTTGAAAACCTGCAATTTAAAAATCTGCTGAAATTCGTATCTGTGTTGCTCTCTACTAACACTTAACTTGAACTTATTTGAATATGTTTGTATTTTGCCTTTTGGATGCCAAACAGCTGGACAACATTAGAAACTTACAAGAACAAAATCCTAAACAAAAATTTATATGCATGATAAAAATTCCAGATTTTATCTAATTGCACAATTCTTTAACTAAAGGATACCAATCATCTATTTACCATTATCCATTCAATGAATAACTGGTAAAGTATAAATAAAAGATATATAGACCCTATCTAGAAAGAGGATACATTTCATATAGGGTTTCTTCCAAAATAAAATGTCATAAATCCAAGACTTTCCAAGACTGAAGCAAATAATTTTCCATGACTCAAGAAATCAAATCGCAAAATAATAATAAACTATATGAATTTTACTAACACGATCATAGTAAGTAAATCAATGTATACTATAAAATGATTATTATAAAGTTTTATTTTAAATTAAGTAAAAAATCCTTGTTTCAGTAACTTCCAAATCAGAAGAAAAAAGGAAAAATAATTTTCCATTCTTTGATATTTCAGTGTGAAAAAAAGCTAATCAAACTTCAATAATATAGAAATATTTGAAGAAAGAATAAGTCAATAATAATAAACAATATCATCAAAAATCAAATGTTTTGATATCAACTATGCAAAAGAGAAGACAGAAAAAAATCAAAAAAGTATAAACACCATCGATAAACAAAAGTTTATCAAAACTGTTCATTTCAATTTTCATATGATTTTTTTTCTCTCTTTTTTTCTCACCTATGAGACCTTACTCGTGCGATGTCAGAAATTTGGAGTTTAGAAGTGTTTTCATTGGCAGCGGTTTTTAACTATGACCATTATTTGCATCAAAAGATAAATAGAAATATAGATGAATTTTCGATGAGGTGAACTCGATGCAGCTGAATAGCGATCATGGCATCACAGTTATGTGATTTTACTTAAAATATTGAGAAATCCATGAAATTCCCTCTATTTCTATGACTTATGGTTATTTTTTTGCTCAAAATCATGACTTTCCATGACAAAATTTACCCAATGTCTAAATTCATGATTTCCCATGACATTTCCTGACTTTCCATAAGTGCAGAAACCCTGTTCATATCAAGCTCATTCAACACAAACGTTTTCAAAAATTTTGACCGGATCAATTTTTGCACTGTTTAATTACTGGGCATTAAGTACTACTTTCTGCACATTGCTATAAATGCAGGAATAAAAGAAAATAAAGATCATAAATAGGTAATAAATAAGTTTCAAATACTTCCACAAATGTCTAATATTTAGCCAGTAACAAGACAAATACCCGCAAACATAGATGTGTCCATTTTCTTCCCCGATCACTCTCCATATCTCTTCCTTGTTCTGTCTGAGCAGATGCGTGACATACACTTTCTCTGGTCCGTCTCTGGAAAAGGCGAGGTAGAGCTTAGTCAGCACTCCTTCCTCCTGGTAACCCTTCAGCTCATCCCCATACAAGAAATCTTCCTTTTCTTTGCGACATCCAAAATACAGGATGGTGTCGCCAATAGGCTTGCCTAAGAAATGCAAGGGTTTTATTATAATTCATATCACAGAGTGGCCACAAAATACATGAAAAAAAGTTCACTGATAATTCTCTGATTTCCCTGACAGATTTCTAAAAAATTCCCTGATTTTAGGGCAACTTTTTTTCAAATTTCCCCAATTTTCTTAGGTTTTCCAGATGTCTAGACACCCTGATCAAATAGAACATGTATGCTAAAGAGATAATATGCAATTTTTTTAAAACTAGTTTTGCTGGTAATAAAAAGTTTAAATTATTCCGTAATAATAAACTTCTAATGGCTTACCATTACAAATCTCCATGTAAATAGCGCCAAAATATGGGTGAACATGCCTTAAACAAAACAAAATGTCCCTGATTTTCGTGAAATTTTAAAAAGTTCCCTGACATTTCCCTGATTTTTTCCAGAATCAGAAAGCTCACTGACGTTTCCCTGATTTCCAGGTTTTCCCGGTTCTGTGGCCACTCTGTATCAGTGCTTCAGAGATATAAACAATAGCATAAAACAATTGTAAGATATATTATATTCCTTTAACCCTCTGAGCGTCCAGGAAATGGGCGAAATTACACAGTTGTTTTCCCTGCAATAATTTTTAAATTATATTTTCATATATATAATTTTTTTTAATTATTTTTTATTTATTTCGTTTTAAGTAGGTTTTAAACTATCATCCTAATAAAAAGATTTTAAAAATATTTTATTTTACATTTTATTTTTAAATTTAAAAAGGTTGTGTATTGCTGGAAAAACTGGGGATCAAGGGATGTATATATATGCCCATGACCCTCAGAAGGTCAAAAGGAATTCCTAGTAAGGATCACTTCCTATTCTCGCAATGTTACCAGCTTCTAGCCAAGTACGTTTAGAAACTACTTTGTATAAAACCTTGAAATTTGGTGAGTAGATACGAAAAGTACCCCTTATGAAATGACATAAATTGTTTTAATTAAATATCTATTATAAATGATAATTCAAATTGCAAAATTCAAAACCAGGTGGAGCCACTGCATATGAATAGGCATAAGGATTTCAATTATAAAATACAATATATTAAACTCTATTTTCGAGTTTTTAGTTTATGTCACTTTATTAAATGATCATTTTCGTACCTAATTACCAAACGTCAAGGTTTTATAGAAAGTAGTTTTTAAATGCACTGGGCTAGAAGATTGTAACATAACGAGAACAGGGAATGATTCTTACTAGAACTTCATCTTAATAGAAGTTATAATATATATGATGGACAAAATACATTCTTTTAGGATAGAAAACCAAACAAATTTAAACTAACTAGAATAGAAAATCTGCTTAACCTTTAACTGCTGTAAGCGGTCTGACAGACCGCGAGTCATTTTTTGTGGAATGCTTTCACCCTCTAAAACATCTCATCTTTGACTTTTATATTAATTTTTCTGATACTATGTTTCTTAAACTTTAAACTGATGTTCACAAATTTGTGTGGATCGGTATGGACCATGTTGTTGCTCTTGCGCCAAAAACCTCAAACCACAGCAGTTAAAGGTTATTATTGGTGAGGAAATCTTTTAAAACCTCAAATTTAGATATTTTACTTAAGCAAGACGGCAAGTTGGTTTATTAGTATTCCGTAAAAGCAACCTTTTACTGACAATTACATCCCCAAAAATTAGATGCAATACATTGTCATAGACAACGAATAAATCTGCCAAGTTTCAATCTGATTGGATGACAGCAAGGGTTGGTTGGATGTTTTCAGATTATCTGGCGCCGTCAGCAACACGAGGGCTATAATGCGCCGAAACATTCGTCATTAGACAAGCCAACATACATTTACAAACACCCATGCCAACACGGGACTCGAACCCGCAACCCAGGGTCTAGAAGCTAGCACGCTAACCACTATACCGTTTGGTCAGCAATGATGACAGCAAGGGAGTCAGTTAATTAGGCCACCACAGATTTGCCCACCATCGACATTCATATCCACTCACCCACACACACACATAAATCGAAGTTAATATAAAGGATTTAAAAAGAGCATCATTCATCCATTCTACTCACCTTCTTTCTTCATGAAAGATCTCTCCTGGATAAATCCTCTGAAGGGGGCCAGGCCAGTCCCTGGTCCAATCATGATGACAGGAGTCTGAGATTTGCTCGGGAGTCGAAACTGGGATCGTCTGATGAAGATGGGGATTTTCGGGCTGGTTTCTTCAGTCGGGTGAAGATTCTTCAGCCATCCAGTGGCCACGCCCTTGTTGTTGCGATTAGTTGGAGTCTGATAGTCAACGAGAACAGCTGTGATGTGAACGGAAGTGGGGTAAACCTAAAATAGAAAAAAAGAGGTTTAGATTAAGTATTGTATTATCTGGGGGAGCAGTGAGTTTTCTAAAAAAATTTAGGGATAATTCCAAACATTTGGGGAACGTTTTAGGGTTAATCCAAAAATTTTAGGGGTAATTCTAAAAAATATAGGGATATTTCTTTATAAGCTAACTCATAAATTCTTTACAAAATATGTTTCAATACTGGCAGAAAACTGTCAATTTTCAAAAAAAATAATTAATAATTAAAAACTCGGAAACAAAAAATTTCTCTGGAGGAATATCTGGGTTTTTTGGCAGGTTTCGGAGGAAAATCTGGGAATTTCTTAGGTTTTTAATTCGTTTTAAAAATTATCGAAAAATTAAAGTACAATTTTAGGAATTTTAGGGCGAATGTGACCCCTGTATATTATTTCTGGACAGTATTTCTTTTTCCATTTTCTTCCTTTATACAAAACCAATTCAAAATCTAAAACTTTCATGCCTAATAAATTATTTATTTGGAATGGACTAGTTAAACATTTTTTTTTTTTAATTTATATTCTACTAAGAGTGACAAAAAACAACCAAAACAAGAAAAGAAAAATTGAAATCCATTCTATATTTCTCGAGTTATACCTGTTTCAGTTTCCCACTCTTAAAACTGCACCAAAAACAAGGCTAGCTTAGCAGGGACGTCTTACTACAATATACACCACGGTTGGTTTTGCGCCGTCATTGAAACTATCGTGAGTTGGTTTGCAATGCTGTGGGCCATTTGAATTTCTCTTATTTTTGTATTCTTTTAATTGGTTTACAATTATGTCCTCATATTCAGCATATAAATATACGAATTTCAGCTCTTATAAAATCGGGAACGGTTCCCAAGAAGCCAAATAATACAAGTGAATCTATTTTTGACAAATTATCAATTTCCCTTTTTCAAATCCAGGTAAAATAGGACTTTTTAAAGAAATAAACAAACGATTTGTGTATGATGCTAACATATTTTGAAAAAAAAAAATAACAAAGCATGAAGGACATGATTAGTAAACATAAGTAAATAAACAAATGGTACAAGAAAACTTTTAGCGATATATGACGTCACATCTAAACAGCCAATGACGGAACAATTTGGGGTTATGTTATGATTCCACTGTTTAGGCGATTTTTCTTCGTGATATAACTAAGATATTTAGATTTAGCTCTGCTTTCATTATTAAAACTTAATGCTTTTGACCATTTTTTTTTAAATATTGAACTTCTCCATTGCACATTGTGTTATTTGTTTACACATCTAAGTTAAGTGTGCAATCGATATAATTAACACACATGGTACCAAGCATTAAAAACCTGAACTTCATGTGAAAGCAATGAAAACCAGCAAAAAGCATCACATTTTTAAAAAGTGTCAGAAATCAAACAACTTGAAACAATTATATTATATTGACAAAACAAAATCTAATCAAATCCAGTTTTCAGGTTGAAACTGAAATTTCGGTCAAAAAGTTATAATCAGTGTTTCTGCTAAGCTGTACCATGTGACAAGTCTAAAGTAAGCAGAATTTGAAATATTACTGTGACAAGGTATGAAGCAGGAAAGTCCAAAGTAAATAGTGGTTTTGAATACATTTGTATTTTTTGTCTATCTCTACAAGTGATTCATCACAACATTGGGAACATGCTCCAAGAAATCCAATATTGTTTCAAGAGCTTGGGGACCGGCCCTAAAAACATCTCAGTTTAATGAGGTTCCCAGGAAGGTAGTAAGTACAGGCAACTGTTAAGATACTTTCAGGGTTCCCACTCTAATCACAGAATGAAAATCTATGACTTTTCAGTGACTTTTAAGGACCTAAATAAGTTTTTTAAAAACCTTTGCAAATTTGTTTTCAAGCATCATGTCTATATATAAATTTTTAATAAAGTATATTCTAACAAAAAAGTTACAAGTTGGTGGATGCGCAATATAAATATGTCAGAAAATTCCGATACAGTGTGGATAAGTGGCGGTCACATGGGGATGGCAAGTCGGATTTGTATTTTTATAAATTTTGCTGTTGGGCACACAGCATCCACAAAAATTAAGGACCTTTAAGCATTTTCAAGGACTTTCAAGGCCTTGAAAACAAGTTAAAAAATATTAAGCACTTTTAAAGACCGTGGGAACCTAGTACTAAGATAAATTTAAAAATTGTAATTGAAGGTAAAATAAATGTAAAAGGTGCAAATAAGCATTTAAATTGAACACACAAATGATACACTGTATTATTTTACAAATTTTCATTAGGGCCTGAAAATATATATTTCAGTGCTCTTTTTACAAATAAAAATTCTGGAAGGAAGAGTAAAAGTAGCTTAACTTAAAAGACTGAATGTAAAATAAGAAAGCAACACTAGAGCCCATTTTCCACATCAAATTATCTTACAAAAAGGTAACTTAGTAACTTTCATGAGTTTGTTATACATTTTCTTAATTTATTAACATGATATAATCAATGAAGATAAATTTGTTATAGCATTACAATAGTTGAGAATTTTAAGTATTACTTTAAAGAAAATAGCATGTTTAACTTAATAGACCACTTGAAAATTCAAACCACTTTGGATCTCAATAGTTTGAGTAAACCAGTATGTAATTATGAACATAATACTTCATAAATATCTGTACTATACATCTGTAACATTACTTCGTTAGAGGAAGAAATCAGTAAGAGAAGGAGGCAATGGAAGGGTCATGTGTTAAGAATGCCAAAAGAGAATTTAACACACGTTTCTCTCTCCTGGACTCCTGATGGCAAGAGGAAAAGAGGAAGACCCAGGACAACTTGGCAAAGACAAATACAATCAGACGTTAAAAAGACTCACATAAGTGGTCTAAAGGAAGCAAGATCCCTGGCAAAAGATCGGAAGGCATGGAAAGGTAGGATTGATGCCTTATGCGCCAAACGGCGTGAAGAGCCTAAGTAAGTAAGTATACATCTGTAAAAACACAAATCCACATTTGTAGTGCAAATATTATTTAAATTTTCTCTAACAGCATTCACCAGCTACTACAATAAAATTTTAAATAAACATTATAATTACAATGATTCAATTTGAAAGTAAATAAGATTTTGCTAACAATTAGGTTTTAAACCATTTATTTAGAATGATTTATACATACCTTTGGAGAAGATGAGATGGAATAGTATCTTGCTTGGAGTCTAGGCAATAACTCTAGTACGTGATCTAAAGGAGGTTTTACAGAAGGCAAATCTTCTAATATGTGTATGATACTACGGTGGTCCTTAACAACCCATGTCAGATATAGATTCTACAGAACAAATAAAAAATTTGAAATATAATTTCTGAACATGTCATGTATGGATATTTTATTAATATTCAAATCAATAATACTCTATACCACTTATAACGTTTCAACAAATTATACATAATTAGAAAACAAAACTACTTTCCAGCTTAAGACACAAGGTTCCCACTCAAATCACAGAATGAAAATCAATGACTTTTAAGGACCTAAATAATGTTTTAATGACCTTTGAAAATTTGTTTTCAGGCATCATGTATGTACATAAATTTTTAATAAAGTATATTCTACCAAAAAAGTTACAAGTTGGCGCATGCATAATACAAATATATCAGAGAATTCCGATAAAGTGCAAATAAGTGGCGGTACACAGTGATAGTATGTCTGAGTTGTATTTTTAAAAATTTTGCAATTGGGCACACAACATCTGTAAAAATTAAGGACTTTTAAAGACGTCTTAATATTTTCAAGGACTCTTAAGCACCTCTAAGCATTTTCAAGTACTCTCAAGACCTTGAAAACAAGTCCAAAAATATTAAGCACTTTTAATGACTTTCAATGCCCCTGAGAACTCTGGACATAAATCAGAGTTTTAAATAATAACTTTCCTATATTTATTTAGTTGACATCAATGCATTGAGAGTCCAAGATTCCCTCAAGGTTATTTAGTTACCAAAATTTTAAAGATAAATGTTTTTGATATGAAGTTTTACACTATAATAATTGTTTTAAATTTTATATACTTCAAAATGGAAATTTATTACTATCATAAAACTAATTCGAATTCATTGTTATTTGGTAGCACATCAATGATATAAATAAATATTAAAACTCGTAACTTTTACAAACCAGTCTCAAAATCTAAGCAATTAATACTTTCAAATTGGATATTGTTCAATAAAATTCCATAGACATTACAGGGTTCTTACTCATATTAGGAAAAAAAATTCCTGAGATTTCCCCGAGTTTTCCAGAGTTGTGTTTTCTATTTAAGAGTTAATTATTTTAGCAAGCCAGATGAATATAATTAAACCTCGATTACACAAGTTCTTCTTATAACACAAAAAAATCTTTTTTTTTCTTTAAGAATAACTTTCTGCAAATCTATGCGATCAAATAATTCTGTGACCTAAATTCCTCAAGTTAAGGTTAAACAAATAGCATCGAAGAGTAGGTTTTGTTTCCAGAGTAACAACAACTTTCTTCAGATTTTCAGGGGGATTTTCCCTTTTTCCCTGAGAATTCCCCGAGATTTTAAAGCTGATTTATTTTCCATGAATTTTTCAAGTTTTCCCTATTCTCCCTGAGTCGTGTGAACCCTGTTATACCATTTTAAAAATACAAAAAACCTTGATTCAATACTTAATTTAATTAAATGACTCATTTTCAAAGCCAACATAAAAATGAAGAAAACATTCCTTATGTGTTCTTAAATTAAATATACAATGCTGCATCAGCTGCTTAATATTGAACAAAAAAGTTTATAAATCTCACCTTTCCTTCTTCTGATGAAGTTCCCATCATTTTGAGCATCTTTTTGTGTTCTTCGTTGCTTGCATAATCAGCTATTTCTTTCAAGACATGAGTACGAGGGATACTGGTGATATCCACATAGTGTAACAGAGCAGTACGATAGGTAGTTGGACATGGGAAAGGGTGCTTTTTCGTACTGTCCTCTGAAACAGAATTAGTTAGAATTGTAAAAATTTCTCGCAAAATGACGATTTAATTTTTTTTAAATTAGACATATTAAAAATTTCATAAAAATTTCTTAATTGTCAACATTTATTTTAGTAACTGTCATCAACCTTACCATGGGAAAATTTCAGTCATTAAATATCGCTAAATAGTACACTTGGTAACTGGACTACTGCACCATTTAAAAAAACATGTTAATTCTAACTTTGCGGCATACTCGTTCAACTTAAATATGTGTTAGTTCCAAACACTTAATTTAAACATGTGCCAATTCTAAAACTGTATGGAAAAAAATCAAACAGTTAAATATTCACAGAAACTCCTTAAAGCAATGGTAAGATTATTTATAAGTATAAAAGGAAATTGTTTAATATAATGAAGTATCCCGCAAGATTATTATATTAAATAAGGATTTTCCTAAACTTGTTTATAATAAATATGGGAATTCAAATTAATACAAAATCACTAAAAAAGAGTTTAAGACACCACTTTCAAACTGCTAACAAGTGCTTCCTGCTGAATGAATTACCAATGAATCACTAGATAGTCAATTTTAAAAAAATCTTCAAAAGGAATAGGACGATAAATTTTAGATTTTTTTTCTTGTTAACTTTTAGATTTTGCTTCTACCTTATGAAAGGTGAAGCTTATTTAAAGGCTCTGTCCAACATCCCAAACAAACCTACAAATAGCCATGAGTGATATGTTTCATTAAGACCAAGTTCCAACATCAAAATTCAACTAGTAGTACATGAAATCGCAATGGGAACTCGATTTGCAATTTATTAAGTCTAAATAAGGCTACAGTCAAGTATCATATATCAGTTTAAAGGTCTCAATAAGATTAGTAGGATCACATAAAATTAAACACTAAAGATTGAATGGAAGATAAGTTCACATCTTGACTATGTATAGATTAATATATCATTAGAATAGATTATTATGTTATTAGAATAGATTATTATGTTATTAGAATAGATAATTATATTATTAGAATAAATTATTATATTAATAAAATAGATTATTATATTAATAAAATAGAATATTATAATAGTAGAATAGATTAGATTATTATATTATTAGAATATCATTAGAATTTAGATATTAAATTACAAGTTTTGTCACTAATTGTTAAAATTTTTGCAATTAACAGTCCTCAACTTTACGATAGGGAAATTTCAGTCATTAAATATTGCTAAATAGTACATGGTAACTGGGCTGCTGCAACATAATAAAAACATGTGTTGAATCAGCCTTCGGATGATACTAATATTGTTTTCATTTGGTTTTCTTTCACTTTTCAGGGGATTATTGAAAAAGCAAACACTGTAAGCCACTCGAACAAACGCATGATTCATGCTGAGAAGGTACTTACCATCTAAATTGTTAAGACTGAAAGCTGTATCCAAGTCAGCATTCAACAATTTCCCAATCTTTTCAACAAGCTCTGGATTATTTGTGGGATACACTGCAACATGATCACCAGCTTCATACCTAGAAAAACAAATATAAAATAATCAAAATCATTAAAAAGTGATTGTTGACATTTCTCATTAATTTATACTATCAGAAAAATAAAATTTTATAGATGAATTCCCATTAAAATTGTCCTTTTAAGGAAAAAAATATCTGTTAAATGCTAGGCAAATGCAAACCTTAATGACACTATAAAATAACAATCCACCAAATAACTTGAAATTACATACTATATAGGGCTTTTGCCAAAATTAAATGTCACAAATCTACGACTTTTCATAATTTTCCCAAGACTGAAGAAACTGCTTTACAAAAAAAAATAACCTATATGAATATTAATAACACGAACATAGTAAGCAAATTATTGCATAATAAAATGATGAAGCTAATCAATCTTTAGTAATTTGAAAAAGAAATAAGCCAATAATAATAAATTAAATATCAAAAATAAAATGTTTTGGTATCAAGAATGCAAAACGGTTGTGTGTATGGCCTTTAAGAAGAACAACAAAATCAAAATGTAAACACAAGCGTATCAAATAAATTAACTTCAGTTCTTATATGAATTTTTTGCACATATGAGATTAATCGTATGATGTCACAAGTTTGGAGTACAGAAATGATTTCATTGGTCATGATCATGTGATTTTACTTAAGATGTTTAGGAATCCATGAAAATCACTGTTTCCCCAAGACTTATTGTCATTTTTTACTCAAAATCATAACTTTAAATGACAAAATTTACCTAATATCCAAATTCATGATTTTTCATGACATTTCCCGATTTCCATGTGCGCGGAAGCCCTGAATGTACTTTTAAAAAGAACCAGTTTATTAGTATTACATCTAATATTATATTGGAGTTTATAATTTAGGCAAATCACAATTATGCATAATAAACCCATAAAAACAGAGTTTTTAAAAAATCCTTTATATGCATTGTCAATTTTTATATTAATTAACACTTTAAATCCCAACCCGCCCTATACCGCCTTGTAGAGAATTTCCCAGCTAACCGCCTTTCGGGCGGTTGCAGGGGTAAACCAGGGGTAAACGTATATTTTCAAGTGAGGGGAACTGCCCTGCCTTAGT
The DNA here is from genome assembly GCA_963978545.1 of Linyphia triangularis. Taxonomy (NCBI): domain Eukaryota; kingdom Metazoa; phylum Arthropoda; class Arachnida; order Araneae; family Linyphiidae; genus Linyphia; species Linyphia triangularis. The sequence continues at coordinate 106,767,471 of OZ021724.1, forward strand.
TGTTTAAAGCGTGACGGTCCTCAACAATAGGCTATTGTGGGGCATGTAGAGGGGAGACATGGATTTAAAGTACTCAATGTCAAACTGCCCCACCCTTTGGACATGGAGTAAGATAGTCAGGGACTTTTCTTTTATGCGAATTTTGTCATGTACTTAGCGGTGGCGTTTGTTTCATTGATAAGACGCCAACTAAATTCTCTGACATATCAAGCAGATGACCCAACGCACACCCCTATTGCAGGCTGTATACATATAGTAATGATCTTTTAATGGTCGACAGTGACCCCCCACAGCAATCCCAGGAGTGGCAGACAGGAAAACGAGTTGGGCGAGTTCATTTCCAGTTTTTATGAATGGAAAGTCATCGGGGTTTTGTGAAACCCACAACGCTGACTCCATGGGATTTAAAGGGTTAACACAGCGCTGATATCAAAAACATTTCTATCAGCAAAATGTGCTGCAAACGTTTTAAAATTTATTTATTAAAAAAGAACGCGAATTTATGCTCTCACATCCAAATATCATTTATTTATTATCTGATTAAAGTAATTTTATTACTTATTTATTAAAAAAGTTTTGGCAAATGGGAAAGTTTCAAGAATGGTCGGTTCAATGCTTTTTTAATGCGATTGGATTTATTTATTAGTATTCCGTAAAAAAGCGACATTTTAGTGACAGTTACAGTCCCAAAATATGACAGAATGCATTGTCATCGAACCTATCTGCTAAGTTTCAGCCCTATTGGATGACGACAAGGGGCTTAATTAGGCCTCCGCAGATTACGCAGCCATCAACAAACATCCAAAAGTGAAGTTAATATCAAGGATAGAAAAATGACAAACATTAATACTAACCTCAATCTTGCTCCTGATATATCAATTTCAATATGCATACAAGAACGATCACCTTTGTACAATTCTCTGTTTACCAGAATAGAACTCAAGTATGGATTCTTCAAGTCAAACGGTCTAAAAAAAAGTATTTAAAAGATATTAGATAATTTGAATATGTGTAAATACATATGAAACAAACACCTAAATGTATTTTTTTGAAAACATCAGTAATAATGAAAAAAAAACTTTATATATTTTTTTGTAATTACAATTTTTTTAAAAAAAGCCAAATTTATAACAGACAGTACTGCCAAAAATCATTCCTGAAATATGTGTTACTACTAATATTTTAAAACGTAATCAATAATACATGAGCAAGGGATACTAAGTAGTGACTAAAAATGAACTTATGGTTACAAATAATAGTAATTAGGCTTCATTTAGTTGTATGAAGTATAATTCCAGAGAAATCACTTTTTATAAAAATTTAACAGTTTATTTATTTCAAACTTTCTACTCTTAAATATTTAGAAAATACTTACATTTTTCAGAAACTTAATTTTTAGAGAAAATAAAAAATGGAAGACCATTATATGAGAAGCATTTACTCTGTGGTTGGTTGAGTATAATGGATTTATGGTTATAAAACAATATGATAATTTTTTAATTCACAATTTTTTTTATGTGTGTGTTATTAACATGAGTTTAAAATATCAAAAGTTATTCCAAACACATGAAGATAAGTGAAAACTAAAAACAGCTAAATAAATGATCAATAAATAAACAGAAAAAAAACCTCAAATGAAACAACAAAACCAATTATATCTTAATGTTAAAAAAAATTGCATGTTAAGACGAACCTTAAGTCTTAACGCATTTATTTTGTAATTTAATACCTATCAGAGTCTAATTCTTTCTTCAACTACAATAAACTTACGGTCTCTGATTTTTATAAGAGTTGAGTCGAGCAATTTCTCCGGTGAACAGCTTCTCGGGCGGTAGCTCCTCTCCGTGCATGATGGGTTGATACTGGCGCAAATTCACATCCTCTCCCAAACTCTCGATGTGGAAGTGCTCACACACGGCACCCCAAAACCTCTCCTTCCAAGTAATAAAATCTTCTTCAATGCTGTCATTAAAAAGAAACAAGTATTAAAAACTGACAATTATCTCATAATCTACTTTCTATAAATGCTAATACAGACATATCAACTTTTGAAAAATGTCATCAGTAAAAACAATCGATTTTTTCAGTAAAAATATAAACTTTTAGTTAAAAAATTAACCTTGTATAAAAAATTCTATCTTAAAAGGTTAATTCTAAGAATATTTGGCAAAAAATACAGGCATTGTACAATTCCCAACTAAAAAAAAGTTTAACTTTATGTGAAAGCGACAAAAAAAATCCACTTTTCATAAAATTGCACAAGTCTAACAACATTTTGGCAAGCAAGAATTACATTAAACAATTACATTATATTGATGAATGAGACTTGAATTTGACCAAATGTACAAAATACTTTCTTTAAGTGCATAAATAACAAGTACCATTAAATACATAAGGACTAAAAACTTATGCAAAATAACTAGCAGGAAAAAAAATTTAAAAATTATGGTTCATTTACCTGACTTAATATAGGGACCAATTAACTACAATGCCAAAATTGGTGTACAACCAACCGAGATAAGCGACACATATTAAATTACTATTATTGCAGAAAATAGCAAATATTGGCTGTATATCTGTATCCCTTAAAAAAAGCGCACTATGTCCAAATTTTTGGAAATTGAGGTTTTGGCATCATCTTACATAATACTTTCAGCTCTTTCTAGTGGAATGAAGACTATGTCCTAGGTTAAATAATGACCAATTTTGACATTTTTGAAAAGTACTATGTTCCATCATAACGAATAAGAGAAAAGATCGTATTTGTAATATACATTTGGCTCGCATGTAAAGTTTGCTTTTATTGATATAGTGCGCTTTCCTTCTAGGCTACAGATATATAACCAGAGTTCATTAAAGGGGGGGGGGGGGTTGGGGGGGGCACGCCCTGCAAGCCCTTATCTTTAAAAATAGCACTTTTTCTTCCTTTTTCAGAAAAAATACCATCTCGCATGAATACGCAAAACTTGTGTTTTGATTCCCTAACAGTAGGCAATATGTGAATCATATCTATTGAAATCGTCTGTCATGCATGCGCTTTCATGTTCAAGCGCGCAACACACAAACCAGGAACTGAAATCATTGAATTGATGCTGATATAATGAGTGTCATTAGTTGGTGGATTGTAGGAGTCTGTCATAAAATTTCCGCCATAGTAGTTAATTAGCACAGGTGTCCATTTCGTTCATACTTTGATTATGCATACTCACCGGATTTTTGAAAGGGTTGATTAAGTTAGTTAAAAGTGTATAACCATCATATGTTTACACTAAGCATTTAAAAGGGATACTTCCATTCAGACACGCGAAATCGGGATGCCTTTTTATTAAATTTAAGGGAATGTTTTTTGTAATTTACCTGTTGCCAATTTGTTTTCAAAGACAGTTTTATATTTAAAACTAAATATTGCAGGCATTCATTAAAATCCAGCATTATTTCCGATTAAAAAAAAAAACTCTATTATAGCTTTAATAGTAGGGGCATGTATGGCAAAAAATCGCCATTTTGTCGTAAAATTTTATCCGATTTGGAAAATAAAATAATGCACAAAGTTTGGAATATAGACTGAGTTCTTTAGTCAGAATACTCCACATGATATTCCACAACGAATATTATTAAACTTGGAGAAACACTAAAAATTCAACATTCCAATTTTAGAAAATTTTGCCTTCTTGGGGGTTGGGGGTAGGTTGTGAAAATTTCTTAACGTTCATTACATCAATTTTACAGTATTATAAATTAATATTTTAATAAAAATTAATATTTGAAGAAAATTTTGCTATATGGATGGGGGGTTATTTAACTAATTTTCTCAGTCTCATTACAGCATATGTAGGACTAGTATTTTATCTGTATTTTCGTTGATATCGTTCGAGTTTCTGAGCAAGTTTTTGATTAGCTGCCATTTAAGTGTTATTAATTTTTTTTAAAAAATCAATAATAAAATTTTATTGTGGTTGGGAGTCTGAAAGATAAAACAAAACAGAAATGATGACGGAAACCTGATACAAATTTCTGTAATTTGCCATATAAGTGCCCTTGGAAACAGGAGTTGCCCTTTTTTGGAAAACAGCATCCTGCCCTTTTTTATTTCTACAATGAACTCTGATATAAGTATTACAATTGGAAAAAGCACACTACTAAATAAAAATCTATAACTAAACAAAATGTGCTTAAAATAATAACAACTATTCAATTAAAGTAATATTAATATACAATAAGAATAAACATTCCCTGCAAAGAAAAAAATAAAGTTATCAGCATTTTAGGAGAATGAACCTACAAAAAATAAAAGAAAATTACTTTGCATCATCATCTCCTAATCCCAATTCAAATACTCTTGTAGCCCCCAGCTCTTCAAGGCGCTTATCAACGTAGATACCCATCGAATTGTAGTGTTCATAAGTTTTATTTCCAAGGGCAAAAACCTTTATTAAAAAAATAAAATTATGCCACGAGTTAGTTATCATTTAAATTACATCAATAACAAGCAGAAAAAAAGTAATATATTAAAATTAATGCAACATAATCTACAATTCAATTTAATCAATTCAGAATTTTAAAAAATAAGCCAATTGTGAATGCTTGCTAAGTACTGTACATATAAGCATTCACTCAGCACTTTTTTTTTTTTTTTAAATGTTGATCATTAGTATCATTATTCAAAGAAATCAACAAGTAAAGTTTCTAGAGATAGAACTAACAACTTGGTTTTGAAAATAGTTTTTTAAAACATATTTGAAGTTTTAAAATACTTAGACTGCCTGAAGAAAATTCTAAACAGAAGAATATTTTTTGTCTGATAAAATATCATACTAGTTCAGACACGACAGCAAATATTTATGCTTATTGGTTGGCTAAGTGCACATTCTACCAGTAATTTTTATTTCATTGGATTAGAAATTTTCGAGTTAAATCGTAAAAATACATCTTCAGTTTTTTATATTAGTCAATTATTGTTTAGCACATACCTCTAAAAGGAAATAGTTTGAAAAAAAACACCTTCTTGTAAACATGATGAACAGTAGATATTCCTCATACCCGATTCGATCAAGCCAGAATAAAAAATTTTAATCAGAGAAACAGGGTGGCCACAAAATTCAGAAAAAAAATTTCTCTGACAGATTTCTACAAAATTCCCTGATTTTGCAGCAAACTTATTTTCAAAATTCCCAAATTTTTTCCAGATGTGTCGACACCCTTATCAAATAGAACATGAATGCTAAATAGACAATATGTCATTTTTTTATTTTTTTTAATACTTTTGGTGTTAATCAAAAGTTTAAATTATTCTGTAATATTAAACTTCTAATGATTACCACCACGATTCTCCGGGTAAATGGCGCAAAAATATGGAAGAACGGGAAAACAAGCCTGAAATAATAGAAAATTCCCCTGATTTTCGTGAAATTCTACCAAGTTTCCCGACATTTCCCTGATTTCTTTCCAGAATCAGAAAGCTCCCTGCAATTTCTCTGATTTCCAGGTTCTGTGACAACTCTGGAAAAATTATTAAACGTTTCCTCGCCTTTACTGACAAATAATAAATACAAACTTACAGCATAATTAAGCTCAGACAGATCTGCATCTCCGGCCTGTAACCACTGGTAAAATTCCTGGGCATTGTCAGTTGGGTCGCCTTCACCATACGTTGCCACACAGAAGATTGCAAGAGAATTTTCAATCTCTGGCACTTTCGAAAGGTCTTCCTGAAATGCAAAACGATACTTAAGTCTCCAAAAGTTTCAAATATTTACTCTTTTTCAGATACAATAATTTTAAGTAGCAAGGTCACGGTTCCCACTCAAATCACAGAATGAAAATCAATGATTTTTCAATAACTTTTAAGGACCTTAAAAAATTTGTTTTCGCGCATCATGTCTGAATAAAAAAAAATTATAAAGTATATTCTACAAAAACAGTTACAAGTTGGTGCATGTGTAATACAAATATGTCAGAAAACTCCGATACAATGAGGATAAGTGGCGGACATGCGGGGCTAGTTAGTCTGAGTTGCATTTTTGTAAATTTTGAAGTTGGTCAACATACACAAAAATTAAGGACTTTTAAGGACCTCTAAGCATTTTCAAGGACTTTCAAGGCCTTGAAAACAGGTTAAAAAATATTAAGCACTTTTAATGATTTTCAATGACAGTGGGAACCCTGAAGGCTCCCACTGAAATCGTAGAATAAAAAATCAATGACTTTTCAAGGAACTAAATAGTATCTCGTACCATCGAAAAAAAATTTCAGGCATGCCTTTAATGTGCGATTTTACAGTTGTGTCGCAATTAGTGATGATATCAAAATCTTTCTTGCATTTTGCCTTATGAACAAACTTTGATGATGTTGCAATCCATTTTTCATATGCACTGTACTTTGGGGCCACAGCACATTAAATGAGCACTTTCTCGCACTCGTAAAATGATTCTGCTAAAAAAACCAAACGACGTATAAGTTGAGGTATGCAAAATACAAATATGCCAGCCAATTCCAGAGCAGCGAGGATAGGCGGTCTCGAGGGAATAAACAAGAGTTGAATTTTTATAAATATTGCCGTCGGGAACACAACATCAGCAAAAATTAATGACTTTTAGGGAACTCTAAGCATTTTCAAGTACATTTAAGGACATGAAAACAAGTTGAAAAATATTAAGCACTTTTAATGACCGTGGTAACCCTGAGCAGGAAGGCTGAGTCATTAAGCTGTTATCGGAAGAGTTTCAAGACACTATATAATTATATAGTAGCATGTATCGTATAATATTTTGAAATCAATACTTTAGCTATAGTGGAAAAAATTAACAAGATAGTCAGTTGGAGAATGAAAATATAATTATATTGAAAAAGTTGCCATTCAGCAGAAAAATTTGAACAACCTGTACATTCACCAATTTTGGCAAGACCAATTTTGTTTGACACAATATCAGGTATTGAGGTTTAGTACACAAGAAAATATAAATCAAAATCTCATTCACATTAATATCTTGACTAGCAGCAACTGCCAAATATTTAAGTAAGAATTTGAGTTTTATTTACACTATCTTGAGATCAGATGGATAAGAGTATTATTGCTTTGTTTAAACTATCAAGAAGTTCACAATGGAATGTCTAAAAATCACTAAGTATACAAAACTGAATTTTTTAAGGATAATTTATAATTTTTTTAAACCTTTGAGGATAAAATGCTACACAACTATGCACATTTTTTATAATCACATTAGAAAATGCAAACACATAAAGATAAACAAGTTTATTATTTATTATGTAGAAATACTTTTAGAAATTTACATGACAAATTAATCTTAATTCAAAGTAAAAAATAAGAAAACATGACCTCTGTAAACAAACTTAAGTTAAAACCAACAGACTAAGTTATCGGCTCTAAAGTCACACGACAACATTAGTAGTTATTGAAATTACAGCAAAGAGAAATAAATAACAATTCGAAAAAAACTGGAAAAAGTATATTTGTCGATTATAATAACTTCGTCATGGGGTGACTACTATAATCAATGCTTAGAAATGCACCTATCATGTTTTTGGATATGTAGAATAGCTGTACTTTTTATCTACAATTTCAAACTAGCTTAGTTAGTCAAAACGTAAGCAAAGAAAAAGGTAAGCATTACAACTGACCAAAGATTGAATAGTCTTGTAATAAAGCAGCAGCAACCAGACAAGTTTTATTTATAGGAGTTAACTTATCTACATGTATGGAAATTATTTCTAAATAGGTATAACAGTAACTGTTTACATGGTTGGTACGCTCAACGACTTAATTTTACACGACAGCTAATCAGGCCGGGACCTACGACTTAGCATGGATTCCAAACCACAAAGAACATCTATGCTTAAACCAGGATTCGAAGCAGGCACCTTTGGCATGCAAGGCCAGAGCACTAACCCTACAGCTATCAACTGTGCACTGTTAACATGGATTTATACTATAAGTAATCAGCCACTATTTGTATTCTTTCTCTTTAGCTGCTGGCTCAGTAAAATGTCATAGCTGTCTGAACTTTCATTATTAGTATATCTCATTGAAGATAATGGGTTTCTAAATTACATTTTTTATTTAAAAAAAAAAGGAACACTATCAGCTTGACATTTAGCATAATCCATTTATTGTACATGGACCAGATTTAGTGTACTTAAGTCAAATCAATATTTCCCAATAAAACACCATATAGCTGTCTGAACTTTCATTATTAGTATATCTCATTGAAGATAACACGTTTCTAAATTACATTTTTTATTTAAAAAAAAAAGGAACACTATCAGCTTGACATTTAGCATAATGCATTTATTGTACATGGACCAGATTTAGTCTACTTAAATCAAATCAATATTTCCCAATAAAACACCATATAGCTGTCTGAACTTTCATTATTAGTATATCTCATTGAAGATAATGGGTTTTTAAATTACATTTTTTATTTAAAAAAAAAAGGAACACTATCAGCTTGACATTTAGCATAATCCATTTATTGTACATGGACCAGATTTAGTCTACTTAAGTCAAATCAATATTTCCCAATAAAACACCATATAGCTGTCTGAACTTTCATTATTAGTATATCTCATTGAAGATAACACGTTTCTAAATTACATTTTTTATTTAAAAAAAAAAGGAACACTATCAGCTTGACATTTAGCATAATGCATTTATTGTACATGGACCAGATTTAGTCTACTTAAATCAAATCAATATTTCCCAATAAAACACCATATAGCTGTCTGAACTTTCATTATTAGTATATCTCATTGAAGATAATGGGTTTTTAAATTACATTTTTTATTTAAAAAAAAAAGGAACACTATCAGCTTGACATTTAGCATAATCCATTTATTGTACATGGACCAGATTTAGTCTACTTAAGTCAAATCAATATTTCCCAATAAAACACCATATAGCTGTCTGAACTTTCATTATTAGTATATCTCATTGAAGATAACACGTTTCTAAATTACATTTTTTATTTAAAAAAAAAAGGAACACTATCAGCTTGACATTTAGCATAATGCATTTATTGTACATGGACCAGATTTAGTCTACTTGAATCAAATCAATATTTCCCAATAAAACACCATATAGCTGTCTGAACTTTCATTATTAGTATATCTCATTGAAGATAATGGGTTTTTAAATTACATTTTTTATTTAAAAAAAAAAGGAACACTATCAGCTTGACATTTAGCATAATCCATTTATTGTACATGGACCAGATTTAGTCTACTTAAGTCAAATCAATATTTCCCAATAAAACACCATATAGCTGTCTGAACTTTCATTATTAGTATATCTCATTGAAGATAACACGTTTCTAAATTACATTTTTTATTTAAAAAAAAAAGGAACACTATCAGCTTGACATTTAGCATAATGCATTTATTGTACATGGACCAGATTTAGTCTACTTAAGTCAAATCAATATTTCCCAATAAAACACCATATAGCTGTCTGAACTTTCATTATTAGTATATCTCATTGAAGATAACACGTTTCTAAATTACATTTTTTATTTAAAAAAAAAAGGAACACTATCAGCTTGACATTTAGCATAATGCATTTACTGTACATGGACCAGATTTAGTCTACTTAAGTCAAATCAATATTTCCCAATAAAACACCATATAGCTGTCTGAACTTTCATTATTAGTATATCTCATTGAAGATAACACGTTTCTAAATTACATTTTTTATTTAAAAAAAAAAGGAACACTATCAGCTTGACATTTAGCATAATGCATTTATTGTACATGGACCAGATTTAGTCTACTTAAGTCAAATCAATATTTCCCAATAAAACACCATATAGCTGTCTGAACTTTCATTATTAGTATATCTCATTGAAGATAACACGTTTCTAAATTACATTTTTTATTTAAAAAAAAAAGGAACACTATCAGCTTGACATTTAGCATAATGCATTTATTGTACATGGACCAGATTTAGTCTACTTAAGTCAAATCAATATTTCCCAATAAATCACCATATAGCTGTCTGAACTTTCATTATTAGTATATCTCATTGAAGATAACACGTTTCTAAATTACATTTTTTATTTAAAAAAAAAAGGAACACTATCAGCTTGACATTTAGCATAATGCATTTATTGTACATGGACCAGATTTAGTCTACTTAAGTCAAATCAATATTTCCCAATAAAACACCATATAGCTGTCTGAACTTTCATTATTAGTATATCTCATTGAAGATAACACGTTTTTAAATTACATTTTTTATTTAAAAAAAAAAGGAACACTATCAGCTTGACATTTAGCATAATGCATTTACCGTACATGCACCAGATTTAGTCTACTATGTCAAGTCAATATTTCCCAATAAAACACCAGATTCACTTTTTCAAACCAACTACGGCCCATGGATCATAAAATTTGAATTAATAACTGAATGTGATGCACATTGATTCTTAAATTACAAGACTAGCATAGCTATCACTAAAGTAAAGCACAAAACAAATACAGGTAGTAAACCCAAATAGCATTTATGATGTTTACACAAAAATAGCCTAGTATCAGTCTATAAATAAGATTGCTGAACAAAAACTAGTAAAATAAGTATTTTTAATTAGAAATACTTGCAATCATACAAACTTTAAATGAAAAGTGTCATAATGCAACATTACATACAAAATAAGAGGACATTAAAAAGCAAAAATAATGCAATGAAATGATTTAAACTTTAAATGCCTCAGATTATTGAGAATCGAGATTTTGTACACCTAAAGTACTTTCTCCAGAAAACAAAGTTACTAATGAATTTCTAATAAACCCCCTTTGACGGATGGTTGCATGTTTATACAACTCTTACCATATCATACTCCTCTGGATCAGCAACCATTGCTTTCATTCCATATCGATTGGCTTCCTTTGCCAAACGTGCTGCAAACTCTTCAGCCGTTCCAGTTTGAGAGCCATAAAAAACAACAATGCTACGTCCCTAGAAGAACGAGTTTCTTTCATCAATTTGGAGTAAAATAATGCAGTAAACATAAAATAAACTATAAATAGAAGAATGTAGGTTATGTATATTCCCTAAAACCTAACTTGTTTTCAAAACAAACAAAAAATTAACTTTTTCAACAAAATTATAGTAAAAGCACAATACATGAACTTTTATGTTTGTAGAACCAATAATCTTGTAATAAAGATAGCCAATTGTTTCATATAAATTTGGTCAATATAGAAAAATATTACAATATGCAAATTATGAGAAAAAAGAACATATTTTATCACATAATACTAGACTATAAAGAATGTTAAAATAATCTGACATTTTGGATATAATTTTGTTATTCAAATCCAACTATATAATAAAAAGTAGAACAAAACCAGAAGAAATTAACCATTAATTAATAAAATATCACCACGAAAATATTACACACTTGTGTGCAACATTTATTCTTCAGAACACTTTTTTTTTTTTTTTTTCTTTTAAGAATAGAGCAAAGAAGAAATATTCAAATTTAAACTAGAACCATGTTCAAAAAAGAATTTAACACAGAAGCAATCTTGATACAATGAAAGCAATCATATTTGAAAAATTCTTAGAACAGAGAAAGACTTCATACATCTAAGGCGTCATACATAAATTACGCAACACAACATTTTGACTTTTTTTATCTCTCCCCCCCCCCCATATCATGCTTAATCAACTTCCCTTCCCCCTCTAAAATTATATGACACTGCTGCCATCCCTGTCATTAATTAATAGAATTTTGCCAATTCCATTCTGGTAAAAAGAAAATTAAAAATACATATTCATGTACTTTTGAAATTTAACTTGCATAGAATAAAGACCAACTTATTAGAGATAAACTTTCTTGATCAAAATGATTGAAGCTAAATTTTGTTTAAACTTTAAATTGAAAAAAAAAAAAAAAAAAAAGGTGTTGATTGAACTTTCTCTGCAAAAGTGAAATTTTTATGTCACATAAGATATTACTACCATTCGTATCATAAGGTAGAGCAAAAGCCTTCCCCTGCCTACTCCATCTGCGTGTGACATAATATAAGTAATTCTTCATACAAGGTGAGACCGAAAAGTAAGGTGACTGATGTCATAATAATCACTGTATTATATATTTGCAGATAAATACATCACTGTCCTTTAAAGTAGTTCCCGCCGTCTACAATACACTTCTGACAAGGTTCACACAAGTTCTTGATACTTCTGAAAAAGTCATCCTTTGAGTCTGTCTCAAGTTCCTTTGTAACAGCAGCTTGAATGTCTGAGATGCTTGAAAATCGGTTTCCCTTCAGTGCCAATTTCAGTCAAGTATTACACCCTCCTTATTCCCCTGATCTAGCGCCAGCAGATTTTTTCCTCTTTCCACAACTGAAATTGGCACTGAAGGGAAACCGATTTTCAAGCATCTCAGACATTTAAGCTGCTGTTACCAAGGAACTTAAGACAGTCGAAAAAGGAGGACTTTTTCAGAAGTTTCAAGAACTTGTATGAACGTTGTCAGAAGTGCATTGTAGATGGCGAGAACTATTTTGAAGGACAGTGATGTATTTATCTGCAAATATATAATACAGTGATTATTATAACATCAGTCACCTTACTTTTCAGTCTCACCTTGTATGTATATCATATAAGTAATTCTTGGGTCTAAATTGATGGACAATTTTATGCAAGTTGTCAAAAAAACAAGGATATAAGTAGTTTAATATGGATTCTGAACAGTGATAAACAAAACAATTCTTGAAATGATAAATCGGCACTTCTGGCAAGAAAAACAAAAGCAGTCAAACCCTGTTAACGTGAAGTCAATGGGGCAGCTGAAATTGTTTGTGTTAACCGAATTTCAAGTTAAACGAATACATAAACGTTAGTTTTAAGTACAGAGAACTGCTTTAACTTTGTGTTAAATGGGATTTCATACTAAGCGATTTCGTATTAATGGAGTTTGACTGTATTATCTTCTCAAACTTGGCCCACAAATCTAGTGAATGCCAATAAAAATCAAAAAGAAAGAATTATTTTAATATGAAAAGGAATTATTTATCTTAAATAATTTAATAATAATATTTCTTGATGCAATCCAATTTTACATAAGAGCAAAAGCAAAAAAAAACACTGAACCATGATTGCTTCTTAGTTTATTAATTGTCTGGTTGACTAATACTAACAGTTTAAAAATTGTTGAAATAATTTAGTTATTAAAGATATTTTTACTTACTGTAGCTTTCATCTTTGAGATAAAACTTGAATCTGACACAGCAAAAGTATTAGGCCTGTGGAAATAACCTCATTAGTAAAAATTACCAGAAAAAAGATTAAATAAAACATAAAAACAATACTATTAATGATAGATATCAGGGTTGGCATGATAAAAACCAATTGGTTTAATCATGGTTATGGTTTAAATCATGGTTTAAACCAAATGGGGTTTTTCTAAAAAAAAAAACCAATTGTTTTTTGCTTTTTTTAAAGAATTACAAATTGTATTTTTATTTATTTATAATTAGATTTTTCAAATTATTTGATGTTGTAAATGAATTTTTTAACAGAACAACTCAGCTTTTCTTTCTATTATTTATTAAGAAAATAGTTCACTAAATGAAAAATTACATGAATACTATAGATGGAATAAGTTCCAATGTATTTTAAAATAAATTTTGTAATTAAAGACTATTGGAAGTCCTTATACCAACAATAAATTTTTATATTAAACTAATAGATATATTAATGTTTTATAATAATTCCAAATTATTAATTAAACTTAAATTATAAACTTGCATTTTAAATTTATTTCTAAAATAGAGGTTTTGTGTTTTAATAACTTATATCTAAACATTATTTTGAGCATCACGATTACTGATGAATCTAAGAGTAATATTCCATGTATTATGTAATAAGCAATTACTATTGTAAACATTAAATTTAAAAAATAGTATCTATATATAAATCTCGCGTGCCGCCAAATTCAGCTGTTAGCAGAATGGCAACGACTTCAAACATCCAATCACAAATCTTCTAAATGCATTTTATCCACGAATTTCCAAATTCAGCAATTCAGCCAATCACAATATATCTTTCGAAATTTAACTAACTATAGCTATAGTATTTCTAAATAAAATATTAAAATTTAATATGACATGGATGTTCACATAAGTAGCAACAATTGTTTATTTGCATAGTTTAAATTATTTTCAAAATAAATATTAATTGTTATTTAAACATAAATTAATCAAGTTTATGTCAAATTTTATTTTTAAATATGTATACATGCAATTAGAAAACGATTTTTAAAAAACCTGGTTTAAACCAAAAAAACCTGGTTAAAACAAAACAAAAAACTCTTTTTTTTTGGGGGGGGGAGGGGTTTCAGAAAAAACCTGGGTTTTTTCCAACCCTGATAGATATCATACAAACTGATAAAATAGAAATAATTCATCAGCAAAAAGTAGTGTTTTTTTACATATATTTATATTTTTTTACCATTTTACAAGAAAAGAATTCTAATGATGCAAGTACAATTGCACTCAAAACCATTTATAATAATTACCACCAGTTTACAATAATTTGTAGCTTATTACTTTTGGATGGTCTGTAAAAAGAAACGATTAATAATAACAATTAGCGATGAAATAATACAAAAAAGGCAGTATCTAAGCTGTGATAAATATTTGTAACAAAAGCAAACAAAAAATACTAAACCCAGATTGTTTCTTAGTCTACTTGAAATGTTATTTCCTGCATTTGTTTTCTTTCATTTATATTTGTTAAACTTTTCATTAAAAAAATAATAAATTCCCTGATAAGACCAAAATTTTCCAGAGTGAGTTATTTCACTGACTTTTCCCTGTTTTTGTTGCTAGACATCCTGAAGTAAGAAAAACCATTCAATTAAATGTAAATACACGCTCGTCGAGAATTGAAAAGTAAATGTAGCTGTACGTACTTCAATTGATCAATGATGATATGAGTGCTTACATACAGCGATTGGGTACTTGCACTTCCAGTGTTCGGTAACCAATCCCCATGCGTGCAAGCACTCGCATGTTTTGATAAATTTAACCAGGTTAGCAGCATCATTTCAACTTGCTACATTTACCATTTCATTAGTTTGGAAAAAAGCTTATAAAGATAAATAATATAATGTATAAAAACAAAGTTTTAATATAAATCCTTTATACGCATTGAAAATTTTTATATTCATTAACAAAGCGTCATTTCTGTTGTGTGTGTGTGCTTTGTTGTGCGTGGTGTGCTTGGTGTTTACATTTAATTTTAAATATTAAAAACATCTATCAGCAACATGTCGCTAAACTACATTTCAAAACTTATTCATTAAAAGGAAATTTATGCACTCGCATCAAAATATCTTTTATTTATACTGATTAAAACAATTTTGGCAACAGGGAAGAGTTTTCTCAACGATTGGTTAAATGCTATTTCAACGTGATTGGATGACAGTAAATTGGTTTAGTATTCTGCAAAATCGACCTTTTAGAGATAGCCCCCAAAATTTGATAGAATGCATTGTCATCAAATCTATACACCACTGATAGGATGACGTCAAGGGGGTTAATTAAGCCTCCACAGATTTGCCCGCCATCGACTTGCACAGCCACCACCCACCCACACATACAAAACCGAAATTAATATAAGAGATTCAATAAGCAATGTTACAAGAAAACTTATTAACCCATTGACGGTCATGCACGTATATATACGTCATATGATCTCCAGTTTTTCCAGCAATACACAACATTTTTAAAGTTATA
The DNA here is from genome assembly GCA_963978545.1 of Linyphia triangularis. Classification (NCBI taxonomy): domain Eukaryota; kingdom Metazoa; phylum Arthropoda; class Arachnida; order Araneae; family Linyphiidae; genus Linyphia; species Linyphia triangularis. The sequence continues at coordinate 106,783,233 of OZ021724.1, forward strand.
AATAAAATTTAAACTAAAATATTTTTTAGATATTTTTGTTAGGATGATAGTCTATAACCTATCTGAAACAAAATAAATAAAAAGTAATTAAAAAAAATTATGTATTTGAATTAGAAATATAATTTAAAAATTATTGCAGGGAAAACAAATGGGGAATTTTGCCCATTCCCATGATTGACCAAACGGTATAGTGGTTAGCGTGCTAGCTTCTAGACTGCGAGGTTGCGGGTTCGAGTCCCGTGTTGGCATGGGTGTTTGTAAATGTATGTTGGCTTGTCTAATGATGAATGTTTCGGCGCATTATAGCCCTCGTGTTGCTGACGGCGCCAGATAATCTGAAAACAACCAACCAACCCATTCCCATGACCGTCAGTGGGTTAATTTGTTTGCTCGGCAACTTTAAACTTTCCTAATTTCCTGTCAAACTGTAAAAATAATTGGCTATTTTCCACAAAATCTGCACGATTCCTAGCTTATCAAGCACAAAAACAAAAATGTGAAACATGAAAGTCTTCTTTTACACAAACAACTCAGGTTGGGTTGTTAACGGTGCAACTTACTCAATGGAAAAGGACTTTATAGGCTCTGCCTTCTTTTTCCGGAAGAATAGCCAGTAAACAGCTGCACTGAGAAAGACGCCCAGAATGACGAAATCGAGTGGACCAAAGTGTTGTTGGGTGATGATGCTTTCTTCAGATGCGATGACTGAAGGTTGTTCGTGTATTCCTGCTTGTTCTGCCATTTTTTCTAAAATAAAAAATTATTAGGTGCTTTAAATAATATTAAATATATAAATCGAAATAAAGTTTTCAGGTTATCCCTGAAGTTGTATACAAAACACTAAAACATTAATCGAAAGTGATTTCTTTCAATTGAATCATGTGTGCAATATGTCATAAGAAAGTAAATTGGTTCCTTGATGATTATCTAATTTCAACAAATCCAATGAAGTTTAATAGTTCCTTTCAAATCCACACTTTACACAAAGTCTACAAACATACCAAAACACAAAGATCTGTGCAATACGCAAATAAAGTTTAAAAGCAGTATAATGGACATGACCTGATTTTTTGTTAAACACCTTGGAATAAGGTCCCACACTGAGTATATTTTAACATAAAACCTTAACATGGTTGGTTGTATTAAAAGAGTTTTCATGCTGCTTGTTTGAATTATTCTTTGTTCAAATAGTTAACCTGGGAGAACGCACACTAAAAATCATACGTGAGGACACGCTGTGGGTTCAATGGACCTACTGCCGTTCTTTTATCTTTATAATTTAAATGCACACTTGAAAAAAGTTTTGCTAGGCATATTTATAAATTTATTTACTATTTAGATAAAATATTGCATATTTATTACCTTTTTTTGTTGCACATTTAGGTAAAAATGTAAAAAGAAAATAAACACTTAAGAGTTTAGAAGCAAGCATCACGTATAATATAATTAAATGTTCGTTCATACATTTTCATTGCCATTTAGTACAAACCGTTTTTGTATTTCTATCCTTGTTGTTTGGACAAATATTCGATCTCTTTTTGGTTTCTTTATTTGTGGTTGCTCTCTAGAGCCTCTCAATTTTTGTGATATGCCTGGCAGAGTACTCCTCTAGATTATTGGTTCTAGTTTGAATGTGCTCTTTTACGAGTTCTTATGCAAGTACTACGTGTAGGAATTCTCACATTTTGACAAAATTCAGTCTTTAAATGCATTTTGAAGACTTATCTTTACCGATAAAATATTCTTCTTCGGACTCGGGACTCTCATCTTCAGAGACGATTTCTTCTTCTGAAGACGTTTGATAGTCAATTATGTTTTATCCATTTCGTCATCTTTATTTAATGATTCTTCATCAGTCAAACTGTCTACTAATAAAGTCTCTAATCACTTCATTTCCTCTTGATAATTAAGATACCCGAACCATTTCGAGCAGCTAACGAGACTCCCAAATGCTATGATACAAGGGCATGCGCAGGGTCCGACAAACACTAAACATGAATATAACTGCCAAAAACCAGTTCTAACTGGTTGAAATTCCTATAATCAAGTACAATGGGACCTAATATACAGCTACTATAGACCATGACTACCATACGTTTGGAGGGGTGTAGCAGTGATAGGTTTTCAAGGTCCTAGGATCCGTTGGACTCTGAGCGCGTTCTCCGGGGTTAAAATTTTAAAGGAGAGAACAAAACTTTTAAGAAATGACAGTTTAGAATCTCAAAGCCTCACATACAAGTAGTATAATCTTTAAAAGATGTTATCAGACTTTATTTGATACAAAAAAATTAGGCAGAACAAGTTAAATTAGAATTATTTATACAAATGTCAAAAAGGTCCATTAAATAATGAAATTGATAATGCAGGATGAAAAACAATGAAAATATTAACACTGATATGACAGCTAGTTTATACTATTTCTTAATATGTTTAAAGTAGTCACAGGTACAGTTTAATAAGATCTTAGCAGTCAATATCAAGGTTTTCATTAATAATACAACTTCAAGGTTAAAACGAAATACGACACATAGAAGAAATTAATACTACCTTACAACTTCAAGATAAGGTAGTCATACGTTAACAGATAATTAAAATTCAGCAAAAACTGCTAGTAGTTTGTAAAATCAAAAAACTTCAAACTATAAAATAACTTTATCATAACTTCACACAATTTAATAGAGCATCATAGACTTTATAACAGAAACAAGCGTTGAAATCTTGCGAAACTTTCAAATAGCTTAACAAGTACATTTAAAAGCATAGTCAGATTTCTGGCATACCAAAACATGAATATGGCATATTTACCTATATTACGGTAACCAAAGAACTATGATGGACAAATGCAATAACTAAGATAAACAAATTAAATATCCACTGAAGATCAACAATTCATATTATCGTTTAAAAACACCCCACTTTGGACCGTATTTAAAAGGACCAAAGTTTGTTATTGAAGTAGACTGCGTAAAAGACAGATAAAAAGTTTTACAAGTCGCAATCCGACGAAAGCGATTGCAGCGACACCTTTAATAACAATTATTTCCTCACTGTGATGCAAAACTGAAGTGAATTAAAGCTATCAACGTATCAACTGATGATAAAGGTTTCGGAGTTTTATTTTGAGTGCCAAGATACGTTAACATCCGTAGATGACGTGAATGTTTCAATGGTGATAAAAAAAATTGTAGAGTAAAAGGATTGAATGTTTTTTTTGTGTTGTTTTTTTTAATTCTCAAATCTCACTCATTTATGCTATCAGTTGTGAACGTAACGCATTGCCAGATTCATGTGCAATATTTTATATGAAAACAACAATGATACATCAATTCAATAAAGTGTTTGTAAAAAATACTAATTTAGAGAAGAAGAATTAACACTTTAAATCCCAACCCGCCCTATACCGCCTTGTGGAGAATTTCCCAGCTAACCGCCTTTCGGGCGGTTGCAGGGGTAAACGTATATTTTCAAGTGAGAGGAACTGCCCTGCCTTAGTTGTTTAAAGCGTGACGGTCCTCAACAATAGACTATTGTGGGGCATGTAGAGGGGAGACATGGATTTAAAGTACTCAATGTCAAACTGCCCCACCCTTTGGACATGGAGTAAGATAGTCAGGGACTTTTCTTTTATGCGAATCTTGTCATGTACTTAGCGGTGGCGTTTGTTTCATTGATAAGACGCCAACTAAATTCTCTGACATATCAAGCAGATGACCCAACGCACACCCCTATTGCAGGCTGTAGACATATAGTAATGATCTTTTAAAGGTCGACAGTGACCCCCCACAGCAATCCCAGGAGTGGCAGACAGGAGAACGAGTCGGGCGAGTTCATTTCCAGTTTTTAAGAATGGAAAGTCATCGGGGTTTTGTGAAACCCACAACGCTGACTCCATGGGATTTAAAGGGTTAAGGACTAAATCTTATTGCACTGTATATCCCTCATAATAGAAGATTTTTACCGATCGATACTTCAATATAGGTTTTAAATGTGATTTCCTCTAAATGGGAAAACCATGGCATATAAGCAAGCGGTCGAAGAAACAGAAAAAGGCATTAAATATTTCTAAATTTTAATTTTCTTTATCCTAATCTTTTTTATTATTAGAATTGTTTCTTAAACTTTTTTCGTTTGTAAAGATTGGTAACAAATGAAAACTACAAATAAGAATATTTCATAAATATATTAATATGTGAGTGTCTTGTTATATTTTTTTTAATAAAATATCTAATTGATGAGTGTCGAGAACACCAGTCTAAAAAATTGCAAACAGGGGAATTTAAAATAAATCAGAAAAGAAGATTCTATGGATAGCATTAAAGAAAATTATTTTTCTTTAAAGTTATAAAAGCATTCCATAACGCATCCATATCACATTTTCGTAAGCATGCTTGACATTTAAGCTACCGTGTAAAACGAAAAGAACCGGATCACTTTTCAATATTCAAAGTAAATATCGAGTGTAATAAAACTGATAATTAATAAAAAATTACTTTAAATCTTGGATCTTATCTTTGATGATCAATCCCAAAAATATTGAAAAAAGAGTAGCTTGTAATAATTTAATTTTTTTTTTTTTTTTTTTTTTTTTTTTCCATTGGTGATTCACCCCACAAAAAAGGTGATGATGTATATTTGTGTCATTCACAAAAAGGGGTGAATCGGAATTCTCGTTACAATTTATGTTTGTCTTGTTTAAATACTTAAAGGGTGAAAAAGAATAAGTAATAATGTATCAGCGGGGTGAATAGAGGTATTACTGCATTATCATAAAAAAATACTTTAATATGAAAGATAATAATGATAGATGCTTTTATCAAACTAACTGTCAAGACAAACAAAACCAAGTTAAGTAAAGTATAGCACTGTATTATGGATATTTATAACTTATCTAAAACTAGGGATGTGGACCATCGCACAACTTTCAATTACACTACAATATTGATGTATATTTGCGTCATTCACAGTTTTTATATTTTCATTGTTCATATAGAAAAAATAGCCAGTTTTGCAAAAAAAAATTTCCGATAATTCTTAAAAAAACTTATTTCAATTGATGATTTTGGTGATATGCTTTTCAATATCCTTTCTTATAAGTTATTATCCTTTCTTATAAGTGAAACTAAGGAGATAAGAAAAAACAATATTTGATAAGGTATATGCTCAATTAAAGAGAACTCTGAGTTAAAGGCATTCGTTTTTCAACTTTTTACACCATTAAAGCATTTTTAAGGGAATTTCGGAAGTGGGGATGTTTAAAACACCTAAGAGGCATTACTACAGCATTTTTTATCCAAAATCGATAGAGCCGTTTTTCAACTATCATTGAAAAATATGATTTTTTCAATGGCAGCTCCTTATGCGCAAGCGCGGTTTTGACAAAAACCTTATAGTAGGTCTTATGGTCACCACTAACCCGCTCACCAAATTTTAACATCCTAGGCCACTTTGTTCAGGAGTTATGCTGACCACAGACACACATACATAGACAGACATTTTTTCTAGACAACTTTTTTGAAATTAGTATGCTCCAAAGCGTGGAGAAATGTAAAAAAAAAATAGTAAAATTATACAAGTCTTTAATACGTACATGTTATTAATTACGGAATAAGTTTTGAAGAGGTTAAATTTCACTGGATTGTATGCACCCCGTTTCAGAATTTGTAAACTAATGTACAGTGTTGATAACAGCACGAAACCTACAGTTTCCGGTTTTTCAGGAAAAATAATTTTTCATATAAGTATTTTCTTTTATATTTGTTTCAAGACATTTTGAAATTTTATGATTTCAAAATAATAATAATAATCAATGAAGTATCAGGTCTTAAGAATGGAGAAAAATGCATCTTCATATCATACAACTACAGTATATGAAGATGAAGCAAAAAGCTCTCTCACGTCTTCCTGTTTTCAAAACTTTTCCACCTGCAATTCCCCCCCCCCCCACCCCTTTTTTTCTTCTTTTTTTTTTCTTCCTTTCTTTCTTTTCTTGACATAATTTTGACGCTGTTAAAAAACAAATTAAAAAAAAAAAAAAAAAAAAAAAAAAAAGGAACGATGGCTATATCTTCGATTCTAATTGTCGTAGAATCTTGCGGTTTGCACCAAAATGTTTTGTTTACGATTTTCTATACATTTAATGCATTTTTTTTTCTTAGGGGGCTGTATAGTAAGTAAATTTAACTCTATCTTTAAAAATTTCAATACGAACCCCTATTTTTCATGTGTTCACTCGATTTAGAATATCTCGCTTACTCTAATTACTAAATTTCAGTTCATTATGTTGAGATACACGTCACTTATGACCGAAAATAGTTTGGACAATCTTGTGGGCAAATTTCTTTATCGCAGGAAGATTCGAACCTTTTGTGTGCTTCAAGACGTAATCTATTACGCGGTCCCTTAAAGTGAGCTTTTTTTACATTTTTTCTAAAATAGCGAGAACCAAGAGTCAAAATGGAATTAAAAACATTCTGGAGGGGTTTTCGACCATGATAATTCTAATGAAAGCAAAACCAAAATATAAACATGTTTTAATTTAAAAAAAATTAAAACTTGTTTTATTAATGAATAATTAATTATTAAAAAACAATTTACTACAAAATTTCATGTTATTTATGTTTGGCCTTAAGCAAACTATCCTTTGAAATAAAAATTGCTAAAATATATTAACTATATCAGAATTTATGGCCAAAAAAACAAATTTTCTTTTTAACATTAATTTATAATTATTTTTTTTTTACATCATTTTAATTACTAACTACTAACTAGTCATTGGAAAATTAAGAAATTTGGTATTTAGACTGTTTTTTGGATTCTAAATCTAAATATGGTATAATATTATGGGTTTGCCATTGAACTTTTTAAAGTTGGGTTTTGTTTTAATATGTAGATGACCCCTCATGATAAAAAAAATTGTATACATTTAATAAAGACATTCTACAATTTACAACGGTACTTAACTTTTGTAATTTCATCAATTAGAATACAAGATACAGCCATCGTTCCGATTTTTTTTGCGTATGGTGCAGATTGTTTTTGTTTTTTTACAGGTGCAGATATCAAGCATTTAGGATACGGTGACATTTAATGACTAAAAACTCCCTCTGTTGCAGAGGACCACAAAAATTACGACAAAATCTAAGAAGTTTTAGTTGGCGTGTTTGCTTCGTCAAAGAATATCCAAGTTCCGATCAGATATTTCCATTTGCAGCCAAGATGTGAACTCCCATTAAGATATTATAGAAGCACTCTTACAGTCGTATTTTAAGCAATTGCGTTTGAAAATTTCATCTGAATTTTATGACATCCCTCTAATATTATCCTGACTTATAAATTGGTAGTATATGATATTGTTACGAATTTTTGTATATTTGTAAATATTTCGTAGTGTTAATTTTGTAAATAGGAAAATTTATGTACATTTCGCATAAGGTAGTGCAATAGTTCGTCGTTAGTTTGCTCCCCCGCAATGTGGTCTCAATGCTTGATAACGAGTTTTACAGAGATAACGCTGGGAAGCGAGTTTTACAAGGAGCAGGGCATTTAACATTATGATAATGGCAATCTTGCCAAATTAGCGAGATAGAGTCAAGTTGGCGACGGTTTTGGCGACTATTTTTTGTCGCCAAACTTGGCGAGAAATCACAAAATGTCGCCAAACTTATCTCTAAAAGGTTCACGTATGTTCGCCTCCCCTATAAAAGTTCAAGAGAGGGGGTGATGGAGTTGTTAGCTGAGTCCATTAGTTGACTGGAATTACTGAGTTGAGATACTGAGTCTCAGTGAGCGTTCCGAAAGCGAACTGTATTGCATTGTCTTTTGCAGTGATTTAGCAGTTGTGTGTCAAGTTTAACTGCTGTTTTGTGCTCTATTGTTGTGAAAAGAGCTGTATTGAGTCTACTAGAACGAGAAGTTCTGGAGTTGTAAGAGAATCTGTGAAGAGTTATATTGGAATAAATTTCTGCAAGTATTGATCTGCCTTGGCTTCAAATCTTTCGAACCCATCCACGCAACAATATGTATAGAATTTGCTTCTCAATCACCTATTTCCAATTTACAGTTCTAGTCATAACTTGCAAATAGCCAAATCTTACACATCTAGTATATAGGTACGCTTGCCAGACGTCCCGGTTTGACGGAGACAGTCCTGATTTTCAGACAAAATCCCGGTGTCCCGGTCGGTTTACTTCTCGTCCCGGTAAAAATTAAATTTGATTTTATCATGGGCGCCCCCAGGAGGGTGCAAGGAGGTGCATTTGCACCCCCCCCTGGCTCTTGAAAATTTTTAAAAAATGGGGGAAAAGATGTAAATTCCAAGATAAAAAAAGCACATATGCCGTTTATAATTTTATGTTACAAAGAGCATTTTTTTCTTCGATTAATTTAGTCTTTTGTTTTTTCCTCTGTCGTTTTTTATAGCTACTTGCGTGAAGATTTTCTGGCGCTTGTTCTCTATGATTATTAGAGGCTGATGAGTAGAAGTATTAATTCCTTTTATTGTACAATCTTTTCCTGTGTAGTTCTCAAAATTCTAGGAAAATGTTTGTTGTTTTTTTAAGTCATCAGATATACTCTCTTGAAATCTATTTTTAGAATTCAATTGAACATATTCCAATACTGTCTTCGTGTTTCATTTTTTTTTTTTTTTTTTTTTTTTTTTTTTTGTTATATCCGAAACATATCAAAAAATGTTTCTCTTCTGTATTTTTGCATCTTTGTGTTCCTCTATTCTAAACACTGTCTCCTGAATGCCGTGAGATCTAGTTGGATGATAAAAAAATCGTTAAAAATATATATTTTAATATTTCTACTATTTTGTAATTTTTTTTTCTTCTCTTTATCAGGGTTGCGCTTTGAAAAATATATACCATGAATTTTAACTATTCTCAAAGAGTATAATTTATAATGAATAATTATTAATTAACATTTCTAAAAAAATTTATGATTTTGATAGAAATCTAGTATTGCACCCCCTTGCAAATATTCCTGGTTGCGCCCATGGATTTTATAGATGAACAAAAATGTCTGACAATAAATAGCTGTGGAGGATTAGGATAATTACTTTGTCATTTATTTCTGTACTGTATGAAAAGTGAAAATTATAGAAGAGTGATGGTCTGTTAAATAATATTGTCATCGTATCGTCTTGTCTAGCCAATCGTGACCAGTTAAGAGAGTATTTTCTTTGATGAACAACGCATGGAATGATGATAGGAGTTTGATGAAGGAATCTACGGTTAAAAGCTTGATTACATGTTAAATTAATATCTGATTAGCTTGAGAAGATTTTCTACAACAAGATTAAAACCAAAAAAGACTTTCTAAAAATAGTTCTAGCCAATGAAAAGTACATGTAAATATTGTTGCGTGAATGGGTTCGAAAGACTTGAAGCCAAAGCAGATAAAAACTTGAAGAAATTTATTCCGATGTAACTCTTCGCAGATTCCTTTACAACTTCAGAACTTCCCGTTCTAATAGATTCAATACAGCTCTTTACACAACAATAGAGCACAAACAGCAGTTAAAAACTAGATACACAACTGCTAAATTCGTCGCAAAAGACAATGCAATACAGTTCACTACTCTGAACTCTCGCTGAGAGACAACTAACTCCACTCCATCACCCGCTCTCTTAAGCCTTATATAGGAAGGCGAATCTTCGCGAATCTTCTAGAGATAGAAATTTGGAGAATTTTCCGGATCGCAGTCAAAACGCCCTATATAAGTACATAGGACCGAAAATTTCGCCAAATGGTTGCCAAGTTTGGCGACATTTGGCGATTTCTCGCTAAATTTGGTGACCAAAATTAGTCGCCAAATTGGCTCTATCTCGCCAACTTGGCGAGATTGCCATTAACCATAACGTTAAATGGCCTTCTCCTTGTAAAACTCGTTTTCCAGCATTATCTCTGTAAAACTCGTTTTCAAACATTAAGAGACGCATTGCAAGAAAGCGAAGTAAAGACGAACTCTTGCACTGCCTTATGCAAAATGTACATAAATTTTACTTTTTACATAATTAATACTACGAAATATTTACAAATATACAGAAATTCGTAACATTGCCTATCTCCCAAGGACTGCAAGTCCCGGGCAGTATAGTTCCCGGAAAGGAAGGCTTATTTTTAAAGCAATAGCAAACACTCTGCGTTGTGCGTACTAAATTTAAGATTAATTAAACATTCATCAGTGGTCACCTAAAGTGCATGAAATATGAACTGCAGCGAAAGATCTATCCTCCTTGCAATAAATGTTTCTCCAGTGCAGCCAGCCCGCGGCCCACCTCTTTGGATGTGTGGATTTTGAAAAAGAGGATTTTCTGAGAGATCCGGTCTTGTATTTTGATTTCCTTGAGGGTGAATGGACTCATGGACCTGGTCCAAGGGAGCTAGACCAATGGGGATGAGAAACAACAACAAATACATTTAAAAATTTCCGAAATTGGATTTTCTTTAAAAACTAGCTGATATATTATAGCTTTTAATATTTGTAAGTTATGATATCGCACAGAACGGAATGAAAAACATCATTGTTGGATTCAAAAAAAATTTAAAATCTAAATCCTTCTGACTCGAATCACTTTCCAAAAGATTTGATAAACTAAAGATTTTGACAGGACACTTATTAAACAGAAGAACAAAGTCTGTTATCATATGACAGAAAATCTTTACTTTTAAACTTTTTAGAACGTCATATTTTTACAAACCAAAAAACAGAATTCTAAATATTAATCGTTTGCTTGTTGCCATACTTGACGAGTAATTAAAACTTAAACAGAATTAAATTGTTCACATTAAATAATTCTTTAAGAATAGAGTTTATTCATATGACGTCATTGTGTTCGCAACAATCATAATATAATAAATTAATAGAAATACCGTAAGCAAATATCCAATATAGAAAGTAACTACGGGAACAAGAGGCCATGAACACATGTCGAATTGAAATAATATATAAGTGGCAGGCTACAAATTAAGAGACATAATTTTTGTTCGGGGAAAAAAAAAAAAATACACGAACAGCTGGTACCCAAGACCTGACTTTGTGGGAATGAAGGCGATTACGGAATGATCTAGCACGTTCATGAGTAACAACACTTTTACTAGTGGACACAGAGCCGTTCGATTACACAAATACACCTGCCAGACTTGGCGACAGGCGGACAGCAGTTCTGTCGCTGCCTCACCAGGGAATACATTGCCATAGACTCATATTGACCACAGACCTACACCTCGGCGACAAAAATGTGTCGTAACTTTTTGTCGATAGTGAACACATGGCCTGATACGGAAAGTATGCGATTGAAAGTTTCAACAGTTTAAAAGTGCATTGTCACTATAAGTGATAAAGTCACCATAAGTGAAACGCGCACACTTTTCAATGAGACAAGATAGCATAACAAAATATTTTCGAAACAAATATTTTTGCTCCTTTTATCAGAACAGAAATCAGTAGTTTCGTTCATTGTTCAACTCCAATGTATAAATTGCAATTGAGAATGAATAAAAAAATAAAACTTTGCCACATATGTTTCTTATCAAACATTTGAACTATTTCAGGTGTTGCCGCAAACGAAACAAAATCTTATCCTAATACGATAATCAATATATCTTTCCATTATAAAATAATAATTATCGATGCAATGTATGGGTAAATGCTTTTTAGGGATATCGAATGATATATTTCAAACTTGTGTGTATAAAAATGTTTTGTGAACGTTAATATAAGTGTGAAGTATTGATTTCCTTATTTTCTTGAAATTTAAAAAGTAATCTTAGCACTTAAAATTTGAAAAGAAGTGTATATATTAATTAGTTTATTTATAAACCTGTTAGTTAAAATTAAAAAGCATGCATAAACGTTGGAAAATTAAATTTGATAACTTTAAACTTTTAAAAATTAATTTTTATATTTTAAGTGCATTTGTGAAATAGTTATTTTTGCAACTAGTTGAGAAAGTAATTTTTTCAAGCGAGGGAAGAGTCTTATTTGACTCGTTCTAACTCACACGTCAAAGAATTTACCGAATTTGAAAAAGGATATTCACACGAGATACACACAATATTTTTTATAACCTTGTGCAAAAAATATTTTTAAGACTTACACATACATGTTCACGTTGGCAACCTCAATCAATGAATGTCTTCTGAAAATATGTCATTTATATATTTAAACCATATAAAATTTGAGCACAAACGTGTGGTAAAATATTTTATCGCACTAATGCGATTAAGTTACTTTACAACAATCCTCACAAGAAAGTCATACTTTGTCCACGGCCGACCAAACGGTATAGTGGTTAGCGTGCTAGCTTCTAGACTGCGAGGTTGCGGGTTCGAGTCCCGTGTTAAGCATGGGTGTTTGTAAATGTATGTTGGCTTGTCAAATGACGAATGTTTCGGCGCATTATAGCCCTCGCGTTGCTGACGGCGCCAGATAATCTGAAAACAACCAACTAACCATACTTTGACCACGATTTCTGAATACAAAATGTTGAATTTTTTGCGCGCGCTATTATAAAAAAAAAATTTCCTTTTGGTACATTCCATAAAAACGTTTTTTTTTTTTTTTTTTTTTTTTTTTTTTTTTTTAATCTGAAAATATATTATTAAATTGTCAAGTTATTATGATTATAATTACCACTGTTTAAATAAACCAATTCTTTCAGTTTAATATTATCATAAAATAGATCATTTTTCCCAAATGGCTTCCAGCAACATTAGCGAATTTAAATTATATCTTTATTTCATACTTTTAATTAAACGTTTAGTAAAAAAAAAAAAAAAAAAAAAAAAATAGTAAAACATACTCACTCACTAAATTTCTAAAATGGTAATATTTATATTAAAATATATCTCTTATAAAATATAACACGGAAAACTGAAAGTGACAGTAATAAAAGATCGCATGTTTAAGAATCAGTAATTGAAAAGATTTGTTCCAAGTTTTTCCAAATTGATATTGTTACATTTTAACGGTGTTCAATGCAAGTACTTGGTATGCCTTAGAAACATATAACAGAGATAAATATGTCATCGGAAAATTTATATATTTTCGTTTGTGATACTGTTTTTGATTTCGTCGAACCGAAAATGCAGCTGCCTAAACAAGGTTTCAAACAGCCTATTGTACTGAATCGAATATCTGCCCTGTGATCTCTACATCCTTCCCTTTCAAGTGACTGACACTGACAGTGGTTTTTATTCAGGGAAGGCGATTTAATAATATGGCTGGAAATAATACAAGGTGTCTATAAAATGTCGGACACATTTTGATGTTGAATAATTCATAAAATAATGAAGACAATGATAACACTAATGGTTAGATAGATAATTCCAAATGTTTTCGAAAAGGCCATAAACACAAAAATTTCTGCTCAGTGCTTTTTTTTTTTTTTCTGTTTTTTAATTTGCAATCAAAGTTCCCATGTTACACGTTGTCAACTATTCATTCGGCTCGAATTGAATGTGGCGTCAAGACTTCCCAAATATCTTGGCTTGAAATGCGGCAGCGGAAACCAGTTTTGAAAGTTTCTCGCCGAGCCAACCTGTACGGGATATGGCAATGGCCTACCAACGCTAAATATTTCAACGCCAATTATTTGGCAGAAACCACTCGATAACCATAGAAACGGAAGGAAGATTTGACAACACAGATTTTGTTGAGTGTTTTGATTGGACTGGTTTTGGGGCATTTTCTTTTCTTAATATTTAAATAACTAATTTTTTTTAAAAAGAACTTTTGTTTAAATATTTGGAATCGGTAAGAAATTCTTCATAAACTAATTTCACTCGTTTTTAAAAAATGCGGGAACTGTCCATTGGGACGGTCAATTTACAATTCCTTGAACATAAACTAGAAATGCAACAAACATGTGTAATATATTAGTTTAAAGGTCTCTAAAAATTTAGTAAGATTACTTAAAATTTAATAGGAAGATATTGAAAATTTGACTAGAAGATGCGTCCATAGTTACTATATGCGATCGGACAATTACATCTTAGTATAAGATAGAGAGAAATACTAGATTTTAACTTGGATAAAGGGGGACAAGTTTGCTAGTTAGAATTGTCCCCAAATCACCAACTTGGCGACGGTATATTTTTATATATATAAAAAAAACTTCTTTGTTGAGGGTTTTCTGTTATCATGTGTAAATAGAAAGATATTTCAGTAATTTCGTGCCGTCAAATTGCACATACTTGTTATTGGGACTAGATGTGCTTCATTACAAAGGTGTATAGATGTGGTTTTTTAGTGACACTGACTTCACAAATCAAATTTCTTATAGACTGAGAGGCGACTGTTAGTTTAGGTACACCATCGAACATCATTCTGAATTTTTTCTAGAAAGTGGAGAAAAGTGAGCAGATTACGAATCCACTGGTCTGCCGTGGCAAAAATGGCCGAAACTAGTCAAAAATCGACTTTGAATAAGTCGAACTAAATCTGATTACCAAATACGCCATAATTTGCCAAATAATGAGCATTCTTTTTTATTTGGTAACCCATCTCTCTTTAATTTTCAACGAAGTTTGCAAACGATTTAGATATCTGGCGACGGCTTACTTTCGTCTTTCACAAATGAACCAAGTTGGCAATAAATGTTACGTCACTGATGTTCTCCAGTTTGGATTACTCGAAGAAGATGCAATAGTCCGAGAGGAGACTGCAATTTTTGGACCACATCGAACATCATTCTGAATTTTTTATAGAAATTAGAGAAAAGTGAGTAGATTACGAATCCACTGGTCTGTCGTTGCAAAAATGGCCGAAACTGATCAATAATCGACTTGGAATAAGTTGAACTAAAATCCGATTGCCAAATATGTCATAACTTGCCAAAAATAGAACAAATTTATTCGTCTGGCAACCCACTTCACTTTGATTTTCAATGAGAAAAAGAGCAAACGATTTCTGATCTTTGGTTCGGAAAACTTATATCTTTTAAAAGTAAGCCAAATGACGACATCAGGTACGTCATAAGTGACGTAATATTTTTGGCCAACTTGGCTCCCTTTTAATAGATGCAAGTAGACCGTCGTCAGATATCTGAATCGTCTGCAACCTTTTTAATTGAAAATTAAAGAGTGAGGGTTACCAAATAAATAAAAATGCTCATTATTTGGCAAGTTATAGCGCATTTGACAATTGGATTTAGTTCATCTTATTAAAAGTCGATCTTTGACCAGTTTCGTCCATTTTTGCCACGGCAGACCAGTGGATTCGTAATCTACTAATTTTTCTCCAATTTTTATCAAAAATTCAGAATGATGTTCGAAAGGGTCTAAAAATTGCAGTCGCCACTCAGTCTACAAGTTTTCCAAGCCGGTAGTGATCAGAAATCGTTTGCGTGTTTTCCCATTGAAAATCAAAGTGCGGTGGGTTACCACTTAAAAAAGAATACTCATTATTTGGCAATTGAATTTAGTTCAACTCATTTCATGTCGGTTTTTGACCAGTTCGCCCATTTTTGCCAAGGCAGACCAATGGATTCGTAATGTACTAAATTTTCTCCT
The DNA here is from genome assembly GCA_963978545.1 of Linyphia triangularis. Classification (NCBI taxonomy): domain Eukaryota; kingdom Metazoa; phylum Arthropoda; class Arachnida; order Araneae; family Linyphiidae; genus Linyphia; species Linyphia triangularis. Next base: position 106,798,752 of record OZ021724.1, read on the forward strand.
CAATCTATAAAAAATACAGAATGATGTTCGATGGGGTTCCTAAACTTTCAGTCGCCTCTCGGATTATTAGGTTCAATCCAATTCCTTAGACCACGTGTTTTTAGATTTCTCCCTCGTCATCAATGTAAATGACACTTTAAAGCCCCCATTCTTATGCAAACCCCAATTACCCTTCTCAAGAATGAATTTCATTTCTGAGAAACTTGAATCTAGTTAAGATAATATTTGATATTGGTGGAGGTTCAAGGTCGCGCTTCAAGGTAACCGTACTTGGCAGATTTCAGTGCTCTAGGCTATCTCTCGATTTCCATAAATTTTTATAGATTCCGCCAGTCCTTGAAATATCCAGGTTATCATCTGGTAACCCTTTCAAGGCACCTGCTCAAAATCGCAAAGGATGAAAGTCAGTGCATCTGGGTGCTTTTAGTTTTTGTTCATTGGTCAATGCATTAGTCGTAGTCGATGGTTAATGGTAGTCTCATCAATACAATGTAATAATGTATTACGTTCCACATATTTACATAGGGTAATATAAGTATAGCATTCGGTCCACACACAAAAAAATTTTTTTTTTTTTTTTTTTTGCATTTCTCTATACGTTTTAGATCACCCTGATTTCAAAGAAGTGAGTCTAGAAAAAATGTGTGTCTGTGTGTAAGTGGTCAGTATAACTTCAGAACAAATTAACCTACGCTGTTCAAATTTGGTGTGTGGGTTTTTAACATGGTGTTACTTGCCATTTTCTTATTTTCACTCATTTAAATAAAAATGGAACACTTGGCGATATGGTTTTATTAGATAGACTTTACTTTGTCCTTGCTTATTAATCGTTGATGGACGATGCGCAAGGGCAGAGTGCTCTGTGTTAAAGGCACTCGTTTTTCAACTTATTACGCTTTTATCGCATTTTTTGTGAGAATTTCGGAGGTGGGAATGTTTAGAACACCTTCAGAGGCAGTACCTAGGCGATTTTGAACAAAATAGTTCGAGTCGTTTTTTTAGCAATTACTTGATTTTGCTGCAGGATTATGCAGCTACCTTATGCGCATGTGCGATTTTGACGAACACCTTAATGGTAGGTCCTTGGGCCATCACCAACCCGCACACCAAATTTGAACATCGTTGGTCAATTTGTTCGGGAGTTAAGCTGACCACGTACACACAGTTTCACATACACACACACATTTTTTATACATCACTTTTTTGAAATCAGGATGTTCCAAAACGTGGAGAAATGCAAAATTTTTTCCCACCGCCTAATATTATACTTTCATTAACATATGAGTAGTTGAAAGTAAAAAGATGAGTATAAGTTTCCGGTCGAAAACGAAGCGTTTATCTCGTTATCTAACTCACGGATTTTTAGCGACACTTTTAAGAAGTGAAAATCCGCACGCTTTTCTTCCTCGAATTATGTAACCATTTGAGTGAACGGCCTTCAACTGTCACAGTTATCTCTTGTTCGGTATCAACTGATGTAATGTTTACTCCCCACAAACACTGAAGGTCGAAGTATAGTGGAGCACTTAGCGAAAAATGGAGGGAGGCAAAAACGATCCACTAACCCTTTCAAAAACAGAAATCTGCATGGTCATGGGAGCCACCAGGTAGCAGTAAGGAACTGGCACGTACATTTACAACCACTAAGTCAGTGGTTATCAATCCATATTTGACCAAGTAAAAATAATAATTTTTCGACCGACCAACTAATATTATATAATACAAAAACATAACCTCTAGTTTCATCATTATTTTACATTTCTAATCAGTTTACGAGTATTAAATAATAACCAAAAAAAGTTTTTAATTTAAATCCTTTACATACATTGCCAATTTTTATATTTATTAGCACAAAACCGATTCTGTAAACAGCGTGTGCTTGGTGTATGCTTCTAATTTTAAATATCAAAAACATTCCCATCAGCAAATGTATTCCGTATTCTATGGTCATAAACCGAACACTTGAAAAATTATTTCTGTGTGTGACTGTTGGACCGAAATGCTTTCTCATGAGTAATTCCGGAAGTAGCTAGAAAATTGAAATTCATTTTGGCACGTCTGAACACAGACAAATTGGAAAACTTAAAAACAATTCTGACTAAGTTCGTGACTACCTTTTCGATGATAACGTAAAAAAATGTTGCCTACAACTAACTACGATGCCAGAATAATCTAACAGCTCACAATTCAATTATCTCGTCGGCAGTCAGTTTTTCTCATCTCCGGAGAAAAAAAAAATATTACGAGGTCGCAACCATATCGCGCACACCTCTATCTCCCACCCCACCACACCAACGACAGGACATAGAAACCACTACCTACTATACAATGTGCATCAGCCTCCATTATCGCACACACTAGCATTCGGCAAAGCCAGGACCGAACCCCCGATCTACGTTCCTTTAACACTTTTCGCAAAATGTTCAACAACTTCGTAATAAAAACTTTCAAAACTTACTTAATACAGATATTATTGAAATAGAAATTTGGAAAATTTTCCAGATCACAGTCAAAATGCCCTATACAGGTACATGGGGACCAAAAATGTCGCCAAATGGTCGCCAAGTTTGGCGACAAAAATTAGTCGCCAATTTGTCTATACCACGATTAGTTCCCGCCACAAAGTCTACCGTTGTCTGTTGCCATGATAATAAGACTAATCCCATTTCCTAAGGGATATTCCAGGAGAGATACATCTAAATTTGCCGTATTGTAACCTTTTTGGACGACAATATCATGCATGCACACCTATTCTAAATCAACTAGTCTTGTTTCTAAGCGACCCTCACCAGCCAGACTACCTGGCGGGAGCTAGGGCGTTCCAAAACGCGGAGATAGGCAAAAAAACTACCCTATAAACTAAATTTCATTACCCTATGTAAACATATGGGTAATTGAAAGTAACAAGACAGCAGTTATTCAAAACTCCAAACTTAGTCACGCCTATTTCTCGTCGATAAAAATAACACTCTGCCTACTTTCCCTGTAACTTTCACTGCTGGGAATTTTAAAGGAATTTCTTTCAGGTTAGGGATTCTCTCCATTAGTGGGTCAAAAAATACCATGTTGGCCGACTGACTGCGCGGAAAAAAAGCTCTACCGCCCATCTTTTAAAATAGGCCGAATTCTGTAAGATCACAGGGGCTGTATACTAAATTCCTTTAAGGTATACAAATACAATATAGATGATTTTCTTTAATTTTGATGCTATAATTTCAAACTTTTTAACAGTATATCAGAATCAAAAATGAGGCATTTTTATATATAAACTTTTTTCCGTTACTGTTTTATCTAATTACAATTAAAATGACTAATTAGGACGTTATAAGAAGAGACATAAATAAACTTGTAATGAACTTGGAGGTATGAGTTTTATTGCAAGTAAAAGATATTATATTGATGCATGTTTCAATAAAGAATTGTGAATTTGGCTTCAATATTTACTTAATTATAAGTTTTTAAATAAAAAGTTTTAAAAAAAACATAATTTTCACCAAAAAAAAAACAACAACATATTTATAACTATTGTCTACAAAACTTAATTAGCATTTTGTAAATCGGACCATTTGTATTGAAGTTATGACTGTTGGCGTAAAATCATATCAAAACATATCGAAAAATCATATAACACCAAACACCACATTTTTCAGAAAACGCTTTTAAAGTTTACTACACTAATTAATGAGATACAAAACAGGTTCACAAAACCTACTGCTTTGTTTTGATTGGTTGTTTTCAGATTATCTGGCGCCTTCAGCAACAGGATAGCTATAATGCGCCGAAACATTCGTTATTTGACAAGCCAACATACATTTACAAACACCCATGCCTTACACAGGACTCGAACTCGCAACCTCAAGGTCTAGAGGCTAGCACACTAACCACTATACCGTTTGGTCAGCTTTCTGCAATTTAAAAAGTAAATTGAGTCTCAGAAAGAAAATGGTATCATTTTAAAGGTAATGAATTCTAGAATACTTTGAAACAAAAAAGCAAAAACGTATACATAAGTCAAATTTTGCGATTCCTAATGTATATGTATACCTTAAGGGGAGTTGGTACCCTAAAATTTATTAAAATTTATTTTGAGTTTAGAATAGTTCATTAAAATTTAAATTCTTCCCTTTAAAATGATACCTCATTCGTAATAATAGCTCATTTAGAAGTATTTTTAATAATTTTTTGAAGATAAAATTATGAACTATTAGTGTAAGTAAGCTTTTCTTTAAAATGCATTTATCTTAAAACGACATTTTTCATAACTCATGTACCTTTTTCTCAGAAAATACTTTATATAGAAGCCTAATTCTTTTTTCATCTCATTTAGCAGCACTTGTTATTCTACTGAAGTTGGATTTTAATTATAATGCGTTTACTTTTTTTTTTAAATGAATTATCGTGTAAGTCACTCAAATTTATTAAAAATCACAAGTTTTTTTTGACGAAATAAGCCAGAACAAAACTGTTTTTAAAATAATAACAAAACCTTACTTCAGTAAATACAGATACATAAAATGAATATGTGATAAAAATTTTAGGTAGATAGCTAGAGCCGTTTCTGAGAAAAAGGTACATGAGTAATGAAAAATGTAGTCTTGAGAAAAACTCATTTTTAAGAATACATTACTTATACTTATAGTTCAAAATTTTTTCTTCCAAAAATTATTAAAAATATTTCTGAAGGAGGTATTATTACAAATAAGGTATCATTTGAAAGGGAAAAAGTCAAATTTTAATAAACAACAATAAACTCAAAATTGATTTATTATAAATTTTTGGGAACCAACTCCCTAAAAAGAGTAATTGAGTGTCGAGAGAGATGTATAAAGGAAAAGCTTGTTTACGTATTAAACCAATGGCTATGAGTAAGTTCCAGTAAGGATCATTCCCTTATACTCGCTATGTAACAATCGTCTAACCCAAAGCATTTAGAAAATACTTTCTAAAACCACCTTCACCTTTGGCGAGTAAGAACGAAAAGGATCACTTAATGAAATGACATCAATTACAAACTCGAAAATAGCGTCTAATATATTTTATTTTGTATTTGAAAACCTTACGTCAATGCATATACAGTGGCTCCACCTGGTTTTGTCTTTTTCTATTTTAATTTTCATTTATAATAGATAGACATTAAATATTGGCGGCGCGTGAGCGAAAATACTAGTGCAGCCGGAAACATACGATCACCCCCCCCCCCCCTATTCACCACTACACACTTATCACATCATTCATGAACAACCAAGTTTTAATCTTCATCGATATCTCCAGGAATATTTGGAAGGGTGTGCAAGACTAGATTTTTATAGAAATCATTAATATTTTAGAAATGTTAATTAGTAATTATGCATTACAACTATTCTTTGAGAATAGTTTTGAAAAAAAATCATGGTATATATTTCTTAAAGTGCAACCCTGTTAAAGAGAAAAAATAAAACAATACAAATATTGAAAAAAAAAAATATATTTTTAACTATTTTTTTATCATCCAACTAGCAGCGTGGCCCGTCGTTGACGGATAAACTCAGTTTTTGGTACTAAATAAAAGTAATATAAAAGTTTATCACCCCATTGTAAATTCATTCTTTGTTCGTTTAGTTCGGCATGTCTTAGCCGATCGGCTTCTAAACGAACGGCACGCCTCTCTGATGTTTCTCTACTCCTTACAGACTCCTGGCGTCGCCGTTGCGACGCTAATCTGTCCTCTGGGGAAATGTCCGGCTGCCGCAAAGTCGAAGCTTCTTGGTTGTCATTTTGTAATTCGTTCCTCTTTAAACGTTTTTGAAAAACTTTTTTGTCGATTTTGCTTAATGATGGGCGTTTTTTTCTAGGCATTGTGAATGTAGAATATCATTTGCGATTTTGAAAACAAACCAAACGAAGATTGTCATTCAGTTGCCATTCAGGAAATACTAAATTGTGTCTGCTTAAAAACACCAAAAAAAATTATTTCAGAAATTTTAAAACTCAATTAAAATTAAAAATATATCGCCTATTTTACTCCTGGTCGTTTAATTAAGCGATATACCAAATTTCATCCTAATCCGTTAGGTAGTTTTTACGTGAAAAGGTCCCCAAATCCGTGTGACAGAAAGTCAGTTTTATTTATATAGACTAGATTTCACGGCATTCAAGAGACAGTGTTTGGAACAGAGGATCACGAAGATGCAAAAATACAGAAGAGTAGAATTTTATTTCTTCCAAGTTTCGGAAAGAGTTAAAAAAAAAAAAAAAAAAAAAAAAAGAAGCGTTCACTCTCACTTTTATTTACCCACGCTAATTATCGACCAATCATTGCATCGAATTCTCATGGTCAGCCGAAGTCGGAAAAGTGGTCACTGGCAGTCTCTCTACGTATTAGTGGAGGGAAAGGATCTGCTGAGTTCTATCAGTTACCATGGCAACGTCGCAGTCGAAACGCATTTCAGGAACACTCGTCTGCTGTTCAGAGGAAGATCACCAGTTTGGGTTTATATAAATATTGAGACAACAAGTTTGCTATTTATCGGCTTTTTTTTAGAAATTGTATCTTCATTTTAGAAAATTGTAAAATGTATAATTTTAGTTTTGAACTAAAAAATTTAGATGCAGCTCGGCTGTACTGGCTTCAGAGCACGAGCCGCCACTGACATAAATGAAAACAATTTATGACATTTCACTAAGTGATCTTTTTCGTATCTACTCGTCAAATTTCAAGATTTTAAACAAAGTAGTTTCTAAATGAATTGGGCCAGACGATTGTAACATAGCGAGTATAGGGAATGATCTTTACTAGGATTTCCTTTTCATACTAATCATAATAGTTCAAATTTTACATTACTTTATAGTTCGAGAGGCGACTGCAATTTTTGGACCCCATCGAATATCATTCTGAATTTTATATAGAAATTGGAGAAAAGTGAGTAGATTAGGAATCCACTGGTCTGCCGTGGCAAAAATGGCCGAAACTGATCAATAATCGACTTGGAATGAGTTGAACAAAAATCCGATTGCCAAATATGTCATAACTTGCCAAAAAAATAGAACAAACTTATTCGTCTGACAACCCACTTCATTTTGATTTTCAATGAGAAAAAGCGCAAAAGATTTCTGATCTTTGGCTCGAAAAACTTATATCGTTTAAAAGTAAGCCAAATTGGCGACATCAGTTACATCATAAGTGACGTAATATTTTTTCCCAACTTGGCTCCCTTTTAATAGATGCAAGTAGACCGTCGCCAGATATCTGAATCGTCTGCAACCTTCTTAATTGAAATTTAAAGAGTGAGGGTTACCAAATAAAAAAAAAAATGCTCATTATTTGACAAGTTATGGCCCATTTGGCAATTGGATTTAGTTCAACTTATTAAAAGTGGATTTTTGACCACTTTCGGCCATTTCTGCCACGGCAGACCAGTGGATTCGTAATCTACTCACTTTTCTCTACTTTCTATAAAAAAATTCAGAATGATGTTCGATGGGGTCCAAAAATTGCAGTCGCCTCTCAGTCTATAGAGAATGGTCTTTACTTGGATTTCCTTTTCATACTAATGATAATGAGTTCAAATTTTACATTACTTTAGTTAACTTTCCGTCAGAACTCATTTGGTGGTTATCCTTCGAGCTTTTTCACCAGGAAATTGTCGACGGTCCATGTTCGAAGGAGAGTAGTTCGCCTTCTTAAAAAGAGTTCCAATTAAGTGGCGGGCTGGAATCTGACGGAAATGATCTAGGCCTCTTTCACGGTTGGTGAGGCACGGGATTTGAAGAATATTCCTGTAGAACTGAGGAACTTCCTGATTAGAGTTAGAACGAGCTTTTTTTTTTTTTTTGTAAAGTTGAGCATGAATTTGAAAATGTTTAGAAAGTTTGTTGATGGGTCGTAAGCTAAATTAAGTTGTGGTGGGCGATATCGTCAAAAAAGTGTTGTCTGTCTGTAAGGATAATAGCTCTCGCCAGACAGTCAGGGGTGCAAGGAGGTGCACTTGCACCCCCCTGGCTGTTGAAAATTTAAAAAAAAAATGAGGGAAAATATGTAAATTCCAAGATAAAAAAAAGCACTTATGCCGTTTATACTTTTATGTTACAATGAGCATTTTTTTTTAATTATTAATTTAGTCTTTTGTTTCTTTCCAATGTCGTTTTTTTATAGCTACTTGCATAACAATTTTCTGTGGATTGTTGTCTATGATGATTAGAGGCTGATGAGCAGAAGTATTTATTCCTATAATTGCTTAATCATTTCCTGTGTAGTTCTGAAAATTCTAGGAAAATATTTTGTTTTTTATGTCATCAGATATACTATCTTGAAATCTATTTTTAGAATTCAATTGCACATATTCCAATACTGCTTTCGTGTTTCATTTTGAAATTTTTTTGTTCATTATATCCGAAACTTGGAAGAAATAAAAAAATTTTACTCTTCTGTATTTTTGCATCTTCGAGTTCCTCTATTCTAAACACTGTCTCTTGAAAGCAGTGAAATCTAATTGGATGATAAAAAAAAATCCTTAAAAATATATATTTTAATATTTTTACTATTTTGTATTTTTTTTTCTCTTTCACAGGGTTGCGCTTTTTAAAATATATATCATGAATTTTAACTATTCTCAAAGAGTATAATTTATAATACATAATTATTAATTAACATTTCTAAAAAAAATTAATGATTTTGGTAAAAATCTAGTCTTGCACCCCCTTGCAAATATTTCTTAGGTGCGCCCATGCAGACAGTCTAGATGGTTGTGGTTGCTATTGAATCAAAACTTGACTATTTAGAAGAGCGGTGCTTGCAAGCAGGAAATCGGCATCTTAAAATATCACAATACGGCATTCAGTGAAAAGAAATAATTTATTTGAATAATTCTGTTTTGATAATAATTAAAATATAGCCAATCAGTGCATTCTGCATGCCAATGTTGATGTCTTCAGGATTCTTTCTTGGGAAAATGGGACTAAACAACAGCCAACACTAGATAAATTTTGCGGGAGCTAAGTTTTATTTCCCGCCAATTTTCTAGTAGTTTACAGCATATTTTGCTGACAGAGATGGTGTTTGCTTCTAATTTTAAATATTAAATCAAACACACGCTGGCAACAGAAACGGCGCTATGATAATGAAAATAAAAATTTCCAATGCCTATAAAGAATTTATACTAAAAACTTTGTTTTTATGAGTTATATTATTTTATATAATTTTAATTTGTGTAAAATAGGATATGTTCGCTGTCTAGTAGTCTAGCCTATGTTCCAAAATAACATTTCCGGAGAATATAATATGGCAATTAATTAAAAAACAATTTCAAAATTTTTTAGGTAGTTAGTTAGATAGTCAATAATAAGTCTATTAAATTGCTTAAGTGAGTGATGTCTATTGAGTCTATTAAAGTTGGATGCAGCGAAGAATTCCCATGCACATCGATTGACTTAGGAAATAGATAATGATTTTGTTCCTTCAAAATTGAACTTTGAGAAAATTTATATTGCATATTTCGCCAAACTACAACTTCAATTTAATACAATTCACGTTAACTGAAAATAATGTTTGATTAATCAAATCTAATTACTTTCAATTACCCATATGTTTACATAGGGTAATAGAAGTAGAGCATTTGGTCCAAAAAAATGTGTCTGTGTGTACGTGATCAGCATAACTCCTGAGCAAATTGACCAACGATGTTCAAATTTGGTGGGTTGGTGATGGCTATGGGACTTACCATTAAGGGTTTCGTCAAAATCGCGCATTCGCGTAAGGTTGAAATCATGAAAAGTCACGAAAAAATCATGTTTTTCAGCAATTGCTAGAAAACGGCGCTAACGATTTTGATTAAAATGTATGTGCCTCTTAAGGTTTTCTAATCGTCCACACCATCGAAATTCTCGTAGAAATGTGTAAAAAGCTGAAAAACGAGTGCCTTTAACACAGGGCTACGTGACCTTGAGCGTCGCCTATCAACGACTAATTTTTCTCTGTTTTCACGCTCAAGGAAGGACATTGTAATATCTATCGAATACCATCTCCAATTTCGCCATCTTGGCAGTTTTTATATATATATATATATATATATATATATATATATATATATATATATATATATATATATATATATATATATATATATATATATATATATATATATATATATATATATATATATATATATATATGTGTGTGTGTGTGTTTTATATATATTCAGAATTATTGCCAAAAATACTAAGATAAAGATGGCCAGTTTGGCAATGAGTGAAAATATGAAAACGGTAAATTAACACCAGTAATTGAAAGTTGTGCGATGTTCTACTCCCCTAGTTTTGTATTAAAAGTACTATACTTCACAAAATGCTACATTTCACGTGTGAACTGAAGAAATATGTTATGGCTTTTGTAATATTTTGTGAGAAACGACTCGAAAGGAAGTTTTAAAATTAAAAATCGATGCTCGATTTCATTTTAGTAGTTCTTTTAAAGAGCGTAACTCCATTGGAGTATGACATTGAGGTCATTAAGGAAAAAGTAAAACTCGAACTCATGAATGGAATGTTGTAGTTTATGCCACGACGTCTTCAACCACTTTCGAAGAAGGAAACGTGATGGGTATGCCTAGTAGAAAGATTAAAGTAGTAATTAAAATAAATCGATTCATTGATTCGTCGATTCATTAACAACTCGATTCACGGTTTGCCTCATTCCATGTTCCAATGCGCCTACATTTCATTTTTATTGGCTCTGCTCACTTCGAAGTAAATCGTCATCATGACGTATTTACGATTAGCCTGGGTTTCCATAGCGTGCTTCGGTGTCATTATGATTGGTTCAATTTTTCGTGACGTCAACAGGGGCAAAATCAAGAGGATCTTTTGCTTGAAATAAATTTTTTTACAACCAATCATGATTCTATCGTATTACGACATGAAGCCGCCTTGTCTTCATGTGACCACTTCTCATAGTAGTATATTTATTGGGTCAATTCTGATTTGGTCGATTTGTCAACCAGATGGTGATCTATTTAATCGCTCGATTCTTTACGAGATCGAGTTATCGATTAGATACTTAATCGATTAATTAATAGTCAAATTATAGGTGGACTGATTCATCAATCAGAGGTCTTGTTGCGATCCGTTGATAATTTATTAAATCATGCAGTGTTAGAAATGCGGGTAGACGCGGAGTGACGCGTTCCCCTACTTTTCAAGAAAATACCCATGCGTCCACCCCACTTCTAAAACCACTGTAATTCATCCACCCACTTTTAAAAACACACAATCCGTCTAAAAACTACTAAAGATAAATAACATTAACCTTTAAATGTAGTATTGCTGAGAAAAAGTGATTTACAGTTTTCAAATGTAAAAAAAAACATAAAAAAAAAAAAAAAAAAAACACTATTTATGGTGTATAGATATCACATTATTATATATTATAAAGGTATATATACAAAATATATATCTTTATTCAAAGCAGTATAACACAAGTATTTTTATTAACAAATATTGTTACAATTACTCAACTTTTAACTTTAGATGAACTTTCTTTCAAGTAAAATTTCTACTCTTGTTTCATATAAAGACAAGCTATTTAAAAAAAAAAAAAAATATTTTAGTGTTCTCTATTAATTTAATTTCATAAAAGTATGCACATTTGGAAGCACTATTTAAATCTAAATGACTAGTTATATATAAAATATTGAATTATTACTTCACTTTATTTCTAACTTCAAAATAAAAAAACAAGTCACAGAATATTTATTACAATAACAGTAACGAAATTATAAAAATTTACCGTTTGGGGGCCTTCATCATTGAATTTGAATTAATAATTTGAAAGGATACATTTTTTTTTTTTTTTTTTAAATCCACTTTTTTTTTTGTATTGAAGAAAGTAATATTATAAATGCCAAAACGACAGGCGTTTATTTTTTTAACTAAAAGAGTTACAAACTAAATATTGATGTAATGAATTTTTAAATAAGTACTGTTACGAATTTTTGTATATTTGTAAATAATTCGTAGTGTTAATTTTTTAAATAGTAAAATTTATGTATATTTCGCATAAGGCAGTGCAATAGTTCGTCGTTAGTTTGCCTCCCCGCAATGTGTGTCTTGATGCTTGATAACAAGTTTTACAGAGGTAACTCTGGGAAGCGAGTTTTACAAGGAGCAGGGCATTTAACAGTATGGTAATGTCAATCTCGCCAAATTGGCGAGATAGAGCCAAGTTGGCGACGGTTTTGGTGACTAATTTTTGTCGCTAAATTTGGTGACATTTTCGGTCCCCATGTACATGTATAGGACTTTTCAACTACGATCTGGAAAGTTCTCCAAATATCTACCTCTAGAAGTTTCAAGAAGGTTCGCCTCCTCCCCTATATAAGCCCGAATTAGTAGGTTGAGTCATTGAGCTAGTTGAGTTATAGTACAGGAAAAATAGCCCAAAAATGGACAGTTGAAAAACAAAATTCGTTCATTCTTGAAACTTTGGTCATAACATCTTTTTGGTAGTAGAATACAAGATCCGATGAGTCCCCAAAATTTAAAGGGGTGGAACACTGTTTTTGAGAGGGGGGGGGGGGGTAAATCCACCCAAAATCAAACTTTTCAATATTGGTCGAGTAAGGTATCATTTTTTAAGCATTTTTGGTGCTGAATCGAATGAAATAATTTTCAGATAAATTGGAACTCTTCTATTTAAGATGAAATAGGTTTTGTGGGTCAAATATTTGAAAATCATTAAATTGATTAAGCAAAATGCATTGATGAAAGTAAAAACTAAAGCAAGTTTCTCGATTGGTTGTTTTTTAAAGGAAACTTTTCTGATCAATTATGGCATACAATGTATGACACCTGCTCATTCAATTCTGAATTCCAAAATGCTCGAATTACTACACAAACAGTTTTTCCAATGTCTGAAAATAAGGGAATTGTTCTCGTCAAACAAATTGCCTTTCAAATGCTGTCTGATGTCCATGGGTTCTCATTTATTGTCTTAAACAAGCTTTTCCTAATCAAAGTAAATTATTACACTCCTTCCCCTTATACATAATCACAAATGGTGGAAATATAAAAATATTCCTAGTTGGCAGTGGTTTTCTGAAACAATTATAGGAAATCAATACAGTGATAAATCTAGCATTATCACTTTACCTTTTATTACGGCACCTCCTTCAGATCTTGAAACTGTATATACAGAATTAGTGATGGCAATTGATGCTGAACAACTTCCTGGTTTGAAAATTATTTTTGTAACTTTTGACTTGACATTATATATGAAGGTATTGGATAACCCTATTAATTGGCATTAACCCTATCAGTCCCACCGGAATCACTACTGCAGAAAGTTGTGGTGAGAATAGGAGGATTTCATTTACTAATGCCCTTCCTTGGTTCATTCGGATACATAATGGTAGATACTGGACTGCAAGAGTTGTTGTTTGTTGTGTATTCTGAAAATACCACGAAACGTATACTTTCAGGGAGCGCTTGTTCTCATGCTGTCAGAGCACACATTTTGTTGGCTGTAGCTCAGTATAATTTACATCTGAAGGACATATACAAATGGACGAAGAGTGGACGGGCAGCGAAAGGAGCGATAGGGTATTTCAAAAACTCTATCATAACAAGAGAAACAATTTCATCAGATTCTAACATTATAAATCTAACAAGAAAAGTGTGGGAAGTCTTGGAACGTATCAAGCAGAACAGTTCCACTTTTAAGTAGTGGATCCAGTACCTTGAAATGGCAACACTGGTAAGAAAATTCATACTAGCAGAAAGGACTGGTGCTTGGGAGACGCATTTGATGACTGTTAAACATATGGTTCCATATTTTATTGCAAGGAAATGCATTTACTATTCAAAAGCATGCCTTATTTATTAGCAGCAAATATCTACTCAGTTGCAAAAACATATGCTTCAGTCTGATTATCATAAGTTTACAAAGGGATATTTCACTATCGGGAGAACCAATACATTTTTCAGTGATATTTCTCCTGATCTGGTCATTGATCAACTTGTTAATCGAGAGTTCAAAGTTGTGGGAGTTACTGTTCAAAGAGAGTTCACTGAGGATGTCTGGAGTTCACATGTTTTAAGGAACCGGCAATGTCACTCATTACTTGAGCACTTGAAGATTTTTTAAACACCACATTATTTTACAACATGTAGATGTTTGGGAAACTTGTGTGAAGAGAGGCAACAATTATATTACAAAAATACAGAAACGATCGAAATTAAATAATCCTTTTTCTAATTCAGCTACAGTTGTAGTATCTCTTGGGATAGTCATCACAAGTATAGACTTGATTAACTGTCACGTGTCAAAAGGTATTGGTCAGAAGATTATTTCACAATTCGTTAGGAAAAAATTTGGAGACGTAACAATCAAAAGAAGCGACAATGTGTGAGCTCTTGCTACAGTAAATCCCTTGATCCGAACAAATGAAAAAGTAATCAACAATGCTCAAATTCACATAATTAAAAACAGTTAATCAAGATGCTTACACTTGTTCTTCAAAGCAACAATATTGATGTGAAACAGGATGTTGGTTATGCAGATATTCTTATTCTTCGAACAGCCTTAGAGAAATCTGCCGAACTTCAGCCTACTATCGTCAGCCAAGGTTTAATCCCAAGGCACCCAGTGTACATCTTAATCATAGTGATTGCACTTGCCTCAGAGGAGAAACTTAAATTGCTATTGAATCCGAAAACAAGACGTGTCAGGATACAAATTTATCACTAAAAAAACTTACAGCCGTAACATCCAAATGTTGAAAACTACATTCTTCTTGCCCATGGATGCGACATCTGTGGATGTGATACTACAAGTGCAATCCATAGAAAAGAGAGAAAAAGTTTTGAAGTTGTTTCAAACTAATAGCATATTAATGGACTGTATCAAAATATTCTCCAAATTGAATGCCTACCTTGAAAGATGCTGGAGAGCGTTTTTCATTTTTTCGTATGGAGCAAAGGATCGCAACCATGAACAATTTCGCCACCGTTTTTCCAGAGATCACTTAAGAAGAAGACAGCTAGATGGGAATCCTTAACCTTAACTTCCGCAAGAGGAGCTCAGCACTCATATCGAGTGTACTACCAAATACAGAAATGGCTCAGCTATCAACTACTTCCAGAAGATGGGATTAGATTCATAGGGAGAGTGAAAAACAACTCTATAACCTGCCACTGACGCAATACACAAACTGATTTTTTGTACATGTAAAGGATATTGTTCAACCCAACAGTGCGGTTGCATTAAAAGTGGCGTGCGTTGTTCTGCTTTCTGCAAAAACTGTATAGGAATGACCAGCAGTAAATCTAAAATGGATGACTTTGACAATGATGATATTGGACAGTTTTGCATACATAATGAAATAAACTCATAAACTGAGTCTGATGTTGATAGTTTATGTAAGATGATAAAAATTAATAATAATTGGTAAATTAAAGCCTTTTTGTACAATGAAATTTATGTCGGTGTTTCTATGTGGATTTTCGAATATTGTACCCATAAAACCCATTATATCTTAAAAATTAGTGTTCCGATCTATCTGAAAGTTATTTCATTCAATTCAGCACAAAAATTGCATAAAAAAACGATACCTTACTCGACCAATATCGAAAAGTTTAACTTTGGAGACAATTTAACCCCCCCCCCCCCTTCAAAAAAACAGTGCTCCACCCCTTTAAATTTTGGGGACTCATCGGATCTTGCATTCTACTGCCAAAAAGATGTTATAGCCGAAGTTTCAAGAATGAACGAATTTTGTTTTTCAAATATCGTATTTTTCCTGTACTATTAGTTGTTGACTGGAGTTGACAGATTTTGAGTCACTGAATTAGTTGACTGGTGAGTTGAGTGGAATTACTGAGTTGAGATACTGAGTCTCAATGAGCATTCCGAGTAGTTCTAAAGCGAACTGTATTGCATTGTCTTTTGCAGCGATTTGAGCAGTTGTGTTGTCAAGTTTTTAACTGCTGTTTTGTGCTCTATTGTTGTGAAAAGAGCTCTATTGTGTCGACTAGAACGAGAAGCTCTGGAGTTGTAAGAGAATCTGTGAAGAGTTATATCGGAATAAATTTCTGCAAGTTTTGATCTGCTTTGGCTTCAAATCTTTCGAACCCATCCACGCAACAATACTATATATAATATTTAAACAAAATAAGAATCACCAGATTACTTACAAGTATTCACCTTAGAACTGTTAATTAGTTGCCTACTGATAGAAATCCAAATTTCCAGGAAGTAATTCCTTCCGGGAGGACTTCCAACGGGGAAAAAACGCTTATTTGCATTCCTCATATAGAAAAGATTGCATGCGATCACGAAGGAATTGAATGCAAGACCTTTCGCCAGGTTACGGCAAAAAACGATCGGTTTCCCGCTATCTGCATATAGACGTAACAAGGGAGGTGGGAAGGGGGGGGGGGGGGCATTGGATTGAGGAAAAAAAATTAAGCAAATATACTGCATTTTAATCCAACCAGTTTTTTGTTGGTTATTACTCAAATTATGAATTAAATTTCCTTATTGGGATTATTTAGTGATCAGTGTTTTACTAAGGTAATCAAGAGCAATACCAAACTGCAAGACTATACATGGATTTTTCACTAGAAGAGCAATCTTGCCATTTAATGTAAAATTGGATGATAACTACGCGCTACACCCGTCCGAGGCTGGAGAAATGGACTCTCCATCGCGGGAAACATAAGTCTTGACCCAAACACAAAACAATAACTGAATGTAAAGTAGTGTAGGGGTAGAACATCACACAACTTTCGATTAAACTATAATACTGGTCACTGCATTTAAATTTGACATGGAATAGTGTTGTTACAGTTTTCATTTATTTGAAAAAAATGGCAAATTTGGTGATATTTTTGGTGATAATTCTTACATGGAAAAAAAAATCGTAAAAATGGTGAATGTGACAGTGTGATACTATTCGAAAATTCTTACAGTATCCTTTCTTGTTTAGTGAAACAGAGGAGAGAAGAAAAACGGTCGTTGATGAGCGATGCTCAAAGGAAGAGAAGTCTAAAATCTACTCGTTTTTCATCTTTTTACACCTTTATAGTATTTTTAAGTAAATTTAGGAGGTGGGAATGATTAGAACATCTTAAGAGGCATTACAATAGAGATTTTGTTTAAAATTGTTAGAGCCTTATTTTAGTAATTACTAAAAAACGTGATTTTTTTTATGTTTTGTGCATTCGTAATATTGACGAAAACTTAAATGACAGGTACCATGGCCCCCACTAACCTGTTCTCCAAATTTGAACATCGTGGGGCAAATCGTTCGAGAGTTATGCTGACCACGAACACACAGACACACCATGCAGACATTTTTCTAAACCACTTTTTTTTCATTCAGGGTGTTCCATAACGTGGAGAAATGCAAAAAATTAAAAAAAAAAAAAAATTTAAACAGAAATCAATACTTTTATTCCTCTATGTTAACCTATGGGTAATTGAAAGTAATTAAAATGATTGCAGGTTGCAAACGCAAAACTAAAAGTGAAACACTGTTTTTATTTTGCAAAAGAAGAAGAGATGAAAAATGTGGTGAAATTTCTGTTCATGTTGAGAAAATATCCAGAGATAGCGTAATTGATGAAGGAGAAAAAATAACGATTTTATCCGCAGATTTACAGACGCGGACGATGTTGGTATCATTATGTATATAAAAAAAAATAATGCAATATAAACATTAAGAGACACGTCTATTTAGAGAAAAATATATTTAAATGTTTGTGGAAGTTTCTTAAATGTTTATTTTTGGCAGTGTATGTCTAAAATATTTGGAGTGGTCCGCAACTGATCCCATCTTGTATACTGCGCCTAGAAAAATGTATCCGAAAATATTGCAATAATGTGTTTTACACTTATATCAGGCCATGTGCTTCAGAATATATATATATATATATATATATATATATATATATATATATATATATATATATATATATATATATATATATATATATATATATATATATATATATATATATATATATATATATATATATATATATATATATATATATATATATATATATATATATATATATATATATATATATATATATATATATATATATATATATATATATATATATATATATATATATATATATATTATTATTATTATTATTATTATTATTATTATTATTATTATTATTATTATTATTATTATTATTATTATTTTTTTTTTTTTTTTTTTTTTTTTTTTTTGAAGAGGAAGAAGAAGAAGAGAATTTTTAAGAAATTTCTCTTGCTCCGCAGGCTTGTTGGAAAATTATTTAAAAAACCTTTTCAACAAGATGAACTATTTTTTTTTTCTTCTTCTTCTCCCCCCACCCCCTATTTTTCACTGGTGTAGCAAGTCCATATTTTTAGAAATTATCTCCCCTCCATTCATCAACTCTAGTTACGCCTATGCATCTGCAAGATTATAGCAAACAGTTTAACCACGCGTAGTCCTCTGACAAATAAATATCT
Source organism: Linyphia triangularis (assembly GCA_963978545.1). NCBI lineage: Eukaryota > Metazoa > Arthropoda > Arachnida > Araneae > Linyphiidae > Linyphia > Linyphia triangularis. The sequence continues at coordinate 106,817,230 of OZ021724.1, forward strand.
ATATATATTTTTTTAGAAATATCGATGAAAATATCGTCGTATCAATATATCGCCGACCTGTACTTCAAATCTCTTCGACTTATTTTCTCCGGTATTTGCTTTTTAAGAGTTTCAAGCTCACATGATTTAATAAGTTCGATTATTAGGACATAAGTTCGGCAAATTTTCATTAATAAACGACACAAAAATATTTTGAAAAACAAAATCTTCGCTTCAAGGTCGATTATCTGATGCAAATCGGCTTTGATCTGGTATTCAAGTGAAATATTGATGGAAAGATTTGAATGAGGATAAATGTGAAGGAAAGTCGTTATTTTCTAACTCATTCTTTAAAGGAATCCCGAAAAGTAATGGTTAGTATTGATCACAATTATACAGATTTGTGATCATGTAGTCGTTATCATGCAGTGTAACAACCTATAATATCCGCCTTATTGTTTCGAATGTTAATTTAGAAACAATGTGTTTCCCCAAATTGTTTAACGAAAGAAGTTATGCTTGAGAATTGCCCATCAACTATTGCTCCTCTTCCGTTACATTTATCCGATAGGCCAATGTAATAGTTATCGGCAAAAAGAAATCGCCAAACTGATCAATTTTACTTTCAATTACCCATTATGTATACATAGTATAATGCAAGTAAAGCATTCGCTAAAAAAAAAACTTTTTTTTTTTGCATTAATTTCTCCACGTTTTGGAACATTCTGATTTCAAAATAGTGATCTAGAAATAATTTCTGTCTGTGTGTACGTGGTCAGAATAACTCCCGAACAAATTAACCTACAATGTTCAAATTTGGTGCGCGGGTTGGTGGTGGCTATGGGATCTACCAATAAAGTTTTCGTCAAAATCGCGCATGCTCATAAGGTAACTGCCATTGAAAAAACCATGCTTTTCAGTAATTGCTAAAAAACAGCTTTAATGATTTTAATCAAAATCGTTGTGGTGATGCCTCTAAAGGTGTTCTAAGCATCCCCACCAACGAAATTCCCGTAAAAATGCTTTAAGGGCATAAAACGATGAAAAACGAATGCCTTCAACACAGAGTTTTCTTTCCTTGAGCATACCTCATCAACGATCGGTTTTTTTTTGTTTTTTTTTTCTCTCTTCTCTCTCTTTAGTTTCACTTATAATAAAGGATAATACAAGAATTATCGCAAAAAATATCACCAAACTAGCCCTTTTTTGCCGAATGAGTGATGAAGATATAAAAACGGTAAATGACACAAAACCACGTCAGTATTGTTACGAATTTTTGTATATTTGTAAATATTTCGTAGTGTTAATTTTGTAAATAGTAATTTATGTACATTTCAATAGTTCGTTTTAGTTTGTTTCCCTGCAATGAGCCTCCCAATGCTTGATAACGAGTTTTACAGAGGTAACTCTGGGAAGCGAGTTTCAAGGGTGGCATTTAAGGGGGTCCGGTACCGAAAATAAAAAAAACTTTATTTATATACATTTTTATGTCAAAAATTTATTTTATGTATGAGATACTATTTATATATCTTTGAGAAAGTGTTTTTTTAAATATTGTGTTTAGTTATTTAAAAAAAATTTAAAAACCAAGAAAAATCCATAATAATTGATGTTTGCGTATTTTGATATAAGTCTAGAAAAAAAATTTTTTTTTTCAAAGTGAAAGCTTTCTGTAATTCATAATTATATAATGAAAAATTTATCTTCACAGAATTTTGATAGGTGAATTAAAAAAAAAATTTAAAAATTCTCAAAGTTAAAATATTGAAATTTTTGCTTTTTTTGTATGTTATCTTTTACGCTAAGTTACATTTTAAAACAGAATTAAAAAAATAAAATTCTGTGAAAACAAAATATTTCAAACTATATAAATTAAATGCTCCAAAAATTTAAATAGCCAATTATTAATGGTTCTGGAGATATATCGATTTGAATATGCAACATCTGTGAAAAACACTAGTGTTCGAAAAACGCACTTTAAGCAGACGCTTCAAGGTGTTACGCCCATTAGTTATGAAGGATTTTGACTATGTCTTAATCTAGAATTAAATCACGTTGCTATAAAAACAAACAACGTTTAATTACAGTCATTCAGGGTAACTTTGAGCCATAGGGTATAACTTTGCACCACCTCCTAGTTTTCAGTATTTTTGGATTTAAAGAACTGCTAATGATCCACTGCTGCAAAATGCTGGCAAGATTGTGAAATTGGATTTTTGCTCTATAGTTTAGAATATGAATTGGCAAAATAGTACATAATTTATTTGGCGATTCAGTTGTTTTTCTGAAGTACTGTTTGCAAGTTCCATTTAAATGCTTATTTGAAGTTGATGTAAATCAACTAATTTATGCAAGTAAGCATCAACTTACCACTTTATCAGTTATATAATTTTCTTGAAATAGTGAAATTGTTAGTAGCTGATGGTTATTTATTTACTAACATTTGGTAAAAAGCAAAAAACTAAGGCACTACCATTTTACCACGTATTCAGTGTAACTTTGAGCCGGTTCAAAGTTAGGCTGATGACAGTGTATAATGCATACACTGCTCATATAATTCATATTTTATTTCAATTTATGTTTGGTTTTGCTTTTAAATACATTTATATACATACAAATGCAATTTAATTTATGGAATTTTCCCTTGTATGCGAAATCTGATAAAATGCAAATATTGAGAGTGAATTCAAGAAGTACCTAAAAATATTAGAAATAATTATCTAGCAGTCATTCACAGAACTAAAAAAAAAAATCTGCCTACCTGTGATGGCTGTAAAAAGAGTTTCAGTTGAGGAAGTGAAAAATTTCCAAGCACAAAAAATAAATGGTAAAGGAATATGTATAGCGAGGACATGAGGGGATCATCCAAAGTCCTCTACTATATGACCTCCTGGTAGACAGTAAGAGTATAAGTCCTAAATCAGATGATCCACCTGATGGCTGTGTGGCTAGAGCTCAGGCCCCGCATGCCAAAGGTGCCGGGTTCGAATCCCGGGTTAGTCATGGAAGTTCGTTGTTGTTCGGAATCCACGTTAAGCTGTTGGTCGTTGAGCATATAAACCAACCAACCTGAACTAGATGGTGCAGATGACATTGTATGTGCAACACTATCATTTTATGAGAAGGTGAAAGTTGGACAATAAGGACATGATAGAGGTTTATACTGCTGAAATTGTTGTGGAGAATGTTACTGAAAAATCAGAGATTGTTCAAGTGGTGGCTGTTGAGCACATCAATAAGAAAGGAATTTTATACACAAAGCATGCAAGTGTTTTAGATTTTGGTTATGACATATGCAAAGTTTACGACCACATAATTATTTAATACGATGGAGAAATGTACCCAGATCAAATTGACTTAAAAGACAACGCGATATATGGTGGTTCATGAAGAAATCTGGTGCATATTGGAAATGGCCCAATATCAATGGTGATCTGTAGTGAAAAATTAGGAGTGTTTAAAAAAATTATCTCCAGAAATTATTATTCCAGCTAGAAGACGAGATGTTTTCCAGATCAATAATTATTTTTATGATGCAAAACTATTAATCTGAAGAATGCCAAAGTGGAATTTTATGAAGTTTGAAATTTATTTTTATATTGTCATACTATTTCTAACATTAAGGATATAATATTCGTATTTGTGCCACATTGTGACTTGCAAACACCATAGTACTTAACTAATTGCATAAGGGCGGCCTATCAGATTTATTATTTTCTATTTATCTTTTCATTTTTTAATTGATAAAATGAGTTTATATTTAAGTGAAGGAACTGAAGATTATTTTTTCACTATATTTGTATGTTTAAACTGAACAATAAATAGTTTTTTTTACAATATATTCATGTGATTCATCATCCATTGTTCCGACCTAATATATTCTTTGTAGTATTATTTAAAATATACAAACTTTAGGATGTTGAAAACTGCTGCTGATGATGTTTCAAATATTTAGAAACTTAATTTTACTAGTTCAAATATTGAATAGTCCTAGGCTGAATAAAAAAAGTATTTTATATGAAACTTCTGATAGTGGTTCAAAGTTACCCTAAATGGCAGGGTAACTTTGCACCGGGTTATTTTCCTATTATTTGGTGCTTTCATCATCAACATTTACTAATTTGTGTAAATTAAAATATAATTTAGGATTTATTCTTCCATTTTATGTCATTAAGTCTGAAAATACTATAAAAACATTAATGGGGAAGAAGAAAATACTGAAAATGTGGTTCAATGTTACCCTGATTGACTGTACAATTTCTTCGTTTACAAAATGCTGGGCCTGCGCCTAAGCATTTCTCAAGCCAGTAGTCTCATACAACTTCGCAGCTCTAAGGCATGCGTCTTTCCTCTCAAAGGAACCTATGGCGACTCCTTCTCCCTCTTCCACTAAGGCAAGGCAGTGGAGTGCTCTGTAAGTGGTTTGGCCATCTGGCCATCTAATGGCCATGACATTAGTGATGTTTAAATAACAGGTAATTTTGTGGTGTTCTAATCACCGGAAGTATAAGATAAAAACATCATTCTCTTCAGGAATGTATGAACTATTTTTTAAAATCAGAAAAAAAAATTGGGATTTTTGAAAAAATTTCGGTACTGGACCCCCTTAACATTATGGTAATGGGAATCTCTCCAAATTGGCGAGATAGAGCCAAGTTGGCGACGGTTTTGCCGACTAATTTTTGTGGCCAAACTTGGCGACCATTTGGCGACATTTTCGGTCCCCATGTACATGTATAGGACTTTTCGACTACGATCTGGAAAGTTCTCCAAATGTCTATCTCTGGAATATTCACGAAAGTTCCCCTCCCCTATATAAGACCGGCCAAGTGAGCGGGGAGTAGTAGTTGATGGATTTTGAGTCACTGAATTAGTTGACTGGTGAGTTGACTGGATACTGATTAGTTCTAAAACGAACTGTATTGCATTGTCTTTTGCGGCGATTTAGCAGTTGTTGTCAAGTTTTTAACTGCTGTTTTGTGCTCTATTGAGGTAAAAAGAGCTGTATTGTGTCTACTAGAACGAGAAGTTCTGGAGCTGTAAGAGAATTGTGAAGAGTTATTTTGGAATAAATTTCTGCAAGTTTTGATCTGCTTTGGCTTCAAATCTTTCGAACCGGTCCACGCAACAGTATTATAGTGTGCTTGAAAGTTGTGCGATGTTCCACATCCACAGTTTTATTACTGCTGTTATTCCTTGGGTAAAAATTCAGATGTTGTGAAAATATACATCGGCATATATTATGGCTAAAAATGAATCATTAGGTGTGTGTACAAGTTGACCATACCTCCTAAGCAAACTTCAATGAAAGTGTAATTGAATCTGCAATTTGAAATATCTTCTTTTTTTTGTTATCGATTCATGAAGTTATAAAAAAAAATTTGGAATTCCTATTAGATGTCAGAAGTTAGCCATTTCTTCTCATTCTTCCTTCGAAATAGTTCATGAGTTTAGTAATTTAACAGTATGACTTGTAATCATTTTGTTGAATATCACTCATATCGGGTTGGTTGCATTCAGATTATCTGGTGCCGTCAGCAACACGAGGGCTATAATACACCGAAACATTCGTCATTAGACAAGCCAACATACATTTACAAACACCCATGCCCAACACGGGACTCGAACCCGCAACCTCGCGGTCTAGAAGCTAGCACGCTAACCACTAAACCGTTTGGTCGGCCACTCAGATCGGCAGACGCAGAAACGCCAAATAAAGTGGGTAGAATCGTACAGAAGAAAAAAAAATTAGATGGTTTAAAATATTCAGTGTCAAAGGACGCTTTTATACACATTTCATTCATCTGGTCTTAAATTTAAGCCTAAAATACTACAACAGTTTGAGATGTCTACAAATACTTATCAGTTTATTCAGAAACGAAGATCAAAACGATATCATTTGGCTATTTTTAGTGATGTAAAATGTAGCAACGATTTAGTCTCGATGTTGAAGGCAATGGCATTTGTTTGAGAAAAATCCTGCCAGTTTGGCGAATAAATAAAAATGTCGTTAAGTTGGCGAGTTTGAAGACCAAATTAGAAACTCAATAAATTATTTTTAGTGATGTAAAATGTAGCAACGATTTAGTCTCGATGTTGAAGGCAATGGCATTTGTTTGAGAAAAATCCTGCCAGTTTGGCGAATAAATAAAAATGTCGTTAAGTTGGCGAGTTTCAAGACCAAATTAGAAACTCAATAAATTATTTTTAGTGATGTAAAATGTAGCAACGATTTAGTCTCGATGTTGAAGGCAATGGCATTTGTTTGAGAAAAATCCTGCCAGTTTGGCGAATAAATAGAAATGTCGCTAAGTTGGCGAGTTTGAAGACCAAATTAGAAACTCAATAAATTATTTTTAGTGATGTAAAATGTAGCAACGATTTAGTCTCGATGTTGAAGGCAATGGCATTTGTTTGAGAAAAATCCTGCCAGTTTGGCGAATAAATAGAAATGTCGCTAAGTTGGCGAGTTTGAAGACCAAATTAGAAACTCAATAAATTATTTTTAGTGATGTAAAATGTAGCAACGATTTAGTCTCGATGTTGAAGGCAATGGCATTTGTTGAGAAAAATCCTGCCAGTTTGGCGAATAAATAGAAATATCGCTAAGTTGGCGAGTTTGAAGACCAAATTAGAAACTCAATAAATTATTCCTAAGCAAATAAAACCTTTACTTATTCTTCAAACCTTGAGCCAATATTAAAGATGTGAATCGTATTGGGAAAGGTCAGTATTTCTGTAGATGAATGATTTGGAGATTATGAGGACAGCTAGCTGTATAGAACAAATTGCACAACTGCAAAGGATTTTAGATAAGTTATCAGATTGGGCTGCTAAATTTTGTATATCTTTTATTACAGATAAATGTCAAGTCATACCCTTCAGTCACAAAAATATAAATGCTACCTATTTTTTTGCAAACATCTAAAATCAATGAGGTTATTACGGAAGACTTGGTACCCCTTGTTTTAACAAAATAGTTATTTATGCAACTACCTCCATGTATGCAACTAGTGGAGAAGGTAATATTTTTTCAAACTAGGTAAAACGCTTATTTGACGAGTGAGATAGCACGAGTCAAATAATTTACCGAGTTTGAAAAAATATTTTCCCACGAGTTGCGTACAATATTTTTTTATAATCACGTGCAAAAATATTTTTAATACATATATTTATTAATGTTGGCAACTCTAATCAATGAGTTTCTTCTGAAAATGTGTCATTTCAATGCCAAGACAATATGATATTTGAACATGAAGCGTGCGAGAAAATACTTTTTTACACTAGAGCGAAAAAGTTACTTTCCCGTACTCCTCGCGAAAAAGTGCTGCTTTCGCCACTATTACTTTCAATTAGCCATATGTATACATAGGGAAAGTATAGTATTCGGTTAAATTTTTTGCATTTCTCCACGTTTTGGAACATCCTGATTTCAAAAAAGTGATTGAGAAAAAATGTCTGTTTGTGGTCAGCATAACTCCCGAACATAGTGATCTACGATATTAAAATTTGATATGAGGGTTAGTGGTGGCCGAGGGACCTACCATTAACGTTTTCGTCAAAATCGTGCTTGTGCATAAGGTAGCTCCCATTGACAAAAAAAATCGTGTTTTTCAATGATTGCTAAAAAACTGCTCTAACAATTTTGATAAAAATCGCTGTGGTAATGCCTCTTCAGATGCTCTAAACATCCTCTACTCCGAAATTTCCGTAAAAATGTTTTAACCTTTAACTGCTGCAAGCGGTCTGACAGACCGCGAGTCATTTTTTGTGGAATGCTTCCACCCCCTAAAATATCGCATCTTTAACATTTATATTAATTTTTCTGGTTCTATGTTTCTTAAACTTTAAACTGATATTCACCAATTAGTTTTGCGCAGTATGGACCATGTGTAGCTCTTGCGCAAAAAACCTCAAAACCACCCAACCACAGCAGTTAAAGGTTAATGGCGTGAAAAGTTGAAAAACGAATGCTTTCAACACAAAGTTCTCTTTTCTTGAGCATATCGAAAAATAAAGGATAATATAAGGATTATCTAAAAGTATATCACCGAAAATACCATTTTGAAAAAGGTTTTTTTTTTTTTTTTTTTTTTTTTTTTTTTTTTTTTTTTTTACCCTGGACCCATACAAGAATTACTGCAGAAAATCTCGCCTAACTGACCGTTTTTTCTAAATGAATGATGAAAATATAAAAACGGTAAATATCACAATCCACGACAGTATTATAGTGTAATTGAAAGTTGTGCGATGTTTCACACCCTTAATTTTATATTCAAAATGATTAAAAAAAAGTTTGTTTTTTTTGCACGTTGTTGTAAAAAAATATAAAAATAACGGTTTTCTATCTTTTGTCCTTTTCTAAATTTTTAAATTTTCTCCTTTTGAACAATAACGTACCTAAGGTCTACACTTTCGCTAATAAGACTCAAAAACTCTGCAATTTTGTCCATTGAAAAGGATATTTCGTCATCATTCTATTACGATGCAGTTGTGGCGTCCTCAAATATCAGATAATGCTTCTGTGTACTGGAGTACTCTTTTGCACAGAGGTAACGCATCTGTCTCCAAACACCATGGTCCTTGGATCGAGCCACGTCGCCCATTGAAAGCTAGTTTACGCTTTAATGGTGACCCGGACGTATGGTTAAAGAGTAAACTAGCTTTCAATGGGCGACGTGGCTCGATCCAAGGACCATGGTGTTTGGAGACAGATGCGTTACCTCTGTGCAAAAGAGTACTCCAGTGCACAGAAGCATTATCTGATATTTGAGGGCGCCACACACTGATAAAAGCATTTTCGGCTGCTAAAGCTAGGATGATCCATTGCTAAGTGCATTATACAGATTATTTTGATCAATTTTCTAGATTAATATTTTTTATGTATATTAAATAGAATAAAACTTTTGTTGTAGTTAAAAAAATGTGTCTGTTATTTTCTACCTGATAAACTATCAACTGGGTAAAAGAATTTAGGAGTTAGCTCTTCACACAAGTACAGTACAGCACACCTATTGAAGTTTGAGGAAGTCAGTTAAAAGAATTAGTAATAGAAGAAGTCATTTTATAAAATAAAAATAATGAAAAGATACTTTACTTTAATATTTACTATTTATTACTACTTATTATTTTTAGTTTTTAATTCTTTTAAAATGCTAGCTTTCGGTACTAAGTACCACCAAATTTCAATTATAGAGCCCCCATACCATTTTTGGAGTGTTTTCCATACCTATTTTCATTGTAGGGGGGGGGGGGTTCAAAACTCATTCTTGCACACACAGTATTTTGCTCTTAGGACGGCCCTGTATGCAGTGTAATTCTGGTGACCACATCTTAGGAAAGATATTCATGTTTTGAAAAAGGTTCAGCTTAAAGCAACAAAACTGATACAGGGGAACTCAAGTTTGGATTATGGTGCTAGATTGAAGAACCTAAATATGTATATATAAAGGTATATTGGGTGTTGACCGACATAAGAAGCAAGTCGTGGTCGAGTTAAACAAAAGTTTATTTCTAGAGACGAGAGCCGGGTGATGTTTGGCCAGCGCAAAGAGTTACTTTATGTAAAAAGAGCGTAACCTAACAGAAAACTGGAGTTTTTATATATTGGAGATAACTAATGAACCGGTTAAAGCTAGACCAAACCAGATTAAAGACGTTTCGTGCTAACTCCTTCTAACCCTAGAAAATACTGCAGCGGAAATGGAAGAACCAAAGGGAATACATTACTTATATGTCACAGGCAATGTATGAAATGCCCGCATTCTATAGAATGACGGTTGTTTTTATGCAAAGTATGAAATACTAGATTTATTTTATACTTTGGTAATGTGTAGAATACCTAGGCATTCTATAAAATGGCAAATGCTATTTAGGTAAAATATACATATAAAAAAATTTATCATAAGATTATTATTTGAAAGACGTGAATTTCTCAAAAATACTCATGTTATTTTTAAAAAACAGTGAAAGAGTGCCATTTATAAGCTTTTATTCAATATGTAAAGAAACTAGGGATGTGGAACATCGCACAACTTTCAATTACACTATATTACTGACGTGGATTTGTGTCATTTACCGTATTTATATTTTTATCATTCATTTAGTAAAAATGGACAGTTCGGCGAATTTTTTTGCGATAATTCTAGTATGGGTCTTAAAAAAAAAAAGAAGGAAAAAAGAAAACTCCTCCAAAATTAAAATTTTGGTGATATACTTATCGACAATTCTTATACTATCCCTTCTAGTAAGTGAAACTGAGCAGAGAAGAAAAAATGATCGTTGATGAGGAATGCTCAAGGAAAGAGAACTCTGTGTTAAAGGCATTTGTTTTTTCAACTTTTTAAGCCATTAAAGCATTTTTAAGGGATTTTCGGAGGTAGGGATGTTCAGAAAGCCTGAAGAGGCATTGTGATTTCGAACAAAATCGTTCCAGCCGTTTTTTAGCAATTATTGAATAACATGATTTTTTTCAATGGCAGCTATCCCATGCGCATGCTCGGTTTTGACGAAAACCTTAATCTTAGGGCCTTGTGCCATCACTAACCCTCACACCAAATTTTAACATCGTAAGTCATTTGTTCTAGAGTTATTCTGATCACGTACACACGGACACATATTTTTCCTAGATAATATTTTTAAGATCAGGATGTTCCAAAACGTAGAGAAATGCAAAAAAAATAGAAATTTTTTCTGTCCAAATACTATATTTTCATTAACCTAAATATACATATGGGTTATTGAAAGTAAAAATAGAAATTGTACAAAGCAAAATGTATGTCTTTCTCGTTAAGACTATCTACTTATTGCAACGTGATATTCGAAACGGAAGGTGTGTTTCGTAAAACATTCACATTATAAATACTCTAAGAAATATTCAATTCAAGTCCTGAGATAGATTTGACGTCATTGAAATTGTTTACGTCGTTCAAATGAATTGCGAATAGTTGGATAACTTCTAATATCAACGAAAGAAGAATTCGAGGTTAAAATTACTTTTCTAATACACATTTCAGTTTTATCACAAAACGTTATCTGTTTCCATTTTAAAAGTTGACATCTTTTTTTTATTTACTCCTTTTTCTACTGATAAGTCTAACAATAATGGACCTTGAAAATGATTTGGACAGAATATTTTTTCGAACCTACATTTCGGATATTTATAATTTGTTAGGGGGCTATCAAAATAAGGGAAACACCGGTGAATAAAAGTGACATTTAAGAATTCGCTTCGTAAGCATTAAAATAAAATCCTACTAGATATTTTTCTTTTTATATTGTTACGAATTTCTGTATATTTTTAAATATTTCGTAGTGTTAATTTTGTAAATAGGAACATTTATGTACATTTCGCATAAGGCAGTGCAATAGTTCGTCTTAACTTCGCTTTCCTGCTATGTGTCTATTAATGCTTGATAACGAGTTTTACAGAGATAACGCTGGGAAGCGAGTTTTACAAGGAGCAGGGCATTTAACATTATGGTAATGGCAATCTCGCCAAATTGGCGAGATAGAACCAAGTTGGAGACGGTTTTGGCGACTAATTTTTTTCGCCAAATTTGGCGACATTTTCGGTCCCCATGTACATGTACAGGACTTTTCGACTATGATCTGGAAAGTTCTCCAAATATCTACCACTAGAAGTTTCAAGAAGGTTTGACTCCTATATAAGGCCGGCCGTGAGTTGAATTAGTTAGTTGAGTCCGTGAGTTGACTGAAATAACCGAGTTAGTTGAGATACTGACTGAGTGGAGTTACTGACTTATTTATCTGTCAGCGAGCATTCAGAAGAGAGTTCCGAAAGCGAACTGTATTGCATTATCTTTTGCGGGGATTTAGCAGTTGTGTGTCAAGTTTAACTGCTGCTTGTGCGCTATTGTTGTGTATAGAGCTGTATTGAGTCTACTAGAACGAGAAGTTCTGGAGTTGTAAAGGAATCTGTGAAGAATTTTATTGGAATAAATTTCTGCAAGTTTTGATCTGCTTTGGCTTCAAATCTTTCGAACCCATCCACGCAACAATATAAAAAGTATACGCCAATGGGTAAGTATGAGGTAGCTTTAGTGAAGTTGAATGCTTTTTGGATTTTTTTTCACAAGCGTAAAATGACCGACCTCACAGCCTTTCAAAGAGGCCAAATTATTGGAGCCCAACTAGCTGGATCAACTGTGACCGAAACATCCCATTTTTAGGCGTTTCTAGAAATACTGTGCCTAAAGACATGACAGCGTACACGGGTGGGTAAGATCGGCGAAAGCCAGCGTAAGCCACTACGCGGTCCGCGGGACGGATTTGGCACGCGACAGGTTTTTCTGCGGCCCACAGAAGATTAAAAAAAAAAAATCACGGTATGGACTTCTTTAAATAATTGTAATTTATACTAAATAATATGGGTTAATCATGCAGAACATAGTTCTCCATACGTTCCCGAAGAAACTATGTGAAGAAGCTTTTAGCAAGGTGATTTTCATCAAGAATATAAATACAGGAATAACTTAACTGAATCTCTTTTGGACAACTTATTAAAATTGAGTGCAACAAATACTTCGAAAGACATCGACTCTATTATAAAATAAACAGGAAGATTTCGACCGCCATCGTGTCACAATTGATATCGACTAAAAACTGGAAGAACAGTTTTAATACTTTTACTAAAATTTAAGTCAATTCGCATTGTCACGTTCAAATGAAGGATTCATTTCTTTTTAAGATTTTAAATTAATAATAAATAAAACTATTTTTTTTTTTTTTTTTTTTAATTATTTGAACAAAAAATTAATCAAATATCAATTTTAATTTTATTCAGATTAACAAAAAATTAATATTTTTTTCCAAGTTTTCAAAAATGTTATATATTATTAAATCGATAAAAATTAAAGATACAAATTTTGGTGAATACGGCCCGCTAAAAGCGAGAACTTAAGTCATACGGGGCCCGTCTCTAAAAGTTAAGGGGGTCCGGTACCGAAAATAAAAAAAAACTTTATTTATGGACATTTTTATGTCAAAAATTTATTTTATGTATGAGATACTATTTATATATCTTTGAGAAAATGTTTTTTTAAATATTGTATTTAGTTATTTAAAAAAAAAAAAAAAAAACCAAGAAAAATCCATAATAATTGATGTTTGGGTATTTTGATATAAGTCAAGAAAAAATAAAAAAAATTTCAAAGTGAAAGCTTTCTGTAATACATAATTATATAAAGAAAAATTTGTCTTCACAGAATTTTAATAGGTGAATTTAAAAAAATTAAAAAAATTCTCAAAGTTAAAATATTGAAATTTTTGCTTTTTTTTTATGTTATCTTTTACGCTAAATGTCATATTTTAAAACAGAATTAAAAAAATAAAATTCTGTGAAGACAAAATATTTCAAACTATATAAATTAAATGCTCCAAAAATTTAAATAACCAATTATCAATGGTTCTGGAGATATATCGATTTTAATATGCAACATCTGTGAAAAACACTAGTGTTCGAAAAACGCACTTTAAGCAGACGCTTCAAGGTGTTACGCCCATTAGTGATGTTTAAATAACAGGTAATTTTGTGGTGTTCTAATCACCAGAGGAATAAGATAAAAACATCATTCTCTTCAGGAATGTATGAACTATTTTTTAAAATCAGAAGAAAAAAAAATGGATTTTTGAAAAAACTTCGGTACTGGACCCGGCGAACGCTGGGCAAAGAAAACTAGTGCACTGTTAAAAATTTAAATCCACCTTGCACCAAAAATTGGTTCCCATTCACCTGCATCCAACATTTAGTACTTAATAGTTTCACGATTTTCTACCTTGGACCGCAAATTCCATCAAATCGTGAAACTAAGCACCAAATGTTGGTTGCAGCTGAATGGGAACAAATTTTTGGTACAAGGTGGAACAATATTTTTAACAGTGTGCGCGAAAGGAGAAGTTGAGTGAAAGAGAGAGAGAGAGAGAGACGGGTTTTGATTTGAATTGTAATACCTAAAAAGAAATGAAGAATGGTAGAATATTCATCTAAGCGCTATTCGATATGCCAAAGCCGGTCCTAATCCATATTAGTAAAGGATTCCTTATAAATCTAAGGTGTTTCCATTATTTTGATAACAATCTGGGCATCACAATAAATCGTTAACATAAATGCGAATTTTTGTTGGGGATATGATTTACAAACTTCTAGTAAAACATGAGTCACGATTATTCAAAAAATTTCTATTATATGCTTATGTATGTGAGTCGAAAACCCTCAAATGAGGCGGATTTCACATTGTTTCATGCAGATTGTACATCAAAGCAAATAATATCACTGTACCGTTATTGAACAAAAAATAAACTAGATTTCTGATATAACTCTTCAAGGTACTACTTGATAAATATTTCTCCACTCCCGAATTTCCCGTGGAAATGCAATAAAAGCATAAAAAAAAATTTAATTTTTTTTTTAAAAAGCGAATGCCTTTAACACAGAGTTCCCTGCCCTTGAGCATCAAAGATTGATTTTTATCTGATTCATGTACAAGAAAGAACAATATAATGTCTACTGAATAATTTCGCCACTTTGGCGAAGTTTTTTTTTTTTTTTTTTTTTTTTTTTGCCCATTTAAAAATTATTGCGAATAATATCGCCATAACTGTCGATATTTATAAAAATAAGTGAAAATAGGAAAAAAGTAAATAAAATCTCATATCACATTTTAATGCAGTGACCAATATTATAGTGTAAATGAGAGTTGTACGACGTTCCACACCTGTAGTTTTTTGTGCAACTTATCTGAGAAGCGGATAACAGCAATGGTGAATGGTTTGAAACCCACAATAAGATTTCTTTTTACAGTGACCAAAGCTTTTGTTGTCAAGTTTTAAATGAACATATTCGAAATAAAAAGAAATCTATAACCCCTTCAGTAATTTCGTCTTAGATACATCGGGGCGTCTGACAAACAAGCCTTTTTTTTTTTTTTTCAATGATGAAATGTCTGTCGTATTCCTCACTCGACTGTATTTTTTCGGAAATAAAAATTCATATTCGAGTACTTGTTTCTTATGCCATATGATAATTTTGCCCGACCGCACACACATATACTATAGTTCTCTATTACATTGTCTACTTATGATGGCATTTGAATTACGTAATGATTGTATCAAATCTAATTCCTTGTCAGTAAACGCAACCTTGGATGGGTTGATAAGTGACCTAATCAAACGAAGGTTATGTCTTTGTTGAAGGAATGGACTTATTGTTATAGAAAACTACTAGAATTTCAATATGTCGACCTCTCTTTATAGCGTTGCCATCCGAGTATCTTCATTTTTTAAATATTTTTAATTAACTTCGATTTTGTGGGTATGACAATGCATTCTATCAAATTCTGGGGGCTGTAACTGTCAATAAAAGGCAGCCTTTACTGAGTTCTAATACACCAACTTGCCGTCATACAATCGCGCTAAAATAGCATTTAAAAAGACCATTGAAGAAACTCTTTCCTGTTGCCAAAATTGTTTAAATAAATAAATAAATAAATAAATAAATAGATAAATAGATAAATAAATAAATAAATAAATAAGTAAATAAATAGATAAATAAATAAATAAATAAATAAATAAATAAATAAATAAATAAATAAATAAATAAATAAATAAATAAATAAATAAATAAAAAATAAATAAATGGCTGACTGGATGGAAATAAATAAATAAATAAATAAATAAATTGTTTTAATCAGAATAAATAAAAGATGTTTGGACGTGAGGGCATAAATTCATATTTATTTTTAATGAATAATTTTGAAAAGTAGTTTACCACATATTATGCTGATAGAAATAATGTTTGCATCTAGTTTTAAATATTAGAAAAAGGCACACGCTGCCAACAGAAATGGCGTTTTGTTAATGGATATAGAAATTGACGATGCATATAAAGGATTTATATTAAAAATTTTGTTTTCATAGATTATAGTATTTATAAATTTGAGCATCGTATTAAAATAAACAAATGTTCTTATAAATTCTTTCTCCGCCTAAAAATACCATGATCCCCCCCCCCCCCCTTTTTCGGTCTGTCCACTCCAGCTCAAAGAAAATAATATCAAAGCAATGTTTGAGCGTTTATTGCTCTACTATTATTTTTCTTGGCAACCATTAATCATTTATCGAAAATGAGTATTCACGATGTCGCTTGCGTCAGTCCGGATTCGTTTGTCTCCAAATAAAGTCGTTTGACTTTCTTCGCCTACAAAACATCATGATTACAATTCCTTCAATCTCTCCTCTTGCTCAATAAAAAAAATATTATAAGTGTTTGACCATACTGTCTGTATACCATTAAAATAGCTTTACTTCCGGTAATCTAGTTAATGGAAGTCAATGTAGAAAGAATGCATCAATTTAGGATAGGGGTGATGCATGCAGTAAATTAGCGTCCAGAAGCATTACAATATGGCAAATGGACATGTTTTTGTTTTTTTGTCCCCTAAAGAAAATAGGACTAACCTTGTTTCAACAGCAACTGACATTCCTATAGACGTTGAGGCCAGGGTTGTAATGCTAAAATAAATTTTACCGGTTCGCAAGCTTCCCGATTGTGGCAGTATGCAACTGTAGCTGTGATTTTTTAATAATAAAATTCAAATTTACAATATTTTGCATAATTTACCGTACAAAATAGGGGTGTGGAACATCGCTCAACTTTCAATTACACTTATAATATTGGTCATTGTATTAAAATTTTATAAGGTGTTATTTACCGTTTCAAAATGGCCAGTATGGTGATATTTTTGGCAATAATTTTCACATATGGAAAAGAAAAGAAAAAGAAAGGAAAAAAAAAAAAAAACATCGCTAAATTGGGGATGTTATTCGATAAACACGTAAAAAAAATCAATTGCTTATGGGTGATGCTCAGGACGCTTTTATTGCGATTAGAACACCTTATGCGGCATTGGCACAGAGATTTTAATTCAAATCGTTAAAGTTGTTGCTGATTGCTGAAAAACACGACGTTTTTCATTATTTCAACCTTTTGAGCATGTGCGCTTTTGACTTAATTTTTTTTTTTTTTAAATTTTAGGAGTTTTCTCTTTACACAAGTACAGTACAGCACGTCTATCAAAATTTGAAAAAGTCATTCTAAAGAATTAGTACACTACGGGAAAAAAGTAGAAGGACAGTCATATTTTGTAATTTATGCTTTGTATTTCGATCCTCCTGATCTAAATTTCTTTTTTTATGTAGTTTGGCTACTTTTTCCTTTTTATAAATGAGTAAATTTTATCGACCACTAGTAAAAATTAAGGAAAACAGTACTGAACGATTTTTGGTGTGTGAAAAAAGTAGAAGGACACGTGCTAAAATAATTTGTTTTGGAATATATTAAACCTCAAAGGTAGGTGTTTCATTCTTTTTAACTGTTTTTGTTAAGAAAAACATACTGTTTTATTGAAAATCCGTCGTTTTCATCTTTTTAGAATGCCTAGAGGAAAACCTTTAAGTGAGTTTGAAAAAGGCCAAATTTATGCCCACAAAAACGATGGCAAAAGTGTAAGAGAGATTGTACACCAGCTACATATTAGTCCAAATACTGTTTCAAACTATATAAGAAATCCTAGTAGTCAGGGAACAAAAAAGAAGACTGGCAGACCTAAAAAACTGATGCAACGCGATCGAAGAAAAATCATTCGGGAACTAAAAAAAACAGATGAAAGTATTGCCAAAGCTCAAAATAATGCAGGCATCACACACGTTTCAAGAAGAACTGTCTACAACTACATAAAAAGGTCCGAAAATTTCGTATTCCGAAAAAGGAAGCACCATCCCAAATGGAATGAAAGGCACATTGAACACCGACTGCACTGAGCTAAAAACCACATGTCCTGGACTTCAGAATGCACCTCCGTTATATTTTCTGATGAGAAAAGATTTAATTTAGACGGTCCAGATGGCTACAAATACTATTGGCACTGACTCGGTACTGAAGAAAAGACTTATTCTACCCGAAAGATGGGAGGAGGGAGTTTAATGGTTTGGTTGGCAGTCTGGTACGGAGGAAGAACAAGCCTAGTGTTCCTGAGTGGCAGGCAGAAACACACAGATTACATCCAAGTCTTGAATTCAGATCTCCTTCCCTACGGCGTTGAGCTAGGCGGAAATGACTGGATTTTTCAACAGGACGGAGCATCAATTCACACAGCTAATGGGGTTAAAAATTGGTTTGCAGCAAATAATGTTCGGGTTTTGCCATGGCCTGCTAAAAGCCCGGACCTCAACATTGTAGAGAACATATGGGCAATGATTGTTCGTCGCGTTTACGCGGAAGGCAAGCAGTTTGAATCTATAGTTGAGCTTTGGAGAACTTTGAATTATGTATAGGACAATTTCTGCCAAACAGAAATTCAAACTTTATATGATTCGATGCCAAATCGAATTTTTGAAGTAATCAAAGCCAATGGTGGAAGAATTCCCTATTAATAAGACTTTTATTTGCATTATTTAGAAGTGTCCTTCTACTTTTTTCACAGAGTATGATGAAGTCAAAACTGATTTATTGCTGTACTTGACCTGTATTTTTTTTGTTTCAATTTTCAGATACAGTTATCTGTTTGTAATTAGTAATTTAAAGTGTTACTCATTAAATTGTAATGGAAAAAAATCAGTGTTTTTTATTTATAAAAAAAAATCATGTGTCCTTCTACTTTTTTCACGCAGTGTAATAGACGAAGTCATTTTAAAAAATAAAAGTAATGAAAATGTACTAAATACTTCATTTTAATATTTACTATTTATTACTACTTATTAGATTTAGTTTTTGGTGTTTAATCCCTTTAACTTCAGGTATTAAGTTCCATCAAATTTCAGTTATAGAGTACCCATACCATTTTGGGAGGGTTTTCTATACCCATAGACGCCAAACTTCATTCTTGTACACACAGCATTTTGCTCTTAGGCCGGCCCTGAGTTCCTATTATTGCATCGATTTATCAGAGCAGTTTCTCTCCCGTATTCCTACCTTGAAAAATCCGATTAACTAATATGATGATGCGGAAAAAGAGTATGTGCAGCTCAATTTTACGACCTTGAAAATGTTCCTCCCACGCATGGAAGAGCACTTTTTCCGTCAATTCAATCTTTCCATTTTCACCTACGTCATACATGGAGAGGGGATGTAGCAGCGTTCGCCACTATCTTTTAAAAAAGCTTTTCGCGGGACGGATACACCAGTAGATGCATCTTTAATTATTATAAATTTAACAATATATACATTTCTAGAAACTGGAGAAAAAAAATTATCTTAATAAAATTAAAATTGATATTTGATTATTTTTTTTTTTAAGTTATAAAAAATATAATTATTTTCGTTATTAGTAAATTAAAGCGTAAAAAAGTAGCTCTTTTGTTTCAACGTGACAATGGGACTTGATCTAAGTTTTGATGAAAATATTTAAACTGTACTTCCAGATAACTCTGTTTATAGTCGATATCAATTACGAAACGATAGCGGTCGAAATCGTTCAGTGTATTTTATAAAAGAGTGGTTGTCTGTTGCAATATTTGTTGCTGGCCAATCTTAATAAATCGCCCAAAAGAGATTCAGTTAAGCGTGATTGGCAGTTTGAAAATGTGCTGTTATATTAAAATATTAAATATTAAAATAAAATTAATAAATATTAAAATTAAATTATTAAATATTAAAATTGAATTATTAAATATTAAAATTGAATTATTGAATTATTAAATATTAAAATTGAATTATTAAATATTAAAATTAAATTATTACATATTAAAATTAAATTATTAAATATTAAAATTAAATTATTAAATATTACAATTGAATTATTAAATATTAAAATTAAATTATTAAATATTAAAATTAAATTATTAAATATTAAAATTAAATTATTAAATATTAAAATTGAATTATTAAATATTAAAAATAAATTATTAAATATTAAAATTAAATTATTGAATATTAAAATCTAATATTACACATTAAAAACATCTCTATCAGCAAAATATCCGGTAAACTATTTTGCAAAATTTATTCATTAAAAATGAATGCGAATTTATGCACTTACATTCAAATAACTTTTATTTAGTCTGATTAAAACAATTTGTTTTATTATTTATTTATTAAAACAAATATGGCAACAGGAAAGAGTTTCTTCAATGATCTGTTAAATGTCATTTCAGCGTAATTGGATGACTTCAAGTTGGCTTATTAGTATTCCGTAAAAGCGACCTTTTAGTGACAGTCGACAAAATTTGATTGAATGCATTGTCATCGACATCTAATCTATCTGCCAAGTTTCAGCTCCATTGGATATCGGCAACGAGATTAATTAAACCTCCGCAGATTTGTCCGCCATCGACAAACTTATAAAATCGAAGTTATTATAAAGGATTTAAAAATACAAAAGATACGTCGATATGTCAAAGAACAATGAAATTGAAATATACCTAAAATTTGAATGCAATGTAACAAAAGAACAACCCATTGATCAAATTTTACATTCATCCTCTTTTATTTCATGATCATTAGCAATTGGATCATTAGTTCAAAGTTTCATTGATAAGCAAAGTTTCCTTAAAGATTGCTCGAAACCGTATGAACTTTTTCACAATCAAGATGCGAGATTAGTTGAACAAAAATATTTTTAGTAGAATTTCCAATACTGATATTATAGTTGATTCAGTCAACGACACTAATAATGAAAAAACATTTTTAATTTTTTATGAAATATTGCCAAAAAATTTAATTAAAAAAATCAAAATGAAGAAAATATTAATGGAATTTTAGATAATGTCAGAACAAGTCCGAGATTCTTGATATCACGACTTGTTTTGGTCAATTGACATGGGAACGCTTTCGGAGAAGACATGAAATTGACATTTCGAATTTATTTTCAGAGGTTACTTGAATTTGAAAATTCAAATTTATTTGTAAAGATATTATTGCGATTAGCCACATTCGGAGAACTGTCTGTGACGTCACAATGTACATGGTCCATAAAAAGTTGGAGATATTCGATATAACTTTTGGCATGACTTTGATCAAGTGTACTTGTTTTAGAACCCCCCCCCCCAAAAAAAAAAAAAAAAAAAATTAATATAAATCCTTTTTATGCATTGCCAATTTTTATATTCATCAATATGACATTAATTCGACAGCGTGTGTTTGGTGTTTGCATCAAATTTTAAATATTAAAAACACATCTATCAACAAAATATGTAGCAAACTACGTTTCAACTTTCATTTCTTGAAAATGAATGTGAAGTTATGCATTCACGTCCAATTATCTTTTATTTATTCTGATTAAAATATTTTTGGCAACAGGAAAGAGTTTTAGCAGTGATCTATTAAATGGGATTTATTAGTATTCCAAAGCGATTTCAGAAACGTGTATAAAAGTGACCTTTAAAGTGACAGTGACAGCCCCCAAAACTTGATAGAATGCATTGTCATCGCCATCGAATTTATCTGCCAAGTGTCAACCTGATCAGATGACGGTTAGTAAGTTAATTAGGTTTCCACACATTCGCCTAGCAACGGCGCTCACAATCAAACAAAATCAAAGTTAATATAAAGGATTTAGAAAAGAAAAAAATACCTCATTTATTGTGGATTAACCGCTAATAATAAGTATCTCTCTATATTATAGCTCAAAGAATAGTACTAAAGCATTTTAGAATAAGACAAAGCTTCGCACTGTGCAAACACAGCATAAATGGAACAGCCAAAAAAAAAATCGTTTGGCCTTCGTTCACGTGACGTGTAACACGACATCCTCTTCTGTTACACCAGAAGAAACTGTCAACAGAATAATAATAGGAGGAACCGAATGACGTAAAAAATCACTACGTCCACTACTCGCAAAAAAATACGAGGCGGATATACGATATGCGACTTCTCTTAAGTGACCATACGTCAAGCATGGTGGAGTTGAGGGGTGTCTCTTGTTGCATATACTTGCAACAATCTCTTGTTCCGTTGTTGCGGTGCAGATTGTCACAGAAAATGACGATAATGTGCGCCGGTGATGCGTGGACCGGACTTTTAAGCGGATTATGTAGCTAATGAGCCGGATTTGAATGTTATGGACGGAATTTAATATCAGACTTTCTTAAAGAGATTTTAATAAGTACTTTTGAACAACTGACGTCATGGTGGAAGAAGAGGTGTTTGCGTTCTTATGGAATATTCTTTGAATTTCAAAAACTCGCGCGACGTTTCACCCAGTGCATAATTAATGTGTTACACTCTGTTACTTTAGCACTTGGCTAGCTCAAAGTTTTGGTTTTCTGTCCGCCAAAACTTAGTAACCAAGGCAACGACCCCGGAGACTGGTTTAGTTAATTAATATTTTACAAACGTCAATTCAAGCTAATCTGACCTTATTCTTATGTTACATTCCAGAATAGGACATCCTGAACTTCATTGGAAAAAGTCTAGTTTCAGTGTGTACGAAAGGCATTTAAAGTAGGTTTCTATTAGAGATCGGGAAATATCGACCGAAAAATATATCAATACGTTGTCGTTGCATGAAGAAAAGTATCGATAAAATATCGATACATCGATATCTTACATGTTACATGATTTTTTATTCTTTCAGTTTTGTCAGAAACGAAGTTTTTCGGGGCAAATTTCTACTTTTCAAGATTGCTCTTTTTAAGGTGACTACTTTTTACTTTCAAATGCCATTTATTCACATAGAGTTATAAAAGTATAGCATTCAGTCGGGGGGAAAAAATCGTGTTTTTTGTTGTTGTTTTTTTCATTTCTTCATGCTTTGGAACAACCTGATTTCACAAAAGTGGTCCAGAAAAAATGTCTGTCTGTATGTACTTGGTCAACATACTACCGAGTAAATTGACCTAGGATGCTTATATTGGGTGTGCGGGTGGTGGCCATATGGGACCTACCTTCTCGGTTTTTGTCAAAATCGCGCATGCGCATAACGATGAAATCATGAAAAATCATTAAAAATGTTTTACAGCAATTACTAAAAAAGGGCTTTAACAATTTTGATTAAAATCTCTGTACTAATGCCTCTTAAGGTGTTCCGATCGTCCCCACCTATGAAATATCCATAGAAATGCGTTAAAATTGTTAAAAGTTGAAAAATGAGTTCCCTTAACACAGAGCACTCTGCCCTCGAGCATCGCTCATCAACGATTAATTATTTTCTGTTTCACGCACAAGAAAGGACAATGTAATATCTATCGAATAACATCGTCATTTTAGCGGTGTTTTTCCCTCATGTAAAAATTGTTGAAAATATCGTCAAACTCGCCATTTTTATTTAAAATGAGTGAAAATATCAAAAAGGAAAATAACAGTAATATTACATTTTAATGCAATGACCAATAATGCAGTGTGATTGAAAGTTGTGCGATATTCCACACCCCTTGTTCCAAATGAAATGGATCTCTATTATATAAAAAAAAAGTTATATTATCGTTCAATTGTTGCAGTGATTTTAATAAAAAACTTAGACAATTCTCAATAGCTTTTAATGGCAACGCTGAATACTTAGCGTAATATTTTCGCAATGTAAATAATTGAAAAATTAACAGAGGGATGAATATATATATAAAATTGTAAAGGAGTAATTCTATTTGAAACGTGACTTTTAATACAGCTGAGTTACAAGTACAACTTGCAAATAGAACATACAAAAAAAAAATATATATGATTATAAAAAGAGTGGCAAAATTAACGTTGAACGTTGGTAAAATAACAGTTTATTTTTGGAAAAATTCCAGGCATGGGTACAGTGGTACAATGTGTACTCCATGCAGTTTGCCATTCATCTTATGTATTTTTAAAGGAAGTCTGCTTAGTTCTATTCAAATTAATTTCATATTTTTGGAAAATATGCAATTTGAACTTCATAATAATCATAACTTGCACCTAGGCTAGCACAGGGCAGAGGCGGATTTAGAATTTAGCAGATCATGAGGCTAATTCATTTCCATTTAGAATTCCCCTTTTTGTCTCAGGCATTGACTTTGTTAAGGAAGAATTTCTTCTGTTCGATTTTAACTATAGTGAGTTTTTGATTAATGAAATCTGCTCATTTAACAAAATTGGAACCATGGGCGCCCCCATGAATATTTGCAAGGGAGTGCAAGACTAGATTTTTATCAAAATCGTTAATTTTTATAGAAATGTTAATTAATAATTATGCATTATAAATTATACTCTTTGAGAATAGTTAAAATTCATGGTATATATTTTTGAAAGCGCAACCCTTTTCAAAATAAAAAAATAAAAAATAGCAAAAATATATATTTTTAACGATTTTTTTTATCATGCAACTAGATTTCACGGCATTCAAGAGACAGTGTTTAGTTTAGACTAGAGGAACTCGAAGATGCCAAAAATACAGAAGAGTAAAAAAAAAATTATTTCTTCCAAGTTTCGGATATAATGAAAAAAAAAAAAAAATCGAAATGAAACACGTAGGCAGTGTTGGAATATGTTCAATTGAATTCTTAAACTATACTCAACTTCAACTTAACTAGACATCACTTAGACGATAGATCGTGACAGTGCTCATAGGTATTTAATCCATTTTGGCGGCGTGAAAGCATAATGTTCGCCAAACCACAACCCTGTAGAGAGCAAAAGGCTATAAGGTTTGGCGAGAATTATGTCTTCACTCCGCCAAAATGGATTAAATACCTATGAGTACTGTCACGATCTACCGTCTAAGTGATGTCTAGTTAAGTTGAAGTTTAGTTATAGATTTCAAGATAGTATACCTGATGACTTTAAAAACAAAGCGTTTTCCTAGAATTTTGAGAACTACACAGGAAATGATTATACAATAAAAGGAATAAATTCTTCTACTCATCAGCCTCTAATAATCATAGACAACAAGCGCCAGAAAATCGTCACGCAAGTAGCTATAAAAAAGACATAGGAAAGAAACAAAAGACTAAATTAATAGAAGAAAAAAAAAAAACTGCTCATTGTAACATAAAAGTATAAACGGCATATGTGCTTTTTTATCTGGGAATTTACATATTTTCCCCAATTTTTTTTTTTTTTAATTTTCTAGAACTAGGGGGGTGCAAGAGCACCTCCTTGCACCCTCCTGGGGGCGCCCATTATTGGAACTAAGAAAGTGGTGATGTTCAGAGAAAATTTTGGGAGAGCAGCACAATTTCCTACTTCTTACAAAATGCATAGTAATTTTATGAAAAACCATAACACAGAAAATTAAGCCATTCATCTCTTGATCAGGTTTGAATTTATTCTCGAATAAAAATTAAAAAACGGCTGAATGCAGTACAAACCCAAACACAATAGTTTAATACTAATAATTTTAGTTTTCATTACATTATGTTTTATCTTCAAATGAATCCCCCTATTTGTGGAGTTTTATATATTTTGAAACAATAACTATACATTAATGTAGTTGCTTTTGGTGGGCTCAATTTGTTGCTTGATGAAGTCACCATACCCAGGATTTTACTTTTCGGTAGGAGTGCCATTTTTAACTGCCTCCGAGCCAAGTTCAAACTTTAATTTCGAAGTTTTTGAAAAGGGAATAAAGAAAATCGACACATGGAACTACAAAAAATGGAACACCATGGAACTACAAATCGATCATCTCAAAAAATTATAAATGTTTGAAAATATCGTTATATCAATGACTTCTATCGATATTTTTTTGTATCGATATGTTTTAAAAATATCGATAAAAGTATAGTCATATCGATATATCGCCGATCTCTACTTTCTATGGATTCAGGAGGAGGGTTGCATGTCCTTGAGTCTCCAGTACTAATGGAGTAAAGTAAACTATGGACGCATTTTTACTTATTAACTGAATCTGTTATCTTAAGATATTAAAATCTGATTCATCGTGAACATAATCTGCTTTAAAATTGAGGGAATTAGACTTGGGAAGACACATTTTAAATCCATTGGCGAGATATTTCCCCACTTTTCGGTGACTTTTGAAGTGGAAAGCGTTATTTAGGACCAGTAGTCAGGATTCAGAGCATGAATTATGTGTTTAAAACTAAATTTGTAATGATATCTATATATTTAATAGGCAATACCTTTTTTGGGGTTAGTCCGTCCGCCTAAACTGCTCAACCAATTTCAATGATCAAGGTGTCATTTTAAAGGAAATAAGCTGTAGATTTGCCAAAACGTGCCAAAATAATTTATTAACACTTTATTAATTAGTTAAATTTCAATATTTTTCATCATTAAGCTACTACAAAGCCTCAATGATTTTGAATATATGATTGGCAACATCCTTAAGTATGTAAACAACAAACAGGCTGCTCGGGGGTTCAACCAACCAACCAACCGTTGCTAATTTTAAAGCTATGCTTATATGTAAACAACAAACCCATTGCTAATTTTAAAGCTCTTTTTAAACTCTTCGTTTCAAAGTTGATTTTTTCTGTTTTTCTGAAGCATTTTTGTATTAGAGTAATTATTATTTTGAAGTATTTCTATCCAGAAAATGCCTTGCTTTGGATGTCGTTCTCCCTTACGTATGTAAACAGCAAACCCGTTGCTAATTTTAAAGCTATCCTTACGTATGTAAACAACAAAACGTTGCTAATTTTAAAGCTCTTTTTAAACTCTTCGTTTCAAAGTTGATTTTTTCTGTTTTTCTGAAGCATTTTTGTATTAGAGTAATTATTATTTTGAAGTATTTCTATCCAGAAAATGCCTCGCGTTAGATGTCGTTCTCTAACGGGGCGACTTATCAGAATAAATAAAAGATATTGGGACTTCAATGTTAGGGCATAGCTAATGAAGTTTTAAGTCAGAATGTTGGCGGATAGTATATTTAATTGTGAAACTTGCAATTTGGGTGTTTTCTCTATTAGGCCTTACATTAAATTTATAAAAATTTGGTTACATTTTTTATGGCTGGCAAACCTATTCGAGCGCAGCAAGATGTTTTAACCACAAATTCGAGCGGCTAAGCCGCTCAATCCGAGCGCAGCGAGGCGTTTGGGGGTTGGCGAACGTTAGCGAGCAGGGGGCGAAGCCCCCTAGTTTTATTGAATTGTTAAAACGTCTGGAAAATTTAATCCATGTATGGCATATGTGGACTTGATCTAGACAGTTTTGGAAAGTCCCCAATCCGAGATTTAAATCATTTTTACACCATATATGCTGGTTTTGTTTTACCTGGTCGGGTTAGATTTGTAAATGAAATTTTAAATTAAAAGGAAAACAAACCAAAAAGTCTTGACCTACTTACCAGAAGTTGACCTATAAAGTTCAAATTTTTGTGTGCGGGTGGTTGGTGGTCATAAGATCTACCATTAAGGTTTTCGTCATAATCGCGCTTGCGCGTAAGGATGAATTCATGAAAAAATTCGCGTTTTTCCACAATAGTTTAAATCTGTAGCTCGATTGCTCCATTCACAAAGGAAACAAAAAAGTTTTGAAAATCCCTGTTGAAGGCCCATCAAAAGCTCCACTAACTTTCAAGTCAGCACAGATACTCCACTCTTATTCCGTGTACTCAATTCGTGTAGTAATACATTTTTGTGTGACTTGACTAACGACTTATTGGATTAGGAGTATAAAGAAGATCAAATTCTTATACTTTTCCCTATAATATTGAGCGTATACATCATTCTTCATTTTTTATTTTCGAAATGTTTATTTTGTTACACTGTTTATTAATTCATATATTTATGGGAACATTTCAAATAAGTTATTGCTCGTTATAATGCGTAATAAATTAATTTTTGACGATGTTTAACAATAATGGTTCTTCACTATTAAATAATGCTGAAGCACATTATATCATGGCAGCCTGCAACTCCGAATCAAGAGCCAAACCCGATTTTTCATGGTGATATTCGTGATTAACACATCGAAGTTCTTAAGAATTAAATTATATATATCCGATAGATGAAATTCGTGTAAAATTGTTGGCCAGTAAATATGCTTCAAGTCCAGTAGCATGTATTCAATACATGTACCAGTCGACAATTATTTATGCCCTAGCCCAACGTCACACCCCGACACCTATTTCCCAGTACACAAGACTGATCAAAATATTGCGTCATATTGCGTATTATCATCATAATTTTAGAATTAAATTTTGTTCTTTTTAAATTAATGCTTTTGTAAAAGTGTGCTGCCATCTGTCGGGTGAAAGGTAAAGCTTAAGTATTTCTTCAAAAATTATAACTTGGAATTTGTTACCGAATGAGTACAATTAAAATAAGTCGCATTGCAATTTCTGTACGTGCTAAATGTTCCGCAAGCTTTACAAAATACCAATTAACAAAATATCAATGCCTTATTCCAATGCGATTGAAATTACTCAATCATCAAAAGACAGAAAAAGAAAAAAATTTAGGAGGGAGAGCTGGTGCTAGAAGTGTGGGTAGACGTGAGGTGACGCGTCCCGCCACTCTTCAAGAAAATACTCATGCGTCCCCCCACTTCTAAAGCCACTGAAATCCATCCCCCGCCCCCCCCCCCCACTTTTAAAAACACTCAATCCACCTAAAAACCACTAATGAAAAATAACAACTTTAAGTTTAGTGACATTGAGAAAAAGTGATTTTTTTTTTTTACATTTAAAAAGTTTAATAGTATGCATATCATACTATTATAAAGATGTATTATACTACTTTGTATAAAGAAATAAGTATTTTTACTAACGAATACAGTTATACACTTGTCAACTTTTACCTTTTGAAGAACTTTCTTTTAAGTTAAATTTGCATTCTTGTTTCATATAAAGACAAGCAATTTTTTTTTTTTTTTTTAACTTTTTAGAATTGTCTATTAATTTAATTTCATGAAAGTATGCACATTTATAAGCACTTTTTAAATCTAAATAAACAGCTATGTGTATAAGGTTGAAATATTACTTCATTTAATCTCTTACTTTTAAGTAAAAAACTTAGTAGCAGCAAATTCAATAAAATAACAATCAATTTTGAACCCTTGTTCAATGTTAGTGTTAGGAAATATAAATTATTTCCATTATAATTGTAGAGAAAAATGGTTATGGAAAAATTAGGAAATATAAATTATTTCCTTACTAGTTAATTTTTTATTATAAGTTACGAAATTATAAATTTTATCGTTGAAAGGGGCTGGGGGGTGGCACTTTTTACCAACTTTTGGGCATCACCCCCACTTTTTTCTCACCACTTCTATCACTTCAGGGGGAGGACGCAAAGGAGGGTTACAACTACCCAACTCTTTCTTCACCAGAACTCTCTTACCTGGAACTTTACTATCGGATTAAATCCCAAAATATGAAGATTTGGCTGGAACCCCCACCCACTCCTAGTAAAGAGGTACTAAACCGGGTCTTCCTTTAGCCCTCACAAGTGACAACAAATCATCTACCAGCCTCTCGCGTCTAGCCAGCGGCCATCTTAAATGTCTTACCTTCTCTAAAGGTAAGAAAAATTACACTCTTTGCCCAAAGTGCCACCAACACCAGGCCTCAGCAGAACACATCGTGGACTGATTGGGTCTCCTTTGGGAAGAAATTTATTCTTCTCCCCTTCACGTCATAGACTTTTTGTACGTCAACGCATTCCTTGACCTTGTCAGACTGGGTTGGAGATTATTAACAACAACAGAAAAAATTTACTAATTTTTTCATGCTATTTACCAAACTGCATTTATGAATAATCAACGCCAATACTTAAATTACTATTCCTCATTTCAGTATTTTTTGTAAAAAATAATAATAATAATAGTATTCTTCATTACTCATTGTATGACATCAAGGTATCATCGCTTTGTATAATTAGTTACATGATGGTAAGGTTTATTGATCGTATCTATTGAGAATTGAACTAGAGCTGTGGAACATCGCACAATAACTTCCAATTACACTTAATACTGGTCACTACATTTAAATTTGCCATGGAGTAGTGTAATTTATCATTTTCGTTTTGATATTTACATTATTTTAAAAAATGGCCAATTTGGCCATGTTTTTGGCTATGATTATTACATTGGCAGAAAAAAAAAAGAAGAAAAAAAAAAGAAAAACGTTAAGAGAGAGTTGGCTATGTGTGTTTCGATTCTTGTAAGTGAAACAGAGAAGAAACAGTAGTTAATGGGCTTACGGTCAAGAGAAGAGAATTCTGTTTTTTAGACAATTCGTTTTCAACTTTTACACGTTTAACGCATTTCTACAGAAATTTCAAGGTGATGAAGTTTAGAACGCCTTAATAAAAGCCATATTACCATAGCAATTTAAGTAAAAATCGATGAAGCACTTTTTTCGAAATCACAGAAAAACATAAATTTTTGAACGGCAGCAACCTTATGCGCCTGCGCTACTTTGACCAAAACCTTAATGACAGGTCCCATGGCCACTACGAACCCGTACACAAAATTTGAGAAACGTAGGTCAATCCGTTCGGGAATTATGCTGACTACAGACACACAGACATCTTTTCTAGATCACTGTTTTGAACTCAGCATGAATTAGACATGTATAAATTTTAAAAACAATTACAATATTTCAATTACAATTACAATTTACAATTTTTCAAAATTTCATGTATCATTTTATATGAAAACTTTTCATTAAGAGTTGCTAACTGAAAACTATAACCATAATATTAAAAAATCAATAATTTTTCTTTAGCCATCATTGTGAGTAATTTAAAATTAAAAGAAAAAAATAAAATTTAGTTAGAAAAATTTATTGTACTCTTTTTAATAGTTTAAAAGGTTATTGTAGTTTCAAATATGATATAACAGCACATTTTTCATAAATTTGATACTTCAAAATTTTGAGCCCAGTACAGGGCTCCAGTTACAGGAATTTTATTTCATAATGAAACTTAAATTCACATGTATCTGAGCATTTAATTTTCCTTTAAAATGAGCTACTTATAATTTACGATTATTTCTTTTTATTTGTAATTTTGCTGGTTTTTTGTACCATTATTTTTTATTTTCAAAATCGAAGGTGCTGCAATTGACAATTATACACCTGTTTGGGGTGGATCATTTGTGAATGAACAAACCAAGTGTTATTATAATAAATGAATACTAGGGGGCTTCGCCCCCTGCTCGCTAACGCTGGCCAACCCCCAAACGCCTCGCTGCGCTCGAATTTGTGGTTAAAACATCTCGCTGCGCTCGAATAGGTTTGCCAGCCATAAAAAATGTAACCAAATTTTTATAAATTTAATGTAAGGCCTAATAGAGAAAACACCCAAATTGCTAGTTTCATAATAGAAAGTTAAATATACTATCCGCCAACATTCTGACTTAAAACTTCATTAGCTATGCCCTTACATTGAAGTCCTAATATTTTTTTATTTATTCTGATAAGTCGCCCCGTTAAGAACGACGTCCAACGCGAAGCATTTTCTGGATAGAAATACTTCAAAATAATAATTACTCTAATACAAAAATGCTTCAGAAAAACAGAAAAAATCAACTTTGAAACGAAGAGTTTAAAAAGAGCTTTAAAATTAGCAACGGGTTTGTTGTTTACATACGTAAGGATAGCTTTAAAATTAGCAACGGTTGGTTGGTTGGTTGAACCCCCGAGCAGCCGGTTTGTTGTTTACATACGTAAGGATGTTGCCAATCATATATTCAAAATCATTGAGGCTTTGTAGTAGCTTAATGATGAACCCAAGTAGCACAGCAGTATTGGCCAATATCAGCCCTACATTGGCCAATCCCGATGTGGAACGGCGCAAAATCGGCCGTTCGATGCCGATATTGCCCAATCTCGCCCAATATTGGATAGACGATACTCAAAAGTTTGAAAGTTTGATGGACAGTTTTAAAATTGAAATATTTTATGTATAAGAAAGGAATGTTTGTGTTAATATGTTTTGCGATGTTTTTAACACGTTTTTAAGCATTTTTTAAAAAATCATGTATTTTGGAACGATCTCGAGTTACGGCCAAAACCGCCAGATTCCGATACAAAACGATGCCCAGAATTTCTCAAAAAGAATCGCCACCGAGTGGCTGAAGCAACTGAAGTGCCCGGATGTGTGTTTGGGAAGTTTGTTTATATCGCCGGCTCGACTGTCATTTGTAACATTAAAATTGGATCGAATTCTTGATATTGGTAAGTGTTGTCACAATAATTTGTCGATTTCATGTGGTTATGTTTCGGTACCTACGTATTGCATTGTTGGTTTTCGTTAATTTCAATCATACTTGATTGCCGACTTGGCATGGTTTGATCTACCTACAAAATTGATGTTGACAAAGGTGATTGATATTCACATTAAACTTGATAAGGAATCAAGTTAGTTTCAATTATTTATTTAATACTGTTTAAAATATAATCAAGATTTTCAGCTTTTATGTCATCTGGGCAAGATTAAGAGCTTTTAAAATCCGAGCTTTTATCTCGTCCTTACTCGGATGCAAACTAACACTCATTTACCCATTCCCCCTCTCCATTGCTTGTTTCAAATCATGCTCATCATTGAAATACTTATACTACATGTTACATTCTAGTTATAATATTTATAAATATTAAATATTTATCATATTTGTTATCGTTAGTTTATATTGCGGAATTTCCTATATTTGCTCCTTATAAAATTGAATATCCAAGCTCCGTGATTAGCAGCTCTGTTAATAGAATATATTGTGAATTGCACATATTGAGGAAACCACATTAAATTAAAACACGCCTATTACTCAATCTCAAAGGTGGTGTGGAATAGGGTGCATTATCTCAATCAACCACTTGGCATAAAAGGTAAATGATTGTTCTAAAAAATGTCAATTTTAACAATATGTATAACTATTGTAATTATGCCTCCTATTTTTAAAAAAATACAGCAAACCCTGTTAACGCAAAATTGCTTAACATAAAATCACATTTAATGCGAAGGAAAAGCGATTTTCCGTACTTAAAACTTAACTTTAATTTATTTGTTTAACACAAAATTCGGTTAAAGCGAACAATTTCAGCGGCCAGATCGACTTAGCGTTAACAGGGTTTTACTGTATGTACATTTCCCTATTTAAAAGGTCTGTCTTGTGCAATTATTGATTACTCAGAAAAGAGCAATGAATGCAAATTTTTGAAATATCTACAAAAATATATTTTGAATGCCTAGCTTCCTTTGTGTTAATCTAAACACCCTGTGCAAAGATGTTGTTTTTATAAAATAAAAATGTTTTTTTCATTTAAAGAAAAGACTTTCCATTTGAAAAGTAAACAAATATTGTAATCAAGTATTATTGTTAGTGCTATTCATAGTGCAATTTTCTGTCTTGGGGTGAAAAGTGTAATAGTTGTAGCCTTCCTTCTCTCGGCAGTAAAATGCCAGTATGGCCTTTCAATAGTTAATTTGTTATTCTGTTCAGTTTAAAATAAAGATACATACTGTTGTAGGGTTCATTGATGGAAATGGAGAACCCATAGAAGTAATTCCTTCATCTTGGTTCATCTCGGACAAAAGTTGTCTTTGGCAGTTTGCAATGAATGGGGAAGGGGGGGGGGGGGATTTACATGATTAAAGAATATATACCCTCAAGTCAACATGGCAAACATTTAATTTTAAAATCTATTGTACATACAATAAGTAAATTACAATTTTTGTATAGGGTATACAAATAATTAAAGGTATCACAAATATTGTTTCATAAGTTTTTGATCTACTTATCAATTCAAGTTTTAATGGTGTAGATTTTTGAAATTGTGGACATGAATAACAGATTATTTATTAACAGATTTAAATAATATCCTATTTTAATTTCCCAAACTGAAGATTGGTTTTTTAGTGAGTGATACTATAAGTGCACTAAGTAAGATATTTAATTGTATATGAAGTTTTGCAACTAGTTTGAGATAGCATATATCCATAATTTTCCTATTTAGATTCCTTTTAACAGGCATAAGATAAAGCTGAGCTTGCCCGTTCAATATCTAGCATTGGGAGTGATTCTTCAGAAGATGAAAATTTATTAACACAGAAAAGCCATACTCATATTCCAGCCCGTTTCAAAGACGATTCTCTTTCTTTGGAATCCCACAAAGAAACAAGCAAAAACTTATTTGTAAACCAAAAAGGGTGAAAACTTTCTCTGCCAGGTAAGAATATATGTGAATAATATATATATAAGATAATATATATATATAAGAATATATCAATTAGGTAACGCTCCAAGCAAAATCGATTTGATGTTACAATAATTTATATTTTAAAATAAAAATAAGCAATGGAGAATCTCTGGTCTTTCAAAAAAAAAAAAAAAAAAATTATCTGTTTCTTTAAACAATTTTGTACAAATCACCTTTGTCATATGCTTATAATTGAGAAATTAGTTCAGAAGAAAAAACAACAAAAACACTATGTTCTAAATTAGTTCCTATAACTTTTCAAGTGCAACAGTGTATTTTATATTTTATCTCAGACTTTTCAACAACACTTTTTACTATTTATTTTGAATTTATTTGGTGGTTAATTTAACAGTTTAAAAGAGATTTTTCTCTCTTATAAATTATTTATTAAAATTTTAAACAGCTAAGGAAAAATGAACGAGTTTATAAAAAAAAAAAAAAAAAAAAAAAAAGCATTAGCATTTATTTCACAAATCATAGTTTTTTTGTGTGCTTGTTTGAGGTTGGTGCAAATGCATGCGATTGAAATTCAAATACCAGTTTAGAATGATTTTCTTAAATGTTAGTAGAAAATGATTTCTGATGTAAAAATTTTACAAAATGTTAACAATCTTATGCTTTCGTGCAAAATTCTGTTTTTCATTTTGCAATTCTGTTTTTCTTTAATGGCAGTAAATGCTGCATTGCATGATTTCTTTTATTGACAACAAATTGCAGTTCCGTTACAAAAAGAGCTTGGATAAAATAAAAAGAGCTAAAGACTAGAAAAAGTTTGAGGCAATAATTTGATTTTTAAATTTTAATGTAATCTTAATTAAAACAGAAATGAACAATTTTATATTTCAGGTTCGTTTTCTTCACCGAGGTGGAAACTTCAAAGGAAGATAAAATATGTAAAATAAAATATGTATTATAATAAACAGCTTGTATTAAATTTATGTTTTTATTATATATATGCACTGCAGAAAGTGACCTTTAATTTAAGTGTGCATGGTTTTTAAGCCATAAAATATCAATTAAATTATATTGGGTTTCAATTATCGGTCACCAAAAAGCAATTAAAATTTGAATGAAAGTATAAAAAAGTATTCATTATATGAGGTATACATGTAAATATTATTGTGGATTTTTAAAAATAATGTTTTTGTCAAATAATTTTTAGATGAAAACTTTTTCAATGTTGGGGGGGGGGGGATCTGCAATTTTAATTCACTTTATTGCTATTACATTTGAAGTGAATGAACTAAAGCATTAAAATGATATTTATTTACTATCTATTCGATTCTTAATGTATGGAGAAAAATGATGTTTTAAAAATGAAAAGTGACTTCTTAAATGAAATTGATCTGTGCATAAAAAATATACTTCACAAGTTTTAAATTCAACCTTCTATTTTTATGAAACCTTAGCATAAAAAGTTCAATGAGTATTGATTGACCTATAGGGACTTTAAATTCTACTGGCAGTTTTCTAGTTTAAAATTGCATGTATCTTTCTAAATCCTTGAATATCAGACATTTTGTTATCTAAATGTGTTTTTTTTTTTTTTTTGGTAGGAGAGGTGAAAACATTATTTTACAAATGTTTAAGTATAACTTAACAGATTATTAAGGGTTTTGGGGCAACAATGTGATACTAAACATTGAACAGCTCAAAATTGAATCTAAACGCATATAAGAATTATCATTTGCAACCACTCCTTCCACCAAAAAGAAAGTTCAGATATGTTGAGTGGCAAATCTATCCAAAATGCTCTGTGATATAGTGAAAAAACAGTAGCTGTTCCAAAAATTGCTCATAGTAGTGGCTAAAACTGCCCATCCAGGTTTGGAAAAAAACCATGTTTTTTTTTTATCCTTTTCTAATTACATGTATACATATTTATAAATAAAATTTGACTTAAACAAGAATAATTTATGCTCAAATAACAATGAATATTCATTTTGAAAGCAATTTGAACTAAGTAAATAAACAACTGTTCTACTTATGGGGACATTCAAATCATATTAAATTTTAATATTTTATTTAGACATTAGAACATATTTTATTTCAGCTAAAAATAGAAGTAATTTACATCAAATAATTAAAAAAATCTAATTATAAATAAAAATACAATTCTAAATTATTCTTAAAAAAAAAAAAAAAAACATTTGGTTTAAACCATGCTCATCGATATTGCCCAAGATTGCACATCAATACTGGCCAAAACTACTCCTCGATATCTGCCAAAACTGCTCCTCGATATCGGCCAAAACTGCTCCTCGAGATCGGCCAAAACCGCACTGCGATATTGGCCAATATTGCAAAAATGTTAGCCGTTCGGTGCTGGCCGTTCCGACATTACCCAGGATTGGCCAATCTTCCAGAGCTCCGGTTTCCGACATTGGCCAATACTGCTGTGCTACCTGGGAAAAATATTGAAATTTAACTAATTAATAAAGTGTTAATACATTATTTTGGCACGTTTTGGCAAATCTACAGCTTATTTCCTTTAAAATGACACCTTGATCATTGAAATTGGTTGAGCAGCTTAGGCGGACGGACTAACCCCAAAAAACGTATTGCCTATTAAATATATAGATATCAGATCCAACGTTTGATCT
Organism: Linyphia triangularis; assembly: GCA_963978545.1. Lineage (NCBI taxonomy): Eukaryota > Metazoa > Arthropoda > Arachnida > Araneae > Linyphiidae > Linyphia > Linyphia triangularis. The sequence goes on from OZ021724.1 coordinate 106,853,885, forward strand.
TGTTTTGATATATTTTTTGTGCTGCCATCTAGTGTGATTTATATGCACTATTTCATACATTTTAAAATGAAGCAGTAAAAAAAAAACTTTTAAATAAAATTAAATTGTCATTTTAAAACTTGGGAACGTATGCATTGCATCTAAACATTCCTTCGATTCATTAAAAATATTTCCGCAATTTTCCAATTCATTAAGTATTTTACGTTATTAAAATTCATAAAGAATTGTCAGTAACTTTATTAGCCTAGTGTCGATTATTTTTCTATGGAATTTTTAAATCTTAGTTCAGCAGTCGATAGCCTTATGCTGTTAAAGTGCCCCAAAATTAATTTCCTAAAGTTTTCAAAATAAAACCAATCGTTGAAAATTTGATCATCAAAAAATACAATTCGAATTTGAAACACACTTAAAAAATTTCCCAGTCAACTTCCAGTTGAAAACTAAGCCTGCTGTCAGGTAAAATTTTGACTTAGAGAAATTTATCTATTTTTAAAATATTTCAACTGCATCGCTAAATCGAAAAATTCTTAATTGTGTCACTTATTTCTGGGATGGGCCTGATGTATGTTCTTCAAATTAAAAGGCTGGTTTTAGAAAAACACCGAACTAACTTTAGTTTCATTTTTCTCGATAGAACTAAAACTTGATCCCAAATGATTATCCATATCAAGAATGACAAAACACCAATTTTGAAATTTAACAGATAAAAACATTTAATAAATTTCCACGCACTGACAGAACTGTACTACTAAAATCTTAATAACACGTTGACTGCCACTGAATTCTTCACAATTTCAGTGTACGATTGCCAAGAGAAGCCAGCACTTTGCATGGAAGATTATTTTAAAAACTATCACAATAAATAAAAATTTATTTCCTAGTATAAATTTTTTTCTTTTGAATAAACAATTTCGTTTTGAATGAAGACAATTGTACGCAATATTCTCGAGGATCTCCAAAAGAAGAATATGTAGCGATTTCTTCCTGAACCAAATCTTCACGAGACACCAGTGGCGGGTAGTGCACTACACTCAGTACAGCCGGGTTGCATCTAAATGTATTAGTTCAAAACTAAAATTATATTTTTAACAATTTTCTAAAATGAAGATACAATTTCTACGATAAGTGTTAACAAATCCGATAAATAACAAACTTTTACCTCAATATTCAATATTAACCCAAACTGGTGATCTTCCCCCTAACAGCAGCCGAGTGTTCCTGAAACGCGTTTCGGCTGCGACATTACCATACGTTGCCATGGTAACCGGCAGATCCTTTCCCTCCACGTAATTTGTAGCGAGACTGCCAGTAAGCACTTTTCCGACTTTGGCTGACCTTGAGAATTTGATTATCTGATTAGTCGAAAATTTGCGTAGGTAGAGAAAAGTGTGAGCGAACTTTTTCTTTTTTTTCTTCTTTTTTTTTTCCGAAACTTGGAAGAAATAAAATTTTACTTTTCTGTATTTTTGCATCTTCGTGTCCCTCTGTTCTAAGCACTGTCTCTTGAATTCCGTGAGACCTAGTTGAATGATGAATTTTTATTTTTTTTTAATATTTTTACTATTGTTTAGTTTTTCTCTTCAACGGGGTTGCACTTTCAAAAATATATACCATGAATTTTTTTTAACTATTCTCAAAGGTTGGTTATAATGCAAAATTATTAATTAACATTTCTAAATATTAATGATTTTGATAAAAATCTAGTCTTACACTCCATGAAGATGAATTATTGTAAGAAGTGTGTGGTGGGGGGGGGGGGGAATTGTATGTTGCCGGCTGCACTAGTTCTTTTGATCACGGATCGTGACTTGTTCATTTGAATATAAGCCTGTTTTCATCTTTTTCAGATGCTTCCTGGTTCTCATCCTTATAATATGCATCCTGAATCTTTATTGTTGGAAATTGACAGGATATTCCAACTGCTGTGCTACTGGCTCGGCTCATGATGCTGCACATGTTGCGTACATGAATTGGACATTTTCATTCCGCTCAATAAAGAAAATTTTAAACGAATTGCTTACGGGAATAATTTCGTTCTTTTTTTAATAAGATGTTTAGATTCTGATGGACTACTTAATCGAATGACCTCTGTAACACAGAAATGCACAGAAGTGGTTTCTGTCTATTACAAGAATAACCTAACCTACTGGTACCTGAAGATGTTTAGGTACTGATTCACTACTTACTCGAATGACCTCTGTAAGACAGGAATGCACAGAGGTGGTTTCTGTCTGTCTCTTACTAGAATAACCTCCATCAGCTTGTCTTGTGACGTGGATGTTACCATGGAAACAAGCCTGACCTCACTGAATGTGCTGGATCCTTCGGTTTAAATAATATAGTTCCAAGTAAATCACAACTTATAAGGTAATATTGTTAACCTACGCACAAAGTTTTGCAATTTGTATTTCTTTGTTTTAGTTTTTGTAACAAACTAACAATGGTTCATGGAAATCAAGTTCACTCAAAGGAGGTATAAATAGTAGAGATAGAGAAAATTTTATGAATTTTATTTAAACAATTCAGTTTTTAAAATTAATTAATACTAAAACTATTTAATCATTAAAATATTACTAGGTATTATTATTTAAATAATAAAATATATTAACTATTAGAACTATTTCATTTTATTAAAATTATTTATTTAATCAGTTATTGAAATTAATTTATTTTTAACAAAAAATATTAAAATTTGACTAATGAACATATTTGAAAATTTGGGCTGGTATAAATCTAAAATCATCAGACCGATTTAGGGCCGCAGTACGTCTTTGAATTCGTGTCAAAATTATTGTTATTAAAAGAATCATTTGCGAAAAATTGAAAAAAATACTGAAATTTTTTTTTAATTTATTAGTGTATGTACTTAATTTTATGAAGATCTGCTAATAATTAACAGACTTCAGACGTTCTAATCAGGTGAAATGACACTGGAGAACAATGAAACTGTATCGTGAATAAAAGTTGTGTTAAACTTAAATAAATGTTGACAGCAGTGTTAGAAGGGTGGATAGACGCGGTGTGACGCGTCCCTCCACTTTTCAAGAAAATACCCATGCGTCCCCCCCCTTCAGAAACCACTGAAATCCATCCCCCCACTTTTAAAAACACTCAATCCGCCTAAAAACTACTAATAAAAATATCATTAATCATTTTTGAATGTAGTGGCACTGAGAAAAAGTGTTTTTTTTTTTTTCACAATTGAAACTTTCAAATTATTTATGGTATATAAAAATCATATTATTATAAAAATGTATTTTACTACTTTGTATAAAGATATAAGTATTTTTATTAACAAATACTATTTTTTACACATGGTTAGCTTTTAACTTTGGAGGAACTTTCTTTTAAGTTAAATTTCTATTCTTGTTTCATATAAAGACAAGATATTGTTTAAAAAAACATTTTAGAGTTCTCTATGAATTTAATTTCTTGAAAGTATGCCCATTTATAAGCACTATTTAAATCTAAATAAACAGTTATGTATATAAGGTTGAATTATTACTTTACTTTATCTCTTACTTCCAAGTAAAAAATATAAGTCACAAAATATTCATTAAAATTCAATAAATTTTGGACCCTTGTTCAATGTTAGTGTTAGGAAGTATAAATTATTTCCTTACTATTTAATATTTTTATTATAAGTTACAAAATTATAAAAGTTATTGTTGACGATGGGGTTGGAGGTGGGTGGATACTTGTCAACAAATTTTGGGCCTTCCCCCCCCCCCGCGTTTTTTCCCCGTTTTTTCTCCACTTCTACTACTGGTTGACAGATTTAGAACCAATTTTGGAGACTTACAACCAAATTTAAAGGGGCAGAACCGTTAAAACCATAGACTTATTATTATCGATAGACAGCCCGTTCCCACTTCAATCATACAACGAGAATGGAACCAAAATGAATCACAAAATTCGTCTATCAGTCACGTGGTTTTTAATTTGGCTACGTCGTAAAATTAATCCTTTATCTAATAATCTTATTATCCTTTATCGCCTGAGTGAGGAGAAACCCGCCAAATCTGCAACCCTGCTCCCAAAAAGTCCCTACTCATATGATTCATTTTGGTTTCATTCTCGTTGTATAATTGAAGTGGGAACGCGCAGTCTATCGATAATAATAAGTCTATGGTTAAAACTTTTGATTTCATATACGTACATGATACATAGTTTTAAATCTTGATTGTGTCTACTCATTTACTTGGCGGCCTACGATTACATCATGTGTTTGTAGTTGGCAGCAAACTTTAATCATACGAATTGAATTCTAACTCATAACTTAGTTTTATTTCCTCTTCATAACAATAGCCTCTAGCACTACATTATCAAAACTCTTGACAACTACAAGAAAGGAAGCGTCTTTTGATTGTTATGCATCCTCGGCTTTTTCATTATCTAAAAATACAATGGAAAGGAAACTGAGAAAACTAATTGCTTCATCTCTTTCTGAACACTCATCTTGTGATGCACAACTGCTCTTTTCTTGGGTTTCTGAACCTTATTTCTTTGTAATTGCCTTTTTTATTCCGTCTTACACATTGGCTGCATCAACAAGTTTTAAAGAGACTCCCGCAGCTTTTGTAGTGTTTGTAAATATAAATTTTTGTTTTGTTTTGTTATAATAGTGGAAGAAATGGAGCATTTTAGAAAAGAGACCGAAGGAAAAGATATTGTAAATGTTGCTTATCTTGTAAAAAAAATTATCACAATACTTCTAAACAAGGAATTCTGCGGGATTTATAAATTGGATGGCACACTTATTTGCGTTATAAAAAACTTCAAAACAAAGCTCGCTGTTTGTATAAATACATTCGCTAGTTAAGGTAAAGTATTGATGATATCAAACTAACTACACATCTAAAGAAGATTATGTCAACATTAATTAAGTATTCTCACGTGTATGCTTCTAACTAGTTAAATGCAAGTTAAAATAACACAATGTCATTTACCTGCTTCTTTCAAATTTAGTGCATGTCTTTTCTATTATTTAAGATCATTACTTTTAATCTATTATATTTATATAATTCTAGATCCTCATTATTAAACAAGTTATTTAAGCAAGTATAAAAATACAACCCAGTTTAAGTAGTGTCCTATTTTGAGATTTATTTGAAAACGTTAATAGAAAACTAACAACCCTTATGTTTTGTTAAACAGCCATTAATTTACCATTTGCGACAGAAAATCAGTTATTTTTACTTCAGGAGAAAACCGACTGGATTAATTAAACAGAATTTCCTCTAACTATTTTATAAATATCTAGAGCTATAATGCTTGTATTACAAATAAATAAATAAAAAAAATCTGTGAATTGTTGGAATTATTCTATAAGGAAACTATAACATACATTCTGATATTTTTCTAAATAATTTGAAGTGCTTGGTGAATAACATTCCATTTTAATCCCACTTGTGTTTAGTCCCATTTTATTAAGGAAGTGAAGAAACAAAATCTTTGAGATTGTGTCCTGCTTTTTCTTCATCGATATAAATAAACAACTGGAGGGACTGTTTAACGCTGGGAAAATGAAGCCATTGCCAGATGCCATTGCATGGACAAAAACACGGATTGCCGAAGATTGAAAATAAAATTGTGCGTTCGTTGTACATGCAAAAATATTAATAGTAGACCTTAATTAGTAATAATGTGTAAAAAAAATACCTACTCTAGCACTTTATAAGGTTTCTTGCATTCCCACCCAACTATAAAAGTGAACTGTGATTGATTAATCGTCCACCCATCATAATCATCAACCAGTGGCGCGTTTTTCTTCTTGCATTGACATTGGAGCAGCCTATCCAGTTATTTATCTATATCAATGTTTTTCATTTAAAAAAAGAAAAGAAAAGAAAAAAACATCCAGTAGTTAAAAATAAAATATCCGTTATCTTTATGTGCCAAATTCCCGTACAATATTCAATGGGATGTTTTAAACTTCTAAGATTAATATTCTTTGAACATATAGTAATTCTGATTGGTATATTGAATAATGATTCTGTTTTTTATTATTTATTTAATTATCTTTTATTAATAAAGTTACGTTTACTGTATTTCAAAAGGGAAAAATGCGGCTGACAATTACAGCAATCATGACCGTGTAATTTTCACTTATTTTATAATTTTGCAGTAGAAGCAATCAAACTAAATTAAAAATTTATTTAACAACGTGGATTCCAAGAGAAAAAAATTGTGGAATGTGTAATTTTTTAATGTAACCATATTCTGATGCCTAAATTTAATGTATTCAGTGCATATAAAGGAGAATTACCTGCAAAAATAAATATCTTTGTAAATTTTGAGGTAATTTAATAATATTATTATACAACTATGGATGGATTTTTAAAGTTGTTATTAAAACAGTCATTATTATGATTACTATTTTTAAATCGTTATTATTTTCATTGTTATTATTGTTCTGATAATTATTTATCCTTATTATAATAATATCATTATTACATTATTGTAATCACTATAATAATATCATTATTACATTATTGTAATCACTATAATAATATAGTATTATATTATTGTAATCATTATAACAGTATCATTATATTATTGTAATCAATATAACCGTATCATTATTATATTATTGTAATCAATATAAAAGTATCATTATTATATTATTGTAATCAATATAAAAGTATCATTCTTATATTATTGTAATCATTAAAACAGTATCATTATTATATTATTGTAATCATTAAAACAGTATCATTATTATATTATTGTAATCATTAAAACAATATCATTATTATATTATTGTAATCAGGATCATAATATCATTATTACATTATTGTAATCATTATAACAGTATCATTATTACATTATTGTAATCATTATAATAGTATCATTATTATATTATTGAAATCATTATAATAATATCATTATTATATTATTGTAATCCTTATAACAGTATCATTATAATATTATTGTAATCATTATAATAATGTCATTATTATATTATTGTAATCATTATTGTTATCATCATCATCAATATTATTGTGATCATCAACTATTGTCATCATTATTATTGTGATCATCAACTATTGTCATCATTATTATTACCATTTCTTATCGTAAACGTCATCGTCATTTTGATCACTTTCATAATTACTCTTTATTGTTTCTGTTGTTACACTTTACTATGTTGCAAATGTTGATAATCTTAAAATAATCACAATACTTCACAACATTGGATCCTACGAGATCTACCTACAAGATATATAAATTTAATGACACTTATTCGCGTAATAAATCTGAATCTTGAAACAGAGCTCGCGGTTTGTTTAATACATTCACGAGTTAAGTTAGAGTATTAATTATATCAAAACTACTAATTTAAAGAAGATTATGTCAGCATTAATTAAATATTCCCTCGTGCATGCGTTTAATTAATACGTTATTATTTTCATTATTATTACTGTTCTCATTATTATTTGTACTCATTATAATATTATCATTATTGTACTATTGTAATCATTATTATTATCATTCATCATTATCATTGTCATCATCAACTATTGTTATCATTATCGTTGCCATTTTTGTATCACAAACTTCATTGTCATCATCATTTTTATCATCCTCATTATTACTCTTTGTTGTTGCTGATATTTTTCTTACACTTTACTGTATAACAATTACTGTTAGAACTATTATTATGGCTATCGTTTGATTATATGACTACTTTTAAATAAAATAATTTGTACTTACTTATTAAACCGTCAACCTTTTAGTCGTAACGAAAATTTCACCAAATGTGGAATTTCTTTTCTGTTGCCAAAATAACAATATATACTCTTACGATTTTCTGTATATTTTTAAATATTCCGTAGTATTGATTATGTAAATAGGAAAATTTATGTACATTTCGCATAAGGCATTGCAAGAGTTCGCTTTCCTGCAATGTGTGTCTTAATGCTTAAAAACGAGTTTTACAGAGATAATGCTGGGAAGCGAGTTTTACAAAGAGAAGTCCATTTAACACTATGGTAATAGAAATCTCCCCAAATTGGTGAGATAGAGTCAAGTTGGCGACGGTTTTGGCGACTAATTTTTATCGCCAAACTTGGCGACCATTTGGGGAAATTTTCGGTCCCCATGTACATAAAAAGGGCTTTTGGACTACGATCTGGAAAGTTCTCCAAATTTCTATCTCTGGAAGTTTCGAGAAAATTCGCCTTTCCTATATAACCGGCCAAGATTTAGTTGAGTGACTGACTGAGTGGAGTTACTGAGTTAGCTGTCTCTCAGCGAGCATTCAGAAAGTTCCGAATTTGAACTGTATTGCATTGTCTTTTGGAGCGATTTTAGCAGTTGTGTTGTAAAGTTTTTAACTGCTGTTTTGGGCTCTAGTGTTGTGAAAAGAGCTGTATTGAGTCTACTAGAACGAGAAGTTCTGGAGTTGCAAGAGAATCTGCGAAGAGTTATATCGGAATAAATTTCTGCAAGTTTTGATCTGCTTTGGCTTCAAATTTTTCGAACCCATCCACTCAACAACTAGTGTCAGAAGTGGGGTTTGAATGCCGAATACCAGAGTAATGGCGGAACAAGATGAAAAATTTCAACAGCTTTTTGCTTTCATGTAAGAAATGAAGAAAGGCCAAGACGATATGAAGAATGGCCAAGATAAGATGAAGAAAGAGATTTTCTCTGGCCAAGGAAAGATGAAGAAAGAGATTTTCTTTAGCCAAGAACATAATTATTTCAAAAAATTTCGACAAACTGACCATTTTTTTTTTTTAATTGCAAATATGAAAACGAAACGGGAAATAACACCAATTCATGTCAAATTTAGTTGCAGTGACCAGTATTATAGTATGATAGAAAGTTGGGCGATATTCCACACCCCTTGTTACATTTAGTGACTCAATTATTGTTATTAAAATATTTATTAATCTTGTTAATACTTTTGTTATTTCTACTACACGTCAGCAAGGACAAATTTAAGCGGTGTGCATAAAAACTCAGACATGTGGATTATTCTAATTAATTTAAAGTTATGTAACAATAGAAAGTAGTGTTCTTTTTATCAGAGAAGTACACGTGGCCTAGTTTATTACTGCAATAAAACTTCTTCAGTCTTTGGATAAGAAATCTATTTATTGTATTTTCAGTATTCTTGTACAGATACTAGCGAATAATCCAGGAAACTCTGTTAGTAGGTATGCATTTAGACAATAACATTATGCAAAAGAAGTAGATAATAATGGCGTAAAACAAAACCCAATGCCATTATGTCTTTGCAAAATCTTATTGTGGTATGCCTCATTAACTGAATGAAAAGGTTTCAACAACTTTATACATGTGCACGTTCAGACCCGAAGAATTTATTCCTTAATGAATATTCAAGAAATGATAAGTGAAAATGTTTTCAATTATCGAGGAAGAGACAAGAAAGTTTCTTGATCTAGAAAAGAAGACATTTCGAAGATGTTCGTTACAATCAATGAAATGATTGTATTGAGAAATTGAATACCAAGTGCAGTTTACGCTTCTGCTTTACATAACTTTCTAAAAAGGGAAAAAAAATAGGGGTGTGGATCATCCCACAACTTTCAATTATACTATTATACTGACGTTGATTATTTTCCCGTTGTTTACCGTTTTTATATTTTCATCATTCATTTAGAAAAAATGGCCGTTTGGCGATATTTTTTTGGCGATAATTATAATTGTTATATATGTCTTAAAAAAAAAAAAAAAAAAAAAAAAAAAAAAAAAAAAATCGTACTTTTGGCTTTTGGCAATATACTTTTCGATAATTCTTGTATTTTTTTATATATATAAGTGAAACTGAGGAGGTGAGAAAAAACGATCGTTGATGAGCAGAGTTTGCCAAAATGCGTAAAATTTTCGTGAACACGCATTGTAAATCAATTTCACCCTCTAGAATTAATCTTATGTGTGAATTCAAGCATCGGCACATCATGGTTAAATTTTTTAAAAAATATTCCTCCATTTTATAAAATCAGAGATCATCCTAACCGTTTTTCGAACGGTGGCGCTACCTGCTTGCCCTTTTTCTTTGAAACAGCGTATTTTTCAGAAAATATGCTATATTTTCGTTTATTTTCCAACGTAATACAATATACGGACCACTCCCTCCGAAATCGCCAAATTACTCACGTGCAATAATGTTCAAACGTACCTCGCACAGACCAGTGACTAACTGAAGTCATTGAATGGCTGCTGATACCACGTGGGTCATTAGTAGGTGGATTGTAGGGGGGGGGGAGTCCACAATTTCCAAATGTAATTTCGTAAATTCCTTAATTAAGTTTATTTCGTTTCGTCGGACTTTTACCATGCCTTCTTGTGCAAAATATTAAAAAAAGGTAATCTCATGCTGGAATTCATGGAAAACGTAGATTTTAGAATTATGCCGCCAGCATGTCTAATCAGGATTTTTTGTTTTCGTTTGGAGCCGGTAGGTCTGAGGGTACAGATCATTTTACCAATGTCAATCGCCTGCGTTTTGTTTGTTTTTCTTCTCGAGATTTTTTAGATATCCTAAATCATCAAGTTTTACTTCTCCGTCATTTCTGCGATAGTTTTCTTAGAGTTACTGGCATTTTCGAGACCCAACTTCGCATAGTTTAGTTTCGCATAGTTTCAAGGGACTCCAACTTGGTGTCACCGAACGGCATAGTTTAAAGAGTTAGTTTAAAGTTTATAACCATCAAGTGTTTTTAGTAATTTTTAAAGCATATTTAAATAACATATTTTCGCTCAAATACGTGAAATCGCGATTGCGCTACACTGTTATTGTTGTAATTATTAATTTTGTCAAAAAACTTATTTTCGGTGTAGCTTATAGTACTTATCAGTGTAGCGAAATCGCGATTGCGCTACACTGTTATTGTTGTAATTATTAATTTTGTCAAAAAACTTATTTTCGGTGTAGCTTATAGTACTTATCAGTGTAGCGAAATCGCGATTGCGCTACACTGTTATTGTTGTAATTATTAATTTTGTCAAAACACTTATTTTCGGTGTAGCTTATAGTACTTATCAGTGTAGCGAAATCGCGATTGCGCTACACTGTTATTGTTGTAATTATTAATTTTGTCAAAAAACTTATTTTCGGTGTAGCTTATAGTACTTATCAGTGTAGCGAAATCGCGATTGCGCTACACTGTTATTGTTGTAATTATTAATTTTGTCAAAACACTTATTTTCGGTGTAGCTTATAGTACTTATCAGTGTAGCGAAATCGCGATTGCGCTACACTGTTATTGTTGTAATTATTAATTTCGTCAAAACACTTATTTTCGGTGTAGCTTATAGTACTTATCAGTGTAGCGAAATCGCGATTGCGCTACACTGTTATTGTTGTAATTATTAATTTTGTCAAAAAACTTATTTTCGGTGTAGCTTATAGTACTTATCAGTGTAGCGAAATCGCGATTGCGCTACACTGTTATTGTTGTAATTATTAATTTTGTCAAAAAACTTATTTTCGGTGTAGCTTATAGTACTTATCAGTGTAGCGAAATCGCGATTGCGCTACACTGTTATTGTTGTAATTATTAATTTTGTCAAAAAACTTATTTTCGGTGTAGCTTATAGTACTTATCAGTGTAGCGAAATCGCGATTGCGCTACACTGTTATTGTTGTAATTATTAATTTTGTCAAAAAACTTATTTTCGGTGTAGCTTATAGTACTTATCAGTGTAGCGAAATCGCGATTGCGCTACACTGTTATTGTTGTAATTATTAATTTTGTCAAAAAACTTATTTTCGGTGTAGCTTATAGTACTTATCAGTGTAGCGAAATCGCGATTGCGCTACACTGTTATTGTTGTAATTATTAATTTTGTCAAAAAACTTATTTTCGGTGTAGCTTATAGTACTTATCAGTGTAGCGAAATCGCGATTGCGCTACACTGTTATTGTTGTAATTATTAATTTTGTCAAAAAACTTATTTTCGGTGTAGCTTATAGTACTTATCAGTGTAGCGAAATCGCGATTGCGCTACACTGTTATTGTTGTAATTATTAATTTTGTCAAAAAACTTATTTTCGGTGTAGCTTATAGTACTTATCAGTGTAGCGAAATCGCGATTGCGCTACACTGTTATTGTTGTAATTATTAATTTTGTCAAAAAACTTATTTTCGGTGTAGCTTATAGTACTTATCAGTGTAGCGAAATCGCGATTGCGCTACACTGTTATTGTTGTAATTATTAATTTTGTCAAAACACTTATTTTGTTTTAGTTTGAAAAAAAAATTTTAAAAATACCTTTTAGATGTTAAAATTACCCCTTAAAATTTAGAGAGGGGTTTAAAATACCTTTTGGAAATATTTTACTGGCGAGCACTGTTGATGTGCGATGCTCAAGAAAAGAAAACTCTGAGTTGAAGACATTCGTCTTTCAACTTTGGCATGGCTACTCGCATGGCAAAGTTAAACATCGTAGGTCAATCCGTTCGGGAGTTATGCTGGCCACGGACACACACACTCAGACACATTTTTACCAACCACTTTTTTTAACTCTCAGCATGTAGAAATGCAAAAAAAAAAATTTCAGTTAATCCAATAATTTACATTACCCTATTTTAACGTGTAAGTAATTGAAAGTAAAAAGTACATGAAAATGTCGAATTCCAGTAAGTATTAATGTTTTCCTTATTACTATACATTACAGAGGTTGAGGTTGTGAAGTCTAAACACGTAATAGCCATTTTTTGTAACAACATCCAAATAAAAATGGAATCCAAGAACATTACATATTGACAGTTTTGGTGTTTTCTTTAGTATTCATGCAGGAGTTTGTGTAATATCATTTAAAGGAGCACATATTCTTCAATAGTTAGCAAGATATGGGTTGTTAACACTAGATTGCCCAAGGAAGTCATTTTGACTGCTTTTTAATTTCAGTTAGAAAAACAATTATGTGTATAATGACACAATTTTTTAGAATTTTGTGACTTTTTGTACAACATATAAATGCGTTTATTAATAATTGAAGTTACCCTTCCCTCCTTCATTTCCAGTATATATATATATAAGTGTTATACAAATTCCTTTATATTTTTTTCTTTCACAATGCAGTCATTTTGACTGCTTTTGGGAAACATAGGTATATACTAAGTTTCAATCTTTCTAGTGTTAACTAGGCGGGGCCGAAAAAGTCGAAGTATCTTGGATCTTTTAGCGGTAGTGAGGAAAAGTGATGGACTCTCATTATTAAAAAGTGTGTAAAATCTTAAAACTCTGAATTGATATCTTCTGTCGCCTCAATGAGTCGAAAGTTGTGAAAATTGGACTAGAAATGCTTAAAATTCAAAAATTGATAAATAATCACAGATTTCGTTGATAATTTTGTGGTAAAGCTTAAAAGTTACTGTTTTTTTTTTTTTTTTTTTTTTTTTTTTTTATCAACAACATCTGTAAACAATTTTAGAATTATACGTTGATACCTTCTGCTGCCTCAAAGGCTCCGAATTTGAAAATAAACTTTATTTCAACTTTCAGACTTACAAATTTCAAAAGCATTATTGTTTTTTATCTTTTTAGGACGGTTTTTCTGGCATTTTTTGCTAAAAATTTTAGCATGTGGTTTCTGGATTCTAGGGTTGCTCCATCCCTATTCTGCTGTCCAACTGCTTTTCCGGTGACTTCCGAGTTTCATTTTACAATTTGTTCAGCTGCTTGTGTGCGTGAAGGATATTTAATAAAATCCTAGCCGTTCGTATGTATACATAAGTATTGCTTATTTTCATTTTAACAGATGAGAGGAGCCATATTAGGACCCTTAAAGCCATACTGATTATCGAAGCAAAAGCAAGGGAAAATGGCTCAGATGAAAATTGTGTTCGCAGATTCGCTATTCCAGCTGTTAACCTTGGAGCTATAAACTACACAGATCTCATGAACTTGCAAACTTGTTATGTAACATTACCTCTATTTCTCAGAGAGATCAGTTTTAATGAACTTTTGAAGATGATACAGGACTGTGTGCCAATGTACGGCTAGGATTTTAATAAATATCCTTCACACACACACATAAGCAGTCGAGCAAATTTCAAAGCTAAACACTGAAGCCTCCGGAAAAGCAGTTAGACCTCAGAATAGGGATAGAGTAACCCTAGAATCCAGAAACCCTATGCTAGAATTTTTAGTAAAAAAAAAGCCAGAAAAACAGTTCAAAAGAGATTACAATCAATAATACTTTTGTAATTTGTATGACTGAAAAATGAAATAAAGTTTATTTTCGCTTTACATTAAGAAAAGTGTAATATGTTTTTATTTTTAAAAAAATGCCTTTAATTTTCAAAATTCGGTGACCTCTGGGCGGCAGAAGATATTAACGTATAATTCTAAAAATAAATTTTTTTTTAGGTGTTGTTGTTGAAAAACAATAACTTTTAAATATTACCGCAAAATGATCAACGAAATAAGTGATTTTTTATTAATTTTTGAATTTTCAGCATTTATAGTTCAATTTTCACAACTTTCGACCCACTAAGGCGATAGAAGATATCAATTCAAGAGTTTTAAGATTTTATACACTTTTTAACAATGAGAATCCACAATTTTTCCCCGCTACCGCTAAAATAATCCAAGATACTTCGACTTTTTCGACCCGGCCAATCGTTAATGCTTGCTTTGTATACGAATATATACCTACAGGTAAGTTAGGATCCTTTCCTCAAGTAAGATATTTTTGCTCCTTGGAAATAAGTTGTTGAGACGATTAAACAGACAAGCTGTACTCATAGACATTATATTATTATTGCATTTCTTATTAGAAGAAGGCATGCAGAGTCCATTAAGGCGTATGTTTATGACTTGTGAAGTGCACGCATTGAATGCTTTTTGGTGATTTCGATGACCAAGGTTACACGAATCAAAATGAACTGAGTGAACAGGGAAACGTCTCAGACGAATTGCACAAAATTCCAAAGGACGAACATCGATGGGATTTGTGCCTTTTCATTAGTTTCTTTTAATCGTCTCCCAACACGCACATGACAATATTTTTATATTACAAAAGTAGTTTGCTTCCGTCTTTCGCTATTAGTCCATGAATAATATTATTATCCCAGATAGCATTTTAACCTTTTCAAAACCTTGTGTAAACCCTATAAACGAAAAGGTTTCACCCTTGTCGCAAGCTTGTCACGACAAGGGTATAACCTTGTGACAAGCCTAAAAAAAGGGTCCTAGTTTACACTTGAAAAGCTTGTCGTAACCTTGTCGCGACGAAGCTTGCGAAAAGGTTTTCAGCGTAAACCTTTTCATAACCTTGTCGCGACAAGCTTGTGATAAGGTTTTAGCGTAAACCTTTTCATAACCTTGTCGCGACAAGCTTGTGACAAGGTTTAGCTAAAACCTTTTCATAACCTTGTCGCGACAAGCTTGTGATAAGGTTTTAGCGTAAACCTTTTCATAACCTTGTCGCGACAAGCTTGTGACAAGGTTTAGCGTAAACCTTTTCATAACCTTGTCGCGACAAGCTTGTGACAAGGTTTAGCGAAAACCTTTTCGTAACAAGCTTGTCGTAAGGTTTTCACTGTAAAGGGTACGAAAACCTTTTAATTATAAGGTTGCTATAAGGTTTACACTGAAAAGGGTATGTAAACCTTTTCATTACAAGGTTTATACTGAAAAGAGAGGGTAAACCTTTTCATTTTAACCTTTAACTGCTGTGGTTGGGTGGTTTGAGGTTTTTGGCGCAAGAGCAACACATGGTCCATACTGCGCCACACAAATTTGTGAACATCAGTTTAAAGTTTAAGAAACAAAGTATCAGAAAAATAAATATAAAAGTCAAAGATGCGATATTTTAGGGGGTGAAAGCATTCCACAAAAAATGACTCGCGGTTTGTCAGACCGCTTACAGCAGTTTAAGGTTGTTATTAGGTAGATATAAGAAATAATGTTCTTACTTTATGAAGGAAATGCGTCGAATTTTTAAGGTCAAAAAGAAGCATTTTATTTTGAGAGTTCCAATATTATCAGAAAAATGGACGAACTCAACATTATCAAAATTTGGTGGCTATTGTAATAGATATTTAATCAATTGGAATTTAATTACAATAAAAGGTTTTGATGGCACCAAAAGTAACTCAATTTATTAAGATATTCAACTTTATTTGCTATAGATGGAACTCATTAGAATTGCAAACATAACTTTTGAAAAATACTTCAAAATTGAGTAAAATAATTTATTATTCCGAAGATGCATCGAGATTATATCAGGTTCCCTGACTTGCATTATACACTTTAAATCGCATTGAATTTTTTTTTCAAGCTGGTTTGTTGAAAAAGTCGTGGTTTCTTTTGGTTGGGTGGTTTGAGATTTTTGGCTCAAAAGCTACACATGGTTCATACTGCGCCAAATAAATTGGTGAACATCGGTTTAAAGTTTAAGAAACATAGTATCAGAAAAATAAATATAAAAGTCAAAGATGCGATATTTTAGGGGGTGAAAGCATTCCACAAAAAAAATGACTCGAAGTCTGTCAGACCGCTTAAAGCAGTTAAAGATTAACAGGCCTTTACATTTTTATTGCTCATCCTATTTCAGAAAACACAATAATCAGACTATCAACAGTTAAAATTTATTTTTGAACATATATATAAATTAATAATAAAAAAATCAAAGCAGGCACACAAGTTAATCTTGCAGAGGCAAGTCGGCTGCTTCACTTTTTCTTTTTTCTCTGAAAAATAAATAAAGTTTACAATAGAGAAATAGCATTAAACAATACTTTATTAACAAAAATGTCTTAAAATAATAATTTATTATGGGTTGGGTATCTTTATGTAAGCAAAGCTATAAGTGAATATATTGCTTCTAAAATTAAATAATAAACTATTTAATTTTAGCTGTGGACTACTTAAATGCCATGTATTCTGACCATTTAAATGTTTCTAATAAATTATTCAATTCGTAGATTTTTTGAAATATACATTTCATGAAAATCAGTGCTCTTTTACATTTTTTCATTTTTCATGAAACATACATGGGAAATTCAATTAAAATGTTTGTTTCCTTTTTTTTTATTAAATTATTTTTTAAAAGTTGACAACTTTGATGGAAGAGGATAGTGAACTTTCAAAAGAGTAAAATAATTGATTATTTTTACTAAGGGATTTTAAAATTATTGCTTCAAATAGTAAAAATGGTTGAAACAAGTTTTCGATAATTGCATTCTTATAGTTGATTTTAAAATAGATTTTTCGTATAACCAGGGATGAGAGGGATCAGAGAGCAAAAAGGAGGAAATCTAAAAATTCGTTAAAAAACGCTTGCAGAAGGAATACACAAAAATTTAACAAAAAAATATGCAGGAAGGATGATTTAATAATTTTAAAGATACAATGAAATTTCACATACTATATAATAATTATATTTTAAATATTAGGAGGGCGATTCCGTACTCGCGGGTGCAACATTTACACTCACTCAAGGCTTCTTACTAAGAAAATAAAAACTCTTTTTAAAGAAATGACTAGTCGCAGGATTACATTGTAATCTGTTTTACAAAAATTAATATAAAAAACATTTAATAAAATTACGAACCAGAATAAAACCTAATTGCATTTATTTAAAAAGACACAGCGCAATCAGCGTCACTTATTTTCCCCTTTTGCAAGACCAGTGACAAAGGCAAACCACGATCCAAATCATAAATAATTAATAGTTTAAAAAACTAAAAAATACGCTTTAATAGAAAAGTGAACTAAAAAGGAGAAAATAATTTTAAATAAGTTTGAAATAAGAATAGAGTGATTAACAAGAAATATTTATTTTATCGTAAAAAAGCGTGGGGTGCTTGATGTCAATTGTTGAAAATATTTATTGACAAATATTGGTAAAAGTAGAGCCATTATGAAAATATCTTAAAAAACACCCCACGCTTTTTTACGATAAAATAAATATTTTTTGTTAATCACTCTATTCTTACTTCAAACTTATTTAAAATTATTTTCTCCTTTTTAGTTCACTTTTCTATTAAAGCGTGTTTTTTTAGTTTTTAAACTATTAATTATTTTTTCTGTAAACTATAATTTTTGTTTAGTTAGTGTACAAAAATCTCCAGTTGTTTCTGCCAATAGTCACATGCTTGTCTCAAATTTAAGTCATGTGTATGCCTTAGTACACACCGTATTACTTGGCACAAAATACTACCGTGTCTCTGAATATGAAAAATCACAAATCCTGAAGATTCTGGTAAGGATAATGCGACCAAAAAAACACGCTTTGTATAAACGTTGTTCAAACGACAAATAATTGAAACTGCACACCAGGGTTTGATTCCGGAGAAGGTTGGTTGGAATTTAACGGCGCAAGGGCAACACGAGCTAATCCTTGTGATAAAGTGACAAACTTGTTCAATTATTGAATCGGTCCTTAATAAGTATGCCAAATTTCGACTTAATCTGACGTTTTGAAGGGGGTCAAAATCATGTTCAAAGATTCCGTTACATACTAACATACGTCTGAAGCTAATAAAAGCGTATTAAAAAAGACGGATCGAATGGCCTTGACACGTCAGTTGAAAAAACAAACATTTTAGGGAATGAGAAACGGCAGCGGACTTTTTAAACGATTAAACTTATCCATTTTCAAAATTTTGGCTAATAACGAGTTTTTCAGCAGATGAATAATTAACGAAATTCGCGGAAAATCACATGTGTCGATAATATTAAAACGATCAAATAAGCGCTTCTTTAAAATTTCAATGAAGTCGATTATAATATCTTCCGAAATACAAATACACGATTCGTGTATAAATTAACTTGCGAAAAAATAAAACAGCATATTCATCAATTCAATAGAACAGAAAGCAAGCGATTCATTGACGATTTAATCAATTACTAAATGAAATTTACAATGAAAAGAAATTCCTCATACCGGCTGCAAACACCGGACCATGCTTGCGAACATAATACGATTCCTACATAAATTAACTTAGAAAATAAAATAAAAAGTGTGCAGCAGATATTTAATAAAGCAGAAAAAAAAATTTTACTTTGCCTGGAGACTTTCCGGTGAAGAAATGCATTTTACGAACACCTACAACTAAAGCAAGAGAAAAAGATAATCCGAGCAAAAACTTGGAATAATTTACCACCAGCGTTGCGAGGTTAGTTGAAGAAAGCTTGCCACACGGTTGAAGCGAAAACGTGTTTACAACCTTGCGATATTAGGTTAGTGTCAGTGTCAACGTTTTGCTGCCTTTTCAAAACCTTATTTTTAGGTTGCCCTCCAACCATTTTACAGCAAGTCTAATGACAAGTATAAGACAAGATTTTCGTAAGCTTGCGATGTTAGGTTAGTGTCAACGTTGTCGCGTAAACCTTTACAAAAGCTTGTCGTTCGGTTGCACTGCAACCTTTTCACCGCAAGTCTAATGACAAGTATATGAAAAGGTTTTCGTAAGCTTGCAATGTTAGGTTACCGTCAAGGTTGTCGCTGACAAGTATATGAAAAGGTTTTCGTAAGCTTGCAATGTTAGGTTACAGTCAAGGTTGTCGCTGACAAGTATATGAAAAGGTTTTCGTAAGCTTGCAATGTTAGGTTACCGTCAACGTTGTCGCTGACAAGTATATGGCAAGGTTTTCATAAGCTTGCCGTTGTGTTGCCCTGTAACCTTATCACTGAAAGTCAATGACAAGTATATGTCAAGGTTTTCATAACCTTGCATGCTATCTGGGATATACTCCATGTAAATAATTTTAAAATAAAAGGCACTAAAATGTAATGTAATGTTTATTTTCATGATAACATAAAATATATTGTACAGGTTTAATTGCCACAGTATTTCCAGTAAATTTTGCCGTGGAAAGCTTCTTTGGTCTTTTATGGGTAACAATTTTAATCAACATCCTAATTGCACACAAACACTTATAGATACTTTGAATTCCTAAGCCGCATGCGTCCAAAAGTGTTGAAAGCTGGCTCTCGACTGTCAACTTGAGTCAAAAGTTACAGGTAAGCAGGATTTTAGCAAGCTGCCAGTCGGAGTTCCAGTTTAAATTGTCAGTCTGTGAAGTCACCTGGCTACTGGTTCCAGTAAACCAAACATTTTCTATTTACTGGCGCCGGTAACTCCCATCAACCAATCACGCGCGCTCTCCTGTGATCACCGACAGACGGCGCAACGGTCGCTTAGCTGACGTCACAGAACTGACGATCCAAACAGGAACCCCGATTGGTAGTGTGTAAATCCAGCTGTAGAGGGCGCTATTAACTTGAAGCCGAAAAGGCTTAACAATCACCAAAGAGATCTTTATTAACAACTTTCCCCCGAACTAGATAAAATCAGTTTGTAACCATGGCAACCTATTGCATAGAATTATTGGAGGTTAGGGGGGATATTGAATTGGCTTCATACGCTTGCAGAGCAGAAAAGGCTTATAAGATATCCAGAAGTTGTAGTTTTAGAGATCAGTGAATATAATAGAGCTGCACTGCACAATATTGAATAATCAGCTACATTACTTGTGTTGGCAAACCAATGCTACTTAAGAGGAATTCATAGTAAGTCTCATTCCCTGTACCCTCTATGTTACAATTTTCTAGCTCAGTGCATTTAGAAACTTCTTTCTACCTTCACATTTGATGAAGAGGTACGAAAATGATCACTTAGTGAAATGGCATAAATTTTTTTCATTTAATATTTTTCTATTATAAATGAAAATTAATGTACCAAAAGACAAAACCAGTTGAAGCCATTGCATATGCATTGACGTAAGCATTTCAAATATAACATAAAATATATTAGACTCTATTTTCGAGTTTTTAACCCACTGACAGTCATGGGAATGAGCGATATTCTATAGTTGTTTTCCCTGCAACAGTTTTTAAATTACATTTCTAATTCAATTACATAATTTTATATTTGAAATGCATTGACGTAAGCATTTCAAATTTCAAATAAAATATATTAGACTCTATTTTCGAGTTTTTAACCCACTGACAGTCATGGGAATGAGCGATATTCTATAGTTGTTTTCCCTGCAACAGTTTTTAAATTACATTTCTAATTCAATTACATAATTTTATATTTGAAATGCATTGACGTAAGCATTTCAAATTTCAAATAAAATATATTAGACTCTATTTTCGAGTTTTTAACCCACTGACAGTCATGGGAATGAGCGATATTCTATAGTTGTTTTCCCTGCAACAGTTTTTAAATTACATTTCTAATTCAATTACATAATTTTATATTTGAAATGCATTGACGTAAGCATTTCAAATTTCAAATAAAATATATTAGACTCTATTTTCGAGTTTTTAACCCACTGACAGTCATGGGAATGAGCGATATTCTATAGTTGTTTTCCCTGCAACAGTTTTTAAATTACATTTCTAATTCAATTACATAATTTTATATTTGAAATGCATTGACGTAAGCATTTCAAATTTCAAATAAAATATATTAGACTCTATTTTCGAGTTTTTAACCCACTGACAGTCATGGGAATGAGCGATATTCTATAGTTGTTTTCCCTGCAACAGTTTTTAAATTACATTTCTAATTCAATTACATAATTTTATATTTGAAATGCATTGACGTAAGCATTTCAAATTTCAAATAAAATATATTAGACTCTATTTTCGAGTTTTTAACCCACTGACAGTCATGGGAATGAGCGATATTCTATAGTTGTTTTCCCTGCAACAGTTTTTAAATTACATTTCTATTTCAATTACATAATTTTTTTTTAGTTATTTTTTTTTATTTTGTTTTAGATAGGTTATAAACTATCATCCTAATAAAAATATTTAAAAAATATTTTATTTAAAATTAGTATTTATAAATTTAAAAATGTTGTGTATTGCTGGATAAACTGGAGATAAAATGTCGTATATATATATATATATATATATGCATGACCGTCAGTGGGTTAATTTAAGTCATTTCATTAAGTGACCATTTTTTAACCTACTCGCCAATTTTCAAGGTTTTATAGAAATAGTTTCTAAATGCACTGGGTTAGAAGATTGTACCATAAGGGGCTTATACTCGAGGCGAGTAAACGGTGAATAGGACCTTGACAGTAAAATTTCGCCATGGATTTTTATGGGGAATTTTACTGTCAAGGTCCTACTCACCGTTTTACTCGCCTTGTATTATAAGCCCCTATAGGGTGTAAAGGGAATGATTCTTGCCTACGACTTCCTCATAAAATATCTTTAAAAAAAAAAAACACTATGCCCAAAATGAATGCCGACCAAACGGTATAGTGGTTAGCGTGCTGACTTCTAGACCGCGAGGTTGCGGGTTCCGAGTCCCATGTAAGGCATGGATGTTTGTAAATGTATATTGGCTTGTTAAATGACAAATGTACCGGCACATTATAGCCCTCGTGTTGCTGACGGCGCCAGATAATCTGAAAACAACCAAACCAACCAACCCAAAATGAATAGTAAAAATTTTACCGATTCGAATCCGAAATCTAGTGACGCTGATAGCAAACGATTTTAATGAATACCCTGTATAGTATCTTCTAAATTATATATTTTCAGAGTTTAAAAAAGTATTGAAAAACATTCATCAATTAATGAGCAAAGAAAAAAAAAAGGGATTTCATTAAAAAAAAAAAAATCAAAAGAACCGTCAAGAAAAAGAATGAATAGAAGAACATGCCTCGAATGAAAAACTAAAACTGTCTGCTTAATATCTTCGAGCAAAAACAACAACAAAAACTCATCACATTCGATTCAATCGGTTAATAATTTCAAAGCACTGCGTTGTCCCACTTTGACTGACACTGTATCTGTCTAACTTCTTCCACGAAATCATCCAACAAAGTTGAAATCATATAAGTTACTATATACCACAGATTGGCCTTACCTACTTTTTGGTCAATGCTAAAAACATAGCCTTATATTACACTCAAATCCTGTTTACTTAACCTCAACCGCAAATGAAGTCTAATTTCAGAGTTGGGTTGGATCTTTATGAATAAAGACATTGTATTTCAAAGGATCGATTGATGCATACCATATCATGCAATTTAGTCTTAAACTTACATTTACCCAGCCTACACTGAAACTGTTCCTGGTGGTCTTGTATATATAATAAGTAAGTTCTTTTATTTTTACCTTTGGAGAAATATTTGAATGTATTTGTGTATCTAAACATATCTCGTACACTGTTAAAAATGTACTTATAATGTAAAATGTCTCGTACTTCGATCCACCTGCACCAAAAATTGGTTCCCATTCAGCTGCAACCAACATTTGGTGCTTAGTTTCACGATTTAATGGTGCTACCAAAATTAATGGTGCTATCATTGAATCGTGAAACTAAACAAAATGTTGGTTGCAGTTAAATGGGAACCAATTTTTTGGTGAAAGGTGGAACAAAATTTTTAAAAGTGCAATAATGAAATTTTTCAGTATTTAAAATGAAATATAATTTAATATATTTTTATGGATTGCTGAAACTGAATATCATAATCAAACAACAATATTAAAATATGAATCAGATAGAAATTGATTTAGTTATATAAAACTAGTGTATAGATATACTAGTATATCTAGAATATCGGGTATTTTTGGCTAAAATATGAAATATGATGAATTGATATACCTTTTCTCTAGATATTGTATCTAATACCTAGGAAATCTGGTGAATTGCAAATGTTATTTAGTCAAAGTAAGAAAGATAATAATGATTAGGCTATTATATAAAAGACGAGAATTCCTCAACATAAAAATACAAATGTTATTTAAAAAAAATAGGGGTCTGGAACATCGCACAACTTTCAATTACTATATACATATGTCATTTTGAGTGATGTTAAAAAAAAAAAAATTATAATAATAATCTGTGCCTAATAGATAATTTTGGCGATATACTTTTCAATTATTCTTATATTATTCTTATATTATTCTTTCTTATAAGTGAAACTAAGGAGAGAAGAAAAAATGATCGGTTGATAGTTTGCTAGTTTGTTGTAGTATACCTTGCTAGTTTGTCATTCAGTATTCTATAGAATACCTAGCAAATGAATGAAATGTTAATCACTTCATATTTTACCTAAAAATACTCTTCATTCTATAAAATGCCAAGGTATTCTAGAATACCGGTTTTTATACAATGGCGGTAGCATACCTAGAAACGAAACTCATATTTAAAAAAAAAAAAAAAAAAAATGTGCATCTCCAGAAATTACTGCATCTTTAACTTCAGTTGTTTTGTATTTAATAAAGTAGTAACATAGCTTTCCAACCACCCATACAGGGTAGTCATAAAATAACTTTGCCAATATATGGACCTCTAGCTTCCTTTACGTTCAACCCATCGAGATGAGATTTCAGGTATAGTTATTCAGAGGTATGAGCTCGGGATTCTGTGAATTGCAACAAAATGTCGTTCACGGTTACGATTATAGTTACAGAAACTTGAAATTTTTTAATGGCAATACCTACCTTTTCCTGTCGCAAAACGCTCAGCGCATGCGAAAATCCTAAAGAGCGTTGGAACGGTACGTGTATCACAAAAAACAGGCGCTTTATTCTTGCACAAAAAAAAAAACAGCTTTGTGAACAGCCAAAAAAAACGCGATCGGGACCCATGGTGAAAATTTGCATATGACAGAGGCCAAAGTTTACATGGGTGCCATCACAGTCAATTTTATCGGCTTTCTACGCTGAATATCTGGCGAACGGCCTCCGTGTACCCCGCTCGTGTTTCTATTGGCCGTTCGCAGAGCTGGTTTTTGTTAGGGCATAACGTGTCCTATTTTTGTAATACACGTACCGTTTCAATGCTCTCCAGGGTTTTCACATGAACTAAGCATTTTGTGATAGAAAAAAGCAGGAGTACGGTTATCTAAATATACCAACTTAACACACACATAATAATAATAATTAATAAAAATAAATAATAATAATAATTAATAATAAATAATAATAATAATTAATAATAAATAATAATAATAATTAATAATAAATAATAATAATAATTAATAATAAATAATAATAATAATAATAAAAATAAATAAAAATAATAAATAATAAGTAATAATAAATAATAAGTAATAATAAATAATAAATAATAATAATTATAATATATATATACACACACATACAACTGAAGGATGCGATCATCCATAAACGAAAAAAATATCTGTTGTAAAATCAATAATTAATTGAAATTTGGGGAAATTTAGCAGGAGCTTAAGGTTTTTGTTGTTCTCATAGATACAACATAGTTGTTGAGGTTCACTCAAAAGCCTAACGGACAATTCTCTGCTCTATTCACGGGGCATTTTGGCTCCTTTTTCTATTCATAAACAGATTTTAAAAATATGAGGGATCTAGTACTTAAGTTTTTGTTTTATTTATTATTAGTTTGCTGTAAAGCTACATGGAAAAATAATTAGTTTAACTAGGTCAAATATGCATCTTATAACACCGGCGAACGGGACACGTCCGTGTCCACTGTATCGGTGACTTAAGAAGGTTTATTTGATCTACGGTACTTGCCTACGTTCGGAGTACTTTTTTAAAAAAAACTTTATGTAGGAATATTTTAAGTACCTTTTTATATTTAGTACTACTATAGATTAATAATACAGAGAAAAAAATTCAAATATATTATTATTATTTTTCAAAAATTGCAATTTTGCGTGAAATTTTGATGAAATATTTCAAAAACTTAAAATAAGATAAATGAAAAACTATTAAGTTTTTTAGGAAATAAATTATATATAAATAAATAACATGCTTTTATCTAGGGCATATACTACACTAAGAAAAATATATTCATTCAAACTTTTTTTATGGATAGTCGAAAAATAAGTTAGAGATTTCTTAACAGTTTCACTGTGTTTATATTCAAACTAAAGGTGGTATGTCATAAAATAACTATCCAATCTCAATTTCTATAGCATATTCCCTAGAAAACAATCAACAAGAGAAGAACAAAAAATTTTATAATTCATGAATATGTATATTTTATAATATACATATTCATGAGAATTTTTTTTTGAGTTATGGCATTTCAAATTAGCAATATTTGTATGAAAACCAATTCCGAGAAAAATGCATTTAAACTTTAAAACACTCAATTTCTATATAAACCATATTACTTACACACTTAAAATGCACCTTATCCTTTTTCAATTATTTTATTTATTAAAAAGAAGAAAATATTAATATTTATAGGGAAATCACTTTTTAATCGGCAACTTTTGTTTTTGGTGTGCTATTTCCGGTCATTTCCGGTTATAATTTACAGTTTTAGATAAATTTCAAATTATCATAGCTTTTGTACAAATCAACGCAGAGTTAAAAAGAAGATAGTTTTAGAAATTTAAAGATTTGGGCTAAAATATTCACGAATAATATTTTTATTTCTTTGTCAAATTTCATCGAAATTGATCTTTTTAACGAAGGCAAGTACCTTAAATGCATTATTTTTTCTTATAACTTTGCTACAAACTAATATTATGAAAAACATAACAACTAGATACATCATAACTTTAACATTATAATCCAATTAGGAGACAAAAGAGGAGTAAACATGTCCCGTGCGTCATCCAGAGAATTGCCCATAAAAAAATATCAAGACCTATTAGTCATTAAACAATTCTTTTCAATAATTAATTTTATTTTAAATCCTAATAAAATTAGTATTGAAAGAACAATGGGTGCATCATTAGATGCAATACGCATAAAATTATTTATTCATTTGAAAATATTATTAATGGAGCTTATGCATGACCACGAAAACGGTCGTGCAGTAATAAATTTAAAAAAAGGTATTTCTTATTGCAATTCATTATTAAAACACGCACCACATCTGCCAATGGACCCACGTGCCCATGATGTGCCTGTGTCAAGGGAATGATATCGTTTATATAATTTCATTATAGATAAAATTAGAACTAAAAGAAGTCTTTGAGTCAGTTTTCAGGTAAGAGAATTAAATGTTAAACTATGTACGTTCCTAATTCAAATGGAAATTAGTAACCAAACTCGTAATTTATAGGATCCTATTGGCGATGTTTCGAAGCAAAATTCTCAAAAGTATTGTGCAAAGAGTAAGAAATTCAGACATCTGTTCAGTATCTTTTGAGATTCCAGCATTCGTACACACTTTTGGGGTACCCGGTTTTATAATGTGCAATGTGGATAAGGTATATTTTGCTGAATTATTCAAATAGTTTTGAATATCTTTTCAACTTTCACAGCATTAAGGCTATGCCATTAAGAAATATCCTTCTGAAAACCAATATAACAACTATTATTGTAAACTTATCACTTTCAATTTCCCGTATATATACATAAGGTAATGAAAGTAGAGCATTCGGTAAAAAATAAAAAGGTTTTTTTTTTTTTTTTTTTCATTTCTCCACGTTTTGGAACATTATGATTTCGAAAAATTGATCTAGAAAAAATGTCTGTCAGTGTGTGTGTCTGTGGTCAGCATAGCTCCCGAACAAATTAACCTACGATGTTTAAACTTGGTGTTCGGTTTGGTGGTAGCCATGGGACTTATCATTAAGGTTTTCGTCAAAATCGCGCATGCTCGTAAGGAAGCTGCCATTGAAAAAATCATGTTTTTCAATAATTGCTATAAAACGGCTGTAACGATTTTGTTCAAAATTGCTGTGGTAATGCCTCTTAAGGTGTTCTAAACATCCCCACCTCCGAAATTCCCATAAAAATACTTTTATGGCGTAAAAAGTTGAAAAACGAATGCCTTCAACACAGAGTTCTCTTTCCTGGAGCTAACCTCATCAACGATCGTCTTTTTTTCTCCCCTCACTTTCACTTATAATAAAAGATAATATAAGGATTATCGTAAAGTACATCGCCAAAATCACCATTTTGGAGGAGTTTTTTTTTTTTTTTTTTAAAGACCCATACAAAAATTATCCCAAAAAATATCGGCTATTTTTTTCCTAAATAGTGATGAAAATATAAAAAGGGTAAATGACACAAATCCACGTCAGTATTATAGTGTAATTGAAAATTGTGCAATGTGCCACACCCCTAGTAATAGCATAAGTTTGAAGTAGTATTTTAAATTAGGGACATTTATCAGAGAATCTTTTACTTCTAGAATAAAATAATTCATAATCAAATTACTGCTTTATAAAACTTATCACTAAAACGAAACTTCACTTCTTGGCATTTTTCTTTTTTGTTAGAGACATCACAGCAATATTATAAATGATAGAAAATTAATTAATGAAACACTTTAGACTATTTATGCTGACTCCTATCCTTTTAGAGCCGCATAACAATTCTGATAAGTTTCAGCACCAGACGCCAGTGCATTTTATAAATCTGAGTGCCATCTACATTTATTTGTTACAACATAATTTAAGCATTTTTTACTACAATGAACACACTTTCAACAAATTTTGGATTAGAATCGTTGAAAGTACCTATTACATGAAAAACAATTTCCACGAAAATTTCACGCTTCAGTCAAATGTGAGTTACGTCAAATTTCCGAATCTTCTTCTGCGAAACAAGATCAATAAAAATATACTTATGAAACTACTTTGATTGAAAGAAAGCAGATTAAGTTGACAAAATGATCACAAATATAAGTTTGACATTTGTATGTCAGCCATCTATATATTTTGTTGGTTAGTGTTGGATAATCAACCATTACCTCCATCAATTTTAATGCTTAGAAAATGGTTTTTCCAATTTTCATAGCTTTTGAAGAATTGGTTGTAAATCATTTTTGTGTTTTTGAAGCTTAAGAAGAACTAATGAATTTCAAATATTTGTTTGAAATATATGCGATTGTGTGTTCTTTTATTTATTTTTGGAAATGTGCTACGCGAACCATAGGTAAGTGAAAAGTTCGCAAATGATTTATGTGTTTCACTGTACTGACGTCATTAGTTAAAAAGTCCTAAATCTAAAAAGTTTCAAATGAATATTTTGACACTTTCCGACGAGTCCTTAAAAAATAATCTTTTTATTTCATTTAATGGTATATTAGGTCATACCTATACAACAATGAAAAAAAAAAAATATTTTGGAAGGGAGAGTAAGATTTTTTCTTTTTTTTTTTCTTTTGTAACTTATGACAACAGTATATCATTTAAATCATCAAAATTGTCTTGAATTGGTAAATGACACTTATATTTGTGAAAAACTCTTGACTATAATCTGTTATAAAAGTTGCATATAATACTTTTTTCGTATAAATGTAATGTTTCGTATAAAAGTACCTTTCATATTTATTGAAATCGCAATTGATAAATATTTTTATAATCATAAAACGAATGTTAGTTTAAAGTTTTCGACCATCATGTTATAAATTATCGTGGATTTATTAAGCTGAGGGAAAGAAATATATAACCTTTTTTAAACAGGGTTAACGTTTTAGTAAACTATAGTTATTTGTGATTGAAAAAACGATTCGGCCTATTTAAACATAAAATTTATAAATCATGTTTATAAAAAAAAATATTTTTACTATAAAACATTTTGATTTAAAAATCTCAATTTCTTTTTACGTTGTTAAATAAAAAAAAAATATTCAAATGCGATATTACTCATATATTGAGTGTTTTGCACTTAATTATTTAAGTGTAAGAACTCTCATTTACCAGTTCCCCCCCACCACCACCACTTCTTTTCTTTGGTTGCATAACAAATTATTTGTTCCAAGAAGGACAGGGATGAATTCTTTCTGTGAGGTCTTTCAAGTTCAAACTAACTCGCATTTGAATTTGTAGAGATGAAAAACTAGAAAATTTCCTCCAAGGAGCTCGACTATCAACACAGGGACCTACCATTAAGGTTTTCGTCAAAATCGCGCATGCTCATAAGATAGCTGCCACTGAAAAAAATCATGTTTTTCAGTAAGTGCTAATAAACGGCTCTAACGATTTCGTCCAAAATAGCTATGGTAATGCCTCTTAAGGTGTTCTAAACATCCACTATTCCGAAATTCCCGTAACAATGCTTTAATGGAGTAAAAAGTTGGAAAACGAATGCCGTTATCGCCGAGTTCTATTTCCTTGAGCATACCTCATCAACGATCATTTTTTTTCCGCCTCCCAGTTTCACTTATAAGAAAGGAAATTATAAGAATTATTGAAAAGTATATCACCATTTTTTCTAAATGAATGATGAAAATATAAAAACGGTAAATGACACAAATTAACATCAGTATTATAGTGTAATTGTTGTGCGATGCTCCACACCTCTAGTTTCTGTATTAATTTAGTAAACGGTAAGTGAGGCATTATCTATTTCTGTTTGTAGTTAAGAAATCGGTGATTTTCCTCTTCCTTACTGACCAGTCATTCCGAAAGGGTTTTTCCAGATTAATCCAGTTTTCTTAAGATGGTTTATAATCATGATCGTGAGTTCTTAAAGGTTAGAGAAATTGGGAATTCCAGTTTTCACTTGTTCGAAGTCTGAAAGCTTGCAGAGGGGCGCAGTGAGTTTTCTAAACATTTAGGTAGGAATTTTAGGGATTATTCCAAACATTTTAGGAACGATTCCGAAACATTTTTAGGGATATTTCTTTTGAAACTGACATAGGCTCTTAACACAGAGATTCTTTTCAAAGATTAATTTAATACCGGAAAAAAACTATCAATTTTCAAAAAAATGAATGCCAAACAACCTTTTAGCAGAATAACAGTTATACAGGTAGTTTATAAAACGTTGGACACTTTTGATGTTGAATGATTCATAAAATCATGAAGATATAAATAAACTTATGGTATTTATACATCGAATAACTCATAAATTCATTTATAGTGAACGTTGCCATAGAAAATTTCCTTTTCCTATTTGAATATCATTTCTTTTGTCAATATCGTCTGCGCGCGTTATTAATTGCATGTTTTTCTCTCTTGGCCACCCAAATCACCTGATATAACGCCACTGGAATTTTTCCTTTGGGGATTCGTAAAGTACATCGTGTACAAGAGGGAAGTGTCCAATGATTTAAAGGCCAGAATTATGGCAGCAATAGCCTCTATGGATGTCGACATGCTTCCACATATCTGGCGAGAAATTGACTACCGTCTTGATATTCTCCATGCGGTGCGCATATGGAAGTCCATTGACAAGGGCTATAAAACTTTTTCAGTCTATATCTAACCATTAGTGTTATCAATTTAAATTAATCTTCATTATTTTTATGAATTATTCAACATCAAAATGTGTCCAACATTTTGTAGACACCCTGTATAATGAAACAATTATACTATAATGATAAACCTTTGAATTTAATTAAATATACTTTTCTCAAGTGGAGAAGTATCGGTGTTTTTTCGCGAGTTTTGGGGGTAAATTACGGAATTTTCGTTTTATTTGGAATATTAGGAAAAAACAAAATTTAAGGAGTATTAGAAATTTTAGTACCTTTGCTACCCTTGCGCTATTGCTGCATGTCTATTTCAGTGAACCTTACCAAAAAGGTCAAGAATGGAATATATATGGAATCAAATCAATGTTCACATGTTTAGTTCTCTGCTCTCCTACTACAACTTCTGCATAGTTCATGCTTGGTTATTGACATGAAGCCAAAGAAGACTTAAAAATCTTCACAGAGATCTTATATTAGCGACTCCCCCTCCCAAACAATCACCACAGAGATCTTATATTAGCGACTCCCCCTCCCAAACAATCACCACAGAGATCTTATATTAGCGACTCCCCCTCCCAAACAATCACCACAGAGATCTTATATTAGCGACTCCCCCTCCCAAACAATCACCACAGAGATCTTATATTAGCGACTCCCCCTCCCAAACAATCACCACAGAGATCTTATATTAGCGACTCCCCCTCCCAAACAATCACCACAGAGATCTTATATTAGCGACTCCCCCTCCCAAACAATCACCACAGAGATCTTATATTAGCGACTCCCCCTCCCAAACAATCACCACAGAGATCTTATATTAGCGACTCCCCCTCCCAAACAATCACCACAGAGATCTTATATTAGCGACTCCCCCTCCCAAACAATCACCACAGAGATCTTATATTAGCGACTCCCCCTCCCAAACAATCACCACAGAGATCTTATATTAGCGACTCCCCCTCCCAAACAATCACCACAGAGATCTTATATTAGCGACTCCCCCTCCCAAACAATCACCACAGAGATCTTATATTAGCGACTCCCCCTCCCAAACAATCACCACAGAGATCTTATATTAGCGACTCCCCCTCCCAAACAATCACCACAGAGATCTTATATTAGCGACTCCCCCTCCCAAACAATCACCACAGAGATCTTATATTAGCGACTCCCCCTCCCAAACAATCACCACAGAGATCTTATATTAGCGACTCCCCCTCCCAAACAATCACCACAGAGATCTTATATTAGCGACTCCCCCTCCCAAACAATCACCACAGAGATCTTATATTAGCGACTCCCCCTCCCAAACAATCACCACAGAGATCTTATATTAGCGACTCCCCCTCCCAAACAATCACCACAGAGATCTTATATTAGCGACTCCCCCTCCCAAACAATCACCACAGAGATCTTATATTAGCGACTCCCCCTCCCAAACAATCACCACAGAGATCTTATATTAGCGACTCCCCCTCCCAAACAATCACCACAGAGATCTTATATTAGCGACTCCCCCTCCCAAACAATCACCACAGAGATCTTATATTAGCGACTCCCCCTCCCAAACAATCACCACAGAGATCTTATATTAGCGACTCCCCCTCCCAAACAATCACCACAGAGATCTTATATTAGCGACTCCCCCTCCCAAACAATCACCACAGAGATCTTATATTAGCGACTCCCCCTCCCAAACAATCACCACAGAGATCTTATATTAGCGACTCCCCCTCCCAAACAATCACCACAGAGATCTTATATTAGCGACTCCCCCTCCCAAACAATCACCACAGAGATCTTATATTAGCGACTCCCCCTCCCAAACAATCACCACAGAGATCTTATATTAGCGACTCCCCCTCCCAAACAATCACCACAGAGATCTTATATTAGCGACTCCCCCTCCCAAACAATCACCACAGAGATCTTATATTAGCGACTCCCCCTCCCAAACAATCACCACAGAGATCTTATATTAGCGACTCCCCCTCCCAAACAATCACCACAGAGATCTTATATTAGCGACTCCCCCTCCCAAACAATCACCACAGAGATCTTATATTAGCGACTCCCCCTCCCAAACAATCACCACAGAGATCTTATATTAGCGACTCCCCCTCCCAAACAATCACCACAGAGATCTTATATTAGCGACTCCCCCTCCCAAACAATCACCACAGAGATCTTATATTAGCGACTCCCCCTCCCAAACAATCACCACAGAGATCTTATATTAGCGACTCCCCCTCCCAAACAATCACCACAGAGATCTTATATTAGCGACTCCCCCTCCCAAACAATCACCACAGAGATCTTATATTAGCGACTCCCCCTCCCAAACAATCACCACAGAGATCTTATATTAGCGACTCCCCCTCCCAAACAATCACCACAGAGATCTTATATTAGCGACTCCCCCTCCCAAACAATCACCACAGAGATCTTATATTAGCGACTCCCCCTCCCAAACAATCACCACAGAGATCTTATATTAGCGACTCCCCCTCCCAAACAATCACCACAGAGATCTTATATTAGCGACTCCCCCTCCCAAACAATCACCACAGAGATCTTATATTAGCGACTCCCCCTCCCAAACAATCACCACAGAGATCTTATATTAGCGACTCCCCCTCCCAAACAATCACCACAGAGATCTTATATTAGCGACTCCCCCTCCCAAACAATCACCACAGAGATCTTATATTAGCGACTCCCCCTCCCAAACAATCACCACAGAGATCTTATATTAGCGACTCCCCCTCCCAAACAATCACCACAGAGATCTTATATTAGCGACTCCCCCTCCCAAACAATCACCACAGAGATCTTATATTAGCGACTCCCCCTCCCAAACAATCACCACAGAGATCTTATATTAGCGACTCCCCCTCCCAAACAATCACCACAGAGATCTTATATTAGCGACTCCCCCTCCCAAACAATCACCACAGAGATCTTATATTAGCGACTCCCCCTCCCAAACAATCACCACAGAGATCTTATATTAGCGACTCCCCCTCCCAAACAATCACCACAGAGATCTTATATTAGCGACTCCCCCTCCCAAACAATCACCACAGAGATCTTATATTAGCGACTCCCCCTCCCAAACAATCACCACAGAGATCTTATATTAGCGACTCCCCCTCCCAAACAATCACCACAGAGATCTTATATTAGCGACTCCCCCTCCCAAACAATCACCACAGAGATCTTATATTAGCGACTCCCCCTCCCAAACAATCACCACAGAGATCTTATATTAGCGACTCCCCCTCCCAAACAATCACCACAGAGATCTTATATTAGCGACTCCCCCTCCCAAACAATCACCACAGAGATCTTATATTAGCGACTCCCCCTCCCAAACAATCACCACAGAGATCTTATATTAGCGACTCCCCCTCCCAAACAATCACCACAGAGATCTTATATTAGCGACTCCCCCTCCCAAACAATCACCACAGAGATCTTATATTAGCGACTCCCCCTCCCAAACAATCACCACAGAGATCTTATATTAGCGACTCCCCCTCCCAAACAATCACCACAGAGATCTTATATTAGCGACTCCCCCTCCCAAACAATCACCACAGAGATCTTATATTAGCGACTCCCCCTCCCAAACAATCACCACAGAGATCTTATATTAGCGACTCCCCCTCCCAAACAATCACCACAGAGATCTTATATTAGCGACTCCCCCTCCCAAACAATCACCACAGAGATCTTATATTAGCGACTCCCCCTCCCAAACAATCACCACAGAGATCTTATATTAGCGACTCCCCCTCCCAAACAATCACCACAGAGATCTTATATTAGCGACTCCCCCTCCCAAACAATCACCACAGAGATCTTATATTAGCGACTCCCCCTCCCAAACAATCACCACAGAGATCTTATATTAGCGACTCCCCCTCCCAAACAATCACCACAGAGATCTTATATTAGCGACTCCCCCTCCCAAACAATCACCACAGAGATCTTATATTAGCGACTCCCCCTCCCAAACAATCACCACAGAGATCTTATATTAGCGACTCCCCCTCCCAAACAATCACCACAGAGATCTTATATTAGCGACTCCCCCTCCCAAACAATCACCACAGAGATCTTATATTAGCGACTCCCCCTCCCAAACAATCACCACAGAGATCTTATATTAGCGACTCCCCCTCCCAAACAATCACCACAGAGATCTTATATTAGCGACTCCCCCTCCCAAACAATCACCACAGAGATCTTATATTAGCGACTCCCCCTCCCAAACAATCACCACAGAGATCTTATATTAGCGACTCCCCCTCCCAAACAATCACCACAGAGATCTTATATTAGCGACTCCCCCTCCCAAACAATCACCACAGAGATCTTATATTAGCGACTCCCCCTCCCAAACAATCACCACAGAGATCTTATATTAGCGACTCCCCCTCCCAAACAATCACCACAGAGATCTTATATTAGCGACTCCCCCTCCCAAACAATCACCACAGAGATCTTATATTAGCGACTCCCCCTCCCAAACAATCACCACAGAGATCTTATATTAGCGACTCCCCCTCCCAAACAATCACCACAGAGATCTTATATTAGCGACTCCCCCTCCCAAACAATCACCACAGAGATCTTATATTAGCGACTCCCCCTCCCAAACAATCACCACAGAGATCTTATATTAGAGACTCCCCCTCCCAAACAATCACCACAGAGATCTTATATTAGAGACTCCCCCTCCCAAACAATCACCACAGAGATCTTATATTAGAGACTCCCCCTCCCAAACAATCACCACAGAGATCTTATATTAGAGACTCCCCCTCCCAAACAATCACCACAGAGATCTTATATTAGAGACTCCCCCTCCCAAACAATCACCACAGAGATCTTATATTAGAGACTCCCCCTCCCAAACAATCACCACAGAGATCTTATATTAGCGACTCCCCCTCCCAAACAATCACCACAGAGATCTTATATTAGCGACTCCCCCTCCCAAACAATCACCACAGAGATCTTATATTAGCGACTCCCCCTCCCAAACAATCACCACAGAGATCTTATATTAGCGACTCCCCCTCCCAAACAATCACCACAGAGATCTTATATTAGCGACTCCCCCTCCCAAACAATCACCACAGAGATCTTATATTAGCGACTCCCCCTCCCAAACAATCACCACAGAGATCTTATATTAGCGACTCCCCCTCCCAAACAATCACCACAGAGATCTTATATTAGCGACTCCCCCTCCCAAACAATCACCACAGAGATCTTATATTAGCGACTCCCCCTCCCAAACAATCACCACAGAGATCTTATATTAGAGACTCCCCCTCCCAAACAATCACCACAGAGATCTTATATTAGAGACTCCCCCTCCCAAACAATCACCACAGAGATCTTATATTAGAGACTCCCCCTCCCAAACAATCACCACAGAGATCTTATATTAGAGACTCCCCCTCCCAAACAATCACCACAGAGATCTTATATTAGAGACTCCCCCTCCCAAACAATCACCACAGAGATCTTATAATAGAGACTCCCCCTCCCAAACAATCACCACAGAGATCTTATAATAGAGACTCCCCCTCCCAAACAATCACCACAGAGATCTTATATTAGAGACTCCCCCTCCCAAACAATCACCACAGAGATCTTATATTAGCGACTCCCCCTCCCAAACAATCACCACAGAGATCTTATATTAGCGACTCCCCCTCCCAAACAATCACCACAGAGATCTTATATTAGCGACTCCCCCTCCCAAACAATCACCACAGAGATCTTATATTAGCGACTCCCCCTCCCAAACAATCACCACAGAGATCTTATATTAGCGACTCCCCCTCCCAAACAATCACCACAGAGATCTTATATTAGCGACTCCCCCTCCCAAACAATCACCACAGAGATCTTATATTAGCGACTCCCCCTCCCAAACAATCACCACAGAGATCTTATATTAGAGACTCCCCCTCCCAAACAATCACCACAGAGATCTTATATTAGAGACTCCCCCTCCCAAACAATCACCACAGAGATCTTATAATAGAGACTCCCCCTCCCAAACAATCACCACAGAGATCTTATATTAGAGACTCCCCCTCCCAAACAATCACCACAGAGATCTTATATTAGAGACTCCCCCTCCCAAACAATCACCACAGAGATCTTATATTAGAGACTCCCCCTCCCAAACAATCACCACAGAGATCTTATATTAGCGACTCCCCCTCCCAAACAATCACCACAGAGATCTTATATTAGCGACTCCCCCTCCCAAACAATCACCACAGAGATCTTATATTAGCGACTCCCCCTCCCAAACAATCACCACAGAGATCTTATATTAGCGACTCCCCCTCCCAAACAATCACCACAGAGATCTTATATTAGCGACTCCCCCTCCCAAACAATCACCACAGAGATCTTATATTAGCGACTCCCCCTCCCAAACAATCACCACAGAGATCTTATATTAGCGACTCCCCCTCCCAAACAATCACCACAGAGATCTTATATTAGCGACTCCCCCTCCCAAACAATCACCACAGAGATCTTATATTAGAGACTCCCCCTCCCAAACAATCACCACAGAGATCTTATATTAGAGACTCCCCCTCCCAAACAATCACCACAGAGATCTTATATTAGAGACTCCCCCTCCCAAACAATCACCACAGAGATCTTATATTAGAGACTCCCCCTCCCAAACAATCACCACAGAGATCTTATATTAGAGACTCCCCCTCCCAAACAATCACCACAGAGATCTTATATTAGAGACTCCCCCTCCCAAACAATCACCACAGAGATCTTATAATAGAGACTCCCCCTCCCAAACAATCACCACAGAGATCTTATAATAGAGACTCCCCCTCCCAAACAATCACCACAGAGATCTTATATTAGAGACTCCCCCTCCCAAACAATCACCACAGAGATCTTATATTAGCGACTCCCCCTCCCAAACAATCACCACAGAGATCTTATATTAGCGACTCCCCCTCCCAAGCAATCACCACAGAGATCTTATATTAGCGACTCCCCCTCCCAAACAATCACCACAGAGATCTTATATTAGCGACTCCCCCTCCCAAACAATCACCACAGAGATCTTATATTAGCGACTCCCCCTCCCAAACAATCACCACAGAGATCTTATATTAGCGACTCCCCCTCCCAAACAATCACCACAGAGATCTTATATTAGCGACTCCCCCTCCCAAACAATCACCACAGAGATCTTATATTAGCGACTCCCCCTCCCAAACAATCACCACAGAGATCTTATATTAGCGACTCCCCCTCCCAAACAATCACCACAGAGATCTTATATTAGAGACACCCCCTCCCAAACAATCACCACAGAGATCTTATATTAGAGACACCCCCTCCCAAACAATCACCACAGAGATCTTATATTAGAGACACCCCCTCCCAAACAATCACCACAGAGATCTTATATTAGAGACTCCCCCTCCCAAACAATCACCACAGAGATCTTATATTAGAGACTCCCCCTCCCAAACAATCACCACAGAGATCTTATATTAGAGACTCCCCCTCCCAAACAATCACCACAGAGATTTTATATTAGAGACTCCCCCTCCCAAACAATCACCACAGAGATTTTATATTAGAGACTCCCCCTCCCAAACAATCACCACAGAGATCTTATATTAGAGACTCCCCCTCCCAAACAATCACCACAGAGATCTTATATTAGAGACTCCTCCTCCTAAACAGTCACCAAAGAGATCTTATACACCGCGTTGCATAATGATAGAACCACCATGTATTTTTCGCCTAGCATACAGTAATTGGAATAAATGATTGAAATAAATATTTTTATTGAAAATATACAAAATAAGAATGACAATAACAAAGTAAAAACATTACTCATGTTTATATTTTCATGTAATAAAATAAAAAATAAAAATTTTAGGTTGCAAAATGATAGTACCACCCCTACTTTTTAGTAGAATAATCGATCCCAGAGAAGCATGCGCAGTTGGGTTTCAACAAACAGGTATATAAAAGCTTCGTTTGATCAACCAACGTAACCTTACTTGCATTTATTGTGAGCACGCATAGTTTATTGATTTGAAAAGGTGTCACTAAGTATGGGTAGGAAAAATCCGTTATCTGATTTTGAAAAAGGACAAATTTTATGCTTTGAACCAAGCAGGATTGTCTTCTCGGAATATAGCAAGACATAATGGGCGTTCACCACACTTGGTTAATAATTTTCTACATCTTGGATCCAAATATGGGACAAAGAAATCCACTGGAAGACCTCGAAAGCTAACAAAGCGGCAAGAAAGGTTAGTTGTAAAGAAGTTAAAAGCTGGTGAAACATTGAACAGACTATCATAAGACCCCACCATCAAAGTTCACAAGTCAACTTTATCCAGAATAGCTCAGCAGAACGAACATCTTGAGTACACGAAAATGAAAACGCAACCGAGACTTACAGATCTTCACAAACGAAAAAGGATGCAATGGGCTAAAGAACACATGACTTGGAAAGAACAGTGGACTCAAGTAGTGTTCAGCGACGAAAAAAAAAATCAATCTAGATGGTCCTGACGGGTGGGCATTCTATTGGAGGGATCTCCGAAATGAGCCACACATTTTTTCTAAGAGACAGTGTGGGGGAGGATCGTTAATGGTTTAGGCTAGATTTGGCAATGCTGGGCGGACTAACATTGCCTTCCCTACTGGTCGAATGAGAGCAATAGACTATCAAGACCTGCTGGAAGAAAATGTGTTGCCTTTTGGAGAAGAAATTGGAGGTCCATTTTGGAAGTTCCAACAGGACAATGCTAGCATTCATGTTGCAAACTCGTCTTGGGAATGGTTCCTGGACAACGGAGTGCAGGTTATCGAATGGCCTGCATGTTCTCCTGACATGAACCCCATGGAAAACGTCTGGGGTATTCTAAGCAGGGCCGTATACGCCAACGGCAAGCAGTATTCAACGGTTCAAGAATTGAAAGACTCCATTATTACAGAATGGGAAAATCTGAATGCAGATATACTCAAACGCTTAGTCGAAAGCATGCCTAATCAAATTTTTGAACTTATAACCAAAAAGGGTGCTCTTACAAAGTATTAACTGAAAGTGGTTCTATCATTTTGCAACCTAAAATTTGTATTTTTTATTTTATTACATGAAAATATAAACATGAGTAATGTTTTTACTTTGTTATTGTCATTCTTATTTTGTATATTTTCAATAAAAATATTTATTTCAATCATTTATTCCAATTACTGTATGCTAGGCGGAAAATACATGGTGGTTCTATCATTATGCAACGCAGTGTATTATAGACTGAGAGGCGACTGCAATTTTTGGACCCCATCGAACATCATTCTGAATTTTTTTTATAGAAATTGGAGAAAAGTTAGTAGATTACGAAGTCACTGGTCTGCCGTGGCAAAAAATGGCCGAAACAAGTAAAAAATCGCCTTTTAATAAGTTGAACTAAATCCAATGGCCAAATGCGCCATAACTTATCAAATAATGAGCATTTTTTTAATTTGGTAACCCTCACTCTTTAATTTTCAATTAAGAAGGTTGCAGACGATTCGGATATGTGCCGATGGCTTACTTGCATCTTTTACAAATGAGTCAAATTGGCAATAAACATTACGTCACTGATGACGTAATTGATGTCGCCAATTTGGCTTAGTTTTAAAAGATACAAATTTTCCGAGCCAGAGATCAGAAATCGTTTACGCTTTTTCTCATTGAAAATCAAAATGTAGTGGGTTGCCAGACGAAAAAGTTTGTTCTCTTTTTGGCAAATTATGACATATTTGGCAATCGGATTTTAGTTCAACTCATTCCAAGTCAATTTTTGATCAGTTTCGGCCATTTTTGCCACTGCAGACCAGTGGATTCGTAATCTTCTCACTTTTCTACAATTTCTATAAAAAATTCTGAATGATGCTCGATGGGGGTCCATAAATTGCAGTCGCCTCTCTGACTATTAGAGACTCCCTTTCCCAAACAATCACCACAGAGATCTTATATTAGAGACTCCCCCTCCCAAACAATCACCACAGAGATCTTATATTAGAGACTCCCCCTCCCAAACAATCACCACAGAGATCTTATATTAGAGACTCCCCCTCCCAAACAATCACCACAGAGATCTTATATTAGCGACTCCCCCTCCCAAACAATCACCACAGAGATCTTATATTAGCGACTCCCCCTCCCAAACAATCACCACAGAGATCTTATATTAGCGACTCCCCCTCCCAAACAATCACCACAGAGATCTTATATTAGCGACTCCCCCTCCCAAACAATCAAAACAGAGATCTTATATTAGCGACTCCCCCTCCCAAACAATCACCACAGAGATCTTATATTAGAGACTCCCCCTCCCAAACAATCACCACAGAGATCTTATATTAGAGACTCCCCCTCCCAAACAATCACCACAGAGATCTTATATTAGCGACTCCCCCTCCCAAACAATCACCACAGAGATCTTATATTAGCGACTCCCCCTCCCAAACAATCACCACAGAGATCTTATATTAGCGACTCCCCCTCCCAAACAATCACCACAGAGATCTTATATTAGCGACTCCCCCTCCCAAACAATCACCACAGAGATCTTATATTAGCGACTCCCCCTCCCAAACAATCAAAACAGAGATCTTATATTAGCGACTCCCCCTCCCAAACAATCACCACAGAGATCTTATATTAGCGACTCCCCCTCCCAAACAATCACCACAGAGATCTTATATTAACGACTCCCCCTCCCAAACAATCACCACAGAGATCTTATATTAGAGACTCCCCCTCCCAAACAATCACCACAGAGATCTTATATTAGAGACTCCCCCTCCCAAACAATCACCACAGAGATCTTATATTAACGACTCCCCCTCCCAAACAATCACCACAGAGATCTTATATTAGAGACTCCCCCTCCCAACCAATCACCACAGAGATCTTATATTAGCGACTCCCCCTCCCAAACAATCACCACAGAGATCTTATATTAACGACTCCCCCTCCCAAACAATCACCACAGAGATCTTATATTAGCGACTCCCCCTCCCAAACAATCACCACAGAGATCTTATATTAGAGACACCCCCTCCCAAACAATCACCACAGATATCTTATATTAGAGACACCCCCTCCCAAACAATCACCACAGAGATCTTATATTAGAGACACCCCCTCCCAAACAATCACCACAGAGATCTTATATTAGAGACACCCCCTCCCAAACAATCACCACAGAGATCTTATATTAGAGACTCCCCCTCCCAAACAATCACCACAGAGATCTTATATTAGAGACTCCCCCTCCCAAACAATCACCACAGAGATCTTATATTAGAGACTCCCCCTCCCAAACAATCACCACAGAGATCTTATATTAGAGACTCCCCCTCCCAAACAATCACCACAGAGATTTTATATTAGAGACTCCCCCTCCCAAACAATCACCACAGAGATCTTATATTAGAGACTCCCCCTCCCAAACAATCACCACAGAGATCTTATATTAGAGACTCCTCCTCCTAAACAGTCACCAAAGAGATCTTATACACCGCGTTGCATAATGATAGAACCACCATGTATTTTTCGCCTAGCATACAGTAATTGGAATAAATGATTGAAATAAATATTTTTATTGAAAATATACAAAATAAGAATGACAATAACAAAGTAAAAACATTACTCATGTTTATATTTTCATGTAATAAAATAAAAAATAAAAATTTTAGGTTGCAAAATGATAGTACCACCCCTACTTTTTAGTAGAATAATCG
The DNA here is from genome assembly GCA_963978545.1 of Linyphia triangularis. Taxonomy (NCBI): domain Eukaryota; kingdom Metazoa; phylum Arthropoda; class Arachnida; order Araneae; family Linyphiidae; genus Linyphia; species Linyphia triangularis. The sequence goes on from OZ021724.1 coordinate 106,896,781, forward strand.
ATCCCAGAGAAGCATGCGCAGTTGGGTTTCAACAAACAGGTATATAAAAGCTTCGTTTGATCAACCAACGTAACCTTACTTGCATTTATTGTGAGCACGCATAGTTTATTGATTTGAAAAGGTGTCACTAAGTATGGGTAGGAAAAATCCGTTATCTGATTTTGAAAAAGGACAAATTTTATGCTTTGAACCAAGCAGGATTGTCTTCTCGGAATATAGCAAGACATAATGGGCGTTCACCACACTTGGTTAATAATTTTCTACATCTTGGATCCAAATATGGGACAAAGAAATCCACTGGAAGACCTCGAAAGCTAACAAAGCGGCAAGAAAGGTTAGTTGTAAAGAAGTTAAAAGCTGGTGAAACATTGAACAGACTATCATAAGACCCCACCATCAAAGTTCACAAGTCAACTTTATCCAGAATAGCTCAGCAGAACGAACATCTTGAGTACACGAAAATGAAAACGCAACCGAGACTTACAGATCTTCACAAACGAAAAAGGATGCAATGGGCTAAAGAACACATGACTTGGAAAGAACAGTGGACTCAAGTAGTGTTCAGCGACGAAAAAAAAAATCAATCTAGATGGTCCTGACGGGTGGGCATTCTATTGGAGGGATCTCCGAAATGAGCCACACATTTTTTCTAAGAGACAGTGTGGGGGAGGATCGTTAATGGTTTAGGCTAGATTTGGCAATGCTGGGCGGACTAACATTGCCTTCCCTACTGGTCGAATGAGAGCAATAGACTATCAAGACCTGCTGGAAGAAAATGTGTTGCCTTTTGGAGAAGAAATTGGAGGTCCATTTTGGAAGTTCCAACAGGACAATGCTAGCATTCATGTTGCAAACTCGTCTTGGGAATGGTTCCTGGACAACGGAGTGCAGGTTATCGAATGGCCTGCATGTTCTCCTGACATGAACCCCATGGAAAACGTCTGGGGTATTCTAAGCAGGGCCGTATACGCCAACGGCAAGCAGTATTCAACGGTTCAAGAATTGAAAGACTCCATTATTACAGAATGGGAAAATCTGAATGCAGATATACTCAAACGCTTAGTCGAAAGCATGCCTAATCAAATTTTTGAACTTATAACCAAAAAGGGTGCTCTTACAAAGTATTAACTGAAAGTGGTTCTATCATTTTGCAACCTAAAATTTGTATTTTTTATTTTATTACATGAAAATATAAACATGAGTAATGTTTTTACTTTGTTATTGTCATTCTTATTTTGTATATTTTCAATAAAAATATTTATTTCAATCATTTATTCCAATTACTGTATGCTAGGCGGAAAATACATGGTGGTTCTATCATTATGCAACGCAGTGTATTATAGACTGAGAGGCGACTGCAATTTTTGGACCCCATCGAACATCATTCTGAATTTTTTTTATAGAAATTGGAGAAAAGTTAGTAGATTACGAAGTCACTGGTCTGCCGTGGCAAAAAATGGCCGAAACAAGTAAAAAATCGCCTTTTAATAAGTTGAACTAAATCCAATGGCCAAATGCGCCATAACTTATCAAATAATGAGCATTTTTTTAATTTGGTAACCCTCACTCTTTAATTTTCAATTAAGAAGGTTGCAGACGATTCGGATATGTGCCGATGGCTTACTTGCATCTTTTACAAATGAGTCAAATTGGCAATAAACATTACGTCACTGATGACGTAATTGATGTCGCCAATTTGGCTTAGTTTTAAAAGATACAAATTTTCCGAGCCAGAGATCAGAAATCGTTTACGCTTTTTCTCATTGAAAATCAAAATGTAGTGGGTTGCCAGACGAAAAAGTTTGTTCTCTTTTTGGCAAATTATGACATATTTGGCAATCGGATTTTAGTTCAACTCATTCCAAGTCAATTTTTGATCAGTTTCGGCCATTTTTGCCACTGCAGACCAGTGGATTCGTAATCTTCTCACTTTTCTACAATTTCTATAAAAAATTCTGAATGATGCTCGATGGGGGTCCATAAATTGCAGTCGCCTCTCTGACTATTAGAGACTCCCTTTCCCAAACAATCACCACAGAGATCTTATATTAGAGACTCCCCCTCCCAAACAATCACCACAGAGATCTTATATTAGAGACTCCCCCTCCCAAACAATCACCACAGAGATCTTATATTAGAGACTCCCCCTCCCAAACAATCACCACAGAGATCTTATATTAGCGACTCCCCCTCCCAAACAATCACCACAGAGATCTTATATTAGCGACTCCCCCTCCCAAACAATCACCACAGAGATCTTATATTAGCGACTCCCCCTCCCAAACAATCACCACAGAGATCTTATATTAGCGACTCCCCCTCCCAAACAATCAAAACAGAGATCTTATATTAGCGACTCCCCCTCCCAAACAATCACCACAGAGATCTTATATTAGAGACTCCCCCTCCCAAACAATCACCACAGAGATCTTATATTAGAGACTCCCCCTCCCAAACAATCACCACAGAGATCTTATATTAGCGACTCCCCCTCCCAAACAATCACCACAGAGATCTTATATTAGCGACTCCCCCTCCCAAACAATCACCACAGAGATCTTATATTAGCGACTCCCCCTCCCAAACAATCACCACAGAGATCTTATATTAGCGACTCCCCCTCCCAAACAATCACCACAGAGATCTTATATTAGCGACTCCCCCTCCCAAACAATCAAAACAGAGATCTTATATTAGCGACTCCCCCTCCCAAACAATCACCACAGAGATCTTATATTAGCGACTCCCCCTCCCAAACAATCACCACAGAGATCTTATATTAACGACTCCCCCTCCCAAACAATCACCACAGAGATCTTATATTAGAGACTCCCCCTCCCAAACAATCACCACAGAGATCTTATATTAGAGACTCCCCCTCCCAAACAATCACCACAGAGATCTTATATTAACGACTCCCCCTCCCAAACAATCACCACAGAGATCTTATATTAGAGACTCCCCCTCCCAACCAATCACCACAGAGATCTTATATTAGCGACTCCCCCTCCCAAACAATCACCACAGAGATCTTATATTAACGACTCCCCCTCCCAAACAATCACCACAGAGATCTTATATTAGAGACACCCCCTCCCAAACAATCACCACAGAGATCTTATATTAGAGACTCCCCCTCCCAAACAATCACCACAGGGATCTTATATTAGCGACTCCCCCTCCCAAACAATCACCACAGAGATCTTATATTAGAGACTCCCCCTCCCAAACAATCACCACAGAGATCTTATATTAGAGACTCCCCCTCCCAAACAATCACTACAGAGATCTTATATTAGAGACTCCCCCTCCCAAACAATCACCACAGAGATCTTATATTAGAGACTCCTCCTCCTAAACAGTCACCAAAGAGATCTTATATTATAGACTGAGAGGCGACTGCAATTTTTGGACCCCATCGAACATCATTCTGAATTTTTTTATAGAAATTGGAGAAAAGTTAGTAGATTACGAAGTCACTGGTCTGCCGTGGCAAAAAATGGCCGAAACAAGTAAAAAATCGCCTTTTAATAAGTTGAACTAAATCCAATGGCCAAATGCGCCATAACTTATCAAATAATGAGCATTTTTTTAATTTGGTAACCCTCACTCTTTAATTTTCAATTAAGAAGGTTGCAGACGATTCGGATATGTGCCGATGGCTTACTTGCATCTTTTACAAATGAGTCAAATTGGCAATAAACATTACGTCACTGATGACGTAATTGATGTCGCCAATTTGGCTTACTTTTAAAAGATACAAATTTTCCGAGCCAGAGATCAGAAATCGTTTACGCTTTTTCTCATTGAAAATCAAAATGTAGTGGGTTGCCAGACGAAAAAGTTTGTTCTCTTTTTGGCAAATTATGACATATTTGGCAATCGGATTTTAGTTCAACTCATTCCAAGTCAATTTTTGATCAGTTTCGGCCATTTTTGCCACGGCAGACCAGTGGATTCGTAATCTTCTCACTTTTCTACAATTTCTATAAAAAATTCTGAATGATGCTCGATGGGGGTCCATAAATTGCAGTCGCCTCTCTGACTATTAGAGACTCCCTTTCCCAAACAATCACCACAGAGATCTTATATTAGAGACTCCCCTTCCCAAACAATCACCACAGAGATCTTATATTAGAGACTCCCCCTCCCAAACAATCACCACAGATATCTTATATTAGAGACTCACCCTCCCAAACAATCACCACAGAGATCTTATATTAGCGACTCCCCCTCCCAAACAATCACCACAGAGATCTTATATTAGCGACTCCCCCTCCCAAACAATCACCACAGAGATCTTATATTAGCGACTCCCCCTCCCAAACAATCACCTCAGAGATCTTATATTAGAGACTCCCCCTCCCAAACAATCACCACAGAGATCTTATATTAGAGACTCCCCCTCCCAAACAATCACCACAGAGATCTTATATTAGAGACTCCCCCTCCCAAACAATCACCACAGAGATCTTATATTAGAGACTCCCCCTCCCAAACAATCACCACTGAGATCTTATATTAGAAACACCCCCTCCCAAACAATCACCACAGAGATCTTATATTAGAGACTCCCCCTCCCAAACAATCACCACTGAGATCTTATATTAGAGACTCCCCCTCCCAAACAATCACCACAGAGATCTTATATTAGAGACTCCCCCTCCCAAACAATCACCACAGAGATCTTATATTAGAGAGTTCCCCTCCCAAACAATCACCACAGAGATCTTATATTAGAGACTCCCCCTCCCAAACAATCACCACAGAGATCTTATATTAGAGACTCCCCCTCCCAAACAATCACCACAGAGATCTTATATTAGAGACTCCCCCTCCCAAACAATCACCACAGAGATCTTATATTAGAGACTCCCCCTCCCAAACAATCACCACAGAGATCTTATATTAGAGACACCCCCTCCCAAACAATCACCACTGAGATCTTATATTAGAGACTCCCCTTCCCAAACAATCACCACAGAGATCTTATATTAGAGACTCCCCCTCCCAAACAGTCACCACAGAGATCTTATATTAGAGACTCCCCCTCCCAAACAATCACCACAGAGATCTTATATTAGAGACACCCCCTCCCAAACAATCACCACAGAGATCTTATATTAGAGACTCCTCCTCCTAAACAGTCACCACAGAGATCTTATATTAGAGAGTTCCCCTCCCAAACAATCACCACAGAGATCTTATATTAGAGAGTTCCCCTCCCAAACAATCACCACAGAGATCTTATATTAGAGACTCCCCCTCCCAAACAGTCACCACAGAGATCTTATATTAGAGACTCCCCCTCCCAAACAATCACCACAGAGATCTTATATTAGAGACACCCCCTCCCAAACAATCACCACAGAAATCTTATATTAGAGACTCCCCCTCCCAAACAATCACCACAGAAATCTTATATTAGAGACTCCCCCTCCCAAACAATCACCACAGAGATCTTATATTAGAGACTCCCCCTCCCAAACAATCACCACAGAGATCTTATATTAGAGACACCCCCTCCCAAACAATCACCACTGAGATCTTATATTAGAGACTCCCCTTCCCAAACAATCACCACAGAGATCTTATATTAGAGACTCCCCCTCCCAAACAGTCACCACAGAGATCTTATATTAGAGACTCCCCCTCCCAAACAATCACCACAGAGATCTTATATTAGAGACACCCCCTCCCAAACAATCACCACAGAAATCTTATATTAGAGACTCCCCCTCCCAAACAATCGCCACAGAGATCTTATATTAGAGACTCCCCCTCCCAAACAATCACCACAGAGATCTTATATTAGAGACTCCTCCTCCTAAACAGTCACCACAGAGATCTTATATTAGAGAGTTCCCCTCCCAAACAATCACCACAGAGATCTTATATTAGAGAGTTCCCCTCCCAAACAATCACCACAGAGATCTTATATTAGAGACTCCCCCTCCCAAACAGTCACCACAGAGATCTTATATTAGAGACTCCCCCTCCCAAACAATCACCACAGAGATCTTATATTAGAGACACCCCCTCCCAAACAATCACCACAGAAATCTTATATTAGAGACTCCCCCTCCCAAACAATCACCACAGAAATCTTATATTAGAGACTCCCCCTCCCAAACAATCACCACAGAGATCTTATATTAGAGACTCCCCCTCCCAAACAATCACCACAGAGATCTTATATTAGAGACTCCCCCTCCCAAACAGTCACCACAGAGATCTTATATTAGAGACTCCCCCTCCCAAACAATCACCACAGAGATCTTATATTAGAGACACCCCCTCCCAAACAATCACCACAGAAATCTTATATTAGAGACTCCCCCTCCCAAACAATCACCACAGAAATCTTATATTAGAGACTCCCCCTCCCAAACAATCACCACAGAGATCTTATATTAGAGACTCCCCCTCCCAAACAATCACCACAGAGATCTTATATTAGAGACTCCCCCTCCCAAACAATCACCACAGAGATCTTTTATTAGCAACTCCTCCATTGGATGACGGCAAGGGGGCTAATTTGGCCTCCGTACCTTCCTCTCCCATCGACAAACATAATCGAAGTTAATATAAAGGATTTATAAATGTGATTTTTCTTTTATTTGGATAGAAGTCGATGTTCAAAATACTTCCTTATTTATCGACGTAACTTCGTAATAGTACACCCATTGATTTTTAACTATAACAATTGGATAGTTACATGCTTGGTCATTGACTTGAACCCGAAGTAGGCTTAATAATCACCATAAAGATCAATATTAGCAACTCTCCAGCAAACAAGTTAGCGTCTTTTAGTAACCAAACGCAACATATTCCAAAGCCATAGATGGGGACAGTCTGGGCAACTTTCAATTTCCTTCATCTGAATGAAGAGATAGAAACCACTTATCCGACGGTTACAGTTACCAGAGGGCGAATTAGTACCACGATACGAATTTCCTATCGGAAGTACCAAAGATTTTCACCTTGTGACCGGAATCTCTTTTGAAATTCATCCAGTTTAATCAACAATAATTTTACTCCGAATAAGACAGAAAAAGAATTCCTGTATCGAAATTCTACCGGGATTTCTGATCGGAAATACAGGAAACTACTAATCATTAAAGCTTATTTGCAGCTTCTAGATTAAACTATGGTTGCAACATTGTTATAGACTTGAGTTACGTATTAGTTGTGAAAGTCTCAGCAAGACTAGTTTGCATTCAAAATATCAACCAGAAGTTCTTATTGGAAGTTATATTTTCAAGTAAATTTTTAGCGTTCGCATAGTACCGTAAGTTCGCGTATTGACTCGAAATTATCATTTTGTATTGCAATTTAACACTTTCATTCCGACTTCTGCATACCGACCAAACGGTGTAGTGGTTAGCGTGCTAGCTTCTAGACCGCGAGGTTGCGGGTTCGAGTCCCGTGTTGGCATGGGTGTTTGTAAATGTATGTTGGCTTGTCTAATGACGAATGTTTCGGCGCATTATAGCCCTCGTACTGCTGACGGCGCCATATAATCTGAAAACAACCAACCAACCGACTTCTGCATGATTGAAATTTAACTTTGAAGAGTAGTTTCATTTAATAGCGATGTACTAAAAGAAGAATACTATGACTTAGAAATGTTTCCCTTTTCCTGGCAACATCCTGACAAAATACATCCCAATTAGAGGTCGGAAACAGCGATCAAAATAAATATCGATACTATATCGTTGCATAGAAAAAATGCCGGAAAAATATCGATATATCGATACATAATTATTATTTTTTATTTGATTTTCAATTTTGCCAGAAACAAAGTTTTTCGGGGCAAATTTCTACTTTTCATGATTGCTTTTTTGTAAGGTGACTACTTTTGTAACAGAAATGTTTCTATTGCAAAAAAAAAAGTTATATTTTCTGTTAATTAGTGCAATGATTTTAAGAAAAAATTAGGTAATTTTCAATAGCTTTTAAGTGTATGGCAAAATATTAAATATTAGTGCCATTTTAACTGTCTCTCAACCAAGTTCAAACTTAAGTTTTAAAGTTTTTTAAAAGGGAATATAGAAAATCGAAAAAACACATAGAACTACAAAACGATCACCAAAAAACTAAAAATATTTTAAAATATCGATATATCGCTGACTTTTATCTATATTTTTAATATCGATAATTTTTTTGAAATATCGATAAAAATATCGTCGTATCGATATATCGCCAACCTCTAATCCCAATAGTACAGTACGCAACAACAACAACAACAACAAAATCCGAACGATGGCTATATCTAGAATTCTAATTGATGAAATTTAAAACTACAAGTACCGTTGTAAATCGTGGAAGATCTTTATCACTGACCTACCACCACGAAAAAAAACCCTGAACAGGGTTACTGCAAGCAGACTAGTCGACGATAGGAGGGGATAAGAGTATTGTTGCGTGGATGGGTTCGAAAGATTTGAAACCAAAGCAGATCAAAACTTGCAGAAGTTTATTCCACTATAACTCTTCACAGATTCCTTTACAACTCCAGAACTTCTCGTTCTAGTTGACTCAATACAGCTCTTTTCACAACAATAGAGCACAAAACAGCAGTTAAAAATTTGACAACACAACTGCTAAATCGCCGCAAAAGACAATGCAATACAGTTCGCTTTAGAACTACTCACAATGTTCACTGAGACTCAGTAATTCCAGTCAACTAACTGACTAACTTCAGTCAACTAACGGACTCAACAACTAACTCCATCACCCGCTCTCCTGAGCTTTTATAGGGGAAGCGAACATACGTGAATCTTCTAGAGATAGACATTTGGAGAACTTTCCAGATAGTAGTCGAAAAGTCCTATATATGTACATGGGGACCGAAAATGTCGCCAAATGGGCGCAAACTTGGCTCTATCTCGCCAATTTTGCCATTACCATAATGTTAAATGCCCTGCTCCTTGTAAAACTAGCTTCCCAGCGTTACCTCTGTAAAACTCGTTATCAAGCATTGAGACACACATTGCGGGGAAGCAAACTAACGACGAACTATTGCACTGCCTTATGCGAAAAGTACACAAGTTTTCCTATTTACAAAATTAACACTACGAAATATTTACAAATATACGAAAATTCGTAACAGTATATAATCAAAAGCAATATTTGGCAATCTCAGCACACATCATTAGGCGAGGGAATTGTTTCGTCGGTGATGAAGGAAGTAAAAGCTTTTATTTACGACAGTTACACTATTAAATCTTAAACACTTCATAATTAACTTGATAAACATCAAAACTCCTGGTTACTTAAACTCGGAAAATAAAAATAAGTATAAAAAAACCTCCTTCAACAATCTTCTTTAACTGGTTTTATATTTTTATTACTGGGACAGTGGCTATACACTGGAAGTCAATGCGGTCTGCTTAGATTCGAAGATTTTTCCTATCTTGAATATTACAAAATGTTTTGAGAAAAAAACTTACTGTTTTAAAACTAGAATTTATTGCATTTTGTTTAAAACGTAATTCTGAATTTGATGAAAATTATCACTATACAAACTAGAAATTATAACATTTTAAAGAAAACTGAACTTGGAATTAGATGATAATTATAATTTTAACTAAAAAACCTACAGATATTGGAAAAAATTGAGAGATATCAGCAGGTTACTCAATCAATTTAGCTAAAATAAAAATATACAATTCAGCAAAAAGTAAAAATGCACAATTCAGCAAAAATATAAAGATATAGGAAAAATTACGGCCTTAAATATTCATTTAGTTCATGTTCTTTCAAGAATTTATTAAATACTAATCAGATTCAATATTAATAAATGAATCACTTGTAATAGACTGAGGCGACTGCAATTTTTGAACCCCATCGAACATCATTCTGAATTTTTTATAGAAATTGGAGAAAAGTGAGTAGATTACGAATCCACTGGTCTGGCGTGCAAAAATGGCTGAAACTGGTCAAATATCGACATTTAATAAGTTGAACTAAATTCAATTGCCAAATGCGCCATAACTAGACAAATAATATTTTTTATTTTGTAACCTTCACTCTTTAATTTTCAATTAAGAAGGTTGCAGACGATTCAGATATCTGGCGACGGTCTAATTGCATCTATTAAAAGGGAGCCAAGTTGGCAATAAACATTACGTCACTGCTGACGTAACTAATGTCGCCAATTTGGCTTTCTTTTAAAAGATACAAGTTTTCCGAGCTAGAGATCAGAAATCGTTTGCGCTTTTTCTCATTGAAAATCAAAATGAAGTAGGTTGCCAGACGAAAAAGTTTGTTCTCTTTTTGGCAAGTTATGACGTATTTGGCAATCGGATTTTAGTTCAACTCATTCCAAGTCGATTTTTGATCAGTTTCGGCCATTTTTGCCACTGCAGACCAGTGGATTCGTAATCTACTCACTTTTCTCCAATTTCTATAAAAAAATTCAGAATGATGTTCGATGGGGTCCAAAAATTGCAGTCGCCTCTCAGACTATAACGTTCTTGTTTGAACTAAAGTCTGAATCGCTATTCGATAGAGTTATCACGAATTCATCCACGATTTCTTCCATCAGTCCGTCTTTTTTCCAATAAATATTCTCTACTTTTTCAATGTGTTCACAATGTTTCTTCCATTCATCCTGTGTTCATCCGTTGCTAACAATAGTACGAGCTTGATTGAGGGTGCAAAGTCTTTCCGCTTTTAAATGTAGTCATTTTATGATTCAAAATGAGCTGCAAAAGCAAAATAGTTTAAAACAAAGATTGAAGAAGAACAAATACAAATAAATACAAATTTTAAGACCAACAACAGGTTCAAGGCCCAACAGGGTTGGTCGAGTAAATATATATATACACGTATATAGAAATAGAAAGTAATTTGCATACGATAGTTACACGATCATACATACAATATAGCTTAGTTACAGGATCATATACACAATATACAATAGTTACATGATTATACAATACAATATACATAATACAATACAATGTACATGATACAATGCAATATATAAAGTTGACACATCGTTTGACAATCATACTGGAAAAATGCAATATATAATGCAAGCAATATATACAAGCTGACACAATATACAATAGTTACAGGATTATACAATACAATATACATAATACAATAAAATATACATAATACAATGCAATATACATAATACAATACAATACACAAAGTTAACACATCGTTTGACAATCATACTGGAAAAATGCAATACATAATGCAAGCAATATATACAAACTGACACAATATACAATAGTTACAGGTTTATACAATACAATATACATAATACAATACAATACACAAAGTTAACACTTCGTTTGACAATCATACTGGAAAAATGCAATACATAATGCAAGCAATATATACAAACTGACACAATATACAATAGTTACAGGTTTATACAATACAATATACATAATACAATAAAATATACATAATACAATGCAATACACAAAGTTGACACATCGTTTGACAATCATACTGGAAAAATGCAATACATAATGCAAGCAATATATACAAGCTGACACAATATACAATAGTTACAGGTTTATACAATACAATATACATAATACAATAAAAATATACATAATACAATGCAATACACAAAGTTGACACATCGTTTGACAATCATACTGGAAAAATGCAATACATAATGCAAGCAATATATACAAGCTGACACAATATACAATAGTTACAGGTTTATACAATACAATATACATAATACAATAAAATATACATAATACAATAAAATATACATAATACAATGCAATACACAAAGTTGACACATCGTTTGACAATCATACTGGAAAAATGCAATACATAATGCAAGCAATATATACAAACTGACACAATATACAATAGTTACAGGTTTATACAATACAATATACATAATACAATAAAATATACATAATACAATGCAATACACAAAGTTGACATATCGTTTGACAATCATACTGGAAAAATGCAATACATAATGCAAGCAATATATACAAACTGACACAATATACAATAGTTACAGGTTTATACAATACAATATACATAATACAATAAAATATACATAATACAATGCAATACACAAAGTTGACACATCGTTTGACAATCATACTGGAAAAATGCAATACATAATGCAAGCAATATATACAAACTGACACAATATACAATAGTTACAGGTTTATACAATACAATATACAATAAAATATACATAATACAATGCAATACACAAAGTTGACACATCGTTTGACAATCATACTGGAAAAATGCAATACATAATGTGGCGAATATTGGCGAGAAGCTTGGCGAGAGGGGGAGATTGTGCGCCGTTCGCTGCGCAGGTTTGTTATCACTCGCTATTTGGAATGCCTTAAATAAAGATCTTGTAATTGATAACGCATCGATGATTTTGAGTGGTGTCATGTTTCCTTTATAGAAAATGGTGCATCGGCCGGGAAATGTTGTGTTGTTGGGAATTATTGTGTTGTGAGTGATACTAACCACTTTGGATTATTGGCGCATGTTTTCGCTGCATGTTGGGGTGAGTTTTGTTCGGTTTATTTCGTTTTTGGTTGATTCGTGTGTCGGTATTGCGAAAATTGAAGTTGTTCGTTTTTTGATTAAAGGAAAGTAATTAATAAGTTAGAGTGGATTCTAATATTGGTTTTCTGTTTGTGGAGCTGAAATTTGTACTAGATTGCTGCATTTTGGATTAGTATGGTATTGTCATTTTAATATTTGTTTTGCTTGTAAAGTGTTTCGGTTTAAAATGGATGCATCAAATCTGGCTTTATTAGAAAGAACAAAAAAGACTCGTTCTGTCATAAGGTCTATTGTGACAAGGCAAACTAATAAATTGGAATCCGAAATAAATAATTCTGCCGACAAAACAGTAGTACATGAAATATATGTACAGTTAATTTCTAAATTTGAGGAATTAAGTAAACTCGATAAGGAAGTCGAGGGTTTAATAGATATCGATAATCTGAAAGATGAAATATTAACTCGTGAAGAATATAGAGATAAATTTATAATTTGGAAAACCCGCGCTGAGCGTTATATAGAATCGGTTTCGATTCCAAGTTCAGTTAGTATTCAAAATTCGCGGGAAACACAACAGCAAAACGTAACACTTCCTGTAAATAGCCCGTTTCCTTCTGCTTTAACAAATCAATCACGCTTGCCAAAACTTACTTTAGAGTCTTTTTCAGGCAAAGATATAAGTAGTTTCCCTAGTTTTTGGGCTAGATTTAAATCAGCAGTGCATGAAAATTCAAGTTTGAGTGATGTGGACAAGTTTTGCTATTTAAAATCGGTTGTCACATCTGATGCTGAATTGGCAATACGAGGTTTAACGCTGACTTCGGAAAATTATGCCGCAGCCATTAAAATTCTAGAAGATAGATTCGGACGTAAGGAGCTTATAGTTGACTATCATATGAATAGTTTGTTAAATTTGACCCCAGTTCGCAAATCATTTGATGTTATCGCGTTAAGAAATCTGTATGATCAATTGGAATTAAATATTAGGGGACTCGAAACGCTAGGAATATCTCCTAATTCTTATAGTTGTCTTTTGTTTCCGATAATTATGAAAGCTATTCCCCCTAATTTGGCGTTAGAATTCAATCGAATTTATAAAGATAAGCAGTCCCAAATCACTGATTTAACATCATATCTACGCGATGAAGTTCAAAGTCGTGAGCGCACGGACGCTTTAATAAAATCACATGAGTCACAAATCAAAGGCTCACATTCGAATGAATTCTCCGAGAGGGCGCCTAGATTCTTAACCCAGACGCAACAAAAGAGTAATCCGCGATTTTCTTCAAATCATAACAAATCAACTGTGAGCGCTTCTGCAGCCGAACTCCTCACAGCTGCGCATTTTAGTTGTATATTTTGTTCCGAAAATAATACTCATTCATCTGATTTGTGTGAGAATTTATGCGTTCCACAAAAGAGGGATAAGCTTATTAAGGAACGTAGATGTTTTTTATGTTGCAACACTAATTGCCGTGTAAAGGGTTGCAAAGGGATTGTTTGCACTTACTGTCAGGGTCGCCATGCTCGCGCTATTTGCTTCAAGTTAGAAAATTCTAAAAAACAAAATTCGCATTTAGACTTGAAAGAAAACTCTGTCGACGTTAAATCGACGACTTCAAATTCTGTTATGAATAATTGCAGTGGCGTTTTGTTGCAATGTGTTAAGGTAGAAATTATCGGTAGCACTTCATCGGATAAAATATTTTGTCTTTTTGACAATGGATCGGAAAAGACTTTTGTTAAGAAAGATGTATCCCGTAGATTGGGATTAAAAAAAATAGGTTTGGAAAAGCTAAATATTTACTCGTTCGGATCAAAAACTCCTAAAAATCAAACTTGTTCCAAGGTAGAAGTTAGACTAAGGAATGTATTGAATGGGCAGGAGACTGTGATTGAGGCATTGGAAATTGAGGAAATTTCTAAGGCGACACTTAGTCTTCCGAACCCAGAAGTTTGGAAGGAAATGGAATCGAGAGGTGTTAGATTGACGTTTAGTTGTAGTGAATCAACTGGGAGTTGTGAAATTTCGTTGTTAATTGGTTCAGATTTTTATTGGTCCTTAACAAATCAAATAAAAAGACTTGATTCATCATTGGTTGCTGTCGACACCAGTCTGGGATGGTCTCTTCAGGGTAGGTGCGATGAGCAGAGCGATTGTACTTCGGTGCATTTGATTCACAGTGAAGATGAATCTGTTTCGGCTGAGTTAAGAAGGTTTTGGGAGATTGAAAGTTTAGGGATACATGATAAGGATTCGGTGTCTTGGAGTAAGGGAGATGAAGAGGTACTAAGTGAGTTTGATAACTCAATTAGTTTCGTAGATGGTCGATATCGCGTAAGTTTGCCATGGAGACCAGGTATGAGAGAGGCTTTACAAAATAATGAGTTTGTTGCGCGTAAACGCTTTGAGGGGTTGGTTCGTAGATTCAAATGTGATCACGAGTTGTTTTGTGAGTATAAGGATGTAATTGATGATTATGCTAGGGAAGGTATCGTTGAGCGTACTTCTTGTGAATCTTTGTCGAATAGTCAGGGATTTTACCTACCCCATCATGCGGTGATACGTAGCGACAAAACCACAAGTCGGCTTCGAGTCGTTTTCGATGGTTCGGCTCACGAAGATAAAAATTTGTCGTTAAATGAGACTCTATATACTGGACCAAATTTGCATCCCAATATCTTAGAACTGCTTCTGAGATTTCGAGAAAATTCTGTGGCCTTTACAGCTGATGTGAAATCGGCTTTCCTTCAAATTGAATTGGACCTTGCTGATCGAGATTTCACGCGTTTCTTCTGGACTGATAATCTAAACAATAATCCCTACGTCCTAAATTTCACGAGAGTTCTTTTTGGACTTAGGCCTAGTCCATACCTGCTTGCAGCAACTTTAAAACATCATTTCAAAAAATACAAGGAACAGTATCCTCATACATTTAATTTGCTAAACAGCTCTGTGTATGTTGATGACGTCATATCCGGCCGAAATGATGTTCCGGACGCTCTACGTACCTCCATGGAGTGCTTGCAAATATTCAGTGATGCTGGCATGTTACTCCGCAAGTGGCGAACTAACTCGAAGCAACTTTATTTGTTATGGCAACAAGAAAGGGTTGAGCCAGAATTCTCTGAAACTGTTGCTGTTGATCTTAGTCTACCGATTAAGGTTTTAGGACTTTCTTGGGATCCAGAAAGAGATTTGATTTATTTTGATCCGAAAGACTTATTAAAGTTTATGTCTCGTAAAATCGAATCAAAGAGATTTATTCTAAGTGTAGTTGGGCGTATCTTCGACCCTATAGGGATTATCGGCCCATTTGTCATCAAACTGAAACGTGTACTTCAAGATCTTTGGACTCTGGGAGTGGACTGGGACTCGGAACTTCCTCCAAAGCTACGCCACCAGTGGCAGCAGTGGAGTAGCGAAGCTGAGGACTTGACTGAGATAAAGATACCTCGGTACTATTTAGGTAAATTAGAACAAGATGTATCAATGTTTGAGATACACTGTTTCTCCGACGCGAGTAAGACAGCCTACTGTACAGTATTGTACTTGCGTTTTGTTACTCGTAACAATGAAATTGAGACGAGTTTTATTTGCTCGAAGGGTCGTGTAGCACCTTTGAAGTCAATGACAATGCCCCGACTTGAATTGACAGCAGCTTTATTGTCAGCTAGGTTGGCTAAACAGGTATCAACTTGCCTCAGATTCGACGCCAACATTTACTACTGGACAGATTCTCTTATTTCGTACTACTGGATTCGCGGCGATTCTTCAACATTCAAACCTTACGTAAAAAATCGTGTTGAAGAAATCCAAATGCTCTCCGACCCGATCCGATGGGGACACTGTCCAGGAAAGGACAATCCTGCTGATCTCATTTCGCGTGGTACATCTGCTCTCAATTTAGTGCAAAACGAACTGTGGTGGAACGGTCCACCTTGGCTTAGACTACCACCTGACCATTGGCCAAATCTTCATCGTCCAATTTTAGATTCGGAACTTTGTTCTGAAGAATTGGAACTTCGTTCCAGTGTGCATGTGGCAGTTACCCAACCGAAGGAATCTCTTGTCGACATAGAACGATTCAGCAGTCTTAAAAAACTTTTGAGAGTAACCGCATGGATTTTTCGATTCGTGAACAATGTTAAAAACTTAAATAAATCATTGAGCTTGTATCTTACTGCAGATGAGATACAAAATGCTGAATATTTTTGGATCAAATACGTTCAAACCGAATTCTATTCTGCTGAAATATTAGCTTTAAGAAGTAACAAGCAACTTCAGAATAACTCGGAAATAAAGAGTTTAGTGCCTTATTTGGATCAAGACTCTTTGTTACGAATTACTGGACGGTTGCTCGAAGCAGATTCATGCTTTGGTGAAAAGCATCCTGTAATTCTTCCTCGACGCTGTAAATTTACCGAGTTACTTGTGACTAGAGTACATGAAGAAATAGGTCATTGTGGTGTATCTGCAACTTTGACTCAACTTCGAAAACATTATTGGGTACCTAAAATCCGTCAATTAGTTAAAACGGTCATTCGCAACTGTCTCATTTGCAAAAAATATAATGCCAAACCAGCTGATCAACTGAGTGGTCAGTTGCCACGAGATAGAATTTCCCGATCTCCTCCTTTTCAAATAGTAGGTGTTGATTTTACAGGTGCAATCCTTGTAAAGAACAGTAAAGATACTCAAAAATCTTACGTCGCTTTGTTTACGTGTGCTGTAACACGAGCCGTTCATTTGGAACTAGTATCGGACATGTCCACAAGGTGTTTTTTACTTGCTTTTCGAAGGTTCCTTGCACGAAGAAGTAATTGCCAAGTGATTTACTCCGACAATGCTCATACATTTAAAGCGGCTCAAAGAGAGTTAACGTATTTCACTAACATCTTGAAAGACAGCAAGTTACAAAATTTCGTCGCAGACAAAGGTATCCGCTGGAAATTCATAGTTGAACGTGCCCCTTGGTGGGGTGGCTTCTACGAACGCCTTGTTAAGACTGTAAAGGAACCACTGCGTAAAATACTTGGCAAGGCACTTGTGACATTTGAAGAACTTTCAACGATTCTCTCAGAGGTTGAAGTCATCGTCAACAATCGATCTCTAACCTATGTAGAGAATGACCCAGGGGAGCCAGAACCTCTCACGCCGGCTCACTTTCTCGAATTAGGTTATGGTGATTCCAAATACCCTGTACATTTCATCGAACTGATTGACTCTACATCGGCCAAGCAATCATACCAAAGGAGAAAGACTTACCAGACACTCCTTTTGAAACAAATTTGGAGACGCTGGAAAGAACAGTATTTACTCCAATTAAAGACTGTTAATAACTTTAAATCCCCATCTCTTCGTAAAAACTTGCAATTAAATGATGTGGTGATTGTTGAAGGGAATGTTAAGTCAAAATTATTGTGGGAACTTGGGGTAATCAAAGAGATATATATTGGAAGAGACAATAATGTTAGATCTTGTTTAGTTAAAACTTCTAAAGGTCTCTTCAGAAAACCAATTCAATTGCTTTATCCTTTAGAAATTACATGATGTTCTTAAACTAATTTGTTCTTATTTTTCACATTTATGTTAATGAAGAGTACATTATTAATTAATTTTAAAATTTATTTGTTGCAAGGTCTTTAAGTATGTATCTTAATTGTTTATTTTCATTTGATTGTTTATTTCATTGCTTTGATTTGCATTATATGTTTAATTGGGTGAACATTCTGTTCACCGGTGGGGTGTGTGGCGAATATTGGCGAGAAGCTTGGCGAGAGGGGGAGATTGTGCGCCGTTCGCTGCGCAGGTTTCTTATCACTCGCTATTTGGAATGCCTTAAATAAAGATCTTGTAATTGATAACGCATCGATGATTTTGAGTGGTGTCATGTTTCCTTTATACATAATGCAAGCAATATATACAAACTGACACAATATACAATAGTTACAGGTTTATACAATACAATATACATAATACAATAAAATATACATAATACAATGCAATACACAAAGTTGACACAGCGTTTGACAATCATACTGGAAAAATGCAATACATAATGCAAGCAATATATACAAACTGACACAATATACAATAGTTACAGGTTTATACAATACAATATACATAATACAATAAAATATACATAATACAATGCAATACACAAAGTTGACACATCGTTTGACAATCATACTGGAAAAATGCAATACATAATGCAAGCTGACAAATTTTATAAAAACCAACAGTACGCAAACATAAGTAACCAAATATGGTAACAAAATAACCTAAATTAAATACTTACCTAGCCAGTGTAATCCAATTATTAGCGTCTTGCATCGTCCAAAGATAAAGTGAAATGTGACTTTCATCTGCTCCAAATATAATACAGTGCTTCCGGTCACCCCTAAAATGCAATAGAATGACCGGTTTCCATAACTACCGCCATAAGCTTGTCTGATGTCTAGTAGTCCGAGACACAACTGCAATTTTTGGACCCCATCGAACATCATTTTGAATTTTTTATAGAAATTGGAGAAAAATGAGTAGATTACGAATCCACTGGTCTGCAGCGGCAAAAATGGCCGAAACTGATCAAAAATTGAATTGGAATGTGTTGAACTAAAATCCGATTGCCAAATAAGTCATAACTTGCCAAAAATAGAACAAACTTATTCGTCTGGTAACCCACTTCATTTTGATTTTCAATGAGAAAAAGAGCAAACGATTTCTGATCTCCGACTCGGGAAAACTTGTATCGTTTAAAAGTAAGTCAAATTATCTTCATCAGTTACGTCATCAGTGACGTAATGTTTATTGCCAATTTGCCTCATTTGTGAAAGATGCTAGTAAGCCATAGCTACCCATCCGAATCGTCTGCAACCTTCTTAATTGAAAATTAAAAAGTGAAGGTTACCAAAAAATTTAAAAAAAATGCTCATTATTTGGCAAGTTATGGCGCATTTGGCATTGGATTATTAAAAGTTATTAACAGTCGATTTTTGACCGGTTTCGGCCATTTTTGCAGCGGCAGACCAGTGGATTATTAATCTACTCACTTTTCTCCAAACTCTATAAAAAATTCAGAATGATGATCGATGGGGTACAAAATTTGCAGTCGCCTCTCAGTCTATGGGGTTTTCCTCGTCGCAGAAGGGCAGTAATTATATATTTTATACTTTCAATTACTCATATGTATATATAAGGTAATAAAATAATAGTATTCGGTTTAAAAAAAAAAATTATCTCATATATATATATATATATATATATATATATATATATATATATATATATATATATATATATATATATATATATATATATATATATATATATATATATATATTGCAGTTCTCCACGTTTTGGAACATCCTGATTTCAAAAAAGTGATCAAGAAAAAATTTCTGTATGTGCGTCTGTGGTCAGCATAACCAGTGGTAGAAGTGGTGAAAAAAAGTGGGAGGGACGCCCAAAATTTGGTGACAAGTGCATCCCCCCATCTCCTTCTCTCATCTTCAACGATACATTTTATAAATTCGAAACTTATAATAAAAATATCAACTAGTAAAGAAATAATTTATGCTTCCTAACACTAACATTGAACAAGGGTTCAAAATTTATTGCTTTCTTAATGAATATTCTGCGAATTAGTTTGTTTACTTGGAAGTAAGAGATAAAGTCAAGTAATAATTCAATGCTATATACATAACTGTTTATTTAGATTAAATAATACTTATAAATGTGCATACTTTCATGAAATTAAATTAATAGAGAATTAAAAAAAATATCCTGTCTTTATATGAAACAAGAATATAAATTTAACTTAAATGAAAATTCCTCCAAAGTTAAAAGTTGACCAAGTGTAACTGTATTTGTAAGTAAAAATACTAATATCTTTATACAAAGTAGTACAATAAATTTTTATAATAATATGATGTATATACCATAAATAGTTTTCAAGTTTTAAAATGTAAAAATAAATCACTTTTTCACAGTGTCACTACATTTAAAGGTTAATGTTGTTTTTCATTAGTTGTTTTTGGGCGGATTGAATGCTTTTGAAAGTGTGGGGGGGGGGATGGATTTCAATAGTTTTAGAAGTGGGAAGACGCATAGGTATTTTATTGAAAAGTGGGGGGACGCGTCACCCCGCGTCTACCCACACTTCTAGCACTGAGCATAACTCCCTAACAAATTGACCTACGATGTTCAAATTTGGTTTGCGGATAGGTGGTGGCCATGGGACCTAACATTAATATTTTCGTCGAAATCGCGCATGCGCATGAGCTAGGTAGCTGCCATTGAAAAAATTTATGTTTTTAAATTATTGCTAAGAAACGGCTCTAACGATTTTGGTCAAAATCGCTGTGGTAATGCCTCTTAAGGTGTTCTAAACAACCCTACCTCCAAAATTCCCTTAAGAATGCTTTAATGTAGTATTAAGTTGAAAAACGAATGCCTTCAACTCCGATTTCTCTTTCCTTGAATATAGCTCATCAACAGGCCTGGGCAATGTTAACATTTCTGTATCGCGATATATCGGGAAGCAAACGTCACGATGTCACGATACATAGCAACGTTAACTATATATATATATATATATTTTAAATACTATAAAACAACGTTTTCTTAACACGCTGTATAGCTGAAAGTTATTCTTACTTACCTTTGTAACATTTTATTACATTCATGTATGGAAGTTTATTTTGAATAACATGAGCAGCGACCGAATTATTTTCAGGGGTATACACAAGCACGTAAGGGGGAATAAGCCGGTGATTTTTTTTTAAAAAAATTTTGTATTTAATATGGATTTTTCAATTTCTCTATCTCAATGAAATTTTACTTTGTTATTATCCAGGGAAGGAGGTGATGTGGGGAGAGGGGAGAGACAAGTGCACTTCCTGGCGGTGCACATGGTACTTTAGTTATTGAATATTCTTAATTATTAAATCAAAAACATACTTTATAATGAATATTTTATTACTTACTACATACAATATAACTATTAAACAATAAAAATAAAATTAATTCATAACATTTAAAATTCTAATGATCTTTATTTTGTGCCAAAAAAATCTGCAATTCCGCATTTTTAAGAAGCAATGTTGGATTGAGTAATTAATCTTATAGAAATAAACTTTATTCAAATTGTGCAAACTGAAAAAAAAATATATAAAACATTTATTTACTTACGAGTCAGAAGAGAAAATCCTTCAACGTAAATGGAAAAAAAAATATTTAAGCAATCAAACTAGAGAAACAACTGTGATCAGTCCATGCTTTAGCTCATATTGACTTTGGTTGAGAAAAATGCTCATTATTTGGCTAGTTATGGCGCATTTGGTGATTGGATTTAGTTTAACTTATTAAAAGTCGATTTTGACCAGTTTCGGCCATTTTTGCTTCGGCAGACCAGTGGATTCGTAATCTACTCACTTTTTCCTATTTCTATGAAAAATTCAGAATGATGTTCGATGGGAAAAAAATTGCAGTCGCCTCTCAATCTAAGTGGTCCGGTGTCCTTCCCCACTTAATGTTCGGGTAAGCGCAGGAAAGTCATTGTCTGCTCCCCCTACTTGTATAAAAATAAATATATGCTGATGTTGTTCAGTTGTATTGATGCTTATTAAAACTCAAAAAAACTTTGTAATGGACTTGGAGTTTAGGCCCAGGATAAACTGTTCATCGGCCCTCAGCCGATAATTTGTTTTTTACGATTTTGATTTTTTTTCTTATGTCCTGCCATTTTTCTCTTCTTCGCGTGTATTCAGATAAAATTTTAGGTCATTCTGGAAGTGGTTCTTTTTGTACAGCATTTTGAAAGTTTAGTTTTAATTAAAAAAACCATAAACGTCAATAGAGGAATTTCTTTAAAAAAAAACAAAAAAAAAACGCTTTATAAATGGTTATGTCGTTGTTGATTTTAATTAGCTTATTAGAAACACCTGTGCCAAACTACAGCCCACTAAAAAACTTTGTAATGGACTTGGAGTTTAGGCCAAAGATAAACTGTTCATCGGCCCTCAGCCGATAATTTGTTTTTTACGATTTTGATTTTTTTCTTATGTCCTGCCATTTCTCTCTTCTTCGCGTGTATTCAGGTAAAATTTTAGGTCATTCTGGAAGTGGTTCTTTTTGTACAGCATTTTGAAAGTTTAAAAGTAAGTTCATGGAATGTGTGGGAATTAGTGATAAATAAGACTAAATACCTTTTATGTACAGAGAGATAAAAATGGCATTTAGAAATAATAATTAAATAAAGTAGAGAAAAGTTATATTATAAGAAATTAAGACTTGAGAAATATTGCACATATATTTAAGAAACTGTATGTTCATTACTTGTATTTTTGTTGATAATGTTCAAAGTTATAAATTTATTTTTGTTTCCAGTTACCTTAATTCATAGACTGTGGTTTCTTGGTAAAACCACTTTTGTCTGAAATGTTACCCGGTTTAGGTGGTAGAAGAACAAGCCATAATCGGGTCATTTTACCATTTTAATTTCAGAGATTAAGCGAAATCGATAAGCATAGTTGAAATTATATTCAGGTTACAAAAATAAAAGCCACAGAAATGTCAGAAGCGTAACGACATCGAATTACTCAGAAATTCGATTGCCGCAGTTTGCCTAACTTTCTAATCAAAATAATAATAATAATAAAAAAAAAATAAAAAAATAAAAACTAATGCCGGATTTCCCTTCCAAACGTTCGCAATTACATTTTCACCTTTTATTTTGGTCACCAGAGAGGAATATATTTCATCCACTGGTTAAAATGAAACGATTTCAAAATGGGGCTTTTTATTTTAATTATGTCTTCCATTTCTTTAACTCCTCCTCTCTTTGTTTCCTTAACCCCTGCCAGATTCATTCCAAAGAAGCAAACGATCCATCTCAGCAGATGGTTCTTTTTTTAAAAAAACGGAAAGAGAAACAAGAATGGTTGCTATGGAAACGTGACGTCATTTTCTAGATGCATCTCCGACCGGCCAAGAGATGCCGGTTTTTCTTCATTCATGATTTTTGAGCCAATGCGGATGGTTCCACATTGTTAAATCAGAAACTAAAGGTTGACTGAATGACAGAAAGCATACTAGCTAGAAAGTTCGTGAAAAGTTGGACTATCATGGGATTACTTCCGATTGGTGGAAAAAAAGAACAGTGATGAGTGAGTAGTTTATGTTGGTTCACACTAGCGACATGTTTTGTAAAGTTTTGTTTCAGTAATTAGTCAATGTTTAGTTCTTAACTCTGATTCTTTGCTAATTATCCTAAAATATAAACGGAGAATTCAAATAGTATGGTTTTATATGGGTCTTATTTCCAATTGAGACTGGAATGATGCATAAAACAGATATGTTAATCTTTTCATAGAATACACCCAAGATTATAATATATTACCATGAAATATGTGTGAAATTTATCCTAGTAATTGTTTATCAGCTTCAATTGTAAACCATAAAATTGAGAAACGCGAAATGAATCGAAAAAAACTTTGTTTTGTAACTTTGCAGCATTAAGTGGTTTTTTCAATGAAATTTGGAAGTTGATAAGTATGGTTGTGTAACTTATTTTATTGCACAGTCGTTAAATCTCTCTTTCTCTCTCTTTAATATTTAGTTTACGCAAATTTAAAGTGTCCCTCTGCAATGTTTTACAACAGTTTGTTATAGAGTAAATTGAATTGACACAATGTAAAGTGTTTTACAACAATTAATTAATTTTTCGACAAATTAAAAAGCACTGGTTAGATGTGGTTGGAAAGTGTGTAAATCATATCGTTCTGATTGTGATTGAAGAAAAATTGCAGAACATAAAATCTGAAGAACCCAACAAATATCTGCTGCATATTTGAAAAGTTGATAAATATGATTGCGTAACTCATTCTTTTGCATATTGTCGATTGCCTCTCTCTTTTTTGTTTTAGAGTAAATTGGATTGACTAAATTTATAATGTTAGCGATGGATTTTGTTTTTCAGCTAATGAAAAACTTTGGTTAAAATTTGTAGGAAAATTTAAAAGTCAAAGCTATCCGATTGTGATTGAAAAAATTTCCACAACATAAGTCTGTAGCCCAACAAATATTTGCTGTATAATTGGCAAGTTGATGAATATGTGTAACTTATTTTATTGCATATTGTTAACGGATTCTCTCCCTACTCTTTGAATTATCACCCTAATATTTGAATTCTGTCCCTAATACTTAGTCTTCTTCACAAATCTAAAGCATTCCACGACGATGTTTTACAAAAATTTGTTTGAAAGCAAATTAAATTGTCTAAATTGAACTGTCCACAATGAAAACTTGTTTCAATAGATAAAAAATAGATGGCTAAAAGTGATTGCAAAAGTTGCATTTCCTGACAGTGAATGGGAAAAATTGAAAAAAATTGCAGAACATTAAACTTGTAGATCACTACAACTAGTTACTGCATTACTTCTAGTCTTTAATTTTTTCCACAACTTCATAAGTTAATATATTTTCAGGATTTTAACTCTTTAACCCTATCTGCAGCTTATTTGGAAAATGAGTTTACAGCATACATGTATCATCATTTAGTCTTAAAATTAATTTTTACAATCAATCACAATATTTATAAAAATGTTAACTGAAAACTTCTTCCCTGTTACTAGAGACAAATCTTGTTGAATATTTTTATTCGAATGTTTCAGAAAAAGTATGGAGAAGTACTTGCGCAAAATTATGATCTTTAATTTATTGCTGGAATAAAAATTTTCAATTATTATAGATTATTATTTTTATTAATACCCAAAAATATCTTTGGTACTGAAATATATACTATGTAAGAAATCGTTGAAAATGTATCACTGGTTAATTGAAACCTGTTATTTGTAATGTAATGCATTTTAGTTTATTTTATAGTTGGTTTGATATTGATGCGTTTTAGTTCCATAGCTTAAAATATTTTGCATTATTGTTATATGCATTTTCAATCTGGTTTTTAAGTATGAGATTACAATATTCTTTTTACTTAAAAACTTTATTCTAAAAAAGAACTGTATTCTAAATAAGACTATATTTTAATTTATATTGTAAAATACAACTGCATTCTAAATAAGCTATATTCTTAACTATAATAAATAAAAAGCTATAACATATAAACCTGATTTTTTGTATGATTTTCAAAGAACCTAGAAGTTAGATTAACTTTCTTATACTTCGGGTATGAAAGTTAGCTCAAAGCAGAGCATTTGCCATTATGTCCTACTGATGATAATAAGGGAATAATTTATATCGTTTTTTAAATTTATTCTTTCCTATTTAAATTATCTATAATATTTTCATGACAGCAAGCACCTTATGTTAAAAAAAATATTAAAAACGATTTGGTAAACTTAATAACTATACATTTATGAAAAATGCCTAAATTAATTTTAGAAGTTTTACATTTTACAATTATAAATAGTGTTTCTTTTATTATATTTTAAATTCTTGATTAACTAAGCTATTGAGGGACATTGATATTCGGAATCTTATAATGACACAATTTAGTAAGACATCTTTAATTCAATATCTTTAATTCGAAAATACTAAGTTATATGGTTCAATACCAATAAGAATGTATATTTAGTATAAATGCATAGTAGGGAGCTGACGAGGTAGCTCATTTGATATTCGTCAGTCTTTAGTCAGTCAAACGACAATTTCTACAACAGATGGAAGCGAATATTCTCATTAAATTAGCTTTGCTAAGAACAATTTTGCTCCATTATAAACCTAAGTATAAGATGGAAGCGAATATTCTCATTAAATTAGCTTTGTTAAGAACGATTTTGCTCCATTATAAACCTAAGTATAAGATGGAAGCGAATATTCTCATTAAATTAGCTTTCTTAAGAACGAATTTGCTCCATTATAAACCTAAGTATAAGATGGAAGCAAATATTCTCACTAAATTAGCTTTGTTAAGAACGAATTTGCTCCATTATAAACCTAAGTATAGTTAGTTCATACACAGGGTTCCCACGGTCATTGAAAGTCATTAAAAGTGCTTAATATTTTTGAAATTGTTTTCAAGGACTTGAAAATCCTTGAAAATGCTTAGAGGTCCTTAAAAGTCCTTATTTTTTGTAGATATTGTGTGGCCAACTGCAAAATTTATGAAAATACAATTCGGACTGCTATCCCCGCGTGACCGCCCTTATTTGCACCGTATCCGAATTTTCCGACATATTTGTATTACGCATCCACCAACTTGTAACTTTTTTGGTAGAATATACTTTATTAAAAATTTATATATAGACATGATGCCTGAAAACAAATTTTCAAAAGGTCCTTAAAAATATTAATTAGGTCCTTAAAAGTCATTGAAAAGTCATTAATTTTCAGTTTGTGATTTGAGTGGGAGCCCTGATACAACTCAAGTCAAAGAGCATCAATTTTGTAATAAATACATTATTTTTCACATCAATTCCATTAATCATTTCTGAATAAATTAACCAATAATCGTTTTCTCGAAATCAAAGATTAACATCTCTAAGTACAGCCAGTTATAAATCCAACTTGCATAAATATTTACCAGTATGGTCCGATTCCAATTAAAGCAATCGATTTCCATAGCAACAGTCTGGGCGCTTGCTATGTTAAGAAGAAATCAATATAAACTCGCTCCAGTTCTTATAGCAATTGTTCATCACTTGTAGGTGCCAGGTTTAACAGAAGTTTAAGAATCTGAAGATACGGAAAAATATGCAGTCAGGCGCGGAACCTAGGGCAGAGTTTTTAGTGTCAGACCCCCCCCCCCCCCTAGAACCATTAACAGCCCGATATTTTCTTATGAATAAATAATAAACTCAGATATCGTAAATAATTTCAAAAGAATAAATTTTTAATTTACTATCATTCAAAAAGAGTAAACCTACCGTATCGAACTGAAGTAGCTATATTAGGTCCAATAACTTTGAAATATTTAACCTTTAGTAAATTTCATATAACACAAAAAAAATAAAATCATAATACATTATTTTTTATCTACTTAGGCCTAATACATTTCAAAATTACATTTAAAAAATTTACATGTAACTGATGTTTTCGTTTTAAAAATGTTGCTATAGTGTTTCAGTGCTACATGGCCCTTAATATTGGTATTAGTCCGCTCGCCTAAATTTATTACTCTAGTTAAATTTAACTATATAAATTTCAAATTAATCTATTATCTAGATAATATGTATAATACGGTATCTACATAAAATGTAGTACCATGTTGGGGTGTTCTGTATAAATTAAATACTGGACAAAAACCCTTTTAATATTTTGTCATAAGTAGGTGACAGATTAAGAAACTCCAAAAATATTGATGACATGTGAAAAATATGGGTTGAGAAAGTTCGGCTTAGAGTTTGATTATTTTTAGAAAAATTACGGGGAAAAATTTAGGGCTTGAGTGAAAATCCCTTCCACAGACATTTTATGGTTGCACCCCTGGA
This sequence comes from Linyphia triangularis, assembly GCA_963978545.1. Taxonomy (NCBI): domain Eukaryota; kingdom Metazoa; phylum Arthropoda; class Arachnida; order Araneae; family Linyphiidae; genus Linyphia; species Linyphia triangularis. The sequence continues at coordinate 106,924,762 of OZ021724.1, forward strand.
TGTAGTTAACATTGAAAATCATAAATTTATTTATTGATGGTTTGGGTAGAATTTCAATGGTAACCCTAGGTTTGGTAATGAACATTTATTTGTTTTCTCTATTAAGTCTGTTACCAGGTAAGTTGAGTTTATCTTTACCAATCGAATCAATTTTTTTAGTACAAATACTTTCTGCTCACAAACTTTCAGTATTAATTTTTAATTGTTTATTTAAAAGAATATCTGGTGAAAAGTAGGTAGGTATAGTAAATAGGTCTAGTACTGGTTTCTTGATGTTTTTCTGAGATTGTATTTGACATTAATTTAAATAAATTGTGAATACGAATTTTATGAGCCTTTACGTAACTTCTTCTCATTTAGAACAGACAGAGCAATTATCGTCCTGATTATGCTGCAAGAAGTCCTAATTAAGCTCGACAATTCGAAGGAATTTGTATTTGTCTGCTCATAAATACGCCCTGCTATGTGGTTTTATTACTTTTCGTAATGGAACAAAGAGCTCTTGTATTCTGAAACTAAAAGTCACACTTCAAATTGAAAGAATAATTGCAACTTTATGTAGGCTTCTTTCAGAGGAAAGCCGACTGTGATCGATACGTCCTCCTTTGCGTTTTTTGGTTCACATGCATGGTAGATGTTAGAGCTGGCCTGTTGGTCTACCATAAATTTTACTCGGCAGAGGTTGAGCGCTCGACATGCAAACGACGAACCGAATTATTCACCGGTGGTATATACAATAACGAAAGAACCCTTTTTGCATAATAACTCAAGAGCAGCACGTGGTGCGGATTTCCTTTCGTGATTTTTTCCGAGAATAGTTCTGCCAGCTGCTCTTAACCGGTTTGAGATGGTTTTCTCTCGCCGAAATACTGTTGGGGAAGAAGAGGTGGTTTAATTAGGGTGTATGCAATTACCCGTATGAAAATAAAGGTGCTGCCGTACCTGATGCAGGGTTGTACCAAACAGGTGGTGGCGGAATTTAGTTTTTTCTTTTTTTCCTGTTGGAGAAAGGGCGTAAGTGTAAATTTGAAAATGCCTCAAAGTAAGGTAAGAAATTGTAATAATACAGTCCGATTTTATTGGAGGATTTATTTTAAAAGGTATGGGAGTTTTAATTTTGAAATGGTCGTTACAAATATGTTCCTGAGGATAAATGACTTTGGTGCGAAAATATCCAAGACTCTGCTTCTCAATTTAACCAAAGGCATCATTGACGGGATACATGCTATTTCAGAAGAGCTATGTAATTAATGAATATAACTATATAAGTACACTCACCAAATAGATTATATTAGTTTGAATATGTAAGCTATTCGAAAGAGTGGGAATTACTTACATCTAAGAAGTCATGTTCAGAAGAAAAGTCCTTCTCTCCGACAGAAAGTTTTAATTTGACTTTCATAACATATTGTATCAGAACACGTTTTATAACATTGGTATCAGCAACATTTGAATATACGTTTCTAAATAAAGATACGGCACGTTTATTATTAAAATCGTTATAATGAACTTGCCGTAATCCAATCGGACTGAAACTTGGCAGATAGATTCGATATCGATGACAATGTATTCTATCAAATTTGGGGTCTGTCACTCTCACTAAAAGGTAGCTCTTACACACGCTTCTAAAATTGCTTCGGAATACTAATACATCCATTTAACCAATCATTTGTTGAAACTTTCTCCTGTTGCCAAAATTGTTTTAATCAAAATAAATAGAAGATAATTGAACCTGATGAATGCGTAAATTCATTATGGAGGGAATTTCAGTCAATTCAACTTTGTGTTGCGTAGCAACGCTATAAGAGAAATAATTTTTTTAAATTGTCACCAAAATCTTTTTTAATCAAAATAAATAAAAGATTTGTATTTTTAACTTATCAACTTTCGTAGATCGTTGACTCGTTATAGATGACAATGTGTTCAATGAAGTTGTTTTTTTTGTCGGGGATGTCGGAAAAAGTTAGTAAATAGTTCGGAAACGATCTTTTGTTTTTAGTGGTCAAGCACTATGAAAATTCGATCCGAGCTTTGTAAGTTGCAATTGTACTTAAAAATTGGCAATGCATTTAAGGAATTTATTTTAAAAAATTTGTTTTTATGGTTTATATTATTAACAGCCATATCGTCAAATTTGTGCAGCTTTTGCTTCCACCTTTGGTAACTCTTTGACACCCAGTCTCCCCTCCACATCTGAGAATTATGGATGAAAGCATCAGTAAATGAAATTGAAGATAAAATTTCAATTTTATATCTGAACCTGTTATTTAAGAAGCCACACTACTCAATAACTATCAATTTTAGGAAATCGAGAAATACCGTTCCTGTCGATTAGGTCAATTAAATAAATGTAAATTTCTAATAACCACCAACCACTGGTTACTACATGTAAACCAGTGTTTCTCAACCTTAATTTGTCTCCATGGTGCACTATACCTCTAAACAACAGTACTTTTGAGCCTTGAGTGTACTCTTTAGGATGTATCCTTCCGCGTAAAACACAATAAACACAAAAAACAGCTGGGCCAGCACTGGTTGACTGACTGTGGCCATCACCTAAACTACTGGGCCATCAGCGGATGACCATTTCAGTGTATAAAAGAGACCGTCTGGCCTGCACTAGGGCCAGCAATCATTTAACTGATGTTACTAGCATCATTTAAACAGTGTACCAGAATCGGCTTGCCTAAAAAATTGGCTTGCCACTTGCGAGACAGCACTGGCTTAGTTGAAGCTAACCTTATTCAAATGACGATGCAAACTATCGTGAATTAGATAAGATAAAAACAAAACTAACAGCCAAGAAAATGTGTCCTTACCTAAAACTAACACTTCTTAAAGATTAATTGGAAACAGAAACAAAGATAATATTATTTACCTTGTCAATTCCATCGTAACTGAATTTCAATCGGTATTGCGTCTTCGATACGTTCTCCTTAAACAGTTCAACATGGCGTCCATAAACAAGCGTAGTTCGCGCATGCGCGAAAGGCATCTCTGCCATTCTGCTTCTGGACCAGCGAGCATATTTAATGGACTATATCTGGAAACTCACTGCTGGTTCGTTGAAGTATGCCAGCAAATAAACAAAATGATGGCAAGCCAGCAATGAGCCTACATTCAGTCGTTGTTAGCAAACAGCTGCCTACTCTTAGGCACCACTGCCAGCATCCAACCGTAAAGCGTCCAGCATTAATGTTTTTACTGGGAAGACATAGTTCCGGAGAAATAGCAACTTTTATAGTAATATTGATAACCTGATCACATAGTTTTGTAATACACTTAAATATATGTTGATAACAAAAAGAAAATAAGTACTTTTTAAGTTTAAATTTTAATTATCAATTTTCTTTTTTTAAACACGGATACTATGAGAATTTTAACGAATCGGCCACACATCGCTCCAATCAGGGCGTAGTAAACCGGTTCACACATCGTTGTCGCATATGCAGTGATCTCAAATAAGACTGTCTCAATGTATTCAAAGAGGACTTCGTAACTTTGAGTTTGCAAAATTAGTGCCATGATTGAAACGTGGCAACAAATTGTTGAACAATTTCAATATAGCGGAAGGAGTTTACGATTTGCTCCATGAAAATGGCGCTATGGTCCCTTTACTACACAGTGCAGTCCAACCGGTTACTTTTGCAGAATACAGTGGTTTTGCAACACGCAAACGTGTTTTCGCTGCCCTATAGTCACCAGTTTGTTTATGGACAAATCAGTCTGAAAGAAATGGTCTTCATCGATAAACCATATGACCTGGAGTTTGACTCAATTGACAATTTCCTTTTAACTATGTCACACAATCATGTTAAAATTAAAAATAGTGTTCGCCCCGCATCAGAGCCGTCATTAATTATGATCCCATTCTGGAGCAGAAGATCAAGAGACCCAGGACAGTTCATCACGCTCCGTCATGGTGAATCGTCACGAGCTTTTAGAATTTAAATTCACCAAACAACGGATGCAATATTTCATGATTGTATTTTTGTTTTATTAAGCTTGGCGTCCACTATAGTTGAGCAGTGCAGAGCAGTGCAAAGCGGACTGGACTAGAGCCAATTACAAGGCTGCCAACGTCTACTGTAGCACGAGGCTCGTGCTACAATGGACGTTGACAGACTTGTAATTTGGCTCTAATCCACTCCGCACTGCTCTGCACTGCTCAACTATAATGGACGCCAAGCTTTAATTTATATTTTCTTTAAGATATTGGCCATGCAAGTTTGGGACCTGTGCCTTTTTTACTTTAAAATGCACTTTTTTTTCTTTTTTTTTAAACGTAATTTATTGTTACAGCGATGACAAATGTATCCTATCCTTTTATGAGCATCTGTTTAACATTCTCCTCCCTCCTCTACACGTTCTTTGCTCTGGCAAGCGCTCAGTGTCATATTTCCTTTTTCTGTCTTATTCCCCATTGGGAACCATCATAAATGAAGTAGTAATGACCAACCCCTCAGGCAAGCATTACATAGCTTATTTATGATCTAAGATAAACCATATGTAGCCCTCATTAAATTTACTTCCATTAATGAATTTGGTGTATTAAGAAACATATACCAATCACTTCTTAAAAGATGGTCCAGAGTGGGTGATAGGGCTGGTACGGCAATCTTGAAACGTATGTGTAAACTTTCCGAAAAGCGAGATATTTACCTGCAGTGGATCCCGTCCCATGTAGGTCTTTATGGCAATGAGATCCCTGACTCGCTGGCAAAACTTGGCACACATAAACCCCTGCCAGATAACTTGGTACTTACTTCCTCGGAAATTCACTCCATTAGAAAGAAACGAGTACAGCTGGATTGGATTGTTCCCCCGGTGCACACCTGGTACTCTGGGCAGAGCTCTCTGCTCTTTTTTCTCAGAGCTCTCTGCCCATCAACGACTGATTTTTTTCTATTCCATGCACAAGAAAGGACAATGTAATGTCTATCAAATAGTACCGATTATTTCGCCATACTGCCATTATTATTATTATTTTTATTTATTTTTTTACCCATGTAGAAATTATTGCCAAAAATATCGCCAAACTGGCCATTTTCATTTATATGAGTAATAATATGAAAATGGTAACTAACACCATATCAAATTTTAATGCAATGACCAATATTATGAAGTAATTGAAAGTTGTGCGATGTTCCACACCCATAGTTTTAAAATTCGTGTTAACTTTTTTAAATACTTAATTTTTACATAGAGAAATAACCTTATCCAGTCACCCAACAATCAACGAACAGACTTCGTAAAAATGAACTTCATAGTCCCAATGGGTATCAAAGTACTTAAAAAATTATTTACCTACTTAAATTATTACCCTTTATTTTCTGACGGGGCCTATAAGTCCCGTCAGAAAATAAAGGGTTGAAGGGACTTGGTACCCTTCAAACTTTTTTTTTTATTTAAGCCTTTAAAACTGTAATTTTTACATATTTGGAAGTGTTACTAAGTAAAAACTAAATTTTATTTAAAAACAAAGTTCACATAGTTCTCTAAATTTTCAAATTTTTATTTTTTTTCTAAAGTTCATAAAATTTCAAATTCTATCTTCTTTTTAATTTTTCAATATTTTTTCTTGATTTTTAACAAAAAAAAATTCCCTAATAATATACTCTAACTTTTTAGGCATCGGATTTTGAATAAGTAAAAAAGTTTTCTAGAAAAACGATAATTACTGTATCTATATGTAAATTAAAGTGTAAAAATCGGGTAATTTTCAACATTTAAATTTGTAAAAAAAAACTATTTTATTCGAAAATCTATGCCTATTTTTGTCAAATAGATATTGAAAATGGCACACAAATAATTGCAAGTCATTTCATTAATATTTGATGCAGTTTTAGCATTTTGAGTAAGGTAGGAATTTCAAAAATCATGAACTGAGAAAAATGCGTTCGAAATATCGAAGGAGCTATTGCACCAATGCTAAATTCTCCATAAAAATATTGTTTTCTGCAATTGCAATCACCGAATCTGCTCAAAAAACTTACCAGAATAAGGAGAAGGTTTCAAAGATAATAAACACGCAAAAAATAGAAAATTGATAATTTTATTATGTTTTGAAAAAAAAAAAACCAAGGGATACCAAGTCCCCTTAAGAAATTAATCTGCAAGTTATGCTCATTAAAAAAAAAATTTATACATTTTTTAAGTGTGGAAGTGTAAAAGTGTTAAGATCTGACAATGCATCAAACCGGGGCTGCCGCGAGATGGCGCTTTCTTTCCCTAAGCTTAAGGAAAGAAAGCGCCATCTCGCGCGGCCCCGATCAAACCCATTTTTTTTTTTCGAATTATTGCATCTATGTATATTTTAATAATATATTTTGTTATTATCGCGCCCACCTTTGCATGGACGTCGTTAGGTAGGTGCAATGAGGTGCACTTGCACCCTCTGGCTTTTGAAAAGTCACGTCATTTTTTAATTCTCATAAAGAAAAATTTTACTAAGTTGGTACACAACATGGCGCAAAAACTTGTCCCCAAAATATTTTTTATTACTGAAATATTTTACCGAAACCATAATAATGTTCTTTTAAACATTAAACGTTACTTAATAATGTCGTTTTCCACTTAAAGCAACTAAATTTTTGAGTTCGAAAAGAATTCATCTTGGGAAAACTTTGTAATAACTGCCGTATTACCTGACGCACTTTCATTCCAGGAAACCATTTTATGATATTTCGCAATAGTTAATAGTTAAAAAAAAAAAAGATTAAATTTAAATTACTCGAAAGAATTTCATTTTTTTTTACGTCTCCTGTAAAACCACTAAAATCTGAGATCAGCCATTTTCGAATTTTGAGATTCAAAAATACATGTGTCAAATTGAATCGTACATGTTCGTTAAATGAATTCGATTTGTAGGAATAATATATTGATCTGTGCTGTCAGCCAGATCTAGACTAATTATCAGATTTCGAATGTCGATGTTGGACTTTTAAACAGAAGTCAATAATAAATTCCTATAGTTCAATAGTAAAAGCAATTATAATCTCTTGTTATTGCAGCTGCGCATCGAATATGCGTGATTTAATAAGAGGATTAAGTGACCAACCTCATACCATAACCAAATACTTCTGGAAACTATTTGAGAAGTACTCAAAATCTTTGACTAATGTCGAATAATAAAAGTCGAAATTTACGAAACGAGCTTACCTTCAGCTTTCAACTGCCAAATTTGCATAAGCTCATCCGTTCGCCATTTCTTTAGTCCGTGTCATCTCGATTACGAAGTGTTATCGTTTGCAGAACTTAAATACTCAAAAGTCTGTGACGTCATCTCTTTTAAATTTGCATATGCTAACAAAAAATTCGCAGAAATTCATGAATGTGTCTATACTTTTGCAACAAGCAAATTTCTACTTTTACCCCAAAAAATTATTATTATACCAAATCAAACAACTTTGTTTTGATTATAGTATTTTAAAAGAGATTTTGAATATATTTATAGACTTTTGTAATTCTACTAGTATCGCAATTCTAAATTTTAAAGCCGAATGACGTCATGGTCTAAACTTTTGTATCGCAGTTTTATGATTGCTCTTAAATGAAGAGATCAAATTTGTATAGTTCTGGATAATCAATGAAAAAAGAGCTTATATCAACTGTCTAATCATTACAAAATTATTTATTCCGATATTCATATAATGCTTTAAAATATTTATTTTTATGAAACTGCACAAAAATGATGAAATCAAGAATAAAGGGCTCTTCAGTGGCATTTAACTTACCCTCACACTGTAATGGTTTCAAAAGAGCTGCTACTGTTAAGCCGGATTTACACTCTACCAGTCGGGCCTCCAGTTTTGAACGCCAGTTCTGTGACGTCAGCTAAGCGACCATTGCGCCGTCTATCGGTGATCACGGGAGAGTGCACGTGATTGGTTGATCAGAGTCGCCGGCGCCTTTAAGTAGAAAATGTTTGCTTTACTGGAACCAGTATCCTGGTGACGTCACATGACGTCACTGACTGGCGATTTAAACTAGAATCTCGATTGGTAGCGTGTAAATCTGACTTTACTAATTCTTATTTGAAGGATAAGGGTGGATACATCGATATAGATAAACAACTGGATAGACTGCTTATTGCTGGTAAAATGAAGCCGTTGCCAGATCTTTGGGTGGACTAAAAAAAAAAATACGGATTGCCGAGGATTGAAAATAAAATCTTGGATTGTACACATCAGAACTGTCAATAGTAGACCTTAATTAGAAATAATGTGCACAAAAAAATATTTACTCTAGGACTTAACAAGGTTTTTCGCATTCCCACCCATCTATAAAAGTGAACTGTGATTGGTTAATCATCCACCCATCAGCATCAACCATTGGAGCGTTTTTTTCCTTGCATTGCCAGGGAGCATTCTATCCAGCTCTTTATCTATACTGATGGGTGGATAATATCAGTGTGCTTTTAAAAATAGTGTTTTTACTTTCTACTTTCATGAGATTTTTTTTTCTATAGAACGTCAGAAAATGTTCTTTTTACACATTTTTATATTGGAAAAACACATTTTTAAGTATTTTTGGAGAAGGGGGGGAGGGGGACAAATGAGACCTTTACCCCATTGCCGTTGGAGCACGAGGACTATCACCCCCTTTGTCCCCGTGCAGTTGGCGCTTATGTAATGATAACTGTTATGCAATTAATGCTGAGACGAAGCAAGGAAACACGTGCTATTTAACTCTTACGTCCCTCATGCATAATGGAATTGACTGGAACGTTCGAGCTACGTGCTCAGGTAACTCAGCACGTTCAGTAAATATTCCCTTAATAAATCGCATGTATATTTTGTGCGAAAAGAAACCAAAACTGTAGGTGGGGAACTTCACACAACTTTGAATTACGCTACAGTGCTGGTCACTGGAATGAATTTTCTTATGCGTAATATATTTTTATTTTTATTTTAACTATTGGTGTGAAACAACGCAGGACCTTAAATTACACTTAATACTGGTCACTGCATTTAAAATTGCCATGGATTGACGTAATTTACCGTTTTCGTTTTCATATTTTAATTTTTTTTTTTTTTTTTTTTATAAAATGGCCAGTTTGCTATTTTTTGGCGATAATTATTACAGTGACAAAACGACGAAATTGGTCATAGGTTTTTCGATAGATAATATATTATCATTTTTTGTAAGTGAAACGGAGGAGAAACAGTTGTTGATGGGCGGTGTTCAATAAAGGAGAACTTAAGTTAAAAGACATTCGTTTCGTAACTTTTTACGCTTTTATCCCATTTCAACGAAATTTCGGAGAAGGGTGGGTGGGGTTTAGAGCACCTCAAAAGGCATTTAAATTTCATTTTAATTTTTTGATCAATGTCTCCCAACTTCTTCATCAACTCACAACCAGTCCTTTCATTTCTTTCAGAAACCTACGTTGAAAGCAACCTGGACAGCCACCAAAACCCAAACTGAAGCGAACTTCATCACCCGCAGCCAAACCACAGCAACAATGGGTTAAGCCCGCATCACCCGAACATCATTTGCAGACAGCAGCATCGACAACCATGCATGCCCCTGACAGTGGCTTCAGTTGGGTGATAGTGCTATGCTGCGCCTACATCCACTTCGCCCTCTTCGGTCTGTTCAGGTCTGCCGGAGTGATGTACGTGGCCATGCTGCAGAACTACGACGTCACCAGGGAAGAGGTGTCCTGGCCATTCGCCTTGTGCGCAGCCGTCTTCCAACTTGTGGGTGAGTGCCAAGATGTTTGGTAATAAGAGGGCGTGCGATGTTTGAATTTAGGAGTGAAACAGCACGTGGGGATTTGAAGAGGCTGCCAAAAATAAACTGCCGATCTTTTGAATGGAATTGTGAAAGGTTACCCCAGTGAGTTGTATTATGTAGCGAATGCGAGAGTCGACCACTAATCTCTAAACACGTTGAGCGCCATGCGAATTCTTAAGGAATTCCCCTTCAGTCCACGGGCGGAAGCGCTGGTATTGCGGTAGAGCAATGCGAAGCGCTCTTCCAACAGATTTAAAAATTACTCAATACAGCTGTGTAAATGTATTAGGACTATTGTTTCTTTTCGCAGTAGAAGATATTTACGAATAGAATGAAATTCTTTTAGACATTCATTCCACACGTTCACGAAACGTTGCCAGACCTCGGACTTAAAATTCTTAGGTAGGCAAATTTTTACAAGGGCATTTTAGACATAGTATATTCAATAATATTTTTATCTATAGAAATATCAATAGTACTTCAAAACCTAAGACTTCCTGCACTTAAAAATGTGAATGATATGATCCTATAATCCACTTAATGAAATAAACCTATAATAAATAAACATCAAGTAAATTTTCAGTAATTACTTAAAACAATGTATTTATTTTCAGTTTTATATCATATCTTACACTGTCAGCCACCAATGGCTGACGCGGTCGAAATGGAAAGTTCAGTGTTTTCCACCGATGGCTGGCAGAGCGCTCAACTTGTTAACTACAAATTCCGAATTGTGAATGCTTGGTGACTTGAAGCCGATAAAGGGTTTGCAATCACCACAGAGATCTATATTATCAACTCCCCCCCCCCCCACCTCCGCCGACCAAACGGTATAGTGGTTAGCGTGCTAGCTTCCAGACCGTGAGGTTGCGGGTTCGAGTCCCGTGTTAGGCATGGGTGTTTGTAAATGTATGTTGGCTTGTCTAATGACGAATGTTTAGGCGCATTATAGTCCTCGTGTTGCTGACGGTGCCAGATAATCTGAATACAACCAACCCCCCCCCCCTCCCTCAAACTACCCAGGTAGCACAGCGGTATTGGTCGATGTCGGAAATAGTGGTTCAGGGAAGCACTTATAACACTATATTTCAATGTTAAAACTCTGCATCAACATTTCAAAACCTCCAGTATATTTTACCCAGCATTGGGCGAGATTGGCCAAGATCCCTAGCAATGGCCAGTCTACAACGGTCCACATAAGGATTGGCCAGTGTATTTATGCGACTGACGTATATAGCAACTGTATGTAACCATGGACAACCTGTTAGATAGCATTAAGAGGAAGTCCTATACTAAACTCCAACTTAACTTGACATCACTAGACGATAGATCTTCACCGTGCTCATGGGCAATTAATCCATTTTAGCGGAGTGAAGACATAATTCTCGCCAAACCTTATATCCTTTTGTTCTCTACAGGGTTGGGGTTTGGCGAACATTATGCTTTCACGCCGCCAAAATGGATTAAATACCTATGAGCACTGTGACGATCTACCGTCTAGTGATGTCAAGTTAAGTTGAAGTTTAGTATAATAAGGATCATTCCCTATACTTACTGTGTTACAATCTTCTAGCCCAGTGCATTTAGAAACTATTTTCTATAACCACCTTGACATTATAAAAGATCACTCAATGATCCAGTCGCTAACTAAGCTAGTAGATATTTACTATCTACTGATATAGATCTCTATGGTGACATGTGCTGATAAAATCAGCAAGCAGGTCAGCGAAAATAAAAACTCCAACCAGAAAATGGAATAAATTGATAATACTTGAGTTCACTTTTAAATTTATTTATGAGGTACTAGCATGCCGAAATCGAGAAATTTTATGAAAATATCCATTTTTTTCTTCTAAAATATTCTCGACATGAAAAGCTTTAAAATGGTATTATGTTCTATATGATTTTCAAAATACTTTTTAAACTATGTACACTTTTATGAAAGTATACATTATTAAAAGTTACACATTATTATATCACTAAAGAAAACTTTAAACTAGATTTGTATGTGAATTCTTAAATGTTTTATCTTTTACATTGCATTAATAGAGAGAATATTTTGACCAAAGACTCTATTGGTGAGTATGTCGAAGTCAGCATTTCCAGTCACATGATGGTGCAAGATACATTATGTATCTTGCACCATGAATTTTGGGTATGGAAACTCGTATAGTCGAGATCTTTTATTTCACAAACGACATATGTAACATATGTCGTTTGTGAAATAAAAGATCTCGACTATACGAGTTTCCATACCCAAAATTCATCCAAAAATTGCGGTTAGTGATCAGAAATTAATTTGCAATTCCTCGAGCATAAACTATAATTGATACTGGAAGTTACACTCTAAAAGTGCTTTAAAAATTAAAGTGTTTCCGAAGCACTTTTAGCGAAGTGCTAACAACTGTCACAACAAAAGTAGCACTGGTAAAGTTTAAAACCCAGTGACTGTTAAGTTTTTATTTATAAATTTAAGAAGAATTTTGTTTTTATTATCTACCCTTTTTTGTTAAGAAAAAGTTTTCACCTGTATGGAAAAATTGTAACAAATTGTGATGATTAGTTTGAACTTGGATGTTGCCACCGCATCACATTTTTTGTCACGAAACTGTCGCTAAATTTGAACATTTGATATTTCTGTATTCCACCAAATTATTGCGACATTCGTTACGAAATATCCCCAGTCTCTTAGCCAGAGTCTTATTGTATTCTAAGAATAATAGGCGAATGAATCTTATTGTATTCTGAGATTGAAAGATTCTTTCTCAAAGATTCCGCTGTCAGTTTTGAACTTCTTTCGTTATTTAATAAATTGACTTCACGTATCTTGATAGCAGGTAAAAATAAACAGTCTCAGAAATCGCAATCACAGCCTTTTTTTTTTTTTTTTTTTTTCTTCTTCTTTTTTTTTTCTTCTCATTCTTATGTCATTCAAAGTTTCTTGAAAAAGTAAAAGAATCCTTTACCCTTTCCTTGAGTGTGAAAAAAAGGCAACAATCAAGAGAAGCTAATTACAGCACCACTCTATAGTTGCATTATTAACCAACCTGTTGCTAAGGTAACGAACGTAGAGTTGAAAGAAATCTGTGACCTATTTTGTCCCCAGACGTCCCTTGTGTCGCTACACAAACTAGTTTACGCAATTTGATATTTTGTTTCTGGAGATGATGAAAGTTGGTTTTCTAGGAATTGTATAACATATAATTCTCTGCACTGTTAGGTCACATTAAGGTAGACTTGGAGGAAATGCTTCACCTAAAAAGAGCATTGATATAGATAAACAACTGGATAGACTGCTTAACGCTGGGAAAATGAAGCCGTTGCCAGATGCCGTTGGTGGGATAAAAAATACGGATTGCCGAGGATTGAAAATAAAATTTTGATTGGTACACAGCAGATATGTCAATAGTAGACCTTAATTAGTAATAATGTGCAAAAAAATATATACTCTAGCATTTTACAAGGTTTTTCGCATTTCCATCCAACTATAAAAGTGAACTGTGATTGGTTAATCATCCCACCAGCTTCGCTATCCCCGGCGCGTTTTTCTCTTTGCATTGACAATGGAACAGTCTATCCAGTTGTTTATCTATATCGATGAAAAAGAGAGAGGAACTTGTCGAAATATATGTTGGTGCTTTACAGAATTGTTTAATTTAGTTTTGTTGAGAGATACCCATTATTATTTAAGTTTGCGTATTATATAGCAATTAAACTTCAAAATTTCTAAATGTGTTATACCACATTATTGTTCTATAGTCATACGTATTCAAATAGTGAATTATGATGAACAGTAATTCCTGTACAGCAATTTATGTCCAGTATGCAAAAAAATTTCACTAGCCCGGCCTTAAACTCTGGTAGTATCTTTTGTTGCCATTACGGTACAAAAAAGGGAAAAGTAACCTTTTTATTTGTGAAATGTTCTTTATAAATGTGCAGACCTATTTTTATCATAATAGGTCAAAACTATATTAAAACTCAATGCAACCTATACATTTTTATAAGGTCATAATACTATTATTACATATTTGAATACCTAAGTGTGTTAACTCCAAACTGCTTCCTAAATTAGTTCCTAGCATTCATAAGGGATTGGGAAAGCTTATCCTGTGCTCTACAATATAAAAAAATGAGTAGGAACGACGGCGATTGTGGCAAGTTGTCCTCTCTGCTAGGGAGTTGCCTGATAAAAGTATTCCTGGTTCTTTATACCGGATGTTACCTTTTCAAGACATAAAATAGAGACATCATTGTATCCTTGAAAGACCTCTCAGAAATAATTCATTTTATCATAAATCTTTATCTAGCAATACTCTGGCGTATTATAGACATCGTCTAGCTTTTTTACTTTCAATTACTCATATGTATGCAAAAGTATAGTATTCGGTCCAAAAAAAAAAAAAAAAAATTGCATTTCTCTATTTTTTGGAACATCCTGATTTCAAAAATGTGTTCCATAAAAATGTCCGTCTGTGTGTACGTGGTCAGCATAACTCCAGAACAAATTGACCTACGATGTTCAAATTTGGTGTGCGGGTTGGTGGTGGCACAGGACCTACCTACCATTAAGGTTTTTGTCAAAATCGCGCATGTGCATAAGGTAAGCTGCTATTGAAAAAAGTTATGTTTTTCAGTAATTGCTAAAAAACAGCTCTAACGATTTTGTTCAAAATTGCTGTGGTAATGCTTCTCTAGGTGTTCTAAACATTCCCACCTCCGAAATTCCGATAAAAGTGTGAAAAGTTGAAAAGCGAGTGCCTTTAACACAGAGTTCTCTGCCCTTGAGCATACCTCATCAACGATAGTTTTTTCTTCTCTCCTCAGTTTCACTTATAAGAAAGGATACTATACGAATTATCGAAAAGCATATCGCAAAAATCATCATTTTGGTGTATATATATATATATATATATATATATATATATATATATATATATATATATATATATATATATATATATATATATATATATAGAGATTTTTTTTTTTTTTTTTTTAAAGATTCCCACAAGAATTATCGTAAAGCATATTGCCAAACTGGCCATTTTTGCTAAAGAAATGATGAAAATATAAAAACGGTAAATGATATAAATCCACGTCAATATTATTATGTAATTGAAAGTTGGGCGATGTTCCACACTCCTAGTTTATATTAGTTTTCAAATAAGTAATGAGTTTTCTAATCATCAATTACATTTAACGATTCTCCATTTGATGGAGATTCATCGATTTTTCAATCATTTGTTTAACGCATGAGAGTCCTTTAATATTTATTACATTGTTGTCGCGGATTTTATGTCTATAAATCTCGCATTCCAGTAAAAAATGTTTAAAAGAATCTTGCCCCATTCGAAATTTCATTGCAAGATTCCATACGATGTCAGAACTATTGTTTTAAGAAAACTTACGGCATTGTCTTGTTTTATTGGCACCTTTGAAGATATTTTCCTAATGTACGGTTTAACTAGGCTTCTTTATTGATTTCTAAAGTGATTGTTTTATGATATGACATGTTTTCCCTGATGTTTTGAAAACTTGGAAGTGCGTGATATTTATTCTGAATATCACTTGAAAACTTAAAGCGGAATTTTTAATGGTGTTAGCGCACGCACGTGTTTTGTCTTCGGAAAGGACAACACGCCGGCGAAAATCGTTTTTGTTGTTAAATGACTCTGATATTTTCATTGTGCTTGAATTCAAAGATGAAAACAACATTAAGACAATTTTTATTACCATTGAGTTTTTTATGGCCGGTTTACAGGGAAGAGGTTCTGATTATCAACTCAATGTCATTTTCTTTGCATTCCGAATTTTTATTCAAGATTTTCTAAGAAACATAACATTGGAAGTTCTTTTTCATAATAATCTAAAAGGTTTTTTCTATAACCTTCAGCTCTCTGGTATGTTTGTAAAAACACAATTTCAGATTCAAATAGTTTATTACAGTGTCTAAGACCATGATTTAATTCCAAATGATAACCCAGATTAAACTTTCAGCAAACCACATCAAATGCATGTACGGAAAATCAGAAATACTAAAATAATTTCTGAAATTTTCTATGTGTTCATTTTCATTCCGAATAACAAACATCATAAAAAGAATGGAAATCTTTTTTAAAAAAATCACTAAGGTTATGCATGTATGCACGTCAGTCGGCTTTCTTAAAAAGTTGTGAAATCCGATATTAGCACTGCCAAATTACATTTTATACCGATGAATTATCGTCCGTACCATTGACATTTCGGGGATGATATCAAGTTCCCAAAATTAATTTATGTGTACGTCAACAGTTCGAAAGGCCAATAATTTACCAAAGATATATTTCAGGCTTTTGAAAATAGTTAATAACAAACACATCACCAAAACAATTGGAAGCATAATTGCAAAGCTTTGAGTAGAATAAGATAAAATTTAGCAATGCCCGTTCCTGATTTTATAAATTTTTTGGAATTTTTCAACGTCTCGTTTTTCAAAGTTTTACCCTTTTCTCGCATTTTTATGAGAATTTCGGAGATGGGAATGTTTAGAACACCTTAAGAGGTATTACCACAGCGATTTTGAACAAAATCGTTAGAGTCGTTTTTTAGGAATTACTGAAAAACATGATTTTTTCAATGGCAGCTACCTTATGCGCTTTCTCGATTTTGACGAAAACCTTAATGGTAGGTCTCTATTCCATCAGAAACCCGCACAAGTTTGAACATCGTAAGTCAATTTGTTCTTGAGTTATGCTGACACGTACTCATAGGCACACAAGACAGATTTTTTTTCTAGATCACTTTTTTTTTTCCTTCTTTTTTTTTTTCTTTTTTTTTTTTTTACCGAATGCTATACTTTCATTACCCTATGTATACATATTGGTAATTGAAAGTAAAAAGGTCTAGAAAAAAAATGCCTGTCCATATGTGGTCAGCATAACTCCCGAACAGATTGACCTCCTATGTCTAACTTTTGCATACGAATTAGTGGTGACCATGAGACCTGTCATTAAGGTTTTCATCAAAACTGCGCATGCGCATAAGCTAGCTGCCATCGAAAAATTTATGCTTCATAATAAATTGCCAAAAATCGGGTCTAACGATTTTGAATAAAATCGCTGTGGTAATGCCTTTTTAGTATGTTTTAAACATCTACGCCTCCGAAATTCCCTTAGAAATGCGATGAAGACGTAAAAAGTCGAAAGACGAATGTTTTTAACACAGAGCTCCCTTCCCTTGAGTAGTGCTCATCAACGACTGTTTCTTCTCTGTTTCACTTACAAGAAAGGATAATGTAATATTTGTCGAAAAGTGTAACGCCAATATCGACGTTTTATGGTATTTTTGTTTCCAATGTTATAATTATCGCCAATCTGGTCATTTTTTTTTTTTTAAATAATGAAAATATGAAAACAAAAACTGTAAATTAGACCAATCCATGGTAAATTTAAATACAGTGATTAGTATTAAATGTAATTTTAAAGTTGTGCGATATTGCACACCCCTAGTTATATTTTAGATGTTTGAAAGTATGTTAAAATCCAGTTGAGCAATGCTAGTTGACTACAGACTTCAAATAGTGGTTTAACGTATGTGTAAGTGATATTTCTGTGGTAGTGACTTCCAATCAGGTCTCATTATGTTATTGTGTTGTAGGTCCACTGGCCAGCGTAATGACTCATTACGTGTCCCAGAGAAAAGTGTGTCTCTTTGGATCTGCCATTGCGACAATTGGAATCGGGAGCTGCTATTTCGCCGACAGTGTCATGTGGATCAACGTATTTTTCGGACTCGTGCATGGTAACTTCTACTTCATATTAGAAATAATAAGAAACTTTTGGTTTCATTACATATTAAGAGAAAGTCCTAGCTAGGACTTTTCCCTATATTCTTCCCCCTGGCGTCCCCAGGAATATTTGCAAGGAGGTGCAAGACTAGATTTTTATCAAAATCATTAATTTTTTTAGAAATATTAATTAATAATTATGCATTATAAATTATACTCTTTGAGAATAGTTAAAATTCATGTTATATATATTTTTGAAAGAGCAACCCTGTTAAAGAAAAGAAAAATACAGAATAGTAAAAATATTAAAATATATATATTTTAACGATTTTTTTATCATCCAACTAGATCTCACGGAAATTAAGAGACAGTGCTTAAAATAGAGGAACTCGAAGATGCAAAAATACAGAAGAGTAACTTTTTTTTTATTTCTTCCAAATTTCGGATGCAAAAAAAAAAAAAAAAAAAAAAAAAAAAAAAAAAAAAATCAAAATGAAACACGAAGGCAGTGTTGGAATTTGTTCAATTAAATTCTAAAAATTGATTTCAAGATAGTATATCTGATGACTTAAAATAAAAAACAAACAATTTCCTAGAATTTTGAGAACTACACAGGAAATGATTATACAGTAAAATGAATAAATACTTCTACTCATCAGCCTCTAATAATCATAGACAACAACCGCCAGAAAATCATCACGCAAGTAGCTATAAAAAGCGACATAGGAAAGAAACAAAAGACTAAATTGATAGGAAAAAAATACTCATTGTAACAAAAAAGTATAATAACCGCATTTGTGCTTTTTTATCTTGGAATTTACATATTTTCCCTCATTTTTTCTTTCTAAATTTTCAAGAACCAGGGGGATGCAAGTGCACCTCCTTGCACCCTCCTGGGGGCGTCCATGACTCTTCTAGCCAAGTTCATTTAGAAACTACTTCGTATAAAGCCTTGACATTTGGTGAGTAGGTACGAAAATTATCCCTTAATGAAATGACATAAATTAAAAACTCGAAATAGCGTTTTTGTGCCTGGTTTTGTCTTTTGCTATTTTAATTTTTCATTCGTAATAGATAAACATTAAATGAAAACAATTTGCGTAATTTCATTGAGTGATCTTTTTGGTCTCTTCTCGCCCAATGTGAAGGTGGTTATAGTAAGTAGTTTCCAAATGCACTGGGCTAAAAGATTGTAACATAGCGAGTATAGGGAATGATCTTTACTAAGGACATCCCTTTAAGTTGTTCTATGTTACAGGGAAGCGAATCACGAACACCATGTTCGAAGTAGGTTGAGTGCGAGCTCTTTTATACTAACTAACGCAGTTTTTTCCAGAACTCCGTTGTTTTTCTACACTTAGTTTAACTTTATCATTTTTATATTTGGAATTCCTTGTTTGAAATTAGGTGTTAACGTCTTACTCAGACATTTCTTCACCGACTTTACACGACATCTTTAATTCATTGATAAATTTCTGCCTAAGCTAGCACGAATAGACAGCTTTTCAGTCGTTTGAACGGATGGTTAATGTACCAACATTTGATGAAATATACCGGTTTAAAATAGAGTAAGAACACGGGTGGTCCATATTTGTTGCTGCTTTATTAAAAGTCTTAAAACTACTGTCTGGTAAGCAACTCAAATTCCATCGGTGTGTGCCAGGCGTGTACTTTAGATGCGATTGAAGTGAAGTAGCCTACGTATTTCAGAAGAGAATTTTCATTGCGAGAATCTTCTTTAACTTTCAATAAGAAAAAAAAAAATTCCTTGTTTTCCTACAACGAAATAAACGCGAATCCTTCAAGCACGGCAATTTATGTATAATCTGACTGAATTATAGTGTTGGGTTGAAACGCAGGCTGCATTCGAATCTTCGAAATTGTCGAAAAGGGGTTTGTGTTCGCGGTCAATTTAACATTTCCTTTTTTTTTTTAATCCCTAAATTCGAGATCTTCTGACAATACCATATGTTTTCGATCTCGACAGCCGTTGCGGGTGATTGAGCTGGAAGAATATCACGTTTGATTGAATGCCGATATCGCTCATCCGGTGGAACAACGACCGACGCGACAACTATTCAATTTTACTGGAGACACAAACAAATGGAATCAATCATTAGAATGATACACAGGAGAGATTATTCAACCAAATCCTTTATATTATCTTCGATTTTGTATATCTGTCTATGACGGACAAATCTGCAGAAGTCTAACTAACCCTTTGCCCTCGAGCGTCGCCTTTCAGGTGCCACACGACTGGATGCCGAAACACGAGAGAACCACTAGGTTTGATGCGGAAATTTGATGCGAGGCCAATGACTGAGTTTAGTTTCTATGAAGCAAATCCATAAACGCCAACCGAACCAAAAATGTCTCGAGTTGCTAGTCCTTCCGCACGAAAAAGTCCTCGATTGCAAAGGGTTAACACCTTTGCCTTCATCCAATCGGGCTGAAACTTGGAGGATGGATTCGATGTTGATGACAATGCATTCTATCAAATTTTGTGGGCTGTCATTGTCACTAAAAGGTCGCTTTTACGGAATACGAATAAACCAACTTGCCGACATCCAATCGCGCTGAAATAACATTTAACCGATCATTGAAGAAACTCTTTCCTGTTGCCAGAATTGTTTTAATAAATAATAAAATTGTTTTGGTTTGGTTGGTTGGTTTGAACTCCCGGCTGGGAGTGGAAAGGAAGGACTTTGTGAACTAGCACCTGGCTCCGCGTACATATGTGAGAGAACCACCTCTCTGGAACAGGATGAAGTAAAAAAAGAACTAATTAAAAAAAAAAGGGGGGGGGGGAATTAAATCCTTTCGGTGCGGAAGGAATTTTGTGAAGTTGCCATTTCAATGCTTTCTCCGGGTAAGCTAAAATTGTTTTAATCAGAATAAATAAAAGGTGGAGGATTTGAATGCGAGTGCCATTCATTTATAATGAATAAATTTTGATATGTAGTTTATCATACTTTGCTGAGAGAAATGTTTTTAATATTTAAAATTAGATGCCAACACCAAACACACACTCGGGCAACAGAAACGGCGATGTGTTAATGAATATAAAAATTGACAATACATAAAAAGGATTCATATTAAAAACTTTTTTTTATGGGTTATATTATTTATGAAATAATCGTCGCTTATGAGATGTTTAAAAGTGGTCACATCTACCACTTATGTCACTATGCAGCTAATTGAAACTAATTAATAATACATGGGTGGTTGTGACTGAATTGAATCTGTTTCGAGTTTCATTAAGATACCAATTTGGAACACCAATGATTTAGCTCGAATAACCTTCAAAGAGAGAAAGAAAAAAAAAAAGTTCACAATTTTTCTAACAAGTAGAAATGTGATTTATATGATATACATATATATAACCTGAGCTTGATTGAAAGATTGCAAAGAACGTTTGAACTAAAAAGAAAACTGTCCAAGTAGAGTTTAGAATATCTCCCATAATAGTTTCAGTCCTTGAAATGTCACATTTCTATCTGGTGGCAAAAATGTGAACTACATCGTTAGACATTGAGTTTCTGGAGGGAGTTCAGCACAAGGCTTGAAAGATGATTCGTTGTTTTACATCATTCGAATATAGTGATAGACATAGATTGTACACGCTGCAGAAGAGAAGAACTAGAGGACAACAATAGATTGATTGATGAATATAGGTTTGCCTGTGGATATAGTGAATTCAATTGGGGTGGTTGGTTTTAAGAGAAAATTGTATTCATTGGGCTAATTGTATACTTATAGCTGGATCAACCTTGCTGGGCATCGTGCCTAGACTTGGTCAACTTCTTTTGTATTTGTAAAATTTTTGGATATCCGAAATACTTTCTCCTTGGTCTTAGTATTAGAAACGAATTTTATGAAGATCTGCTTAAGACTTCTGCGTATAAGTGGCCCTAAATAAGGTCAGGTTTTTTTGCAACCATCCTTGTAAAATCAATTAACTTTCATCGGCTTGTTGTCAAGAAACTTAAAATGAACATTTTAATATGTACATAAAAAAACAAGTAATTATATCTTTGGTTTTTTTACAGGTTTGGGTTTCGGATTCGTAGTGACTGTGGTACCAATCACCCTCAACCAATACTTCGTGAAGCACAAAGCCACTGCAATGGGCATCGCTTTCTCTGGTGGCACAGTCAGTTCAATGATCTTCCCAAGCGTCATGGAATGGCTTTTGGAGAACTACACACTCAAGGACAGCTTCTTACTTCTCAGCGGAGTGGTAATGAACACACTGGTGGCATCTTCTCTGATGAGGGAACCTCCCTGGTTAAAAAAAGGCACCGAAAGCAAGCTTATTGAAGATTGCCACGGCGCGAAATGTCCTGCTACAATCACTTCTGGTATCGAATCGAACGGAAAGCCTCTCGCAGTTCCTTTGGAGGAGTTTCGAGAACCGATTGCAGACAGGATAAGACTGGAACAACATGGAGAAGAAAACAGGAAAAGATCTCTCTATCAAGTCAATGATGAATCTCAACGAAATACATTTTGTATAGAGGACAAAGGAGATCCTCCAAACGACTTGTGCCTTAAAAACGGTGCTTTGTTCGAGAGTAGAGTGAATGAACGAGAGACAAATGGGAATGTTAGTCGCAGTGATACCTTAAACGAAATCGAAGTTAAGGAACCACTTCTCATCGACGACAAGAAAATCGTCATCGTACCAAAGAAAAACGCTGAACTTGCCGAATCACCGAAAGAAAGAAACAACATTTACCATTCCATCCGTGGGATTCTGAAGGAGCCCATATTCCACCTCATAACTTTCACGATGAGCATCTACTTCTTGGGTGTGCATTCCTTCTTCATGGTGATAGTCGACTTTGCAAAGGACAAAGGCATCCCGGAAGGCAAAGCCATCTACATCATGACAATGTTTTCGATTACGGACTTGTTTGGCAGAGCTGGTTTAGGTTGGGTCACAGACCGTAACTTTGTTAGCAGAAAGATGATGGTCGCGCTGAATTTGGGCATGTTGGGTCTTCTGAACCAGCTCTATCCTCTCATTGATTCGCTGTCCGGGATGTTGGCTGTTTCTGCCTTTCACGGACTAGCGGTTGGATCGTCCATTACGCTCTTCTTTGTTTTGCAGGCAGAATGCCTTGGAATGGACAGGCTAGTGCTGGTGGTGGGATTGATCAGTTTTATAAACGGACTATTGAGCTTATTTAGACCTGGTATCATTGGTAAGATAAATATTTTTTATGTATCCTTCATTGCAATCTATATTTTGAAAAGTTTAATATCAGTTGGTTAAATATTGTTCTATTGTGTAAAAAATATAGAAGTTAGCCATAAATATAAAATAGGTTTTTAATAACACAATTTGAAGCTTATGTAGCTTTCTTTGCGGTCAGATGGGATCGATCGTGCGACCTTTGCCTTTCCAGCCAGATGTTTTACCGCTAGACAAAAGAGATATCTAGTGTTTAGATGCTTGATCTGTTATTTGAAGTCGCCACTACACAACCTCCGACCAGCGACGAAGGTTGTACAGTTGTTCTGATCAACAAGAGTTAGAGGTTTGGGATGCTAGTTGCGAGTGTTGCAAGCTAGTTGCTTTTCTGATCGCTCGCTGTAGTGAAGTTTCTCTTTTCAGAAAGCGCCGATAGATGGCAGCATGATTCGTTTGTCCGGCAGTCATCTATGAAGCGTATGTAGCTTTCTTTGCGGTCAGAGGGGATCGATCGTGCGACCTTTGCTTTTCCAGCCAGATGCTTCACGGTTAGACAAAAGAGATCTATAGTGTCTAGAAACCTTATCTGTTATTTAAAGTCGTCACTACAAATTCGATAAAAAAATTAGAGGTGTCAGTTGAATGTTACGGAACAGAAACCCTGCGATAATGTCGCAGTAAAAAAAAATCTGCGGGAGTTAGAAAAATCTGGAAAATACCCAAACAAAAATACCTCATGTAGTTAAATGCCGGAGGTTTCAGTGAATTTCGATTCAATTAATTCGCTTTTCAAAGATGTTATAAAGCGTTATGGTATAAAGCGCAATTCTTTAATTAATAGGGAATCAAGTACATATCCTCTATTATTCAATGGAATATTTTCTGTTCTCAACGCTATTAGAAACTTTAGTTTTATTTCTTCCGAGTGACGAAATAAGTTATGTGCAAACGTTCAGAACTTAATTCCCTTTTGCTTCGTAGTTACTTCATTGCATATCCAAGAAGCCAACAGAGAGGATCATTGTCGTTTGAAAAATAAAAATAAAGTTAAAAATAATGTTAAAATTTACGGGAAAAATGCATCATATGGATTTCAAATTATTATTTTTAACTGAAAATTAATGCAGAACTATTAATTAGCATATCAGTATAAAATCAAATTACATACCCGAAAAACAAAGTTTTAAACGAAAACTTGCTTTGAATTCCCACCCCTCTGCAAATTAACAATCCTCCTCCATATTGCAAATGTTACCAAGAACATTGAAAAAACATTACTTTTTTTTAACCTCACCTTACATACGTTAAAGTTAGGGTAAATATGTTACACCAATAAAGTATATAGCTTAAATACGTTACATCTAAAAAAAAACTTTAAAATACATATTACAGTCAAATCCCGTTAACGCGAAGTCGATGAGGCTTCTGAAATAGTTCGCGTTACCCGAATTTCGTGTTAAACGAATAAATTAACGTTTAAGTTTTAAGTGTTTTGAACTGCTTTTACTTCGCGTTGAACGGGATTTCATTTTAAGCGATTTCGCGTTATCGGGGATTGACCTAATTTTTAAGTGACTCCGTTACACACTAGCACTTGATCCCTTACGTTTGTTCCCATCAAAATTTTAATTTTCAAAGCAAAAGTTTCTATTTAAATTATATTTGTTTTATCTTTGCAAAATTCTCACCAATGACTTATTTGTATTAAATTTAATGCAGCAATTTCTAATTATTCAAAAATGAACGTTATCTTCAATTACAATGACATCGTTTTTCCAATAATCCATCTCAGAAATTCCAAGTAAAAATTTCTCTCCTAACAATGGTACTTTTACTATGAAAATACGGATATCTTAAAAAAAGGTTTTTCATGCAAAAGTGTATTTATTTGTACCTATGTGACGAATTTGAAGAACATGTTCCAGGGAAAAACAAGAAATCAAACTAATGCATGATTATTTTCTTTTTAAATTCTATTTGCTTATATTTCGTTCCTTCTCAGGGTTCCCACTCAAATCCAAGAATGAAAATCAATGACTTTTAAGGACCTAAATAATGATTTCAAGGACCTTTGAAAATTTGTTTTCAGGCATCATGTCGATGTATAAATTATTTAGTAAAGTATATTTTACCAAATAAGTTACAAGTTGGCCCATGCGTAATACAAATAAGTCAAAGAATTCCGATACGGTGCGGATAAGTAGCGGTCACGTGGTGATAGGAAGTATGAGTTGTATTTTTATAACTGGGTACACAAAATTCGCAAAAATTAAGGACTCTTAAGACTAGCGACCATCTACGCCCAAAAAGATTACACAGGAAATTATGAAAAACAATACTTAAATAATCCCTTAAAGAAATTTCCTCCGAGTACATCTTTTCTTAGCAACCTTAGATTATGTTATGTAAAAACGGAATACAAAGGGTACATATTTATAGCAATGTTTTTTTTTAAGCACAAAAGCCAATTTTTTATCTGTTCCAATAAATGCTTCAGTAATAAGACAATCTCATTAGATGTTTCAATGTTTTTTTTTCTAGCAGTTCAGAAGGTATTTCGTGTTAAAAAAATTATAATCGTCCTTGAAATACTTGTGAACTAAGCTATTAATATGGCTTTTGTAGTCATAGAATGTAAGAACTCGCAAATTAGACTTTGCTAAGAATTCTAGGCATCTTTTAAATCAGTTTTTTTCCACTTCTCAACAATCTTGAAAATCAAAATATATTTATTGGGCCATTATGCTACAGATTCTGAAGCCCTAGTCAGGGTTCCCACTAAAATTGTAGAATGAAAATCAGGGTGGTCTCAAAATTCAGGAAAAAAAGTTCACTGATTTCCCTGACAGATTTCTAAAAAATTCCGTGATTTTAGGGCAAATGTTTTTTCAAATTTCCCCAATTTTCTTAGGTTTTCCACTTGTCTAGACACCCTGACCAAATAGAACATGTATGATAAAGAAATAATGTGCAATTAAAAAAAAATAGTTTTGCTGGTAATGAAAAGTTTAAATTATTCCGTAACATTAAACTTCTAATGGCTTACCACTACAAATCTCCATGTAAATAGCGCCAAAATATGGATGAACGTGCCTTAAACAATACAAAATTTCCCTGATTTTCATGAAATTTTTTAATTGACATTTCCCTGATTTTTTCCAGAATCAGAAAGCTCCCTGACATTTCCCTGATTCTTTACTTAATTTGTATTAAATGTAGAGATAAAAAACACATATCTAACTTAATTGTGTTTAATAAAATGTCAATGAAAAAAAAAAAAAATATATCAAGTACAGAATCTAAGCTTTTTCACTTATGGATGCCTATAGATTTGTAGCTCATCTGTAACATAGCGCTGTAAAGGGTTAATAAAAACGAAAAAATCTGACAGAATCAATTTGAAATATTGAGGAATTTAGGGTTCTACTATATTTTGTTGACAAAAAAAGCCAGGCAAGAAGAAAAACAATCATGCCTGTAAAGGATGCAGTCAGATTGAAGTTTTTTATTTAACAATAAGGCGGCGGTCGCACCCGCACGGGAGATGCAAGAGGGGAAATTCAAAAATTTCAAAATTCCCTGATTTTTCTAGAAGAGTGAAATTCCCTGTCATTTTTCTTGAATTCCCTTTTCTGTCACCACCTTGTCAACTCATGAATCCATATCGTGGATTTTAACGGCGTATACGCACGTGATTACAAGAAAGGAAAGGGAGATTTTCATTGATTTGGAAATTTCGGTAACTAAAAAAAAAAAAAAAAAAAAAAAAAAAAAAAAAAAATCGTAAGGGAAGGGAGAAACGATAGGTAGCCTGTTGATTAGTTTATTTAGTCGCCTCATCACGCCGTTTAATCGACCTGTGGCGAGTGGCGACTAGATATTTTCAGGTCTATTGGCAATGGTAAGGTATTTCACATACAAAACTATATTTGCACACCTATATGGCCGATAGACAATCAAACTCCATTTTTGATGGCTTAAAAATATAAGTTTTTAAGTGCATGTTCTTTGGAAACCTGAATTCAAAATTTCAGATGTCTACTTTTTTAGGCTTCAAATTAGTTAATTTAATATAAACATTCTATGTGTCAATAGTCTGGCAGCAAATTTAATACAAAATATACATATAAAATAACAATATAATTACTAAACTTGTTCTATTGATACAGAGCCACAAGCTAATAAGAAAGTTAAAATTTTAAGTTTTATATCCAGAACTTAGCCATTTTACACTGGCAACTTTATGAATTGGTAAACATATATCATACAGAATATTACTAAAACATGGAATTTATCTTTCTGCCTGACTTGAGCAGGCCACTTTAAGGAATAGTCGTCCTAGTACAACATTCAAATTCACTGTTATACTAAGGACAATTCATACTGGCCACAAAATTCATAAAAATTAAAGGTGTGTAACATAGCACAACTTTCAAATACATCATAATACTGATGGCAATTTGTGACATTTACCGTTTTTATATTTCCATCATTCGTTTAGATAAAATGGTCAGTATGGCGATTTTTTTAATTTTTTTATATATGAGTTAGAAAAAAAAAAAACTCAGTCAAAATAGTGCTTTTAGCGTTTTACTTTTCGATAATTCTTATATTATCCTTTATTATAAGTGAAACTGTGGAGTGAACAAAAAACGATCGTTGATGAGCTATGTTCAAGCAAAGAGAACTCTGTGTTGAAGGCATTCGATTTTCAACTTTTACACCATTGAAGCATTTTTTACGGAAATTTCGGAGAAAAGGATGTTTAGAACACCTTAAGAGGCATTACCACAGGGATTTTGATCAAAATCGTTAGAGCCGTTTTTTAGCAATCATTGAAAAACATTATTGGTTTAATGGCAGCTACCTTATGTGCATTTGCGATTTTGACGAAAACCTTCATGGTAGGTCCCATGGCCACCACCTACCCGCCCATGAAAATTGAACATTGTAGGTCAATTTGTTCGAGAGTTATGCTGACCACGTCTACATACACTGACATACATTTTTTCTATATCACTTTTTCGAAATCAGGATGTTCCAAAACGTGGTGAAATGAAAAAAAAATCGACTATTTTTTTTGTAACCGAATAATTATCCTATGTATACATATGGGTAATTGAAAGTAAAAAGATCCCCGATAGGTTTCTAAAAAATTCCCTGATTTTACAGCAAACTTTTTAAAAAATTTCTCATCTTTTCCAGATGTGTAGACATCCTGATCGAATTCAACATGTATGCTAAAGAGATGATATGGCAATTTTTTTTTTTTTTTTTAAATAGTTTTGGTGGTAATGAAATGTTTAAATTATACCATAACATTAAATCTCTAACGATTACCACCACATTTCTCCGGTTAAATGACGCCAAATTCGGATGAGAGAGAAAACATACCTTCAAAACAATGATATAAAATTTCCAATTTTCAGAATTTTTTAAAAAAGTTCCCCGATTTTTTCCAGAGTTGGAAAGATCCCTGACATTTCCCCGATTTCCAGGTTCTGTGCCCACTCTATATCCTATAAGCATTTTGCATAAAGTAAAATATTAGCTTAAAGCAACAACATTCAAGTTCATCATTACAGCAATTTCACTCATTTATTTTATGCTTCTTCACAGGTCTCTTTCGTGATGTGATTGGCGCCTACAACTGGATGTTTCATTGTATGGGTCTCATTTGCTTGGTGTTTTCCGCAATGTGGATGGTGGAATATTACAGGACCAAAAATCTCAGCATTTCCAAAAGACCTCAAAGTGCGATCTGAGACATTTTATTTTGTAGAAAATATAAGGCACTTAACCAAATAAAAAGCTACTTTTTTAGTGATTTTTGTCTCGTAATTGTTTGCTGTAATTTTAAAACCCAATACGTGTCAATTATACAGGGTAAGTACAAATGATGGAACCGATTTTAACCCTTTGCACTCGTAATTATGCTTAAGAAAGTTAGCAAATAACTCAGAATTTTTTTTTATGTTCGATCAAGAAGAATTTTTTTGATGGAAATGTGTTCCATTTAACTAGAAGGTTTACCATCCTTAAATCAAAAATTTATAAATATAGCCCCTGAATAACACCCCTTGACCTAGGAATGTGGCCACATAATATTTTATTTTTCAACGTGTCAAAATAATTTATTGAAACTACTAAGAATACTTAAGTATATTACACTACACCGCATTAACCCTTTGCACTCCGCTATCCCCTCTCAGGGGACATCGTAATTCTAGCATATCACTCGGATGTGCCCTCTCAGGTGACATTAAAGTTTATTAGTGATTTCGGAGAATTAACTTTTTCCAGCACAACTTTTTGAGAAATACATGTTTTCTTGAAGTTTTCTCTGGAAATGGCACAAGAAATCAAATCAAAATATGGTAAAATTACCATGATATATAAAAAAACATTTGAGCGGGGTTTTGTGTCAAAAGAGAACGTGAGAAGTGTTGGTTCACGAGGGTCCGAGCACTTCTCTGCACCACTTGAAAGGAGCAATACGGAGAGTTTGTCGATGGTTGGGTTTGTTGAAATTTACTGGCGCAAGGGCAAGATGCGATGTTCCCTGTACGGGGACATACGAGTGAAAAGGGTTAAAACTTCATATTTTCGAAACTATTGCACATATTACAATAAGTGATACATGAATGTAAAGAGAAATATACTAGGTTTATTTTTCCACCAATGATCAACAGAAACCAAACCGATGGATGGGGCGTGCGGGTGATGGTGATTCACCCTTAATCACATGGCCACCAAGATCCCCAGACCTAACAAAACATGATTTCTTTTTACGGGGTTACATCAAAGACATTGTTTATGTACCACCTACGCCAAAAACACTGCCACAACTTAAAGAACACATCTTTACAGCATTACAAACCAATAATATAGTGACGCTATAAAATGTATGGAACGAACTGGATAACAGATTGGACGTATGACGTGTAATAAGATGGTCACACATTGAACACTTGTAACTGAAATAAACTTGGTATATTTCTCTTTACATTCATGTATCGCTTATTATAACATGTGCAGTAGTTTAGAAAATATGATTTTTTAAAATCGAGTCCCTCATTTGTACTCGCCCTGTATTCATACAGGGTATTTATAATTTAACTCTTTGAATCATAGTGGTTGAATGCAGAATCCACTTAAATGTTTACTTCTATATGCAGACTGGTATTACAGTGAAATCACATATCATAAATAATCTATGTAATTTTTCGATTTTGTAGGACGTAAAACAAAGTGCAATTTTTTTATGCAGATAAAATTGGATTAGGTATGTCATTTGTGTTCACTGTTACTTGCATCGTGGTTTCATAATGTAACCACTTACAAAAGTTGAAGTAAATAAAAAAAAATTGCAAAAAGAAAGTATACTTCATCCTTTTTTCTACACATAAAGACAGCCCATACCAAATGTCATTAAAATCAAAACTTGTGCTTCAAATGGTTAAGTTTAACTTTCAATGAGTTGTAAAAGAAAAAATTCTGGTGAGAATGACCTGTATATATTTGAAGAGGGAAACGTATAACACCAGAAAAAAAAAACTGTTTCGAACTATTTTTTTTTATTATGCAATACCATTGTTTTTTGAAAGCCATGATTTGACTTAAGAGGGAACGCCAGTCTGCTGTCCTTGCCCAATTGACTTATTTTTTCTGTCCGGAGTATTGCTTTCTAACATAAATTTTTTTATAGCAGACATAACATCAGTAAAAAAAGTTAATTAAAAAAAATTTTAAGACAAAATAACTACTGTTCAATTTTATTGTAAATATATTTAAGTGATTATAAGAGAGTTTATAAAAATATATAGTACAAGTATATTAAATGTAATAATAAAAAAAAAAAATTGCTTTCAAATTATTTTAATAAACTTTCATTACTGCTATAATGCCTGTTATAAAATTTCATATGTGCTTTAAGGCAATACTCCGGCGGAAATTCCAATCCGAAAAATAAATAATTAGATCTATAGGACAGGGAAAGACTAACATTTCCTCTTAAGAAAAAATGCCATGCTTTTGAAATCATGTTTTTTGAAAGTTAAACTTAATACCCTGTTAAAAATTAATTAAATACCCTGGGGGTAAAATTTTTCTCATGCCATTAGTACCACTTTCACTTTTGCAATTCAGATCAAATTGTAGGTCATTCTGACAAGTGCTTTTTTTTTTACAGTTTTTTGAAAGCTAAACTTTTATTATAATATAATAAAAGTTTAGCTTTCAAAAAACTGTAAAAAAAAAAGCACTTGTCAGAATGACCTACAATTTGATCTGAATTGCAAAAGTGAAAGTGGTACTAATGGCATGAGAAAAAATTTTTACAAAATGATTTGTTTTCTTAAGCTATAATGTTTCTCCCTTAACAGAGTATATGCAGGTCAAATTAAAGGTCCTTCTGACCAGAATTTTTTTATACAGATTTTCGAAAAGTGGAACTTTAATTATAAACACACTGTATAAGTGCCACTCTTGTTAATTTGGTTAATTAATGTAAAATATTAATTGTACCAATATCAGAATATAATTCACTGCTGTATATAAAGCAAAAATTATACCATTTCTTTTCAAAACCATTAAGGAAGTCCAGGACTTAAAATTCTAAAATCTTTATATTTAGAATTACTTTTTCAAATTTTTTTGATGCAGTATTGAATTACACTTTGAAACTAAAATAACTATTTTAAACTTTTAAATTAATTTTTTTTAAATTAAAAAACCTTAAAATTTTGACATTACTTAAATTTGATATATATTAAAAAAAAAAACTTTTTTTAAAAAATTCACTATATATATATATATTGCAAAACCTATATAAAACCCATAGTATGCTAATTTTCCAAAACTAAAAAAGTTAAATCAAAATCCACAGTTCTTGAAGACAAATTAAAGAAATATTTATGAAAAATAATTGTGGAAATTTTCACATATTTATAACAAGAAGTTTTTAAGTTACATCCATTTAAACACAAAAGGCCACCATCGAGAAAAACAGTTTCAAGACAGCACGTCTGAGATACAGTTATCATGTAGCAAAAACTTAAATATTTCAAGTTCTACTAATGATCGAACAACATTTTTTATTTAGAAATATTTGTATTATTTGTTACAATAACAAAAAATATTGAGAATCTTTAAAATTTTGAGTTCCAGACCTCTTTAAAATAAAACTATTTTGTATAAATTCAAGTCAAGCTTTGTATAAAGTCTGTTAAGATATTCATTAACGTTCAGTCATTGGACTCTTTCTGGAAGGTAAAAAACGAGAACAACATTTTTACAAGGCCCCAGTTTTTAATTTATGAAAGAAACTCAAAATAAACTTATCTTCTTTATTACAATTTAAAAGTTTTAAAGCATTACAAATAGTATTTTTGCCAATTTACAAATATACATGTTTTATGCATATGCAATAAATAAAATTTTAATCAATAACATTTGATTATTCTTCAAGAAGATTTTACTAGAAACGTCTTTATTTTTTAAAGTTCCTCGTTTGCATACCTAGTTACTAATAATGCTCATAAATAAATTAATGGAATAATATGTACACTTAATAAATAAATGCAGGTCTCTGCTGATAGAAAATAATATTACTAAATATCACTTCGTCAATTTTCATCACTAGAATCTGCATCTTCTTCGTCAAGCTCTTCCATTGGGAATCTAAGTATGGCTGCAATACCAGACAATTGATCCAGCTCTAAAATTTAACATGATTTTTTTTTATTCAACAAATAAATAGCATATAAAATAGAAGTACAGTTCCTAATGTAATTGTTAGTAGATATTATTATATTCTTTGAAGAAAACATGTCATTACTCTAATTGATTAAGTACATAATCAGTAATTTGTATTACTAGGCTATTACTCTCATAATAACAATATAAAAGCAATTTAAGTAACATTATTAAGCAAACAAATTGTAAATTCAAAATTTCAGGTTAAGGTTACCTAAAAGGTTTATAAAAATAGTGTTCATAATTAAAGGGTTCATACTCAATATATAATATTTATAATAGTAAAATTCAGTAGATACCAAGGAGTTTTTCAGAAGTTAAGTAGAGTTAATTCTGGAGTTAACAAGAAAAAAAATATGTCTTATAATATAGTTTTCCTTTTACGCGCCTAGTTGTCAAGAATTGTAGTGCATTCTGGGACTGCCAGAAGGTTTTCTTTGCCGCTGTAGTGAAGAAGCGCATGCACAGTAGACTCTGAGGTACAGTAAGAATTTCGGATTTAAGAGATGTTTTATCGAATAAATAAAAAAAACAAAAAAACTTTGTTTTAAGGTTTTACTAACCTTTTTACCCTTCGATGATTATTTTTAAGGAGATGAAATATCAGGAGCCCAGTAGCAGAAAATGCGAGACGGGAGACGGACATCGCAGATTTTCTAGTAGCCTGCAGATCATTTTACAAATCTGACTTTAAAAAAATAAAAAATAATTTTATTTTTTTTTAGTCCGATCTAAGTTGGGTGATTTGAGTCAACGCACATGCGCGATACTTCATTTCATGAAAAAGGAATCGGAATCATGTTACTCTCCATGCGTGACTTTAAGGAGATTGTATAGAAACATAATGAGTTCTATGTGCTTTTACGCGTTGGTGTGTAGTAGTTAGCTTCGCTAAAAGTTACGCTGATGTAAGGACCGATGTTGCCGAGAATCAAGCTACTAAGACGGGAGATATCGTCGATATTTACGCCGTTACGATGTTCCTTTTCGGAGATTGTTACGCCAATATAATAACCACTATTTCGAAGGTTGGAGCCTCAATAATTATCACCAGGGCCGAGATTTACGTGGTTGTGATAGTCAACTTTGTAGAGTGTTACATCGATAGTGTAATCGTCTCTATTGCATAAATTTCCAGATTTCTACCGATATATTAGGCGCTAACGCCGATACTTAAGTTTGGTATAATGGTCGTTTTTGCTGATTGTTACTTTGATGTAATTGCCGAGATTTGCGCCTCTAAGGTGGTCGATATTTGCGTTGGAGTAGTGGTAATTTCCAAGTAGGTTTAAGCCGTTTTAGTAGCAGCTTTTGGCGAAAATTGCTATGCCGTTTTGGTGTCATTCGCGTAGGCTTGAGCTGATGTGACGGCCGTTATGTCCGTGATAAGTGTGAAGATCGCTTTCGCCGTTTGGTTTGAATTTATACAGAATGATTATAATTTTAATTTAAGATACAATAATTTTAAATATTTCCGTTTTAATATTTAATTTATTTTGCCAAATTTCTATGTATATGTAAAACAGGAAGTTTTGGTAGAATTGACAAATAAGGTGCTTATGTATTTAATGCAAACTTAAAAAAAATAATAATTTCACTGTAGATTATTTTCTAATATCCAAATTAGTGTCGCAGACTGGCAGAAAACTTTCTGCTACTGGGATCAGGAGTAGAAATACAATTTTTTCAGAAATTATAAGGGTCTTTAAAAAAAAAGCAAGTTTCTGGAGTTTTTCAGGAGATGTACAAAACCTGTAATTAAACCAAAATACAATGCTTTTCAAATAAAAAAAGCATTTCCAGCTTATAATTTCAATTAGTTAGTTAGTTTTGAAATGGGTGCCAAAAAAAATTTTCTGTTCTTTTCTTAGAATACGAAAAATTATTCCATGCATATAAGGAAATTAATCTTTTTGTGAATCGCAATACATGCAGACAAATATAGAAAATTGTCTTAATTTAGATTAAATGAAGCTCAAAAATGGCAACACAAATAACATCCATTTTGGAATAGAGCAGGGAGAAAAAATTACTTCATTCAACTTGCAGGAAATTTTTTAACCACTTCAATTTAACAACACATAATGTAGACTCCGTATGCAGGAGTTTGTTCCAGAATTAACAACTTCAATTAAACATAAATTGCATTACAAAAATCGTGACAGCTAAACTTTAATAAATAATGTACTTACGTTCACCAGAAGGATGCAAACTAGAAAACATCTTTACTTCACCTCCGCTTTCCCTCACACTGTCTACCAGTGCAACAAAAGCTTTCCTCTTGGAAACATCATTGCACCTATACAAATGAAAATTAACACATTCACAGATTAGTAGTCTTCTCAAGCTACTTCAACACAATGTGTTTGTAGACTACTTTCCTTTTCTTAAAGATCACTTTAAATATCTGTAGTCCGGAAGGAGAACACACTATGTCGCAAAAAGCCAACTTTATAGGAGAGCCATATAGTGCTGCTTCCTTTTATGTTATGATGGAACAAAGTGCTTTTCAAAAACGTCCAAGTCGGTTATCATTTACCCTAGGACAAAGGGCTCCCTTCCACTAGAAAGAGCGGAAAGTGTTATGCAAGATCATGCCAAAACCTCAATTTAAAAAAATGTGGACATAGTGTGCTTTTCTTCTGAGATGCAGATATTGAGTTTGATATTCTTAAACATCACTGACTGATCTTAGCTATAAACAATTTTGCCATTTCATAAATTAATTTGTTTAAAAGTTTTCATTTGGCGTGTAAAATAGAGATAAATTTACATAACAATTTTTAATTCAAATTTTTATTACCTGCAGTTTTGATGAGTAGGAAAATGATTTTATAATAGTTTGAGATCATTTGTAAAAAGAGATATGCATATTGGCCAAAGCTGGAGTTTTTAGAGATCATATTTTTTTATGAAAATACATCAATCACAACATACAATACACTATTAACTACCATTGCATATGAATGATCTAGAATGAAAATCTTGTATCCCACTATTTTTATTTTCAATTACCCATATGTTTACACAGGGTAATGAAAGTATAACTTTCAGTCGTCAAAAAAAAATTATTATTATTTTTTGTATTTTTTTGCATTTCTCCATGTTTTGAAACAACCTGATTTTTCAGGTTGTCACCTCAATTTCAAAAAAGTGGTCCAGAAAAATGTCTTTCTGTGCGTACGTGGTCAGCATAACTCCCACACAAATTGGTACGTGGTCAGCATAACTCCCACACAAATTGATCTACGATGTTCAAAATTTGGTATGCAGGTTAGTTGTGGCCATAGGACCTACCATTAAGATTTTCTTCAAAATTGAGCATGTGCATAGGTTGAAATCGTGAATAATCATGTTTTTTAGCATTTGCTAAAAAACGGCTCCAACGATTTTGATTAAAATCTATGTGTTAACACCACTTAAGGTGTTCTAACAGTCTCCACCTCCGAAATTACTGTAAAAATGCAATAAAATCGAAAAAAGTTGAAAAACGAGTGTCTTTAACACAGAGCACTCTGGCTTTGAGCACTGCTCATCAACGATTGATTTTTTGCCCATGTAAGAATTATTGACAAACAGGCCATTTTTATTTAATGGTAAATTACACTTTATCAAATTTCAATGTAATGGCCAATATCATTTGTGTAATTAAAAGCTGTGCAATGTTCCATAACCCTGTTTTGAAAATGCAATTATGGCAATTGGAAAGCAATCATCAAATCTCATCAAGTAAACAACATTAAGAAAAAAATAAAATATTTCAATGAACTTTTATTAACAGCAATATTTTAAAATCATTAAACTACAAAAAAAAAAATCTTGTTAAAATAGCTATATAAAGAAAAGTAATATATTATACTTCAATATACATGCACATACCTGCCAACATTGGCATTTTCAAATTAGTACAATTTTTACGGAACAAATATTTGCATTCCTATGACTCATGGAAAGTCAAATAGCGACAATATTTATGAATGTAATATAGAAATAATATAAATTCTATTACAAATGCAAAAAAAAAAAAAAAAAATTTAAAAATTGCATAGTATTAAATTGCTCTCAAACATAACAAATTATTACATTTTAGCACAAAATGGAAATTATAAAATAAAAAACTTGGATTTAAAAATAAATCAAATTTAAACTTTACGATGAAATCTCTGATGAGGTTTAAGATTTAGTCTACATTACACCTAAATAAAACATGCTTTATGACACAAAAACTCTAGTGAAACATACAATGAGTTGGTGGTATTCAAAGTGTTTAATCACACGCACAAATATCAATTATGCAGGCTTTCGAATTCGTATTATTACATTTGATGTTGTCACTGTGCTTTTTAGAATTGATATGAACTTCGACATCAGTAAATCCTCCATGAGAAATCTTAATATCAGATGCATAGATAGAGCAGAATGCAAAATTTGTTTCTTTGTTTGAATTTCTGATGATTAGAAGTAAACCGCTTGGTTTGAAGTAAACTCCAAAAAAACTTGATATTTTCTGGAATTTTACACCAGGATTGTTTAACTTGGATATTTTAAAATAAATAATTAAGACTAACAAAGAAGCTGAAAACCGAAAGTGCTTTAATCTCTAAAGTCCGAGAAAACGAAACAGTCGTTCGGTGAGTGCCGCCAAAACAATTGAAAACGGCGGCGTCGCGATTTAGTGCGCAGCGTTGGAGTACGGTCCAAAAGAAGAATAAAAAAAAAACTAAAGCCCACTTTCAGTTTTCTACTTTATTAATCTCTAAAGTTCGAGACAACGAAACAGTTGCTTGGTTCGCCAAATCCCGTCGGCAACACAGATGAAAACAATGAATTTCCGGCGCCGCGCTTAAGTGCTTTTATTATATACGCGCAACATTATTGTACGGTCCAAACAGAAGGAAGAACCAAAATCTAAAGCATTTTTGGTTTTCAGATTCTTTGTTAATCTCTTAAGTCTGAGGCAAAGCAATAGTTGTTTGGTTCGCCAGGTCCCGTTGGCAACACAAATGAAAACAGTGCATCCCCGGCGCCGTGTTTAGTGCTATTATTTACGCGCAAGTCCAGTACTATTATTTACGTTTTGGAGTCCAGTCCAAAAGAAAGTAGAATTAAAAAACTAAAGCACTTTCGGTTTTCTGCTTCTTTATTAACCTGTAAAGCCAGAAAAATTGAAGCAGTGGTTTGGTTTGCCATATCTAGTCGGCAACAGAAAAGAAAACAATGCATCCTCGCCAACGCGCTTTAGTGCTGAACATATGCGCAATCTTGGAGTGTGAATAAATATTTTGACGGACACGGCAGCTTTGAAAAATCGTTTCGGTTTCGTTGGTGACTTGAAAAAATTTATATAAAAAAAAAAAAAAAAAAAAAAAAACGAAAAGTACCGTGAAATCCGTACGATTTTTATAGCTGTTCGTACACCCGTACAAAATAGTAAAAATCCGTACATTGTACGGATGATTCGTACAAGTTGGCATGTATGCATGCATCGCATAAAAGGCAGACATACGAATATATGCTTCCAACTGCTATTTGAAAAAACGTTTCATGTTAAAATTTTAGTAAATTAAAAACACAACTTTTAACATACAGTAGAGTATCCCAAATCCGGAATCGCTGGGACTTCTACGATTCCAAAAAATTCCGGATTTTAGAACATGCCATAATTCATGCACAAAATCAATTAAATAAAATATATAAATGGAATAAACAAAGAAAAAATTTTATACAACTTTTTGTGGTTTTGAAAAAACATTTGTTTTGAGGTTAGATGTTTTAATAATTTTGAAAAAAAATTTCTCCTATTTTGTCAATCCCCATTATTTCCGATTCTGAAATAATCTCTTTACTCTAGTCCTTTAACCCATAGAGCGGCTGTTCCGGATTATCTCGTCCTTTTATCCCCAGTTTTTCCAGCAATACAAAACATTTTTAAATTTATAAATAAAATTTAAAGCAAAATATTTTTTTAATATTTTTATTATGATGATAGTTTAAAATCCATTTAAAACAAATTGAATAAAAAAAAAATTAAATTAATTATATATTGGAATCAGAAATATAATTTAAAAATTATTGCAGGGAAAACAACTCTACAATTTTGCCCATTCCATGGACGCTCAATGGGTTAATTGCAGGGCCTAAAACTTCTTCTAAGTGGTCTTAGGAAATTTTATCCTAAACCACTTAGTTTTCAAAGTCATCACTTTCGGACAGGGTTGTAGTTCTAAATAAAATTTCGCGGCAATAACCCCAACTTAATTTACATATTTATTTTCTCACTAACTTATATCACAATACATGTATAAAGATTTATAAGTTATTATTAATTAGTTTAAAAAAAGTGGTGGTATGTCGTACCACTGCGCACCGGCCCCACTACATCCGTTTTCGGATATGAACGAACACCCGTAAAAAAAAAAAAAATTAAGATAAGAGTGGGGGAAGTTTCTGATTTTAGATGTTCCTGAATTTTTTAAGTCCGGATTTCAGATATTTTACTGTATAAAGTAAAAATTACACGCATTAGAAAAATAGTTTTTATATGGGGAAAAGCAAGACAAAAAGGAATACCAAGATAGTCATCAACACAAATAAGTATAAAAAGATTTCCCCTCTGTGTAGTATGTTTTAAAAAGTACTAGTTATAATTATTAAGGAAATATGTGCAACTAGTTAACCCATTACAGTTTTGCCTTACCTAAATAATTTATCACTAATCATCAGGGTGTCGATCGCTTGAGCTTCACTGGCTTTCATCACATGTCTCACCCCATAGAATGCCTTATTGGGTTCAGTCATCAACATTGAATAAAATAGTTCCAGGCATTTCACTTCACCCGCTGCCTTTGTGTCAGATAATTTACTCGCTATTCCAGGATCTGCTAATACTTCTAGAGAAAATATATATTTGAAATTTATATTTTTTTTTTAATACTATATTAGTAATAAATAAACATAGTGTGCAAGCTCTTATTTTCTGAAGCATGCTGTAGCAAAAGGTGCACTGAAATCAGTTTATATTTACAAATACAATTTGAAATATATAAAATTTGCTTTCATAAAACAAACTATCAAATATGTCATAGAAAAACAACATTTTACTTTTAAACATGCAATTCAATAAAATATGTAAATAGTTTCAAAGAGTTCCATTTCAGACATAGAATTTAAAAGGTCTGCTTTTTAAAACTGGAAGGCCTTTTTTTATAAGGGAGTATTTAGTTCATAATCAAGGAAATTAACATAAAAATAATAAAAATCAGGAATGATACAAATTTAAAAGACAAAAACTTACCCTTTAAAGCATGTTTAAAACCAGAAGAAGAATGTACCAACACAAAGAAACTTTTATTCTCTAATAGTGTTTTGTTGTCGGTTTTGAGGGCTTGTTGGAACATATATTCATAAAACTGATCCTACATGAGAAAGAAAATAATATAATCCATAAAAACAAAGTTTTTAACATAAATCCCGTGTACGCATTGCCAGTTTTTATATTCATTCATTACATAGCGATGATTCTGTTGTCAGTGTGTGCTTGATGTTTCCATCTAATTTGAAATATTAAAAACATCTCTATCAGCAAAATATGTCAGTTTTTATATTCATTCATTACACATCGGCGATTCTGTTGTCAGTGTGTGCTTGATGTTTCCATCTAATTTGAAATATTAGAAACATCTCTATCAGCAAAATATGATGTCAACTTTTTATGCATCCACGTCTAATTACCTTTTATTTATTCTAATGAAAATAATTTTGGCAACAGCAAAGAGTTTCTTCAATGATTGGCTACATGTAATTTCAACGCATTTGGATGATGGTAAGTTGTTTTATTTGTATTCTGTAAAAGCGACCATTTAGTGTTAGTAACCAGCCCTCAAAATTTGATAGAATGCATAGTAATCGACATGAAATATATCTGCCAAGTTTCAGCTTGATTGGATAATGGCAAGTGGGTTAATAACGCCACCGCAGATTTGCCCGCCAGTGACAAATACGCACAAAAAAAATCAAATTTAATAAAAAGAATTTAAAAATCAGCTGCAAGTTACAAAAATATTCTGTTTAAAAATAAAGTTACAGAATACTTTTATCAGGATTTGAATACTAAAATTTAAATTAAAAGTTAATTTTACAATAAGGTGGTATATATACTAATTTTTATATCTAAATTATGAAATTAGGAACATTTCAAATTATTCACAAAATAAGTGTTTCTGTAACAAATCAATAAATATTCAGATAACTAATAATTCAAAAATGCAATATTTGATAAAAAAGAGGTAAGGAAGTTTAAATTGTTAAACATGTATTAACAAATTAGATCATGACAGTAACTTGGACAGAAAGGCTGCTTCTACATATCCCATACAGCACATATCATCCCAAAGATGTCGCTAGGAAGTTCCCAGTCATCCCGGGACTCTGAATGACTAGGAACCTCCCTGGAAGGATGTGTGCTATATGGGATGTTTCTATTGCAATACATGAGATCCAGATACCAAATATATACAATTTGGCAAAATCTACCTTTATTAAGGTTAATGACAAATTATTAAAAAAAAATTCAATTTGAAAATATTTCATTTATACAAACATCTCCAAGTTGGTAAGAAAACTTGTCAATTAATATTTAAGTTTTAAGATATCTATTTTGGCAGACAAGATATGAATTTCCCATAGAGTTACTAAGGAAGTAATCTTTCAGTTGAACTTTAAAGAACTTTTAAAATTTTATATAAATGTACTTTATAAATCTACCAAGACCTTTGAACTGATATATAACACATTAAAGCATTTATAGTTAAAACAAAGATATTCAAATTGACATCCAGTTAAATTTTGGTATGAGAACTAAACTTGGCAAGACCTTCCATTTGACATATCCCATGTATCATAACATTTGTAATTTTGTCTGGGTATATTGAATTCAAATTGACAGACAAAGCTTTTTATAAGCTTCTTTTCTACAATAAGACAGTGAAGCAGTTAAAAGACAGAGGGTTCAAAATTCAAATTGAAAATATATAATGATATTTTTATATATAATGATATTTTTATATATAATAATTATAATAGCTTTCTATCAAATTCCTTTTTTTAAAGCTTCACAATGGAAAGTTAAAAACAACATGTTTACAACACTGAAGTAAACATTGCTATCACTGAATTTTTTTAAACACACACACACACACACACAAAAAAAACTCTTTTCTTCATACAATAAGATATTATTAGATGAAAAATATTAATTTGTAGCTTTATTTTCCTACAATCCTTAATAACAAAGATTATGGTGAACAAAAATGAAATATACATTATAACACATCATAACATATGTTCATTTTGAAATTAAATAATTACATGGAATAAATATTAAAAAAAAATCACGAGTTTGTTTTAAATTTAAAAAATTTAAATCTTCATTAAATAAAATTGGCATAAACTTTTTTTTTTAAAGGCTGAATGTAAACAATTTTCTAGAAAATACCTTTACAAATCCAGGGCTTGCAATAAGAACACATTTCACAACTGAAAGTAAAATATAGTTTTATTTAAAATGAAATATAGACTATACATTTTTCAGCAAAATAAATAAATTTTAAAAAAATACTCACCATCAAAATTCACATGCCTAATGATTGCTTGATATACTGATT
Organism: Linyphia triangularis; assembly: GCA_963978545.1. Classification (NCBI taxonomy): domain Eukaryota; kingdom Metazoa; phylum Arthropoda; class Arachnida; order Araneae; family Linyphiidae; genus Linyphia; species Linyphia triangularis. The sequence goes on from OZ021724.1 coordinate 106,966,886, forward strand.
CAAAAAACCTCTCAAGCCCCTGCAAAATAACAATATATTCAACTAAATGTACTTAAAGTCATTTAATACGTTAGGTTGGAAGTAAAATTATTGAAAAACTAGACTACCAACTGATATACAGCTGGACAAACAACTTTTAAAGGATTCATCATAGTGTGGATACCATAAACACCTAGGCTAGCGCTTCATGTGCTTCACAAAATGCAATGGGGTAAAGAACCTAAACAATACAAAACGATCTCTGTCCAAACAGATTGTCTAATAAAGGAACATTTAAAAGTTTAATACCATGGAAGTTAAATTACCACAAGGGCTAAATCAGGGTTGCCACTGAAATCGTAGAATGAAAATCAATAATTTTTAAAAGTGTTTAATGACCTAATTAATTTTTTTAAGGAGCTGTGAAAATTTGTTTTTAGGCACCAATGTCTTTAATATGTAACTTTACAGTTGCTTTTCCAGGGTTCCCACTCAAATCACAGAATGAAAATCAATGACTTTTAAGGACCTAATTAATGCTTTTAAGGACCTATGAAAATTCGCTTTCAGGCATCATATCTATATTTAAATTTTTAATAAAGTATATTCTACCAAAAAAGTTAAAGTTGGTGGATGCCCAACACAAATATGTCAGAAAAATTTTATACGGTGCAGATAAGTGGCGGTCACGCAAGGATAGCAAGTCCGAGTTGCATTTTTATAAATTTTGCAGTTGGACAACATTTTCAAAAATTAAGGACTTTTAAGGACCTCTAAGCATTTTCAAGGACTTTTAAGCACCTCTAAGCATTTTCAAGCACTTTCAAGGCCTTGAAAAGAAGTTCAAAAATATTAAGCACTTTTAATGACTTTCAATGACCGTGGGAACCCTGTTTTCCCATAACGTTAATATTAAAACTTTTCATGAGTAATTTGCATTTTTCCTTATAAACAAACTTTGATGATTGTTGCAATCCTTTTTTCATATGCACTGTGCCTTAGCCATAATACATAAAATTTTCAATTTCCAGGAATAGCAATCATAAGTTGCTTTTGCTAAAAAAAAAAATCTTATTGGACGTAAGCTCTTTTTACTCTCACAAGTTTGCTTCACAGAGAACAGTGGGTCACTGAAACTATTCGAATTCCACTTCCCCAATTAGCATATATGAACCAAACCATGTACTATTTGACACTTGCATAATACAAATATACCAGAAAATTCGGGTGCAGCGGATAAGAGTCAGTTTAACAGAGATAAACAAGTCAAGAGTTGAATTTTTTATAAATATTGCAGTTACACACAATATCAGGGAAAATTTAAGAATTTTAAGCATTTGTAAGGCCTGGAAAACAAGTTAAACAGACCAGGACCATTTTTAGATCAAGATCTGTGTGAAGGGGAGCTGTGGTCTGGAAGGCCTTTCAAGTCACGATTGCACTGCATTTGAAACTCAAATGGGAGAAAACCCAGATAACTCTCAATAGGGAGTACGAAAACCGAATAAATTTATTGGTCCCAATTGCAGCAGTGTTCACTAACTTTAAGAAGATAAACTACAAAGTGCTGGTTAAGCTCGATCATAGGACATCTTTTAAGCTGAACAAGCATTCTGCCTTCCTTGTGAGCAAACCCCTTCCAGAGTGGCCACAAAATTAAGGGGAAAAAAATTCCTGACAATTCCTCGATAGATTTCTAAGAAATCATTGATTTTACGCATACAGGGTTCATACTCAATTTAAGAAAACATATTCCCAGAGATTTCCCAGAGTTTTCAAGAGTTGTGTTCTCCATCATGGAGTAAATTAATTTTAGCCACATAAATATAGTCAAACCTTGATTATACAAATTTTTCTGAAAACTTGAAAAGAGTCTTTTTTCAGGGTGGCCACAAAATTCAGGAAAAAAAGTTCACTGATAATTCTCTGATTTCCCTGACAGATTTCTAAAAAATTCCCTGATTTTAGGGCAAACTTTTTTTCAAATTTCCCCAATTTTCTTAGGTTTTCCAGATATCTAGATACCCTGATCAAATAGAACATGATAAAGAGATAATATGCAATTTTTTAAAAAATAGCTTTGCTGGTAATGAAAAGTTTAAATTATTCCGTAACATTAAACTTCTAATGGCTTACCACTACATTTAAATTATTCCGTAACATTAAACTTCTAATGGCTTACCACTACAAATCTCCAAGTAAATAGCGCCAAAATATGGATGAAAGTGCCTTAAGCAATACAAAATTTCCCTGATTTTCATGAAATTTTAAAAAGTTCCCTGACATTTTCCTGATATTTTCCAGAATCAAAAAAACTCCCCGACAATTCCCTGATTTCCAGGTTTTCCCGATTCTGTAACCACTCTGTTTTTTCTTTAAGAATAACTTTCTGCAAGTCTGTGCTATCAAATATTTCTGTAGCTTCAATTCCTCGAGTTAGGGTTAACAGGGATGAGTTTGGTAAAAAATCAAAAAGCTGAAAACAAAACTCCAAATGTTTTATGCGTAAAACACATTTTAAGCTATACTTGAAAAAAATTGTGGTTTTCCATGTGCGTTTATAACTCTGCACCTTCTCTGTCTGTCCGTGAGAAAAATGGTTCAAAATAGAGACACCTAGATGTAGAGACTTTACACCACTTTATGCTGTCACATCAGGCATGGTATAGCTTAAAAAAAAAACTTAAAAAAAAAAAAAAAAAAACTTTAAAAGCGATGGAATTCAGCTAAAGCTTCAAATTTTCAACAAGTCAAACAGCTTTAAGCAATTATACCATGTTAACAAACAGGCCGAATATAATTAAACCTAGTTTTCTAAATTTTTAAGCTATATTTTAAGTACTAAAATCTTTACATTTAAATTTTTATTCCTACCGTTCAGCTTGTTCAATAAAATAAAAAGCAACAAACAATTTTACATACAATTGCAGTTAAAATAACAACTTTAAACACAGCTTCTTTAAAAAAATTTAATTGGGATTAATTTTCAGAATATTTTTATATCATATTTATACAAAATGATATAAAAATTTTAGTATAGATTCACATGAAACGGCGAAATCGATCCTTAAACAGACACTAATCACGGATATAGCGGCTATCGCATTTACGGAAGTCTAGGCGAATGGCTACAAAACGGTGTTGAGAATCTCAGTAAGCCGGTATTGTATTAGAGTAAACCTCGGCGAAAATGACCATCACTCTAACGAAAGCAATAGCGCTTGCAATACCGGCGAAAATCTAAATATCAGCCGAAATGAAAATCGCAACAACGTGCGTATAGGCGATAGAGTCCACGATATCTGCAAAAATTTTGGTAATATCGACATTTTCTTGGTAATACTAGTGCAAATTTCGGTAATATCGGATGTTATCAAAGTACGACATTCCACGAAAACAACTCTCACGCCAATTGAAATAATTCAAAATTAGAAGAGCGATAGAACCTAATATACCGGAGCAACTCTCAACAATAACGCTATTATATGGGCGTAACACTGGACGAAAATTACCATCACAAAATCTCGGCGTTAGCGCAATTCATCACGGTAATATCAACATTCTTTCGGTAACATCGGTGCAAATCTAAGATTTTACAACAGGGTAGCACTCAACGAAAATGCCCATCCATAAACATAAATATAAACGTTAGCGCCGAAGATACCGGAACAATTCTCAGCAATAACGCTGTTATATCGGCGTAATACTCCGGGAAAATGGTCACCACAACAACCTAAATCACAGCGATAACGCACGTTCTAGCCACACAAATCTCGGCAGTAGCGGACATCACATCAGCGTAATGCTTAACGAAAACAAGCAACACATACTAACGTAAATAAACGATAGTTCGGTGGATGTCAGACTTGGAAGCAAGCGCATTTTTAGTATACAGTAAAACATCCGAAATCCGGACTTCCGTAATCCGGAAACTTCTAAAATCCGGACCTTTTTACGATTTCTAAAAAAAAAAAAAAAAAAAAAAACTCCAATTCGTTTTCTCACGCGAACACCGAAGAAGATAGTCAAGTCGCGCGTGAAGGGGGGGGGGGGGATGTTAAGAAATTCCGGAAACCCTGTCGCGACCTTCAGAAGGGCATCCTTTGTTATGAGGAATTGAAAGGTCGCGAATTTTCTCCGGCTCTTTGTGTTCTGGACAACATCGGATCTTATGGAATGCCAGCAAACCGGTTATACTGCAAACCCTGGTCAGTTTAGAAGTACGAACTGGAGTAAAAATTTCAATTCCGGACTAGCTTTTGCGAATTTCACACTGCTTTATTCTGATCTCTGCTTTTGAAAATTTCCCAAATCATCTTAAGTTTTATTCATCTTTTTTTATTAAATTTAATTTTTATTAGCTTTATCTAACTAACTTAAATTTACTTTATCCAATTAACTTTAAATATTTTTCATCGACGATATGCCAAAACGTAGCATTTCGAGTGGGTCCAGTGGCGGAAAAGCCAAACGAAAACACGTGACTTTGTCAATTAAGGACAAAGTCAACTTGATTAAGAAGCTGGAGAGCGGAACATCGGTTGTTAACTTGTGCGAAGAGTACGGATTGGGAAAATCTACTGTTTACGATATTAAAAAGCAGAAACAAGAACTGTTTGAGTTCTTCGCCGATTCGGACTCGCCTGTTGCAATGTGCCAGAGAAAAATAATCAGTCACGCTAAAAGTGAAGAGCATGACAAAGTTATGATCGAATGGATTCGACAACGAAGGAGTGCCATTGTCCGGACCACTTGTGATGGAACAAGCCAAAGTATTCCATAAATCAATGGAATTGTCAACCGACTGTATCTATTCAACAGGTTGGCTTGATAAATTCAAGCTGAGGCATGGATTGCGGCATCTGAAGATTTCCGGAGAAAGAGCCTCAGCCGACACGGAAGCTGCTGAAGAATTCGTGAGTGAATTTTTGAAGCTTGTGGATGACGAAAGTCTGTCGCCAGAACAAATCTACAACGCCGATGAAACTGGCTTGTTCTGGCGATATGTACCTCGAGACACATTAACGACGGCGGACGAAAAGAACCCTACCGGATTAAAAGATTCGAAAGAAAGGATAACAATTCTGGCATGCGGTAATGCGGCTGGAACCCATAAGACAAAACTTTTTGTCATCGGGAAGTCGGCAAAACCAAGGGCGTTCAAAGGTGTTAAAGTGTTTCCCGTGATTTATCGAGCGAACAAAAAAGCTTGGATGACGCAAATTCTTATGAATGAATGGTTTGAAAACCATTTCATTCCTGAAGCCCGCCAACACTTATCTTCCGTTGGTTTTCCTGATGATGCGAAGATAGTGCTCATACTGGATAATTGTACCGCGCATCTCTCTCCGGAACTGTTGGTGAAAGATAACGTTTCGGTGTTATTTCTCCCTCCCAACTGTACATCAATCCTTCAACCAATGGACATGGGAATAATTCGCGCATTGAAATGCCGATACAAGTCGGACTTTTTGAGGAATATGCTGAACTGTCTGAACGGAAAAGAGACGATGCAGGATTTTTTGAAATCCTACAACCTTAAAATGGCTGTGTGGAACGCAGCAAAATCCTGGGATGCCATGCCAGCAACAACGCTAAGGAATGCATGGCACAATTTGTGGCCGGCAACGCTGTTTGCCGACGACGATCAAGAGGAAAATGATTTCGAAGGATTTCGAATCAATAAAGACAAGAAAGAAATTTCTGAGCTGATGGAGTACGTGAAATCACAGGGTACGAAATTGGCCGAAGAAGACATTTTGGATGTTTTCCATTGTGACGATGACGCTCCAACCGTGTGCTCCCTTACGGATGACGAAATCCGTGATATGGTGCTAATGCCGGGAAGTGCAACCATATCCGAGAGTGAGGACAGTGAAGAAGAAGAAATCGAAGAAAAAATCCCTATTGATCACTTAGTAGACATTTTGGGCACTGCCATTAAAGGACTAGAGCAAAGAGATTTTGTTTCAGAATCTGAAATAATGGCTATCCACAAAATCAGAGAAAAGCTGATTAGCCAAAAGCCAAAATTATTAAAACAACTCACCATTAAGCAAATGTTTTTCAAAAACAAATAAAATTGCATGTTTCATAATTAATTGTATTTAGTTATATATTTTTATTTTATTTATGAATAATATATTATGTAAAAAAACGTGAATAATCGAAATCCGGAATTTTCCGAAATCGGGAATTTTCCAAAATCGGAAATGTTCCGAAATCCGGAATCGCCGAAGTCCCGACGATTCCGGATTTGGGATGTTCTACTGTATATACGTTAATTGCGTGAAATCGCAAGAAGGAATTTACATTTTGAGCAGGGAAAAAAATGACACAAAAGAATCAAATTTCGGCGCAGTTGGAAATGTACAAAATGCCAGTTTGAGTGTCAATCTAACTAAAAAAACGTATTTCAGTGGATTTTTGTACTTGGAGCAGGAATAAGGCAGGAATGTGATGCGTCCCCTGAGCGATAGGTTTCCCGATCATTCGAAAGTGAAGCTGCTTCGCGGTTCAGTATTAGAAAAAAAAGTTATTTTTCCGTGGGATAGAAAAAGCGGGAAAACACAGATTTTTTTCAGAAATTAGAAAAGCGGAACATTCTTTGAAGCGGAATTCTTTTTTTTCTAAAAAATTAAAAAAGCGGAATTCCGCCACATGGCGGAAGAAACTCATCCCTGGGTTAAACGAAGGGCACCGAAGAGTAGAATTTTTTTCCAGAGTAACGCTGACTTTTCCCAGGTTTTAGAGGAGATTTTTCTTTTTCCATGAGGCTTTAAGGCTGATTTAATTTCCGTCAGTTTTCAAGGTTTTCCCTGTTCTCATTGAGTGTATGAACCCTGGCATACTTTTATCAAATTTATGCAACTCTTCCAGATGTGTAGACATTCTGATCAAATACACCATGTCTCATAGAGATAATAAGTCAATTTTTAAAAATAGTTTTAGCAATAATGAAAGTTTAAACTATTTCTTAACATGACATTTCTAATGATTACCACTAAAATTCTCCTGGTAAATGATGCCAAAACATGGATGAACAAGGAAACATATTAAAACAATGATAGCAAATTTTCCTGTTTTTTTTTAGAAATTCAAAAAAAATTCCAGTACATTTCTCGATTTTTTCCAGAATCAGAAAGCTCATTGACATTTCCCTGATTTCAAGATTCTACGGCCACTCTGTCCTTCTATAAGGCCTTGAAGGGCAGGATCATGTTCTACCAAAGTGAATATCGTGCGTATAGCACAAGCAGCAAAATACTGCATTCCTGAGCTGTACACATGATAGTGACTTCCAAGTATGCAATCTCATAGATAGAATGTTTCCACACCTCAGAGAGTAAGATGCAGGGTTAATTAAACAATCTTAACTATTGTTTTGAAATGCTTTTAGTTTGTGATTAAAAATGTTATTTAAGTTATACAACTGCATTCTCATCACATTACATTAATACTTGACTCAACTCAACAGTCTAAGGGGATGGGGCTTTTCATTTTGTTTCACTTAGGAGAAAACTGTGATAAACTCATTCAGGCAGTTTCACAACAAAACTATTACTCACAAACCCGATATGTCTACTGATATTTTATATCAGAGAATACAGAACACTGTTGCAATGGAAAATGAACTACGAAAGAGAATACTTTTAAATCTATTTCACAATGAAATAAAGCGTAAGTATCAATCAAGGTAACATATGCAATTGATTTCAACTTCACTCACTTTGTCATGTTGAGCGCACATTCCTTTCCTCTTTCGAGGGATGTTGACGTCTATTTTGGCCCGTACCAATGTCATGCTGGAAGTAACAAGGCATACATGTGCAAGTCCTTCTTGCATCACAATAGCTGCTAGATCAGCATGTTGAGTGGGATCACAGGCCATGTCTGTGCAAAAAGAAAATTGTTTTAAAAAATGGTAGTATTTCTTAGAACTTGAAATATTTCTTAAGAAAATATCTTATAGAATATATGTTTTTTTTTTTGTTTTTTTGGCATATCATGGTTTACAATTTTAATCAAATTCATAATTTTGATTTTACTTAATTTTGCTAAACAGGACATTGACATCACATCATCCATTACATTTTTCTCTTGTAGATAGCCATCTAGAAGGTTATTAAAATAGTTGGCAATGATTGAAGTTTTGTTAGAATTGTAGAAAAAAAAAACCCTTGTTTTTACTTCCAAAAATTATATTCTGTAACTTGATAGTAAAGACTAATAACTCTCAGGTAAGTATAGCTTATATATGCATGATATAACATATGGTCAGAGTTCATCCTAGGCCTTTTTCGAGGGGCGGCGCAATTTCATCTTGAAAGAATTCGAAAAACTTTCGTTTTTTCCCTCCCAACAGTACGCAATATGTAGATCACCCCTACTGAAATTGCTTGTCGCGCATGCGCATTCATGTTCAAACACGCAACGTATATGTCAGGGACTGAAACCATTGAGTAGATATCCATATAAAATGCTTCATTAGTAGGTGGATTGTAGGGAGCCGTCTTACAATTTCCAAGTGCACATTAGTAAACTCCGAAGGCCATTTCGTACAATTTTTACCATGCCTCCTTCAAAATAGAGAAGAAAGGAATTTGAAAGACTTGATTAACTTAGTTAAAGGTGTATAACCATCAAATGTTTACACTAAAAATTTAAAAAGAATATTTCCGTTTGGACACGCATAATCGCGTCCTCCTGTTAAATGTAGGGGGTGCTTTTAATAGTTTACCTGTTACCAATTAATTTCAAAACATCCCTTTCATATTTAAAATTGAACATAACAGGAATGCAATCAAAATCCCAGATTATTTCCGATTTTTAAAAAAATAAAACTTCTATTACAGCTTACATAATAGCGGCATGCACGGCAAAAAAATCTGCGTTTTGACGCTAAATTTGATCCAATTTGGAAAATAAAAAAATGCACAAATTTCAGGACATAGTCCAAGTTCTTTAGTGGGAATACTCCTTGTGATATCCCACAATGAATAATATTAAATTTGAAGGAACTCTATTCTCTATATTTACAATGGCAAACCTAAGAAATGAAGTTTAAGGTTGATTCATTCAAACTTTAGAAAATTTTGAAAGAGTGAAAAGTTCTTATCTTAAAACATTTGTATTATACTAAAAAATTCTTATCTTAATTTTACTATATTATAAATTGATATTTTTATAAAAATTACTATTTGATGACAATTTTACTGTGTATATTGCACTTTAATTTTAATAATTTTCTCAGTCTCATTCCAGCAGAATTAGGACTGAAGCATTTTATCAATATTTTGATATCTTTTAAGTTTCTGAGCGAGTTTTTGATTCACGGATTTTTGCATTATTATTTTTTTTCTTCAGAATATTGAAAATTATTTATTGTGGTAGAAAAGTATAACAATATTGAAATTGTGGCAGAAAACGCGTATGCAAATTTCTGCAATTTGCAATAAAAGTGCCCTCGTAAACAGGAATTGCCCTTTTTTTGGAAAATGGCACCCTGCCCTTTTTCATTTCTAGGATGAACTCTGATATGGTAGCTGCTAAAACTATCTTAATTTTACTAAAAAAATCTCTATTTAGGTTGAAAATTGCTTAGTGGAAAAATATTTTTTTGTGGAAAATATTGTGCCAGTATTGTGCCAATTGGAAAAAGAGTGAATTCTCACTGTGATTACCATTCCAGTAACAATCAATTTCAGGGTAAACTCACTAGTAATATTTCAGAGCAATGATGTAACTTGATTTAATGGTCTCCTGATACCAACACTTTTTAATGAAGTACAACTAATGAATTCATCAGAAAATTATCAAGCTTTTAAACCACAAAGTAAAAGCGTTACTTCTACAAAAGATTTCAATATGAAACTTTGATGACACACACACACAAAAAAACTTTTTAATTTCTCAATTCAAAATTGTAAACTAATTTAATATTTATTAATTTATCTAGTATCTTTTTTTGGGACACTCTGATCAATAATGTTAATGAAAATCAAACATTTTAAGCCCCAGGACTTATTTAAACTTTTCAGATACACAATTTGTGTAAAGTAAATTAAAAAAGAACATAAATTTGTGTACTTTAAACAGAATAAAAATTCCATACCAATTCTTTCTAAAGCTATACTATCCCAACATGTTTTTTCAAGAGTAAATTTTCGGTTAAGCTCCAAGTCCAAGGTGTGATACGCTCCCATCTACATGAAAACAAAAATCTTTATTATTAGAATGAATTGTCATTTAGGATTTAAAAGTGGATTGAAAAAAAATTATAAAACATAATTTATTTAAATTACATTCATTTGATTTCTCTCAACTTCTATTTTGAGTTTGACAAAAAAATCATCCCACACTCTAGCCAGATATCTCTATTTAGAGCCAAGATGAAAACTTTCCAAAGTTATTTTTCAAACAACCATGGGCACCCTCAGGAATATTTGCAAGGATTGCAATTAAATTTTCAAGAACCAGGGGGGTGCAAGTGCACCTCCTTGCACCCTCCTGGGGGCACCCCCATGCTAACAACCTTCCAGTGAAATTTTTAAAAACTTACGGTAAAGGATAACATGAATCTACTATTCTTTCAGATGACTTAAAAATAGTATTTGGCCCATGTCTGTAGCATTTGTAGTATAGCTTGTATGAGTTACAAATACATTGGAGTTTTAAAAAATTGGAACTTCTATATGAATTTGGCATGGAAACTCATTTCTATGAGTCCCTTTATTTGACACATAGAACATGTCTTCGCATTTATAATTTTTTCTGGATATATTGACTATTCAGATGGACAGACAGAGTGTCTCATTAGATTGCTGTGTAAAGCTAAAATTATCATGCTTAAGAAAAATGTTGTAGTTAAAAGTAGTTCTGTAAAAAAATTAAGGTAACAAAAGAAAAAGTGTTAAAAGAGCAAAAGTTAGACAAAAGTTTAATTTAAATCCAATAATTTTTTTGATTACCTTAACGTACTGGTTTTCAGCTATGTTTCTTCCTTTCACTCGAAGCATACATGCTTGGGTGTCAAAGTCTATACCTTCAATTCGAACTGTTAAAGTGGTCCGAATTCTATTGCTGCCTGTGCTACCAGTAGCTGATTCAGTAGTGACTTTCCTACAAAAATTTTTTATAAGTATTGCCTCAGTAAAAATATACACCTATTAAATTATAAATAAAACATACTGTATGACTGCATTATAATTGTAATAAAATATATAAGTTCATTGATTTAGAAACAAACCACATGAAGAGTTCACTTAAGCCCTTTTTTCTTCTCTGGTCTACTCATAAGCCAAAGTTAAGATCCCATTTTCATAGGAATTTTGTTATAAATTTTTCTCAAATGCAGTTTTTACCAAATAAAAACTATAATTTATTCTTCTTTCAATGGCTTGCAAAACTTTTCCAAACAACAGTAAACTCACTATCCAGCTTCAAGAAAAGCCTCAATACATAAAAGTGATCAGTTTCTATCAAAACTAAATCCGAAATTCAACTGGTTCGCAACCTTTCCCCTCGGTTTTATTTGAATACATCGGAACTTTCTCGAAAAATCCAGTCAACCGGTCATGAGACGGAAAACCCTCGAAATTTTCTGATTGAAATAGAAGTTGCCTCTTTTTCCTAACCTGTATTATCGCTGTTAACGAAATAAAATCGAACTTTAAAAGAATATGTCACTATTTTCAATTACATACAGAAAATTTGTATAACAATATACGACCATCCTATGAAATGCTGCTACCAAAAAAAAATCAAACATTAAAAAAATATGTCACTATTTTCATTTATACAGAAAATTTGTGTAACAATATATGACCATCCTATGAAATGTGGTTAGGTCTGGAGTTTACATACTAACAGTTTTTTTACCAAATGTCTATACATTTCTAGTAAACTAAGCAATTCTATCAACAGAAAATGTGTTTTATAACCATCATCATAAAAGAACACATACCTAAATCCTCTTTTCATCATATGACCAATCTTTTTGAGTAATATCCATACAAGCATATTTTAACTACAACAAATTGCACTTCTTGACAATTAACTTTCAAAGAGTGAACATGTAAAAATTCCATAATCTAAATAACTCTTACAATCCAAAATAAATTCCTTTCACAAGAACACTTCAACCACACCCATTATTTATGTATCTGGTCAAGAATTGTCATTTTAAACCAGGGTTGGCATGGTTTGAACCAAATGGTTTTTTTCTCAAAAAATCACCTGTTTTTTTTTTTTTTTTTTAAAGAATAATTTAAAATTGTATTTTTATTTATTTATAATTAGATTTTTCAAATTATTTGATGTTGTAAATGATTCCAATTTTTAACTGAATAACTAAATTTTTCTTTCTATTATATTTAAAGAAAATTATTCACTAAATGGTTGGTTGTTTTCAGATTATCTGGCGCCGTCAGCAACACGAGGGCTATAATGAGCCGAAACATTCGTCATTTGACAAGCCAACATACATTTACAAACACCCATGTCTAACATGGGACTCGAAACCGCAACCTTGGGGTCTAGAAGCTAGCACACTAACCACTATACTGTTTGGTGGGCTAATTCACTAAATAAAAAATTATACAAATACTATCGATAGAATATGTTTGAATGTATTTTAAAATGAATCTTCTAATTAAAAACTATTGAATTTAAAAACCAAAGGAGAAATTCAACGAAGGTTAAAGAAGCTTTAAACGTGTTATAAGTCACATCATAATTTGGAGCTTATTATACTAAAGTACTTGAAATTTGAATCTTTCTGGGTGTCTTTATGCATGTAAGTCTTATGATCTAACTAATAAATATTTTATAGAAATTTTGCCTGACAACTTCTTGATCTTGATAATTTAACAGAGTTTTCTCTCTCGGCAGAAATACCATTCGACTTAAAAATATTTTCACTTATGCTTACCTCACTTTATTACAAAAGAATACTATTCATCAAAATACTTGTTTTGAGCCAATTTTTGTAGAATGCAATTGCTGAAGAGTATGTGGTGATCTTGTGTACAAAATAATAAATACAATACCTAGACACTAGAGATCTCTTTTGTATAGTGGTTAGTGCCCCTGTCATCTGATCTAGGAGTCCCCGGTTCGACACCCCGTTAGCGAACATTCGCTTACATTGGGGACTACCGGACAACTGAATCATGCTTCCATCTATCAGAACCTTCTGAAAATACTGCACGACTTCATCATCTCAGCATCTTTGGTAACTCACTGCCGCATTCAAGCAACTCAATTGTCCGTCCCTTCGCGACTCACTGGAAAGGGATTATGTGGTGATCTCGTGTACAAATAACACATACAACACCTAGAGATCTCTTTTGTCTAGTGGTTAGTGCGCCTGTCTTCTGATCTAGGACTCCCCGTTAACGCACACCACTACAAGTACTTATCTAAGTAAACTGCAAGTCTTAGATAACTATTTTATCTGTCCTCCTATACCTTATTGTAGTACTCCTAAGTGTGTCTCCTTCAGCTAACAAATTGTAAGCATGCCACATATCTTCAGGTTCCTCTGGTATTAGGGTGACAGACCTGTTAAAAGAATAAAATTATTTAAATATAGATAAAAGTAATCCTATTACATTAGATGTATAGATTATTAGAATGACTGTATTTCATTGAGGAACTAAAAAATGCTTATTAAAGTAAAATATTACAAACAGTTGTTTGGATAATTTAAAACCAAGAATTTTATTATGATTAGTTATGACAAATACAGCTGCAGAAATAACTCTATCGCACAAAAAAAAAAAAAAAAAAAACTGAACGATTTCTACTGTTGCCATCTCACGATTGATATCCACTGAAATGAGGAAATCTAAGAGTATAGCTTAAAAAAATCTTTATTAAAAGTTAGGATAAGTAACATATCGTCATATTGTAACAGAAGATTGAATTCTTTTTTTAGATTTTGATTTACATAATAATGAAAGTTATTTTTTTGAATTATTTGACAAAAAAATCAAACACCAATTGCATCAATTTTTTTCTTTCTTTTTTTTTTCAGTTTTTAGAAATGTTTTATATTTCTGAATCTATAGTAATTAAAGATTTGAATAAGCATATTTAGCATAATTCTGCAGTTAGGGAAAAGCTCCAACAAATCATAGTACAGCCTGTCTCAAAAAATTAGTGGCAAACACGGCTTTAATCCCTTTCCAGTGTAGCTTGTATGCCAAATTTGGAGCCAGTGGCAAATTTGGAATGCCCGAAGAGAAAAGTGCCAGGCTGGTGAAAAATAAGTTTTTCTATTCCATTAATCAGCACAGTACGGCCCTAGTGTTGTCTTTGCACCAGTGAACTCAAATAAACGAAGCTGAACTATTCCGTTGATCCCAAACTGAGTTTGTTTTCCTTTATCACATGCATATACTGCAGAGATGATTGAGATTAGAAAAAACAAAAGGGAAAAAAAAACATAAAACAGTTCAAGTCTATAAAACATTATAGGACACTATAAATTACGAATAAAACAAATTCTCAATGTTTGACGCATTTTACTGAAACATATATACTATCTAGATAAGGGGCTAAAAAGTTTGTACATAGCTGAATAGCAAGGTAAACATTTATTCATGAAATTCTTAAATCTGAAAATATCTTTTGCTCTTTTGATGATTTTTTAGACATTCTGAATGAATTAATAATATAACCCATAAAAAAAAATTTAAAAATCCTTTATATGCATTTTCAATTTTTATATTCATTAACACAGTGCATCATATATCAAAAATATTTCTATCAGCAAAATCAGCTGTAAACTACGGCTCAAAATTCATTTATTAAAAATAAACGTAAATTTATGCTCTAACACACAAATTTTATTTATTTATTCTGATTGAAGTAATTTAATTATTTATCCATTAAAAAAAATTTTGGCAACAAGAAAGAGTTTCAACAATGGTCAGTTAAATGCTTTTTTAACGCGATTGGATAACGGCAAGTTGGTTTATTAGTATTCCATAAAAGCTTTTAGTGATAGTAACAGCCTCAAAATTTCATAGAATGCCATTGTCATTGGCATAAAAACCTATCTGCCAAATTTCAGCTTGATTGGATGATGGCAAAGGGGTTAATTAGGCCTCTGCAGATTTCACTCCAATCAACAAACAAAATCGGAGTTAAAAGATTTAAAAATAGACACTAAAAGAAGGGTAAATATCTATGAACCGGTACTAAAGTTTAAAATTCTCTAGATTTAATCTACAACATGACGTGATTTTTGAAAATTGGTGACATGGCGACCCAATGAGATATTTTCCGGATCGTTGCCAAGTCGAAATCCCAGATAGCAATTCAACAATTAGGTTGGCAAAAAATTTAAAATTAAAAGTAATTAATGGATGTCAATGCCACCTAGGCAAGGGATTTTCCATTCTTTAACATAAGATAACAGATTTATAAATCCAGACGCACAGAAGAAAAAAAAATAATAATTAGGGTAAACAAAGTTTATGTATTGTCATAAAAAAAACGAACATTGGAGAGGTATATTTTACATTTTGAAAAGTAGAAGTAATTAGTTTTAAGCTTACAATCAAGCTACTGGGCCAGAAGTTTGTTGTTTTAAAGTTTACTATTAGAATCGTGTATAGTTAATTGGAAAAGTAAAAAATCCAAGTATTAATTAGTGATCAGCAAAGTTATTGGTTGGTTGGTTGTTTTCAGATTATCTGGCGACGTCAGCTACACGAGGGCTATAATGCGCCGAAACATTCGTCTTAGACAAGCCAACATACATTTACAAACACTCATGCCTAACACGGGACTCGAACCCGCAACCTCGTGGTCTAGAAGCTAGCACGCTAACCACTATACAGTTTGGTCGGCCAGCAAGGTTAGAAACATTTACGTTATTATAACTAGTGTTATACTAAACCAGATTTTGCGGTGAAAGTTATAGAATTGCCGGTAAGTGAATATAAAGAAATATATACTTCTGTATGATATAAGACAGGACAAAGTATTTAGATTTCACAAAATAGATCAGCTAAAAAATTAGATAAACTTACCCATTACCATCCTTCTCAAAATATTTATGAGTTAACTTCATCTTATATCTTGCACAAAAGTATTTTTTATTTATTTAAATTATCTCATGCACATGTTTTATTTAGTGAATAGAGAGAAGAATCAATAAAGCGATTTTTGTTTGTTGTCATCCTCATACAGTTCTTTGTAAGTAATGACAATGACAGTTACGAATGGAAAGAGTGAAAAACAAGATAAGTCCTTATATAATTTATACATAATGACGTCATATCTTATTGTTAAACTAATTAAAATAGAATACATGTTTGTATTTGGCTGATCAAATAATTTGGAACATAAAGGTGAATCTCTCCGTTACATATATAACTTTTCTGCGTATATACTGGGTGGTTAAAATTAAACTGTACTCAGAGGCTCGTAGCTCCCGTTCCACTGAACGGATCAGAATGAAACTTCAAATACAGGATGTCAATAAATTAATTGGGCAATGGAGCTCAAATATATCTGTATAACATAATAACTATGCATAATAAACATTTTTTTTTTTTTTTTTTTTTTTTTTGCATACGGAATGGCATGGTGAAGATAAATTAGTTGTAGAAAAAGAATGATTAATAATGTCTAGTTAGTAAGAGTTGTACAGATCTATTTAGACTCCATTGCCCATAACTAATTTATATACATATCCTTCTATATTATATGTAGATCATATGCGGCCGAGACTTCCGTCGAAAAAAAAAAAATAGTTGGAAATTTTGCCGATAGGGGGCGCTGTAATGATATAAAATGCAAGATAACTGTTACAAAATCTAAGATCCACTGAATACTTTATTTTTTTACACACTTGTGTGTGTTCTATCTATGTGCATTACCTTGCCTGTCAATCATATATGCTGAAAGCGTACCACCACGTTAACAACGGCGGCACGCAACGTATCAATAGGATATGATGAAGACATGGTGGAAGATGCTGGTTTTCAAGTCCGGTTATTTAGTTACACACGTCCTTGATAAACGCGATCTTTGACAAAACTCTTCAGTCAGTAAGTCACAAAAGTTCAGATACCAGAATCTTGCTGACCAGACAATATCGTGATGCATGGGGAATGTATAGCGGCTTTGTTGCACAGTAAAAGGATTATTGATGGCTGAATCCCATTGCGGCAGTTCTGCATGTTTACAGCACCATTTAAGTGTAATTGAACATCGTCTGTTCATAAGGATAGTTGATGGCAAGAACTCATCCGCTTATATTCTCGTCAGAAAACGCAAGGCAAAATCAAAACGTGCAGAGAAAAGATTCAAATGTTGTACAAAATGAAAATTGTGAAAGGGTGCGACTTCGTAATTTTGCGTTAATTCCTGCACATTATGCCCGTGGAATATCCAGTGCTTGTGTTAATGAGCGGCCCCCTTACAGTAGAATTTGAAAAGTTTGTAAATGTTGTTGCAATTGCAGCTTCCTCCACGTTCGCCATCTCAGTTATTTGTCCTCTTCCCGGTGCAACATTTAGAGGGTCGGTTTCGAACCATATATGTATCGCTTTTAAAGTGTTACTCATTGCATTAGGTTTTACCAGTACAGCGCCATCTATTGGCAACATTTCAAACTTTTTTTCCCCGACTGAAACATCGGCCACGTGATTTACATGGATTTTAAATTTCATTCAGGTCTTTTCAGTAGAACAGGAGCTACGAGCCTCTGAGTTCCGTCAGTTATCAGACTTACCATTATAAAAAAAAAAAAAATGATGCATGTAGTGTTTATCTTTACACCTTCATGACACAAACACCAAATTGCTCCATTTAGTGCAGTGTATCTGTACTGTGTGTACGTGCAATTATACTTTAAATCACACTCTTTTCATTGCTTAAAGTCTAATCTCAAAAAAAGAGGTCTCTGGTATTAAATTTCAGATTTAATAAGGTATTTTCTAAATAAAACTTTAAAAATAAAGATTATCAATAAAATGATGTCAAAGTGGAAGAAACATTCAATGAACACTCCAGATTATATTAACTATTTGTTTTCTAATAATTGAAATTTTAATAAAAATTTAAAAAATCAATCATTATTTTAAAAAACTTTTCGTGGTGTAATTTTTTTAGTTTCATATTTTATGCTTCAAATAAAATTGGTTAAAAATTAAATATCAATATGTGTATTTGTAAAAAACTGAATTCGAATGTGGTTGGATTGGGGGAGTTACACCATTTTCAATTTCTTTTCAGTTTACATAATTTCACTATCCAAATTGTTCTATTTCATCATTTGCAATTTTCTTTTTTCATTCGTTTAAATTCAGCTGCAGCCACTGTTTAGGTACAGTATCAAGCAAAATTTTTACAAAATGAACAAATTTTCACAAGACAATTTTAAAGAATTAAAAAAAAAAATTGCTATAACTTTTTAACTAATATTGGTTATATGTATAGTTAAAGTGTAAAACTTTTTTCAAGCTAATATAAACAATAGCAGTTAAAATTAAAATAAGGATATACAGTAAAATCGGTGAACAATTGGGAAAAATTTGTTGCACAAAATTAAATTAAAATTCTAATCATTTTGCACCGATTCAAATCAAACTGTGAAACCGATACCACATAGACACTAATAACGGACATAGCTGATATCACATCAGCGGAAGCCTAGGCGAATGAATGTCTAGCGGAAGCCTAATAGGCGAATAACAAAACGGCGTTGCAAAACTTGGAAATAGCTGTAAATAACGCGGCTTACACCTAGGTGAAAATTACCACTAATCCAACATAAATATCGGCAATCATAACGGTGCAAATCTCGGCATTTACATTAAGGCAAAAATCGGCAAAAATGACCATCACACCAACGTAAATATCAACTTTAGCATCCAATATAACGGTGGAAATCTCTGAAATAGAGGTGATTACACCGACGTAATAATCTACGAAATTGACTTTCACAACCGCAAACCTCGGCGATAGCAACAACTATAGAGGAACAAACCTTCGGAATAGTGGCTGTTATATCGGAGTACTCACCGAAAATTCGCACCACAACAACGTAAATTTCGGCTGTAGCATTCGCCGTAGTGGCGCAAATCTCGGCAACAGCAGTCCTTACCTCATCGTAATGCTCAGCGAAAATAATCACCACGCACCAACGTAAATAAAAGCGATAGATGTTGGCAATTTGCAGGAAAAGTGGTCATTACATTGGAGGTTTAGGGAAGTCGGAAAATGGCTATTGCAAGACCAACAAAACTAATGTAGATTTGTATTAATCTGAGAAATGATCAAAATTTCAGTAAAAAAAATAAATAAAAATACATAAAATCGACGTTTTAACTGAACTGTATCATGTGTGTCAGATGCAAAGCTCTGCAACAGCGTAAGTGACTATTATTTCGGCGTGATCATCAAGCAACAACGCGATATCGCTCTCCTCTTTTATTCTTGGGATAGTGGCCATTTCATCCCCGTCACGCTCAGCAAAATGGCTATCACATAACCAACATAAATAATGCCGATAGAGGCTAAGGCATTAAAGAAAAATACTCATTCCATTAGTGGTTTTGGGGAAATCTGAACATATATGTAGGTTCCGTTTTGAATTCTTTGTTAGCTGTTGAAAAACATGAACTCAAGTGGAACTTATTCCACTGAGACACTACCGTAATTATCCATGATTGAAAATTAAAAAAAAATAAAAATTAAAAATTGTGGAAATCCGCAGAAATACTGAAAACTTTCGCTTATGATCGGAAGTCTGTGGAAGTCTGAACGTACGCAGGTTCCGTGGTTGTCATTTGCAAGTAAACCCAATAAAATCATAAAATGCATCAGATTTGTATCGATCTCAGGAATGATCGAAATTTCAGCCAAACAAGAGATGAAATCCGTGCCTCAGCAAAACTGTACCATGTCTGACAGGAGCAATCCTTGAAATAGAGTCAGTAATTATTATATCGTAACACCCCATGAAAATGAGTATCACGCAAGAACGTAATTCATGGCGATGACGTCCACCATAAACGGCCATTCATTTGCGTAAGGCTCAGAAAAATTACCATCACATACAAACGTAAATAATACCGATAAAGGCTATAACATTACATAAAAATAAGGGGAAAGTAAGTTCAGGTTCAGTGATTGTCAGGAAATTTTAATGCGAGAAGTTGCGGTAGGTCTTGCAGTTCGAATTTTTACCGTTTTTTTAAAAACTTTTTATAATTTTTTTGCAATTTATATTTGGTATTTTTGCTAGCAATGTATTTTCAATTGTCGAAATTAAAAATTTCAATTTAATTTCGGAAAATTCTCCGATTCCTTTTAACTTTTTTGACAAAATCTTCGATATATTTCCCTAAATGACGAATTCCCTGATTTTTTCCGATCTGTGGACACCCCAAGCCCATTACAGACAAGAGTATGGTTCTATCACTTGAAGAAAATACTGATGCAGCTGCAAAATCTAAATTCGAGAAATCACTTTTGATCGACAAGGGTTACCTTGCTGGTCAAAATGAAAATATGCCTCTGAAAATATTGTTGCCAGTGTTCGCTGACAGGCCGTGAATCTTTTTTCTTCTTCTTAAGTATACATATATTCATCTGGAGGTGCAGGAAAAACATTCGTAATTAATCTGTTACAAGCAAAAGTGCAATCAGAAAGAGTACTTACTCTCACTTCTTCTGGAATAGCTGCAACTCAGTTGGACTCTGGATGAAAAGCTCAAGTTAAATGTTCAAATTACCTTTAAATATTTACTTCATTCTCTACAGCAGCAGCAGCAAGCAAAGCAACATTGCTAGGCTATTGCAGCAAATATTCTTTAATTGTATGGGATGAGTATACTATATACCTCACAAAAACATCAATTGAAACACTTATTTGAAAACTGAGATAGATTATTAAAGACGTAAGTGTTCAAGTATGAAATAAACATGCTTGAAAAGCAATAAAACGCTTGGTCATTTAAAAAGCTTTCACTGAAAATAAATGTGTGCACGAATATCTGGTGAGATAGGTGAATTCGATAACTCAAACTTCGAAATGGCGTGTTTGGTATGCAAGCACAATGGTTTCAGGGCCGGATTTAAGAGTACGCTGACTATAGGTTTGTTGTTTTCAGATTATCTGGCACCATCAGCAACAGGAGGGCTATAATGCGTCGAAACATTCGTCATTTGACAAGCCAACATACATTTACAAACACCCATGCCTTACACGGGACTCGAACCAGCAACCTCGCGGTCTAGAAGCTAGCACGCTAACCACTATACCGTTTGATCGGCACCGCCTATAGTCTAAAGTTCATTTGCGGCCCCCTCTGTAGTTCATATTTGCTTAATACAATTGTTTTATACAATAAAAGGATAGAGTTCATTAGTGTTTTCATCTTTTTTAATTAGATTGCACTACAAGAAAGTTATAATACAAGATTACGTGCTGTGAATTTCTATTAGGCTATAGTTTTAGAAAGTAGGCTATGTAGAAGGACTAAAATATATTTTTAAGTAACATATATTCTTAAATTCGTATGGAAAATATTATCAACCCCTGAAATAATTCATTTTAACTTTATAATAATTTTCCAAACTGCCACCCCCTGAAAATTTGCTGCTCTAGTCTGTATATCCCACTTAGAAATAGGGCCCTGAATGGTTTCATTTCCACTGAAAATGTTGGTTTGTGTCCATTTCTCATTAGATTTAATAAATACTGTTTATTCTGAAAATGGCTATGCACTTAGCTGTCTGCCAGTTCGATTTCACGAAAATACTACATTGGTTCTAAGAAATGGTGCTGCTACTGGTGCTCAGAAAATAGGATTCAATGTCGTATATCTTTTCCATAGGCAGTGTCGTTGATGAACAAGAAGCAGTTCAATTACAAACTGAATTTTAAGTGAATTAGAGGTAATAAAAGTATCATTTTCAGTAAAAAAAAAATCCTTTTGATTTTTTTTTACAGTTCTCCATGTTTTGAAACATCCTCACTTCATAAAAGTGGTTGGGGTAAAATGTCTATCTGTGGTCAGTCAGCTTAACTTCCGAACGCATTGACGTACAATGCTCAATTTTCGTATCCGGGTTAGAAGTGGCCACGATATCGCTCATCAAAGTGTTCCTTAAAGTCGAGCACAAGGTATATGCCATTGAAAAATTTACATTTTTTAGCAATTGTCTAAAAATGTCTCTTAACACTTTTGATCAAAATCGTCCTGGTAATACCTAATAAAGTATTTTAAACACCCCCAAAATTTCTGCAGAAATGCAATAAAGGTGTACAAAGTTGAAAAACGAATGTCTCCAACACAGAGTTCACTTCCCGCGAGCATCGCCCATTAGCAACTCTTTCTTCTGTTTCACTTTTCTCAAGAAATGATGATGCACATTTTTTGCCGATGTAATAATTATTGCCAAACTGGCAATTTTTTAATTAACGAAAATGGAAAATTACTCTAATCCATGGCAAATTTAAACGCAATGACCAGTATTAAATATAATTGAAAGTTGTGTGGTGTTCCACAGCCCTAGTTCTTAAATTTAATGTATTGAGTAAACTTTAAAGAAGTAAAACAGGGTGGCTACACAATTTGAGAAACAAAATTCCCTGATTTTCAGAAGATTTTTTCAAAAATTCCCTGATGTGCGCTATTATAATCCTAAAAAACCAAATAATGGAGAATTTGAAAAAACAAAAATTTAATCCTAAACAGTCAAAGTATAATTGCGCCATAATAAATTTACGGTAAAAATCAAAACACACATCTTTAGAGCTAGAGCATGAAAAAGAATGGAAAACATTAAAAAATACAAAATTCACCAACTACAACCATACTTGCTAACTTCATGGTAAACCAAAAAAAGTACAATACTTTTCTTTTTAATTTCAAAAATAACACAAAGAAAACATGCTATTTTCTTTAATATATGTCATATGCTGTTTCCTGTTCATAGCATAATAGCCGCGCTGCTAAGTTATAGGATCATCAGAAATCCAACAGAAAAAATAATTGTTCCAGGCATAATAATGATCCCAGATAATAATAATAATAAAAAAAAAAAAAAAAAAGTGGAACATCAACAGGCGGTTGCGGGCGGGATATCGATGGTTTGGCTTAGTTGCTGAGAGTAAAAAAAATTCGAAATCGTCATTCTCCCAAAATTGGCCAAGTAGCCAGATATTGAGGGCTTTTTAGACGGACTTAAAAGTACATGAAAAAAAAAAGTATTCAATGCGATGACATCACAGCATCTACTTCACGTGACGCGAGCCGAGGTAGATATCAGCACAGGGCATGCGAGAAGGAAAACTCAAAAATTTCAAAATTCCCTGATTATAGGATAATTATACGAAATTCCCTGATATTTCCAGAAGAGTGAAATTCAATGACATTTCCCGGATTTCCAGGTTCTGTAGCCACCCTGTAAAATGTCAGGAAAATTGTAGCTGAAAAGGGTGAGAAATAAAACTGACGAAAATTGTGGTGCTCAGTTTAAAACTAGTATTCCAATTTTCATGCATTTTATAAGTAGTATGCCACATCTATACAGAAATTCTTCCTTTCTATCTCTGAACTAAAATACAGAATAACTTTTTAATGAACATTAGGATTTAAAAATAGTTTGATTCGGAAATAACAACCATCCTTTAAAAAAATATATATATAAATATTTACAAAGGACTAAGGTTTGACGTTTAAATTTGAGAGTGTTTTTTGTATTCAAATATTAGAAAAAAATAGTTTGTCAAGTGTATTTTAAATTTTAAGGCAGCTGCCAATTTGCAATAAAATTTTGAGACAAATTTTTAGAAACTCTCTATTACATAAATCATATTCACAGATTTTATTAATTTTAAAATTACGGCATTTCCTATAAATTGCTAATTTCTTTGTATAATTATTATTTTATTCCCAGTATAATTATAGGATTTCATGTGAAAAAATAGACTGTAGTTTTGTTTGTAAATGTATACACAAAGAGTTCTTTTGTGCCAGCTTAATAATGTTTGCAAAGCAATTGCTATACTTCACGGATGTAGCAAACTAACCGAGTTCCATAACTATTATTATTATTATTATTTTTTTAATAAAATAGTAGCACAACAATGTAGATTGAGAATTTAAAATTTTTAACTATGAATTTTAATAAATAAAACAATTTTCAAAATAAGACACATCAATGGATAAAATTGTTAAATGGAAGTTTATAAAAAAGTTTATTTTGGGAAACTGATACACCAACCAAAAGTGACGATGAAAGTATTGAAATTATAAAAAAAAAGGTAAAAGTTGGTTTATTTTATAATTAGCAATACAAGCTGAACACCACATTAAATGATCTAAGACAAAGCTTTTAAATATTAAATCATAATAACAATAATAATAAAAAAAACATATGTCACATATCCATGGCTACAATAGAATAAATTAACAAAGAAGTTGTACTTTTATTAATCACACATATCAGATAAAATCAATTACTGATACTCATTAATATACTAAAAGATGACATCACAATGTAAAAGAGAATCAAAATTAGTAAAATTAACTCACTCTAAAACTAGATAAATTTCAGAAAAAGAAATCGGACAGAAAACATGTTTCTAAACGAAAACTTCCTACTTGATAATATCTAAAGATATCATAACTTAGCTATTTAAGAGTAAAAAGGAAGCTACAAAAACACATTCAACATGTTAGATATTTGGCACATACATTCAGATCATTCATACTAAAATCAATTGAGTTTACAAGACCATAACATGTAGTCAAACACGTTTACAAGTAGTTGGACACTGATCCCAAATTGAAGTCCAATAAATTAAAATAAAGTGATCAACACAGCAAAAAATATTCTGAAAAACACAGGAATCAGTAACACAAAATAATCAAACGTTCTTTATAATAAATAAAATTGGAACTTATCATGAATAATGGTTAGTAGGTCGCCTCCCACTACAATGATACTAGGTTCTAACCCTAGGTAAATTCAGGGATGGATCTAGCATTGAGACTTGGAAAGTATACTGAAAAGTGTTTAGAGGTTTGGAAATTGTTAGTTACATTGTTATTTGATGTATTGGTATAAACAATCAGTTTTATGAATTCAAACTATTAAATAATTTGCACCTCATATTAATAAACTTTTAAAATGGTAACTTTTAATAAACAAAAGTGGAGATAAAGGAACAATTCGTTTCTAAGTGTTATGTTTTGGTCAAATTCAGAAAGGAAAACTTTGAAGAAAGCAAAGTAAACAAACACATCAAATAATGCATTAAGATTTTTTTTTTAATGCTTATAGTTGTTTTCCCTGCAATAATTTTTAAATTATATTTCTGATTCAAATATATAATTTTTTTAAATTATTTTTTATTTATTTTGTTTTAAGTAAGTCTTAAACCCTCATCCTAATAAAAAGATTTAAAAAATATTTTATTTTACATTTTATTTATACATTTAAAAACGTTGTGTATTGCTGGAAAAACTGGGGATCAAATTACGTATACATACGCCCATGACCCTCAGAAGGTTAAGGAATTTTCATTAATATTTATATTTGCTAATGTTTGTTTGAAATAACTTGGGAGGAGTAATACCACCTCCCCCCACCCAACACTCCAATTCCCTATAGCTAGATCCGACACTGGATACACTAATGTTTGTTGTAGCCCAAAAACTGCTAGTATCCTGCTTGGCCATTACATGTAAAACTAACCAAACTACTACATTTGACTAAGAAGTTTAAAGTTGAGTGTTACAGAAAATTCTAATTAGAAAACCCTAAATAAAACAGATGCTTTCTTGTTAGACACTAGTCCGACTTTATAAATTGATACAAAAATCCTACTTTAGTGTGATGAATATGAAATGGACGAAATTTTATAGGAACCATCCTATGATAAAGGCATACTTTTTTTCAATTGATGAGCTATTAATGATTGATTTGAAATGTTTCATGAAAAGTTAAGAGAATTTTAATTGAATAAAACTCTTGTTTACTTCACACTTCAATTTCCGTATTATGATGGGTTGTTTCAAAATGTTTAAGGCAACAAATTTTAACATTGATAGGCATGCATAATACATAAATACTATGAAGTATCCTTGTTTCAGGCTAACATTTGTAATACATTCCTATTCAGCAGACATGATTAAAATCTTTATCATAAATAATACAGTGAAGTAATTAAATGTTTGAGATACAAATTCCAAGAATATAATAAATTGAAGATAAACGTCACATAAAATACAGAAGGACGAACCAAGCCTCGTGTTTTTTCAACAAACTTTGAAAGAATAATATTTATATATATATATATAGCTATATAAAATATGAATTTAAGATTATCTAAAAACTAAGAAATTACATTAATATCAATTGCAGAGGGAAAATGACACACAAAAACTAAATATTTTTTTTTTCACTGGCTAAAGATTAGGCCACTAGAATGTTCAGATCATTTAAAATATATACATGGTTAGAAATTTACAAAATATTTTTCAAATATTAAATAAAACTAATATAACCTAAATCTAAACATTTATCTTAAACTAAAACATTTATCTTTGCATAGCGTAAAACATTGTATAAAAATCCAAATAAGAACATTTGCCCACTGTACCATTCCACATGTAAGACTTCGAAGTTTCCTTTCACTAGGTACTAAATGGCTCAATGGATGTTAATTGCAGGCTGGATTACATGTCAAACTTTTCTGACTAAATTAGTTATTGTACTGCACAAGATACTCCTTAAGCATATAAAAATCCACCAAGAAAGTATTGTCGATTAATGATCAATTACAAAAACTCGAATAGCCGACATATATTTTTATTTAACAGCTGTATTATTTAGCTGCAACTCTTATGATTGTATTATTTTAACAAACATAAAAAAAAGGGGGAAATATGACACATAAATGGCACAGTTTGAAACCTCTTGCAATAAAAACTTCTAGAACAGCTGCAGAAGTGGTAACATTATGTACAAAGTTCATCCTTTGCAGTCCAGAAGAAAGCCAGATTTACCACTCTTAAATCTTTACATCCCCGTAGCTTGGGACGAAGGGTATTTTACCTTCAAACTAAGAATTAATTTCTTGGAAACTTTTGGCATAAAAAACAGAAACAATCAGTATTTTCCTTCAGAGGAAGTCCTACACTATACTATACTCCACCTTAACTTAACATCACTTAGACGGTAGATCTTCACCGGGCTCATAGGAAATTCATCCCTTTTGACGTCGTGAAGTCACGCTGGGAAGCTCAGTCCAGTAACCTTGTAGATAAGAAAAGGCCATATGGTTTGGCGAGCATTATGCCTTTACGCCACCAAAATGGATGAATTTCCTATGAGCACAGTGAAGATCTACCGTCTAGTGATGTAAAGTTAATTGGAGTTTAGTATTAGAAGACAGGCCTACTAGACCCCATTGAATACACTGTAAGATGGATCTTTCCACGTAAAATATATAGTTCCAGGAAAATCAAAACTTTTATTGCAATATTGATAACCTGCGCACTTAGTATTGTATTAAACTTAAATATAAATTTATAACAAAAAGAAAATAAGTGCTTTTAAGTTGAAATTTTAATTAATATTTTACTTTTCTAACCACGTATACTATAAGAGTTTCAACGAATCGGCCACTAAATTCAGGAAAAAAAGTTCCCTGATAATTCACTGATTTCCCTGACAAATTTCTAAAAATTTTAAGGCAAACTTTTTTACAAATTTCCCCAATTTTCTTAGGTTTTCCAGGTGTCTAGATACCCTGATCAGATAGAACATGTATGCTAAAGAGATAATATGCAATTAAAAAAAAAATTGTTTTGCTGGTAATGAAAAGTTTAAATTATTCCGGAACAGTAAACTTCTAATGGCTTACCACTACAAATCTCCAAGTAAATAGCGCCAAAATATGGATGAACGTGCCTTAAACAATACAAAATTTCCCTGATTTTCATGAAATTTTAAAAAGTTCCCTGACATTTCCCTGAATCAGAAAGCTCTCTGACATTTCCTGATTTCCAGGTTCTGTGGTCACTCTGCACACATTGTTCCAATCAACCAATCAGGGTGTGGTAAAACCAATTCACTCATCGTTGTAGCGTATTCAATAAGCTCAAATAAGCCTGTTCCAATGTATAGTAAGTATCATTCCCTACACTCACTATGTTACAGTCTTCTAGCCCAGTGTATTTAGAAACTACTTCCTATAACCACCTTAACATTTGGTGAGTAGGTACTAAAATGATCACTTAATGAAATGACATAAATTGTTTTTATTTAATGTCTATCTATTATAAATGAAAGCTAAATTAGCAAAAGGCAAAACCAGGTGGAGCCACTGCATATGCATTGGTGTAAGGATTTCAAATATAAAATAAAATAGATGTTATTTTTGAATTTTTAATTTATGTCATTCCATTAAGTGATCATTTTCGTACCTACTTACAAATGTCAAGGTTATGCACAAAGTAGTTTCTAAATGCACTGGCCGAGAAGATCATAACATAGCGAGCATAGGGAATCATCCTTACTAGGACTTACTCTTAAGCATGACTTAAAAGAGTACTGACAATATATCCACTACAATGTGGCATTTTGCAACACAAATACCAAATTATTGAACAAATTCCGGAAATCGTGCCAACATCTAATAGTCCAGGTTGTCGTCTTCGCTCATCGGATCCATTTGTACAAAACTGCTGTTAGCATGACGTGCCAATAGGGAGAGGCTCGTTGAATTTCTCAGCCTACAGAGATATCTTTTGTTAAAAAACAACATCATAAAAATAATATGGAAGAAGTTTAAATTGAAAATGGGTGCGATTCATTTATAAAAACAATTTAACAACAGATATATTCTTTTACAAAGACTTAACATGGAGATCTTTTTCTAAATATTGATTTGGTGACATACCACAAAATATGGCTATCTTTTACTAGTTTTACAGATATGGATTTGACACATGTTGAATTTTAAATTTCCCAAATATTATTAAACATTGTCCAATGTGATGGTTGGTAAAAAAATCATGAATATTTCAAGAATAGCCATAGAGTTGTCAATTGAAATAATAATGAAATAAATTCCAGATCAATTTTGAAAAACTCCTGAATTTTATTTGCTAAAAATAATTTACTAAATTAAAAGGGGAATAAAATGATATACACATAAGAAATAATTTTTCACAGAACAGAAAATCCCTCAAATTTTATTATGTGTGGATATTTGGAAAAAAATTTGATGTGAGTACAGTATAATGATGCACAACAATTTTTTAAAACAGAAAATATCCTAAATATTTCTAGAAATTTAGACAGATCTTAAATACTATTTCAAGAAATTGTAGAACTGTTTTAATTTTTAATTATTATTTTTTTAGTCTTTTTCTGTGCCTGCTTTTTTCTGTTTTCAAAGGTATTGCAACTCTGATGTTAAAGAGTTTAAAAGCATTTAAAAATTTTCAACAAAATTTAGAGAAAAAAAAAAAAATGCACAGGACTTAATAAAATTGATTTTTTAATTTTTATCAGCAATTGTAATTTATGAATGGTGCATCTACTATTAATTCATACTAAATGTTCTTGCATGTGATTACGTTCTAAGTATTTGCATTTTTTTAAAATTAAATTCACTCACTTTTAAGAATACCAATTTATAATTTCAGAATTTTAATGTAAAATATGAAACTTATTCATTAAGTATTATTCTTAAAAGGTAGCATGAACATTTTCAATTCTGTTTAAAGAGGCATATCTGCATGCTGATCCTTAATTAAAATAATTTAACTATACTAGTAGAAATTAGAAATCCACGTATAATTAATGTGGTGCTAAATCAATGTATTTTTAATGTAAAAGAATATTGCTAATGTAAATATACAAATAAAATTCACTGTTTTAAAAAGATCTAAGAATTTAATAATTATAAACCCAACCAGATTTAATAGTTTAATGGCCAAGCAGGCAAAAAGATAATAAAGTTTAAACTACCAAACACTGAGGGAATATGTTAATATTTTAAAAACACTTCAATGAGTTCCAAAAAACTGCTGTCTCAGCACACACACATGAAGTCATACTCTCACTAACCATAAGTTTATCAACACATGAACAATTTTTATGAAATTACTTTGGATAGAATACATGACAATTTATGGACTTTGAAGCATAGATTACCTTAACAAGTAAATTTTGGCTCTGAGGGTAATTTTTCACATGATTTTATGTTTTTTTTTAAGCAACATTCCACACAAAGTTACACACATCAGTTTGCTTACAAAAGTAACTGAGCCAAAAATCATGTTAGGAAATATGAAAAACAATTTCTATTAGAATTCTATGAGTACAAATTAATCTGTCTATAAATTGTACAATTGTTACTAATGACCAAATAAACACGACCAATTGTTACTAATGACCAATGAAAACACTGATCATAAAAAAATAAGAATCAGTATTAAAATTTAAAGGATGCGTTCTTTTGTTAGGCAAGATATTTAATTTGTATTAGAGGTATATTGAACCTGATTGATGGGGAGATTTAATTCCGAACTAAAAAAATATGAAAAGGAATTTGGGGAGATAATGTCCACCAGTCCTGCTTTTGGTTCCATTGCACAATACATTTACCTTTTGGATAATAATAAGCGTATAAACGTGATTGTATTGAGGCCTATTAATCACATTGCAACCCTCATTAAAAATTAGCAAATTAATTATAAGTATTTTTTTTTTAAATAACTTTTTATTTAAGTTTAATTACAATTCTAAGAGCTTAAATTATTATTTTTAAATATTCTTATTTCGACAACACCATAAGTTTAACACTTTAAACTATTTATAATAGGTAAATATGTTACTGATTGCAGAAAGCATATGTTCAAAATGAAGAATGATTGTTCAACTATTTGCATAGTCAGTATTGTGTCTAATAATTTCCAATCTTCAATGTAAACATTTGCTCTCTAGTATGAAGGTAAAAAAGAAATAGAGTAGTTAGTACTAACCATAGGGATTTCAGATGTATCCTTTTCTTTGCTACTGAGAGAACCAAAACCATGGGGGAAAAAGAAAAGTCATTAGATGTTAGCAAAGGTAGGAGAAAAGATTGTGAAGCAATATCCCAAAAGAAGTAAAAAAGTGATAGGGAGAACAGCTAAGAAATACCTCGTCTGCAAATGCTCGACCTGGACTTGCAAAGTCTCAACTTGTTCTTGAAGCTCGTCGTTTGTTCGCTGAAGTTTTCTGATGTTGTTGGTGGCACTGTCAACCTAATTTTAGAAGTTGTGACTCATTATGAATTATTAAATTACACATTCATCAATATTCAGGGTCTCTCAGAAAGGACTCCCTTAGTCTGAAATGACATAACTGCAAAACAGTGTAAGACAGAAAGAAGTTGATATGTTGGATAGGCAGGTAAGGAATTTGAAACCAAGGTAACCATTGAAATCATAGAATGAAAATCAATGACTTTTTAGGACTGATATGGTGCGGATAAGTAGTCAGGGTTCCCACTCATATCACAGAATGAAAATCAATGACTTTTAAGGACCTAATTAAGGTTTTTAAGGACATATGAAAATTTGTTTTCAGGCATCATGTCTGTATTTAAATTTTTAATAAAGTATATTCTATCAAAAAAGTTACAAGTTGGTGGATGCGTAATACAAATATGTCGAAAAATTCCTATACAGTGCAGATAAGTAGCGGTCATGAGGGAATAGCAAGTCCGAGTTCTATTTTTATGAATTTTGCTTTTGGACAATATCTGTAAAAATTAAGTACTTTTAAGGACCTCTAAGCATTTTCAAGGACTTTTAAGCACCTCTAAGCATTTTCAAGCACTTTCAAGGCCTTGAAAACAGGTTCAAAAATATTAAGCACTTTTAATGGCTTTCAATGACCGTGGGAACCCTGGTAGTGGTCACATGGGGATAGCAAGTCAGAGTTGTATTTTTATCAACTTGGCAGTTGGGAACATCACATCCGCAAAAAATTAAGGACTTTTAAGGACAGCATTTTCAAGGACTTTTAAGTACCTCTAAGCATTTTCAAGTACTTTCAAGGCCTTGAAAACAAATTAAAAAATATCTAGCACTTTTAATGACTGTGGGAACCCTGCCTAAATAATATTTTTAAGGATCTTCAAAAATTTGTTTTCATGCATCAGGTCTTTAATGCGTGACTTTACAGCTGCTTTGACAAGAGCATTAATATCAAAATCTTTCATGCACAATTTGCATTGCCTTACAAACATACTTTGATGATAGTCTTTAATCTTTTGGCTCACAAAACGCTAATACTAATCTCAAGTGCCTATCTAAGCGTGAGCACACACTAAAACTGCATGGCTACAAGCCTCCCTTTTGATGAATGTCGAAAGGTGAGAAATTGTACTGAAATCTTAAGGAGGGTGGGAGGGAGGTTAGAAAAACTGTCCAAATTAAGGTAAAAGTTTTTTCAACCTCTTACAAATCTCACCCTCCTTAAGATTGCAGTGCATTTTCTCCCCTTTCGACATTCATCAAACTAATGCCATGGGTAAAAAAAGGAGCCTTGTAGCCGTACCGTTTTGGTGTGTGCTCACACTAACAGAGTACAGTATGCAACTAAAATCATTTAATTTATACTCAACCAATTAACAAATATTCAACCAATTAACAAATACGAACCAAACGATGAACAAGTTGATGCATGAGTAATACAAATATCCAGAAAATCTATGGACTAGCTATATGCCCACCCCCTTCAAATTTAATTTCAATCATCCAACTAGTTTCTTCGTTATTTAAGTATGTTGGTACTCTTCCATTAGATGGGTACTAAAATTCGCCAAGTTTGAAAGTTAATCGCCAAGCTGAAATGTTTACAGTTAAATAATATTTTAACCTTGTGGACTTTTCTTTTTATTACATTTAAATTACACAGCAGGCATAAAATTGTAAATATCATTTACAATTGCTGAAAATGAATATAACTTGATGCTTTCCACAGGTTGACTACAAAATTTAGGAAAAAAAGTTCCTTGATAATTCCCGGACAGATTTCTAAAAAATTCCCCGATTTTAGGGCAAACTGTTTTTCAAATTTCCCCAATTATCTTAGGTTTTCTAGATGTTTGGACACCCTGATCAAATACAACATGTATGCTAAAGAGATAATATGCAATTTTTAAAAAAATAGTTTTGCTGGTAATGAAAAGTTTAAATTATTCCGTAACATTAAACTTCTAATGGCTTACCACTACAAATCTCCAAGTAAATAGCGCCAAATATGGATGAACGTGCCTTAAAAATACAAAATTTCCCCGATTTTCATAAAATTAAAAAAAGTTCCCTGACATTTCCCTGATTTTTTCCAGAATCAGAAAGCTCCCTGACATTTCCCTGATTTCCAGGTTTTCCCGGTTCTGTGGCCACTCTGTTTCCACTTTTTCTGTAGGCAATTCCCAAATCGTATATGTCTTTACTTAAAAATTCAAAGACCTTTTTAAGAAAATTCAAAGACCTTTTTGAGAAAATTCAAGGACCATAAAATTACATATTTTAGATATAAAAATACAAAGCGGAGATTATCGGTGGTCACTGAAAAATTCAAGGAACTTATCCTTTTTTCAAGGACCAAATTTAATAAAAAAAAAATTCAAGGACTTTTCAGGACCATGGGAACCCTGAATCTTATCATGGATCGGAAGGTTAAATTGAATGAGATATCGCTGCAGTTTGGCATTTTTTATTTGGTACCCATCTGATGGAAGAGTAACATAGTGTTTTGGGTGGACAGACATTAAAGGGATTTAATAAGGGTTTTGTTTCCAAATTAAGGGTATAGAATACAAAGAGGTACTGACATTAATTTGTATTTGTATAGAACTTTAAAAAAAAAAAAACTGTTAACAAAGTTGTTTAAGATTCACTAATTTTTTAACTATCTTTTACCATAAATATTAATTTCCAAACAAAGAAAGATAAAACTGGCACCAAATTTCTTACCTCATCTTCCGCTGATGCCAACTCCTTCTTTAATTCTTCTATGCGCCCTCTCAACTTCTTCACCTCTGCTTCATATTGTTCAGATCGACGCAAGGCATGAGCCAGCTCAGTGGATTTATCCTGCAGCACCTTCTTTAGCTTTGTGTGTGCATGTTTTAAATCAGCTAATTCCTAAATATGTAGTAAAAGAAAATGGGATAAATGTGCAAACTCGTGTATAATAAACATGAAATATTAAAGGAAAACTTTACAGTAATATCTTTTTTTTTTGGTTAAAAGTGTATTAAAATATCTAAATTTGGATTACTTTCATATTTAAAACTTATATTACAATTTTGTAGTGAAGACATGGTGTAGCTTTCAAAAAAAAAAAAAAAGCTGAACTTCATGCAAAGTCAACAGAAAACAGGCAAAAAAAAAAAAAAAAATTCCTGAAAATCTATACAAGACAAACAACTGTAGGTACTTGTGTTCTATCATTGGTAAAGTTTGTGACTTTGTTTACTTTTATCCAATGTGGCGGTAATCCCTGAAGATAAATAGAAGAAAAATTTGATGTGTATAACACATCATAAGGGATTGCTCTAAGAAACCGTAGGCCACTGAAATAAGATATAATTTATGTTTAAGATAAATGCTGGATCACTGTATTATATTTTAGACTTAAAAAAATCATGTTGGTTTGGCGCAGTAACATATTTTAACATGCCGGAATCATAAAATGTTTTCTTTTTTGGGGGAAAAGGGGGGGGGGGGGGAATTAACTTGCGTAAGTTCTAATTTACATGTTTTGCGTCATACAAGCTATAACTCGAAATGAGTAGCAACATTTTTCTGAGTGTGTTAACATGGTTCTAATGGCCGTTACTATGTTAATGAATATATACACGCAGAAACTTTAGAAAGTAATAGCATTATACATAAACACTTGGTAATAAATGTTTAAACAAAATAAAGTGTATGTAGTCTAGTGAAAAAAAAATTAAATTAAATCCTATTTCAGTGGTCTTTGACAACTTAACATAAAATAACAGGTACTCCCTTAAAGCAATCCTTTGGAATACCTTACCTTCCCAAAAATACCTTTGTAGTGTCTTGCCCTATAAAATTATTAGACGATTATCTGTTAATCGACATGGATGACCACCAGCACATTGAATTGAGGTAATCAAACACTGTAATACTGGTGTCGAATTTACAGAATTTGGTACCATTTTTATGGTGTACATTCAATTAATTGTATAAAATTGTATATTTTGAATTGAATTATATTATATTAAACACAAATAAAACTTGCAGATTGTCGTTATTGATCTCAATTTGATGATGGGCAGTTATGAAATTGAACCAAATGGCATTTTAGGTGAGGTTATTTTAAATTAATACAAAAGTTAAAGTATTATATGTACTTCAACATTTTACGATTTCTTTTAATAATCACTCTGTACAAAATAGAATAACAGAACTAAATGAAAACCACACCACTCACCTTGTTCTTCTCGTGCAGCTCCACTTGCAGTGCTTTGACATCTGAATCTGAAGCAATCATCATTTGCTTCGTCTTCCTTTCGAGCCTCTCGTCTAAATCTTCAATCTGTGTCCGGAGTTTTTTGTTCTCTCGCTCCAGGGTCAACTTCTCCGTCTCCAGCCGCTCCCTCCGACCCCACTCGGCTGCATTCTCTCCCTGCAGTCGCTCCAGCTAGAGGGAAAGGGAGTGGGATAACTAGCAAGGAACAATTCTTCCCAATTTCTCAATATTAAAATAGATAAGGTATTCGTGAAATCTCGACAAATTCCTTATGATTTATCTGCATATTTTTTAATTCTTAGTCACTTTCTATAAACAGGGTTGCAGTTGAATAACAATTTGAATTTCTTTGAAAACACTGACTTGCCTGTTATTTTACAATAATGCTAACATAAAAAGTTTCCCACT
This sequence comes from Linyphia triangularis, assembly GCA_963978545.1. NCBI lineage: Eukaryota > Metazoa > Arthropoda > Arachnida > Araneae > Linyphiidae > Linyphia > Linyphia triangularis. The sequence goes on from OZ021724.1 coordinate 107,002,826, forward strand.
CAAATCACAGAATGAAAATCAACGACTTTTAAGGACCGAAATAATGTGTTTAAGGACCTTTGATAATTTGTTTTCAGGTCTATATATAAATTTTTAATAAAGTATGCTCTGCCAAAAAAGTTACAAGTTAGTGGATGCATAGTACAAATATTTCAGAGAATTCTGATATGGTGCTGTCACGCGGGGATAGCAAAACTGAGTTGTATTTTTATAACTTTTGCAGTTGAGCAAACAACGTCCGCAAAAATGAAGGACTTTTAAGCACCTTATAAGTATTTTCAAGGCCTTGAAAATAAGTTTAAAAATACTAAGCACTTTTAATGACTTTCAACGACCGTGGGAACTATGCATAAACACAGAGTGACCACAAAATTCAAGAAAAAAAGTTCTTAGACAATTCCCTGATAGATTTTTAAAATATTTTTTGATTTTACAATAAATTTTTGAAATTTTTTTTTTTTAACTTTTTCAGATGTGTAAGACACCCTCATCAAATAGAAAATACATGCTAAAGAGATAACATGCCAATTTTTTAAAACAGTTTTGGCGGTAATGAAAAGTTCAAATTATTCTGTAACATGAAACTTCCAATGATTACCATCACAATTCTTCGGATAGATGGCGCCAAACTATGGATGAGCAAGGAAACGTACCATTAAAACAATAGAAAATTTGCCCGATTTTCATGAAATTTTTAAAAATGTGCAGACATTTCCCTGATTTTTAGGTTATGTGGCCACTCTGTAAAGAATTAAAACGAATTTGAAGAAACGATTAACAATAAACAATTAGGAAAGTTATATAAAAAAAATGAAATAGTAATTTTATAAAAATGTTGGAAGTCATTGATTAAACATGAAAAAAATTAATATAAACAGTTTACGTACTACATAAAAAGACATTTTACACAAGAAGTAATTGAACTTTAAATAATTGCTATAATTTTTTTAAATAATAATTTCTTGCTCGTCAGGAATTTCTTATTTTGTTCTTTTAACTTTTTGAATGAAACATTCCCCTATACCATATAATAATAGCAATTTTTAAAAAAATTCCTTTCTAAATCCTCAATATTTAAATGTTTGTTAACTGCTCCCCCCCCCCCCCATATTTCCTTTTTTTGATATATTTTCTGTTGCTGGACACTTTATATGAAATACTAGTTATAATTTTCTTACAAGAAACACTACCTTAGTGTACTTTTAATATTTTTTACTCAACAACTCAATTTACATTATAATTGATTAAACAATTTCTTAAATGACTTTGACAATTAAAATAAATAAATTTTTTTAAGAAAAGCTATTAATGACAAGTTTCAAGAACAAGTTAGCTAAATTTTCTTGATTCCTGGATAAGTCATTTTGGGGGAAAAAAACAAAAACAATGCAAGACTGGAAAGAAATATTTTTGTTGAATGATATAGCTCAAAACAAGGTCAAACAAATTATGGTGAAACTAAGAATCAAAATAAAGTTGAGTATATTCCAAACAAAATAACAAATTAGTGCATAAAAACAATAAGAGAAGAAAAGGAATATAAATGAATTAGTTTTATAATGTACACATATTTTTAACTTAATCTTTAATTCTAGGTTGAACAAAATTAGTAAGGTAAAGGGTAAGTACAGCAATTTTTTTTTCTTTCTCAAAATTAAACTAGTGTTCCCACTCAAATCACAGAATGGAAATCAATGACCTTTAACCCATTGACGGTCATGCGCGTATATATTCGTCATAGTATCCCCAGTTTTTCCAGCAATACACAACATTTCTAAATTTATAAATAAAATTTAAAATAAAATATTTTTTAGATATTTTTATTAGGATGACAGCCTATAACCAATCTGAAACAAAACAAATAAAAAATAATTTAAAAAAATTATGTATTTGAATTAGAAAAATAATTTAAAAATTATTGCACGGAAAACAACTGGGGAATTTCGCCCATTCCCATGACTGTCAGTGGGTTAAGAACCTAAATTATGTCCATAAGGACAGTTGAAAATTTGTTTTCAGGCCTCATGTCTATAAATAAATTTTTAATAAAGTATATTCTATCAAAAAAGTTACAAGTTGGTGGATTGTGTAGCATTAATATGTCGGAGAATTCCGATCCGGTGCGGATAAGTGGTGGTGTTGTGGGGATAGCAGATCCAAGTTGTATTTTTATAAATTTTGCAGTTGGTCACACAACATCTGCAAAAATTAAGGACCTCTAAGCATTTTCAAGGCTTTGAAAACAAGTTAAAAAATATTAAGCACTTTTAATGACTGTGGGAAACCTGTAAAGTGCAATGGAATATTAAAAACAAAATCAAAGTGTTATGCAGGTAATTATCTAGTGTATCTGGCAACACACTTTAATCAATACTGATAATTGCAAGATATCTTTAAATAGACTTTATATTTGCTGCAAATCAAAAATGCATAAATAATTTTTTTTTTCTAGTGTAGCAGATGACTGTTATGTTGCCATGCATAAGTTCCATAGTAGTTAAAAAATAAAAGAATGGATTATTTGTATTGTCTTATGAAAAGTGTGAAGACAACAGCAAAAAACACAATTTACCTCTGATCGTAATTCACTGAGTCTTTTGTCTAGTGTGCTACGACTGTTAGCTTCATCTTCTAAATCTAACCTTATATTATCTATTTCATCTTGATGTTCCGCTTTAATTTGATTTAACTAAAATGAAAATTTCAAAAGATTGTCGGTAAAAGAAAGGCATGCATGATAAAGAACAAAATTAATTAAAAATATAAAAAGATATTAATCTCTTAACTATTGACTAAAATATTGATAAATCTAATGAATTATAAAACCTAGATAGACAAGCATTTAGTCAGTTACAAGTTTGATTGTTATCATCAAATATTATTGTCCTTAGTAATAACATAGGAAAACCAAAACTTTTAAAAATCATGGCTTACTTCTTTTAGAGTGTCTTGCTTGGACTTCTTTAAGTCATCATACTTCATTCGAATTTGGTTGTATTCCGTTTGCAGCTTATCAATGCTTTTCATTAATTTATTCTTTTCCCTAGAGTTAGAAAAAAATGATTAGGTAAATAATAAGCAAATGATTAAACAGAAAATCACTCAAACTTTAAAAACAGGAAAATTGTAAGCAATGTATAAATACTTTGGCGGTAAACTAGCATAAGTGCAATCAAAACTAATTGCACTTACAACTGTTTATTTCTGAGGTGCAGATTTATAAGTTTATAATATTTTTCAGAAAATTTGCATAAAACTTATTCTAAAGCAATTCAGTAACGAGAAAAGGTGGAATAACAATAGCATATTTGATACAAGGGATGTGTTGATACAACCAGCATCAGGCTTGAGTATAATCACACACAAGAAAAGAAATGGTGTAATGCTTTTTAATAACTTTTACTCTACAGAAAAGGGGAAAGTTGGAAAAAAAAGAGGATACTTTTCTGTCAAAGAGGGCCGTTGGCAATATCCAAGTATGTTAAAAATTTTGCTAAAAGAATTGTTTACATAAAACAGTGCCAAATTATGACAAACATAGGCAATTTATGGCAACCATGGTCAGTTAACTTGTTATTAAAAATGGCTGCTGCTGCCATTTATTGCCAAAAATCACTTTGGCACAGAAACTATACTGAACTTGGATACTGCAAATGGCCCCCTTTAATGGGGAAAAAAAAAAAAAAAAAAAAAGATTAGCTGAGAAAATATAGTTGGACTGCAGTAAGAAATCGAGCATTTTATTCATTAAAGTAATTTGCTTACAGCTAAAGTTGTTAAAATGTGTAGCTGTAATTGTTTAAAAAACAAAGAAAAAATGGATTTATTACAAAAAATTTGCATTTTGAAAAGAATCCTAAACAGTTCAATAATAAAATGTACAAATTTAAACTTGTAACATGTTTAAACATAACTACCAAAGAGAAGTAGTATATTAATTTAAGTTTGAAAAGGTATTAAAATAACTTTGATTATAGAGATTTAAAATTAAAAACAATTATAGAGTAAAGATTTCAAAATAAATAAGAGATAAAAGAACAGTAACAATACACAGGATCGAAATTTATTTTATAAATCCGAATATTATTTTTGGTAAATTTTTTTGGGGGGATTTATGCAGTGAACTATAAAAGCACTAACTTATCTGAAAAAAAAAAAAGCACAAATGCAAATCACAGTATTACGTAATGAATAATTATTACACTATAAAAACAATTTCTAAAAGATGTAATGGAATCTAAATCTATTTAAAGTAATTCAAAATTGAATGAAATGTAAGGGATGTCCTTTTTTTTCTCTAACACAATTTTATGGGATTTCTACCTTCAGTTAAGTTTTAACTGGTTTAAAAGAAAAGTTTAAAGCGACTCCAGATAACATAACTCACTGTCTCTCTGCAACGATCGTCTTAGACGCCTCGTCCAACCTCAAATGTAGCATGGCTGACTTCTGTTCTGTCATCTCCTGCAACGGAACATTGAAGTCGTCCAAAACTCTAGACAACCTCAGCCCTTTCTTCTCACTCCCAACTGGAGTCGTGATCAAGGCCACAAAATCCTTTGCACAATCCTTCTGCAACAACTTATCCAAGAACTGCAGATCCGGATTTGTCTGATGTGAAGAGTCCGACACTTCCACGATGGTTGAAGACACTTCGGTGGTATCGTCATCAATTTCGTCAGCTGGGTTTGTGATTAGAATATCTACATTGTCCGTTATTTTGTCTCCGGGTCCAACATCCCGTTCTGGGATCACTCTTTCAGGTCCTGTTGTGTAGGAAGTGTCTTCTTTTTTGTCATCTGTGCAGTCCTCATTGGAATTGAAGATCTGGTCTTCTTTCTTGAGACGTTCGATTTGGGAGTGGAGTTCTTGTTTCTCGCGTTTCAGTGTGTTGCATTCTTTAGCTGCTGCTTCCAGTTTTCCTCTATTGGAAGAGAAATATTCAAGAATTATGCAATATATAAATACTATTTAATTAAAATGTTGTGAAGTGGGTACTCATATGCCACATTCTTAATGTAAGAAATCGATTTGCTAGTAGGTCAGCAGTTTAAGCAACTTATTTTTAGACAGTAGCTTTATCGCCTATTTCAAAAGTCTAGAATATGCAATGTTTTTAAATTGTTCACAACTAAGTAGATCCATCCCTGTTCGAATAATGCTCTTCAATCCCACAAACTTTAGATGACTGGTGTGAAAATAGTCAAACTGTAAAACAGAGGAAAATATACGCTGCAATATTTTCAGCTACAAAAATAGCTGAATAAGAATAAATTTGTGTACTAATGTACTTACAAATAAAAGGGTTCATACTCAATCTATGATAGTAAAATTCAGGAGTTACTAAGGAGTTAAGTACAGTAAATTAAGGATTTAAAGTTGGGGGGAAATGACATGCCTTAAGGTAAGTGTCCACGAGGGAGAAAACTCGCGCGAGTTCCATGCGAGGAACTTGCTGCACTGTTTCCACTGCATATGCAAGTTTACTCGCGGAGGGGTGGTTGCGATTTTCTCCCAGTAGAAATCTTGCATTTATTCAGGATTTTTAGATGATTATGTTAGATGAAAATAATTTATTTAGGAGATAAGATTTTAGGTAAAATAATACACCGAATAAAATATTATTTGGCAGCTCAATTATAAAAAAATTTAAATTATCAACCATGTATAATAAATAATTGTTAACATATTACAAGAAATAAAATTATTTCTTTGAAGAATAATAATTGTTGTGAACAACAGACAAATTTTAAAGACAATTATAGTTTTTTCTAGGAATTTTTATCTAAAAAAAGAATTTTAGGAAAAGAAAAGAATCATTATTTATAAATTTAATGGTATTGTATTATTATCTATTTTATATATAACAATTATTACGCAAATTATTTTTGAATATACATTATACTGATTTTAAATACAGTTTTATGTGGTAAGTTTTTTTTTTTTTCTTTCTTTTCATTTTTGCTATAAGAAATATCCCTTTTATGAAACAAATGCATGTTTAAAAAGATATTTTGTAAAATATTAAAAAAATTTCCTGTTTTTCATAAGAGTATGAAAATTCTTATGAAGAAGTAATTATCTGATTAAATAACGAATATGCATTTAAGAACGTTAAAAAAAAAAAATCAAAATAAGAATCAATAGTTATTTTGCATTTTATAGTTAATTTGAATAATACGATACATCGCATTACTATAACAAAAAAATTGATTTAATCTACATAATAATAATAAATTCCAAATCGAAAACTAAAAAAAAAAAAGTTAACGGGGATCGAACCAGGAACCTTTCGAGTGCAAAAGAAAACTCTACGCACCACGCCATCGGGCCCAACACGAAACTGCGTGAAGTATAAATCTTGTACAAGTTCTTTTTTCAGTATATTTAGTTAAAATAAAATGAAGTTTTGCACAGGCAATAAACATTAATTTTCATTCCATCTAGTCAAAAGATCTTCATGGTATATTTTCTAATACTGCAAAAAGAAAATTATGCACGTAACGCAAGAAGGAAATTGTTTCGCTACATGAGAAGAATGAATCATACCGTGCCTTTTTAAACCATATTTAACCTTATATTTGATACAAACGTATTTTAGTATTTTTAATTAATCAAATTCATGCTATTTTTACTTAATCCAAGATAGTTTTACCAATTTCTACAAAACTCAGAAACTTCCAAACGAATGTGTGATTCGGATCTTGAAAGATAGAAAATCGACATGCGTTTATATTTACAATCTTGTAATATTTGTAAAAGCGCATCTTTAATCCTATGCAATAATGATAAGTCCTATACAGTGCGAATAATTCAAAAGAATTATTTAATAAAATCAACAGCATCAAAATAAAATCAGCTTCACGATGAGGATTCGACTGTCAACTTGCGGCGAGAAGCTGCAATATTTTCCAAACGGCTGGAATCAAGGAAGAAAACTTGCAGAACTAGTGTCCACGAGAGGATTTTCGGTCGGCGCAAGTTTTGCTGCAGCTAACTAAAACTTCTTGATAGTGGACTCGCAAGGGTGTGTACACGAGCGAGAAGCCGTTTTGCATCGAACTCGCGCGCGTTTTCTCGCCCATGGACACTTACCTTTATAATATAGTTTTTCCTCTACGTGCCTGGTTGATGTGAATCATGGTGTTTCTGCAACTGTCCAAAGGTTTTTCTTTGGGGTCTGCAGTGACGAAGCGCATGAGCAGTAAACTCTGAAGTACAGTAAGAATTTCGGATTTCTGAGACGTTTTATCAAGAAAAAAAATATGTTTTAAGGTTTTACTAATCTTTTTACCCTTTGATGATTACTTTTAGGGAGATAAAAAGAAATATCAGGAGTAGAAACACAATTTTCAGGAGTTATAAAGGGCCCTTGCAAAAAACAAACAAATTTCAGGAGTTTTTCAGGAGGCGTACCGACCCTGAAAACAAATGTGCAGCCAGAATTTTTTTTCTGAGATTTTTTTTGGGAAGTTTAGTTTGATAAAGTCTGCTAAAAATAATAAAATTATAGAAAAGGCAGAACTTTTTAGAAAAAAAAAAGCAGAAATACGCTTAAATGTTGAAGATTTTCTCCCCTGAAATAAAAATAGTGTTAGTTGGATTCAATACGCCAAAGCAATGAACATGTGATAATCTTCTTTTTCAAAAATAAGTATGAAGGCACACTTTAAAACACAATTTTAAAATACACATAAAATGCTCAAATAATGTGAGGATGAGGAACGTATCTGCCAGTGTCTTAAAAACTTCACTTTAACATTTTTTAATTTCATTTGTATAATGTTCGCTACTAACGTTGACAGTGCTGGCAAAAATACAAAACTGTATTTGAAGGATGAATTGCACAACACTCAATCTTACAGAAAATTGAAATTAATTAATTGAAAATAAACGAGTTAGTTATTAGCATCTAAAAGGCAAAGGTCAGGTATGAAAAGTATAAACAACAAATATGTTAGATATTGCCATTCAGATGGTCAAAAAAACACTTCTGTAGTACAGGCATCAATAGCACAATTGCTAAAAATTTGAAAATAAACTAATCATTTTTTGGCATTCATAGCAGATCTACAGTTCAAGCCTTTTCAAATGCCAACTTCATCACAAAAATTAATCGAATAGTTTAGGAGAAGTGACTGTCAAAAAAATAAATTTAGCCTATTAATATATATAGATTTCTTTAACTATAAAGTAACTTAATCACAATTAAATTAGATTACCTTGAATATTGAGGTGATGCACAGTGCTCATTTCCCCCCAATTCTGTCTGTTAAGTTTTAGAATTCAATACTCCAGAGGAAAATTATTTAAAAAAAAAAAAATTTTTTACTAAGAGCTGATCAAAATTAAGAAACCAAATGTGTCTTTTTAACAATAAATATTTCCATTACAAAGTATTGTACGAGATAATGTCGACCCCACAAGAATCAAACAGAGAAGAGCCCAAAGCTTGCTTCTCATCTAAAATAATAAAACAAAGAGTCTGTGTGTCTGTCTCTCTTTAGAAAGTTACTTAAAATAGGAGTAGGGCTCTGAAATTTTCAATATAAGTAGTTTTGACCTTCAAAGTTGACTTTTGACAAACATGATGTTACACAATAACATTACACACACACATAATGTTACAAACACATGTGTTAATTTTAATAAATTGTTTTCACGAAATTTGTTACAAAGTGATTTCTAATAAATGTACAGCTCTGAAATTTTCAATATAAGAAGTTATGACCTTCTAATTGGACTTTTGAGAAACGCAACATTAACATGTTTTTTAGAGGGGTGAGGGAGGTTGTGTTATTGTTTTAAAAATATTTTTTTTTGTTTCTTGACAGGGGTGGGGGTTTTAATACTAAGGGTTGACATAGCAATTAATCTTTTAGAGAGTGAAATGAGCTTATGCAATGATAAATCTTTCAGCGAGTGAAGCGAACCAGTGCTTACACAGAAATAAATTTTTCAGCGAGCAAAGTGAGCCTCTGCTTACGTGTCAATGAACTTTTGAGTGGGCAAAGCAAGCTGAGTTTGCGTAACAATGAAACTTTAAGAGAGTGAAGCGAGCTTTGTTTTGTGTAGCAATGTATCTTTCAGTGAGTGAATGCCAAAAGCTGGGACCTATACACCAATGACAGATCTGCATAACGTGGGGCCATGCAGCAAGTTACTGCATAAAATGACTGACAGATCACATTAACACATAAATACTTTTCTACTACTCGGAGTCACAATCTCACCTGAGCACCCGCATCTCCTCCCGTGCCTTGTTCCTTTCCGTCCTGACCTTGCTCCACTTCTCCCTCCAGTTGGCAGTGCAGTCTGACCACCATCTCATTGTCTTCTCCATTTGGGCGGCCCTCGCTCTGGCCTCCTCTAGCTCTCGTAGCCGCAGTTCCTCCTTGGCGTCCCACTCGGTCCCATAGCTGCCACGGTGGTGGGACGGCAGGGAGTGCTGCTGTGCGTCAAGGTCAGCCCACTGGGACAGGCTACTCGGGGGGTGACGCTTTGCCGAGCTAGCTGTGGAGCCAGCGTGGGACATGGTGAAACAGGAGTGTTCTAGATAAGAGATTATAGGAATGTACTATAATAGTCACAAAACTGAATAAAATATGGCAATCATATAATCTAATGCTGAAAAGAAAATTTAGTATGTTTGCCTCTTTGGTGAAAAGTATACTTTTAAACAGAACAGAAACATGGAAAATAACTAAAACACAAAGTAGAAAGCTAAAGAGTTAGCAAAACAGATGTTTACGGTAGAAAAATCATGAAAATTTTGGCCCAAAAGCATAACAAACATCAAGTTCTGCAATAAGACCAAACAAGAACTGTTGGCAAACAATATCAAAAGAAGAAGACGGAAATGGATTGGTCCCATGCTACGAATGCCATCAGAGAGATTTCCAGAAGAAGCACAGACAAGGGCCCTCGATGAGAGAAGAAAAAGGGGATGGCCTAATTTAACATGGTGAAAAATGGTTGTGGATGAGAGGTTTTTTTTTTGTAGTAAAAGAGTGAATATAATACCTAGTCATTTTGGTAACTTTCAGGTACAAGTGGAGTACACAGTACAATAACCAAACACCTTCTAATTTTGCAGTTATACATACTTTGTAGAAGTGCCAATTGATCTTTTTGGATATTTACTAATCAAAATTTGCATGTTTCCACAAAATACTTAAGGGGATATATCCACGAAACTTTCTAAAAAACTAGAAAATATATTGGAGTTTTCAATTTCCTACTATTTTTGGTACAGGATGTCAATTAAACATTGCAATTATTATATTAAAAAAAAAACCAAAAAAAAAAAACTTTTCGATATTGCCTATAGAGGGATTCCAAAATCTACCAATTTATGTAATAAAAACCTTTTTCCTAACGATTACCTATTTTTTTTAGTAATTTGCATGCTTAATATGCAGTCTATGTATTTTCACACAGCAAATGAAGTATAAATATTTATTTTTACCTATATTAATAATAAACAAGTAACTTTAGCGATTTTCAAATGCAATAACTATATAAACAACACAAATTTCATAGAAAAAAATGTAAAGATATTAGCATTTAATTACCTTCGAGTTGTCAAGTGAAGCTACAATCCGATTGATAATAAATGTTTCAGGAACTTAGAACTTTCAAAAGACATTTTACTTTACTGTAATAAAAAAAAACGAAGAAAAAAAAATTTCTTAAGAGAAACTTTAAAAGTTTTGGTTTAAAAATACGAGAAAATAAACAAATGTCAAAATAAACAAGTTTTGACGTAAGCCAAGCTTTTGATCGACGTCTAGTTTTTTTCTCACTTCACTTCTCATTATCAGTTTAGATAAAACATCTTGTACGTCAAAACTACTGCTACTCTTTCAATGGAAAAATATTTAGTATTATAATTGGCCAATGGAATGTGAAATGTTGACATTGTATTTGATTGGTCAAGCATGTCCTTAGAAAGCTGACTCAAAATTACTCTTTGCTTGCACTATTTTGACGCTTTTGCGTTCGTTCTTTGAAATCACTCAGTTTTTTTTATTGTTGTATAGATTCGTAGGACTTAAGAATTAGAGCCATTCAATGAAATAAAAAGATTATTTTCTAAGGAGTAATGAGGGAATGGTCCATTTCCGCATTTTTTAAAAACGAGAGAAATTAGTTAATAGTTATGAAGAGTTTCTTTATGATGCCAAATATTCTAACAAAAGTTCTTTAAAAAATTAGTTATTTAAATAATAAGAAAAGAAAATGTCCGAAAATCTCGTCCGATCGCTTTCCGATGGCTGTGACGTCAAGAGATCCGCCCGTTTCCATGGTTATCGTGAGGGATCTGCCAAATTGCTGGTGTGAGTTTTTTAGACATTTGTCATATCCTTACCGGTTGCCGCAATTTGAGAGAAACTTGCAAAACTGGTTTCCGCTGCTGCTTTTCAAGTCAAGTTGTTTCAGAAGAAGTGACGTTACATTGGATTCGAGCCGAATTTGTCATTTTTTCCGCCAAATCTAACAAGCGAACTGAAGATGCAAATTGAAAAAAAAAAAAAAAAAAAAAAAAGAGGAAAAGCTGAGTGAGCAGGAAATTTTTGTGTTTATGCTTTTCGAAATATTTAGAACTAAATAAAAAATTATTGCGGGAATTGTCCATTGTGTCAAAAAAGTTCGTGCTTTGAAAACAGGACTACAATTGGTTTTTATAACATTTGAATAGGTCCATTGTATTTCAACTCTTCTGCAAAGGTTTCGTTTTTCATTTACAAAGGACAATAAAACGAGTAGGCGCATATTTTTTTTAAACTTTGAGTAAAAAGTAAATAAACCGAAACAAGGAAGTTTGATTCCAACTTTAACGCGTCAAATCTTGATTTACTGCTAAAGACCGTTGAAAGCAACATAAAATATAAGTAATTCCTAAAAATTTAAAACGCAGACACAATATTGCACCATGGTATTTTAGTACCTCTCTCAACACAAAGAGTCAAATGTGAGGTAAGCGTAGTTGTCGCATATTCCACTTGGCATTGAAAGCGACGATTTGAATCTTCCTTCTATTATATCATCGATTGTAATACAAAAATAATCAATATCTCCCAAAAAATTACCAATCATTGCAAAAAAAAAAAAAAAAAAAAAAAAAAAAAAAAAAAAAAAATAATAATAATAAAAAAATGATATGCCAGAAAAAGCTACGAAAATGATTATCGCCAAGTAGCCGCGTTTCATTTCTTTGAGATACTCTGCACAAGAACTAAATTGGGATTATTTCTTAGGTAGGGATAAGGGCCTACGGGAAGTCCTAGATTAGATAAATTTTTTGATATAATATCTCATTTCATATGTTTGGGCTATTTTTCACTCTACCTCCAAGTTGTATTTATTTTATATTTATCATATAATTATCAAGGTCCCGTCTTTCTGCAGGTCATCTGACGACCATAAGAATAAACACCTTCCTTTCAGTAGAGCAGGGTTTCTTAACCTTTTTGGCACAATGGACCACTTTAAAAATTTTAAATATGTCACGGACCCCTCTGTGAAAAAAAAATTGCTTAAACATCATTTATTACAAAATATATTCTGTTTTATTATTTAATTATTTTAATATTTTTATTTCAATAGTATAAAAAATTTGAAGAAATTAAAATTTTTAATGTGAAGGCTGTTGCTGCTTTTCCTTGATTAAGGGATGGTTTTCGACAAAGCAACACGCATATCATGTTCGACATTCAGTCGATTTTGATGTTTTGTTTTTATTGTGACAAGTGTGGAAAATCAGGTTTCGCAAAAATATACTGTAGCAAACGGAATAATGGCTGCCATAGCTCGTTTTACAAGCAATGGGTAGGCTTCTCTTAAAGAAGACCAAAACTCTCCAAGAGTTTTTGAATCGAAATCCATTTTTAACAAGGACTTTGTTTTCAAATCAATTAGCTCATCTTTGGCAAGGTTCATGTCATCGATACAGTCAATATCACAAAGAAAAGGATTACGAATCCACAACTCATCTTTTATATTTATTCCATCCGAATTGAAATATTTTTCAAATGAAACTTGAAGTACTTCCAGGTGTTCACAGATTTCATTTTTCAAGTTATTCAATAACAAACTATCTTTCCGATATCCATTTTCAAAAAGCACTTCGTCCAACTTTTGAAAGTTTGCATATATCCCATTTTGAATTCTAATTTTCCAAAGTGACATTTTCAATAAAAATGCTGTAGTTTCTCAGTGGCATCTATAATTGTTGTATCAGGCCCTTGAATTGAAAGACATATATCGTTCATGTGCGTCTTACCTCCAGGGCAGATCCAACGGAAATAAAATCGTGAATCAAGTTTAAAATTATACAGCTATTTCAAACTTAAACAAATTATCGACCATTGAAAAGGCTAAAACAAAAGAGAAATAAATGAGCATGCGCGAAAAAGCGTCTCAAATTCTCTTCTCCGGAGGAGCGGAAAAAGAAACAGGGTTGCCATACAGAGCGCGCTAAGGATGAAGTAGGTTTTGGTTACTACTGCTGGCTAAATATTGATGCAAACATTTTAAAAATTTGGATCAGTCGGCGGACCCCCAAAATATGACCCATGGCCCCCCAAGGGGTCCATGAACCACATGTTAAGAAACCCTGCAGTAGAGAGTATATGGGGGTAAAATGTTTTTGTCTTGGGATGCAGTTGTCTTGAGATGGTTTTTGTCTTGGGATGGTTGGTTGTCTTGGGATGCAGTTTGGTCTTGGGATGCAGACCCCGCAGTTGCACAAATACGCTGGCCAATATCGCTTAACACGGGCCAATTCAGATGTGGGCCGATGTAGACTGGGCGTTGCTAGGGGTATTGTCTAATCTCGTCCTGTGTAGAATATATTGGAAGTTTTGAAATGTCGATGCAGAGTTTCAAAATTGAAATATATTTTTATATGAAAGGGCGGAGGGGTAAAAAAAATATGTGTAGTGAGCAGGACGGTTACTTTTATAGTAATGTTTGTCATTAGAAAAAAGCTACATAATAAAGATACTACAGACATGAATTTATTCTTGAAGTTTAAGATTTAATTAAAGTTTATATTTACAAGGTTATATACAAGTATTTACAGTCAAAGATCAATTAAATCATTCCAACTATCCTCGCTTTTTATTTCTGCATGTTCATGCTTTGCGGTAGAACTTCCTGAAAGCGTTTCATAAAATTAAAACGGCGAGTTATTATTGTTTATTATTCGTGAATTGTAGTGCCACTACATATGTTTTAGGATGATTTTGACAAGGTTATTTAAAAAAAAAAAAAAAAAAAATTAAAAAAAAAATCGTGTTTTTGGAACGATGCTTGAGTTTCGATAATCTTTCCAGAATCCCTGGTTTCGACATTTGTCAATACAGCTGTGCTTCCCGTGACGTTGTTTTGTTCTACACAGATTTCCATACGAGCACTGTTTGTCTATCACATGAATAGCTCCCACCTCGAAGTCTAGCATTGTTTATTGATGTAGAAACAAGACTAGCCCATTTTTCCGGGGGAGATTCCAGGAGACACGCATTTAAATTTCCAGTCTTGCACCCTTTTTTTTTTAAGGAAATATCCCAAGAAGCACAGCAGTATTGGCCAATGTCAGAAACAGGGGTTCTGGAAGATTGGCCAATCTTGGCCGAAACTCGAGCATCGTTCCAAAATGACCGATTTTTTTTTTAAAAGCAATGCATACGTCAAAAACATCACAAAACACATTTTTTTTTTTTTTTTTTTGCTCATCGTCATTTCTTATAAATTAAATAAATCAATTTTTAAATTGCACATCAACGTTAGTAGTTAGAAAATGCCGATCCGAAGCCATGGCGCAGCGCGCAGAAGGACGGGGGACGATGACGTCACCGGAAGGGGGCGTGACCGGATATGACGTCACCGGAAGGGGCGTGGTCGGATATGACGTCACCGGAAGTCACGTGACCGGAAGTGGAGTGGAGTTGTTTCCCTCCTGCTGCTGTTTTAGTTTCGGTTTCGTTATAAGCTGTTTGTGTATGACGTCACAGTGGGTATGACGTCATAATGTGTTTTATATCAAAGTTTTGAGCGGTGGCAACACTTTTTAGTTTTTGTTTCCAGTTAAATGGGGTTGAGTTGTTCTAGGACTGCTTGTAAACGAATAAGTTAGAGTGATAGGCTTTTATTGAGTGACGTCACAATAGGTATGAGGTCATAATTTGTTTTATATCAAAGTTTTGAGCGGTGGCAACACTCTATAGTTTCGATGTACCTTTCAGATGATGTTGAGTTGTTCTAGGGCTGCTTGTAAACGAATAAGTTAGAGTGATAGATATTTGTACTAGTGACGTCACAGTGGGTATGACGTCATTCATGATTTTACAAAACTTACCTTTAAGACGATGGCAGCAATAGAAATATGCTATGTTTTAGGCGGGATGGAGTTGAGTTGTTTTAGGGCTACTTTTAAGTGAATAACTTAGAGTGATAGGCTGTTTTACCAGTGACGTCAAAGTGTTAATGTAGTGGGGATGACGTCACGATTTGCGTTATATCAAAGTTTAAGGAATGGCAACATCTTGTATCCTGATATATAGCTAAGTCTCCTTTGATTGGTTGAAATAAAAGCTCACTTCTGATTGGTTAGAATATGTCACGTGATTTCAAATGCTCTTCTCATTGACTATACAGTTTAGTAAGACAGTTTTCTACTAAGTTTAATGTAATTGCGGCGCCATCTAGTGGTAGGAAGGAATATAAATTACATAGTTTATAACTTTTCATGCTTAACCATTAAAAACTTCAAATACATGCAAAGATAATATACTAACACAAATGCGTAAAGTTTCGGATTGAGTGGATTTTTTTTTTCTATAAGTGCTTAACACATTTAAACTAATGTTGAGAGATATAATCGCAAGACACTTTTAAGGAATCAGGTTTAATCAATGTTAGACACATAAAGTCTCATTATTTTCTCAATAACAGTATGAAATGTAAATATAAATTAAAATT
Source organism: Linyphia triangularis (assembly GCA_963978545.1). NCBI lineage: Eukaryota > Metazoa > Arthropoda > Arachnida > Araneae > Linyphiidae > Linyphia > Linyphia triangularis. The sequence continues at coordinate 107,018,810 of OZ021724.1, forward strand.
TATGAGAAAAAAAATTTAAACTTTGATATCTTAACGTGAAAATTTCTTTTACAGAGCTTAACATGTCATTAAAAAGTTTTTTTTCTTTTATTGCCATAGTTTTTGAGGGATTGAATACACAACAAAAGAACTTAGACTAGAATTAATTTTCAATATTCAGCAACTGAAACCCATTATGGAAGTTAAAGCAATGATTTTACAATTATTTTTAGGTTGAGTTAGTCTGACGCTGTTGAAGGAATTAGTAGTTGTAGTGTGTTCACACGTGAGTTTACAATACAATATTAGTAATATACATTTCCAAAAAACGAAATATTTATCACTTTGAATAGAAAAATGACGATTTTTTTTTATTTATGTAAGTATTATTCTCAATTTTGTAAATTTTAAATGTATTATCCATATTTTATTGAAGAATTTATATATTTTTTTCTTCTTCTTTCAGAATGGTTTAGGAAAAACATTTCATTTTAGTCAGAACAATGTTTTCAAAGAGATGGAAATACGCAACTTTTCGATATATCAACCTTCAAATACTTTGAAATTGATTCTATTTGTTACAACCGGTTGTAATTTAAAGCTATACTGTACTATGCGAGCGATATTATATATCTTAGCTACTTACTGTCTATGTTAAAATTTATATTACCATTAAACTTGTTAGAAATTAATATGTCTATGTTAGTTATATTAATCAAGATAGTTTTTATTGTACAATGATACTTACTTAAGTTGATGAATGGCAACACAGAAGTAGCTGCTAATGCTGAATAGATATGTGATAACTGATTTTGAATACTCTAATGTTTAAATAAGAGAGAAAAAGTAACATACTTGAACATCTTACAACTAAGAATTCAAAAGTGAACATGAAAATTTACTTTACGAATAAATATCATGTCTTTAAAATGTGTACGAATATCACTAAATAAGAGAAAAAAGTAACATACTTAAACTCTTTACGACAAATAACTTTAAAATTAACGAAAAAAAACTTACTTTACACATAAAAATCACTTTAAAATGTGTAAAAATATCGCTAAATAAGAGAAAAAAAGTAACTTACTTAAAATTTCTAAGATAAATATTTAACCTTTACGCGAAAATTCCCTTCATGTATAAAAATCACGACTTTAAAATATAACATGCAAGAGAAAAGTAACGTACTTAAACTTTCTACGACAAATAACTTTAACATTAACGTAAAATTTTACTTTACACATAAAAATCTCGATATTAAAATATGTAGAAATATCGCTAAATAAAAGAAAAAAAGTAACACACTTAAACTTTGTACGACAAATAACTTTGACATTAACGTAAAAAATGTTCTTCACATATAAAAATCACGACTTTAAATTTGAAATGTAGGATGAAAGTATAACATACCTATAATTTCTACGACAAAGAATTCAAACATTGCCGTTCATGTCTTTAAAATGTATAATGACAACTCTAACTTTTAGAAAAAAGAAACACTAAAAATTTACAAGGCAAAGAATTTAAAATTGAACGTTAAAATTAACTTTACATGTACTATCATACTCTTATATCAACGATAAATAAGATAAAAAAAGAAACTCTAAAAATTTATAAGGCAAAGAATTCAAATAATACGCGAAAATTTACCTCACATATAAAAATTATGTCTTTCAAATGTGTAAGAATAACGCTAAATTAGAGAAAAAGAAATATTAAAAATTTATAAGGTAAGGAATTGAAACAATACGCGAAAATTTATTTCACACATAACATTTTTATCTTTAAAATGTGTAAGAATATTGCTAAATTAGAGAAGAAAAAAAATAACATACTTAAACTTTCTTCGACAACAATTTAAACAATACGCGAAAATTTCATACACAATTATTTTCTTAGGTTAATGTTAAATAATGGGAAATTTAACAGAATAAAAATTTCAAAGATAAAGAATTTTAACCTTTACACGAAAATTTACTTCACATATAAATATCATGTCTTTAAACTTTAACGTGACAATTTACTTCTCATATACAATTAAACTCTTAGGTTAATGTTAAATAAAAGAAAAAGTAACATACTCAAAAATTTCTAAGATAAGCATAACGTAAAAATTATATATCATGTGTTTAAAATGTAACATATAAGAGAAAAAAAATAACATACTTGAACTTTCTATAGCAAAGAATTTAAGCGTTAGCGTAAAAATTTACTTTACATATAAAATTCACGTCTTTAAACGGGATGATAAGCATGTGACGGTAATTAGCCAATCAGGTTAGCGGTAGGTGATACGCCACTTGCCGGCATTTTTAGACCGGAGGATGAGTCACGCTAAAACTTGTTCAAACAGGTCGGGAGACTTGTACAGCAAGAACAACAGCATCGACGCGCAAGCAGCGGGTGATGCTGCGGTGTGTCAGCAGGTCTTCGAGATTATCGTTTTCCTACTTTTCCTTTTTCATAATGAAATGTTTGTGAAAACTTGGAATGAATGAAGTGGATTTCAAAGACACATTAGTAAGTGAAGGTAGAATTCGCATGGACTTTCTTCCAAAAAGTATGATTCACTTGGAGAATTTAAGATCATTTCTACTTGAAAACTTTTCTATTGTCTAAAACATTGAATATTGTTCAAACTCAGTGAGATTATATGCTACAATACGGGTAAAACTTAACAAAATTGTTACATAGAAGAAAAATAGTAAGAGATTTAAAATAAATACTAGTTATAGATACTCCAAGGAAAAAAATTCACCTCTACTTTTCAATCGGAAAATCAATGCAAGTTGGAAATTTATGTTACTTCAAGAAAGACTTAGACAATTTACTTTGTAATAATATACGTTAAGGTGTCTTATTAACTCGTGCAATACATGCTGACTAAGGTTTATTTTACTTATCTAAGAAAGGTGAATTGGGGGAAAATATTAAATAAATTGTAGATATTAAATACATTGTAGATATGCATTTAAGTTTTGAAAATCACCTGCAAGACTTTTAAAACATCTTAAGATAAATTGAAAGAAACTTGCGAATTATATGTAAACTATATAACTTTTTATACTCTGAAAGGAAATCACAAGTAATTTAGTTAACTTTTTTCATGGTAACACTCATATTCAACGACATGTTTTTAAAATTTAACCTTCTTTACATGATAATAGTTATAAATTTTTTCAATCTCAGATGCGATATACTATTATTTCTAACATATATGTTACGAATTGTGTAAAGTTTTTAAAACTGTATATGCAAATCACCAATCAGAAACATAAAAATCTAACATCAATCAAACAAACTAAAATAATAAGATATTTTCCTTAGTGGAAATAGTTAACTACTCATGTGATGGAATATACTTAGAAAATTTAAATACTGAAAAAAGTTTGCTAGGCAAACTTAAAGAATATTTTTTTTTTCTTGTGAAAAACTAGCATAAATTTGGAAAATGTAGAGTTTGTTACTACGTAAAATTGAACATCATCTGGACAAACTAAATTATACATGAATTTTTTTTTATTTGAGAGGTGCTGACAATATATCATTAATATAGAGATTTTTAACTTCCAACCATAATTTCTAAATAACTTATACATAAATTTCAGAAAAACTGAAACGGAATGTGTTTTACAAGAGGCTTATTTTGTAAGATGAATATTCAATATTAATATAACTGAGCAAAGTTCATTCCGGAAAAAACTTGTAAAAGATACTTATATTTTGAAAATAGTTTGAAATATCCTTTTAAATTTATGAATGCTCGCTTTCGAAAGACACAAATAAAACTGATATTACTCATGATAATTAACACATACATAACATTAGTCAAACAAAGTGAAATTTTTATTGCTTGTGACCGATAACTTGTCAGTGAAGCAGAACTTACATAGGAAATTTGTGCAAACTTTTTCAACTTTTAAACCAAGTATCATGTAAAATTATAAATTACGATAGGAAATAGCATACTTCAGAATCGGAACAAGTCTTGTAGTTAAGCTAAATGTATTTCTCAAGGAATTGAAAGCATACCAGAGAAGTCCTTATCATTTCGTATCTTTTCTCATGTTGCAAGAAGACATACTTTGTAAAAGATCGTCTTAGCACTTAACAAAAATCAGTAAAAATAAATATATTTTCTATGGCAAAGATAAAACTTCACAACTTAATTACTTAAATTTAGCTAAGTTGCATATGGTTTATTCACATAACTCGCATGTGCTTTGAATGTTGAAATATATTTGTCAGTTGATCAAACTCATCGAAAATAAATGCTATCTACATTTTCAAGTCGGAAATTACTATTAAATAAACTTTACATGTAAGACATTATCATGTTAAAAAGAAAAATCTACAAAAATGTAAATGATAATTTTACTGTTGGTACATAAATGATGAATAATTTATGATTTTATTCTAGGCAAACGTTTTATTGTCTAACAGAGAACTTAAACTTTAGCAGAAAAACGAAAAAATATAATTTTTATATCCTATCATGCTTGCCGAAAATTGAATTTATTAGCTGTTGTAATAGATTTCTATTGTCCAAATTTCTATAGTTCTTCCCAGTGCAATAATATTAAGTTCATGTGCAATGAGTAGGTTTTTTGTTTTTTTTGTTGAATCTTATAAATTTAATGAAATTATTATGACCTAAGAGATTGAGTGAACTGAATAAATCAATGACGTAAATTTAAACAGTGACTTGAACTGTAAAGAAGTATGACAAAGTGATAGATGAAGTGAAAATAGAAGTTGAGTGAAATGTGTTGAAAAAAGTTGAAGACTACAAGAAATTCATAAATGAGAATTATCATTGACTTATATTAACTTCGTTTTTCTTGCTTATGACAAGAAAATACACTCTTGTTTATTAAGAACCAACTTGATATCTTATCATAGAATGACAATGATGAAATATCTATACATTAAAAAAAAAATACCAAACTTAGACATAGCAAATTTCTTGAAATTCATGTATAATGTGAGAAGTTTTACTGGAAATATAGAAGATACAACATTGAAAGATGTGAATGTTTCGAAGTACTTTATCAGAAATAAAAAAAAAAAAATGCGCTGAGGTCCGCTATAAAAATTTTTAGGAGAAAGTTTAAACAAAATTTAAAATCAAACATGCTTTTAAGTGGGAACACATATATTAAAACTATAGCACATTTAACAATTTATATTATGTCATCTCAGTTGGTATCAAACTGAATAAACATGAAAATTATCAATATATGTGGAAAAGTTTCCTTTTTTCACATATAAAAAAAAAATAACACATTGACATACGTTAAGATCACGAAACATGCGTAATCATATACCGATAAGAGCAACCAATGTTGCGGGGAGATATTCACGTGATGGACAATATCCCATGAATAAATTGAGTGATTTAATTTCTAATGCTAATTCCAATAGTATTCCATGTAACTTCAACTTTATATGTTACACTATAGATATATTTATTTTTCAAATATATTGACTTTCGAAAAATCATCCTTCAATATAAGAATGATCATAGTAAGAATAAAAGAAAAGATACTAAGCATTGATTTAAAGTGTATTTATTTCAACTTAGCAACAAATCATATGCGTGAAACGAAAATTGCCTCGAACCAAAGTATAACTATCCAATTTCATTGATTCCTACAAGGAAATTTTTCTCATCTAGTACTTGATTTATTTTTTTTCTCGTACACATTATAAGTGTTGTCCAATCAGGTGTAGAGTAGCTGAAGATATCCGACCTCTTTCTAAATATTAATAAGTCACTGTTGAAAAACTTATAAAAATTTCAATTTACACTTAAAGTTTTTTTTTATATATATATATTTCAAAGAATTTTTCAAATCAATATGTATATTTAAATACTGAAACTTATTCACTTCAATAAATGTATGTTTAAGTTATAAAACTTGTCGTATGTATTGAAAAATTATAACTTTTCGTCTTATTCGTATAAATCGATAACTTATACACTAGTTCTTCATCAATTAATCTTCTAAGTAAATCTTTCAAAGGTAAAAACATACCTATAGCTTTGCATTTGTAACAAGTTAAATTGTACATGTTTCATGTGAAATTTACAAAATTTTATATATTTTCATGAAAAACATATAAAATTTTAATTTCACATGAAACATGTACAATTTAACTTGTTACAAATGTAAAGCTATTGGTATGTTTTTACCTTTGAAAGATTTACTTAGAAGATTAATTGATGAAGAACTAGTGTATAAGTTATCGATTTATACGAATAAGACGAAAAGTTACAATTTTTCAATACATACGACAAGTTTTATAACTTAAACATACATTTATTGAAGTGAATAAGTTTCAGTATTTAAATATACATATTGATTTGAAAAAATTCTTTGAAATATATATATATATAAAAAAAAACTTTAAGTGTAAATTGAAATTTTTATAAGTTTTTCAACAGTGACTTATTAATATTTAGAAAGAGGTCGGATATCTTCAGCTACTCTACACCTGATTGGACAACACTTATAATGTGTACGAGAAAAAAAATAAATCAATTACTAGATGAGAAAAATTTCCTTGTAGGAATCAATGAAATTGGATAGTTATACTTTGGTTCGAGGCAATTTTCGTTTCACGCATATGATTTGTTGCTAAGTTGAAATAAATACACTTTAAATCAATGCTTAGTATCTTTTCTTTTATTCTTACTATGATCATTCTTATATTGAAGGATGATTTTTCGAAAGTCAATATATTTGAAAAATAAATATATCTATAGTGTAACATATAAAGTTGAAGTTACATGGAATACTATTGGAATTAGCATTAGAAATTAAATCACTCAATTTATTCATGGGATATTGTCCATCACGTGAATATCTCCCCGCAACATTGGTTGCTCTTATCGGTATATGATTACGCATGTTTCGTGATCTTAACGTATGTCAATGTGTTATTTTTTTTTTATATGTGAAAAAAGGAAACTTTTCCACATATATTGATAATTTTCATGTTTATTCAGTTTGATACCAACTGAGATGACATAATATAAATTGTTAAATGTGCTATAGTTTTAATATATGTGTTCCCACTTAAAAGCATGTTTGATTTTAAATTTTGTTTAAACTTTCTCCTAAAAATTTTTATAGCGGACCTCAGCGCATTTTTTTTTTTTTATTTCTGATAAAGTACTTCGAAACATTCACATCTTTCAATGTTGTATCTTCTATATTTCCAGTAAAACTTCTCACATTATACATGAATTTCAAGAAATTTGCTATGTCTAAGTTTGGTATTTTTTTTTTAATGTATAGATATTTCATCATTGTCATTCTATGATAAGATATCAAGTTGGTTCTTAATAAACAAGAGTGTATTTTCTTGTCATAAGCAAGAAAAACGAAGTTAATATAAGTCAATGATAATTCTCATTTATGAATTTCTTGTAGTCTTCAACTTTTTTCAACACATTTCACTCAACTTCTATTTTCACTTCATCTATCACTTTGTCATACTTCTTTACAGTTCAAGTCACTGTTTAAATTTACGTCATTGATTTATTCAGTTCACTCAATCTCTTAGGTCATAATAATTTCATTAAATTTATAAGATTCAACAAAAAAAACAAAAAACCTACTCATTGCACATGAACTTAATATTATTGCACTGGGAAGAACTATAGAAATTTGGACAATAGAAATCTATTACAACAGCTAATAAATTCAATTTTCGGCAAGCATGATAGGATATAAAAATTATATTTTTTCGTTTTTCTGCTAAAGTTTAAGTTCTCTGTTAGACAATAAAACGTTTGCCTAGAATAAAATCATAAATTATTCATCATTTATGTACCAACAGTAAAATTATCATTTACATTTTTGTAGATTTTTCTTTTTAACATGATAATGTCTTACATGTAAAGTTTATTTAATAGTAATTTCCGACTTGAAAATGTAGATAGCATTTATTTTCGATGAGTTTGATCAACTGACAAATATATTTCAACATTCAAAGCACATGCGAGTTATGTGAATAAACCATATGCAACTTAGCTAAATTTAAGTAATTAAGTTGTGAAGTTTTATCTTTGCCATAGAAAATATATTTATTTTTACTGATTTTTGTTAAGTGCTAAGACGATCTTTTACAAAGTATGTCTTCTTGCAACATGAGAAAAGATACGAAATGATAAGGACTTCTCTGGTATGCTTTCAATTCCTTGAGAAATACATTTAGCTTAACTACAAGACTTGTTCCGATTCTGAAGTATGCTATTTCCTATCGTAATTTATAATTTTACATGATACTTGGTTTAAAAGTTGAAAAAGTTTGCACAAATTTCCTATGTAAGTTCTGCTTCACTGACAAGTTATCGGTCACAAGCAATAAAAATTTCACTTTGTTTGACTAATGTTATGTATGTGTTAATTATCATGAGTAATATCAGTTTTATTTGTGTCTTTCGAAAGCGAGCATTCATAAATTTAAAAGGATATTTCAAACTATTTTCAAAATATAAGTATCTTTTACAAGTTTTTTCCGGAATGAACTTTGCTCAGTTATATTAATATTGAATATTCATCTTACAAAATAAGCCTCTTGTAAAACACATTCCGTTTCAGTTTTTCTGAAATTTATGTATAAGTTATTTAGAAATTATGGTTGGAAGTTAAAAATCTCTATATTAATGATATATTGTCAGCACCTCTCAAATAAAAAAAAATTCATGTATAATTTAGTTTGTCCAGATGATGTTCAATTTTACGTAGTAACAAACTCTACATTTTCCAAATTTATGCTAGTTTTTCACAAGAAAAAAAAAATATTCTTTAAGTTTGCCTAGCAAACTTTTTTCAGTATTTAAATTTTCTAAGTATATTCCATCACATGAGTAGTTAACTATTTCCACTAAGGAAAATATCTTATTATTTTAGTTTGTTTGATTGATGTTAGATTTTTATGTTTCTGATTGGTGATTTGCATATACAGTTTTAAAAACTTTACACAATTCGTAACATATATGTTAGAAATAATAGTATATCGCATCTGAGATTGAAAAAATTTATAACTATTATCATGTAAAGAAGGTTAAATTTTAAAAACATGTCGTTGAATATGAGTGTTACCATGAAAAAAGTTAACTAAATTACTTGTGATTTCCTTTCAGAGTATAAAAAGTTATATAGTTTACATATAATTCGCAAGTTTCTTTCAATTTATCTTAAGATGTTTTAAAAGTCTTGCAGGTGATTTTCAAAACTTAAATGCATATCTACAATGTATTTAATATCTACAATTTATTTAATATTTTCCCCCAATTCACCTTTCTTAGATAAGTAAAATAAACCTTAGTCAGCATGTATTGCACGAGTTAATAAGACACCTTAACGTATATTATTACAAAGTAAATTGTCTAAGTCTTTCTTGAAGTAACATAAATTTCCAACTTGCATTGATTTTCCGATTGAAAAGTAGAGGTGAATTTTTTTCCTTGGAGTATCTATAACTAGTATTTATTTTAAATCTCTTACTATTTTTCTTCTATGTAACAATTTTGTTAAGTTTTACCCGTATTGTAGCATATAATCTCACTGAGTTTGAACAATATTCAATGTTTTAGACAATAGAAAAGTTTTCAAGTAGAAATGATCTTAAATTCTCCAAGTGAATCATACTTTTTGGAAGAAAGTCCATGCGAATTCTACCTTCACTTACTAATGTGTCTTTGAAATCCACTTCATTCATTCCAAGTTTTCACAAACATTTCATTATGAAAAAGGAAAAGTAGGAAAACGATAATCTCGAAGACCTGCTGACACACCGCAGCATCACCCGCTGCTTGCGCGTCGATGCTGTTGTTCTTGCTGTACAAGTCTCCCGACCTGTTTGAATAAGTTTTAGCGTGACTCATCCTCCGGTCTAAAAATGCCGGCAAGTGGCGTATCACCTACCGCTAACCTGATTGGCTAATTACCGTCACATGCTTATCATCCCGTTTAAAGACGTGAATTTTATATGTAAAGTAAATTTTTACGCTAACGCTTAAATTCTTTGCTATAGAAAGTTCAAGTATGTTATTTTTTTTCTCTTATATGTTACATTTTAAACACATGATATATAATTTTTACGTTATGCTTATCTTAGAAATTTTTGAGTATGTTACTTTTTCTTTTATTTAACATTAACCTAAGAGTTTAATTGTATATGAGAAGTAAATTGTCACGTTAAAGTTTAAAGACATGATATTTATATGTGAAGTAAATTTTCGTGTAAAGGTTAAAATTCTTTATCTTTGAAATTTTTATTCTGTTAAATTTCCCATTATTTAACATTAACCTAAGAAAATAATTGTGTATGAAATTTTCGCGTATTGTTTAAATTGTTGTCGAAGAAAGTTTAAGTATGTTATTTTTTTTCTTCTCTAATTTAGCAATATTCTTACACATTTTAAAGATAAAAATGTTATGTGTGAAATAAATTTTCGCGTATTGTTTCAATTCCTTACCTTATAAATTTTTAATATTTCTTTTTCTCTAATTTAGCGTTATTCTTACACATTTGAAAGACATAATTTTTATATGTGAGGTAAATTTTCGCGTATTATTTGAATTCTTTGCCTTATAAATTTTTAGAGTTTCTTTTTTTATCTTATTTATCGTTGATATAAGAGTATGATAGTACATGTAAAGTTAATTTTAACGTTCAATTTTAAATTCTTTGCCTTGTAAATTTTTAGTGTTTCTTTTTTCTAAAAGTTAGAGTTGTCATTATACATTTTAAAGACATGAACGGCAATGTTTGAATTCTTTGTCGTAGAAATTATAGGTATGTTATACTTTCATCCTACATTTCAAATTTAAAGTCGTGATTTTTATATGTGAAGAACATTTTTTACGTTAATGTCAAAGTTATTTGTCGTACAAAGTTTAAGTGTGTTACTTTTTTTCTTTTATTTAGCGATATTTCTACATATTTTAATATCGAGATTTTTATGTGTAAAGTAAAATTTTACGTTAATGTTAAAGTTATTTGTCGTAGAAAGTTTAAGTACGTTACTTTTCTCTTGCATGTTATATTTTAAAGTCGTGATTTTTATACATGAAGGGAATTTTCGCGTAAAGGTTAAATATTTATCTTAGAAATTTTAAGTAAGTTACTTTTTTTCTCTTATTTAGCGATATTTTTACACATTTTAAAGTGATTTTTATGTGTAAAGTAAGTTTTTTTTCGTTAATTTTAAAGTTATTTGTCGTAAAGAGTTTAAGTATGTTACTTTTTTCTCTTATTTAGTGATATTCGTACACATTTTAAAGACATGATATTTATTCGTAAAGTAAATTTTCATGTTCACTTTTGAATTCTTAGTTGTAAGATGTTCAAGTATGTTACTTTTTCTCTCTTATTTAAACATTAGAGTATTCAAAATCAGTTATCACATATCTATTCAGCATTAGCAGCTACTTCTGTGTTGCCATTCATCAACTTAAGTAAGTATCATTGTACAATAAAAACTATCTTGATTAATATAACTAACATAGACATATTAATTTCTAACAAGTTTAATGGTAATATAAATTTTAACATAGACAGTAAGTAGCTAAGATATATAATATCGCTCGCATAGTACAGTATAGCTTTAAATTACAACCGGTTGTAACAAATAGAATCAATTTCAAAGTATTTGAAGGTTGATATATCGAAAAGTTGCGTATTTCCATCTCTTTGAAAACATTGTTCTGACTAAAATGAAATGTTTTTCCTAAACCATTCTGAAAGAAGAAGAAAAAAATATATAAATTCTTCAATAAAATATGGATAATACATTTAAAATTTACAAAATTGAGAATAATACTTACATAAATAAAAAAAAATCGTCATTTTTCTATTCAAAGTGATAAATATTTCGTTTTTTGGAAATGTATATTACTAATATTGTATTGTAAACTCACGTGTGAACACACTACAACTACTAATTCCTTCAACAGCGTCAGACTAACTCAACCTAAAAATAATTGTAAAATCATTGCTTTAACTTCCATAATGGGTTTCAGTTGCTGAATATTGAAAATTAATTCTAGTCTAAGTTCTTTTGTTGTGTATTCAATCCCTCAAAAACTATGGCAATAAAAGAAAAAAAACTTTTTAATGACATGTTAAGCTCTGTAAAAGAAATTTTCACGTTAAGATATCAAAGTTTAAATTTTTTTTCTCATAAATTTTAATTTATATTTACATTTCATACTGTTATTGAGAAAATAATGAGACTTTATGTGTCTAACATTGATTAAACCTGATTCCTTAAAAGTGTCTTGCGATTATATCTCTCAACATTAGTTTAAATGTGTTAAGCACTTATAGAAAAAAAAAATCCACTCAATCCGAAACTTTACGCATTTGTGTTAGTATATTATCTTTGCATGTATTTGAAGTTTTTAATGGTTAAGCATGAAAAGTTATAAACTATGTAATTTATATTCCTTCCTACCACTAGATGGCGCCGCAATTACATTAAACTTAGTAGAAAACTGTCTTACTAAACTGTATAGTCAATGAGAAGAGCATTTGAAATCACGTGACATATTCTAACCAATCAGAAGTGAGCTTTTATTTCAACCAATCAAAGGAGACTTAGCTATATATCAGGATACAAGATGTTGCCATTCCTTAAACTTTGATATAACGCAAATCGTGACGTCATCCCCACTACATTAACACTTTGACGTCACTGGTAAAACAGCCTATCACTCTAAGTTATTCACTTAAAAGTAGCCCTAAAACAACTCAACTCCATCCCGCCTAAAACATAGCATATTTCTATTGCTGCCATCGTCTTAAAGGTAAGTTTTGTAAAATCATGAATGACGTCATACCCACTGTGACGTCACTAGTACAAATATCTATCACTCTAACTTATTCGTTTACAAGCAGCCCTAGAACAACTCAACATCATCTGAAAGGTACATCGAAACTATAGAGTGTTGCCACCGCTCAAAACTTTGATATAAAACAAATTATGACCTCATACCTATTGTGACGTCACTCAATAAAAGCCTATCACTCTAACTTATTCGTTTACAAGCAGTCCTAGAACAACTCAACCCCATTTAACTGGAAACAAAAACTAAAAAGTGTTGCCACCGCTCAAAACTTTGATATAAAACACATTATGACGTCATACCCACTGTGACGTCATACACAAACAGCTTATAACGAAACCGAAACTAAAACAGCAGCAGGAGGGAAACAACTCCACTCCACTTCCGGTCACGCCCCTTCCGGTGACGTCATATCCGACCACGCCCCTTCCGGTGACGTCATATCCGGTCACGCCCCCTTCCGGTGACGTCATCGTCCCCCGTCCTTCTGCGCGCTGCGCCATGGCTTCGGATCGGCATTTTCTAACTACTAACGTTTCAAAACTTCCAGGATATTTTAACCCGGAATTAGGTGAGATTGGTCAATACCTGTAACAACGGCTGGTTTACAACGTCCCACATTGCAAGTGACTAATGTCCATCGATATTGTCTACAGTGGTGGCCTGTGGTCAAAAATGATAGTGCAGCAGGAACAATGATTCCTCCGTTCCCCCACAATCATTCATTAATGGAAATTATTTAAATTTAATTAAGTGTGGGTAGACGCGAAGGATCGTTTTTAACGATCGCCACCAACTAGACTACATGGCGAGAGCTGCTCTCCTAATAGACAAGCAGTAAACTTGAACTTTTCACTGGAATCATTATTTCCTAGCTCCATGAAAATTCACGGTAATGAAATATTGCTATCGAATTCGTATTTATTCATATTTATGTAATATTTAACCGCACTTTGCTTCAGATAAGCGATTAAAAATATATTACCATCACTCCTATACGTACGTCAGATTATTCTAACTTAAATTTCATCACACATATGGTGGCGCTCCGAAGAAATGTCTTGTTGCAAGATTATTTGCATTGAGAAATGTGCCACCAGAACTCATAGAGACCTTTATCTTAAAAATAGGAACGTGAATATAGTGCAAGGTAAACACTTAAATGAAGGAAAATCATAAATTGTAATTCAGGAAAATCATACATATATCACATTCTCTTTGAGTTATTTGAATTTTAAAATGGATGCATCTGTGCACCTGCATATTAATGGTATCTTGTCAAAAAAATTCTCGCAAATAAAAATGCTATATATGTTTTCCTTGTTTTATAATTTCAGGTTTTTTTTTCATGCCATTCGTTACTCATAAACTATTTAACTATTAATTTAAATACTACTTTTGATAACATTTAAAGGAAAGTTTTTAGCGGTTTCTGTAAAACAAAAAGCAGAGGATTTTTTTTATAGTTTATATTAATTTAATCTTAAATTTTCCAATAATCCAAGACTACAAAGATATATTTTTCATTTCAAATAAGAAAACTTTATCGAAGTACAGGGAACGTCTGGGTCTCATTTTAGGACAATTCCCACATTTTTCAAAAAATAATTGAAATTAGTTTATATTTATGAAGAATTTCTCCCTGATTCCCTATATTCAAACAAAATTTCTTTACAAAAAGTAAGTTAATTAAATATTAAGAAAAGAAATTGCGTCAAAACCCCGTCCGATAGCAATCCGTTCAAAACGATCAGCTATAGCTGTGACGTCAAAACATCCTTCCGTTTCTATGGTAATCGTGACGTTTCTGCCAAATAGTTGGCATTGGTTTGGTAGACAGTTGCCATATCCCATACAGGTTGGCGTGATTTACGAGAAACTTTTACAAAAATGGTTTCCGCTGCTGCGTTTCAAGCCAAGTTGTTTCAGATCAAGTGAAGTCACATTGAATTCGAGCCGAATGAATCGTTTTCATCACCAAAACTAACAAGCCAACTTAGAAAGCAAATTAAAAAAAAAAAAAAATTGCAGTGAGCAAATTTTTTTTATGTTTATGGCCTTTTCGAAACATTCAAAATTGAATTTAAAAAAAAAAAAAAAAAAAAAAAAAAATGCGGAATCGTCCATTGCATTATAAAAGTTTAATTTAGACTATTTCCAACAAATCATAAATCCACTTGAAGGTAAACTAACCTTTTTTTTTCTTATATTATTAAATTCATAATTAAACAGTTGTGTATATAAATTACACAAATGAAATACTATCAAAATTTATAACTGGAACATTCTTTTACGGACATGCAATATTATCTTCTCAAATAAGAATACATCATTATATCTGCTCAGGTGTTATTAAATAACGATACTTCACGCAGAAATGGATGTGCAGAATTTTAGAAAGCTGTTAAATCTGTCAAATAGTTTGATCGCTTAGGCTTAGGGTTTTAATTTCTAGTTGGAGAGCTTTAGTCGACAACTATTTGACATTGATTTTGCAATAATTTCTTTTATCCAAACAGAAATAAACTGTTACGTGTTATAAACATCTCATTGAAATTTAATTCCAGGAATAATTTTTTGTATTACATGAAATAATGACAAATAAACATAAAATTTCAACATTTTCCTTTGAATTTTTTGTCCGTGTTTAGCTTACCTGTTGATCTATTACATGGTCTAATTTGAGAATATTTTAAAAGGTCAAACGTTAATCCCAACTGTAAAGTCGAAAAATTTATAGAAAAAAGTTAATTTATAAGACAGTTAACTACAACTCTGGAAATACACTTGTGACCTTGTAATCTTTTTGGCAAAGACATGCTTTTCAAGACCATTTTCTTTACTCTTCTCTTAGTATATATGTCAATTGTGGTCAAAGCTATCTTTCAAACTTTTCAATGCATTGGTTGTCGTAAGTATCAACAAATTAATTTTATATAACATTGAATACATTTCTCAATAATCACTTAACTTTAACAAAGTGTGTCCCAAAATATTTCTTTAGCATTGTATAAATTGCTTTTTCTTTTTCTAAGATAATAAAAAGTTTAATGAGGTTATATTTTGAAATTATATACATGAAATTACGGTCTTTTCTTGAACATGTCTGTTTCCAGTTGATTTGTTTTCTGATTATTAATTTCAATTACATATATGTTTACATAGAGTAAAGAAAGTATAGCATTCGATTAAAAAAAAAAAAAAAAAAAAAAAAAAGAGAGATTTTTTTTGCATTTCTCCATGTTTTGGAACATCCTGATTTCAAAAATGTGGTCTAGAAAAACGTGTGTCTGTGTGTCTATATGTCCGTGTGTACGTGATAAGCATAACTCCCGAACAAAATTGACTTTTAAGATGTTTAAATTTTGTGTGTTGGTGGTGGCCATGGAACCCACCATTAAGATTCTCGTCAAAATCGCGCTTGCGTATAAGGTTGAAATAATAAAAATCATAAAAAAATCATGTTTTTCAGCAATTGCCAAAAAAAGGCTCTAGCGTTTTTTATTGAAATCCCTGTGTCTGCCCTGCCTCTTAAGGTGTTTTACTCGTCCCCACCTTCAAAATTCCCGTAGAAAAGTAATAAAACGTAAAAAGTTGAAAAAGGAGTGCCTTTAGCACAGAGTTCTCTGCCCTTTAGCATCTCCAATCAACGATTGATTTTTTCTGTTTCTCGCATAGAAAAAAGCATTGCACTGTCTATCAAATAACATCCCTAATTTCACCATCTTGGCGTTTTTATTTTTTATTTATTATATTTTTTCGCATATGTAAAAATTATTGCCAAAAATATCCCTAAACTGACCGAGTGAGAATTTGAAAACGGTAAATGACATCATAAATTGTAATGCGATGACTAATATTATAGTGTATCTGAAAGTTTTGGCGATGTTCGCCACCCTTAGTTGGACTAGTATTCTTGTAAAGGGCTGTGAACTATGCAGACAAGTGGTGGAAAATAATTTAAATCCCATTGTTCAAGGTGGTTGTGGTCTTAATCTGCACGACATTGGTTCATCACGATGGCGCATGTCAGTATCAAACACGTGTTCTTTTCAATGTTTTGCCTGAACATTTTTGGGGGAATGTCATTGCATTTGAATACCCCTCAACTCACTATGGATGTGGCTCAGATTGTCTCCCTGATATTACAGACTTGAACACTTTGAACTTTCACTTTCAATTACCCTATGTTAACATAGGGTACGTATGAGAACGTATTGTTATCAGTAAAAGAAAATATCGATTTTTTTTTTTTTTTTAATTTTGCATTTCTCCATGTTCCAAAATATCCTGATTTCAAACTAGGGGTGTGGAACATCCTCACAACTTTCAATTACACTATAATATTGGTTATTGCACTACAATTTGACATAATGTTACTTACCGTTTACATAGTTTCACTCATTTAAATAAAAATGGTAAGTCTGGTGATAATATTTTTGGAAATAACGTTTTCATAAAAAAAAAAAAAAAAATCTCCAAAATTGGAATTTTGGCAATATTTATTTCGATAATTCTTATATAATCCTTTCTTATAAGTGAATTCGCGGAGAGGAGAAAAAACGATCGTCGGTGAGCTATGCTCGATGAAAGAGAACTCTGTGTTGAAGACATTCGTTTTTCAACTCTTGACGCTATTAAAGCATTTTACCGGAATTTCGGAGGTACGGATGTTTAGAACACCTTAAGCAATTTTGAACAAAACTGTCGGAGTCATTTTTAGCAATCATTGAAAAACATGATTTTTTTTTAATAGCAGCTAACCTTATGCGCATGAGCGAATTTGACGAAAACCTTAATGGTAAGTCCTTGTGCCATCACCAACACTCACACCAAATTTTAATATCCTAGGTCAATTTGTTCGGGAGTTATGCCAACTACGTACACACAGACAGATCTTTTTTCTAGATCACTGTTTTGAGATGAGGATGTTCCAAAACGTGGAAAAATTAAAAAAAAAAGAAAAAAAATTTTTTTTTTTTTTTTTGGACCGAATACTATACTTTCATTACCCTATGTATTACAAAAGGGTAATTGAAAGTAAAAAGTTAATACTAACAATTAGTGTATTTATTTTCTCATTAACTTTTATCACCAGACATGAATAAGGATTTAAGAGCTATTAATTATTTAAAAAAAGTGGCGGTACGCCATGCCAGCTTTAAAAAAAGCTTCAATACGTCCTACTGGCGCGTGCCTGCATGTCAACACTCCTTATAATATCATGTCTATTTCTTTATCAACGTGTTTACTAATCCTTTATTTCTGGTAGTTGTATTTTGATACACCTTGAACGATAAACAGAGATTATCAAGCCTTGTTGGTCTCAATCTCACATCGCTCATTTGATGAAAAGACTGATGCTATGAATTCAAATTTCTCTATTTTTACTTCAGATATCCGAAGTTCATCGATGTGTAAAAATGATATTAATATTCTACACTGTCATAAAACGTCTAAAAGAATCATGGGTTAAGATTTACTGTACGGTCCCCCTTGGCGACTTTAAAAAGAAATCTCCAAATTGAAAATGATGTCATACGGCTGTGTCTCCAAATCCAAAATGGCGTCAAAATACGCCGTATTGCCAAATCCAAACGGTTACTAGGGTTATCGGAAAACGTTGACGACGGGTTGCCACATTCGGCGTCGAATCGCAAACTTTAAAAAAGTTGCCAAAGGGGACAGTACAGTAAATCTTAACCGAATCCTGAATACACCAAACAACTTTTGTATTTGTTCCAGGGTTCGATCCAGACATCATCTCAAAGTACTTCAAGTGTCACGCTATGTTACCAGGTCGAGTAAGTACGATTTGTATGTTGACACAAAATATTAGGTTTAATTTTTAAGCATTGCTTTACGCAAACGCAAACTAGAGTTATTGGTTGGTTGGTTTGTACGCTCAATGACCAATTTTTATGCACAGTGACGGCTAATCAGGCCGGAACCTATAACTTAAAGTGGATTCCGAACCACAACGAACATCCATGCCTAATCTGGGATTCGAACCCGGCACCTTTGGTATGCGTGGCCAGAGCGCTAACCACACAGTCATCATATGGACCACACTAGAGTTATGCTTCAAATAATTGTTGAAAATGTAAAATATGAAGGGTAATTGCCAACTCCGAGGACTCCCAAGAAGGAATTGTCCTATGAAACTTGAATGGGAGAAAACTTGCAAAAAATTAATAATAATAAAAAAAAGAAATTAAAACATTTTCATAGTAATGGTCATTTTTATGCTCCAAACCTGCTCCCTGTCAACAATGGACTTTATGCCTGATTGATAATTTCGTGTCCAGCAACATGGGTTCATTTACCCTGGGCCTTAAGCCCAAGGGTATTGTTTTCGTTTGGTCAAAAGTGTGTTTCGTCCATCGATATAGATAAACAACTGGATAGACTGCTTAACTCTGGGAAAATAAAGCCGTTGTCAGATGCCTTTGGGTCTAGGGGATAAGGTATCTGGCTGGGAAACCAAAGGTCGCGCGATTGACCCCCGGCGACCGCAAAAAAAGCTACTACGCTTTAAGTAATAATAATCGAAAAAAAAACATCGCAAATTTCGCCGTTTTGACTTGTTTTTATTGCTAATACATTACTTATCGCCAAAAATATTGTTACGAATTTTTGTATATTTGTAAATATTTCGTAGTGTTAATTTTGTAAATAGTAAAATTTATGTACATTTCGCATAAGGCAGTGCAATAGTTCGTCTGAGCTTGGCTTCCCTGCAATGAGTCTCTTGATGCTTGATAACGAGTTATACAGAGCTAACTCTGGAAAGCGAGTTTTAAGGAGCAGGGCATTTAACATTATGGTAATGGCAATCTCGCCAATTTGGCGAGATAGAGCCAAGTTGGCGACGGTTTTGGCGACTAATTTTTGTCGCCAAATTTGGCGAGAAATCGCCAAATGTCGCCAAACTTGGTGACCATTTGGCGACATTTTCGGTCCCCATGTACATGTATAGGACTTTTCGACTACGATCTAGAAAGTTCTCCAAATATCTATCTCTAGAAGTTTCACGTATTCCAAATATCTATCTCTAGAAGTTTCACGTATGTTCTTCTCCCCTATAAAAGCTCAGGAGAGCGGGTGGTGGAGTCAGTTGACTGATTTTGAGTCACTGAGTTGGTAGTTGATTTTGAGTCCATTAGTTGACTGGAATTACTGAGTCTCAGTGAGCGTTCAGAGAGTTCCGAAAGCGAACTGTATTGCATTGTCTTTTGCAGCGATTTGAGCAGTTGTGTTGTCAAGTTTTTAACTGCTGTTTTGTGCTCTATTGTTGTGAAAAGAGCTGTATTCCTGTCTACTAGAACGAGAAGTTCTGGAGTTGTAATGGAATCTATGAAGAGTTATATTGGAATAAATTTCTGCAAGTTTTGATCTGCTTTGACTTCAAATCTTTCGAACCCGTCCACGTAACAATATCACCAAACTGGTAATCAAATATATGAATGAACGTATAAAAATGTTAAATTAAGCCAATCCGCATCAACTTTAAATTCGGTGACGAGCACTATAGTGTAATTGAAAGTTGAACGATGTTCTACAGCCCTAGTTTAAATGCATGTACTGGCTATATAAAGTTCATGATGAATATTGATTTCGTTTTTATTGATGACAATTTATGTCACACTGTATTCCCCTGCTTAAACAGCTTATGAGTTAAACAGTTTGCGCAGCTGCGGCTTAAATTTCACTGAATATTCAGTATCTACTAGATGGGGGGGGGGGGGGGGGGTTCTGACTGAAGCTGTTTCTTTTATATCATACTGAATTTGTTATCTTCCCTCTAAATCCAAAACTAAAGTTGGACGATGATACATTATATGATTTTTTCTTAATCTTGGTAGCATATTTGATACAATGGGAAGCAAATCGTTAATAATACTTGTTTGATTTAAAACATTAATTCCACAGATAGGACGTGACTATATGATGATTAGTGTGAAAAACTTGCGTCATTTTCATGACCCTGTGGATTCAAAGTTCCCTTGTTACACGTTGGCAAGAAAATGATTCATTCGGTTCTAATTGAATGCGACGTCTAGACTTCCCAAACATCTTGGCTTGAAATGCGACTGGGGAAACCTGCTCTGCAAGTTTCTCGCAAGTCGAGCCAACCTGTATGGGATATGGCAATGGTCTACCAGCGCCAACTAATTGGCAGAAACCTCACGATAACCATAGAAGGAGAAGGATCTCTTGACGTCACAGATTTTGTTGAGTGTTTTGATCGGACTGGTTTTGGCTCGGTTTTGGAGCACTTTCTTTTTTTAATATTTAAATAACTAATTTTTAAAAGAACTTTTGTTTAAATATATTGGAATCAGAAAAAAAATTCATAAATATAAACTAATTTCACCTGTTTTTTAAAATTGTGGAAATTGTCCATTGTCTACATGTCTTATTAATTCATTTTTTTTATTTCAGATAAGGCTTAGCGGTGAAAAATGCATCAGAGGCATTACAAAATCAAACAATCGAATCGAGCAGTGGATGGGTATATGCTCTTCAAGAGATAAGTTCTTGGAGGTATTTCTAAAAATTTCATTTTCCTCTATTTTAACATATAAGTTATTTATTGAGTGTTTTTCAGAGCTACTGCTTTCCTCAAAGGAAATAGGTTTATCTGTTAAAGTTGAAAAAACTAAATATATGTTAAATGCAAGAAAAAAGGGTTTTTCAAAATGCGAATAATTTTGAATGTAATGGTGAGATATATGAGAGAGTTAATGAGTTTAAATATCTAGGTGCTCAAATTAATGATCAAAATGAAATGCATCTCGAAATCAGAGCACGAACGGCAGCAGGAAACTGCTGCTATTGTGCATTACAAAAGCTGCTACGATCATCATACTTAAAGAGAAAGCTAAAGTTTCTTGTGTACAGAGTCATCATTTGACCAATTGTTTTATATGGCTCTGAAACATGGACTTTGAGAAAGTGTGATGAAGAGTTGTTAAGAGTATGTGAAAGAAAGATACTGCGAAGAATTTTCGGAGAGGTGTGTCAAAACGACGAATGGAGAATTAGAACAAAGAAATCTATTAGTCCAAGAGGCGACTGCACTATTTAGACCTCATCGAACATCATTCTGAATTTCTTATAGAAATTGGAGAAAAGTGAGTAGATTACGAATCTACTGGCGTGCCGTGGCAAAAATGGCCGAAACTGATCAAAAATCGACTTGGAATGAGTTGAACTAAAATTCGATTGTCAAATATGTCATAACTTGCCAAAAAGAGAACAAACTTTTTCGTCTGGCAACTCACTGCATTTTGATTTTCAATGAGAAAAAGGGCAAACGATTTCTGATCTTTGGCTAGGAAAACTTGTATCTTTTAAAAGTAAGCCAAATTGGCGACATCAGTTACGACATCAGTGACGTAATGTATATTGCCAATTTGGCTCATTTGTGAAAGATGCAAGTAAGCCATAGCGACACGTCCGAATCGTCTGCAACCTTTGTAATTGAAAATTAAAGAGCTAGGGTTACAAAATAAAAAAAAGTGCTCATTATTTGGCAAGTTATGGCGCATTTGGCAATTGGATTTAGTTCAACCTATTAAAAGTCGATTTTTGGCCAGTTTCGGCCATTTTTGCCACGGCAGACCAGTGGATTCGTAATCTACTCACTTTTCTATAAAAAAATTCAGAATGATGTTCGATGGGGTCCAAAAATTGCAGTCGCCTCTCGGACTATTATTATTGTTACAAAGAATTGGATATAGTAACAGAGATAAGGAGAGAAGGAGAATCCAATGGCCATGTAGAGAGAATGAAGCCTAGTAGAACAACTAGAAGACAACTAAAAGAAAAGCCTAGTAGATCTAGACCCAGGGGAAGACCAAGAATGAATTGATCAGGTCGAGGAGGACTTAAATTTTATGGAAATAACGAACTGGAAACAAAAGACTACTAGTCGGGTAGAATGTCAAAAAGTGTTAGGAGAGGCCAGGGCCCTGCAAGGGCTGTAGTGCCAATGATGATGATAATGACTCAATGTAAAAATTTTGTCCCAAGTTCAAGCTAGCAACACCAACAACCGGCCTACTTTATAAATAACTAATATAACCCATAAAAACAAAGTTTTTTTTAATATAAATAATTTTTTAAATACTAAAAGATTTTAAGATCAAATCACATTATATAAAACATTAACACTTATGACACTCCAAAATATGTCCACTAAATGAGAAGACTTTTAGTAGCGCTAGAATATCTTTTATTTTTACCTTCAACACATTTATAGTTACGGCAACAAAATACACAGACTGGTACCTGGGGAGGATGGGGAAATACACGAGCACAATTAAATAAAAACAATACCGCTCACCGTGGCAGCTGGATTAAGACGTCGGTAGACGAGAGCATCATAAAGTGCCACATGGGCAGCGTTTCAGCAGGGCACCAGAAGATGGATGCGGTCTCCGCTATTGCCGCGTGGTAAACATAACTGCACTTAAAATAGACGAGACGAACACTAAGGTAAATTAACTAGAGCGAAACTATAACATTGAGAAACTATACGAAACTGTACGAAACTGAGGATCACACCTCAAGTTGCTGGTTTTATAGCGCCGGTCGCAGGTCCGCACATGCGCCTTGCCGTGCCTCTCCTACCGGTCAAAAGACCAACTACAGGTGGATGCGTTGAAAACATGCACATTGGGAAGAGTGACGTGCGATGCACCGTCACACACTGTCTTTAAAATGAGCCAAAATAGAACGTAGTAAAGGGAATTATTTGCATCTCTAAAGTAACAAATTGTGCTATAGTGATTTATTTCACTTTTCTAAAATGGAGCACGTCATGTTTTTGAATGCTCTAGATTTCGGTAAATTCTAAATATACAATATTCTTTTTTTATTTTTTATTAATGGGATTTATTTCAGGAACACGTTTGTAGCTGACTACATAAAAAGAAAATTCAGTAATTCTTGAAAAATAAATTATAAATGAAATTCACATTATCGTTTTATGTTTTGCTTTACCTAAGTTTGAACATTATTGCCATTTATTTTGATTTCCTAGATACAATAGTTCAGGAAATTATAAAAACACTTTTTTTTTGGGACACCCTTGATTTATATAGAATAATTTTCTAAAATTTTTAGTTTTAATAACTTTCATACTGTAGGATTTGGACTAATTTTGATTTCTTTCTCACCTGACATAAATACACTCATGTCCATAAATTAAGGATAATTCAGTTTTTCCATAATAACTTTTTAGTGGAGTAGCATAGACACTTGAAATTCACTTCAAAGAGACATCTTTATGCAACATAATGATAATTAAAATAACTCAGTCGCAAATTGAAATGCAAAGTGTACAGAGGGGGCATATGCAAAAGAATGGAGTACCATTAGTGTGCTGTTGTACAGATGCATTTACATTAAAAATCACTCAACTCACGGAGTGGACTTTTACTGTGAGATATGATCTCCCCTGTCATCAGTGTTTACTTAGCACTGTATTCTCATACTTAACATGAGTTACTTGATGAATTGTAGAGGCTAAATTGCCCGCCCCACCTTTTGAACGGTTTGTAAGTGATGGAAAGTTCCTAATACATCAAGTCTTAACACAATTCATATCGTAGAAGTGTCCCACACATGCTTGAAGAAATTTGGATTAGAGGAGTGACCTGGCTTACTTATAGGGGCGATTTTCATATTTTTTAATCGCTTATCCAAGGCAAAAGTGGAATAAAATTTGCCATAAGTATCAATAAATACGATTTAGAAACAGATATATCACCATTAAAAACTTGTCTAGATCAAGTTAACATAATTACAGGGAAAAAGTGGAACTTAATTATCTTTTGGTCTCTTGGAGAGCTTATGTAACCAAGTAAACATACTGCCCCCAAAGACCAAATCTTTTTAACTTCAGATACTATTTACTGAAAATAATTTTGTCAGTCTCATGAGTAATATTGGACATCAGAGGATCTGTAGAAAGGTGGGAACTTGATATTTCATGGTAAATGCCAGTTCAAGATAATGATTTGGTGGGAAAAGAGTTTTGGTCTTTCTATTGAATTTGTTGAATTTGTTTAAATAACCTCCCCAAGAGCGCAAAAAATAATTAAATTCCACTTTTTTACTGTAGTTACGTTAACTTGATTTAGATACGTCTTTAATTGTGAAATATCAGTTTCAAAATCGCGTTTATTGATAGTTATGGTTTATTTTATTCCTCTTTTGCTTTGGATAAAAGATTAAAAATATGAGTATCGCCCCTATAAGTAAGCCAGATCACTCCTCTACTCCAAATTTCATCAAACATGTGTGGGACGCTTCTACGATATGCATTGTGTAAAGATTTAATGCATTGGGAACTTTCCCTCATTTGCAAACATTTCAAAAGGAGGGACGAGCAATTTAGGCGCTAGAATTCATCAAGTAACTCATGTTAAGTATGAGAATACTGTGCTAAGTAAATATTGATGGCAGGGAAGATCATATCTCACTCTAAAAGTCAACTCCATGTGTTGAGTGTTTTTTTAATGTAAATGTGTCTGTACAACTGCACACTAATGGTACTCCATTCTTTTGCATATGCCCCGCAGTACACTTTGTATTTCATTCTGCGACTGAGTTGTTTTAATTATAGTTTTGTTGTATAAAGATGTGTCTTTGAAGTAAATTTCAAGTGTCTATGCTACTCCACTGAGAAGTTATTAGGGAAAAACTGAATTATCCTTAATTTATGGACATGAGTGTAGTAAGCTTAATAGTTATGTGTAGCATTGTTCTGGTAAAATACAGTTATATTTTTGTTTTACAGGTATTTTTATGCACGGACGTCTCCAAGGGTTCTCCTGTGAGTAAAAGTATATTTTAGAAAAAAAAAAAAGAAAAAAAAAAAAAAAAAACACTAATATTAAGGGGACAGGGTACACTAAAACTACAAAAATATCACCAAAAATGAAATTTTTTATTTTCGTTTTTTAAAAATTGCTGACGTCCTTAGCTTAAATTTCGCGTTTGAATTTTTTTAATCCGATGATATTAAGTGGTAAAATCTTGATTTTAACTAACTATTTTAACGTATTGCATACTTATTTGCAAAAGTTAAAAATGAATTTTTTTCAGCTTCGCTTTTTCCACATTTTACGTATGTTCAAAAAGGTCCTTGCGATTCATTTTTTTTGATAAATCCACTTAATATTTTGTAGAAATAATTTTTAATGTACTAGAAAAATATACACACATGCTTTTTTATGTCGCATAATTTTTTCTATTTTTTTCATGTTAGAAAGTTGAAATATGTGCATTTTTTAATGAAAATCACTAACACCAAGTTTTAAATTTTATTTCTGTTCAATTATAGACCCTAAAGATAAAAACATGTTTGAAATTGTTTTTAATATATTTGCAAACAACTTCAAATTTTTCTTTCACGTTCGTTAAAATACTGTGTCGCGAGAAGCATTTTGAAAAAAAAAAAAAGAAGTTAAAATTTGGTATTATTTTAATGCATTTTTCTCAATAATTTACTCCCTATTTTACATTATCTGCTCAAATTTTGTTGTTGTCTTATAAGTCACATCCTCTATGTTTGTGCCAAATTTTATTTAATACTAAACAAAACTAAAGAATTTTGGAAAAAGTGTCCCATGTCCCCTTAAATACTAAGCAACTTTTAAGAAATTATCTTTTAAGTGTTAAAACAGTTTATCACATCTCTCTATGTGATACACAATCTACCAATAAGTATTTGGACACCCATGCAATTGAGGATGTCAACAGTCCTGATCTACGTCACAATTGATTCCAATTCATGGTAAGCTCAACGCTGACTACTACTCCACTAATCTAGATAACTATGTGCTCCCTACGCTGTGGCAATTTTACGGGTTGGATCATTGTTACTTCCAAGATGACAACGCCACTTGTCAAGTTGCGAGGTCCAGTATGGATTAGTATGATGACAGCGGACTGAACCGACTGGACTGGCCTCCTCAGAGTCCAGACGGGAATCCTATGAAACACCTCTGAGACGAGTAGGATTGTCGAATTAAGGAGTGCAACAACTGTCCAAAATCGGTGAAAGAACACACATGTCCACTCCAAGCCGAGTGGAAGAAAATACCACTGTCCATCATCCATACATTTGTGGAAGCATGCCCCGGAGTGTAAATACTGTAATTGCCTTAGGTGGAGGCTCAACCACTAATTGAATTTGAATAAATTGTGTTTATCTCTTTTATCACAGGTGTCCAATTGCTTATCGGTAGATAGTGTACAACAGTATCTCCTGCGTGAAACTACAATGTGTCCGTAAAGTCATGGTGCGCGTTTGACCGGTCACAGGAAATCAACGAAACAAGACAGAAATGTGAAATCTGCGCCAAATGAAAGAAAAACTCTCCAAGTTTCCGTAGTATTAGGTGCAAGTGTGCGTACACACAGGTGATGAACCAACTCCACGAACTGCGCAAGCAAGGGATCAGCCCACTCCAGTTGAGATGTGGCAGCGCTTCATATCAGAAAGAGCTGGATGTGGAAGGTACAGAAGAAAATTCAGTGTGTTCAGTGTAGAGGTCGGAAATATCGATCAAAATAAATATCGATACTAAATCGTTGCATAGAAAAAAATATCGATATATCGATACATGATTAATTTTTTTTTGATTTTCAATTTTGCCAGAAACAAAGTTTTTCGGGACAAATTTCTACTTTTCATGATTGCTTTTTCTGTAAGGTGACTACTTTTACAACTGAAATGGATCTATTACAAAAAATAATAATAATTACATTTTCGCTTAATTGGTTGCTTAATTGATTAATTGATTTTTGCTTAATTGATTTTAGAAAAATTTAGATAATTTTCAATAGCTTTTAAGCGTATGGAAAATATTGAATATTGGTGCCGTTCTAACTGTCTCTCAGCCAAGTTCAAACTTTAGTTTTGAAGTTTTTGAAAAGGGAATAAATAAAATCGAAAAAACACGTGGAACTACAAAACGATCATCAGAAAACTAAAAATGTTTGAAAATATCGATTCTTTTATCGATATTTTTATAGAAATATCGATAAAAATATCGTCGTTTCCATATATCGCCGACCTCTAGTTCAGTGGCTTGCTAAATTCGAATCATTAATTCGACGTCAATCATTTAAAACAGAGAATCCCAGACGTTATTCACTCTGTTGCACCTGATGTCCTTAATCGTGTGTGGGAAGAACTTGAATATCGTTTAGATGTGTGTAAGGCAACAAATGGAAGCCACAACGAACTATACTAAATACGTACGAAACTTGGAGAGTTTTACTTTCGTTTGGTGAAAATTTCACGTTTCTATCTCGTTTCGTCGATTTCACGTGACCGGTCAAAAGTGCACCATGAGTTTACGGGCACACTGAACATTGCAATCCGGTACTTAAGTTTAGAAATACGCATGGCGGTTGGGAATAAGATAAAGGTTAAAAGTAATATAGTCGCATTCATTAAAAAGTTTCACAAGATGGCGCTGCATGTCGGAAAGAATGGTGGTCTGGATGAAGCGTGTCTCTTGAAATACTGCACATTCGATTGCAAGTTACAGACTGCCTTTCCATCCACTTTAACGATTTTGATTTTGTTTTATAAAAAAAAGGACCAAGGTTTTTTTTAAATAATTAATCATGTTTAAATTCTTCTATGTATAATAAATTAATTTTTTGTGTGACATATCTTGATTCTTTTTTTCTCAGTTTTTGTGGGCATTGGTGATTCCCATAAAAATTGAGACAAAAGCCCATTTGCGATGCGTTTATGTGCATACATTCTTGCATGATTCTTGCTTGTTAATGTATTTCTGACCTCCATGTACATTTAAAAAAATATATATATACTTTTGATCATTCTGTATTAAAAACTGGTTAATTTACACTGTTAAAAACATTCATAACATGAAATATGACATTACAGGTCTTCTTTTGTCTTAGTTTAGTGTTGAATTCTTGTTTTAAAATGCCATAGGAGATAAGACTTGTGATAATTTTGTATTTGTTTTGTATTTCCAGAGTGGTGCAGCAGGAAAAGTGAGTACTTTTTATGTATATATTCTCAAAAGTGTACCATTAAGAAATCTCTCATCCACTAAAAATTAATCATAATAACAGGAATTTAACGTTAGATAGTTTTACTACAAATATCTGAATCATATAGCCAAACTACATCATGAAGAAGGATTTGAGGATGAGAGGAACTCGCTACTTGCTAGACTCTTTGCAAGAACTTTCAAATTCTATTTTTGCTGTTTGTAAAATATATTGTAAATAATTAATTCTAGTAAAAACAAGTTTTTAACTAAAAAGTAATTCTCATTTACGCTTCTTTAAGTCTAGTACTACTTTAAAACTAAGCTGCCAACAAGGTGGACAAATATGCATAAAAATACTGCTTGAGCAAAAGCAAAAAGGAAGTGTAATCTATACTAAACTTCAACTTAACTAGACATCACTTAGACGATAGATCGTGACAGTGCTCATAGGTATTTAATCCATTTTGGCGGAGTGAAGACATAATTCTCGCCAAACCTTATAGCCTTTTGTTCTCTACAGGGTTGTGGTTTGGCGAACATTATGTCTTCACTCCGCCAAAATGGATTAAATACCTATGAGCACTGTGACGATCTATCGTCTAAGTGATGTCTAGTTAAGTTGAAGTTTAGTATAGTTAGTCTGTAAGTATTACTGGGTTTAAAACACCAAAATTAAACAAAATAACACACCAAAATAACACATAAAATGCTAAAATACCTTCATATTCAAATCATTAATTTTGTTTGTTTATTTCATTACAGAAGGAAAAAATACGCATGTTGAGATACTTGGTAAGTATTAATTTATTTTGAAGTACACGATGTTGTCCAGGTTCAAACCGCTGTGGTCCTGCATTGCTCACAAAAGCCCGGTTCAGTTAATCTGTAAACATTGCTCCCTTCAACCTGTCCTCGACATTAACAATTAAACATCGGAATAAAATTGTGTTCCCGATAATCGGGATTAGCCGGGATACCTATAGAAAAAAAAAAACTCCCCTTCAAATTGCTTGCATCGATTGTCGATGACAGTCAAGATACCTATAGAAAAACTACTCTGCTTCAAATTGCTTCCATCGATTATCGATGACAGTCAAGATATCCGTAGAGAAAAAAACTCAGCTTCAAATTGCTTCAATCGATTATCGATGACAGTCAAGATACCTATTGATAAAACCCCACCGGTTCAAATTGCTTCAATCAATTGTCGATGACAGTCAAAATACCTTTAGAAAAAAAAAAAAAACTCCGTTCCAAATTGCTTCAATCGATTGTCGATGACAGTCAAGATACCTTTATAAAAAAAAAAAAAAAATCTGCAATCGGGATTAGCCGGGATACCTATAGAAAAAAAAAAAAAAACTCCCCTTCAAATTGCTTGCATCGATTGTCGATGACAGTCAAGATACCTATAGAAAAACTACTCTGCTTCAAATTGCTTCCATCGATTATTCCGTAGAGAAAAAAACTCAGCTTCAAATTGCTTCAATCGATTATCGATGACAGTCAAGATACCTATTGATAAAACCCCACCGGTTCAAATTGCTTCAATCAATTGTCGATGACAGTCAAAATACCTTTAGAAAAAAAAAACTCCGTTCCAAATTGCTTCAATCGATTGTCGATGACAGTCAAGATACCTTTAGAAAAAAAAAAAAAAATCTGCTTTAAATTGTTTCAATCGATCGTCGTGGACAACGCAATCTATCGAATTTTGTGGGGTAAAAAGAGTAAGAAATTGCAAAGGAATTGATGATTTTTTCGTAGTGATCAAACACTATGAACACTGAATCTGCCTGATATCTTGAATAAGTTGCAATTGCACATAAAAGGGCAATGCATATATAGGGTTCATTTTAAAAAAATCTTTTTTATGGTTTAATTTTTTAGACATCCGAAATGCTTTGATAATTTTCCCGTTTCAAGTATTTCCCTGTCGTATTATCATTGAAGTTCCGCTCCTTCCCTTAATATAAAAAATTAATAAAGAGAACAAAAAATAGTAAGCAATACATTACGATTATTAGAACTGTGCAGAAAGCAACACAAGATGCCAGAAGATACAGAGTCCCTAATCTAACTCTTTGCGCTCGAGTGGCGCAACTCAGGTGCCACCTAATTGGATGTCTCAACTCGAGAGGACTACTAGGTTTTATGCGGAAATTCGATTTCAAGGCCAATGACAGTATTTAGTTTCTTTGAAACGGATCCGTAACCGTGAGCCAAACCAAAAATGCCGCAAAACCTCTCGAGTTTCACGCGAAAAAAGCCTCGAGTGCAAAGGGTTAATCGCCAACTAGTAATTGTAAAAAATTGCAAACACCAAAAGAAGCTCTCCGAAATAGGTTGGGCCGACCAAACGGTATAGTGGTTAGCGTGATGGCTTCTAGACTGCGAGGTTGTGGGTTCGAGTCCCGTGTTGGCATGGGTGTTTGTAAATGTATGTTGGCTTGTCTAATGACGAATGTTTCGGCGCATTATAGCCCTCGTGTTGCTGACGGCGCCAGGTAATCTGAATACAACCAACCAACCAACCGAAATAGGTTGGTGCATGTTTGAGGTGCTGATGGTCAATTTTTTCACACTCTCAGATTGAAGCAGATTGATTTATTGCTCGAAAATGTAGAATACCTGAATGCTTGATGTTGGCGAAACATTTTGACGTTCTTTATTTGATATATAAATTTTTGAATGATCTTTTTTCATGTATAGAATTATTCCTAAAGTCCTTGCTTTTTTTAATAAAGGATCAGCAAAAGAAACTATATTTCTCCTAACAGACCTTGATCAGGGATATTTATCAATCACACTTGTAAACAGTTTTTGACTCTTGCATTGTACTCTAATGAAAATAACCTTATATTCCTAATATATTTATTCAAGGGATGCATTTATAGAATTAAGATGGATGAATGCATGGGTGAGCGGAACAAAGAAAAACTAAAGTAAGTATAAAAACTACTTAATTACAATTTCTTAAATATAATGGATTATTCCCCCATTTTTTTTATCAATTCTAAATTTTTTAAAAAGGCCATAAACACACAAATTTCTCTTCATTGCTCTTTTTCTTTTTTAAATTTGCAACCAAAGTTTGCTTGTTAGTTTTGACAGGAAAAAAGACAAATTCAGCTCGAAGCGAATGTGACCCACTTCATTTTGATTTTCAATGAGAAAAAGCGCAAACGATTTCTGATATCTGGGTCGGAAAACTTTTATCTTTTAAAAGTAAGCCAAATTGGCGACATGAGTTATGTCATCAGTGACGTAATGTTTATTGACAACTTGTCTCTCTTTGAATAGATGCAAGTAGACCGTCGCCAGATATCTGAATCGTCTGCAACCTTCTTATTGAAGATTAAAGAGTGAGAGTTACCAAATGAAAAAAAAAAAAAAATGCTAATTATCTGGCAAGTTATGGCGCATTTGGCGATTGGATTTAGTTCAACTTATTAAAAGTTGATTTTTTACCAGTTTCGGCCATTTTTGCCACGGCAGACCAGTGGATTCGTAATCTACTCCCTGTTCTCCAATTTCTATAAAAAATTCAGAATGACGTTCAATGAGGTCTAAATATTGAAGTCGCCTCTCAGTCTATTAATGAAATGACATAAATTAAAAACTCGAAAATAGCGTCTAATATATTTTATGTTATATTTGAAATCCTTCCTTCAACGCATATGTAGTGGCGTCACCTGGTTTTGTTTTTTGCTATTTTAATTTTCATTTATAACAGATAAACATTAAATGAAAATAACTTAAGTGATCTCATCAAGTGATCTCTTTCGTCACCAAATGTGAAGGTGGTAATAGAAAGAAGTTTCTAGATGCATTGGGCTAGAAGATCATAACATAGCGAGTATAGGGAATCATCCTTACTAGGACTTCTTCTTAGTACAAAACAATTTCTTGATATTCGATTACTTGTTTTGCGGTTGCATCTTGCTTCGATCCCAATAGCACAACAACGCAGGCCACTATAGCTCTGCATTGCCCAATCTCGATGTGGAACGTTGTAAACCGGTCATTGTTACAGATTTTGGCTAATTTCATCCGATTCCGGATAAAATCCTGAAAGTTTTTAAATATTAATCCACAGTTTTAAATTGAAATATTTTATTGTCAAGAAAGGACGGAGGGCAAAAGAATATATTTTGTGATGCTTTTTTTTTACATGTTTATTACAAAAAATAAAATAAAAAAATACGTATTTTGGAACATTGCTCGAGTTTTGGCTAGAATCCTTGTTTTCGCCATTGCCCCGTACTATTGTGCTGCATCGAAAAGTCTACTACTTATAAAAAAGTGAGGAAATGAAGTAAAAAAAAATATGTCATGTTGTTTTAAGGGCTCTGTCTACTTTGGATGCATAAAAAAAAAAAGCAAAAAAAAAAAAAAAAAAAAAACACGCTATTTTTATTAATTTTTTTAAAGAATACTGCTATGTTTATTAATATAAAACTTGTTAGGCTTAACAAAAACATTCGTAAATAAACAATCAAATAAATAAAAAAAATATGAATAAAAAAAAATTATTAATTTTAACCACTTTTTTATTGTGAAAATGCCAGGTAAACAGGAGTACTCAAAAAGTAGGTAGGTGTGCGCTGTTGAAAAAATCTCAGAAGCTACTGAACTGATCCTTATGAAATTTTAACCACAAATTCTGTACTCTTATCACTATATCCCGTACCAGAATTATTGCAAAATTTAAATTTTTACAATTTTTTTTTGGCAAAAAATATGACCCCCCCCCCTTTTTTTTTTTGGTCTGCCATTTTGTTATTTTTGCATGTAAATTAATATTAGAGGTACGGGATATATTGCCACTGTCACACTAAACCTAAAACAATTGAACTTTTTTTTGTTTCAGACGGGCCGTTGTTCAGATTTTTTCAACAGCGCACAAGTACCTACTTTTTGAGGACTCCTGTTTACCTGGCATTTTCACATTAAAAAAGTGGTTAAAATCAATAATTTTTTTTTTTTGTAATTCACGAATGTTTTTGTTAAACCTATCTAGTTTTATATCAATAAAAATAACAGTGTTCTAAAAAAAATTAATAAAAATAGCGTTTTTTCATGCATCCAAAGTAGACAGAGCCCTTAATGCTAAGTTAGCTATTCACTAAGTTTAATTGGAATCGCTGAACAAAAGTTGCAAAAACAGGCGTTGCAGTTTCCTTTTATAGTAATTCAAATCAATTCCACTTTTAAAACACTGGCATTAAAAAATGGCCGACTATTAAATGGACTTGGTACCCTTCAAACATTTTTTATTATTTATTTAAGCCTTTAAAATCATAATTTTTACATATTTGGAAGTATTACTACGTAAAAACTAAATTTTATTAAAATTAGTTCACTTAATTTTCTGAATTTTCAAAATTTTAAAATATTTAAAAAAATCATCAAATTTCAAATACTATCTTCATTTTTCAATACTTTTTTCTGATTTTTGTAAAAAAAAAATTCCTAGTAATATACTCTAACTTTTTAGGTATCGGATTTAAAATAAGTAAAATAGTTTTCGAGATTAATGTTGATTACTGATCCTATCGGTGAAAAAAAAAATAAAAAAAAATGCGTAAATAACGGGTATATTTCAACATTTAAATTTGTAAAAAAAAAAAAAAAAAAAAAAAAAAAAAATTATTCAAATATCCATGCCTATTTTGGTGAAATAGTTAATAAGAATGACACACACAAAATTTCAAGCCATTTCATTCATATTTGCTGAAGTTTTAGTATTTTGGGTAAGGTGGGCTTTTCAAAAATCACGAACTGAGAAAAATGCGTCATCTAAGGAGCTATTGCAGCAATGCTAAATTCTCCATAAAAATATAGTTTTTCAGCAATTGCAGCCATCGGATCAGCTAAAAAATTTGCCACAATAAGGATTTCAAAGATTATAAACACGCAAAAAATAGAAAATTGATATTTTTATTAATTTTTGTGAAAACAAGGGGTACTAAGTCCCCATAAAGGATGAAAAGAAAAGAAGATCAGTTATCTATTGACTACCCAATTTCACTAAAAGATTTACAGTCAAGTTATTTATATATACTATAATGACATTTTCTCAGAGGAAATGATATTAAATAAAAAGTATAATTTATTCGTCCTTCGAAGGCTCATAAAACTTCTCCGAACAACAGAACAATAGCTATCAAACTTCAATGCAAGCTTCGGTACGTACAACTTCGAACAAAGCGATAATTCAGGCACTGCGAAAGTTTAAAAAAAAAAAAAAAAAAAAAAAAACATCCGATGCTTCCCGAACAGCAAACGAGGCCGAGAAATTTCCCGATTGATTTTGATGTTGCCCTTTTTTTCTAACTTATATTATCGCTGTTAACAAATAAATTAAAATAAAATAGAACTTTAAGATAAATGTTTACAATTACATACAGACGATTTTCGTAACAATGCTAACAAAAAGGACACTGAAAAGCAGTTATATACTGAGCAGAGCTTCGTGTATTCCGATTCTATTCACTTTTTGATTATGGAGTTATGAATAACGCCGGGCCATGCATCGCATGAATCAACAAATCATCCAAAAAAGAATGTTAATTGGAAAAATAATTTCGTACATAATGAAAGTTGTTTGGATGTTTGTTAATTTTCCTTGCGCAAGATATATGCTGCGGTGTAACATTGCAACATCATCTATAATCACCCCTCGTAATTTTGAACATGGTCATCGATATCTAAACTAGCACATCTCTTTCCATATTCAAGCCAAATAAAGGACATTTAGGTCTCGACGGAATTAACGCGCAGCAGCCACCATTAAGTCGACACGCCAGTGTTATGGCAGTGCGCTGGTTCGATCTCCTGATCATAAGGTCATGATACTTGAAACCAGTTACAGTGAGCTCCATCTAATGAAATTTTTTATAAATTTTCTATTTATTTGTGTTATATATGTAATATTTAATTTGTTGTATTTATTTTAGGTATTTAGCTAAGAAGACTGGAGACGTGATAGTTAAAAAGGGAGATAAGAATGAATAAATAACTAAATTTTTTGGTAAGAAAACGTATTTATTTTTTTAATCAATAATAGTTCGAGAGGAGACTGCAATTTTTGGACCCCATCAAACATCATTCTGAATTTTTTATAGAAATTGGAGAAAAGTGAGTAGATTAGGAATCCAATGGCCTGCCGTGGCAAAAAATGGTTGTTGGCAAAGTTGAACTAAAATCCGATTGCCACATATGTCGTAACTTGCCAAAAATAGAACAAACTTATTCGTCTGGCAACCCATTTCATTTTGATTTTCAATGAGAAAAAGCGCAAACGATTTCTGATCTTTGGGTCGGAAAACTTATAAGTAAGCCAAATTGGCGACATCAGTTACGTCATAAGTGAAGTAATATTTGTTGCCAACTTGGCTCCCTTTTAGTAGATGCAAGTAGACCGTCGCCAGATATCTGAATCGTCTGCAACCTTCTTAATTGAAAATTAAAGAGTGAGGGTTACCAAAAAAAAAATGGATTTAGTTCAACTTATTAAAAGTCGATTTTTGACCAGTTTCGGCCATTTTTGCCACGGCAGACCAGTGGATTCGTAATCTACTAACTTTTCTCTAATTTCTATAAGTAAAATAAATTCAGAATGATGTTCGATTGAGTCCAAAAATTGCCTCTCAGTCTATAAGCGTTGGAACTCTAAAATATTGGTGTCCACAAATGACTCGGGTAATGGAGTTCAAATACATTTGAATAACTCTTAATAACTAAGCCTTATAAACCATTCTTTTTTCCCAATTAATTTATGTTCACCATGCAATTCTATAAGTAAACAAAAATTCTTTATTATGCCTTGTTATTAAAAGTTATACAGATCTATTTGAACTCAATTGTCCAACTAATTTGTGGTGTATATAAAAAACATTTAAAGGTGGAGTTTGATTTTTGAAGTGATAATGTATTCGAATAAAAACTATTCTTTTTAAAATACGATATTTTTTAAAATTTCAATTTATGAGTGTACCCTAACTTTATTAAGATAAGAAAGAACAATCTTAGAGGCCACAACAATTGTTTTATTCCGTACCCCCTCCCCCATTTATTTTTTCAATTTAGAATTGTTGTTTAAACAACGAATAGTTATTTATGCAACTAGTTGTGAAAGTAATATTTTTTCAAACAAGGCAAAATGTTTATTTGGAAGAGTGCTTTGGCAAGAACCAAATAATTTACCGATTTTTAAAAAAAAAATATTTTCTTCACAATATGGTTCAGAGTAAAACTATTGATGTGGAATATCTACAACTTACACACTTAATTTAATATGGATTGGAGTAATTTACCGTGGTTGTTTTCTAATTTTCATTACTTAAAAAATTGCCAGTTTGCGATAGTTTTTACATCGTCAAAAAAAAAAATAAAAAAAAAATAAAAAAATAAAAGTAACGAAATTGGCAATATATTTTTCGATAATTGTTACATTACTCTTTCGGTTAAGTGAAACAGAGGTGAAACAGTCATTGACGGATAAAGCTCGAAGGAAAAAACTCTTCGTTAAAGACATTCGTTTCTCAACTTTTTGGGTCTTTATACACTCTCTACCAATAAGTAATTGGACGCCTGTGATAAAAGCAATAAACACAATTTATTCAAATTCAAAATGTGGTTGAGCCTCCACCTGAGGCAATTGCAGCATTAGCACTCCGGGGCATGCTTTCCGCAAGTGTTTGGATGATGGACAATGGCATTTTCTTCCACTCGGCTTGGAGTGGACGTGTGCGTTCTTTCACCGATTTTGGACGGTTGCTGCACCCCTTATTTCGGCGATCCTACTCGTCCCAGAGGTATTCCATAGGATTCCCTTCTGGACTCTGAGCAGGCCAGTCCAGTCGGTTCAGCCCGCTGTCATCATACTAATCCATGGTGGACCTCGCAACATAACAAGTGGCGTTGTTATCTTGGAAGTAACAATGATTCAACCCGTAAAATTGCCACAGCGTAGGGAGCACATAGTTATCTAGGTTAGTGGAGTAGTAGTCAGAGTTGAGCTTACCATTAATTGGTATCAAGGGGGACGTAGATCAGGTCTGCAGATATCCTAAATTGCATGGGTGTCTAAATACTTATTGGTAGTTAGTGTAGAATTTCTACGAGGATTTAGTAGGAGGGGATGTTTAGAAAACCTTGAAAGAAATTATCACAGCGATTTGGTTCAAAATCATTAGAGCAGTTGTTTGGCAATTTCCGAAAAACAAATTTTTCAATGGCAGCTACCTAGGACGAAAAGTAAACGAACGCAATTTATGAGATGTTTTATTGATCCAATCAGTTTTCAAAAAGAATGGCGTGGGGGTGTTGTTTATTTTATCTCCTTTTGGAGTATATTTTCATTAGAATAATAATTATGTAATTTGATTTGACTGTAAATGTTTGTATTTTGTTGGTTAACTGTATTCCTAGCTAATTCTCTAGCTGATACGTTAATATGTATTTTAAAAATTCAGAATTATATTTTCCTTTTAGACACACGGATGAAATTTCAAATGTGATACTGCATCATACATGTCAAAGAAAAGAAGATCCTTTTAAAATTATATCGACTGATTTGATATGACTTTGAAGCAAAAACATGTTCAATTATTGCGACAGTATTGAATATGATCCGTGATTTTATTAAAATTAAGATATCACAAAAATCAGAAGTATTCTTTATTTGATTTAAGATTATTTTAACACGTGTTTGTGGAAAGCAAAATTAGAGGCCAAAACTACTTATGTTGAAACTTTCAGAACTCTAGGCCTATTAGATGTTGCTTTTTGTGAAAAAACTAATTAAAAAACCAATTAAAATTTTAACATTCTTTTTGTCAGTTCAGTTGGAAGGCCAAAACTACTTGTGTTGAACATTTCAGAATTGTAGCCCAATTACAAATCGTTTTGTAAAATATTTATTAATTACTTAAAAAAATTAATTAAAAAAGAACTAAATAAAAATTTGAAATTCTCTTTTTCAAAAGTCCAATTAGAAGGCCAAAATTACTTATGTTGAAAATTTCAGAGCTGTAGCCCTATTAGAAATCGTTTTGTAAAATATAAATTAATTAATTAAACAAATTAAGTAAAAATAACTAAGTAAAATTTTAATGTTTTGTTTTTATAAGTCCAATTAGAAGGCTAAAACTACTTATGTTGAAAATTTCAGAGCTGCATCTCTGTTTGAAACCACTTTGTAAAAAAAGAAATTATAATTAAAAAATTTATTAAAAAAGTACTAATTAAAATTTTATCATTTTGCTTGACATGTACCCAATAAGAAGGCCAAAACTGCTTATGCTGAAAATTTCAGAGCTCTACTCCAATTTTAAGTAGGTTCCTATAGATCCACAGAGCCACAGACAGACAGCTTGTTTTATTATTATAGATTTGAAATACTTACTCACTAGCACACACACAGAAGCAGGAGGGAAACAACTCCACTCCACTTCCGGTCACGTGACTTCCGGTGACGTCATCATCCCTCATCCCTTGCGCATTGCACCATGGCTTAGGATGCCCAATTTCTAACTACTGTGGTGTGAGGGTGGTGGGAGAGAACGCATGTTTCCTGCTGCAATAGCATTTTCGATCACGGGCAGCCATTGCCCTGTAATATTTATTAAATAATATTTTTGATTCAAATATATTTATTTTTTTATTTATTTTGTTTTAATTGGGTTTTAAACTATCATCCTAATATAAATATTTAAAAAAAAATATTTTATTATTAACTTTTATTTATAAAATTAAAAATGTTGTGACTGGCGATCAGAGAACGTACATATACGTCTATGACCCTCAGAGGGTTAAGTACACTGACCTGAAACCAAATCGTTGCAATTTCGATGGCTTCGGAAACCATACTCCTTTTCAACTCCTTAATTTTTCCCGCCAGGACATGCACCTCAAGGAGGTTGTGCAGCGATGCAAAAGCTTCATCGTGGATCTTCGATGTCGAACAATTGTTGATTTCCAGTTCTTCTATACTCTTTGGGACTGAATCGACGAACTTTTGATCGATTTTGGGCAGATTCGTGTGAAATATTACGAGTCTCTTCAAATTCGTAAAGCTGGTAAACAGCTCCCACTGTAATCCTCTTCGTAGTTGGACTCTTTCAAGAAATATGTAACTTATGGCTGGTTCTGTGGTCGGTGCCCGGTTGAGTAAGGAAACCATGGAAGATTCTAGAACTTTCAAATGGCGCAATTTCCGGACCGTGAAAAGCGTATCCGGAATGTAAATGATGCTAGCGTGCTTTAAGGTGAAACTCGTGTACTGATAGTCGCTGGACTCATCTAAAATACGAGACAAGACTACCTGATCACGTATGTCCTCTCAAAATATACTGGTGAAGCATTCCTTGCAGTCTTTGTAGCACAGACACGTCTCAATGATTTCTTCGGGAGGACATATCGACGATGGATCAACAGCTAAAGCAGCGTACGCTAAAGTCAAGGTTAGAAGAATTATAAGATAGCTTTTCACTACAGTTTCCGACCACATGTTTCTTCCTGATTCATAAACCAAACGATACTTGTAGAGTAAGCATTTGCCAGGAGAATGGAAATTGCTTAGGTTTCTTTTGAATGATTGAAGGGATTGGGAATGTATTAAATGGTGGCAAATAACTGATAAGATATTGATAAAGTAATCAATCGGAAAATCTGCAGATGCAGCAACAGTAGCAAAGTACTTCTGTTTACTTCAAAACAAAGTTATGAATCTGTGTCTAGACAAAGTATATGCTTCATTTTTCTCACGTAAAGTCAGTTAGATCTCAATATTTAATGTGAGAAACATTACATTTTCGATAAATATAATTTTTCAAATTTTATTCTGTAATTTATATGTTGTATTTTTCAACCTCATCCTATAACTTTCCTTTTGAAATTTTTCCAACCACCGTGAGAAACAAATTATGAATCACGATTAAATGTTTATAGCCCAGAAAAATTAAAAATATCTAAGTTATTAAAATTATTTTTTATAACAGCAATTAAAAACCCTTTTTTTATACTGAATATAACTCCATTGCTTTATAGTAGTTTTTAAAGTTAAGTGGACACCGTAAAATTTTTCTCACAGATTGTTGATTGCCTCACACAAATTAGTTTAAAAGTTTCGTCGCTTAAGTTTACATGTATTCTTTCTATACGATACATTTTTTATGTTTTATTACGGTTACGGAAAAGAAGGGGGAGGGGGTAGAAAAGATTATTGGGGGTAGAAACTTCTCCAACAAAACAGCTCTGTTCTCAAATCATGTTTCTCATCTTGACCCCGTTTTATATATTTTTACTCTATAAAAGGCCCAAAATAAAATATTTTTTATGCATTTTGTTTCATTCTAAAGATATTTATAACTAATATAAAGTTAAGTAATACCAAATATTTGATTATTTTATTCATCAAGAGAAAAGATTATAAAAATGTGACTTACGCGACACTAGAATGAACAGGTATAATTTTATCGATTTCATTACTTAGTTATCATTGTATTACAACAAAAGTTTACGCTGCTTGAAAAAAATCATTTTATACTAAAATTATGGGGAAAAACTTTGGAATTTACTAACAAAGATTTCTTTCAGCGATCTTTTCAACCTTGACCAAGAGTTATGTTTAAAAGAATTTGATCAGAAATCGAAAATTTATGAATTAAAAATATACAATCATGCCACAGTTAAGAGCAGTTTTAAAGTTTGACTTTGGTGTGCCCTTGTGTGTGGAATTTTCCTTATGCGTTGTTATATAGTCATGGAGTTGAAAGTGCTATTAGTTAACCGTAACAAAAATTGTGCCTCACCCTAAATATAAATCCAGTGTACGCCACTGGGGAAGTTTAAAGTAAAGTAAAGTAAAGCTTAAAATTTGGCAACGTTCTAATCCATTAAATATGCTATAGAATACAATTTTATTTTGCAAAATTAAGACACCAACAGTCTCAGAGGTTATGAATAATTGGAGAAAAAGTTATTTAAATGATGTGTACATGTCAGTGCATTGGTGTGAAGCAAAAATTCTGGTGAGATATTTTGTAAAATTTTAATATTGTATTAGTATTCCATACCTATGAAGCCCTTAAAATATTATGTAGATAGATTTCATTTCATAAAACTCTTACGTAAATTAATCATAATTTCCAATCATTAGGGAACGTACTCTTTTCAATTTTACTTTTCGACCATTACCTTTGTCTACAATAGGTTCTACGCTACATCGATGCGAAATCTTTGCAATGTATATTCAACGTAACACAGATGTTGGCGTACATTTTTAATAACCTCCTCAGTCTGAGATTTAGGTACTATTGACTCATTTTTGGCAGATAACTATGATACAATCTGAGTTTCTACGAGCTCTTAAGGTATACATATACATTAGGAATCGCGAAATTTGACTCAAGTCTGCGTTTTTGTTTTTTGTTTTTAAAATATTCCCGAATTCATTACCAGTAAAATGATACCATTTTCTTTCTGAGACTCAAATTACTTTTTAAATTACAGTAGGTTTTGTGAACCTGTTTTGTATCACGTTCATTAGTGTAGTAAACTTTAAGAGCGTTTTCTGAAGAATGACATTGTGGTGTTATACGACTTTACGCCAACGGTCATAACTTCATAATAAATGGTTCGATTTACAAAATTCTAATTTTGTTTTGTAGACATTAGTTGCGAATGTGTTTTCTATGGAGAATCTAATACATATTGTTATAAACACATTTTTTATGCATAATTTAATCTTAATTTTTTGTTAAAATCTATGTATTTTTTAAAACTTTTTATTTAAAAACTTATCATTAAATAAATATTGAAGTCAAATTCAAAATTCTCCATAGGAACATTCGTCAATATAATATCTCTTATTTGCAATAAAAATCATACCTCTAAGTTAATTACAAGTTTATTTATGTATGTTCTAATAATGTCCTAATTAGTCACTTTAATTGCAATTAGGGGATTAAAAAATTGACGGACAAAAAAAGTTTATATATAAAAATGCATCATTTTTAATTCCGATATACTGCCAAAAAGTTTGAAATTATAACCTAAAAATTAAAGAAAATCATCTCAATTGTATATGTGTACCTTAAACTCAGAAAAATGTCCCACTGCCAAGGACGTAGGTAAGGGGGTGAGTGGTTATAAAGTTCAAATCATTGTCGTGGAATAGAATTACCTGACAGACAACAAATGAGATTCGCTGAAGTTTACACATTTTTTCACTCTAAAACATGTTTTATAGAAGTGTGACATCAACTGATATCTTTTTATTAGACAATAAATTAATTGATAAGGTGTACTGTAAGTGATTTAAGCAAGGAACTGATGAGATTTTGGTAAAGTCATGTACCAGTTGAATGAATAATCAGCATTTTTTAATAACCACATATGCTGAAAATAAATAAATTAAAAGATGATTGTGCTTGGCTTAGCCATTGCTCTTATCTTTGTCTATACCAGAGGTTGCTAAACTTTTAAAGATAAAGTTCATAAACCCTTTTTATCAAATGCAACTTTAATGAGGAGCATCTTTTTCTTGATTGTTTCAACGAGGCATTTTTTAAAAACTGTTGATTATTCAAGAAATGATTAATATGCTTTAGCTTTAGGCTAGAGATGCTGCAGCTCAACTAATAATAAATTCAATTGTTATCTAAAACGAAATATAACAAATATTAATTTGCTGACAGATGTATTGTTACGCAATTTGTTTGTTTGTAATTGTAAATAGTGTATATATTTATTTTTAAAGTTACATTTTCTTAAATTTATTTAATAACAGCAATAATACGGGCTTGGAAAAGTTGGCAACAACAAAGTGAATTAAGAAATGTTGAGATTTTTACCAGCGTGTGCTGATCAGCAGATAGATTGCTCTGTATTTTCGAGAAAGTTCGCATGTGAGGATATAAAAACCACCGAGATAGAGAATTTTAGTCAGTTGGAGGTTTAGAGCCTGTGTTA
This sequence comes from Linyphia triangularis, assembly GCA_963978545.1. Classification (NCBI taxonomy): domain Eukaryota; kingdom Metazoa; phylum Arthropoda; class Arachnida; order Araneae; family Linyphiidae; genus Linyphia; species Linyphia triangularis. The sequence goes on from OZ021724.1 coordinate 107,062,692, forward strand.
ATTTGCTTGAGTTTGAATTATCGCTGTATCTGAAGTTGTAGGAGCTGAAGCTTTTGTTTAAGCAAGATAATGAGTTCTCTGCTGTTTAGAGAAGTTTTGGAAGCATCTGAGCATTAACTTATCATTTTTTTTTTTTTTTATTTTGTAGAAAATATGTTGTAATTTTGTTTGAAAAAATTCACAACAATATATAATGACAGGAAACAGAACTACAGTCAATTAAGGTAACATTGAACCACATTTTCAGTATTTTCTTCTTCCCCACTTATGTTTTTATAGTATTTTCAGACTTAATGACATAAAATGGAAGAATAAACCCTAAATTATATTTTAATTTACACAAATTAGTAAATGTTGATGATGAAAGCACCAAATAATAGAAAAATAATCCGGTTCAAAGTTACCCTGGCATTTAGGGTAACTTTGAACCACTATCAGAAGTTTCATATAAAATACCTTTTTTTTATTCAATCTAGGACTATTCAATATTTGAACTAGTAAAATTAAGTTTTTAAATATTTGAAACATCATCAACTGCAGTTTTCAACACCCTAAAGTTTGTATATTTTAAATAACACCAGAAAGAATATGTTAGGTGGGAACAGTGGATGATGAATCACATGAATATATTGCAAAAAAAAAAAAAAAAAAAAAAAAAAAAACCTATTTATTGTTCAGTTTAAACATACAAATATAGTAAAAAAACAATCTTCAGTTCATTCTCTTAAATATAAACTCATTTTATCAATTAAAAATTGAAAAGACAAATAGAAAATAATAAAACTGATGGGCTGCCCTTATGATACTAGTTAAGTACTATAGGGTTTGCAAGTCACAATGTGGCACAAATACAAATATTCTATTCTTAATGTTAAATAGTATGACAATATAAAAACAAAGTTCAAACTTCATAAAATTTCACTTTGGCATTCTTCAGATTGATAGTTTTGTATCAAAGAAAGAATTATTGATCTGGGAAGCATCTCGTCTTCTAGCTGGAATAATAATTTCTGAAGATAATTTTTTTTAAACATGCCTAATTTTCCATACCACAGATCACCATTGATATTGGGCCATATCCAATATGCACCAGATTTCTTCATGAACCACCAAATATCACGTTGTCTTTTAAGTCAATTTGGTCTGGGTATATTTCGCTGTCGTATTGAATAATTGCGTGGTCGTAAACTTTGCATATGCCGTTACCAAAATCTAAAACACTTGCATGCTCTGTGTATAAAATTCCTGCCTCATTGATGCCAACAGCCACCACTTGAACAATCTCTGATTTTTCAGTAACATTCTCCACAACAATTTCAGCAGTATAAAAACCTCTATCATGTCCTTACTGTGCAACTTCCATCTTCTCCGAAAAATGATAGTGTTGTACATACACTGTCATCTGCATCATCTAGTTCAGGTTGGTTGGTTTATAAGCTCAACAACCTTCAGTTTAACGTAGATTCCGAACTACAACGAACTTCCATGACTATCCCGGGATTCGAACCCAGCACCTTTGGCATGCGAGACCTGAGCTCTAGCCACACAGCCATCAGGTGGATCATCTGGTTTAGGACTTATACTCTTGCAGTCTACCAGGAGTTCATATGGTAGAGGACTTTGGACGATCCCCTCATGTCCTCGCTATATGTATTCCTTTACAATTTATTTTTTGTGCATATACATTTTTCTCTTTCTCAACTGAAACGCTTTTTACAGCCATCACAGGTAGGCCAATTTTTTTTTACTTCTGTTTCTTAGACTGCTAGATCATTATTTCTAATATTTTTAGGTACTTCTTGAATTCACTCTTAATATTTTCATTTTATCGGATTTCGCATACAAGGGAAGATTCCATATTTTTTTTTTTTTTTTTTGTAGGTATATAAATGTATTTAAAAGCAAAATCAAAAATAAATTGGAATAAAATATGAATTATATGGAGCAATGTATACATAACACACTGTCATCAGCCTAACTTTGAACCGGCTCAAAGTTACACTGAATATGTGGTAAAATGATAGTGCCTTAGTTTTTTGCTTTTTACAAAATGTTAGTAAATAAATAACCATCAGCTACTAACAATTTCACTATTTTCAGAAAATTATACAACTGATAAAGTGGTAAGTTGATGCTTACTTGCATAAATTAGTTGATTTACATCAACTTCAAATAAGAATTAAAATGGAACTTGTAAACAGTACTTCAGAAAAGCAACTGAATGGCCAAATAAATTATGTACTATTTTTCCAATTCACTTTCTAAACTATAGAGCAAAAATCCAATTTCACAATCTTGCCAGCAGTTTGCAGCAGTGGATCATTAGCAGCTCTTTAAAACCAAAAATACTGAAAACTAGGAGGTGGCGCAAAGTTATACCCTATGGCTCAAAGTTACCCTGAATGACTGTATACTCTCTATGTTATAAACAGGCCACGACTAGAGCAATCAGTTGCCATGCTTTACTGACTGCTTTATATGACTTTATTTGTTTCTGCTGCAATTTTCGACTGTTTATGTATTTAAGTTTTGCCTTAGAAAATAATCCCACATTACCAACTTCGAAAAATTAAAAAATCATTGACAAAGAAGTTTATATCATATTATCTATTATGATTCCCAATATCCAGTGGAAGAAGTGGTGAAAAAAAAGTGGGGGGACGCTCAAAAGTTGGTGACACTAGCATCCCCACTTCTCCCATATTCAACGATACATTTTATAATTTCGTAACTTATAATAAAATATTAACTTGTAAAGAAATAATTTATACTTTCTATCATTGACATTAAACGAGGGTACAAAATTTATTGTTATTTTAACGAATATTCGGTGAGTTAGTTTTTTTTTACTGGGAAGTAACAGATAAAGTTAAGTAATAATTCAATGTTATATACATAACTGTTTTTTAGATTTAAAGAATACTTATAAATGTGCATACTTCCATGAAATTAAATTAATAGAGAATTCTATAAAGTTTTTTTAAGAAAAAAATAGCTTGTCTTTATATGAAACAAGAATAGAAATTTAACTTAAGTTTCTCAAAAGTTAAAGTTGATCAAGTGTAACTATATTTGTTGGTAAAAATACTTATATCTTTATACGAAGTAGTGCAAAACATTTTTATAATAATATGATATATACACCATAAATAGTTTTAAAAGTTTTCAAATGTAAAAATAAATAACTTTTTCGCAGTTTCACTACATTTAAAGGTTACTGTTATTTTTCGTTAGTAGCTTTTAGGTGGATTGAGTGCTTTTAAAAGTGGGGGGATGGATTTCAATGATTTTAGAAGTGGGGGGGGGGGGGGTGGACGCATGAGTATTTTCTTGAAAAGGGGGGGGGGACGCGTCACCCCGCGTCTACCCACACTTCTAGCACTGCTAATATCTCTTTACAATTAACATAAAGAAAGAAAAAGATATCGTAAAAAAATAAAAATAAACCACCCTTGAAATAATATACAATTCCAGCAATATGAATAATAATATTGAAATTATTACGTATTACGTGATAAGTAAATTACATTTATTTCACAGTTCCGAAAAAAGTAACTAACTTCACAATTTCTGTGATTTAGGCTTAGGCTATATTAAGCATTAGTCAAGAAGTTACTTACAATTTTTATTATACCCGTACTTGCAACTTTTATTTTAAGAAAAAGCTCTTGCTTTATTATCATCCACAGTGTAAATAGTCCTCATGCCTTAAGTTCCTGAGTTCTTTACCGTGCAAGTTTTTTGGTTCCTGGCAATTTCCAAGGAAGTACCTCCATTTCAGATGCTTCTCACAAACAGTTATCCAACTTATGGTGCATCTGCATTGAAGGGGATTGTCTGGAAAATAGATAAAAAAGGAATACCTTAGCTGAAAGAAAAGTTACATAGTCAAACCTCGTTAACACGAAATCGTTTAACATGAAATCCCGTTTAACGCGAAGTAAAAACAGTTCTCCGTACTTCAAATTTAATGTTAATTTATTCGCTCAACGTGGAATTTGGTTAACGCGAACAATTTCGACGGCCCCATCGACTTTGCTTTAACGGGGTTATACATATACATTAGGAATTGCGAAATTTGACTCAATTCTGCGTTTGTGTTTGTTTGTTTTAAAATACTCTCGAATTCATTACCTTTAAAATGATGCCATTTTCTTTCTGAGATTCAAATTATTTTAAAATTACAGGGGTTTTGTGAACCTGTTTTGTATCACTATAATTAGTGTTGTAAACTTTAAACGAGTTTTCTGAAGAATCACATTTCGGTGTTGTATGACTTTACGCCACCGGTCATAACTTCATTATAAATGGTCCGATTTACAAAATTTCAAATTTTTTTTGTAAACAATAGTTGTGAATATGTTTCCTACTAGAATCTAATATATATTGTTATAATTTTTTTTTATATTATATTTTAATCTTAATTTTTTTATGTAAACTATGTATTTTTTTAAACTTTTTATTTAAAAACTTATAATCAAATAAATATTGAAGCCAAATTCCCAATTCTTTGTGGAAACATGCGTCAATATAATATCTTTTATTTGCAATAAAAATCATGCCTCTAAGTTAATTACAAGTGTATATATGTTCGTTCTAAAAATATCCTAATTAGTCATTTTAATTGCAATGAGCTAATTAAAAAATTAACGAAAAAAAAAGTGTATGTATAAAAATGTATAATTTTTAATTTTGATATACTACCATAAAGCTTGAAATTGTAGCATAAAAATTAAAGAAAATCATCTCAATTGTATACGTATACTTAAAAGGTAATTCAAAGTGGAAACTTTCGAATTTGTTAAAAAAAGTAACTTGATTTATTAAAAGCACTACTTTACGTATTTGAAGTGCCAATTCATACACACTTTTACTTTTCATCTCATCATTATAAAATTAATGTGTTAAATCGAATAGTTAACATTAAGTTTGCAATTGAAATCTTATGGTCATTTACTCCAGCAGTAAAAACAGGATTAGACATGGTAGATAAATTTTTTTATCAGGTAATAAAAAGAACTTGTAATGAACACATTTCTTTAGAATTAAATTTTAAATGATAAAAAGAAGATTAAAGAGCCTGTATGTAAATTCAGGCCCCTTAATCTTATACACTATCTACCAATAAGTATTTGGACACCCATGCAATTGAGAATGTCTGCAGTCGTGATCTACGTCACCCTTGATCCCAATTCATGGTAGGCTCAACGCTGACTACTACTCCACTAATCTAGATAACTATATGTGTCCTACGCTGTGGCAATTTTACGGGTTGGATCATTGTTACTTCCAAGATTACAACGCCACTTGTCATGTTGCGAGGTCCACCATGGATAAGTATGATGACAGCGGGCTGAACCGACTGGACTGGACTGCTCAGAGTCCAGACGTGAATCTTATGGAACACCTCTAGGACGAGTAGGATCGCCAAATTAAGGAGTGCAGCAACCGTTCGAAATCGGTGAAAGAACACACATCTCCATTTCAAGACGAGTGGAAGAAAATACTACTGTCCATCATCCAAACACTTGCGGAAAGCATGCCCCGGAGTGTAAGTACTGTAATTGCCTTAGGTGGAGGCTCAACCACCTACTGAATTTGAATAAATTGCGTTTATCTCTTTTATCACAGGTGTCCAATTACTTATTGGTAGATAGTGTATAAAAGTACAATTTTGATAAAATATTTAATCGCCAATAATATTATATCGCCAAACTGATAATTTTTTATTTTTTTTAAATTAGTAAAAATATAAAAACGAAAATGTTAAACAACACCAATCCATGTCAAATTTAGATGCAATGACCAGAGTTATTGAAAGTTGTGTGATGTTCCACACCTCTATACTAAACTCCAACTTAACTTGACATCACTAGACGATAGATCTTCACCGTGCTCATAGGCATTTAATCCATTTTTAGCGGAGTGAAGACATAATTCTCGCCAAACCTAATAGCCTTTTGTTCTCTACAGGGTTGTGGTTTGGCGAGCATTATGCTTTCACGCCTCCAAAATGGATTAAATGCCTATGTGCACGGTGAAGATCTATCGTCTAGTGATGTCAAGTTAAGTTGGAGTTTACTATAGTTTTTTTTTGTCTGTCGAGCGCTTTCGGTCCCTATTGTTTCGTAATAACTCTGAAACTTTCAAGTTTGCATAAACATGTCAAATTCAAGGTATGTTAAGAAGAATTTTTCAAAAAAAGAAATGACAAAATAAATAGCGGTTATTTATTATGTGATAAAATAACTTCATGAAAATTGAAAAGTAAAATAGCATGTCGATATAGTTACTAGTTACGATTAAACCTTAAATCGATGAATTTTCTTTTCTTAATATTAATTATCTTTTATATCTTTTATGTGAACTTCGATTTTGTGTGTGTTGATGTCGATGGAGGGAAAACCTGAAGAGGCCTAATTTACCCCCTTGCCGTAATCAAATCAGTTTGAAACTTGGCAGATAGATTCGATGTCAATGACAATGTATTCAATCATATTTTGTAGCAGTAACTGTCACTAAAAGGTCACTTTTAAATACTAGTAATAAACCAACTTGCCGTCATCCATTCGCGTTAAGATAGTATTTAACCGACCATTGAATAAACTCTTTCCTGTTGCCATTTTTTTTAATAAATAAATAATAAAATTGTTTCAATCATAATAAATAAAAAGATATTTGGATGTGATTGCATAAATTCACGTTCATTTTTAATAAATAAATTGTGAAACGTAGTTTGCAGCACATTCTGCTGATAGAAATGTTTTTGATATTTAAAATAAGATACAAACACCAGTCATACGTTATTTACAGAATCGGCGCTGTATTAATGAACATAAAAATTGTTAATGAACATAAAGGATTTGAATTACAAACTTTGTTTTAAGGGTTATATTATTTAAACTACAATTTTCTTTAAGGTTACATAATTTTTCTTAAGTTCTCCTACAGTATATAATACAGTATAATACTTAGTATAATGTAAACACTTTTAGCAATGTTTTAAAAAATACGTTCTTAGGCTACTTACCGTCAATGTAGAATATTAGCAAATTGGGGAACACCGGTTCAAATATATTTTGTGGCATCTCTTTCAAAAAATTCTTTCTGAGATAAATGTATTTCAAATCTGGCATTTCACTGAAGATATCTTTAGGTAAAGAAGACAGTTGATTCCCACTATACCAAACAAAATAAAAAAGATTACTTAATTAGAAATAAAATTATGCATACCAATCAAAATATGAATTGCAAATTTTAGTTAAACGTGAAAGAAGCTCAAAATACCTATAACATAATTTCCTTCCTTTCCAAATAGTTCACTGTGCAATTGCTTTGGAAAATGCGCGCTTAACATGCATTTAACTGTGTATTTAAAGTTATTTTAAAATGCATGTGGAGTTTAGACAAATAACAATAATTTTAAGGAAGTTTGGTCTGCTTGACTTTATTTGACCGGATGGATCTGGATGACCTATTCGAAATAGTTGTGTTTTAAGCCGCAATTCTAATATTTTTCAACTCATTAAATATTGAATAGAATATTTCGTCTGTTGACTTCAGTTTGTTATTTTCCTGAGTGAATTCAAATGATGTAGTTTTCCGTTATTGCCGAGCAACTTATTTTTTTTCTCAAATAAATACCAACATGAATGATCTTTAAGTCGTACTCTATGGGTGTCAACTGACCCCCAATTCGGCTACATTTAAATTACAGTAAATGCAGGGGCTAAGCAGTCAATGGCTGAATGGGCACTTTCCTTATAGTCCGAGAGGCGACTGCAATTTTTGGACCTCATCGAACATCATTCTGAATTTTTTATAGAAATTGTAGAAAAGTGAGTAGATTACGATTCCACTGGTCTGCCGTGGTAAAAATGGCCGAAACTGGTCCAAAATCGACTTGGAAGGAGTTGAACTAAAATCCGATTGCCAAATATGTCATAACTTGCCAAAAAGAGAACAACTTTTTTCGTCAGGCAACCCACTGTATTTCGATTTTCAATGAAAAAAAGCGCAAGCGATTTCTGATCTCTGGCTCGGTAAAACTTGTATCTTATAAAAGTAAGCCAAATTGGCGACATCAGTTACGTCATCAAAGACGTAATGTTTATTGCCAACTTGGCTCCTTTTAATAGATGCAAGTAGACCGTCGCCAGATATCTGAGTAGTCTGCAACCTTCTTAATTGAAAATTAAAAAGTGAGGGTTACCAAATAAATAAAAATGCTCATTATTTGCAAGTTATGGCGCATTTGGAAAATGGATTTAGTTCAACTTATTAAAAGTCTACTTTTGAACAGTTTCGGCAATTTTTGCCACGGCAGACCAGTGGATTCGTAATCTACTCACTTTTCTCCAATTTCTATGAAAAATTCAGAATGATGTACGATGAGGTGCAAAAATTGCAGTCGCCTCTCAGTCTATTAAGAAAGACGTTATTTTTTTGTAATTTGAAATAATAGTTTATACATTTTTTTTTTTAAAGATATGATTGAATCAATGTCTATCCATTAAATATTGGCTCATGGGTTTTGTGAAGTAATTTTTAAAATTATATAAAATGATGTTATAATGATTAGATGATTAAAATTCAGTTTAGTGAAGCTATTTAACATCTTGAAACCTTATCCGCCCGAGTCCCATGTGATGGCTGGGCCTCGCATGCCAAAGGTGCTGGGTTCAAATCCCGGGTTGAAAATATCTCATAGAAAAATGTTAGGCATGGATATTTTTTGTGGTTCGGAATCCATGTTAAGCTGTAGGTCCCGATCTGATTAGTCGTCTTTGTGCATAAAAGTAGATCGTTGAGCTTACAAACCAACCTAAATTGACCGAGAATCATTTCTTCAGCAGAGAGGGCTAACAAACCGTTGTGGTTTTATGATCTGGGAGGGGAGCAGATTTTTTGGGGTATCCAACCTTTGTGTTAATCTATAGGGGACAGCCTAGGCCTGTTAAGTGTGGATTAGATGCGCATGGTGGTTTCATTTGTTTCATGGGACATTTTTTTTATTTTCGGTCCTTACTAAATATTAATTTTCATTGCCCGTAATTTACAACAACGTTAAACTTAGCTCTACTTTAGATCTCAACACTTTCACGGCCATAGATTTTTCATGAAGAATTTGGTACTTTTTTACAGATATGTTTTTAATGAGTTTTCTTTTACATTAGACTCCTAATGTTTCAATTAAGTGAAGAATAAGTTTAAAAATTTTACATTTTGACTTAAATTCCTACTTATTTGCATTGATTTATTTACCGAAAATATTGTCTTGTTTGTTAGTGCGATTAAAATTGATGCTAACATAATTTAAAATAAATATAGTTTTTAATGACACACACACACACACACACACACACACACACACACACACACACACACACACACACACACACACACACACACACACACACACACACACACACACACACACACACACACACACACACACACACACACACACACACACACACACACACACACACACACACACACACACACACACACACACACACACACACACACACACACACACACACACACACACACACACGCACGCACGCACGCACACACGCACGCACGCACACACACACGCACACACACACGCACGCACGCACGCACGCACGCACGCACGCACACACACACACACACACGCACGCACGCACGCACACACACACACACACACACACACACACACACACACACACACACACACACACACACACACACACACACACACACACACACACACACACACACACACACACACACACACACACACACACGAAATCATTGCGTTAAGCATACCTCGATATAACAGTTTATAAGAGATAAAAGTAAAAGGCACAATCTCTGTTTTCTCAAGTTGTGTTTGATAATTATGCGTATTTGGTGTCCTGTTTAGATGCATACAATACAAAGTTTTATACAAGAAATATTCATTTTTGAAATGCTGAAGTAAAAAAAGGCAGTTTTTCAACTTTTATCACACATCTCTTATGTGAAATTAAGACAAATTTGAGGTAGCGTCCATTAATTCTGGAGTTAAGGTATAAGCGAAAAAAAGAAAAAATAATATCGAGGAAACAAGATTCTGTCAACAACGCACATAGTTCGTTTTGTAATTTTCTTTCTATATATGTTATTGTTTATGCATACATACAAAACATATGATGATACCCTGAAACTTAAAATCTCGAAACCCAACTTAAACAATTTAACATACCTGAAACTAAACACCTTCAACTTCGACGGTATAGGAAACATACTCCTTTTCACTTCTTTTATCCTTCCAGCCATAACATACACCTCCAGAAGATCCGGAAACAACGCGAAAGCGTCGTCCTGTATCCTCGTCGTCGAACAGTTGTTGATTTTCAATTCCTCCAGACTCTTAGGAACGAACTCAGCGAACGACTGTCCTAACTTAGGAACATGCGTGTGGAATATTGCCAGCTTCTTCAAGTTTCTAAACCCGGAAAGCAGCTCCCACTGTATGCCGCGGTGTATCTGCAACTTGTCCAGGAACATGTAATTTATGTGGGTCTCGACTGAAGGCGTATTGTCGAATAAGGCAATTAAAGAAGATTCCATCACAGTCATATGAGTCATCTTTTGGACTTCGAAAATAGAATCTGGAATGTACATGACGCTTGCCTGCTTCAAGACAAATCCCGAATACTGATAGTCACTGGACTCATCTAAAATACGCGACAAGACCTCCTGGTCACTGATGTTTCGGCATTGTAAGTTGGCGAAGCATTGTATGCAATCCTTGAAGCACTCACATGGCTCTATGATCTCTCTGGGCGGACAAATTGTTGCTGGATCCACAGCTACAGCTAAAGCGACAGTTGATAGTGTTGAACGTAGCATGTAAAGCAGAAGTATTTTTGCTACAATTTTGGACCGCATGTTTCCTTCTGAAGATGGTGTATACTGTGTCATTGGCTTTTCTTACGAGATAAGAAAATGTGGCTGTCGACTAGGAATCATTGTAAAGGGTTAATCGTGAGCTTAAAGATAGGCTAAGAACTGATAAGACTATCAATAAACTCCCCCTCCCCCCTATTGAAACTGAATGTATACAGTGAATTTCAAATATCCGGTTAAGTTCCTACAATAGAAACTTTCTACTTGGGTCCCACACTGCTATATACAGTTGTCTATACTAAACTTCAACTTAACTTGACATCACTAGACGGTAGATTGTCACAGTGCTCATAGGTATTTAATCCATTTTGGCGGCGTGAAAGAATAATGTTCGCCAAACCATAACCCTGTAGAGAACAAAAGGCTATAAGGTTTGGCGAGAATTATGTCTTCACTCCGCTAAAATGGATTAACTGCTTATGAGCACGGTGAAGATCTATCGTCTCGTGATGTCAAGTTAAGTTGGAGTTTAGTATAATTAAGGACAATGTTGGCTTTTAAGATTTTTTGGCTCAACAAAATCGACAAATGCACCAGAAATAGTGATTTGATTTTCAACAGTTAGAAATATCATTTGGATATTGTAAATATAATTAAAGTAGTAAGAATACCCACAAATTTATAATTGTAATCCAAAAGAATAAATTATGGAAATAATAAAATACGATGCATTGATTTGACTTTTGAGATATTTTGTTTCGCTTAAATATTTTGGTCTCAATCGAATGAAAGTGTTTTGTATTTGATCTCGTTTTAAATAAGAAATAAAAGATTTGTGCTATCATATATTTTTAAATCATTAGGGGGAAAAGAGGAAGGAGTGGGAAGATGGAAGTAGTGCGACAACATTAAGTTTGCCTAAACAAAAAACTCAATTTATTCTCCATTTTTCAGTTTCACAACCAGAAGAAGCATCTAAAAATTTATTTAATACAGGCTACCCATTTCGCAACTGCAATATTACGGATATTTGAGGTATAAAATCTATTTTTAACTGATAGAATTCTATCACTAATTATAAAAAAAAAAAAAAAAAGAAAAAAAAAAAAAGAAAGAAATTGTAATGGCATTATACTCAAACATTTATGTTATTTATAGATTAGAAATTGCCCACTCGGTACCGTATACCTACCATTTGACTGGTACTCTAACTTACGTAAAGATACTTTTTCAAACCTACCCTTTCACCTTTTAGTATTATGTGTTTCTAGATACTATAATTACTGACTTTTCATCTAAAAAACCCCTGTTCTAATTAACAGAAAAAACACAGTTCGCTATAATTTTTTTATTAAAACTGCCATATCTCTTCATCTATGAAGCTTTTCTACTAAACTTTTCACAAAACCAAATATATAAATAGCTATAATTTTCTTCCTCAATTTAAATTTCACTTGTTCTATTATAAAGTACAAAGGTTAATAGAAAATCCTAGGCGCATCCACAATTTAAATTTCACTTCTTGAACAACTTTCACTTGCAATGTCCGAAATCTCCCGCAGTCAATTCTCCGACTTTCTTTCCTTGAAGAACGTCTGGGGCAAAACAGTGAGCATCGATATACGGCAATCGGGTTCGACTTGTTATCCATTTCATTCGGCAATCGCATTTGATAGGGTTATCTGAAAATTATTCAATTAGTCGATGGAAAGCTTCTTATTTACACTTAAACTTGAACGTAATGTAGGATAATGGACAGTAGTGCATTAGGGTACTTTCACAGTAGCAGGGTTCCCACTCAAATCACAGAATGAAAATCAATGACTTTTAAGGACCTAAATAATGTTTTTAAGGACCGTTGGAAATTAACTTTCATGCCTCATGTCCACAAATAAATTTTTAAAAGTATATTCTACCAAAAAAGTTACAAGTTGGTGGATGCGTATTACAAATATGTCGGAGAATTCCGATACGGTGTAGATAAGTGGCGGTCACGCGGGGATAGCAAGTCCGAGTTGTATTTTTATAAATTTTGCAGTTTGCCACACAACATCTGCAAAAATTAAGGACTTTTAAGGACCTCTAAGCATTTTCAAGGACTTTTAAGCACCTCTAAGCATTTTCAAGCACTTTCAAGGCCTTGAAAACAAGTTGAAAAATATTAAGCACTTTTAATGACTTTCAATGACCGTGGGAACCCTGAGTAGTGCCGGGATGGGTGCTTCCTCGCATACTCGCATAGTGTGAGGTAAAATTAAACGGTAAACCGAACATTATCCACTGTGTGTGTCTCCATAGCGAAGCATGGTTTAATTTTACCTCGCAGTATGCGAGTAAGCACCCATCCCGGCTTCACTGTGTAAATACCCTTAGGTTAAAAATCGAGGTAGATTTTTTTTGCCTGATTTCTACGTTTAAGGACCTCATTACGCAGAGCCATCTGTATAATAAGGCCATTATCTGACCACTGCTGTGGCTCCGTATAATAAGCTCCATAGGATGGTTTCGCTACGAGTGGCTTATCTGAGCTGCTGAAGCTGTGGAGAGCGTTCGCCTCTCGAGTGGCTCTGTATAATAAGGCCTTTAGAAGGCACCTCATTGAATCGAAACACGTGTTTTTGGAAAATGGTTTGCATCTAGAATGGTTTGATACATGATGTTCAAGTTTGGTATGGAAGTCAGTATTGGCCATAAGGTGGGACAATAAGGATTTCATTAAAAATATTATATAAGCAGAAGTTACCTTCCATTGAATAAATTTAATTTCCCAAAAATTGCCAAATAACAGCTTAATTTAATTTTGATTAACACCTTTCTGGTAAGGTCTTTTCTGTTGTTTGCAAAGTACTTCAGAACAAAATGTCCCAAATGTGTAATAATCTGGCAAGTTGTTTTTAATTAAAGGATAATAAGAATATATATATATATATATATATATATATATATATATATAGTAAGTTTTGTAAATAGCATTATAGGGTAATTGAAAAATTTTGCGATGTTCCAAAATATCGACATTGATTTTCTTATTTATATTTCTTAACATTTATTTTCTTGATATTGGTATTATATTTTTGAATTCAAAATTGTATTGAAAATGAAATATTCTTCGTGAATACGAAATTTGTCAAGAGGTCTTGACAAAATTCTTTCTTTTTTTTAGAACACATAGAAAAAGTCGCCTCTACTAAATTGTAAACTAATTGGCTCCAAATTATGATCTTGGATTGGAAATATATTTTATAATCATTCTTGATCCAAATTTGCCCCCTCCTCCAATTTTTTTTTGTAAAATTGAGAAATTAAATTTTTTTTGTTTGCTCATCTAAAAAGATCAACTTAATACAACTGATTAACATGTAAGTTTGGATGTTTGGAATGATCCTCAACTACTTTTACGATTAAAATCATATTTCTGATTAGTGCCGTTTAACGGCTTCTTAAATACGATATTAATACCGTCAACTCACGATAACTCGAAGTCTCATAAGTCGAATATTCGTTTATCTCGAAGTTTTCATTAGGTCCCAAGAACATGCCTTGAATAGAAAATGACTACCGATAACTCGAACTTCGGATGACTCGAAGAATTTGTTCATTCCCTTAACTTCGAGTTATCGCGAGTTGACTGTAAAAATTTGCATTTAATGACTACGTAGTACGATGTCAATAAAAATTACTTTCGAAATCTGATGATAGCAGGTAAGAAGTTTATTTTCCTTCATTATGTATTAAGTTTATCTGTTTGGAATAATCAGCAGCTCTAACTTATCATCCGAATAATACTATGTCACTTATATAATATAATATAATATAATATAATATAATATAATATAATATAATATAATATAATATAATATAATATAATATAATATAATATAATATAATATAATATAATATAATATAATATAATATAATATAATATAATATAATATAATATAATATAATATAATATAATATAATATAATATAATATAATATAATATAACATAACATAACATAACATAACATAACATAACATAACATAACATAACATAACATAACATAACATAACATAACATAACATAACATAACATACCATATCATACCATACCATACCATAACATAACATAACATGACATGACATGACATGACATGACATGACATGACATGACACAGTCCATCCTTCCATAAATAATATGATAATGAAATCTACTTATTTCTTAGATTTAACAAGTGTCCTCTAAACTAAGGATTATTAACCCTTGGTTACTCGCGTTGTCAAAGTCTGACTTACATCACTTGGGGCCCAAAGCAAATAATGTTTTCGGGGCTCTATAAAAAAAAAAATTCTGGAGGAGGCGCTCGAATATTTATTGACAATGTTTAAATCTCAAAAAAAAAAAAAAAAAAAAAAAAAAAAAAAAATTACTTGATTATTTTGCACTTTTTTTCGAGATTTAATTGCTTAACGAATGTTGCTTTAAATTAGTTTAAGGTTACAGTGTATTTAAGTTCAAAACGTTATTGAAAATTTTGGGTCCCCCAAGATTTGGGGCACCAAGCCTGAACTTTGTTGGCTCGTGAGGAAATCAGGTCATGAGCGCGGTTGACAAATTCATGTCCCCCACAATCAATTTCTCAAAAGATGGCAGCCCATTATCAAAGCCTTCTTATAGTTTTCTTCAAGTTATTTTTAAATTATTTTTGAATTTTTACTTTATTCTGTTCAATAACGTTGTGTTTTTAGTTAAAATACTCACTTACTTTGATATTTAGTCAAAAATGTAAAGATGTGCACGAAAATTTGAATTTGAGGGACATTTATCAACCACGCGACTGACCGACAAAGACAAAAAGTCGAGCGTTAAGGTATACGTATAGGCTTCAAATCGCAAAACTCGCAAAATTGGGGAAGATTTGTAAGGCCGTAAAAAACAAAAGCAAAATAAAAACAACACAAAAGAAGGAAACCCTATGATGGAGGAGCATACTAAAAAGGAAATATATAATAATTAGTATAATAATAACAGTTTTTTTTATAAAAAAATACTTTTTTAAAAGTTATTCTCAGATTGTAGTTTTTTCTATTTTATATTTCGTTCAAATAGTAATAACTCCAGTTTAAATAATATTTTTTGAAATTTTTTTTGCTATATAATACACTGTTGAATCTTTTGACCCTAAATACTAAGTGATTTGTAAATAAATTTTTTTTTAATTGAATTTTAAATATAAGATTCTATATAAAAAAACTTGGATTTTCCTAATGAATTCAGTTAAAGCAAGAAATCACAAAATATACACACAGTAAAATTCTGTTAATAGAGTCAAAACATAGAACAGAGTATTCCGTATTATTGAACATCAAAATTGTATCTGTGGGTGAATTAGAATTTTTGTCATTACCATTCGAAATTAGCCTAATTAGTTGATAAAAGATTAATTAACTATCAAAATTGAAGAAATTAAAATTTTTTTTTATTGGAAACAGTTTAACAAATAATGTACTTTTTAAGGTGCAAAGGTCTAATTTTTAAATTGAAAATTAAAAAAAAAATGTTGAAACCTATACGTATACCTTAAACCAAGGGTTAATTGTAGGGACCAGCTATGTATAAGTGTTGCCTCACGAATGATGTAGTCAACCTACCTCTCAAAGGTACAGTGCTTACTGTTCGTCCCACGTGGCTAAAGGCCTTTTCGGGAAGCACTGCGATATTGTTGTTATTCAAAATAAGCGTCTTCAGGGATGGCATATCAGAGAAAATGTCTTCTGGAATAGTTTGAATTTTGTTGTAGCTGAAAAAGAAAGGGATATAACAGTGTTATATTGAAAATGGAAAGACAGTTTTTACTGAATAAATTAAGAAAATAGTTCGGAAAGTGCAGTGGTTGTATTTTTTATATATTTGCATCAGATTTTCTATTTATTTGAGATCAGTGAGAGGGGAAGGAGAGATGGGGGGGGGGGAGGGGCATTTTTAAGCCATTAAGTATTCTTCAATTATGTGTGAAAATTAATACTCTCACATATTGTTTTATTAGTTGTTAATTTGGTAAAGAAGTAAAAGTTAAAATTATCTGTAATTTAAACATTTTAATTCATGCTAAAACTCTCTACTTTTCTAAAAATTTAAGTAAGGGAAGTTTAAACCTTTTGACGGCAACAAAAACAACTTTTATAGCTTAATGTTCAATATGCTTTAAAATAAAATTTACCTCATATTTTTAATTGATATTTTTCATACGGTACAATGTTTAATTCCTACCTAAAAGATAATAATTATTTTATACATAAGTATGTTTTTTTAAAAATTATCATGTCAAACGTAATGGTAAAAAATTTAGAAATTTTATTTTTGAACTTAAGTTACCCACAAGATATTTTATTAAGTTTCTGGAATAAACTCAATATTAATATTGGAAATTAAATATAATTTATGGGTTCATTCTCTAAAGTAGAATTATCCTTAACAATACATAAAAAATATTTCTTTGCAAAAAGGAAAATTAAAATTTGAATTTTAAAATTTGTCTCCAATTACAAATGCCATTTTATAAAAAACTTGTCATCTATATTCTTAATTCCTGCTTCAGAGAGTGTAAAATTATCACGCGTATGTTCATAAAATGTTTTAAAGGGACAGGATAATTACTTTATTTTTAATATTGTGGGTAACTTATATTCAGAATTTATTTTCTAAATTTTCCATTATGTTTCACTTGATAACTTAAAAAAAACATACATTTGCGCAAAATAAATAATTATAATCAAAATTCGACCTTTATTGTTTTATACTTTATCGACCTAAAATGACACAACAATTCCAAAAATGCCAAAATCTCGATGATGTTTGCCTCTCTGTTGGTTCATCACGATAGAAATTGGATATTTAATTAGTTTGAAAATTTTGAATTATTTTTAATGTCATTCGAAAGATAACTGTGTCCGGGGAGTATTGATAACTAGTTTTTTCAAGTTTACAAGATTAGCTCTTTTAAAGAAAACTGGAGTGGATTCTTTCTGCAAAGGGGAAAAAAAATTAAACGTTTGGTTGTTTGTCTATTATTGTATTCCATTATTAATATGTCTATGATATTCTGCATTCCCATGATAGAACATTTATATTTGTAACAAAAATGTCCGTGTTCTAATTGTTAAGTATAATACATTTTTTTCTGCTGCATTTATATTTTTGTAATAAATTCGCTAATGTGTCATATTTTGGTACTATAAGTTTATTGTCGCAATATCATAATAAGTTACACAACAGAAAAGTATTTTATAGTGAAGCCTTTATTTTTTATTTGGTTTAAATGTAGTCTGGTTAAATTTATACAGTTGTTTAGTATAGGGATTATTGGCATGATATAAAAAAAGGAAAAATTAGAAAATATATTAAAAATCTATAAAGAATTCTGATTCCCCCATTTCTTTCTTTCCCTCCCCCCCCCCCAAAAAAAAAATCCCTTTCCATGGCCAAGATAGCATGCAAGCTTGATTACTTGGTCATTTACTTGTCATCAGACGTGCAGTGACATTGCGGGTTAACCTCCCATGATAAGGGTTTGTAAAAGAATTGGCGAAAAGGCTTACGATGGCAACTCTCCGAAAAAGTTCATTCTAGACGCGCATATACAGTATAACCCCTGTGTAAAGCTTAAAATGAAACGGTTTACATACCTTATACCCTTTGCAGAGTAAATCTCGTTGAAAGGTTAGTCGTTAAAATGTTACGAAAAGCTTGTCAACTGTGATTTAGGACCTTTTTTTTTTAAACTTTTAAACAGGTTGCACATCTTTGTTATCTTAACCTTACATCAATTTTATTAAGGAGGTTTATACAAGACTTTGAAAACGTTAAAATGCAATTTGGGTACGTACCTGAAATCCAAAACGGTTCCTCTGAACGGTCTCGGGAACATCTCCCTCTGTATGACTTTAACCTGCGCGTTCCTCAGGACCAGCGAGTTAAGATTCCTCAGCGGAACAAAAGCATGCTTTCCCAGCTCCGATGTCTTGGTTCTGGAGATATGCAGGACCCTCAACTGCTTGGGCACAGTATGTCCAAAAGAATCCTCAATCTTCGGTACGTCGACTCTCGAAACGGTCAACACTTTGAGGGAATGAAGCTGGTACAACAGCTCCCACCTCATGCCATGTTGCAACTTGAGGTTGTGCAAGTGCAGCGCGTCCAGAATGCTTGATTCGGGAGGCAGTACATCGAAGATTGACACTAGAGAACTGTTGACGACGTTCAGAACTTTTATCTGCTTGGTCTCCAGGAAAGACGCCGGCAAGTGTGGTATGTCTGCGTTGGAGAGGATGAAGATTGTGAAGGGGAAGTCGCCAGATTTCTCCACGACGTTGTTCA
Source organism: Linyphia triangularis (assembly GCA_963978545.1). Taxonomy (NCBI): domain Eukaryota; kingdom Metazoa; phylum Arthropoda; class Arachnida; order Araneae; family Linyphiidae; genus Linyphia; species Linyphia triangularis. The sequence goes on from OZ021724.1 coordinate 107,081,926, forward strand.
GTTCTTCAATGGATTTGAATCCAGAACACTTGATGACCGGTTGGCATTCCTCGCATGTCCTGTAGCAAATGCAAGGATGGATGTCGGTGGACGGAGGACATATTGTGCTTGGATCCTGTCCGTAAACGCAGATTGATAGTATGCAAAGAAGCAAGCAGGAGAGAAGTTTTTCCATCTTACCGAATGATTAGTCTTCTAAAGACTACCTAACTTGGCATTTAGTTTTGAGACAGAAACTAGAACACGTGTGTAACGAGAAAAAAATTGAAAAACATGATCTTCCAGACGCTGAATCTTTCTTTTTCATCCGTCGTTTTCCGAATACTGATAAAGATTAAAATGCAACGCGATACTTTTGATCATCCAGACAAAACTTAGGGTAATGTCAGATTTAATATATAACTAAAAAAAATCATGTGGTCAGGTATTTGATTTGCGCAATTAACGACTAAGCGTATAAATTAAGGATAGTATGAATATCCTTTAAACGGGTTTTATATTTAAGCATAATAAGTCTACAAACAAGCGTGTATTTCGATTTAAAAAAAATCCCCCACACAAAATTTCTGGTTTTAAAATAGGAAAATTTACGTTCCATTTAAAAAAACACGAAATTTTAACCAATTTTCTTAAGGAAAATAATTAATTTGCTTTTGTACTACATTTCAAGACGATTACTAATGTAGTGTTTTAGAAAGGTGGGGGTATAATTGAAAAATATATTTCCTAATATTTATTATCACATGTGGAATAATTTGTTGTTTTTTTAGTCAAAAAATGTAGTTTTCCTTAATGTTTCAAACATCAACAGTATGTTTTTAAAAATTTATGCTGGTTAAGAGGGATCGTAGGACAGTCAGTGTACCATTAGATCTAAAGGCTCATTTACATGATACCAATCGGCGTTTCAGTTTAAATCCCTAGTAATGTGACGTCAGCGGTGGGACTGTTACGCTGCCTGTCGGTGGTCACGGGAGAGTGCTACATATGAATTTTGTGTTACCAAATATAACTTCAGCAATAAAAACTAATAACATTTTTTAAAGGAAAATATCTTGTATTTTATTATAAATTAATGAATTTTTATTACATTCTAAAGCTTTTTATTACGTTTTAAGCAGTTTTTTTAAGCAAGCTTATAAAAACTTCAAAAAAAATTAGTTATAAAGAATTCCAGTAATTTCACATTACAGTTCAATGGACTTCAGTCGCGGTGCTGGTACTCGATAGAGTCACCCCCAGTTATAAGTCATATATAAGTCATAATTTCACATTAAATTTTTTTTACTGAGATTTTATTACCGGTGATATATCAAGTAAAATAAGGGACTGAGAAGCAAAGGGGTCTAAGTGACTTTTCTTAACTTTTGAGAATATTCACTTTAAAGTTTCATGCAAATTTAATATAAATAAACAACTTTAAAGTGTATTTTTTCTAAAGTTAAGAAAAGTCCCTTGGACCCCATTGCTTCTTATGCCCTCAAATATATTACATATTTAAAAAAAAAAAAAAAAAAAAAAAAAAAAAAAAAAAAACTTTGGTTGATATAATGACCCGAAAAACTAAGCGTTGCATATAAAGAGCAAGAACAGGCTTTAGATTTATCACAATATAGGAATTTTGCATTGTTTTAATGTTAAGTGTTTTTTTATTTAAAAAAAAAAAAAAACGTATTTTTTATAAAGGAGAAAAGATAAAAGCTATACTCCAATAAGTTCAAGGAAAACTAAAAAATATCGCTAGCGATGTCAGTAAATATAAATGTTAAGAATAGTTTGAGAATTTAGTCGAAGCAGTAGAGAAGTATATTCATAAATAACAGCTACGAGCATATGCATAGATTCATATATTATACATATATCAAGTATACATATATTAAACATATATAAAACGCAACTTATTTTGAATGAATTGTAAGTTTTTTGTGAAAGTAATAGAGTTCTTATTAACAAATTCTTATTTGATGCTATAAAATTTGGAAATTTATAAAACTGCACTTGGTTGGTTGTTTTCAGATTATCTGGCGCCGTCAGCAACACGAGGGCTATAATGCGCCGAAACATTAGTCATTAGACAAGCCAACATACATTGACAAATACCCATGCCTAACACGGGACTCGGAACCCGCAACCTCGCGGTCTAGAAGCTAGTACGCTAACCACTATACAGTTTATTAAACTGCACTTAAAAAAAAAAAAATTTTGAAACAAAACAATTCTGAATAAAAACAAATGAGACACAACAGTGTTAGTAAATATAAAAGCAAAGTTTAAAAAAACTAGTGTCCAAGGGAAAAAAAAAATCTGAATAAAAAGGGAAAAGCAGAATGAACGTGATACATCAGAAACTGAGCAGTAAAATGAATTCGATATTTCTTCAATTTTAACAGACGTACAAATGAATGAATTAAATTATTAAAATACTTTCGGAGTCGGTGTTTTTTTCCGGTATTTAATGGCTGCTGTTTTATCTGTTGAGGGAAGGAGACATGCAGAAATATGAAAATTTGGAGTTATTTTATAAGTAAAATACTGAAGAGAAACACGCTCCTTTGGATTGATAAGCAAGTAGTCTTTTAATATGGAATACAACTAAACCCTTTTATTAACAATTTATTCCTGTAAAGGACTGTAAGGGCACAAACTTAACAAATCACAAAATTATGAACAAATTGAAACATAATTTAAAGACTTATAAACTTTTACTACGAACACATTTATTAGTATGTACTGAAGTGATTATTGGCATAAGAAGTTCAAATGCGCATGTCATTCGCAATGCGCGAAGTGGGAATCTTTCAAGTTCTTCATGGAAACACCTTCCATACTTTTTGGTTTCGTGCACACCACCCTTAAATAGTAGGGCAGAACTTTCAACTTCGGGATCCACTTCATCTCGCAGTTACAATCAACGGCATTCCCTGCAACAATGAAAAGAAATAAGTAAGTACACCTTGTATTATGAAGTATGAGAGTAAGGTTTAAGGCCTATGTGGTCCTCACAATCACGGCCAGATATTGTTAGCATTATTATTAAAAATATTAGCGTTATTTACTAATACAGTAGAACCTCGATTGACCGTCCCTCTTTTATCCGGAATTCTCTGTTAACCGACCCTCCTTTAGTCGACAACAAAAATCTTCCACATGAGTAATAAATCATTTGCCCTTTTTAAAACCGGAATATTTTCCTTTACTCTAAAGTTTCATAAGTAATGGTGAGGCTTTTGACTGTTTTTCAAAAGAACTGACATGGTTAGAGCAACAACCATATGCAGATCAAGCTGAACAATTGCTTTTAAAAGGAATTCTGGATAGAACCGCGAAACAACGATTATTAAGATTACGACAATAAAAACTAATTTCCAACAATTATGTCATAAAAAAAAAAAAAAAAAAAAGATTAAAAGTCATGTATTTAATAAATGAAAATCATTTACTTTTTATTATTTTTTACAACTTTCTATTATCCGGAATTATCGCTTATCCGACCTATCTTCGGTTCGAATTAGGTAGGTTAATCGAGGTTTTACTGTATGTTTATATCCTCTACATAAACTTCTAATTTGTGGGTATGTTTGCCGATGGCAGGCAAATCTGGGGAGGCCTAATTAATCACTTTACTCTCATCCAATCGGGCTAAAACTTGGCAGGTAGATTTGATGTCGATGATAATGTATTCGATCAAATTTAGGGGGGGGGGGGGGGCACCGTCACTAAAAGGTCGCTTTTGCGGAATATCAGTAAACTAACTTGAAGTCATCCAATCGCGCTGAAATAGCATTTAACTGCTCAATGAAGAAATTCTTTCCTGTTTGTCAAATTGTTTTTATAAAAAAATAATACAATTGTTATAATCAGAATAAATAAAAGATATTTGGACGTGAATGCATTAATTCACATTCATTTTAAACGAATAAATTTTGAAAAGTTCGTTGGAATATACCGCATATTTTGTTGATAGTGGTATTTTTAGTATTTAAAAAATTAGATGGAAACACCGAACACACATTGACAACAGAAACGGCGCTATGTTAATGAATATAAAAATTGGCAATGCACATAAAGGATTTATATTAAAAATTATTTTATTGGTTATATTATTACCTATTGAAATATCAATTGTACTTCAAGAATTATGACTTCCGGCATTTCATAAAGTACTAAGAAAGGCACTATATCAAAATATTGGCTTGGTGTTAGAAATACTATGTCTGGCAGTACTGAATATTCCCCCCCCCCCTCCCACCTCTCTTTCTAACAGGTTGATCTTCTATAAAAAAGATAAAATTTGAAAAAATATCTTAAAGAGAGACAGACTTGCAATCGCGAGAGGAAGAGAACTGGGCAGGTTGCTCTTGTGTGTAGCGAGAAAAAGTTAGAGTAAAAAGGTTGTTTTAATAAATGAAGATGTTTTCCTTTTTAAAAAATATGCTCTCTCAATCCGCTTCCATCACTATACCAAACGAACCAAACATAATCCCTCGAAAACTGGGATTTTCACAGACATCTACAATTTGGCAACATTTAATGACTGAAATATTCCCAAGGTTGACGACATAAGATTGTAAAATCCTGCCAATTAGACGTCAATTTCAAACAAAAAGGGATAAACTTGTCACTGAATGTCCAAGTTCAAATCCGGTGCCTCTATTTGAATCAAGATGTGAGCTTTCCATTCACTAATTACGAAAGAACTCTTTTGGTCAAAATATAAAAATTCCTTCCAATTGGAACTTCTGATTTAATTTTATGTAATCTTTCTTTCCTCTGAATTTTATGTAATCTTTCTTCCTTCTTCTTTCTTCTGAATTTCATGTAATCTTTCTTTCTTCTGAATTTTATGTAATCTTTCTTCCTTCTTTTTTCTGAATTTAATGTAATCTTTCTTCCTTCTTCTTTCTTCTGAATTTTATATAATCTTCATTCCTTCTTCTTTCATCTGAATTTTATGTAATCTTTATTCCTTCTTCTTTTTTCTGAATTTCATGTAATCTTTCTTCCTTCTTCTGAATTTTATATAATCTTTCTTCCTTCTTCTTTCTTCTGAATTTTATGCAGCCGACCAAACGGTATATAGCATACTTGCTTCTAGACCACGAGGTTGCGGGTTCGAGTCCCGTGCTAGGCATGGGTGTTTATAAAAGTATGTTTTCTTGTCAAATGACGAATGTTTTGGTGCATTATGGCTCTCGTGTTGCTGACGGCGCCAGATAATTTGAAAACAGCCAACCAACTGAATTTTATGCAATCTAATACGTAGAAATTAAAACTGATACGACACATGTTTTTTACATTTCCCGTTTAGGATAAAAAATTGTAAAACAACTTCCGACAGCTTTACTTGTAGTTTTAGATGAATTTTGATTTGGAATTTAGTATGGGTGAGATCTTTCTGTTGACATGATGCAAGTGTCTGTAATATTTGTCAGCAGACAGGAATATGGATGAAGCATTTATATTATATTCTTATTACATTTGCTTAGTGTAAAATGACTGAGCTCGAAAATAAGAAATTGTCAATACTTGTTTAAATATCCACTTTGTGACAAAAACAAAAAAATGGAAATGAAAATAACGTATTAATCCATTTAGTGTTTATTTTGAAAACGGAATGCTTCGAAAATAACGTATTAATCCATTTCAGTTGTTATACATATTAATAAAATTGTTTAATAAACTTATAAATACTTAAATGTATACACATTCTTGGTTACTATGCTGCCTCCAAATGAATAGCTGCTTTAAATTGCAAAACAAATTTTACAGAAGAATAACATTTTGAAACCTGAAATTTTTTGTCTGTCTTCGGGAAAAGATAAAATATTCACTTTGTTACTCTACTGAGTGGTCTAGAAAAAAAATGTGTGTGTGTTTGTGGTCAGCATAACTCCCGAACAAATTGATCTAGTATGTTCAAATTTGGTGTGCGGGGTGTTTTCTCCAAAAATCGCGCATACGCATAAGGTAGCTAGCTGCCTTTGGAAAAAATCATGTTTTTCAATGACTGCTCAAAAACGACTTTAACGATTTTGTTCAAAATCGCTGTGGTAATGCCTCTTGAGGTGCTCTAAACATCCCCACCTCCGAAATTCCCGTAAAAATGCTTTAATCGTGTAAAAAGTTGAGAAACGAATGCCTTTAACACAGAGCTCTCTTTCCTTGAACATACCTCATCAACGATCGTTTTTTCTCCTCTCCTCTGTTTCACTTATAAGAAAGGATAATATAAGAATTATCGAAAAGTATATCACCAAAATCACCATTTTTCGGAGTCTTTTTTTTTTTTTTAAAGGTCCATATAAGAATTATTGCAAAAAATATCACCAAACTGGCCATTTTTTCTAATTGAATGATGAAAATACAAAAACGGTAGTGACACAAATTCCACGTCAGTATTATAGTGGATTGTTGAAATATATACTATAGTGGACTTGAAATATAGTGGAATTGTATAATTATAATGGAAATTGAAAGTTATGCGATGTCTACTTCACCGCCAGTTAACCCTTTCAGTCCCAGTGATGCCAATTAGAATCACAACGTATACGATTTTTTTTTCTCCTCACCTAATACTCCCAGTGAATTCGAATCAACGTTTTTACAATCATCAAACTATTCTCTGCTCAAATATATTTTTCTTTTTCACTTATATATGGCTGCACGGGTTCTGATGATGAATGAAATGAGGCTTTTTTATAATTTCTCAATTCCGAAAAAGATGCCGAAATTAATTTAAATTTTTAAGTAATTTAAATTAAATAACTCTTTCAAATATGTTCGTATTATTTTCTTTAATATTTAAAAATTGTACATTAACCATTTTTAACGAATACGTATTTTAAAATTTTAACATTTGCAATGATTGAAAATTGATGATTCCATTTGGCATCAGTGGGAGTTGAGTGCAACTCAACACCTTTTCCCGGTTATATTATTTATTTTAGATTCGTACTGTTATTACCACGTTTTTGCCATTTTTTTCTAGCAGTATTCCCTACGTTAAGATATATTTATGACTAATTAGAAATTTTCAAATTTTATTTGATTTATTTAGAAATGCCGAATGTAAATAGCTTAGACTTGTCCGATACCTAATGCCCAATGATGCCATTTGGAATCATTTTTACATTTAATAAAAAAATTAAACAAAAAAAATTTGCTTTCAACCCTGTTATTCTGGACACCAAATGAGTATATTTTATATATTTCAGATTTTTAAAATGAAAAATAAATAATTAGGACTGAAAGGGATGAAGGTAACGATTAACTCATTCTGCTATACTAAGATTTTACAACGTCTTACTTCATTTCAATATTGTAATTACCCCAGTAGCACAAATACACTGGCCAATATCGGCCCATCATTGGACAATACCGATGTGGACTGTTGTTGACTGGCCATTGCTACTTGGCCAACCTCGTCCAGTGCTGGGGAAAATATACTGGAAGTTTTGAAATGGGATGCAGAGTATTAAAATTGAAATATAGTGTTATAAAAAAGGACTGAAGGATAAAAAATATGTTTTGTGATGTTCATTTTAAAAATATCATGTATATTAGAACGATGCTCGAGATTCAGCATGGACTGGAAAATCTTTCCAGAACCCCTGTTTCCAACTTCGGCTAATACTGTTGCTACCGTACAAGAGGTTAATACCGTAGTACACTATCTACCAATAAGTATTTGGACACTCATGCAATTGAGAATGTCTGCAGTCCTGATCTACGTCACCCTTGATCCCAATCCATGGTAGGCTCAACGCTGACTACTACTCCACTAACCTAGATAACTATGTGCTCCCTACGCTGTGGCAATTTTACGGGTTGGATCATTGTTACTTCCAAGATGACAACGCCACTTGTCATGTTGCGAAGTCCACCATGGATTGATATGATGACACCGACTGGATTGGCCTGCTCAGAGTCCAGACGTGAAACCTATGGAAACCTCTGGGACGAGTAGGATCGCCGAATTAAGGAGTGCAGCAACCGTTCGAAATCGGTGAAAGAACGCACATGTCCACTCCAAGACGAGTGGAAGAAAATACCACTGTCCATCATCCAAACACTTGTGGAAAGCATGCCCCGGAGTGTAAGTACTGTAATGGCCTTAGGTGGAGGCTCAACCACCTATTGAATTTGAATAAATTATGTTTATCTCTTTCATCACAGGTGTCCAATTACTTATTGGTAGATAGTGTATTTAACCCCTTGATAAACAATGACGTCTCGGAGACATCATTCATGTACAGACTTTGATGTCTCAGAGACGTCAAGAAATGTCTTCGGTGAACACCGGGCAGTATATTATTAGATTATCCGTTTCGGTCTTACATAGATGCTGTCGTTAGACTGTTGAAGACCCCCTCTCAACAGTAACGATATAAAAAAAATCGCATTCGGCAAACAAGTAAACAGAAAGAAGCGCATGAAAGCGGCAGTCAGTATAGCAGTGATCTCTGAAATAATCCCTGTATTTTCACTGCACAAACTTAAAACTATAAATGAGAACATCCCCATATTGCATTTTCTTGATTTATTTGAAGACAGAAGGCAATCACTATGAAAGACAGGAAATTAATTAAGTATTTGTTTTCAGTAAACTCATGCTGACCCTATGATCTGGTTAGGTTCACATCATGATCTAATCTGAAGTTACGTTTCGGCACCAGGCAATTTTATTTGTTTGTCAAAGAGAGAGGGGGGGGGGTTAAAATTCCCTACCTGTCTTTCTACCATAACACCTGTCTCCTCTTTATGTCTTCCACTGTTTAGTAGTTGCGTCATTTCAAAGTTAGGAAGTCCTTTTTGGAAGATTTTGTACATACATAACACCCATTTCGAACTTACTCACCTTCCAGGTAAAAGAGGCCAAGTTGAGGCATAATTCTTCCGAACACGGACTCTGGCAAAGTGACGACATTCGTGTTCGAAAATTCGACGCCACGCAGATCTGGCATGTTCAGGAAGAGATCGTCAGGAAGACTGCTGATCTGGTTTTCACTAAAACATAAAACATTCTATTCAACTGGTCAATGCCGCGAGTGATCTACTTCTAGAACATAGTAAAGAGAGTTATCTTGCCTGAATTTCAAAACATAGTAGTAGCAGATTTTTTTTCGGTATTTTTCTTTGTAAAGTCAGCACAGAAATAATGTTAATTTTTTTTTTTTTTTTTTTTTTTTTTTTTTAGAGTTTCGTCTTCCAAAGGCCAAAAACGGAAAACTTCGATGGCTGTTGGTCTGAAGAACTTGTTTTTGTAAATAACGGGACAATTGAAATGACATTTTGCACATAGTCCATTTAAACACAAATAAAGGCAAATCAGAAAAGTCTTTTTTTTTTTTTTTTTTTAATTTTGCAAAAGGAAAGTTTTTTAATAACGTTGGTTTGTTACTGAATAAAAGTTGCTGTAGACAGATTTTTTTTTTTTTCAAAAATGTATAACGCGTAATGCTTGGTGAAACTGCATCTAACATAACACATAATTAACTGTCGGAAATACTTATCATCCACCTGAATTCCGAAACTTACAGTTAAAAAATTTAATAAAAAAAAGTTAGATAGTAGACTAAAAAATAATTTATAAGAACATAATTTTGGTTTGCCAAAATAATTGAGAATCCTCAAAATAAATCCAAAGGTCTAAAAAATACATTTTCTACTGCTTAATTCCAAAATCTACAGGTTGAAAAATTTGGAAGTCCAAATACAATTTATTTAAAAAAATATAGTACTATCGCAAGTTCAGAAATTTGTGCCGTATCTTCTTTATATAACGTTAGTAACAATTTTAAGAAAGCAAAGGGCCTGGTTGAATGAATAGTTGAGGTATGCAGTTATCGGAATTCACTCAGCACTACCATAGGTAACGCAGCAAAAGTACTGATTAAAAAATAATGGAAAATAACTATTGCTGAAACATTTTTAAGAAAGCGAGTAATTGACTTAAAATGCTAAAAAATCGCTTGTAATTTATCTTCTTTCTTTAATCAAAGCGTTTTCAAGAGTAATGATCTAATACAATCTAGGCCTCCGAGCTTTTGATTATAGCATTTGTTAGAGCAAAATATTCACATTATAGTTTGAAGTGGTCATGTCAAAGAAACTTAGAGTAATGGGGCTACAGAGTGCGAATCAAAATGGCCGAGTGATTTATCTCTGAAGTTCACAACAAATTATAAAAATATCACTTTTCTATTTTTTGCTTTATTATAAGCTTTGAAACCTTCTCTTATTCTGGTCAGATTTTGAGCTGTTCCGATAGCTGAAATTGCAGAAAAACTATATTTTGATGGGGAATTTAGTATTGCCGCAATAGCTCCTTTGATGTTTTGAATGAAATTGTCTCAGTTCGTGATTTTTAAAATTCCCACCATACTCAAAATGTTAAAACTTGATCAAATATGAATGAAATGACTAGACATTTTTTTTTTGTCATCTTAAGAACTGTTTGACAAAAATAGGCATGGATTTTTTAATAAAATAAATTTTTTTTTATAAATTTAAATGCTGAAAAATACCCGTTTTTACGCTTTTTTTACCAATAGGTACAGTAATTATCGTTTTTCTCAAAAACTATTTTACCTATTCTAAATCCGATACCTAAAAAGTAAGAGTATATTACTAGAAACATTAAAAAAAAAAAAAAAAAAAAAAAAAAAAAAATATGGAAAATATAAAAAGGAGAAACATTTTTTAAATTTTATGAATTTTTTTTAAAAAATAATTTTTAAGATTTAGAGCATCATCATGAGAACTTTTTTTTTTTTTTAAATAAAATTTAGTTTTTACTTAGTAATACTTCTAAATATATAAAAATTATAATTTTAAAGGTTTAAATAAATAAAAAAAAAGTTTGAAGGGTACCAAGTCCCCTTAACTAAATATACGCTGTTCTTCTTCCTGTAATGACAGCTTTTCCCATTGCTTTTATACTCTAATATTCATTATTGTAAAACTTTGTCACCCTATGCTGTTTTGGAATATTAGAAGATAGTTAAATCCAATTAATGTTAATATAGTAAATAATTATTTTTGATATTTTAACAACACTATATTAACTTGAACTTCATACCCCTAAATGTGGTATGTTTCGTACCACTTGGTATCGCCAGCATGTTACTATAATCTGTGAAATTTCAATTATTATAAAAAACAAAAATTCTTACCTGAAATTAATAGCTATCAATTTCGAAACTGGTGGAAACATACTCCTCTTCAGCGTCTGAATCTGAGTATTCCTCACAAAAATCCTTGATAAATTCGCCAATCTAGCAAAAGCAGTGTCTCCCAACTGCTTCGTCTTCGTGTTATTAAAATACAACCCTGTCAGTCCCTGGGGGAAATTGTTGATGAAGTCCTGATCGATCTTTCTGATCTCGAAACTGGTGAGATTCAGTTCTTTAAGGTGAATAAGAGACGAGAACACCTCCCATCTTACACCTCCTTGAAGAACCAGGTCTGTCAACTCCAGCTCCAGGAGCTGGTTGCTGGCCGGAGGTGGCTTGTCGAACAGTGCGTACATGACATTGTTCCTCAAGAACAAGTTTCGGACTCTTTTCTCGACGATGGCGTCGGATGGAATGTACTGGAAGGTGGAATGGCTGATGATGAGATTCCAGAAGGACCAGTCTTTGGAATTCCTGAAGACCTCAAGGAGTTGCTCTGTGTTGAGGATTCCTGTGCATTCGATTAGGGCAGGGCAAACCGGGCAGGTTTTGGAACATGTGCAAGGGTTGATGACCTCTGGAGGAGGACAGGTTGTTTCTGGACTGTGGAGAACATGTCCAAGACTGAATCCGAAAGATAGAAGCAGAGTCAAATATGCCAGTGCCATTGTATGTAAGTTGGTGTTGCTTACAACCGATGAATTTTGCTTTTAGGAAGGATAAATAAGAAGGATTAAACCTCAATGTGTTTTAATTGGCGATTGAGATTATTTTTTGATGTGTTTGCGCTTTTCCTGGAACCCGGAATCAGGCGTTATCTCATGAAAAATAAATCAGCGAGTAAGCGTTAAGATTTTTAAAAGATAAGAATTCAGAATGGAATATTTCTGTCTGCTTTTCACAAAAAGTAAACATTAAGTCAGCGTCTTTGATAACTTTCAATCTAATGTTTCTATAGAACATGTGCTAGAAAAATCAAAATACTAAAAATTAACAAATCGTAAGCAGTTTTGTAAAATACAAATAGTAGCTTTTCTTTCATTTTCATTTCGTAAATTCAAGCATCATTTTTATATCAATTCCGTTTAATGTTATAGACATGGAGAGACGGTTTTAGCAACTATCATTACGTATAGTTTAAGATTGGGTGCATCGTAGATTTTATCACGAAAGAGTTACTCGAGAGATATATCAGAGCATCATTAAACCAAATTGTATGTACAGGGAGCATGCCTTCCGGGATGTCTTTCATAGATAAACTCCCCCCGATTTGCGTCTCGAATTGCAGAAAACATAGAAAATATCTACCAGACATTTCAACAACTGACAAGAGTTGTCTTGATTGTGCCATGTGTACCAACTTTTAAAATGGAAACTCTAGAAGCGATTGCGAGGTTTGATCCCGAGACCTCTTGCATGATAGGCGATCATTTTCCCTCCTGGGCATGAGTGAGGCTTCAGAGCAGCGTTCACTACTAACTTTTAGAAGCGGGCCGCATGACTTATGTTGGTGCTTTTCGCCGGCTGGATACACCAAAATATGTACCTATAATTATTATCGATTTAATAATATATAGCATTTCTGAAAACTGCGGGAGGGGGGGGGGGAATCTTTTTTTTTTTCTTAATAAAATTACAATAGATATTTGATTATCTTTTCCCAAATAATAATACACAAAAAATACTAGTTTTCATAGTCAGTAAATCAAAGTCTAAATAAGAAGCGAAAATTTTGTTTCAACGTGACAATGCGACTTGACATAACTTTTAATAAAAGTATTTGAACCAGACTTATTATTATCAATAGACCGCGCGTTCCCACTTCAATTATACAACGTGAATGAAACCAAAATGAATCACATGAGTAGGGACTTTTTGGCAGATTTGGCGGGTATCTCCTCACTCGGGCGATAAAGGATAATAAGATTATTAGATAAAGGATTAATTTTACGACGTAGTTGTCTTGTATGTTAAATTGTTGGTTGCTAGACCGCATGTTTAGAGTAACCTCGTGTAACCAAATTAAAAAACACGTGACTGATAGACGAAGGAGAACGAAGAAGATAAAAAAAAAAAAAAAAAAACACTCATTCCAATGGAAAACGCCGAAATGCGTCTGACGGAAAGTACGTGAATATAAGAAAAATGGTGAAATTTTGTTCTGCATTTGGTTGCAAAGAAAAATTCCAGAAAGGAGGCTCAATAACCTTTCACAAGTAAGTGCTATTTTTTAAATTTTCTATTTAGTTAAGGTTTTACAGTACACTCATAAATATGTTTTTGTTTATCGCCTGAGTGAGGAGAAACCCGCCAAATCTGCCAAAAAGTCCCTACTCATGTGATTCATTTTGGTTTCATTCTCGTTGTATAATTGAAGTGGGAACGCGCGGTCTATTGATAATAATAAGTCTATGATTTAAACAGTACTTGCAGATTATACTTCGTTTTAGTTGATATCAATTGGGAGACGATCGAAATCGTTCAGTTTATTTTATGATTGAGTTAATGTCTTTTGGAATATTTGTTGCACTCAATTTTAATAAATTTACTGGAACAAATGCTTGATGAAAACACCTTGCATAGTTTCTTCGGGTACGTCGTGGAGAACTGTGTTCTACATAATTAATACATATTATTTCCGATTAATTACATTTATGTAATAAAAAAAGCCAATTCCATGAAATTTTATTTTTTTATCTTCTGATGTGCCGGCGGGCCACAGAAATATCTGTAGCGGGCTAAATCCGGCCAGCGGGTCGCGTAGTGGTTGATGCTGCTTTAGAGTATAAGAAAAGGTTTCTTAAAGTTAAATACGTCCTTATTTTAAGAATCGGGTAGTATACTGTTACAAATTTTGTTTCACCTTGCAACAATTTCTTTTTTCCATTTAGCTGCAACCAACATTGTGTGCTTAGTTTCAGGATTTAATGGTGTTAACGATCCGAGCTAGTATCATTAAATCGTGAAACTAAGCACCAAATATTGGTTGCAGCAAAATGGGAACCAATTTTTGGTGCAAGGTGGAACAAAATTTTTAACATTGTAATCCAGTGAAGAGTAGGGAGGAATGGAACACCTGCAAATAACTTCTAAATATACATTTGAAAAAAAAAAATTCTGATCCTTCCACCAGGTGAGCTCATAGCTTCATATTTCTATCTAAGAATCATTTTAGTTGCATGTTTTTACTAGGTCATGTAACAAAACAGCTATTTTGCAACACTAAAAATAGGTACCTTTCTATATTTTCAATATAAGTTTTCATTATATTTCATTATTGCTAACATAATTGTTTCTAAGGTTTTGTGTAGACCTAGTAATATAAATTATACGAATTAACAGTTAGGTTCAACATATAACTAGCATGCTTTTAATTATAAGTTATTTTATTGAAACGTTGTGTGTAGGGAGGGATGGGACACCTGCAAATAACTTCTAAATATACATTTGAAAAAAAAAATTCTGATCCTTCCACCAGGTGAGCTCATAGCTTCATATTTCTATCTAAGAATCATTTTAGTTGCATGTTTTTACTAGGTCATGTAACAAAACAGCTATTTTGAAACACTAAAAATAGGTACCTTTCTATATTTTCAATATAAGTTTTCATTATATTTCATTATTGCTAACATAATTGTTTCTAAGGTTTTGTGTAGACCTAGTAATATAAATTATACGAATTAACAGTTAGGTTCAACATATAACTAGCATGCTTTTAATTATAAGTTATTTTATTGAAACGTTGTGTGTAGGGAGGGATGGGACACCTGCAAATAACTTCTAAATATACATTTGAAAAAAATTCATTCTGATCCTTCCACCAGGTGAGCTCATAGCTTCATATTTCTATCTAAGAATCATTTTAGTTGCATGTTTTTACTAGGTCATGTAACAAAACAGCTATTTTGAAACACTAAAAATAGGTACCTTTCTATATTTTCAATATAAGTTTTCATTATATTTCATTATTGCTAACATAATTGTTTCTAAGGTTTTGTGTAGACCTAGTAATATAAATTATACGAATTAACAGTTAGGTTCAACATATAACTAGCATGCTTTTAATTATAAGTTATTTTATTGAAACGTTGTGTGTAGGGAGGGATGGGACACCTGCAAATAACTTCTAAATATACATTTGAAAAAAAAAAATTCTGATCCTTCCACCAGGTGAGCTCATAGCTTCATATTTCTATCTAAGAATCATTTTAGTTGCATGTTTTTACTAGGTCATGTAACAAAACAGCTATTTTGCAACACTAAAAATAGGTACCTTTCTATATTTTCAATATAAGTTTTCATTATATTTCATTATTGCTAACATAATTGTTTCTAAGGTTTTGTGTAGACCTAGTAATATAAATTATACGAATTAACAGTTAGGTTCAACATATAACTAGCATGCTTTTAATTATAAGTTATTTTATTGAAACGTTGTGTGTAGGGAGGGATGGGACACCTGCAAATAACTTCTAAATATACATTTGAAAAAAAAAAATTCTGATCCTTCCACCAGGTGAGCTCATAGCTTCATATTTCTATCTAAGAATCATTTTAGTTGCATGTTTTTACTAGGTCATGTAACAAAACAGCTATTTTGAAACACTAAAAATAGGTACCTTTCTATATTTTCAATATAAGTTTTCATTATATTTCATTATTGCTAACATAATTGTTTCTAAGGTTTTGTGTAGACCTAGTAATATAAATTATACGAATTAACAGTTAGGTTCAACATATAACTAGCATGCTTTTAATTATAAGTTATTTTATTGAAACGTTGTGTGTAGGGAGGGATGGGACACCTGCAAATAACTTCTAAATATACATTTGAAAAAAAAAAATTCTGATCCTTCCACCAGGTGAGCTCATAGCTTCATATTTCTATCTAAGAATCATTTTAGTTGCATGTTTTTACTAGGTCATGTAACAAAACAGCTATTTTGAAACACTAAAAATAGGTACCTTTCTATATTTTCAATATAAGTTTTCATTATATTTCATTATTGCTAACATAATTGTTTCTAAGGTTTTGTGTAGACCTAGTAATATAAATTATACGAATTAACAGTTAGGTTCAACATATAACTAGCATGCTTTTAATTATAAGTTATTTTATTGAAACGTTGTGTGTAGGGAGGGATGGGACACCTGGCCTGACGGAGAAATGATGGGAGATGTCCCCCCCCCCCCTCTTATGATATTTCCAGCCAAATAACTATGTTTACGATGCAGATTTTTTAGTTTGTACAGTCAGTAATTTGGCTGGAGATATCATAGAGAATAACTTTTTAAATTGCGTAACAAATACGATAATTTATTTTTACAACTTGAAATGATGTTAGACAAAATAAAAGTTTCCTTTTTTTATAATATTTTTGAAAATCAGACATGTAATTTAACTTTCATATACATGTCAACAATTTCATACACTTTCATACAATGCCTTACTCTTTTAATTTTCTTATTAAATTAATATAAAATAATTACCATCATATTTATATTTTTAAGTGTGTTAAAATGTTTCAAGATTTTATTTAAAAAAATCTCAATGTTGTATCAACAGAAAACCGTTTATTGGAAATATTTTTGTAAAAAAAAGTACCCCATTCCGCCCGACTCTCCTCTACTGTGGTCTACTTCACTTTCAGTGCACTGTTAAAAAAATTGTCCACCATGCACCAAAATTTGGTTCCCATTTAGCTGCCACCAACATTTGGTGCTTAGTTTCACGATTTAATGGTGCTTACGGTCCGAGGTTGCACCATTAAATCGTGAAACTAAGCACCAAATGTTGGTGGCAGCTAAATGGGAACCAATTTTTAATTTTTAACAGTGTGGAAATGAAGCAATTTATAAATATAATACTTCATTCCCAGTACTTAATTAACAGTTAATGGATATACCGGATGATTATAAAGTTCAACTTTCAAAAGCTGTACAAAAAGAGACACTCGTCGGAATGACCTGAAATTTGAGCCAAATATATGGAAAAAAGAGGAAATGGTAGGGCATAAAAATAATTATTTTGAAATTTTTTTTCTTTTCTTATGTCATACTATTTTCCTCTTCATCAAGTATATTTTTTTAAACATATTTTAGAAAGCTGAACTTTATTTAAAATCACCCCGAGGGGATTAATATTCAACTTTCAAAAAACTGTAAAAAAAGTGCTACTCGTAGGAATGATCTCAAATTTGACCTGAATATATGGAAGAAAGAGGAAATGGAAGGGCATAAAAATAGTTATTTTGAACTATTTTTTTTTCTTATGTCATACTATTTTCCTCTTCAAGTATATATATATTTTTTACAAATTTTAGAAAGCAACACTTAATAAAATCACCCCGAGAGGATTAAGGTTCAACTTTCAAAAATCTGTAAAAAAAGTGCTACTCGTTGGAATGATCTCAAATTTGACCTGAATACATGGAAGAAAGAAGAAATGGTAAAAGGGAAAAATAGTGTGAAAGAATTTTTATTCTTATGCCATTTCCATCACCCATTATTTTAGTCAAATTTTAGTTAATTTTTACCAGTAATTATTTTTCACGGCTATTTCAAAGTTAATATTTTAAACTTTAATCTAACTCTAGATTCAGTTGATCCTGAATAGAAGACTGATAAAAAATACATAAAAAGTTTCGTAACTATTTTATTAAAATAAAATTACACAAGCAGTGTATTTTAATCATACAATAATTTTACCAAACTATACTTTGTTTCATTACCATTTCTAACGCGAATCTTTACGGAATACTACCTTTGTTGGCGCAGATTTCTGTTATTGAAAATAAAACTTAGGATCAGAAACTTTAGGAATTGTAGCATTTTTTGCCCGTGACTTAGGAATCGTTCGTCATCAATAATAAAGACGTCACTTGGATTATCCCAAATTGTAATTTAACCTTGTGAGTTCGGATGATTCTGATGAAAATGGATTTTAGGGCTATCCTATTATTTTGTTATAATTTGAAGATCCAACAGGAAGAATTTTGATAAATATATATTAGGTAGCAAAAGATCTTAATTTTTTTCTGACATTTACAAGTTTCAAGCACAGTTAACGAAGTGATCAATCCTCAAGTCAGTGATCTCTTTTCCTGCTAAGTGATGAGGTTCTGAACACGATCCAGTCACGAATTTATTTTTATGGTCCAAGGATACAAACCACTTCATAGAACAATCACACTTTATTGGATTTCCTTGAAAAAAAGAAAGACTGTTAGAGTTTAATTTTAATATCTAATTAAAATTTCTCTTTACCAATGGACAATTCCCGCATTTTTTAAAAACGAGTGAAATTAATTTATATTTATGAAGAATTTCTTTCGGATTTCAAATGTTTCGACAAAAGTTCTTTAAAAAAAAATTAGTTATTTAAATATTAAGAAAAGAAAATGCCCCAAAACCGTGCCTAAACCAGTCCGATCAAAACACTCAACAAAATCTATGACGTCAAGAGATCCTTCCGTTACTATAGTTATCGTGAGGTTTTTGCCAAATAGTTGGCGTTGATTTGGTAGACCATTGCCATATACCACACAGGTAGGTGCGATTTGGGAGAAACTTGCAAAATTAGTTTCGCTGCCTCATTTCAGCCAAGATGTTGACGAAGCCTTGACGTCACATTCAATTCAAGCCGAATGAATCGTTTTCTCGCCAACCTCTAACAGGGAAACTTGGATTTTAAATAAATAAAAATAAAAAGTGCATTGAGCAGAAATATTTCTGCTTATGGTCTTTTTGAAACATAAAGAATTAAATAAAAAAAATAAAGAAATAAAAAATGTGGGATTTGTCCATTGAGGAGTTAAAACCAGTAAAACATGTAAGTGCTTAATATAAATAATTTTCCTATAAGAATAATATGTTTTACGCAGAGGACAACTTACTGTGGTTCGGGACTTAAAAATCTAAAATCTTTATTTTAAGACTGTTCTTCTGAAATTTTTTAAGAATTTCTGTATTATATTTTGCAATTGAAATAAATATTTTATTAAATTTATAAACATAGTTTATTAAATTTATAAACATAGTTTATTAAATTTATAAACATATTCTTACAAAAATTAAATAACTTGAGAATTTTGACCTTATTAAAATTTGATATATTTAAAAATTAAAAAAAAAAAAAAAAAAAATCACTTCATTTTGGCATTACATTATTTCTTATATTTTATAATACTAATTGTCTTCATGGTTTTCTAACCAAATATATAGAAAAAAATTTAAAACTATTTTCTTAAAAAACTATATAAAACCCACAGTATGGTAAGTTCTAAAAACTGTAAAAAAAAAGTTAAATAAAAAAATACAAACCCAGTAGACAAACTAAAGAAATATACATGAAAAAGGAACTTCTATATTTATAACGAATATTTTTAAAGTTTTATCAATTTAAAATAAAGGGACCAAAAATAATTACCGAGAAAATAGCTTCCAAGTTTTAAAATGCTCTCTTGAAGTACAGTTGTCATGTAAAAATATCGAATGTATCAAGTTCTACTAATGACAGACACACAACTTATTTGTCATTTTACTCAAAAATATCTGTATTATATTTTACAATAAAAATATATATTTTTTCAAATTTTGATATCTCATATCCTTTTACTACTCAAAAAGAATTATTTCTTAAAATTATTTTTTAATTAAAAACATAAATAAAAAATTACAGATTATTTTTCAATAACCCCAGCAGTATGTATACAAAGTTTTATGGAAATATGTATTGATTACTATATGTTACTATATGAATATGTTTTCTAGCATTTATATTTATACATAGTGTAACTTTAATTATAGTCACCACAGGTACATGCCTCCAAAAAACTCATCTAATGTTTACCAGAAAAGTTTATGAATTATTGAGATAGCTGCAAGAGAAGGTTGATTGTACTATATTTTTCACACTGTATTTTTCATATTGTATTATTAATCTAACACACACACACACACACACACACACACACACACACACACACACACACACACACACACACACACACACACACACACACATCACACCCAAAATATATTCTGCATTTTTCTTAACCAAACGGTATAGTGGTTAGCATACTAGCTTCTAAACCACGAGGTTGCGGGTTCGAGTCCAGTGTAAGGCATGAGTGTTTGTAAACGTGTGTTGGCTTGTCAAATGACGAATGTTTCGGCGCATTATAGCCCTCGTGTTGCTGACGGTGCCAGATAATCTGAAAACAACCAAATGCATTTTTCCTAATTTTTAAGTTTTCTTGTATGTTTACTAATAATTGAGCATTGAAGGGATTCTTATATAAGTTTACAAAAATGTTCTGAGGTTTTGACTTTTTTTTTAAAAAAAAAAGAAGGGGAAAAAAAATGCTCTGAATTGATGTATACCTACCTTCCAAAATTAGAGCAATGATATTAGTGTATGCTTGTCCAAATACACTTTCTGATATTTGAGATATGTTATTGTTTCGAAGTCCGATTCGTAGCAGCTGTGGCATGTCATCGAATAAGTCATCCGGTAAAGTATCTATTTCATTATCACTGAAATGTAAAAATATTGCAAATTAACTTAGATAACACAAAATTTAATAATTAGAAAAAATAAAAATGGATGAATAATAATAATAATAATAAATAATAATAATAATAATAATAATAATATAATCCATATACTAATACTAATCCTTTATATACATTGCACATTTTTATATTTCTTAGCACAGTGCCGATTCTGTAAACAGCGCGTGTTTGGTGTTTGCATCTAATTTTAAATAACAAAAACATTCCTATCAGCAAAATGTGTGACAAACTACGTTGCAAAATTTATTTATTAAAAATAACCGTGAATTTACCAACTCATATTAAAATATCTTTTATTTCGTTCTAATTAAAACAATTTTATTATTTATTTATTACAAAGTTTTTGGCAACAGGAAAGAGTTTGTTCAATGCTCGGTTAAATACTATTTTAGAGCGATTGGATGACGGCCAGTTGCTTTATTAGTATTTCTTAAAAGTGTTATTTTACTGACAGTAACAGCTCCAAAATTTGATTAAATGCATTGTCTACGACATCGAATCTATCTGCCAAGTTTCAAACCGATTGTATGACGGCAAGGGGGTTAATAGGCCTTCGCAGACTTGCTGCCATCGACATACACAACCAACCAACCATCCACATACATTCACACAAATTCGAAGCTAATATAAAGAATTTTAAATAGTGAGGCTTCGAGCTCAACGAGTCACAAATAACTTAACATAAGATAATTGAAGATTTCCAGTGAAACGTCAATTTTTTTTATTCCTTACCAAAAACCTGCAACTAATTTCATAGTTACTTGAGCAGGTATGAAAAAATTTACATTAAAAATATGAAACATATTGTCAAAAAATTAATATTGTGTAAGAATAATTTTAATTAAACTTTTAAAGTCAAAAATAATCAAAGAATAAATAACTTCTGAAACAATATTGCATGTGGTTAGAATCATTTTGAGTAAACTAAATAACTATTTGCATTTTTTTAAGATAAACAGATTTAGTTATAATTTTCACTAAGAAGAATTCTCTTTTAGAATGGAAATCACATTATGCACTCTTTTTCCAAGAAAAAGTTTCATAAAAATTGCTAGTTATACAATTAATCTCAATAATGAGTTAATTATAAAGAGAAGAACTGTTGTATCTAGAGGTCGAAAATATCGATCAAAATAAATATCGATACTATATCGTTGCATAGAAAAAATTATCGATATATCGATTCATGATTTTTTAAAATTTTTTTTATTTGATTTTCTATTTTGCCAGAAACGAAGTTTTTTGGGGAAATTTCTACTTTTTATGCATTCATGCCAAAATTGTTTTAATAAATAAATTATAAAAATGTTCTAATAAATAAATGATAAAAATTGTTTTAATAAGTAAATTATATTATTAATCAAAATAAATATAATACATTTGGATGTCAATGCAAATATACTCACATTTCGTTTTCAAGAGGAAATTTCGAAAAGTAGTTTACCGCATTTTTTGCTGATAGAGATGTTTTTAATATTTAAAATTATATGCAAATTCCAGGCACACGTTAGCAACAGAAATGGCGCTATGTCAATGACTGCTAATAAATGATCTGATCTTTCCTTTACATTATGTTTTCTTTTTGGTTAGGGTGCCATTTTAACTGTCTCTCAACCAAGTCCAAACTTTAGTTTTGAAAAGGGAATAAAGAAAATCAAAAACACACATGGAACTACAAAACAATCATCAAAAAACTAAAAAAGTTTGAAAATATCGATATATCGGTGACTTGTATCGATATTTTTACTATCGATATTTTTAAAAATATTATGATAAAAATATCGTCTTATCGATATATTGCCGACCTCTAGTTGTATCGCGTCAAAGTTAGCCTTTTAGTACGCATCTGCATACTAATTAGCATACGTGCACTGTTAAACATTTTGCTCCACCTCGCACCAAACATTGGTTCACATTTGGCTGCAACCAACATTTGGTGCTTAGTTTCACGATATATAAGGGTGCTTACGGTCCGTGGTAGCACCCTTAAATCGTGAAACTAAGCACCAAATGTTGGTTGCAGCCAAATGTGAACCAATGTTTGGTGCGAGGTTGATCCAAATTTTTAACAGTGTAGCTATTTGGACACGTAAGAGCTAATTACGCTCAATTTAATAACGTAAGAGCTAACTACGCTCGCATTTATAGAGTTCAAAATCCCCAAAGCAAAATTGAATGTAATGTTAATTTAAACTAGGGGTGTGGAACAGCGCACAACTTTCAATTACACTACGTTACTTATGTAGATTTGTGTAATTTACCATTTTTATATTTTTATCAGTCGCTTAGAAAAAATGGCCAGTTTGGCAATATTTTTTGTGATAATTCATATATGGGCCTTTTTTTTTTAATAGAAGATAAAAAAAAAAGGGAATTTTGGCGATATGCTTATCGATAATTCTTATACTATCCTTTCTTGCAAGTGAAACTGAGAGATAGAATTAAAAAAACGATCGTTGATGAGGTATGCTCAAGGAAAGAGAACTCTGTGTTAAAGGCATTCGTTTTTCAACTTTTTACGCCATTAATGCATTTTTACGGGAATTTCGGTGGTGTGGATTTTTAGAACACCTTAAGAGGCATTACCACAGCGATTTTGAACAAAATCGTTTGAGTCGTTTTTTAGCAATTACTGAAAAACATGATTCTTTCAATGCCAGCTACTTTACGCGCATACGCGATTTTGACGAATACCTTAACTGTAGGTCCTATGGCTACCACCAACTCGTACACCAAATTTGAACATCGTAGGTCAATTTTTTCGGGAGTTATGGTGACCACATGCACACACAGGCATTTTTTCTAGATCACTAAAACTTTTCTAAATAAAAAAAAAAAAAAATCAAATTTTTTTTTGACCGAATGATATACTTTCATTACCCTATGTATACATATGGGGGGACAGTAAAAATTGCTGCTAAAGCATTTATTTCTGACAGGACAGTTTGCATCTACAGATTTGAAAATCAATAATTTAAATGCCAGAAATCAGAATCTCGATATCATCTTACTTAAGAAGCAGAGTTTCCAACTTGCTGGGACTAGCAAACATCGTCCTGTTCACCTCCTTGATCTTATTCTTTACTATTCTCACGTCCATAAGATCGGGCATGCCGGCAAATACCCCGTCGACTAACCCGGACGTGTTGGTTCTCTTCAGGACGATGGATGTCAAACTGTTGCTGACATTGTCTCTGAATTTGTCATTTAGTTCAGGGACATTAACGTCCCGGATGAAGATCTTCTTTAACTTCCTGAGGTTCTTAAACAGAACCCAGTCCACGCTCTTCCTGAATTTGAAAAAACAAGCATTATTAACTTCTAAAATCTGTAGTAAAAATCTATTTAGTTTGCCTGGTATGTCCTAATTGTTTAAAATATTCAAATTGTTTGAAATATTCTAAATGTTTGAAATATTCTAATTGTTTGATATATTCTAATTGTTTGAAATATTCTAATTGTTTGATATATTCTATATCATTAAAATATTCTTATTGTATGGTACAAAATAGTTTTGTAAGTATTCCATTTATTAGAAATATTCTAATTGTTTGAAATATTCCAATTGTTTGTAATCCATTTTTTATAAATATGCAATTTGTTTGGAATGCTTCAAAGGTGTGAAACAATCAAAGTATTGCAAACATTGTAATCGTTTTAAATATTCTAATTACTTGAAATATTTGAGGGTTTTGAATATTCTATTTAATTGAAATATTCCAATTGTTTGTAATCCATGTTCGAGTATTATAAATATGCAATTTGTTTGGAATGCTGCAAAGGTGTGAAATAATCAAAATATTTCAAACATTCAAATCGTTTGAAATAGTCTAATTACTTGAAATATTTGAGAGTTTTGAATATTCTAATTGATTGAAATATTCCAATTGTTTGTAATCCATTTTCGAGTACTTTAAATATGCAATTTGTTTGGAATGCTGCAAAGGTGTGAAATAATCAAAATATTTCAAACATTTTAATCGTTTTAAATATTCTAATTACTTGAAATATTTTAGGGTTTAGAATATTCTATTTGATTTAAATATTCCAATTGTTTGTAATCCATTTTCGAGTACTATAACTATGCAATTTGTTTGGATGCTGCAAAGGTGTGAAATAATCAAAATATTTCAAATATTCTAATCGTTTGAAATATTCTAATTACTTGAAATATTTGAGAGTTTTGAATATTCTAATTGATTGAAATATTCCAATTGTTTGTAATCCATGTTCGAGTACTTTAAATATGCAATTTGTTTGGATGCTGCAAAGGTGTGAAATAATCAAAATATTTCAAACATTCTAATCGTTTTAAATATTCTAATTACTTGAAATATTTGAGGGTTTTGAATATTCTATTTGATTGAAATATTCCAATTGTTTGTAATCTATGTTCAAGTACTATAAATATGCAATTTGTTTGGAATGCTGCAGAGGTGTGAAATGATTAAAATATTTCAAACATTCTAATCGTTTTAAATATTCTAATTACTTGAAATATTTGAGGGTTTAGAATATTCTATTTGATTGAAATATTCCAATTGTTTCTTGTATTGCAGTTGATATAAATCTGCCATATGTTTAAAATATTCTATTTATTTTAAATACTCTAATACTCTCTACTATTTTAATTATTGTTTAAAAGATCCTCTACATTTTCAAAATTTTTTAAGTGGTTGTAAAAAATAGAAAACTTCTCCTTATATTCGTTAAGTAGTATACTTCAGTCGTTGTAATGTCGAACAAAAAGGAAGGAATGGTATTTTAAATTATTTACAAATGAATGCATCTCTCTGTGTTTGGTGAATGATATATTTCTGATTTCTGTGCAGAAAAAAATTCTAGTTTAAATTATTAAGAAGAGTAAATTGTGATACTTCTTTCAAACTATTTCAAGTGTTTACTACACTTTATCCATTACGAATGATTTAATAAAGATTATGTTGTAGATGAATGTTCGAGTAAAACGCTTTCAGAAAACACAATATTTTTAAACTTTACTTAATATTTCTTTAAAAATTTAAGAACTCAAAAATTTAACAGAAGTCAATATTAAGATTTATATATTAAACAAATTACTTTTCTTGATGAAATAGAACTTTTGGAATTACAGTTATAAGTTATACTGGAAATAAAATTAAAAATTAATTTCTACAATGAGAGAGTTATTTTAGTTATTATAATAATTTAGTTATTGTAAAATAATATTAAAAAAAACAAGAAAAAAAACACAAAAAAAAGGGAAAAAAACAAAAAAAAAACCACTGTTATAGTAAAAAAAAAAAAAAAAGCAAAAATAATCTTAGTGAATTTAGATACTTCAAGTCAACTTCTTCCAAAGTCAAGGTCTCAAGATCGTTGTTTTCACTAGGCTTGCGGTAGAATAGCGAAAGTATGGACGATTTGGCGATCCTGAGGGAGCTGAACTGTTTTGTTTCCAAAGACCTGTTCAAAGAGAACTGATATTAAATAGCCTCTTAACAACTACGCAAAGTCTCTTATCTTTGGAAAGTAAATAAATAAATAAGTAAATAAATAAATTATTTATGTTTTTAGCTTATGAAATGTTATATAAGAATGTTATTTACTTAATAATATTATTATTAATCTTATTTGCTTAAGAATATTTTTAAATACAGAAGTGACTTGAGCCAATTTATGCAGAATATCTATAGTAAAATGAAAAATACTCGTGTTAACAAGTTCTGTGAGAATTTGACGCTATATGTACCTTAGTGAATCATGATGAATGTAACACAAGTATATAATAGAAAATTTATATATATATACATGTACCAGTTTAACCATTTTGTAAATCAGCCACCAATTTTGCGTAATGGCTAGCCAAAAGAATATAACGTTTCAAGTTGATCAATTTACAGTAATGCACCTTAATTATCCGTGTTTAATTCTTTGAAAAAAATAGCATGTTGGCAGATATCATAATTAACATTATTGGTTATTTATTAATTATTCATTAATTTAGTAATATATATATAGATAACCAAGTCAGTAACTCCACTCAGTCAGTAACTCAGTAATTTCAGTTAACGGACTCAACTAATTGACTCAACTCACGGTCAGCCTTATATAGGAGTCAAACCTTCTTGAAACTTCTAGAGGTAGATATTTGGAGAACTTTCCAGATCGTAGTCGAAAAGTCCTATACATGTACATGGGGACCGAAAATGTCACCAAATGGTCGCCAAGTTTGGCGAGATTTAACGATTTCTCTCCAAATTTTGGGGCAACAATTAGACGCCAAAACCGTCGCCAACTTGGCTATATCTCGCCAATTTGGCGAGATTGCCATTACTATAATGTTAAATGCCCTGCTCCTTGTAAAACTCGCTTCCCAACGTTAACTCTGTAAAACTCGTTATCAAGCATTAAAAGACGCACATTGCAGGGAAGCCAAGTAAAGAACTCTTGCACTGCTTTATGCGAAGTGTACATAAATTTATCTTTTTTACATAATTAATGCTACGAAATATTTACAAATATACAGAAATTCGTAACAATATATATAATATAACACTTTGGACTTTGTATAAATATTTCCCAAATACGTAATACTTTACTGTACTGAAAACTACGCACCTTCCAGGTAATGATCCAATTTTCGAGTTGATGACGTCCAAGTGGTCAAAGTGTTCCCTGCTTGTTCGGTGAAGTACACGATCGAGGTCGGACTGTTGTTTGAGGCCATCGCATCCTAAAATTATATCCACACCTGTAAAAGTGCACTTGCAGGGTTGCAAGTGGTCTGCTGATGGACAAGGAGTATCTGATGCAGTGATGGACGCGAGGATGGATACGATAAGAGCGACACAAAGTTGAAAAACCATTGTGTCTTGTAGTGAAAGGACGCTTTTGTTGAAATGTATTTACCTGTCAACGAACGCTTCTTATGAAATGAAATTTTATGTAGAAATCCACTTTTTCTGAAATGGTTTTAATAAGTCTTATACAGGCACAACCTATGATTAAGCTTTTAAAAGTGGAAAGGAACACTTATGCTCAGTTGAACCAACACTTGTGGTTTGTCTTATGTTGTGAAAGCACGTTTATTTAGATGTCTTGGGTAAAGTGATTTCTAGCAAACAAGCTTTGGTTTTTAAAGTTTAGAAAAATAAAGAAGACGGATCTGTATTTGGATAATCACGTGCGCTGTTGTTTTAGATTACGTCTGGCGTAACAGATCCTTCGCAGAATTCCGGATGAGCGGCATTAGAATATTATGATAAGAAAAATGAGTGGCGTAAGTGTTTTTTGATCTGAAAGAAAATCAGAGTTCGGTATAAATTTATCATTCTTAAATTATTTATAAAAAAAAAATCTTTTGTGATGATAAGATAAAAGTCAAAATATTGGGTTGTAACGATTAATTTAATTAGAAATATGTCATCTCTCCTTTACGGATTGTATTATTGACTTTAAACTAGAGAGGTTTTTGGTTTGAAATAGTAACATTAATATATATTACTACGTTGCGTTGTACTTGTAGTCATCTTTAGTGTTAAGATGTCTTATTCAAAGGCAATAATTGTACGCTAAGGGGATTTAGCCGTCAATCGAAAGGCTGAAAGTGAGTTTATATACTATTGAATGTAAAACTTTGTCTTTTCTATATTTTACCAAATAGAAGTGGCTTTAAGTATGAGATGACTGTTTTTAAATTTAGTGCAGTCTGCAGTGCCTCATATTTAATAAAAAATGGTGAGGTGTATTTTCCCTTATTAATAAAAGTATCCTTATAAAAATATGATTTATTGGCTCAAGATTTAAGTAGATATGTACAAGTGGTTTTCTAACGCTAAGCATAGGCACATAGGTATATCATGTACATGAACTGAAATCCGTTGTGGACAGATTGAGAATTGAGACTCCCTTCTTATCTTCAGGTTGAGCGCATTTGCCATCTATGATTTTCTTATCTTTTTCAACCAGAATCTTGAGGGAGCAGTCACAGTTGAGAGGATTTCCTGAAAATGAAATAGATCTGTAAGAACTGAATACATTGAATTCCGATTGACGTACGATATTTACAGGATGAAGTCGTGTAGTTTGTGAATCGATGCCACTATTGTAATACACTTTTCATACATCTCGAAACACGAGCATGCAGCCTGATAGACACGTCGAAAAGCGCCACCCGACGTCCAAAAATTACTAAACTGAGGCAGATTTGGACTCTGAAAGCAGTAGAAAATACAATCACTACACTGTACACTTGATTGTGGAGCCTCGTGTTATTGTGTTATGGAGCAAAACGTGTGTATGAAGTTTTGCTACAATTTAAAGGAACGGTAACAGAGATTCATGCAATGTTGATGCGCAAGTGTATGAGACAGATAGTTACCAGTAGGCAACAACAACAACAACAACAACAACAAAAAAAAAAAAAATTAGAATGATGGCTATACCTTGTATTCTAATTGATGAAATAACAAAAGTCAAGTAACGTTATAAATTGTGAAAGATCTTTATTAATTGTGTATAGATTTTTTTTATCATGAGGGGTCATCTACATAATAATACTAAACCAAACTTTAAAAAGTTCAATAGCTAATGAATTCCAAATCTAATGAAAACATAAAAAATAGGGGTTCGTATTGACATTTTTAAAGATAGGGGGCTGTTTTCGAAGTAAATTTAACTCTAAGTAAAAAAATTGCACCAGAAAATCATAAACAAAACATTTTAGTGCAAACCGCAAGATTCTACGATAATAACAACCGAAGATATAGACATCATTCGTATTTTTTTTTTTTTTAGTACTGTACATATTTGTAGACGTTCCGCACATCCAAAAGCGTGTAACAACTATGTTTGGATCGATTTCAAAAGAAGTCTGCCCTGACAATTTTCAGCTACTTTACGGATGCGAATTGTAGTCAATCTAGATTATTTTGAAGAAAAATAAATGTATTGTGTTTACTTTTTTTTTATCAAACCATTCAACGAACTGTATAGACGCACCTTCCCTAATAGCACACATCCTCCCAGGGAGGTCCCTGGGAAGTCATTCGTAGTCCCGGGGATGACTGGGGACTTCCTAGGGACCTCCCTGGGAGGATGTGTGCTATTAGGGTTGTATTAATTATTGAAACGACGCTTTTAAAATTGGAGGAGACCTTTAAAGGAAAAATTTAGCATGAATGTATTAGTTACAAATGATATCAAGAATAAGTGAAATTGTTGGTAAGGATCGCAATGGAAACCTGTTTTTTAAAATAATATAATATTCGTGTTTTATGCATGGTAAAAACTTCTAACAATTTCAGTAAAAGTGTCCGTATAGAAGGATTTTTGTACATCGATACTTCTTTGATCAAAGACCAAAAAAAAAAGGTTATAACTTTTTGAACAAAAAAGGCATATAAAATCTTAACAACTCATAAGTGTAATTTTAAACCAAGCAAAGTAGTAGCGATGTCTTCCTAGTGCAAATCCTGTAAATTATTTTCATAGCCCCCCCCCCCCCCCCCAGGCAGGAAATAATAATAGTAATAAAAAAAAAAAATTGTATTCAGTATATCTGTAAGAATTTTAATTTTGTTCAAGAAATGAACGGTAAACATTAACAAACAGCTACATCTAGTTAAAATTATTGTTATCTCAATTATTATGAATACGCCTTTACAGATTTAATGGCTAAATTATCAAACTCTAATTGTCGAAATTTGCTTCAAGATTATCTTAATTAACATTTGACGCAAGTTATTATCTTCCCTACTGAAACAATATTACCAAAAGGAAGTTTTATCTACTAAAAATATTCAAATCAAATGGTCAATATAAATAAAATAATTTTATAAAACAAGATAAAATACATAACATGGTTTGATTTTACCATAGTGTGGTATAAGGGGCATTCTTTTAAATCCAAATGGTAAAAAAGTTCAAAATTTTTTTTCATTATGATAAAATTAATTTCATATGCATTTACATACCTATCAGATTCAAATACTCTAATTTTTCATAAACAAATTCCAGTATAGCATTTGAAATTTGCGTGATTTTATTTTCACTGAGAATTACTGCTTTAAGATCTGGCATGTCTGAGAATATATCATCAGGTAATGACTCGATCTGATTTGCTCTGGAAAAAAAAATGGCAAGAATTAAAAAAGGGCTATTTTCCCCAACCAAGTATCGCAGTTTAATATCGTGTGTAAGTGACTGCTTACACGACCAGCATTTAAATAAATCTTTTAAAAACAATAATAATAGTCCGAGAGGCGACTGCAATTTTTGGACCTCATCGAACATCATTCTGAATTTTTTATAGAAATTGGAGAAAAGTGAGTAGATTACGAATCCACTGGTCTGCCGTGGCAAAAATGGCCGCAATTGATCAAAAATCGACTTGGAATGAGTTGAACTAAAATACGATTGCAAAATATGTCATAACTTGCCAAAAAGAGAACAAACTTTTTTGTCTGGCAACCCACTGCATTTTGATTTTCAATTAGAAAATGCGCAAACGATTTCTGATCTCTGGCTAGGAAAACTTGTATCTTTTAAAAGTAAGCCAAATTGGCGACATCAGTTACGTCATCAGTGACGTAATGTTTATTGCCAACTTGGCTCCCTTTTAATAGATGCAAGTAGACCGTCGCTAGATATCTGAATCGTCTGCAACCTTCTTAATTGAAAATTAAAGAGTGAGGGTTACCAAATAAAAAAAATGCTCATTTTTTGGCAAGTTATGGCGCATTTGGCAATTGGATTGAGTTCAACTCATTCCAAGTCGATTTTTGATCAGTTTGGGCCATTTTTGCCACGGCAGACCAGTGGACTCGTAATCTACTCACTTTTCTCCAATTTCTATAAAAAATTCAGAATGATGTTTGATGGGGTCCAAAAATTTCAGTCGCCTCTCAGTTTATAATTTATTACAAGAAAGAGAATCTGACGGAAAAAAGCCACCCTTGAACGTCAATCTGAAATTTGTATCAAACGTAAAAAAATACAAGTAGATAGCTTGAAACAGATAGTCAAACTGATAGATAAAACGAGTAGACAAGAGGAATACCTTGGACAGCCAAAATAAATTCAGTGACGTCAAGAGTAGATTCAGAATCCATTAGTTCATTTGCAGATGGCGCAGTAACCCATATGCAGATTTCTTCTGCAAGCTCATAGGGTACACCACGAGGTTTTAGATGAATCAATGTTTTTTTTTTTTTTTTTTTTTTTTTTTTTTTAGATTTAATATATTTTGAATTTGAGAAAGAATTTTACTACTTTATATTTATTAGAGCATTTTTAGTTGAAATATTAAAGTAGATGGAATTTTATACCTTACATATTACAATAAAATAGATTCTTTAATAGTTTTAATTGAGTTTTAAAGGTTTTCAATTTATTCAAAACTTCAGAGGGTAAAAGAGAGAGAGATCGAGAGGCAGCCGGAACCGTAGCAAACAATTTAGTCCTAAAATGATGAGTTCAATTGTATTATTAAGGGGCACATGATTGGCCAAAATTATTTTTTCTTCTCTTTCTAACACATGTTCTAAGATTATTTAGGTATTTGTAGTACCTACAAAGGTGTTCATTAAATAGCTGACCCCTTACTAAATTTTTTAACTTGAATAATTAAAATACGACTAGAGACAGGAATGTATCGTTTGCCGTATGTGTACTGGAAATAAGTAAGTTTTAAAAAATACGAATGTTTGCCAATTAATCTCAAAACCATGTTTTTATTATTTAAGTTCAACATGGGTCAGTCATTTATTGGACACCATGTAAGCAGGGGTGTAGAGGGGCCGGTACGCGCCTTTATGAGGTACCGGTATTTGTTTGAGAGCTGGTAAGGTGTACGCTAACTTTTTTGAACTATTTAATAATAATTCAAAAATCTTTATTGTGATCACTGAGCTATAGAACTAAGACTGGAGTGCGGACTCCGCGAGCCGACCGCATTACACCCCATTCAGAAGTGTGAGTGCGCAAATAGGCAAAAGGGGGGGACATTTTTCTTCGCGTCTTATCTTAATCACCGTGACGGGGAACCAGAGTTGAAGTATTTTTCAATATTTATGACATTTCAAGCTCAAACGTTTATATTTAGTTCGTTTAATTTAAATGAATAATTTTTAAAAAGAATCGTGTAGCATTGTAAATTAAGAGTTAAGTCACTGATATGTCTTCCTAAGTACCAGTTTAAATAATGTTATTAAGTATATTATATATAAAAGCGTCTTGAAATAATGAGGCAATAATGAGAAAAACTTTATTGTATTACTACTGTAGTATGTATGCTGTAAGACATTAAACGTTATCCCACTAGTTGTACAAAATATTTTAAACTCTAAAACGGATAGCAATTACAATTCAATCTTAGCGTTTTTATAATTCTTTTAGGTAGAGAAGTTTTAAAATAGCTAGTTTGGAAGAAATACTTTTGAAATTGTGTATATTTAATTCTCACAATAATTAAATAAAACTAAAAGTTCAGAGCTTCACACAAGCATTTCTTCGAAATCCTGATTATTCATACAATGCGTCATATCTGAAATATCTACATTTCATGTGGTCTAATTGAAAAGCAACTATATCAGAGAGAATAGGTCAACTGCTGTTTTTAGTTAGACTATTTTTATGAATAACCTTTAAAGTTAATTTTTTTTATCATAATGTTTTAAACGCAATCTAAGATACCGATCTATTATATGCTTCGTCATCTGTGACTTGTAAAGGTCTTCACAACACACTTCATTTTCAATTCCATGATAAAATTTATTTTTTTCAGTTAATAGAAATTAATTTATTATAATTCTTAATTTAAAATTGATATTTATAGTAGTTTGGCAGTTTTCCTTCAACATCATGAGCTTGGCTAGTAGAATCATAGTTTTATACACTCAGTACATTCCTGTGTGGTTGCTCAATTATATATACAAGTGAAATTCAAAATAGTTGAACATAAAAGCTAATCATATGTAAAGTTTAAGCGCATGATATTTCGGCGATTGATTTTCGGTTCCAATATTACAGCATATGTTTTTGCGAAACAGATTTTTGGTAAAAACATTCATATCTAAAAAACAGAATACGGTTTCCTAATTATAATTATCTTAGGATTCGATTTACCGAAAAAAAGTAGTAAACGAATGCATAAAAGAAGCATTCATGTATTTAACCAGTCATTAAAAGTATCTGAACAATAAATCGGTTTGAAACAATGAATGATTATTTCCTCAATTCACTATATATAAAAAAAAAAAACTATTCCCTACAAGTTAGTTTTAATATCCAAAATGTATATACATAAAAAAAAAAAACTAAAGCTCGTACTAATGTGCTTAAACTTAAAAATATGAAATTGAAGTTCCGATCCACCCTCTATCAATTTTCCCCATCTGTTTCTGCAATTAAATGCTTAACGAGAAATTATCATTCTAAAATAATTTTTAAAAATTAATAATAAATTTAATTGCATAGCTTGAAAAGCTGAAAACCGCAGAATGTTTTACTATAATGTGCTGGGCAACAGGGAGAAAAGACATGTTTTGCCTATTTGGCTGTCTGAAATGCGCTTTTGTATGCTTCCGCGGAAGCTCGTTTGGTCGCTTGTCAAGTGATAGGGAATCGTTACTCCAGTTCAGTATTGTAGCTCAGTGATTGTGATATAAGTCAATGAGAAAATAAATACGTAATTTAAGAGGATTTAGCTTCTTTTTGTATGGTAAATTATGTAAAATAGTGTGAATTTGCTTTTTATAATTAAAAAATCCCAGCTATTGTTAGGATTACGGCTACAATCTCGGGAAGTTTGCGTACTAGAGGTCAGCGATATATCGATACGATGATATTTTTATCGATATTTTAAAAATATCGATAAAAGTCACCAATATATCGATAGTTTCGAACACTTTTAGTTTTTTAACGATAGTTTTGTAGTTCCATGTGTTTTTTTTTATTTTCTTTATTTTCTTTATTCCTTTTTTCAAAAACATCAAAACTAAAATTTGGACTTAGCTGAGAGGCAGTTAAAATGGCATCAATGTTCAATATTTTGCCATACACTTCATAATCATGGGTGCCAACAGGTGGGTAAGAGGGGGTGCACCTCCCTAGCTTTTGAAAATTAAAATTGTAAAAACGCGTTAATTATATATATATACAAAACTTGCAGAAATTTATTTTAACTCCAGAACTTCTCGTTCTAGTAGACTCAATACAGCTCTTTACACAACAATAGAGCACAAAACAGCAGTTAAAAACTTGACAACACAATTGCTAAAAATCGCCGCAAAAGACAATGCAATACAGTTCACTTTCGGAACTCTCTGAATGCTCGCTGAGAGACAGCTAACTCAGTAACTCCAGTCAACTAACGGACTCATCTAACACCACCAACTCCACTCACAGCCGGCCTTATATAGGGAAGTCAAACCTTCGTGAATCTTCTAGAGATAGAAATTCGGAAAACTTTCCAGATCGTAGTCGAAAAGTCCTATACATGTATATGGGGACCGAAAATGTCTCCAAATGGTCGCCAAGTTTGGCGACAAAAATTAGTCGCCAAAACCGTTACTCGCCAATTTGACAAGATTGCCATTATCATAATGTTAAATGACCTTCTCTTTGTAAAACTCGCTTCCCAGCATTATCTCTGTAAAACATGATTTCAAGACTTAAGACACACATTGCAGGAAAGCGAACTCTTGCACTGCCTTATGCCAAATGTACATAAATTTTCCTACTTACATAACCGATACTACGGAATATTTACAAATATACAGAAATTTGTAACAATATATATATATATATATATATATATATATATATATATATATATATATATATATATATATATATATATGTACACACACACGCACACACACACGTATATATTCATCCCTCTGGTAATTTTTCAATTATTTACATTGAAAAATATTATGCTAAATATTCAGCGTTGCCATTAAAAGCTATTGAAAATTATCTAAATTTTTCTTAAAATTACTGCACCAATTAAGCGATAGTATAACTTTTTCTTTTGTAATAGTTGGAAAAGTAGTCACCTTGCAAAAAGAATGATGAGCAGAAATGTGCCCCGAAAAACTTCGTTTCTGGCAAAATTGAAAATCAAATAAAAAAATCATGTATCGATAAATCGATATTTTATCGATATTTTTTTTATGCAACGATATAGTATCGATATTTATTTTGATCGATATTTCCGACATCTATTGCGTACCGCTAAATTTTTTTTTTATCACTACAACCTTGCCTGTGAATAGTAAAAGTTTATTTACCTGTACGCACTACATGGACTCATTGAGGTACTTGTGGACTGTAGGCAAAATTTTACTTCAAAATTAAATGCTTTCTTCGAAAATGTGTAGAATAACAACTTTTCTTAAATATGCACTTCCGTTTACAGTGTTGGAAAATACCACGCTTTATGCCAAGAAACGGTACAAAATTACAAGTTGTAATTTAGTAATTAAAACTACCAAAAAATCCTCACGCACTTTTATACTCGTAATTTTCAGTTTTAAATTATAGCCTACATAAGAAAGAAATTTTCATTTAATAACGGACAAGTGGATCATGTGCAAATATCCCGTCTGTCTATGCCGAAATTATGCAATGTTTACAGTAAATAATAGCAGTTTTCCTTCTTAAGTACGTAAATCAGTTTAAATAGAGCTAAAGTACCCCGTCAGGTACAAAATATAAATTATTTTACATCTTTCTATATTAATGACAAACAATAAATAATTCAAACTACAAAAATATATTCCTGTTCTTTTCTATAGTTAAAACTTAGGTAGCACAGCACTGGCCTATGCCAGAAACAAACGTTCTGTAAAAATAGGGTAGTCCATGACGAACCTCGAGCATCGTTTCAAAATTCACGTTAAAAAATTTCAAAACTCTCCTAAAAGATATTTTTTACACCTCCTCATAGGAATCTTATAACACAATATTTACATTTTAAAACTCTGCATCGACATTTAAAACTTTCCAGTATATTTTATTCGGCTCTGAGCGAGATTGTGGCCAAGATTCGTAGCAACGGCCAGTCTACCACGATCCACATAGAAATTAGCCAATGTCGAGCCGGTATTGGCTACAATATTTGTGCTGCTTGGGAATTTTTGGTATTAAATCTTAGTTTATAATTCGAATGATTGTAGCAGAAATACTACAGACATTTTCAGTTATTATTTAAGTTGGTTGGTTGTTTTCAGATTATCTGGCGCCGTTAGCAACACGAGGGCTATAATGCGCCGAAACATTCGTCATTAGACAAGCCAACATACATTTACAAACACCCATGCCTAACAAGTTACTCGAACCCGCAACCTCGCGGTCTAGAAGCTAGCACTCTAACCACTATACCGTTTGGTCGGTTTATTATTTAAGAGTGGGCTGCCAAATTAAATGTTGTTTAAGCAGATGTGAAATCATGCTTTGGTAGACTTCTCTTATCTATGACAAATTCTGTACTTACGTAAAATCTAAAAGCACCAATTTAGCCGGTTTCGGGAACACGCTCCTCTCCAAAGACGCTACATCGCAATGTCTAATTTTTATTTCAACCAACTCTCTCAGGTTCCCAAACACTCCCTCCCCGAGCCGCTTCGTCCCTGTATTGGACAGAAAAAACTGCTTCATTCCATCTCCGAAATGATCCGTGATCTCACTACCGAGTTCTGGAACGTCCCCAAACTGCAAGTTGAAGTACTGCAACCCGCCAAGGGAACCGAACACATTCCAAGCGATGCCGCCCTCGAACTGAACGTTGTTGATGTGGACGATTTCGACCACGTTCGAGTCCTCGGGCTCCTTGTCGAACAGCGAGGTCATGTTCGAATTCGCCACCAGGACGTTCTTGATCTTCTTGCTCACCAGGGCAGACGATGGGATGTTCTGGAGGTTTGACTGAAACACGAAGAGAGTGTGGAAGACCAAGTCTTGAGATCTGTCTAGGACATGATCTATGGTAGATGTATCTTTGAGGCCTGCACAGAGAAGAATGTTGGTGCCTGGTCTGTGTATGCAACTGCAGGGTTCCAGAACGGAATGGTCGGATGGGCAGCCTGAGTAGTTACAAGTGACAAGACGGTGAAGAAGGAAATAGATTAGGATGGAAAGTTGGGAATGTAAGAGATTCGGAAACAATAACGCCATATCTTCTGGTGAATGTGCCGAATGTAGTCTCTTGATAATTGGCACACGAACGTAAGAAAACCAATTCCACTTTCATTTTTCGTGAGGAGGCATGTGATCTGGTGCGAAACAACAAAGAAACCCAGACTTTGGAATTTCGAAACATAACTCTCCCAGACAGCGATGAGTATATCTCAATTTTTTTTTATTATTTTTCTTAAAATGTGGATTTTGCGCGATTCGGCAATAAAAAAAGGGAAAGATAAATATTTTTGTATATTTTGGTGTTTATGTAAGAAGTGCAAAATCAACAACATCCAAATGTGCTCTTTTTTAAAGAGTTTATTCGAGTCACTTTAGGAATGAGTAAAGTCTAGTTTGGAAAAAAAAAAAAAAATCCGTTTCAGGACCGAATTATTTATTCAAAAATGAGCTTAACGAACAGCAGAAAATTACACGAGTGCAAGCAATTATCATAATAATCAAACTAATCAAAACAACTTTAGTTTTCTGCAGTAGTTATTTCTGTGAGTATGTAATTTATTGAAAGTAGAGGAATAACGTTCACATGCTTAAATAAATTATCCGGGATGTTTCTGTACTAGCTTCGCTCAAGGAGGATCTTCAAGTTTTTACGTATGGCAATATTGGGGCCTATGCAATATTTTACAAACGCTTGATAGGCGGAATCACATCAAAATGTATACAAAATGTGCGTTAATGAAGATAATACAGAGGCCGGCAGACCGCGGCTTTTCTTATGGATATTTGCGGCTCTTCAAATTTAAACCCTTAAGGTGTATGTATACCCAAGAATTTTTTTTTTAATTCTGAGTCTAAAAATCCAATTCTTTTTTACATTAGTTAGAAAGTATATAATTAAAATAATTTCTTAAAAAAAAATCAAATTTCGGCTATTGTTAATTTGTTAATTAAGCTTTAATTAGATAATTAGTACCTTGTTCAAACAATGATATATAAAATTCTTATTTACTTAAAAAGGCAATTCTACTTGGAAACCATTCGAAGTATTATTCTTAATGTTTTGAAACTCAATTAAGTTTCTTATATATAAGAGTTTTGTTTTACAATTTATTTTGTGTGAAAACATGAAAAAAATCCATATTTTAAAGAATTCTAATTTTTAAAAATACCTAAAAAATCAATTTATCAACCAATATCATATAATTGAGTTTCAAAACATCTAGCATATTATGTAGATTACTATGATATAAAAGAAATTATAATTGAACATTTTGTTGTTGAATTATCGTTGTTTGAATAAAGAGTGACATAATCAAAATACAGTTCGTCAGAAAACAGGTTTAAAGTTTTAAAAACGTGGTATCTAACAGGGAAGTACCTACCTATAATTGATTATAACTTAAAAACTATTAAGGATATTTTCAAACGTTTAGTATTGTTTGAAAGCTTAAGTATCAGAGAATATTATGATATCGTAATAAAAAATTGAATTTTCTGATCGATTTTCGTGAATTGTTGGAAAAAATACATAAAAATAAAAGAAAGAAAACATGTAAGAATTTTATATATTGATGTATTTTTACATCACTAAAAAAGCTGAATTTTCCTGCATAAATATATCAATATATGCAAATATATAAATATTATTCGTTACTCTTAACTTGTTTCTTCCGAAAACAATTTTTCCTGTATGTTTTTATTCAGGGTTGCCACACAAAATGCAGAACAAAATTCCCTAACTTCTCCAGGTTTTCCCGAAATTTTTTTTTGAATTTCCAGGTTTCATTTCAAGTTGAAGAAACAATTTTTTTTTTTTTTGTGCTTACAATTGCAGTTAAAATTGAAATTTTAAAGATAGCTCATACAGAAAATTTTTTACGATATGTCATTGTGCATTTTTATCAATTAATAAAAATGCTGTTAAAAATAAGTTTAAATCCACTTTTTTGAGGAATTGTAAAATGTTGCGATTTGTGTTACCAAACACTGATGTACTTCCACACGAAGATAAATGGATTAGAAAGTAGAAGTAACAAACTTTGCATCTCCCATTATATTGTTGCGTGGACGGGTTCGAAAGATTAGAAGCCAAAGCAGATCAGAATTTGCAGAAATTTATTCCAATATAACTCTTCACAGATTCTTTTACAACTCCAGAACTACTCGTTCTAGTAGACACAATACAGCTCTTTTCACAACAATAGAGCACAAAACAGCAGTTAAAAACTTGACAACACAACTGCTCAAATCGCTGCAAAAGACAATGCAATACAATTCGCTTTCGAAACTCTCTGAACGCTCACTGAGACTCAGTAATGCCAGTCAACTAATGGACTCAGCTAACAACTAACTCCATCACCCGCTCTCCTGAGCTTTTATAGGGGAGAAGAACATACGTGAAACTTCTAGAGCTATATATTTGGAGAACTTTCCAGATCGTAGTCGAAAAGTCCTATACATGTACATGGGGACCAAAAATGTCGCCAAATATTCGCCAAGTTTGGCGACATTTGGAGATTTCTAGCCAAATTTGGCGACACAAATTAGTCGCCAACTTGGCGAGATTGCCATTACCATAATGTTAAATGCCCTGCTCCTTGTAACACTCGCTTCCCAGCGTTACCTCTGTAAAACCCGTTATCAAGCATCAAGAGACTCATTGCAGGGAAATAAACTAAAGACGAACTATTGCACTACCTTACGCAAAATGTACATAAATTTTCCTATTTACAAAATTAACACTACGAAATATTTACAAATATACAAAAATTCGTAACAATATTTCCCAGAGGTGAAAACAGTGAAAATATAAAAAAAGAGGAAAATATATACTCAGTGTTATTTTGAACTGCAAAAATAGCTCAATAAGAATGCATTTGCGTACTAATGTGTATACAGACAGTGACGCAGCTAGAATTTTTTTTCTGAGGGGTAGTTTAAGGCAAGTTTTAATCCTACAAAGTCCATTAAAAATAATAAAATTGTAGAAAAAGTGAAAATTCTCGAAAAAAAAAGCGGAAATCAGCATAAAAGCAAAATATTTTCACCTGTTTTCAGACAATTTGCTTTCATCGGGTGCTTTTTACACGTTGTTACAAGAAAATATCATGTGAAATAACCAATTTTCAGAACGCAGATGTGCGTTCTGAAAAAAATTTCTGAACTTCTTTGAAATTTTTTTTAAATCTGAAAGAAATTCCCTGACAATTCTAGGTTTTCCCTGTTCTTCAGGTGCTTGGCAACACTGGTTATAGCTTTTTATACAAATAATCGTAATCCGTAGCACCAGCCGAAATGAAATTGTATTATAGGGGCATACAAGGAGCGATAGGATGTTATTCCAATCGCCTACTAGGAATCATATAGTACAGAAGCGAATATCAAGAAGACCAATTTAGATTGTTATGCAGTCGCTATATCCCTTTGACTGTCCGTATATCTGAAACGGTGTCAGAGTGATTACAAACTATTAAAAGGAAACTTATCCGAAGTATTTCTCAACACCCGCCCTTAATCGCGATGAGTTCACAAACGAAGCAAAATAAACAAAGCAAAATAAATCGTTTTGTAATATATATATATATATATATTAATTGAAAAAATTAATTAATAACGAACTAAACAAAAATTTAAAATTATGTTTTTTTAAATTTCAATTAGAAGGCCAAAACTACTTATATTGAAAATTTTAGAGCTGTAGCCCTATTGGAAATCGTTTTGTAAAATATTAATTAATTAATTAAAAGAATTAATTGAAAAGGAACTAAATAGAAATTTAAAATTCTGTTTTTCAAAAGTCTAATTAGAAGGCCAAAACTACTTACGTTGAAAATTTCAGGGTTGTAGCCATATTAGCAGTCGTTTTGTAAAATGTTTATAAATTAATTAAAAAAAATTAATTAAAAAAGAACAAAATAAAAATTTAAAATTCTGTTTTTTAAAAGTCAAATTAAAAAACCAAAACTACTTATGTTGAAAATTTCATTACTGTAGCCCTATTAGTAATCGTTTTGTAACATATTTATTAATTAATTAAAAAAGAACTAATTAAAATTTTAACATTTTGTTTGTGATGTATATAATTAGAAGGGCAAAACTACTTATGTTGAAAATTTAAGATCTCTACTTCAATTTTAAGTAGGTTTCTATAGATCCACATAGCCACAGCCAGACAGCTTGTTTTAATATTATAGATTTACCTAGCCAGTGTAATCCAATTATTGCCCATTGATGATACCCCAGTGCATACCTAACTGTTTCTTAAAACTCTTTACGCTCACTGAATTTACAACATTTGCTGGCAAATCATTCCAATCATTGATTATCCTAATGTAAAAAATAGTGTTTTCTCCCTTCCCTATTAAATTGAGATTTGAACAATTTTCACCCATTTCCTCGCGTCCTATTGTCATTGACAAATTCTAAACCCTTAGGATAATCAATGATTGGAATAATTTGGCCAGCAAATGTTGTAAATTCAGTGAACGTAAAGAGTTTTAAGAAACAGTTAGACATTCACTAGGTAATCATCAATGGGCAATAATTGGATTATACTGACTAGGTAAGTAACTTATATTTTATACTTATATTTTTAACTTATATTGTTACTATATGTGGTTACTTATGTTTGCATACTGTTGGTTTTTATAAAATTTGTCCCCTGTTGTAAAATTATAAAATTAGAAGCCTCCTTCCATAAGAGCTTTTAATTATATATTTCGTATATAACTTTATTATTTATGTTCTAGTTTTCCCTGAGATTTATAACTGGACGATTACCACTCATGCACTCTACCGTTAGAGATTTAAAATTTTGACTTTTATTTGGTTTTCTAAAAAAAATATAGAAAGTATACATCACATTAACCATTATCATGTTGACCCCTGAAGGCTTATCACGAAAAGGTTTACATACCCTTGAAGGCGAAAACCTTGTGGTAAGCCTATCGCGAAAAGGTTTACACACCCTTGACGGCGAAAACCTTGTGGCAAGGGTGGTCGTAAAGCTTGACTCCTGGAGACAATAGGACCCGTTTTTCAAGGTTTTATGAAGGTTATCCTTGTCATCTGAAGCTCGCCTCTTTTCGTTTGAGGGGTTTACACAAGGGTTTTAAACGGATAAAAGGCTATCTGGGAATATTTGATCACATCAAAGGGAGGAGTTGGGGAAGAGTCTTGGATAAAAAAAAAAAAAATTATAATAATTAAATGTACCCTCTTTCTAACATAATGAAATGAAATTTAAAACTGCCGTATTCCACAAGCATTCAAAACCTAACCTTGTATGTATTACTGTCGAACAATATAAAACCAAATAATTTTAAGATTCTACAACATAGTGCGCACATTAAATAAATAAACGTTAGCACATTTTGTAATTACAAAGTAAGCTCGTGTTGTAAAAACAACGTGAACATATATAATACAAACAACTTACGATTGGATTATTCAATGAAATTTGTAATATCTTATAAAGCAGTCTGTAGAATTTAGCACAAATTGTCATTTTTTTTCATCTACTCCTGATTTTTCACTCTTCATTAATGAAGGACGAAGCAAATTACATTTTTCTGCGTGCAAAAGCAATAATGAGATATATTATTGCTTTTGTTTTTCTTCTTGTTTTTCTCAGTGTTTTTCTTCTCATGCTAAAAGAAATAAGTATACCAAGCAAAATATATCTCATATTATTGCTTTTGCTCGCAGAAAAATGTAATTAGCTTCGTCCTTCACTAATGAAGAGCGAAAAATCCAATTATCAAAATAATTCCCTGTTAGAATTAATTTTAGATAGTTTAGTTAGTTTGAGTATATACCAACTATACTCCAAAATTTAGCCAATCATAATGCCTCAAATTATTTTATTTATAAAATACAGCTGACTGATGACTTACATTTTCAGCATTATTATAAAAGTATTACATAATTGTTCCCTATGGCAACATATCAAAAAAGTAAAAAAGTTTCGGTTCATATATTGACTGACTAAAGACAGAACTAAACTATTACAATTTTTAGGTACAACCCTAAAGCTATTTCGCCAAACTATGCTGAGTTTAACATTGGCGAGTAGATTTCGGCGATGCTTAGTGAAATTTTATT
Source organism: Linyphia triangularis (assembly GCA_963978545.1). Classification (NCBI taxonomy): domain Eukaryota; kingdom Metazoa; phylum Arthropoda; class Arachnida; order Araneae; family Linyphiidae; genus Linyphia; species Linyphia triangularis. Next base: position 107,125,902 of record OZ021724.1, read on the forward strand.
CTCATCGACCAATCAAGACTAGAAGTTTATTCTGTCTTCATTTACAAATTTGAGTTTCTGTTCTCTTGTTTCTATTTAGCAGCGGCGCATGAGATAAAAGGTACTTTCCCCTTTTTACGAATATTTGGTTTATTTACAATTTCTATAAGTCGTTTTAGGTGAACTTTAAACTCTGTAGATTCTGCTTCGTCAAGATTTTTTTAAATACAATCATCACTATGGTAAGATACTAAGAGATTACCAGTTTGAAAATATATAAAGACAAAATAAAGTTTTGTCTTATATTGTTTACCTAAATTTTTTTTTTTCCGTACAAATTTGCGACAAAATAATATGTTTTATCTTATTTAATTTTTTAAGTAATTTTGAATGTACCTTATTTTTTTTCTATGGAAAGTGTTATTAATTATTAAAAAAAACTTCTGTATTTTGAAATTTAATATTGAAAAATCTGAATGAAGAACAGATGTAGTACAGGACATAGGCAATTTTTTTCATTTGGCATTTAGAAAATTTGCTATAATTAAAAACACAGTAGATCTGAAATAAAATTAAAATATAACAAATAAACTAAATTAAAGTATAACTTAATATTATAACCCATTGCTAGAAACAGCTCTAAAGAAATGTCCTTTACTACATCTGTACCCTAAATGGTTTTTAAAATTAAGTCAAAGGTATTTAGGTAGAAGAAACATTGTAACTCATTTAGGTAATTTAAGTAGTTGATGACTCCATGCAAGAAAACTAATGCAAGTGCTTATGGGTTTATATTACTTTTTAAGACTTCCATTTCTAGTGCGAGTTTTTTGCCTAAAACTTGTTCGAGTTATGACAACCAATGCATTTTACTTACTATAGTAAAGAATTGCAACTGATGGTACCATTTTTTAATGTTTTATCACCTTTGCTTTGAATCCGTGCAAAAGTCGGACCATAATTTTTATGTTGCAATAAATCATTACGACACAATTTAAATCACTTGTCAACTGTGTCAGCTTTTCATCACCAACAGGTAAATAACAGTTCCTTTAACTGTTGATTTTCCATATATTTTGAAACTTCAAGAAAATCTTTCTCAATACTTGCTGTCTCTCCTTGAGTTGCTACCTACCTACTTATTTTAGTTTAGTTAGAGTAACAAAACCTTTTTATTTCTTTCATTGCTTTTTCCTTATTAGTGCTAACTGCTTCCCTGGCTAGCCCAAGTTGATTAATTGTTTATTTCATTTCTGTATTAGTATAGTATTCTTACAGAAAGCTCTAAGAGGAATGAATAGGTACATTCCTAGTTTGCGGGAATGGGTTGGCGCGATTATAAGAAGTTAGCGTCCAGGCCAAACCATCAGCAATTCAACATGGCCACTGATTTGAAAATTTCAGGATGGCAGCTAATTCAAAGCGGCAGATAATACTAAATTACTATTGAAAACATAAGGTATATACAAATAATTAATCAGCAGTTAAGAAAGCAAATAAAAAAAAATGCACAAGAAATTGGGTTGCTAGATTTAAAACTTTATTACTAAGCAATCAGTGCCAAATTCACTTGATGTTTCCACGTGTACTAGGATTTGACTGAATGAGTGCTAAAGTATCATGAGTTAAAGACTGTCCAAATCATTTCAAAAAGATCTTAACATTGCATTACAACATACTTGGTGTTTTGGCACCTCTTTATATTTTGCAATGAATCTTCATTGGCTTACCCATAAATTATTTTTGAGGATGAATCCTATTCTTATCGCTCCTAAAACCAAATTTGAAAATGGGTGATAATCAAGTCTTTTGCAAGTCTAACAATTACACACTAATAAATTAGTGGCTTGTTTATCGATTGTTTTGGATTTTTCTTATTCAAAAGTTATACAAAGGCCATTCTGATTCTTAAAGTTGTAATTACGACGTCTATAATTACACCTCGTAAATTTGAACTTGATGACAAGACACAGACAAATGAGTAAGCATCTTTCTTTCCACATTCATGCTGAGAGGACATTGAGGTCTTGAACAGAATTAATGGCGGCTGCTGCACAGATGCGATTTCTGTTATCAGACTATTATATGTAGCAGCCGCCATTATTTCTACATATGCCATTCCAGCACACTTGTTCGATCCTACTGCTTTTTAGTTAATCATGCTGCTGGCTCGATTAGCTTAAAACTCTGCATTATTATTGAGAACTTTTTTAAGTAGTTTCCAGTGCTAATTTTAGATTCTGGGAACAAGCATGAAATCCTGTTAGTTGTTAAATATTTAGTTGTTATAATGTTAGTTGTTAAATACAAGTCATTAAAAGTCTTTGAAAAATACTTATGTTTTTAAAACTTTTTTAGAAGCTGTATGAATAATGATTATATTTGTTGGAAAATAAAAACTGAGAAGCACGCAGAAGGATTAGTGGATGAAGAGCGTATGTATCAAGTATAATTTTTTATATATTATTCCTTAAAATTGTTAAATAGGTTTGTACTTTTTTTATCCGTTATTTTAGTACCTACTTTGAAGCACGGTTGGCATGGTTTAAACCATGGTTAAATGTTTGTTTTTTTCTAAAAAAAAATAAAAAAAATTAAAGAATAGTGTGAATTGTCTTATTATTTATTAAGGATTTTTCAAATTATGTGATGTTGTAAATGACGTCTATTTTTAACTGAACAACTCAACTTTTCTTTTTATTATTATTTAAGAAAATAATTCACTAAATGACAAATTATAGGAATAATATAGATAGAATAAGTTCTAATGTATTTTTAAATAAATCTTGTAATTAAAGACCATTGAATTTTTTTATATGTATCAACATAAGTTTTTATTTTAAACTAATAGATATATTAATGTTTTATAATAATTTAAAATTATTAAGTAAACATAAATAATGAGCTGCATTTTAAATTTGTTTCTCTAATATAGGTTATGTTTTTCAACAACTTATTTCTAAATATTAAAAATATACAACTTATCACCACTACTGATGAATCTAAGAGCAATATTCCTTGTATTATGTCATAAACAATTACTATTATATATTATATTGTATGCATTGAATTTGAAAAAAAAATAGTATCTCTTAGTAAAATATTTAAATTGAATATGATTTGAATATGCACATAAGTAGCAACAATTGTTTATTTACTAGTTTTAAATTATTTTTAAAATAATATTAATTGTTTTTTGAATATAAATTATTCTAGTTTATGTCACATTGTATTTATAAATATGTATACATGTAATGGATTTAAAAAAAAAAAAACCTGGTTTAAACCAAAAAAAGCTTTTTGGGAGGGGGGGAGGGGGTAGATAAAAACATGATTTTTTCCAACCCTGCTTTGAAGACAGTCGGAACAGACGTGTCTGAAGTTACTTTACTACATCATATTTCATCCACTCAGTTCTTCATTTATTTATTGAATGTCTTACCTTATATTTACCCCAAGCATTCAGTAAGTCCCATAAAATTGTATTTATAATACAAGAGTGTACATTTGAGTAATTTTATATTTGTGCAGAACAGTCTTTAAAAAATGCCAATTATTGTTTAACTTGTTTTTTTTTCTGGTAAAATGCTGAACTCTCAATTATTTAAAAGCCATTTATCTAAGGAATCCCTTTAAAAATGGGAACTCGAAAAGGTATCCCTTAAACTTTCTAAATTGTTTGAGAGATTGCAAATTTTTAAAGTTGGTTCAATAAAATTTTTAAAGAAACATTTTGTATTGCATATATCCTATGACACTCTGATTTTCCAGACCGGTTAGAAATTTCATGAACAATCAAACCAAGTGTTGACGGAGGTTGACCAATCCTGTATTATAATAAAAATAAACCATGCAAAATTAAACAATTATAAAATTGCTACGTCTTTTTTTAACCCTAATAAATAACCAATTTAATTATTGAAACTTTAATTTGCCAGATTGGAAATTTATGAACAGTCAAACTAAGTGTTTTAAAACCTGAATAAATAATAATTATAAAAAAATAGAGTGGCCACAGAACTTGGAAAACCTGGAAATCAGGGAAATGTCAGGGAGCTTTCTGATTCAGGAAAAAATCAGGGTTGGTTGTTTTCAGATTATATAGCTCCGTTAGCAACACGAGGGCTATAATGCGCTAAAACATACGTCATTAGACAAGCCAACATACATTTACAAACACCCATGCCTAACAGGGGACTCGATTCCGCAACCTCGTGGTCTAGAAGCTAGCACGCTAACCATTATACCGTTTGGTTGGCAGGGAAATGTTGGGGAGTTTTTTCAAATTTCATGAAAATCGGGGAAATTTTCTTCGTTCGGAAGGCACGTTTCCCTGTTCATCCATATTTTGGCGCCATTTTTCCGGAAAATTGTAGTGGTAATTTTTGGAAGTGTAATGTTACAGAATACTTTAAACTTTTAATTACCGCCAAAACTATTTAAAAAAAATTGGCATATTATTCCCTTTTAGACTGAGAGGCGACTGCAATTTTTGGACCCCATCGAACATCATTCTGAATTTTTTATAGAAATTAGAGAAAAGTGAGTAGATTACGAATCCACTGGTCTGCCGTGGCAAAAATGGCCGAAACTGTGCCAAAATAGACTTTTAATAAGTTGAACTAAATCCAATTGCCAAATGCGCCATAACTTGCCAAATAATGAGCATTTTTTATTTATTTAGTATCCTCACTCTTTAATTTTCAATTAAGAAGGTTGCAGACGATTCAGATATCTGGGCATCTATTAAAAGGGAGCCAAGTTGGTAAAAAATATTACGTCACTTATGACGTAACTGATGTCGCAAATTTGGCTTACTTTTAAAAGTTATAAGTTTTCCGAGCCAAAGATCAGAAATCGTTTGCGCTTTTTCTCATTGAAAATAAAAATGAAGTGGGTTGCCAGACGAAAAATTGTGCTATCTTTTTGGTAAGTTATGACTTTTTTGACAATCAGATTTTAATTCAACTCATTCCAAGTCGATTATTGATCAGTTTCGGCTATTTTTGCCACGGCAGACCAGTGGATTCCTAATCAACTCACTTTTCTCCAATTTCTATAAAAAATTCAGAATGATGTTCGATGGGGTCCAAAAATTGCAGTCGCCTCTCGGACTATTTAGCATACATGTTCTATTTGATCAAGGTGTCTACACATCTGGAAAAGTTGGGGAAATATGAAAAAAAGGTTTGCCATAAAATCAGGGAACTTTTTTTCCTGAATTTTGTGGCCACCCTGAAAAACCTTGCAAAATTAAACAACACCAAAAATGGTACATCTTTTTTTACACACACTAATAAATTACCAATTGATTATTGCAACTTTATTTACTAAGATTGATAGAAAATCTTATTTTGGCAATGGAATCAGATTGTTCAAGGTGATTATACATTTGTTCAAGTAGTATTTCTTTCTTCAAGTAACTTTCTAAGCTTTTATTTCACGTTTCAATTAATTATTAAACATGTAAATGAAATAAATTCTTTAAAATGCTTGATCATATCAATACAATATTAAGTGATGAAGGGGAACATATTTAAGATGCCTTATTTTCTAAAATTTGCTTAATTTTTACTTAAGTGGCAACATAAATTAAATTTGTTAAAAGTTCAAGTTGAGTAAACGTTGACAAAATTCAATATTTTTAATTTTAATTATATGTAATTATTTTCCTATGTTTATTAAAAATCCTTCAATAAATGTAATAACGGCATAGTGGTTAGCGTGCTAGCTTCTAGACCGCGAGGTTGCGGGTTCGAGTCCCGTGTTTGGCATGGGTGTTTGTAAATGTATGTTGGCTTGTCTAATGATGAATTTTTCGGCGCATTATAACCCTAGTGTTGCTGACGGCGCCAGATAATCTGAAAACAACCAACCAATCAATAAATGTAATTCTTCAGTGTAAATTTTTTTTTTGTGTTTCTGGCTGAAGTTAAACCATTTGCAATATGTGATCAGCGTGTTGACTTTTAGAGTCTAATTTGAGATAGCTTTTGCCTCTTACCTTTCTTTTTGAAAAATTTAGCCAATGTTAATATCAAAAGTAAAGCTCTAAACTTGTTTTATTTCAATTATATTGAATGCATAATTTAGTGGTATTCTTATTAACTCAGTATTATTTGTTACAGGACTTATTACAACCATGCAACTGAATAATAATTTTTGAAAAAGTAGAATCTTTTTATTATGCAATTCAAAGTAAGCATTTAAAAATATTTATTTAAACCAATTAATGTAGAGTACTACACTTTAAGAATATAAAGTTATTTGTTCATTCAGGGAATAGGTAATCTCTATAAAACAGTTTTTTTTTTCTTTTTTAAAATTTATTATAGTCAAATCCTGTTAACAAAAGTTGTTGGGGCAGCTAAAATTTTTTGCGTTAATCGTCTAAAAACTTTTCATAAAAAAAGTGCAGATTTATTCTAGCTATATAAGCTTTCTTTTTTAAATGGTAAATTTACCTTAAATGTTGTTTCTTATCTTACGTACAAAAAAGTACCAGTTATCTTTGTCGTATAGATTTATAATTTCATATTCCCTCTAAAAAAAATTTGGATATGTCCCTGTACTGTTAGATACAGGGAATGTGATGCCACAAAATCAGTTTATGGAGGGTGCCATTTATGTTCAAGCCAAAATCCTCTAATTTCATAGCGATTTCCTTGAAATTTGATTAGTCAGGCATTTTTCCAGTTTCATAGGGTTTTAACTTTAGGGATGTTTTCTTTAACGCCTTTAAATTTTGTCTGAAATAATGAAGATCATCTAAAAAATGGTTTGAAGAATTAATTCTTTTTTGCCCTAAGCGGGATTTCATGTTATGGAATTTCATGTTAAACGAATAAGTTAACATTAATTTTAAGCTTCATCGTTCAGAAAACTACTTATATTTCTCGTTAAACGGGATTTAGTGTAAAGAAGCAATTTTGCATTAAACGGGTTTGACTCTATTTTGTATTTGTAAATTTCCAGATTACCCAATTGAAATTTTTTTTTTCATCTTTCCAAAAGGCAGTTAGTCTACCTTTATTGTTTGTTCTGGGAAAAATATTAAATTAATATTTTCTTCCAATCATATTCTAATTGTGATTTAAGGTTCCTTAAAGCTGTGAATAGCTTTCTACCTAGTTCTAGAGTACAAATTTCTGAACAAAATAATGGTCTTTATTCAGTTTTTATATTTTTTATGAATGTACTCTTCTTTTTAAAATCTGGTGGCTCTTTTCATGTTGTAATTACTATTGAATTCTAAATGAACATGTTTATAATGTAGCTTTCCTTTTTTATTGTTACCTTTCAACATATTTTGCACACTTCTTTATTCAAAGAACCCAACAATTTCCTTTTCTTGAATATCTTTTGGCAATTGAAACGTTGAGGCTTTAAATTTGATTATTTATTCTTTGTATTTTCTTGTACTCCTCTTTTACTTTTACTATTAACATTTCAGATTCATGCTTGAAGAATCCAACATTTTTATCACCTCGAAATGGATGAAGACCCTTTTAAATCAAAACCATTGTAAGTATAAAACTCTCACTTGCCTTATAGCCATTCCAAATATTTTAATTTAAAATTCTTATAACTGAAACAGGAATATTCTCTGAATTAAAATCACCAAATAATTGTATGTATTTTTTGATACAGTGATCTGATGAGTGAAATTGTTAATTAAAAGCAAAGATAGATATAAGCCGTAAATCAGAATATTCCTAAACTTTTAAACATTGTGATCCATTTTTTAGAGACCCAATCTATAACAACCAACTTCATCCTTGATGCATTGAATTTTTTCAGAGACGGACCTCTAAAGTTTTTTCCAAGATATTTTAGTGACTAAAAACAAATTTTTGTGAAGAAAAAGCAGTATTAAGTATAATTTTACAAAGATAATAATAATAATATGGACTGCATGGAGGATGCACTTGTTTTTAATAGCTGTTGATGATTGGTAAGAAATCAAGTTCATTTGGAGCTATTTGTGGACACATGGTGTTTGACAATTGTACCTTGTTTCGGTTCTAGCTTTTAATTCCTATTGTTGCCGAAAATCCACTTTCACAAAGTTATGAAGATGTAAAAAGGATTAATTTCTTCAAAGCTTCAGTAGAAACAATCAGAATTTTGTGAATCTCATTACTATATTACTAAATCAAAATATGTCAAAATTTTAAAATTGGTTAAGTTACTAAATCATTATTTCAAAATACATTACTAAATTTCAGTTTTAGCAATGTATTTTTGAGCAATACTGTTTCTTTCAAAAGCATGTGCAATCCAGTATTTTTGACCAGTATTTTAATTTATTTAGTGAAGTAATTTATTTCAGCATTGTCCCAAGGTCATTGAAAGTCATTAAAAGTGCTTAATATTTTTTAACTTATTTTCAAGGCCTTGAAAATGCTTAGAGGTGCTTTAAAATCCTTGAAAATGCTTAGAGGTCCTTAAAAGTCCTTAATTTTTTTCGAATGTTGCGTATCCAACTGCAAACTTTATAAAAATACAACTCTGACTTGCTATTCCTGAGTAACCGCCACTTATCCGCACCAACATATTTGTATTATGCATTCACCAACTTGTAACTTTTTTGGTAGAATATACATTATTGAAAATTTATATGTAGACATCGATGCCCGAAAACAAATTTTCAATTGTCCTTAAAAACATTATTTAGGGGCCGACCAAACGGTATAGTGGTTAGCATGCTAGCCTCTAGACCGCGAGGTTGCGGGTTCGAGTCCCGTGTTTGGCATGGGTGTTTGTAAATGTATGTTGGCTTGTCTAATGACGAATGTTTCGGGGCATTATAGCCCTCGTGTTGCTGACGGCGCCAGATAATCTGAAAACAACCAACCATTATTTAGGGGCTTAAAAGTCATTGATTTTCATTCTGTGATTTGAGTTGGAACCCTGGATGTGAATTCGTCTTGCAGAAAAATTTAACTTCTCAGATTCTTGTCATAGACTGAAAAAATATTTTCTGCTATTAGATTCCTGAAGAATCCTATCATATTAGTTTTTTTTTTTTACCCTCTACTTCACATTGGTACCCAAACTTAATAAAGTTCCATTAATCGAAAATTTTATGTCATTAACAATCTCCTTCATTGATTTTTGCTTCTTGTAGCTATATTAGGTAGCATTGTAACTAAAGTGTGTGTTGTTTAAATTGCCTTGCAACAGTGCAAATTGTTCTTCACATTTTAAAGTCCATAAAATCTTGGATGTATTCTACAAATATACAGTCTTTCCATTAAATCAATGTTTATGTCATTGATAAAAATTAGAAATGGAAGCTGTCTTGAAACTGATAACTATGTTACTCCAACAATTATTACTTTAGTCAATTGTGAATACTTACTCCTAATGTGAATCCTTTGCTTTCTTCTAGATTGATTTTTGTTCCAATTTAACTCCTTGTCACAAATTCCAATTCTATATTACTTGAATTAACAGCATTTCAATATATTTTCTTATTGAAGTTTTCTTGTTTGGTAACAAGAATCCTAATATATTTGCTATGTATTGAACACATATAGACCCTAGGCTTACTTACATATAATAAGTTTGATTGTGTAACAATTTTGTAAATATATGTTTCTCTGCTATGCAGTTCGAAGATCACATGCAACTAAATGCTGTCTTAGGTTATTTAAAGTTGTTTTTAATTGTAAATCAGCATTTAAACAATAATGATCTAAGTAGAGTTTTTATTAATTAAATTAACATTTGAAGTATATTTAACTATATAAAGTTTTGATATTTCTAAGAATTTTTGTAACAGAGTGTTTTGATTATTTCCTTAAGTTTTTATTAAAATAGCACAATGAAGTTATTATCAACATTTGATCAAAAATGGGGAGGATATGGATAATATGCAACTTATCTTCAATCCATTCTATCAAACTAATGTGTAATCATGATGCATAATGCAATCAGAGGTCGGTTTTTATTGAGATAAAAAAAGATTATTAAATGTAAATTTATTTTGTAAAGTTATTGTCAGCTATTTTAAGAAGCAATCATTTTGGATTATTTTTTGTCATAATGATTTAGATCTGTTTTGGTATTATCACAAAGATTAAGGTAGTATTTGATTGCAACAAGGTAGATAATGAAGCAAACACTTCAATAAGAAAGCACTATTTAAAATAAAAAAAATAGGGTTCTATTAAAATGTATTTTGGGTAGCACTTATTTATATGGTCTACATAAACTAAAACTTAAGTGTGTACTTACTCTTAGCTCAATTGATTTGATTGATCAACTTGATTAGTAGTTCCAACAAATGGAAAAACAATTTACTAGTGGAATTGTAATACTAATTTTCACTATTACTTAATAGGCACAAAAATGAATGTCGGATAATAAGACTGTTTGATGATGGCAATTGTAATCTTATTTATTTCTATGTGGTATGGAAAAATGCAAAGAAATTCCTATTACACTGAGTATGAATAAAATCATGTATACTGCGTTTTCACTACAGGATTTTGAAAAACTCATTATAGCTAAAAGAGGAAGAAGATAATTCTAAAAATATTATTCTGTCCTACAATGTATGCGTACAACTTAAACATATTTCTATGCAAGATGATTGGATTGGTATTTGAATTTTTCTTATTTTCTGAAATAACAAATCCGTACCTTAGCCCAAATTTGGCAATTAATGTTTCATTGCAGATTGTGTCTCATAAAAGTTTATTTTTTATCAAATCATAATAATGTGATAACCTGCTTAAAAAAATTGTAAAGCATTGAGTGAGAGATATAGCAAAAGCATTATATCCTCCCGAGACCCACAAGTGTTTGAAACATGATTTAAAGCTCATTTTTATGTATATTATTCTTTTGGGTCTATGTGACGTACTTTTGAAGTTCGAAACTGATCCAGATGCACTTTAAGTACACTTAGACAAAAAATTACTATCTCCTAAAGCTTGCAAAAATTCTGAAATTGAATTGTTCAGATGTGAAATTTAATCATGAAAGGCTGCAAAACAATTTCGTGAGGACGCGATACATAAAAATACTTTACAGTTAGTGCAAAAAAATTTTGTTCTCTCCAGACATCCGACTATGTGAGGAAAAAGTCTTAGTGTCCACTGCTGGCATGTGCTTAGCACCAACTTTTCGTGACGCCTCTACTGGCAGAGGAACTGTTTTTTGCCGTTTCTTTACAAGCTCTACTTTGTCACCATCGGTGAAACTATCATCAGCTGTGAATTCGGCTATTTCATGCAAAGAAAAACTATGCGCCCAAAGTCTGATGTGCATTTAAATGTATGCTGGGTCTCAGGAGGATATAGAGAGTGAGGGGAGTAGGATTAAGCTTTTTTGCACTCCTGTACAATTTTCAAATTGAACCTTAGTCTCATTTGGTTCTAAGGTACAGTAAGTTAATTAAGTAATTTATGTGTCCTGATATAGCAATCATGCATGTGGGCACTGCTTTTTGGTGCATAATGATGTTTAAATACAGACTGGCCAGGAAATCAGGGAATTGTCAGGTAGCTTTCTGACTCTGAAATAAATTCTGAATTTTATAAAATTTCACGAAAATCAGGGAAATTTTCTGGCATGTTTTCCTGTTCTGTATTTTGACGCCATTTACCTGAAGATTTGTTGTGGTAATCGTTTGAAGTTTAATGTTACGGAATAATTTAAACTTTTCACTACCACCAAAACTGTTTTTAAAAAATTGGCATGTTATCTACATGCTCGGTAGCAATGTTGCTGTTTTTTTTTGTTTTTTTTAAATTTAAGTTTAAGATTGGATGAATGTTACTACACACTTGATTGTTACCAGTTATGTATAGGTAGGTTCTTGTCTAAATCTTTTGAAAAGATAAGACAAAACTAGGCCACAGTAATGAATGGCTAAAATATGTAGTCATATTTCTTTTATCCTTCTTTGCTCCGTGTAAAGAAGTGACGTTGACACATTAACATAGTGGCCACAGAACCTGGAAATCAGGGAAATGTCAGGGAACTTTATAAAATTTTTCAAAAATCAGGGAATCTCTGTCTTTTTAAAGGTATGTTTTCCCGTTCATCCGTATTTTGGAAGAGAGAATTGCGGTAATCATTAGAAGTTCCATGTTACAGTATAATTAAAGTTTTCATTACTGCCAAAACTATTTAAAGAAAATTGGCATATTATCTCTTTGGCATGAATGTTCTATTTTATCTACACATCTGGAAGAATTGGGGACATTTGAAAAAAAGGTTGCAGAAAAATCAGGGAATATTTTAGAAATCTATCAGGGAATTATCAGGCAACTTCTTTTCCTGAATTTTGTGGCCACCCTCATTAGGGTGCACTGTTAAAGAAGTGTAAGTAAAATTTACTTGAACATTATCAAGTAAATTTCGAGCTTATTATCAAAGCTCTGAAAACCTGTGTTCCAACTGTGAAACAGCCATACTTCAAAACTTTAGCCTGCCAAGTATTTATTGTCTGGAGGGGTGTTTTCTAATAATTCCAATTTACTCTATCTTGTGAAAAATTCCCTAAAGAGAGAAAAATAACTAACTTGGTCGCTTATCCCTGCGGAACGCGCGCTCTGAGAGGTCTTCCTACTTACCGCTTTGCCTGCCTTAGAAATAAAGAGAAATGTTTGATACTCCCTCAATTCAAGTGCTTTGGATTACCTTAACCAAAAACAGATACAAAATTTTATTTTTCCGCTGTAAAAGACATGAAAGACCTCTCTGGTCCAAAGTGATTTTTTGATTGCATGTACCCAAGAGTCAACAGCATCCATTATATTTCATAACTTTTTATACACATACCAAGTTATTTTGGGGAGATGATACTCATCCTAAAGTATAATTGATCTGACAAAAGTGATAATAGAAGTGGTTTCTTTCAGTATAGCTCATTTCTGCGGTTTCCTTCACTCTGGCAACAGGTTGGGAAAGGAACCATTTGTTTCGTCCCGATAGGATACATGTCCAAATTGCACAAGCTAATACACAGCCAGTTTATGAAATTGTATTGAATTGAATTGGCCTACTCAGAGCCGTAATCTTAATATTTTTGGGGATGAACTGGAAAGTTAGGTACGAGCTACATCACTGTGTCAAATGCTAGATGCAATTAACTTGCTCGAATGGACCCCTACAAATTACTAAAGACTGGGTAATTTCGAACTTCTTGATGTCTGAAAGCCCATGAACTTATATTTTATCTAAGCATTTTCCGAAATTTCTTTTGTCTTTTTTAACAATTTTGTTTTAATTTCAGGAAAGCAGTGTGGAATTTTGTTGAAAACAATGATTCCCATGCGATTCAAGCTCGATCCAATGCGCGCAGAAACCCTCCTGTTAATCACAGGAACTCGGAACCTTCCATTCATCAGCATCAACCGTCCACTTCCAGCCGAGGTGGGCCTCGAAGAAATGGTCCTTCTCGAGCGCATTATCGCAATGGGAATCGGGTGGAAAGGCCTAACAGTGAAGATGTTCCCCAGGTGCAAGATACTGCACATAATTCCGGAAAATATAATAATAGAGGTCATCCAAATGCGCGTGGACAAAATTCACGAGAGGCCCCCCGTCCTCAAAGAGAGACATTCCCCATGAACTTTTTTCAAGTGAGAGCTTTGGCCGATAAAGATCCTAACGAAATTCTGCTCGCTATACTAAATAAGAACAGTGGGTTTAGTCTTATTCTCCAGGAAAAAGAGATAAAGCGTGATATAATGGCCTATACGATCATTGCTGTAGCAAAAGCAGTTACTTCTCGCATGCGCAACAATGTTAATGCAATGATCAATATGGTAACAAGTAGCAACAATAACTTTTTGAAAAATCTCACACCCTATCTGGCGCAATGTCAAAAGTTTCTTCGGCAGAATAAGCAACACCATTTGGACTCGTTGGTCAGTTTGTCGGATTTTCTCTACAAGTTCCAAGTTTCGTTTCGATCTACTGCTTCTGACACTATAATTGAAGTGCTACCTTTGTTGGAGAGGACTTGCACACTTTGTTTCGGAAACGATGAAGTGATAAAATCTTCAGTTATTAAAAAGTTGAAAGATATGGAAGAGCAAAACATGCATTTTCTGTCGGAATATACTCCAAAGGAAGTCAAGCATGCTTCTCAAAAGGAAAGGTTGCAGAATCGAAACCCACCTGAAAGCTATCGCTCGATTCCAGTATTGCCAACCATCGACGATATTCAGAAGTCTTGCTCGTTCTTAAGACCTAATTTGGTTAAAGGAAAGTATCAAGATACTGACCACTATTTAGACGTTCAATTCCGTTTACTACGCGAAGATTATGTTAAACCACTTCGAGACGGCATTGCTGAGTACCAAACACTTAAGAAACTCGGAAAGTCTTTGAAGCACTGCAAGGACGTTAAAGTTTATCCTGATGTGCATATTGTAAAACAAGATTTTGTAAATGGAGGGTTAGTCCATATTGCTTTCTTCAATGATACCAAGTTTTCTAAGATAAAGTGGGAATATAGCAAGCGTTTTTTAACTGGATCCCTTCTTTGTCTATCGTCGGATGATTTTGAAACGATGCTTTTTGCAACAGTCGCTAAAAGAGATACCAAGGAGCTTGTTAAAGGCTTATTGCTCCTGAAATTTGAGGATGTTACTGATGAAGTGCTGAACATAAGCCCTCTAAGAAGTTTTGTTGTCGTTGAAACTAGTGCTTATTTTGAAGCTTATCGACACAACTTGGATGCTTTGTTAGATCTCAATGAAGACTCTTTACCCATGAAACCGTATATTATTGAAGTTGAGAAGAATGTGCTGAGGCCCCATTACTTAGATGAGACTTCCACCTATGATATGCGCCCGTTACTTTTACCATTAGACGATACACACATTTCATACAAAAATGTCAACGGTGATATCGTGTCCACTTATGATTTTCCTGACAGCATTTCACAACAAGGTAGAAGTGTTCGTATCCTCAACGATCAACAGTGGCCATCAGCTTCTGATTTAAATTTGGATGCTTCGCAATATGCAGCTATAAAGGCGGCCGTGACAAAAGAATTTGCTGTGATCCAAGGTCCTCCTGGTACCGGAAAGACCTATGTTGGGTTGAGGATAGCCCAACTGCTGTTGCATAACATGAAAGCGTGGCAGTCTGAAAGAGATAAATCTCCAATTTTGGTAGTTTGTTACACCAATCATGCTCTGGATCAGTTTTTGGAGGGTTTGATGCTGTTCACTCAGAAAATAGTCAGAGTTGGAGGTCGTTGTGCAAATGAAGCTTTATCAAAATTTCAATTGGGCAATTTAAAAAAAGTTGTTGAAGAAAATCGAGAAGTTCCGATGCATTTATTTAGGAGCATAGGGCATAAGAAGTATGAAATTCGACAGTTAAAAGCTGAAATTGATGATTTTAGGGAAAATGCAGAAAAATCTTTTGCATCTGTTCTGAATGAAACTATACTAAGAGATAACATCAGTCCCATTCATTATGCATTTTTGAAAAGTAAGTATCAGTTTGAGGATGACGGATATGTAATGCATGACTGGTTGAATATTCGAGTTAGGGTCGGTGACAAGTTTGTAGCTGTTCAGTATGATGATCAAGAACCTCAACATTACGCGCCAGCAACAGATAACTTCAACATTTCTGTAAATAACAATCAAGTGCAGCAAAAACTTGATGAGCAAGTCGAAAGTGAGGAAGAAGGTGACATTGAATTCATCGAAGCTCAGCGAGATATAAATTCTGAGGAATTTAATGACGTTTCTTTTGAGTTGCCACACTTACATAATCGAGAGGACAATTTCTTCCCTCAGGTAGAAAAAGGATGGCAAGTTCAAGGAGGTAAAAAAAAACTCAAGAAGTACGTCACAAATAGTTTGAATAAAAGCCAAGCGATGTCTGAGGCGGAAGTAGAGGCCGTTGGAAATATCTGGAACTTAACAATTTCTGAACGTTGGAGATTGTACAAGTTTTGGTTGGAACGTTACATAGAGCAGCAACAGAAAAAGGTTTATGATAAACAGCTACAACTGCGAAAAGAATTTGAGGAATTGTGCGAAATGAGAACGGAAGAGGATCTGCATGTATGTCAACAAGCTCATGTCGTAGGCTTGACCACCACAGGTGCTGCTAAATACAGGAACATTGTTCAACATTTGAATCCCAAGATAGTTATCGTAGAAGAAGCTGCAGAAATATTAGAAAGTCACATTGTTACTTCCCTTGCGCCTAACACACAACATGTAATATTAATCGGCGATCACCAGCAGCTGAAACCTAGTCCGGCAGTGTACTCGTTGGCTGTGCAATTTGATTTGAACGTGTCTTTGTTCGAGAGAATGGTCAAGAATGGAATGGACTGTCACAGGCTTGACATTCAACACAGGATGAGACCAGAAATAGCAGCTTTACTTGTTCCTCACATTTATACAGATTTAAAGAACCACGAGTCCGTTACTCATTTTGAAAATATCAAAGGAATTAACAAGAATGTTTATTTCATCACGCATGACCATATTGAATCATCAGACTCTGATTCAAGGAGTAAAGCTAATCAGCATGAAGCAAAGTTTTTGATCAAATTGTGTCGCTACATACTCTTACAAGGATACGAACCGTCTCAAATTACTGTTTTAACTACGTACACTGGACAACTTTTTGCTCTTAAGAAACTTGTAGCTGATAATAGCCTTCTGAAGGCAGTTAGGTTTACAGTTGTGGACAATTACCAAGGTGAAGAAAATGATATTATTCTGATTTCCTTTGTACGGAGTAACGAGGATGGTGCAATTGGGTTTTTAAAAGTATCGAATCGAGTTTGCGTAGCTTTATCTCGAGCAAAAAAGGGGCTATTCTGTATCGGAAATTTTGAGCTACTGGTTGAAAAGAGTGATTTGTGGAAGAATATTGCATGTACTTTGAACAAAAACCAGGCAATCGGACCGTCTTTGCAACTCACTTGTCAAAACCACCCTGGTGTAAGCAGCGTTGTCGCAAGTGAGAAGGATTTTGATTCTGTTCCAGAAGGAGGATGTACCCGCAGCTGCGAGTTTCGACTTAAATGTGGGCATGTGTGTTCTTTGATGTGCCATCCTTACGACATGGAGCATGTCAACATTCGCTGTCTCAAACCTTGCACTAAGACGTGCAAAGGCAGTGAAGGTCATAAATGTAAAAAGAAGTGTTATGAAGAATGTGGGGACTGTACCCAGAAGGTAGACAAGAGACTAGAATTATGTGGACATACAATTAAAGTTGCATGCCATGCTCAAAATGAACCTGTGGTTTGCACCCATCGATGCGAAAAACTACTATCCTGTAGACATTTGTGTGCAAACATATGCGGTGTGGCTTGCGTTGTGCAGTGTAAAAAAATTTTGAAGGACATAACGTCTCCGGTGTGTGGTCACAATGTAAAGTTGGAATGCTGTTATTCTAAGGATGTTGACCGTCTCATCGATGCCTGCAAAGAACCTTGCCGTATTCAACTTTCTTGTGGCCATACTTGCAAAGGTTCCTGCAGCAATTGCCATCAAGGTCGATTACATATTGTTTGCAAACAACCTTGCAAGCGCATCTTGGTGTGTGGTCACGAATGCCTTTCAAAATGCTCCAAGACTTGTCCGCCCTGTCAAAGAAAATGTGAAAATCGCTGCGTGCATAGTAAATGCCCGAAAAAGTGTGGAGAGCCATGCGAAAAGTGCGCTGAACCTTGTGAATGGTCTTGCTCTCATAAGGAATGTAGTCGGGTGTGTGGAGAACTATGCGATCGTGTTCCCTGTGATGAACCTTGTCCGAAACTACTGAAATGTAAACACGAATGTATTGGTCTTTGCGGGGAACCTTGTCCGTCCGAATGTAGAATATGCGACAAAGAAAAGGTGACTGAAATATTTCTAGGATCGGAAGATGAAGAGGGGGCCCGTTTCATCAGTGTAGAGGAATGCAAACACATATTTGAAGTGAGTGATGTCACTCGCTGGATGAAGCATGATTCGCAGGGAGAGATCCAAATGAAGACTTGTCCCAGGTGCAAGGTAGTCATTAGGAAGAACCTTCGTTTTGGGAATGTTGTCAAAACTTGCCTGGCAAACATAGAGAAGGTGAAAGCGAAAACCTTTGGCGACATGGAGAGAAATAAGATAATGCAGTTCGATTTACTTGATATAATTGAATCTAAAAGTGATAATGAGAAAATAATGAATATTTTTGAGCCACTCTTAAAAACCTTATCTGCCTCAAAAATTCGAAGTATTCAGGAGTTGACAATCATGCATAATATCATAAATTTTTCTGCATCTTTAGCTAAAGCAATAGATTTTCTTGACCACCATATTGTGACTCCAACTTTTTGCGATAGTGTTATTCAAGATTCTTACGATAATTTGAAATCCTACATGAGGAGAAGTAAAGTGTGGTTGATTTCGTTTATGCAAGACGATTATCTGACTGCTTCTGAGCAACAGCTACAAGAGATTGCGTGGGAATTGGATCGTATGAAGTTGTCCGATCAACTTTTGAGATTTTTATACGAGAAAACCGGAGTAAAAAGCAACTCGCATACCTTGAATTTGGTGAGATGCCTTACGAAGTACGCGCCTTTTCGGGAAACAGATGTCGCAACTTGCTCTGCCGATTTCAAAAAGGTTGTCGAACTTGCAGGGGGCGCAATTATAAACATTTCTGACATTGAAAAGCAAAACATTTTGCAAGCCATGGGCCTGTCGAGAGGACACTGGTACCATTGTCCAAATGGCCATGTTTACTGTATAACTGAATGTGGTGGTGCTATGCAAGAGAGTCGATGCAATGAATGTGGGGCAAAAATAGGCGGCACAAGTCACACACTGCTTGCTGACAATCGGGTTGCAACTGCTATGGATGGTGCAGAGCATGGTGCTTGGTCTGATGCAATGAACCTGAACAATTATCGTTTTTAATTTCTTTACGAGCTTCAGTTTTAATTTATGATTGACAGTTTTCTTATTTGATTTGTAGAGCAGAAATGGTTTCAAAAGTATTTTAGATTTAGTAGTCATATTGTTAATTTACTGAATAATCAACAGTGTTTTAAAAACAAATATGATAGTGATATTTTATAAAAGAAATTTAGTAAAAAAATTGTGTTAAATTTGCAAATAAATTATATTTTTTGCTGCACGAGATTTGTTTCTCTTTCTATAAAATCTGAAATTTAACAAGAAATAAAGATGGTATGTTTTATGTTAACTTCTGACATATCCCCGGCTCTCTAATAAATTCGATATTCTAGCTGATGGATGAGGCATATTAAATGCAAAAGTAAAATTTTAAATAAAGTTACTTTTTGACCCAAATTTAACCTCTAATTATAAAATTATACTCCTATTCTAGGTACATGTCCCAGTGTTGCGAAAACCATTGTGTAAATATCGCAGCTTTTCACGCTTTGCGAACTTCGTTCGCTGACAGGTTCATTGTTACGAGAAGCAAAGGTTGTTTCACTCAGTTTTATTGCTATGCAAGCACAGGCTAGCTTCGCTTGCTGAAAAGTTAATTCTGCAAGCGCATAGGCTCGCTAAAAGGTTCTTTGCTATGTAAACCCTTATTAGATTTCTGCCCCCTTTCGAGAAAAGTATATTTATGTAATAGAAATCCTTTTTTAGAACCAACGTTAAATTAATTCTTTCCAAAGCACAAAATCCTCTGTAACCAAATCATTCAACAATTTATTATGATAACTGCCCACGCCAATTTAATGTGTGAGATCTTTGCAGAGTCAGCATTCTTGTTATTCATATCTCATAATTAGTATTCCGTTCTGGCGCCAACATACTTGCCTTCTCACTTCGATGTTTATGAAATACATTTACTAACTCAGCGATTCCCACAGTTTTAACACGACGCTGCTCTCTCTGTTCGACAATTTTACGCATTACATTCTAAATCCTATCATCATATTGTAACGACGTAACTTTTCACGCTCTCTCTCTCCGGTTTAATTTTATAGTTTTTATCTTAAAAAATGTTTTATCTTGTTCCAAATTGACTCTTAGCTACGGCTCCACGACCTCTCTTCAATAACTTTAATTAAAATGGATTAGAACATTTCATATATATAAAAAAATCCCTGTTGCGCACAATAATACAACCGGCTTATGAAAAGCAAAATTTGGAGGCACCAGAACTACTTATGTTTTAAATCTAAAAACCTTACGCTTATTAAAAGTCACTTTGTAAAGAAATTTCGAGAAATTAAAAAAAAAAAAATTTCTTTGTAAAAAGCAAAATTAGAAGGCCAAAACTACAGAAATTTTATGCCTAAATTTCAGAATTTGTATGCCTATTAGAAGTCGCATTGTAAAAACTTAATTTTTTTTCAAAGAATTTAATTTAAAATGACTAAAATTTTAACATTCTGTTAGAGAAAATAAAAATTATAAGACCAAAACAATTCAAGTGGAAGATAGAGACCTACGCCTATTATAAGTCACTTTATATGTACGCGATTTTAAAAAAATCATTTTCGAAACTACTGCGCTTATTACACAATAAGTGAGACATGAATGTAAAGAGAAATATACCAAGTTTTTTTCAGTAACAAAGGTTCGATGTGTGACGCTCTTGCTATACCACGGCATACATACAATCTGTAATCCAGTTCATTCCATACATTTTTTGGCATCACTATCAATGGTTCGTAATGCTCTTTCAGATGCTTTTAGCATAGAAACGCTGGTTAATTTCGCTAGACATAGGCTAATCCCGATGAAGAACGTTATAAATCGGTCGTTGGAAACAATATTGGTCAATCTCGCCCAGTTCTGGATAAAATGTAGAAGATGGTTTGAAATGTCAATGCACAGTTTTAAAATAGGGATATTGTATTTATAAGAAAGGTCGGGAACAAAAATATGTAAGAATAAATTGATATACATGGTCATTTTTGCTTGGAAAAATCCATTTTTACTTTCAATTACCCATATGTATACATAGGGTAATGAAAGTATGGCATTCGGAAAAAAACACGATTTTTTTGCATTTCACCTCGTTTTGTAACATCCTGATTTAAAAAAAAAGTGATCTAGAAAAAATTGTGTATGTGGTCAGTATAGCTCCCGAACAAATTGACCTACGATGTTCAAATTTTATGTGCGGGTTGGTGGTAGCCATGGGACCTACCATTAAGGTATCGTCAAAATCGCGCTTTGAAAAAATCATGTTTTTCAGTAATTGCTAAAAAACGTCTCTAACAATTTTGTTCAAAATCGCTGTGGTGCCTCTTAAGGTCAGGGATGACAGTTTTCCTCCTTTTTAGTTTTTTATGTAACATTTTGCTCCTCTTTGTCCCTGTTTTGATGATCCACATTTTTCTGATTTGAACCAGTTTTTCCTGCAAAAACTATACTTTTCATCATGTCTAAACAAAAGATTTTCCCTCTTAGCTCTCCTTTCCTCATAGATTACTTCACTAACTCCTAATTTTTGAAATGTAATTATTTTATTATAGTATGAGAAATTTCATTGTATTTTTAAAATTATTGAATCGTCCTTCCTGCATACTTTTTTTGTTGAATTTTTGTGTATTCCTTCTGCGAGTTTTTGTTACGAATTTTTGGATTTACTCCTTTTTGTCTCTGATCACTCTCATCCCTGTAAGGTGTTCTAAACATCCCCATCTCCGAAATACCGTAAAAATGCTTCAATGGCTTAAAAAGTTGAAAAACGAATGCTTTTAACACAGAGTTCTCTTTCCTTGAGCATTCCTAATCAATGATCGTTTTTTCTTCTTTCCTCAGTTTTACTTATAAGAAAGGATACTATAAGAATTATCGAAAAGTATATCGCCAAAGTCATCATTTTTGGCGAAGTTTTTTTTTTCTTATAAAAAGATTTATATAAGAATTATTGCAAAAATTATCTCCCAACTGGCTACTTTTACTAAATGAAGGATAAAAATATATAAACGATAAATGACACAAATTCACGTCAATATTATAGTGTAATTGAAAGTTGTGCGATGTTCCACACCCCTTGTTGTTGGAAATTTCATGGCATGTTTTCTCTATAGTGGCTCTCGGTTTTATAGAAATAATGCGCACCATTTTTGTAAATTTTACGAGCAAACATTTCCCATTGGACTTAAGTCAGGGTAATGGCCCCCTTCTCATAATACAGTGTAATCTTAAAAAAACTTTGCCGATATATGGACCTCTAGCTTCCGTTCCGTTCAACAGATCGAGATGAGATTTCGGGTATAGTTATTCAGAGGTATGAGCTCGAGATTCCGTGATTGACAACAAAAATTGCGCTCACGGTTACGGTTATAGTTGCAGAAACTCGAAATTTTCAAATGGCAACACCTTTTTCTTGTCGCAATTGTGATGGTGAGGTTACCCATCACAATTTTATAATTATTAGGGGGTGGTAAAGACCTACCCTAGATGTAAGGGCAATTTGTAAGAGAGGGGACTAGACTTGCTGACGCGGTTGGACCCAGGTCAAGAGGTCAGGGGTGAATTTACAGCCTGGTGTGGATTGGGCAGAGGTGAAGATGAGGTGATTTCTCGAGGGAGGACCTTCAAGTCCAATTGGTTGCAAGGAAGAAGAGGGATCATCCCAGATCGACGTAAAAGGGTTTGAAAGCATTTAGGAGCCACTTTTTCTCGCTTTTTCAATTTCCAAAGAGATGCTGTGAGTAGAGAGACGGACCTGGCAGAGAAGAGAGCTGTAGCAAACGGAAAAGTCCACTTGCGATTCTAGCCCATCTAGCCAGATGATCCTCTCGGCGACCCTATACCGAAGTACACAGCAGAGCCTCTAACGACCGGACCTTGATAAAGCTAACTCTGCTGCCCGCAACTTACAGAACCCAGCAGAGCCCGAATGACCGGACCCAAAGCCTGATGAAGGGGCGAATTTAGCAACCCTTGATGATAAAGCAAACCCAGGAGCACTCAATGATAGAGACAGACCGCAGAGCAGACCCTACAGCACGGCGTCGATCCCACCAGACTACCTGATCAGAGAATCCCCCCCCCCCCCCGGAACCCTTGACCGAAGAGTCCAGCACCCGAGTCACACGACAGCATGACAGGCCGTAAGTTGAACTCCCTTCTCTCCTTTAATTAAACCCTGCACTTCCGCGAACTTCACAATGGCACTTTAATTTCTGACTTGCTATTCAATGATTATGCAAAATGAGTAATCAATAAATTCTGTTTTAATTGTTAATGATTCTCTTCCTTGTCTCCCAGACTCAATACTAACGGACCATTTTGATCACAAAGTGGCTATTGTTTTTAATTGTTATTGCGGCACAACATTTACAATTTAATTTAGGTACGAGCTAACCACGACAGCAATATGATCAGCGCATGCGAAAACCTAAAGAGCGTTGGAATGGTACGTTTATCACAAAAAACCGACGCGTTATGCACGGACCAAAAACAGCTCCGCGAACGGCCAACGGAAACACGATCGGGACACAGGGAGGCCGCTTGCCATGTATTCAGCTTAGAAAACCTAAAAAATTGCCTGTGATGGCATCCGTGTGAACTTTGGCCTCTGTCATATGCAAATTTTTACCGTGCGCCCCGATCGTGTTTTTGTTGGCCGTTTGCAGTGCTGTTTTTTTGTGCGAGCATAACGCGTCCGTTTTTTGTGATATACTTACCTTTCCAACGTTCTTTAGGGTTTTCGCATGCGCTGATCTTTTTACGATATGAAAAAAAATCGGAGTTACCATTCTGAAATTTCGAGTTTCTGTAACTATAACCGTAACTGTTGATTGCCATTTTCTTGCCATTCACAGAATTTCGAGCTCATACCTCTAAATAACTATACCTGAAATCTCATCTCGATCTGTTGAACGGAATGGTCCATATATCACTAAAGTTTTCTTTATGACCACCGTGTATATTATGACTAACTTTTACTGCTAATACATTTTTGTTGGAAAAAAAAAAAAGGCTCATATTTAAAAAGGCTTCTAAGATTTAAAAAAAAAAGAAAAGATTTTGAATGGGTTAAGAAAAATATTAATGTCCATAATAGTTTGGGAAGTCACTGCAAGTTTAGTGACCCCATCGAACATCATTCTGAATTCTTTATACACTATCTATCAATAAGTATTTGGACACTCATGCAATTGTGGATGTCTGCAGTCCTGATCTACGTCACCCTTGATTCCAATTCATGGTAGGCTCAACGCTGACTACTACTCCACTAATCTAGATAACTATGTGCTTCCTACGCTGTGGCAATTTTACGGGTTGGATCATTGTTACTTCCAAGATGACAACGCCACTTGTCATGTTGCGAGGTCCACCATGGAAGAGTATGATGACAGCGAGCAGAACCGACTGGACTGGCCTGCTCAGAGTCCAGACTGGGAATCCTATGGAACACCTCTGGGAGGAGTAGGATCGCCGAATTAAGGGGTGCAGCAACCGTTCAAAATCGGTGAAAGAACGCACATGTCCACTTCAAGCCGAGTGGAAGAAAATACTACAGTCCATCATCCAAACACTTTTGGAAAGCATGCCCCGGAGTGTTAATACTGCAATTGCCTCAGGTGGAGGCTCAACCACATACTGAATTTGAATAAAATGTGTTTATTGCTTTTATCACAGGTGTCTAATTATTTATTGGTAGATAGTGTAGAATGTTGAGAAAAGTTATTAGATTATACCTATTCATTGGTCTATGGCAAAAATGGCCGAACTGGTAAAGTATTGACTATTAGGAACAAGTTGAGCTAAATCCGATAGCCAAATATGTTATAAATTGTCAATTAATGAGCGTCCTTTTTTGTTTTTATGTGGTATCCCACTACTCGTATTAAGGTTTCAGACGTTTCGGATGTCTGGCAACGGCTTAGATGCCTCTTTTAAAAGCGAGCAAAGTTGAAAAAATATATATTTTATTACTCTGATGATGTAACTGATGTCGCTAATTTGGCTTACTTTAATAAAAATATGCAAGTTTTCCGTAACCAGAATTTCTGATCTCTGGTTCGGAAAACTTGCCATATTTGCATTGCCTCTGCGCTCATTTTCTTTAAAATCGGAAGTGCGGTAGGTTACCAGACGAAAAAGTGTGCTCACTTTTTGGTTAGTTGTGACATATTTGGAAATCGGATTCATTTCAACTCATTCGAAGTCGATTTTTTACCAGTTTCAATTTCTTCCGTAAAAAAAAAAAAAAAAAAAAAAAAAATGTTTAATGTGGTACCCTAATTTGTAGCTGCCTTTCAGTCTATAATAATAGGGTTAAATTTGCATAAAAAGTTTCATCATTCTCAGTTAATATAGTGAGGCTATATTCGTCTGAGAACAGTTTTACTTTCAATTACCCATATGTATACACTATCTACCAATAAGTATTTGGACACTCATGCAATTGAGAATGTCTGCAGTCCTGATCTACGTCACCCTTGATCCCAATTCATAGTAGGCTCAACTCTAACTACTACTCCACTCACTTAGATAACTATGTGCTTCCTACGCTGTGGCAATTTTAAGGTTGGATCATCGTCACTTCCAAAATGGCAACGCCACTTGTTATGTTGCAAGGTCCACCATGAATTAGCATGAAGACAGCGGGCTGAACCGACTGAACTGGCCTGCTCAGAGTCCAGACGTGAATCTTAT
Source organism: Linyphia triangularis (assembly GCA_963978545.1). Taxonomy (NCBI): domain Eukaryota; kingdom Metazoa; phylum Arthropoda; class Arachnida; order Araneae; family Linyphiidae; genus Linyphia; species Linyphia triangularis. The sequence continues at coordinate 107,151,482 of OZ021724.1, forward strand.
GGAACACATCTGGGACGAGTAGGATCGCCGAATTAAGGTGTGCAGCAACCACCCAAAATCGGTGAAAGAACTTTAATGTCCACTCCAAGCCGAGTGGAAGAAAATACCACTGTCCATCATCCAAACACTTGTGGAAAGCATGCCCCAGAGTGTAAATACTGTAATTGCCTTAGGTGGAGGCTCAACCACCTATTAAATTTAAATAAATTGTGTTTATCTCTTTTATCGCAGGTGTTCAATTACTTATTGGTAGATAGTGTACATAGGGTAATGAAAGTATGGCATTCGGTAAAATAAAAAAAATCGATTTTTTTCGCATTACTGTGTGTCTGTACATTTGTGTGTACGCGGTCAGCATAACCCTCGAACAAATTAACCTACGATGTTCAAATGTGGTGTGCTGTTTAGTGGTGGCCATGGGACCTACCAATTAGGTTTTTGTCAAAATCGTACATGCGTATAAGGTTGAAATCATGAAAAAAAAAAAAAAATAATAATAAAAAAAAAAAAAAATTAAAAAAAAAAAAAAATAATAATAAAAAAACCCCCCTCCTGAACAGATTGACCTTCGATGTTCAAATTTTTGGTGTGCGGGTTGGTGAAGGCACAAGGACTTACTACTATTATAGGTTTTCGTCAAAATCGCGTATGCGCATAAGGTAGCTGCCATTGAAAAAATCATATTTTTCAGTAATTGCTTAAACACGGCTCTAACGATTTTGTTCAAAATCGTTATGGTAATGCCTCTTAAGGTGTTCTAAACGTCCCCACCTCTGAAATTTCTGTAAAAATGCTTTAGTGGAGTAAAAATTAAAAAACAAATGCTTTTAACACCGAGTTCTCTTTCTTTGAGCCTACGTCATCAACGATCGTTTTTTTCGGTCAGTCATTTAGTTTCACTTATAAGAAAGGATAATATATGAATTAGCACAAAATATTGCCAAACTAGCTATTTTTTCGAAATGGATGATGAAAATTGAGAAACGGAAAGTCACACAATTTGGCATCAGTATTATAGTGTAATTGAAAAATTGAAAGCTGTGCGATGTTCCACACCCCTAGTTTTTCTTAAATCGGTCTTAAGAAATTGGTAACATTTTTAGGTTCCCTATGAAGGAATCGCGTCATTTTCCTGGTTTTGGATCAAAAAAGGTTTGTTCCGTTTTATATCATGAGAGTAAATTTTTTATTGCAGCAGTTTTCCTTGTCTCATTTGACACAAACCTGATGAATAAAACTTGTTATTACTTCTTCAAAAAGAAAGCGGTATTATTGCATAATGGAAATGAGTTTTCTTGTGTACCTGTTGGAGATTGTAGTTTATTTGAAAGAATGCTGGGAAAACTTGGATGGTTGCTGAAACTAGAGACAATCTACGCCAAGTTTACAGAAAGAAAGATGGAAAGAGGAGTTCAGAGAAAGAGAAAAAGCTAGTAGAAGGTTGGTTTGCTAAAAGGATTCGTTATCCTTTTTATAAATTCATTTAGCATTTGAGTTATGACAAAGTTACGATATAAATGTAAAGTATGTTTTTATAAGGGGCGATATAAAAATGTCGAAATGTTTTCATTGGGTCACTCTCCCAAAATATTAAACCGTTTAGTGAAAAAAAAAAAAATTGACTGTGTTTTTGGAATCAATATTTAATATAATATCAAAATCAGTTATTAATATGAATTTTTGTTTCAAAAAAATATTTTTTTTTGTAGATCTTTGTAAATGCTATAACAATTCATAAGCTAAAAAGACATTCGTTTCTGACCATAGTATAATTTCACATTTTGTTATTTTTGGTAAAAATTCGAATTTAAGTAAAATCAGGTAGAGTCCAAAACTTTTAGAAATTTCTGACAATACACAATAGAGGGCACCACTAAAAAGAGAAATCGTAACTTAAACATGTTGAGGAGACGCAAGGAATCCTTTTTTTTTTCCTCCCAAAAACACAATGCACTATCTAATTCTGATGAATTTTCAAAAAAAGCAACTCTTCTAAGCAATCTTACATGCATATGGCCCCACTCGTAACCAAAAACTGTGCATATATTACTACTCATTTAGGTCAACTATAAATTTCATGCCCACCTATCCAGTTTTATATTTCCGTTTGAAACAGATCGCCTAAGGCAGTCCCAAGTTCACACCGCCTAATCAAAACAAATCTCCAAAGAAAATCTTTAACGAGCCTTCTGGGTTTGTCTATAATCAACGAACGAATAACACTCGGCTCTCATTCAAACTTTTAAATTTCGTTCTAGAACAGTTCATCAGGAACAGTTTTGTTCCTCCTGGCGGCGAAAAGGCGAGTTTCGGAAAGGAAAACAATGTTTTCTGCTGCACGTTTCTCACGCGAATATCGATTTGAATTTGAATGATCTAGTTTTCAGAGATGTCAATGGTTGTATGAAAATTATGAAACGAGATGTGCTAATTAGTGTGATAAATTTGAAAGTGTTCCCGGATTTTTAATTGTTGTGCCATTGTCAATGGAAACTTAGTTAATGAAAGGTTTGAGATGTATTGCAGTTGGGGTTAATTTAGAATTTCTCCGAATTTTCTGTAATTATTTTAAACTACAAACATCGTCTGCGTTTTGACCTCCAGATGCATGACTCCAGGAATATGATTTTTGATTGGAATGCTTGCTTCAAACTTTAAAGGTAGCATATTTTTTCGTACCATTGCAATCGACAACCAATTAAACAGATCTTAAAAGGGAGCAAAGATCATTAAAGGAAGTTTTTGGTTGATTCGTATTGTCTATTTGGTAAATGGGCAAAGGTTTCATATTGTTGTAAATTTTAGTGGTTGCCAAACGGTATCAATTTTATATAAGTTATGGTAATTAAAAGAGAAAGAAAATCTAACTATTTGACATATTTTTATAACAGTATGTTGCTTTTAAATTCTAATAAATATAATTCTAAATTAGAATAAATAAAATTCTAACAAAGAAAAACACTATAATTTGACATATTTTTATAACAGTCACTAACTTTTAAACCCTTTATATTATCTTCACTTTTTTATGTTTCTTTGTCAATGGGAGCTGAATCTGCGGTGGCCTAATTAACCCTCTTGCCGACACCCAATCAATCTGAAACGTGGCAGATATGTTCGATGTCGATGATAATGCATGCTATCAAAATTTCTGGCTGTTACTGTCACTAAAAGGTCGCTTTTACATACTAGTAATAAACCAACTTGCCGTCATTCAATCGCATTAAAATCCGACCATTGTTGAAACTCTTTCCTGTTGCGAAAATATTTTTTTAATAAATAAATAATAAAATTATTTCATTCAGAATAAATAAAGGATATTTGGATGACGTTCACGTTAATTTTTAATAAATAAATTTTTAAACACAGTTTGCCGCTGATAGAAATGTTTTTGATATGGGCGCTGAGCTGTGTTAATGAAAATAAAAATTGACATTGCATGAAAAGGATTTTTTGAAAACTCTGTTTTTATGGTTTATATTATATAATTTTGTTGTTGCCAACAGTATCGATGTTATATAAATTATTGTTATTCAAAGATAAAACATAATAATTTGACATATCTACATATATATGAGGCAAAGCCCTTACTGACTCACTCACTCATCATTATTTCTCGTACTCAAAAGTCTGATATTTGGTACAAATGTCAGCAGGGTCACTTCCCATTTGGTCACAATTCTGAAAACTGGTACACATGTCAACAAACGTAGAGAAACTAAGCTATTCCATTTTCTATTAACCCACTTTAAGTGGTGGAAAAGGGGTTAAACGTTCCAAACAAGGGATATTCGAATATCCCACTTTCCATATAGTCACAACTCTGAAAATTGGTACAAATGATAAATTCACGTTTATTTTTAATAAATAAATTTTGATTTTTTGTCTACTTTTATTTAAAAATGAAACCAAAAAACGGAAAAATTCCTCATTTGTTGTAATATTTATGAATATATCAATCTATGGCAATGATCTTGGCCACGGTTAAGATTTAATCAGTACATTTCGCGATTATTCTGCTGGTCGTCTGATAACAGAATAACTCTGGATCTTTCAGGAAAGTTCACTCGCTAGGATATAAATGTCACCAAGAGGTAACATAGAAAAATTGTTTGATTCCGATCTCGATTAACCAACTTTAAAGGGTTCAATCGGTTGAAAAGGGGGTCAAACTTCCAAATGAGGGATATTCGAAGGACCACTTCCAATGTAGTCACAAGTCTGATATTCGGTACAAATGTTGACAAGGACAAACAGAAAAAGTAAGCTATTCTGATCTAGATTAACCAACTTTAAAGGGTCGAAAAGGGGTAAAACCAAAACGGAGTTTTCACAAAAAGAGGGATATTCGAATTTATAATTTTTAAAAATTAAAAAATTAATCAATAACGAACTAAAGAAAAATTTAAAATTCTGTTTTTCTTAATTCCAATTAGAAGGCCAAAACTACTTATGTTGAAAATTTAGAGCTGTAGCCCTATTAAAAATCGTTTTGTAATATATTAATCCATTAGTTAAAAAAAATTATTTAAAAAGAAACTAAATAAAAATTTAAAATTGTGCTTTTCAAAAGTCTAATTAAAAGGCCAAAACTACTTATGTTGAAAATTTCAGAGCTGTAGCCCTGTTAGTAATCGTTTTGTAAAACGTTTATAAATTAATTAAAAAAAATAATTAAAAAAGAACAAAATAAAAATTTAAAATTCTGTTTTTTAAAAGTCCAATTAAAAGGTCAAAACTACTTATGTTGAAAATTTCAGAGCCGTATCCCTATTAGTAATCGTTTTGTAAAATGTTTATTAATTAATTGAAAAAATTAATTAAAAAAGAACAAAATAAAATTTTTAAATTCTGTTTTTTATAAGTCCGTTTAAAAGGCCAAAATTACTTATGTTGAAAATTTAGAGCTGTAGCCCTATTAAAAATCGTTTTGTAATATATTAATCCATTAGTTAAAAAAAATTATTTAAAAAGAAACTAAATAAAAATTTAAAATTGTGCTTTTCAAAAGTCTAATTAAAAGGCCAAAACTACTTATGTTGAAAATTTCAGAGCTGTAGCCCTGTTAGTAATCGTTTTGTAAAACGTTTATAAATTAATTAAAAAAAATAATTAAAAAAGAACAAAATAAAAATTTAAAATTCTGTTTTTTAAAAGTCCAATTAAAAGGTCAAAACTACTTATGTTGAAAATTTCATAGCCGTATCCCTATTAGTAATCGTTTTGTAAAATGTTTATTAATTAATTGAAAAAATCAATTAAAAAAGAACAAAATAAAATTTTTAAATTCTGTTTTTTATAAGTCCGTTTAAAAGGCCAAAATTACTTATGTTGAAAATTTCAGAGCTGTAGCCGTATTAGATATCATTTTGTAACATATTTATTAATTAATTAAAAAAATTAATTGAAAAATAACTAATTAAAATTTTAACAATCTGTTTATGATGCTTACAATTAGAAGGCCAAAACTACTTATGCTGAAAATTTCAGAGCTCTACTCCAATTCTAAAGTAGGTTTCTATAGACAGACAGACAGACACACAGCTTGTTTTATTATTATAGAAGAATTAGTTATAAAAAAACTGCTTAGTTGCTTAATACAAAAGTTGCATGTTGTTTGGCCTTAAACAAACTATCCTTTGAAATAAAAATTGCTAAAATATGTTAACTATATAAGAATTTATGGCAAAAAAAAAAAAAAAAAAAAATATATATATATATTATATATATATATATATATATATATATATATATATATATATATATATATATATATATATATATATATATATATATATATATATATATATATATATATATATATATATATATATATATATATATATATATATATATATATATATATATAAATATATATATAAATATATATAAATATATATATATATATATATATATATATATATATATATATATATATATATATATATATATATATATATATATATATATATATATATATATATATATATATATATATATATATATATATATATATATATATATTTTTAACATTAATTTATAATATTTTTGACATCGTTTAATTTACTAATCACTCATTGGAAAATTATGAAATTTGGTATTTTGACGTTTTTTTGGATTCTAAATATAAAACAGTATAATAATATGGGTTACCATTGAACTTCTAAAACTTTGGTTTATTTTTAATATGTAGATATATGATAAAAAATTATATACAATTAATAAAGAAAGATATAGTCATCGTTCGGATTTTTTTTTTAAGCACCGTACAAATGTTAACAAGGACAAATATTGAAAATATATGCTATTCGGATTTCGATTAATGAACTTTTAAGGGAAGAAAAAAGATCGAAACATTCAAACTACACTAGGGATTTCCCAATGTCACACTTCCAATACAGTCATAATATTGAAATTTGGAAACAAGAGTAAACACAAAGTAAGCTATTGCAATCTCGATTAACTAACTTTAAGGGGATATGGTACGCAAAAATTGACGAAACTGTCAATTTTTCAATTTTTATCCCATAATGTGGAGAATATCTTTCTGCATAGCTGTGCAAAAATTTGTACTTGTACCTTTGATAGATAAAAAGTTATATTATATTTTCTAAACCCTCTCACACTATTAAAGCTGAAAAAGAAATCTTTAACACTGTTTTTTTTCAGTTCGTTATTTTTCAGTTTGAGTGTTGTTTAAATCCTTAAAGCTCTTTCCTAAATTTAGTTAGGATTGGGAAATTTTTGTAGTGTATTTGTATACATTCGATTAACAAAAGTTAGTATAGAATAAAGTGTGTTATGTTTAGTTTTTTTTTTTTTTTTTTTTTTTTTTAAATTAAAAAATTTAAAACTAGAAAAAAAAATTTGTTTTTCTGCTGTTTTTAGTGTAAAAACATATAAAACTTTTTCCATAGCTTGCATCTTCAAATCCATACTAACTATTCTTAACAATTATAATACGAATATATTGCAAAAATTTCATGGACAAATACTTAAAATTGTGGAAGGAGTAGCATTTCGAAAAAAATATAAAAAAATTTAAATAAACTGAATTAATCAAAAATTATTTATTTAAAATATTTTTGTAGGTTAAATTATGTTTACTTACCATCAACACAATGTAAAATTACTATAGTTTAAATTTTAGTGGTGCAATTTCTGAAAATAATTTTTTGGGTACCATGTGCCCTTAAAGGCCCAAAAGGAGGCTGAACGTTTTAAATGGCAGAGATGACAGTTTTCCTCCTTTTGGAGGATTTCCTCTTTTTTGGTTTTTTATGTAACATTTTTTTCCTCTTTATCCCTGTTTTGAGAATCCACAATTTTCTGATCTGAACCAGCTTTTTCTGCAAAAAGTATACTTTTTCTCATGTCTAAGCAAAAGATTTTCCCTCTTAGCTCTCCTTAGATTACTTCACTAACTCCTAATATTTGAAATGTAATTACTATATAGTATGTGAAATTTCATTGTATTTTTAAAATTATTAAATCATCTTTCCTGCATACTTTTTTTTGTTGAATTTTTGTGTATTCCTTCTGCGAGCCTTTTTAGCGAATTTTTGGATTTCCTCCTTTTTGCTCTCTGATCACACTCATCCCTGAAATTAGTCGCCAAAACCGTCGCCAACTTGGCTCTATCCCGCCAATTTAGCGAGATTGCCATTACCATGTCCTCTTAAAGGCCCAAAAGGAGGCTGAACGTTTTAAATGGGGATATACAAATGTCTAACTTCCACTATAATCACATCTCTTAAAACTGGAACCAAGAGCAAGAACACATATATAGGCTATTCCGATCTCGATTAAGGTATACATATGCAATTGAGATGATTGTCTTTAATTTTTAGGTTATAATTTCAAACTTTTTGGCAGTATATCAAAATTAAAAATTATGCATTTAAATATATAAACTTTTTTTCCGTCAATTTTTTAATCAGCTAATTGCAATTAAAGTGACTAATTAGGACATACATACTTATTAGAACATACATAAATCAACTTGTAATTAACTTAGAGGTATGATTTTTATTGCAAATAAAAGATATTATATTGGCGCTTTTTCCTATGGAGAATTTTGAATTTGGCTTCAATATTTATTTAATTATACATTTTTAAATAAAAAATTTAAAAAATACAGAGTTTTTAACAAAAAATTAAGATTAAAATATTCATCAAAAATGTTTTTATAACAATATATGGTAGATTCTCCATAAGAAACACATTCACAGCTTGTGTCTGCAGAACAAAAGTAGAATTTTGTAAATCGGACAATTTATTATGAAGTTATGACCGTTGGTGTTAAGTCATATAACATATTTTTAGAACAGTCACTAGCTTTTTTAATTATAATAAATAGGTAAGGAATATAGGACACAATGGATTTTTTTTTTTTACTTTTCTTTATGTTTAAAAACAAAAGTATTAATACAAATAAGAGTAGAGTAATACAATAATTTGAAAACTTGAAGTGAATATAGAATTCGGAAGGAATACATTTTCAAAATTTTCTCATAACATATTACATAAATCTGGATACTAATAACGAGAATTCAATGAGAATATATTTTAAAATAGTGTAATTTTTATCTATCAATGTGAGCTAATCATAAGAGGTAAAATACAATTTCAATATTTTTCTTTAAATCATACGTCTAAAATTCTTACATATTAAAAATTAAACTGTAGATAAACATGTTATTTTTAATATTTGATAAATTGCTATTGTTTAGCGTGAAGAATTTCTTAAAAATTGAATCTAACGATCTAAGATATTCAATGCATTCTAAGAATATACAAGCTGAGCAAGTCAGAATATATACCAACTTTACTTTTTAAGTTTTCGATTTCAAAACCAACTTGGGGTCATATTCAGAGCATTGCCAACATCAAAGAGAAATGTCAAAAAATAATGATACAAGCGAATCGTGACTTTTACCTACTTCTCAATAGATCTTACTGCTTCATGAAAAGGTAGTTGTCTGTCACTGCTGTGATAGACAGCTATATCCCGAAGCTTTATCATATCAACTACGCACGGGCAATATTTTCAAACCACCTATTCATGGCACCAAACTTTAGAAAGAACATTCTAATGGTTATTATGGTCGCAACAGAACATATGGAAATCTAACTTGAATGAATATTAAATTTAATGTGCAGAGTGTCTATAAAATGTTGGACACGTTTTGATGTTTTATAATTCATAAAATAATGAAGATAAATTTAAATTGATAACACTAATTGTTAAATAGACTCAAAAAGTTTTATGGCCCTTGTTAATCGACTTCCTCATGTGTGCCGTTCGTCACACGGATAATATCAAAACGGTAGTCAATTTCGCGCCAGGTATAGGCAATAGAGGTCGGAAATATCGATCAAAATAAATATCGATACTATATTGTTGCATAGAAAAAATATCGATACATCATTTTATGATTTTTTTTATTTGATTTTCACTTTTTCCAAAAACGGAAGTTTTTCGGGGCAAATTTCTACTTTTCATTCTTTTTGTAAGGTGACTACTTTTCCAACTGGAATGGATCTATTACAAAATAAAAAGTTATATTATCGCTTAATTGGTGCAGTAATTTTAAGAAAAATTTAGATAATTTTCAATAGCTTTTAATGGCAATGCTGAATATTTAGCATAATATTTTTACAATGGAAATAATTGAAAAACTACAGAGGGATGAATATACACGCACACCCATACACGTTTTTTCCAATTTAATTTTAATTTTCAAAAGCCAGGGAGGTGCACCCCCTTGTACCCTCCTGTTGCACCCATGATTATGAAGTGTATGGCAAAATATTGAACATTGGTGCCATTTTAACTGCCTTTCAACCAAGTCCAAATTTTTGTTTTAATGTTTTTGAAAAAGGAATAAAGAAAATCGAAAAAACGTATGGAACTACATAACAATCATTGAAAAACTAACAATGTTTGAAAATATCGATATATCGGTGTCTTTTATCGATATTTTTAATATCGATATATTTTAAACAATATCGATAAAAATATCGTCGTATCGATATATCGCCGACCTCTTAACAGGCAAGCAGATCAGCATGCACAGAGACTATAGCGGGTATAATCCTGGCCATTAAGTCATCAACATTCGACACTTTCCTCTTGTAAACGATATCCTTTACGAATCCCCAAAGAAAAAGTCCAGTAGAACGTTATATCATCACTTGGCCGAGTGGCCAAGAGAGAAAAACATACACTTAATAACGCGCGCAGACGATATTTACAAAAGAAACGAGAAAAACATAAAATTAATAACACGAGCAGATGATATTTTCAAATGAAATGATATTCTAATGGGAAAAGGAAATTTTCTATGGCTACGTTCACTATAAATGAAAATATATGAGTTATTCAATGTATAAATACCATAAGTTTCTTTATATCTTCCTTATTTTATCAATTATTCAACATCAAAATGTGTCCAACATTTTTTTAGACACCCTACCCTGTATTATGTTCTTAAATGACAGTAGATAATTTTTAATTCAAATAGCATACTTGGGCCATTCTTCCGAAACAAGCAACTTTTCAATATTAAAATATTAAAAAAAAAAAAAAAAGGATTCCGTAAATGTATGTTTTATATATTTTTTGTTATTATTTAGGTTTTATCCCTATACTAAGAAACAGTACAGGACATTTGCTCATAACAGGAAAAATGCTAATTAAAATAACAACAAAATAATTAAATTTTCAAATTTAATTACAAAAGTAGTGGGGTACTGTTAAACTTATATCAATTATAATTATATTTAGACTAAATATCAAGCATCATTATCCTGGTTTGCTGTTATTGTGTTCTTTATATACCTAGACAATGATGGCCAGGCCAATGATGTAATTAGAAGCTGGTACGTTCTATTTAAAAATTTTGAAGTTAATGTTCATATTTTCTAAAAGGTGACTTTATTATGTATTGTGTATAACAATATTTTTTTCTACACACCTAATATTTTTTGTAGGTGCCTGGAAAATGATACGAATTAAACATAATTCTGATGGGATTAAACTTCAAAATTCCGTAAAAAGTAGAGGGCCAATTGAGAATAATTATTACAATAAGAGTTCTTGGAATAATCACAAAAATTTAGGAATTTTTTAAATAAGAAAAAATAATGAAATTATTTAAAAAATTATTTTTCATTGTATAAAAAACACTTTATTTAATATGCTATATTTAATAAACACTTTATTAAATTAATTGTTGTCGGAAAATTAGTTTTTTTATTAATTTATTTAACATTTATAACAGCGTAGATGGCTCTTGTGATAAACCAGGAAAATGACTTTTGGACGCTTGATATATTTTTAATTACATTTATATAAGAAAAATTAAATATGTTATTGAGGAGAAAGTTAGCCCAGAACATAGAAAAGTTATTAAAAGGCAATTCATTAATTTCGTACTTGTTTTTAAAGTGGTATAGTGCTGTGGCAAGCATTTTTCCTGTTTCGGGAGAATGACCCACTTGGCAAGTCTTAAATCGATTTCTAGTTAAGTTCACAAAATATGGAACCATATTGCACATTTTTTTTCCCTTGTGATTTGTATCCAAAATGGGATAAGTTCAATCACCAATCACAACACAATGATGTAAGGGTGTTGGTTGGTCTTCTTCGCCTAAAAATAAATCGGGTTAATCTGGCAGATTTTAAACTATTTTTTAGAATTTCATTGGAGTAATAAATTGCGAAGTATAATTTGATATCAACCGGCAAGAGTCAGTTGCTGAGAGTGGAACAGGTTGGAATCGTTGTATCACCAAACAGCCAAAGCCACACCAGTGGCGGCCCATGGTCAGAAATGTTAGGAACAGTGCCCCCTCCCATTTCCCATAATAATTTTGTCATGAAGTTAGCGAGGCCCCTTGGTTTGAGGCTGCTAGCGCCATCTGCCTTCCTCCCACACACGAATGATGTTGAGATTCACCCCCCCGATTCTACGCTGGGGACGCCATGTTATGAAGACGTCTAGAGCGTTAGTCTCAGAAATGATTTTGTTTGTATATAATTTGTGTCGTCTTTCCGTTAATTAAAACCTATTAGCCAAGATCTAGAGAGGACTCTTGCCATTCATTTCATTAACTGTTATAAAAGATTTACGAAACGTTACGAACGAACCGGGAAGCCGATCGTTTTCACAAATTTATTATTGAATTTTTTTTTTTTAATCTTTCATGAATGGAAATTCTTTAATTTTAATTACTCAAACGCAAAGTTTCCTTTCATTATTTACAGAATGATATGAGAAAGAAAACAGAAAAAACAAAAAAAACTTACTTAAACTCCCTTACTAAAAAAAAAAAAGGTATTTTTAAGGCTTAAACTAGGTATTCAAGGTTTTATTAGGTATTTTTGAAGTTTTAACTAAAAATACCTCATGGAAAAATACCTAACTCAAGGTATTTTAAGGTATTATTTTTAGAAACCTAAAGAAACCTGCCAAGCTTCAGGTATTTTTAAGGTTTTGGCAAGGTTTGTGATAAAAACCTCCAGATTCTAAAGGTATTACTAAGGTATTCAGGTGAATACCTTTTAATACCATGTCAAAGGAAGGTATTTTAAGGTTTTTTCAGTAAAACCTAAATAAACCTGTGAAGCTTTAGGTATTTTTAAGATTTTGCAAGGTTTGTGATGAAAACGTCCAGATTCTAGAGGTTTTACTAAGGTATTCAGATGAATACCTTTTAATACCATGACTAAAGGAAGGTATTTTAAGGTTTTTCTGTAAAACCTAAGGAAACCTGTAAAGCTTTAGGTATTTTTAAGGTTTTGCAAGGTTTGTGATGAAAACCTCCAGATTCTAGAGGTTTTACTAATTACTTATAATGGAGCTCCATGTTTCAAAATGGTTCAATTATAAGTTTTAGTATTGAAGTAACATGAAACCAGGTGTGTAAACTTATCACGGAAACTATTTCCGTTTGGTGGAGAAAATTCAAAGAAATGCTTGCTTCTCTTCCACCTACACATCCCAAGTCTCTCACACGCACGAGCCATTCAGTACATCGAATTTACAAGTACAGCCGAAGTCGTTAAACTCGCAAGGTCTGCATTTGGCATCATGTCATATACATTTAGCGTGGAGGGAGATTCTATACTAATAGTCCGAGAGGCGACTGCAATTTTCGAACCCCATCGAACATCATTCTGAATTTTTTATAGAGATTGGAGAAAAGTGAGTAGATTAGGAATCCACTGGTCTGCCGTGGCAAAAATGGCCGAAACTGATCGAAAATTGACTTGGAATGAGTTGAACTAAAATCCGATTGCCAAATATGTCATAACTTGCCAAAAAGAGAACACATTTTTTCGTCTGGCAACTCCACTGCATTTTGATTTTCAATGAGAAAAAGCGCAAACGATTTCTGATCTCTGGCTTGGAAAATTTTTATCTTTTAAAAGTAAGCCAAATTGGCGACATCAGTTACGTCATCCATGACGTAATGTTTATTGCCAACTTGGCTCCCTTTTAATAGATGCAAGTAGACCGTCGCCAGATATCTGAATCGTCTGCAACCTTTTAGATTGATAATTAAAGAGTGAGGGTTACCAAATAAAAAAAAATGCTCATTCTTTGGCAAGTTATGGCTTATTTGGCAATTGGATTCAGTTCAACTTATTAAAAGTCGATTTTTGACCAGTTTCGGCCATTTTTGCCACAGCAGACCAGTGGATTCGTAATCTACTCACTTTTCTCTAATTTCTATAAAAAAATCAAAATGATGTTCGATGGGGTTCAAAAATTGCAGTCGCCTCTCAGTCTATAACAGCTGTTTCCATGGCAACAGTGCAGCTATTTGGAACTTTCACTCTCTGGCTGTTCTCGCTCTACCATCGTCAAATTTAGTTGATTTGAGTGTTTTATATTTCTCAATTGTGCATTGCGCCACAGGTGTGATATTTATCAGAGATTTTTTTTTTCCGTAGAAATTCCATTTTCATTTGCGATTCTAATCTACATTTAAGAAAATTATTAAAATATATGCGCATAAGGTAGCTACCATTGAAAAAAATCATGTTTTTCAATGATTGCTAAAAAACGGCTGGAATGATTTTAATAAAAATCGCCGTGGCAATGCCTCTTTAGGTGTTCTAAACATCCCCACCTCCGAAATTCCCGTAAAAATGCTTTGATGGCGTAAAAAGTTGAAAAACGACTGCCTTTAAATTGGAATTCTCTTTCCTTAAGCAAATTGCATCAAAGATCGTTTTTTCTTCTCTCCTCAGTTTCACTTATAAGAAAGGATAATAATATAAGAATGAACTAAAAGTGTAACTCCGAAACCATCATTTGGGCGGATTTTTTTTTTTTTTTTGTAAGATCCGTACAAGAATTATCACAAAAAATATCACCAAACTGTTATTTTTTTCTAAATGATTGATGAAAATATAAAAACGGTAAATAACACAAATCCACCGCAATATTAAAAAGTAATTGAGAGTTTTGCGATGTTCCACACTCCTAGTTTTAAATAAATGGAACCGAAAAATTAATTTTGAGGAAAAAGCATCGACGACTTTTCTGGCAATTTTATCTGTTGTCACAATTTTTTTTTATTTTTTATTTTTGTGACGCAAAATCAATTAGGCGCATGGTATGTCGAACAGCTGGTGAGGTGAGATACGTAAATAAACTTGAGTTATCAGCTCAGTTACAGATAAAAGTAACGGTGTATTGAACGTGAGAATTTAAAAATAACTGATAAGTGAGGTCAGTAAATAATCTTGTTTTTGATGTAGAACTTTTTCTCTATCGTGATAAATCGAAATAACTAATTAATATTTCATTATTCCATTCAATTTGGTTTCTGAAAAATGGGAGGATAAAAAAAAAGGGGTTTAATAAGATGTTTTCTTTCAAGCCCATATGACTCAAAAATAAAAGTAATTACCGAAATATTTGTATTTACTTAAGGAAAAAAAAAGAAAAAAAGTGCTAATTTTAAGACATTTCATTGTTTATTTTAATTAATAACGTTTTTAAATAAATTGAGAAAAATAATCAGGGGAATATTAGAAATGGGTTTTCCCCGATTTGTGATTTTTCAGTTTGACCCCTCAATTATGGCCTAATCTCCACCATTGTATGGTTTTAACATAATTTAATAATGAATACTACCACAACACCAAATTAAACAGTTTATTAAACAGATATTTTTGGTTCTTAAGTATTTGTTTGAGTGTTATTAAAAGTTTTGATAATTCAACATAACTATTTTAGAAATAGTTATCTTCATATTATTTATTTTTTTAAATAATTTTTTTAGGTCTTGCAATAAAACTAAAAAAATTCCAAATAATGTTAAATTTTTGTTTTCTTTGATCGAGATATTTTCTCTGACGCTCAATAGATGGCGGTAGTAGATCTTGAGACAAATTCTATTAGAAGATAAAATTGCTATTAAGAAAAATTCACAAATGGTAACATTTCAATTTTTTTTTTATGAGAAAGTCTACGAATAGAATTATAAATTTTGGAATTGCGAAAAAGATTTTTTCCTTTTATTTTTTTCAAAAATATAAATTTTCTTTAGTTTCAGTGCCACTTCCTCTACTAATTTTTTAATAATTGTGTTATATTCTGCGATTCTTTTCATAGGAAGTCCTAGTAAGGTTCATTCCCTATTATCTTCTAACCCAGTGCATTTAGAAACTACTTTCTGTAAAACATTGAAATTTGGTGAGTCGGTACGAAAAAGTTCATTTAATGAAATCACATAAATTGTTGTCATTTAATGTCTATCTATTATATTAAAATAGCAAAATACAAAACCAGGTAGAGCCACTGCATATGTATTGACATAAGGATTGAAATCTATAATAATAAAACAAGCTGTGGCTCTGCGGACCTATAGAAACCTACTTAAAATTGGAATAGTGCTCTAAAATTTTCAACATAAGAAGTTTTGGATTTCTAATTTTATGTATGTCAAACAGATTGTTAATATTTTAACTAGTTCTTTTTTAATTAATTTTCTTAATTAATTAACAAATTGTTTTACAAAACGACTTCTAATAGGGATACAGTTCTAAAATTTTCAACATAAGTAGTTCTGGCCTTCTAATTGGTCTTTTAAAAAACAGAATTATAAATTTCTATTTAGTACTTTAATTTTTTTTAATTAAATAATGAATATTTTACAAAACAATTTCTAATAGCTCTACAGCTCAGAAATTTTCAACATAAGTAGTTTTAGCCTTCTAATTGGACGATTTTGCGTGGTGATGAACTTTCCTGCGAGCGAAGTGCCAAAAATCGGGGCCTATACACCAAGGACGGATTTCCGCAACACGGGTCCTCACAGCTGGCTAAAATAATGCACATGGTAAAATTTCGTGGCGAAGCACGGGTATTCAGCTAGTTTAAAATAAAATATATTAGACGTTATTTCCGAGACTTTAATTTGTCATTTCATTAAATGTACTTATTTCGATTATACTGATGACAATATGTGCGAGCGGTTATTAAGCTCCCCTTCCCCATGTCGACAAAAAATAGTTATGTATGCAACTAGTGGGGAAAGTAATACCTTTTCAAACGAGGTAAAATGTTTATTTGACGAGTGCGATAGCACGAGTCAAATAATTTACCGAGTTTGAAAACATATTTTCCCACGTGTTGCATACAATATTTTTTGATAATCACGGGCAAAAAAATATTTTTAATATATATATTTATTAATGTTAGCAACTTGAGTCAATGAATATCTTCTGAAGAGATGTCATATAAATGACAAGAGTATATAATATTTGAGCACGAGGCGTCAGAGAAAGTAGTTTTCACACTAGTGCAAAAAAATGCTTCTTTCGCAAAGCTTTTTGATTCAAAATGATTAAAAAAAGTTTAATTTTTTGCACGTTGTTATAAAAAAACATTTTTCATTCATTATTTTATGGCCAGAATGCTCTAAGTTGCTGATATGATATTATTCTCAACATTTTAAGAAGACACTTTATCAGATGCAGAAATTGTTGATGGAATAAACTTTTTGATTGCGACTTTGTGATTTTTCTGTTCAACTGTTCAATAAACCACCTTGGGTAATAGGTATTGCTTTCTTTTACTTGTTAATTTTTCGTGAAGAGGAAGTTCTAGAAAGGATCATTTCCTATACTCGCTATATTTACAATCTTTCCGTCCAGTGCATTTAGAAACTACTTTGTATACAATCTTGAAATTTGGAGAGTAGGTACGAAAATTATTACTTAATACTATCGTTCGATTTGGACAGTTTTATGAAAATATCAAGTGAGGAATACGTGTGATACATTTTCTTGGAATCGTCGAATTCAGATTTTTAATATCTGATAATGCATTTCATTAGTTATTCATAAAAAAAGTTATGATAATCTTGTTAGAAGAGTATTCTTAAAAGACACATTTTCCTGAAATCGGATGATCGTTGCCTGCATGGTATTTACATACAGCCGTCCATATATCTCACTCAAGCTTTAAAAGCAGAATGCGTGGCTAGCATACCACAGGTCTGGCGATCATGTGTAGTCGGTGCTATACAGTCTCTTTTTTCAAAGTGAGTAGGTAGAACGTACTTCATCCAAATAATATTATTCTGGAAAAAAACGCCATATTTTGGTATGATAAAACGCATAAAAACGTTCGAACCTATTTTTGTTTAATAACATAACTCGGTTAAAATGCGTTATACGCCTCCCCCCCCTTCTCCTTTGGCCGCCAAGTTCAATTGCCATTACTACTGAATTGAACTACAGGTTTGCCAAAATAGATGCCAAATTGTAATTGAATAATAAAAACGCCGGGTTACCATTCTTGACTCAAAATTGTCAAAAAAAAGTGCTAGAGGGGGGGGGGGGAAGGGGCGTTTAATGCATTCTAAACCATAACTCCATAGGAAGAATGCGCGACTAGCATGCTGCAGGTCTTGTGATCGACGCCGATAGATTATATTGTCAATTTTAGTCTAAATAGGACTAACATAATAAACTAGGGGTATGGAACAACACACAACTTTCGATTACACTATAATACTGAGGGGGAATTGTGTTATTTACCGTTACTATATTTTCATCATTCATTTAGAAAAAATAGCCAGTTTGGCAATTTTTTTTTGCGATAGTTCTTGTAAAAAAAAAAAAAAAAACTCCACCAAAATGGTGATTTTGGCGATATACTTCACGATAATCCTTATATTATCCTTTATTATAAGTGAATTTGGCTAGATAAGAAAAAACGATCAATAATGAGCTATGCTAAAGGAAAGAAGACTCTGTTGAAGACATTCGTTTTCAAATTTTTACGCCGTTAAAGCATTTTTACTGGAATTTCGGAGGTTGGGATGTTTAGAACACCTTAAGAGGCATTACCACAGCGATTTTAAACAAAATCTTTTGAGCAGTTTCTTAGCATATACTGAAAAACATGATTTTTTCAATAGCTGCTACCTTACGCGCATGCGCGATTTTGACGAAAACCTTCTGCCACTAATCCTCATACCAAATTTGAACACAGTAGGTAAATTTGTTCGGGAGTTATGCTGACCACCCACCCACCCACCACTTCACGATAATCCTTATATTATCCTTTATTATAAGTGAATTTGGCTAGATAAGAAAAAACGATCAATAATGAGCTATGCTAAAGGAAAGAAGACTCTGCTGAAGACAATCGTTTTCAACTTTTTACGCCGTTAAAGCATTTTTACTGGAATTTCGGGGGTTGGGATGTTTAGAACACCTTAAGAGGCATTACCACAGCGAGCCAAATTGTAATTGAATAATAAAAACGCCGGGTTACCATACTTGACTCAAAATTGTCAAAAAAAGTGCTAGAGGGGGGGGGGGGGGAGGGGCGTTTAATGCATTCTAAACCATAACTCCATAGGAAGAATGCACGACTAGCATGCGGCAGGTCTTGTGATCGACGCCGATAGATTATATTGTCAATTTTAGTCTAGATAGGACTAACATAATAAACTAGGGGTATGGAACAACACACAACTTTCGATTACACTATAATACTGACGGGGAATTGTGTTATTTACCGTTACTATATTTTCATCATTCATTTAGAAAAAATAGCCAGTTTGGCGATTTTTTTTGCGATAGTTCTTGTAAAAAAAAAAAAAAAAAAAACTCCACCAAAATGGTGATTTTGGCGATATACTTTACGATAATCCTTATATTATCCTTTATTATAAGTGAATTTGGCTAGATAAGAAAAAACGATCAATAATGAGCTATGCTAAAGGAAAGAAGACTCTGTTGAAGACATTCGTTTTCAACTTTTTACGCCGTTAAAGCATTTTTACTGGAATTTCGGAGGTTGGGATGTTTAGAACACCTTAAGAGGCATTACCACAGCGATTTTAAACAAAATCTTTTGAGCCGTTTCTTAGCATATACTGAAAAACATGATTTTTTCAATGGCAGCTACCTTACGCGCATGCGCGATTTTGACGAAAACCTTCTGCCACTAATCCTCATACCAAATTTGAACACCGTAGGTAAATTTGTTCGGGAGTTATGCTGAACACCCACCCACCCACCCACACTCATCATTCATTTAGAAAAAATAGCCAGTTTGGCGATTTATTTTTGCGATAGTTCTTGTAAAAAAAAAAAAAAAAACTCCACCAAAATGGTGATTTTGGCGATATACTTCACGATAATCCTTATATTATCCTTTATTATAAGTGAATTTGGCTAGATAAGAAAAAACGATCAATAATGAGCTATGCTAAAGGAAAGAAGACTCTGTTGAAGACAATCGTTTTCAACTTTTTACGCCGTTAAAGCATTTTTACTGGAATTTCGGAGGTTGGGATGTTTAGAACACCTTAAGAGGCATTACCACAGCGAGCCAAATTGTAATTGAATAATAAAAACGCCGGGTTACCATACTTGACTCAAAATTGTCAAAAAAAGTGCTAGAGGGGGGGGGGGGGGGAAGGGGCGTTTAATGCATTCTAAACCATAACTCCATAGGAAGAATGCACGACTAGCATGCGGCAGGTCTTGTGATCGACGCCGATAGATTATATTGTCAATTTTAGTCTAGATAGGACTAACATAATAAACTAGGGGTATGGAACAACACACAACTTTCGATTACACTATAATACTGACGGGGAATTGTGTTATTTACCGTTACTATATTTTCATCATTCATTTAGAAAAAATAGCCAGTTTGGCGATTTTTTTTTGCGATAATTCTTGTAAAAAAAAAAAAAAAAAAACCTCCACCAAAATGGTGATTTTGGCGATATACTTTACGATAATCCTTATATTATCCTTTATTATAAGTGAATTTGGCTAGATAAGAAAAAACGATCAATAATGAGCTATGCTAAAGGAAAGAAGACTCTGTTGAAGACATTCGTTTTCAACTTTTTACGCCGTTAAAGCATTTTTACTGGAATTTCGGAGGTTGGGATGTTTAGAACACCTTAAGAGGCATTACCACAGCGATTTTAAACAAAATCTTTTGAGCCGTTTCTTAGCATATACTGAAAAACATGATTTTTTCAATGGCAGCTACCTTACGCGCATGCGCGATTTTGACGAAAACCTTCTGCCACTAATCCTCATACCAAATTTGAACACCGTAGGTAAATTTGTTCGGGAGTTATGCTGAACCCCCCCCCCCACACACACACACACACTTTTTCAAGATCACATTTTTGAAATCAGAATTTTCCAAAACGTGGAATTTTTTTTTTGACCTAATGCTATACTTTCATTACCATATGTATGGGTATGTTATACATATGGGTAACTGAAAGTAAAAATAATACAACACATAATTTGCTATAGTTTTTAGGATGATCAAATATTTAATAGTTTCGCAAAAGATTTTTGTTTATTACACTGGTAAAAAAATTTGTCCACCATGCACCAAAATTTGGTTCCCATTTAGCTGCCACCAACATTTGGTGCTTAGTTTCGCGATTTAATGGTGCTTACGGTCCGAGGTTGCACCATTAAATCGTGAAACTAAGCACCAAATGTTGGTGGCAGCTAAATGGGAACCAATTTTTGGTGCAAGGTGGAACAAAATTTTTAACAGTGTAAAGTAATTAATGTCGAGTAATTGCTTATCTCTAACAAAAAAGTTGTATTTTATAAAAGCCCACTGTATATTTCTTCAACCTTTTGTTAAAAAAAATAGTTAAGTTTAAATGACACAGTTAAAGGAACATTCCTCGGTGAATTATATGAAACGAATACATACTTTATTGATACATTATTTCAAAAAGTATTTTTTTTTAAAGTAGAAGTTGTAGTTACTAATTGACCAAGAGAGAACGAGCTATATCAAACGTTGATGACAAGATCCAGTCAACAATTAGATTCGGATAATGTGTTTTTAAAAGAAGACAATTGATGAGTGGAGTGTTGACGTTGAGAGTGACTGAAATCACTGGAGTAGTGAGGATATGTCAGATCTCCGGATGCAATAAAAGTAATTGAAAGCGGTAAAGTGGTTTGGAAGTGTTACGTTAAATAAACTCTACTTCTGCTCAATAAGGCTAATGTTAAAACTAATTGGTATGTTAAGTAACGGTTATCATTTTACACTAAGGCTATAAAAGCATTCAACTGTTTATAAATTATTTATAAATCAGGGTTGGCAGAAATCCATTTTTTTTGGTAAAAGAAACGAAAAATCCTGTATTTTTTTTTAATAAATTAAACTACTTTTTTTGTTGTTGTTTTAAAACGTTTTTCTTTAATAAAAAAAATCCTTTTCTAATTACATGTATACATATAGACTGAGAGGCGACTTCAATATTTGGACCCCATCGAACATCATTCTGAATTTTTTATAGAAATTGGAGAAAAGTGAGTGGATTATGAATCCACTGGTCTGCCGTGGCAAAAATGGCCGAAACTGGTCAAAAATCTACTTTTAATAAGTTGAACTAAATCCAATTGCCAAATGCGCCATAACTTGCCAAATAATGAGGATTTTTTTTTTTTTTTGATAACCCTCACTCTTTAATTTTCAATTAAGAAGGTTGCAGACGATTCAGATATCTTGGGACGGTCTACTTGCATCTATTAAAAGGGATCCAAGTTGGTAAAAAATATTACGTCACTTGTGACGTAACTGATGTCGACAATTTGGCTTACTTTTAAAAGATACAAGTTTTCCGAGCCAGAGATCAAAAATCGTTTGCGCTTTTTCTCATTGAAAATCAAAATGCAGTGGGTTGCCAGACGAAAAAGTTTGTTCTCTTTTTGGCAAGTTATGACATATTTGGCAATCGGATTTTAGTTCAACTCATTCCAAGTCGATTTTTGATCAGTTTCGGCCATTTTTACCACGGCAGACAAGTGAATTCGTAATCAACTCACTTTTCTCCCATTTCTATAAAAAATTCATAATGATGATCGATGGGGTCCAAAAATTGCAGTCGCATCTCGGACTAATATTTATAAATAAAATTTTACATTAACTATAGTAATTAATGTTCAAATAACCAATGATATTAGTTCTGAAAATATTTTAAACTAAGTAAATAAACAATTCTTACACATATGGACATTCAAATCATTAAATTTAATATTATATTTATAGATGCAAATTTTTAAATTCAATACATACAATATAATACCAATAGTAATTGTTTACTGCATAATACATGGAATATTGCTCTTAGATTCATTAGTAATGGTGATAAGTTGTTCAAAATGATATTTTTGATGTTTACAAATAAGTTGTTAAAACACAAAACCTTTATTTAGAAATAAATTTAAAATGCAGCCTATAATTTAATTTTAATTAATAATTTTTAATTATTGTAAAACATTAATATATCCATTAGATTAAACTTATTTAAAAGCTTATTGTTGATATTTATAAAAACTTCCTTAGTCTTTAATTATAAGATTTATTTAAAAAAATGATAGAACTTATTTTATCTATAAAATTCCTGTAATTTTTCATTTACAGTCATGTAATACCAAGAATGTTGATCTTTCATTTAGTGAAATATTTTCTTAAAAATTAATAGAAAGAGAAACAAGATGCTTTTATTTTTACATACCATTTTAGAATTTGACATTTTGAACAAAAGTGTTTCGACTTTTTCTACACCTAAGTTGTTACACAATTTTGATTGTACAGTTCCAAAAGAACCAAAAAATTCTCTCATCATTTGCTGTAGTTGCTTTTGTAGAAAAATTCTTTTTGAAAAATATCTTTGGAATGGAAAATTTTTGGTTTAAAGAAAAAGTTATTTACAGCATCAAATATTTAAAAAAATCTAATTATAAATAAATAAACAAACAAATAAATTAAAAAAAAAACAAAAAAACAATTATTTTTGAGAAAAAAAGCATTCGGTTTAAACCATGGTTTTAAATCAATTGGTTTAAACCATGCCTACCCTATTAGAAATCTAAAAAATAATGTGAAAACATACTATTTAATATATGTATTAAATATTACAAATAATTAATTTCTCTACAAATACTTTTAAATAGTTCTTTTTTTGTAACTGAATAAGTTCTATCATCTGCTTACTAGTGAAACATCGAGGTCAGTTTTTCAATTTTGGAGTTAGTCACTTATACTGGCAGAAACACTCCCAACAAAAGTTAAGATATTCGCTGAAAAAAAAAATAAAAGTATTGAAGATTTTTTTTGCAAATTCTGAAATTAGTTTTTTTTTTTCTTCTCTTCGGAGTTGAAAAGTGTTTTTTTTTACCTAGTGAGTGTTCACTTGTAAAGCCGGATTTACACGCTACCTGTCGGTGTTCCAGTTTATATCGTTAGCGTCATCGCTGGCACCGTGTAAACGCATCATTTCAGTCTCAGAATAAGCCAGTTTGCCATGTGATCGTCTCTGGCTGGTGACTCCAGTCGATAAAACATTTTCTATTTACGGGCGCGTCAAATCGCTTCCCCCACCACCCTTCCTCCTTTCGTACACCTGTAGTAATTTCGTTTCGCAGAACACTTTTGAAAGACTTGAATGATCATTGTGTGTGTGATAAACTTAATATATAGAAACGATGCAAATCGTTGGAATGAGTAAAAAATGGTTAAATTTCTACAATTGTAATCGGGATTATGAAAATCTTTGGAACTTGTTTTGCTCGAAATATCGTAAATGCGAGGAATATGTTTCTGCAAGCTATTGTAGATTAACTGAATGATCCTTTGGATTCTAAAGAATGTACCAAAAGACAATTAAAGCGTTGTGGTCTACGTATTAATTGATATTGACGAAAATTGAAAGAAGTAAAACCAGTGGCGGGGGAACAGATTTTGCTCATAAATGTTCGCTGCCTTTGTTCAATGATATGAAAAAAGAAAAAGAAACATTCGGAAATATTGTAATTAAAAAAAAAAATTAAAATTAACATTCTTGCATTTTTGTAAATATATTTTAATGTACAAAGATTACAATTCTTAAATTTGTTACAATTATGTAATCTATAATTTACAATATAATAAACAATAATATAATGAACATGAATGAAACATAATGAACAATAACGAATATAACTTTTTTATGTTCTTCAATTTAATATTCTATATAGATACAGACTTTAATGAGAAACCTTACAAAAACACTTTGAATAATAAATTATTTAAACAATAATCATTGTAATTTAGTTTATATTTTTAATAATATTTTAGAATTCATATATTTTAGATTTTATATTATTTACATATATTTATATTTAATATATTTTAGATTTTATATTATTTATATTTCATATATTTTAGATTTTATATTATTTATATTTCATATATTTTAGATTTTATATTATTTATATATTTATATTTCATATATTTTAGATTTTATATTATTTATATTTCATATATTTTAGATTTTATATTATTTATATTTCATATATTTTAGATTTTATATTATTTATATTTCATATATTTTAGATTTTATATTATTTATATAATTATATTTCATATATTTTAAATTTTATATTATTTATATATTTATATTTCATATATTTTAGATTTTATATTATTTATATATTTAGATTTCATATATTTTATATTATTTATATATTTATATTTAATATATTTTAGATTTTATATTATTTATATTTCATATATTTTAGATTTTATATTATTTATATATTTATATTTCATATATTTTAGATTTTATATTATTTATATTTCATATATTTTAGATTTTATATTATTTATATTTCATATATTTTAGATTTTATATTATTTATATAATTATATTTCATATATTTTAAATTTTATATTATTTATATTTCATATATTTTAGATTTTATATTATTTATATATTTATATTTCATATATTTTAGATTTTATATTATTTATATATTTTAGATTTTATATTATTTATATATTTTAGATTTTATATTATTTATATATTTAGATTTCATATATTTTAAATTTTATATTATTTATCTATTTATATTTCATATATTTTAGATTTTATATTATTTATATATATAGATTTCATATATTTTAAATTTTATATTATTTATATATTTATATTTCATGTATTTTAGATTTTATATTATTTATATATTTATATTTCATATATTTTAGATTTTATATTATTTGTATATTTATATTTTATATATTTTAGATTTTATATGATTTATATTTCATATATTTTAGATTTTATATTATTTATATATTTTAGATTTTATATTATTTATATATTTTAGATTTTATATTATTTATATATTTTAGATTTTATATTATTTATATATTTTAGATTTTATATTATTTATATATTTTAGATTTTATATTATTTATATATTTATATTTCATATATTTTAGATTTTATATTATTTATATATTCATATTTCATATATTTTAGATTTTATATTATTTATATATTTATATTTCATATATTTTAGATTTTATATTATTTATATATTTATATTTCATATATTTTAGATTTTATATTATTTATATATTTTAGATGTTATATTATTTATATATTTTAGATTTTATATTATTTATATATTTATATTTCATTTATTTTAAATTTTATATTATTTATATATTTAGATTTCATATATTTTATATTATTTATATATTTAGATTTCATATATTTTATATTTTATATTATTTATATATTTATATTTCATATATTTTAGATTTTATATTATTTATATATTTAGATTTCATATATTTTAGATTTCATATTATTTATATATTTATATTTCATATATTATAGATTTTATATTATTTATATATTTATATTTCATATATTTT
The DNA here is from genome assembly GCA_963978545.1 of Linyphia triangularis. Lineage (NCBI taxonomy): Eukaryota > Metazoa > Arthropoda > Arachnida > Araneae > Linyphiidae > Linyphia > Linyphia triangularis. The sequence continues at coordinate 107,177,734 of OZ021724.1, forward strand.
AGATTTTATATTATTTATATATTTATATTTCATATATTTTAGATTTTATATTATTTATATTTCATATATTTTAGATTTTATATTATTTATATATTTATATATTTTAGATTATATATTATTTATATATTTATATTTCATATATTTTAGATTTTATATTATTTATATATTTATATTTCATATATTTTAGATTTTATATTATTTATATTTCATATATTTTAGATTTTATATTATTTATATATTTATATTTCATATATTTTAGATTTTATATTATTATATTATTTATATATTTTAGATTTTATATTATTATATTATTTATATATTTTAGATTTTATATTATTTATATATTTATATTTCATATATTTTAGATTTTATATTATTTATATATTTTATATTTTATATTATTTATATATTTTAGATTTTATATTATTTATATATTTTAGACTTTATATTATTTATATATTTAGATTTCATACATTTTAGATTTTATATTATTTATATGTTTAGATTTCATATATTTTAGATTTTATATTATTTATCTATTTATATTTCATATATTTTAGATTTTATATTATTTATATATTTAGATTTCATATATTTTAGATTTTATATTATTTATATATTTATATTTCATATATTTTAGATTTTATATTATTTATATATTTATATTTTATATATTTTAGATTTTATATTATTTATATTTCATATATTTTAGATTTTATATTATTTATATATTTATATTTCATATATTTTAGATTTTATATTATTTATATATTTTAGATTTTATATTATTTATATATTTTTATTTCATATATTTTAGATCTTATATTATTTATATATTTATATTTCATATATTTTAGATTTTATATTATTTATATATTTATATTTCATACATTTTAGATTTTATATTATTTATATGTTTAGATTTCATATATTTTAAATTTTATATTATTTATCTATTTATATTTCATATATTTTAGATTTTATATTATTTATATATTTTAGATTTTATATTATTTATATATTTAGATTTCATTTATTTTAAATTTTATATTATTTATATATTTATATTTCATGTATTTTAGATTTTATATTATTTATATATTTATATTTCAGATTTTATATTATTTATATATTTATATTTTATATATTTTAGATTTTATATTATTTATATTTCATATATTTTAGATTTTATATTATTTATATATTTATATTTCATATATTTTAGATTTTATATTATTTATATATTTTAGATTTTATATTATTTATATATTTTAGATTTTATATTATTTATATATTTTAGATTTTATATTATTTATATATTTATATTTCATATATTTTAGATTTTATATTATTTATATATTTATATTTCATATATTTTAGATTTTATATTATTTATATATTTTAGATTTTATATTATTTATATATTTTAGATTTTATATTATTTATATATTTATATTTCATATATTTTAAATTTTATATTATTTATATATTTAGATTTCATATATTTTATATTATTTATATATTTAGATTTCATATATTTTATATTTTATATTATTTATATATTTATATTTCATATATTTTAGATTTTATATTATTTATATATTTAGATTTCATATATTTTAGATTTCATATTATTTATATATTTATATTTCATATATTATAGATTTTATATTATTTATATATTTATATTTCATATATTTTAGATTTTATATTATTTATATATTTATATTTCATATATTTTAGATTTTATATTATTTATATATTTTAGATTTTATATTATTTATATATTTATATTTCATATATTTTAGATTTTATATTATTATATTATTTATATATTTTAGATTTTATATTATTTATATATTTATATTTCATATATTTTATATTTTATATTTTATATTATTTATATATTTTAGATTTTATATTATTTATACATTTTAGATTTTATATTATTTATATATTTTAGATTTTATATTTTTTATATATTTAGATTTCATACATTTTAGATTTTATATTATTTATATGTTTAGATTTTATATTATTTATATGTTTAGATTTCATATATTTTAGATTTTATATTACTCTGGTCTTTATTTGCAGATCATGGGCACATCATATCTCCAAAAGCTCATCGCTTAAAAGTAGAGAAAAGGAACGCATTGCCTTTTTTAATAGCAATTCTGTTTCTTAATTCCGCCATTTTTGGAATAAGAATGAAGGAACAAAATCAACTGCTGCCGCGAGTAGAAAAATAAACAAGATCGTTTGCGAATTTTCCTCGCACAATTCCAGTATTGTTCCAGTCGGTTGGTACCGTGTTAACAGAAAGCACCAGTAAACTAGAATTCCAGCCAACTGTTTCCAGTAATCTTCCAGCCAACTGTCCGGCTGTCACGCTAGTAACTGGTAGCGTGTAAATCAGCCTTAAGTCGATGATACATAGAATTCCTTATCACGTACATCCCAATTAAGTTGTAATTGAGTTAATTTCTTTAATTATTGAACAGGAAATTAGTGTAACTTTCAAAAATTCTCAAAATATGGTAAATAATCGTAAGTTTGGTTTTCATGGGTAATAATTTTTTTACCTTAATTAAAACTCTAATTTTATTATCTAACTAATAAAATACAAATTACAAATGTGTTTCTGAAGTGAAATCATATTATTGCAATTTTTGTTTAATATTTTATCTTTAAAGTTAAACGGGGAAATAAAACGCATTAAAAAACGCAGCCCCAAACTATTTTAGGACGTGATTAACTATTACGTATTTTGTGCGAGTATATTGGCGTAGTAGAAAAATTTCATTGCTAACTTGGCGTTACTAAGCTCTTCCAAGTTTAGCCACGAAGTCTATAATTATAATATTACTTTAGGAGTACAGTTTTTAATATGAAGTTCACAAAATTATTTCTCAACAAGTTATGTTATTTGATTAGAGGTACAATTATTTAGAAGAATTGAAAGAAGATAAAATGCATTTGAGCAACAATGACCAGAAAAGTTTTTCTAATTAAAAGCTAAATTTTCAATGAAAATATATATCGTTATTGTAAATCTATCTTTGTTTCTAATAAACATATTTAATTGATTGTTAACAACATATACTATTTAGAAACACTAACTAACCTGTTTTAATTCAACTGGTACGATAGAATTTATCTTCACTGTTAATCATCATTCCACACCCAAACACTAAACGTCACGTACTACATTTTCCTGGTTAAGTTTTTAAAATTTATTTTTTAGTATATTTAACAAAATTAAAAGTAAGCTTTCTATGAATTCACAACATAACATTGAAGTATCCCTTTTTTGTTTTGTTTTAAAATTCAATAAACTATTAAAAGTATTAGTATTAGTTTAGTTTTAACCACTTGTGATAGTATAGCGTCTTTGTTTCTGATACACATATTTAATTGATTGTTAACAATATATCCTATTTAGAAGCACTAATTAACCTGTTTTAATCCAACTGGTACCCTTCACTGTTAATCATCATTCCACGTCCAAACAACAAACGTCACGAAGAGTTTAAAGCATAGCTAAAGATTTAAATAAACTCCACCAAATTCAAAGAATTAAATTGCATGAATTTGATTTTAACCAGATGATACTCTTCCCTCAATTCTTTGGCCTCTGTAACTCGTGGATGTAAAACTTTTATTAATTTGTACTGCATAGGATTAGAAGGTTGATCCGAAGACTTGTAGCTATTCAAATTGAATGTGCGAGGAATGTTTGTAAACAGAGAACCTTGGTTGAAATTGTGTGTGATAGCAATTGTGTTCTCTCATGCCATTGATTGGATTACATTAATTTAATGATATATTTGGCATTGTTCTTTTAATCTTGCAACTCTGTTTCGTATTTAATTAATCAAAATCTAGAGTTGAAGATGGATAATAATGGCAATATTCGTTTCTTAATTAAACTTTTAAAAACGTTGTGTTGTTCATTATTGTTCAGAGTCTTATTGATTAGGCTGTGAAATAAAATGTATTACTTTTCGGAAAATTTTAATCTAAGTTTGGAGTTTTGTTAAGCCTGTTTGTTTATTTCTCTAGTTAAGTTTTTAAACATTATTTCTTAGTTTGATTTCAAAATTAAAAAGTAAGCTTTCTGTGAGTTCACAACATAACATTTAAATATACCTTTTTTATTTTAAATTTCGGATCCGAAATAAGCTATTAAAACGATTGGTATTAGTTTAGTTTTAACTACTTGTGATAGCGTGAAATAAAAAAGCTATTGAAACAATGACAATTAAAACATACTTATAACTACAAATTCCAAGCTGAAATGACTGAATATTTATCACCTTTTAAAAAGGTAATAGAACATACTTCTATATCGTTTTTCACCTATTACATTATTGCCTGCGATACTTTTCAGCAAATTGATTCGTTTGAAATATCTTACTCTTCGCGTTTCACACTTGTTGCTTTCAATTATTCATATGCTTACATAGGGTAATAAAAGTATACACAGCATTTCCTTTGTTTTAATACAGCATTAGCCACTACGCGGCCTGTGACAGATTTTTCTGCGGCCCGTCGGCACTACAGAAGATAAAAAAAATAAAAAATAGGGGTGTGGAACATCGCTCAAAACTTTCAATTACACTATATAATATTAGTCAATGCAGTAAAATTTGACATGGTGTTATTTAGTATTTTCTTATTTTCACTCATTTAAATAAAAATGGCCAGTTTGGCGATATTTTTTAACAATAATTTTGACATGAGCAAAAAAAAAAAAAAAAGTCGTTGAGGGCAGGCTGTGTGTTAAAGGCATTTGTTTTTCAACTTTTTACTCTTTTTTCGCTTCACATTTCTACAGGCATTTCGAAGGTAGGGATGTTTAGCACACTTTAAGAGATATTACCACAACGATTTGATCAAAATCATTTCAGCCGTTTTTAGCAATAATTGAAAAACATGTTTTTTAAAATTCCTTATACGCATGCGCTATTTTGACGAAAACCTTAATGGTAGGTCCCATGCTCACTTCTAACCCACTTACCAAATTTGAAAATCTTAGGTCAATTTGTTAAATATGCTGACCACGTACACACAGACAGAAATTTTTTCAAGACAAAGTTTTTGAAATCCGGATGCTCAATTTTTTTTTAACCGAATGCTATAATTTTATTACCCTATGTATACATATGGGTGATTAAAAGTAAAAATCAAATTTTACGGTATGGTCGGATACATTTAATTTGTCAAAAATAGTGTATGTTAACTATGCAGAACAGAGTTCTCAATTACGTGGCCGAAGAAACTATACGAAGAAGCTTGTAGAAAGATAGCTTTCATCAAGAATAAGTACAGGAATAACTTAACTCAATCTCATTTGGACAATTTATTAAAATTGACTGCAACAAATACTCCGAAAGACATCGATTCTGTCATAAAATAAACTCAATTGTAATTTTATTAAGATAATTTTTTTTTTCAATTTTCTGTAATGATATACATTGTAAAATCAAAAAATACATATTTCGCTGTATATGACCCACTAAAAGCTCCAACATAAGTCATACGGACTACCTATAAAAGTTCGTTGTGAACGCTGTTTTAATAAAATAAATCTTTTCTAAAAAGCATAAGTCAAAGACGTATCTTTTAATTCATAATTTAGGGTGTGCATCTTGTATGGTATTGTTAAGGAAATAAACATATTTTTAAAAATGGTAACTTAATTTTTAAAATATTTTCTTTTGGGATTTAAACTCCGATTACTAAAAATAATCTTTGAATTAAAAATGAAATTTGTAATGCACTCACTTTATTCCATGGAATTTCAAAACCAAGCTATTCCATATAAAAAATATTCAATTCTATTTCAAATTTATGGGCGCTTTGATTTAATTCTTTCATTAAATTTTCTTACTTATAAGCCTGCACAGAAAGAATATCATTAATAAAATGTCAATTTCGAAAGCAAGTAAGAAATATATCCAAAGCGATTGAAATAATTTATTCCAGGGTGAATCCATTTAAAAGAACACAACCTCTCGCATTTGATTCTCCAAAATTTATTCGATTAATTCGAAAGAATTTCGGAACAAAATCAAAGGGCTTTGGATTGTTTGATTGCAAGAGATAAAATGAAGCTAAATTCTTTGTATAATTTTTTTAGAGGTGTTTTTTTTTTTATATAGTTTTCTTTTATTGCGGTTTCAGTGTTACATAAATATGTTTAGCAAATATTTTCTTAAAGAGAAATAGTTTTGACAAAGAATTTCAGTTAGAAGGAAATAGAATTAATACTGTCTTTCTATTTAAAATTAATTAATCGTAACAGTTTCAGAAGAATTCGTTCAAGAAATAATAAGAACAGATAAAATCTTTGAAGTGAAGATTTTCAGTGAAGCGTGAATGTCTATAATTAGTTGAGCACAAAAATTCTTTAGTTGATTTAATACGAAAAACTTTTTTTTTTTTTACCTTTTTATAATGGATGTATATATTTACAATACAGATCACACCATTTAAATAAATTCTAAATTGTGGATTCAGGTTTTAAAATTTCAAAGCAAGGTAAGAGTTTCTTTAAGCAAAACTCTAAATATTGAATAAACATAGTCTTAGTTTTATGACGTGTTATTGTTTCTACGTGTTTGCGTACTTTACTTATTTAAATCTTCTTCAAACATTTGTTGAATTTTGTTGTGAGGCGAATTAGAATGGTTGGTTGATTTCTTTGTTTTAAAAGTGTTTGAAATTTCTATTTGAATATTTAAACCGCGCGTTTTTTTAAGTCAGCTATTGTAGTCTAAGCAGCAATTATGATAGAATTTGTTTCATTGGCAGTTTGAAAATTAACTATTTTGATTAAATTAAAGAAAACATCAGTTTTATTCATTGCACTCCGCTTGGTAATGTATGAAAATATTTGTATTGTGCTGTAATGTGACAAAACTGCTTTATTAATTGCGCCTCAATAACCCGATATATATATTTAAAATTTTAAAAAGCTTAAAGATTTAATTCCAGAAATTTTACAATTGACTCTAATTGCTTATTAACTACATATTTTGAAATCAGTTACAAACCGGAAAGGCCATTTCATTACTACCATTTTCTATACTTTGTGGGATTCTTTTTGCCTTTACTTGCGAATCAATTCTTCTTGACATTAATTTCTCGAAATATACAAAAGATGGTAATTTTTAAGCATATTTGCTGCACTATTTACCGTCAGTTGTTTTTATCAATTATGAATATTTCACATCCTAGCCAAGCATTCACTTATCAATGACTACTACAGTTAACACTTTTACTCCCGATTTTGGTTAGAATTCTTGTCTTTAATCACTTTAAAATTATTTATTTTATGAATGCTGAAGTTTAGCTGAGGCTACATCCATGACTTCACAATAATCTCATATTCAAAGTCCGTCAAATCGCAATGCTTACCCATCCCATGTTCCTAATCCATATTTCTTCTAGTTTCAACAACATGAATTCATAGGTAATTTGCCAGGGTTCCCATGGTCATTGAAAGTCATTAAAAGTGCTTAATATTTTTGAGCTTGTTTTTAAGGCCTTGAAAATGTTTAGATGTACTTAAAAGTTATTGAAAATGCTTAGAGGCCCTTAAAAGTCCTTAATTTTTGAGAATGTTGAGTGCATAACACAAAATTTATAAAATTACTACTCGGACTTGCTATTCCAGCGTGACTGTCACTTATTTGATCGTATAGGAATGGACAATTCCCGTATATATTTTTTAAAAACTAGTGAAATTAGTACATATTTATGAAGAATTTATTTCTGATTTCCTATTTTCAAACAAAAGTTTTTTTAAAAAAAATTAGTTATTTAAATATTAAGAAAAGAAAATACCCCAAAACCGAGCCCAAACCAGTTCGATCCAAACAGTAAACACTATTCGTGACGTAAATAATCCCTTTCGTTTCTATGGTTATTGTGAAATTTCTACCATAGTTGGCGTTAAAAAATTTGACGTTGGTAGACCATTGCCACATTCCGTACAAGTTGGCGTGATTTGCGAGAAACTTGCAAATCTGGTTTCCGCTGCTGCATTTCATTTCAAGCCAAGATGATTGTGAAGTCGTGACGTCACATTCAATGCCATCAAAATGAGTCATTTTCTCGCCAACGTTTAACAAGGTAATTTTGATCGCAAATTAAAAAAAAAAGAAAAAGCGCATTGAGCAGAAATTTTTATGTTCATGGCCTTTTCGGAACATTTAGAATTGAATTAAAATTAAAAAAAAAAAAAAAATGCCGGAATTGTCCATTCTCCAACATATTTGCATTACGCATCCACCAACTTGTAACTTTTTTGGTAGAATATACTTTAGTAAAAATTTATAAATAGACATGATGCCTGCAAACTAATTTTTAAAGGTCCTTAAAAACATGATTTTGGTGATTAAAAGTAATTGAAAAGTGATTGATTTTCATTCTGTGATTTGAGTGGGAACCCTGTTTGCTTAAAACAGTCAAGTAGTGGTAATACATTTGCCATTCAGGGTATGGAAATAGCTTCCTTCATTATTCAGTTTGAAAAATAATCTTTTGTTGTTTTTCTTAAGAGGAAGTCCTTGGCGATCATTCCCTGTATACTGGCTACGTTACAATCTTCTAGCCCAGTGCATTTAGAAACTACTTTCTATAGCCCCATTGAAATGTGGTGAGTAGGTACGAAAATGACCACTTCAATGAAATTACATAAATTAAAAACTCGAAAATAGCTCCTAATATATTTTATTTTATACTTGAAAACCTTGCTTCAATTCTTCTGAAGAGACTCCACTTGGTTTTGTCTATTGCTATTTTAATTTTCATTTATAATAGATAGACATTAAAGGAAAACAATTTATGTCATTTCATTAAGTGATCATTTTCGTACCTACTCACCCAATTTCAAGGTTTTACAGAAAGTAGTTTCTAAATGCACTGGGCTAGAAGATTGTAACATAGCGAGTATAGGAAATGATCCGTACAAGGACTTACTCTTAAAAATAGGAACAGATGCGGACTGTGGTTACTAACGTCAAAAGTAAGAGGGACAAATGAAAAACTAAATGATTTTGCTGTCTAACTCACTCAAATTTTAAATATGAAAGCCTTCTTCCTTTGTGGTAACTTTAAATGGACAATTTTGGCTTTGTGGTGTCACATGCATAAAAACTCTCAAAAGCTACAACTCAACTCGACTCAACCCGGAGGAAACATGAGATGATTCAGAACTCCCGGGCAACGTCCTACGAACTTAACTAGCGAACTAATCAGACAGTCATGACTGAACAACTTTCTAAAGTTTCATTTGCATTGTTAAGAACAATTTTTATTTACCATAAGTAATGTCCTTTATATTTTCAAGTTAGTTATGTGCTTGTCAATGTTCATCGATGATCTCTACTTAAATAAAACCAACCGATAAGCACTAACTTAACAGCTTTTTTAATTTTTTTTTTTATTCAGTTCTAAATGTTTCGAAAGGGCCATAAACAGAAAAATTTCAGCTCAAAGCGCTTTTTTAAAAAAAATTTGCAATCAAAGTTCCGCTGTTAGACGTTGGCGAGAAAGCGTTTCATTCAGCTCGAATTGAATGTGACGCCAAGACTTCCCAAACATCTTGGCTTGAAATGCGGTAACAGAAAAACAGAAACCAGTTTTGCAAGTTTCTCGCAAATCGCTTCAACCTGTGCGGGATATGGCAATGATCTATCCAAAGCCAACTATTTCAACACCAACTATTTTGCCGAAACCTCACGATAACCATAGAAACAGAAGAAAGCTTTGACGTCACAGATTTTGTTGAGTGTTTTGATTGGACTAGTTTTGGCTCGGTTTTGGGGCATTTTCTTTTCTTAATAATTAAATAACTAATTTTTTTTAAAGAACTTTTGTTTAAATATTTGTAATCAAAGAAATTCTTTATAAATATAAACTAATTTCACTCGTTTTTAAAAAATGCGGGTATTTTCCATTGTAGATGGTGCTCTCTGTACATCATATGAGAGTAAGGTGCCGAAACTCCAGATAAGATTATGATGCAACTCTAACTAGATCAGAGGGTCAGTATGGATTTATTGTAAACAAATAATTATTTTCCTGTCTTTTGTCGTGATTGTCTCCTGCCTTCAAATAAACTAGGAAAATGCCAAGAGGAGATGTTCTCATTTATAGTTTTAACTTTGTGCAGTAAATATATACGGATTATTTCATCCATATCCTAACCGACATTAGTCATGAGTCAAAATATCCAACTAATTTTGTTATACAATTTTAGTTAAAACTTATCTTTTGAACTATTTTTAAGTGTACTCATCTTCTAAGCATCACCATCACCACTGATGCATCAAAAAGTAGAGATCGGCGATATATCGATACGACGATATTTTTATCGTCGATATTTTTATCGATTATCGATGCTTTTGAATAAAATATCGATACAAGTCACCGATATATCGATATTTTCAAACATTTTTAGTTTATTGATGATCATTTTGTAGTTCCATATGTTGTTTTTATTTTCTTTATTCCCTTTTCAAAAACTTCAAAATTAAAGTTTGGACTTGGCTGAGAGACAGTAAAAATGGCACCCTAACCAAAAAGAAAACATTATGTAATTGAAAGATAAGATAATTTATTAGTAGTCATTAACATTGCGCCGTTTCTGTTGCCAACATGTGCCTGGAATTTGCATCTAATTTTAAATACTAAAAACATCTCTATCAGCAAAATATGCAGTAAACTACTTTTCAAAATTTCTTCTTTAAAAATAAATGTTAATTTATGCATTGATATCCAAATGAATTTCTTTATTCTGATTGATAATATAGTTTATTTATAAAACCAATTTTTATAATTTATTTATTAAAACAATAGTAGTAGAAATAGAATAGAAATTTGCCCCGAAAAACTTCGTTTCAGGCAAATTTGAAAATCAAATAAAGAAAAAAAAAAAAAAAAAAAAAATCATGTATCGATGTATCGATATTTTTTCGATGCAACGATATAGTATCGATATTTATTTCGATCGATATTTCCGACCTCTATGAAAAAGCTTCTAAAAATGTATTTCGTTTATAATAAAGTATTTTATATTGCGTGAAAAGAAGTATTCATAGAGCGTATTTATAGAAGTTAAAAAGGATTTACATTAAACATTTTTTAAACATTTTTTTTGACAACAAATCTAAAGCTTCAGTTTAATTAATAATTTATTTTCGAAATGATATAATTTTTTATCCACGAGATATTGAAATTAGAATTTACTTCAAATGCATATTCTAAATTAGCCAACACGTTAGTTCAATTAATTTCGATATCTCTTTGGGCGTTTTGCCTTTATAAGTAAATAGTATCGTACAACCTAATTTATTTTTTCCATACAAAATTCTTAATGGGAAATGAATAATATTTCAATATAATCTGCTGATTACATAATTATTGCGAAGGCAATTTCGGGATTTTATACAAATCCTCTTTTAATTTATACGTAGTTTCGAATTTTTTTTTTTACGATTAATAATAAGTTCTGCACTATTTTTATTTCTGCACTATGCATTAAATGAGATTAAAGTATTAATTTTCGGATAGCATAATCCAAATACAAAGCTTTTAATATTGGACTATTTTCATTGCTTTAATTTTTTAACCAATTCGAATACTCCAAACGATTTTCATTAATGTTTATTTTTCTACTCATTTCGTTAGTTTCCTAAAGCATTTGAAGACCAAAGATTTAATTTTAATGTTCTGGCCTGTTTGAAGCAAAATTAGATGTCGAAATTTTTCAAGACTTTAAGAGTTTTCCTCGTATTAGAAATTACTTTCTATTTATTTATTTACACTGTCAAACAGAAAGACCGATTCCAATTACATGTCAGGATAAGAACACATGGAAACAGGGAAACAAACAGTATAGCACAAAAAGAATAAAACATTAATGACAATTACGAAAATAAGGAAATTTTATCACATTTTAGCTTAAAAAATTATTAAAGAAAAAAAATCACAATGAGGGGGTAACTTGTTTACTAAGTCAATAAATTGATTAGTGGGTTGGTTCTTAATATAATTTTTGGTACAGAAAGGTTTAATGAAGACAATTTTATTTCGAAAAACATGTTTTGGAGCATATAAATTAAGTAGTTGTAGTATTGAAGGATAATCAATTCTGTTATTTAATGAATTGTAGAAGAATTTAAATACATATATAGATCTACGACATTTTCGAGTGTACAGTTTGGTGAGATTGATGTATTTAAGTGGTCATTAGATTTAAAAGAAGTATAACGTACAAACTTGTTTTGGATTTTTTCGATGGTTATAATTAACGATTTGGTAGATGGAGTCCATATAATACAATTGTAATCTAAAATGGAACGAACTAAAGAATTAAAAAGGTTAATAAGTACAGAAATATCTGTAAAATTTGAAGTAGTTCATTTGAACATTCCCAGTTTTTTGTTAGCATTTTTTTGTAATATAATGCATGAGTAAACTAAAAATAAACTAGATTCATAAGTTACTCCAGATTTTCTAAAGATGGAAATATTATTTATAGAGTAATTGTTTAAAATAGGTTTTAATTTCCGAGTAAATGTTGAAACAAAACACTTATCAATATTAAGAAAAAGCTTATTCTGTCGGTCTCAGCTATTTAATTTGTTGAGTTCAGATTGCGGAACTTCACTGTCATAAGATGATGTTATGCACTTAAATTTTTTTAAATCATCTTCAAATAATAAACAGGATCGATTTTTTTTTTACAATATCCTTAATGAAGAGATTAAAAAAATATTGGCCCCAGAATAGATCCCTGTGGTGCACCAGAAGTACTAAAAAAAAACACATTAGAAAAAGCAGATTTGTATATGACATAAAGAGTTCTCCGAGTTAAATATGAATGTAACCATATAAGTAGCTTGTGATAAAAACCAATATCTAACAATTAAGTAAGTAATAATTCAGTATTAACAGTATCAAAAGCTTTAGTAAAATTAGTATATATAACATCTAGTTGTTCATTCATTTTTAAAACGTTAGAAATATTGTTATTTCAACATAGATTGGTTGCAGTTGAGCATTTTTTTTTCATAAAACCATGCTGATCAGGTCAGATAATACGATAAGTTTGGAGAAACAATTTATTACAGATAATACTTTCAAATACTTTAGCAAAGCATGGAAGGATGGCAATTGGTCTAGAATTTTTTATATCCGGTTTGTTACCTTTTTCATATACAGGTGCAATTTTAGCTGTTTTCCAGATATCTGGGAAAACGCCAGTATTTAACAAGAGGTTAAATAAAACGAGCAAAGGATAAATAAAACTAACAATATTGGCATTAATGTCAAAAGGAAGGATTAAATCAAGACCGGCAGAACTAGGTTCTTTTAGATTTTTAATACTGTTTTCTATGTCAGTATGAGAAATAAAATCGTTTTTAACCAAATCAATAGAGTTAATACAAGGATTAGAATCACAGTTATGTCTGGTCTCATCAGTTGAATCTACGTTGACACTGGAAAAATAGTTTTTATAAGCTTCAGCTACATCATTATCATCCGTAAGTTCTATATCATTCCAAAACATTTGATTTGTAGTACAGGATTCATTTTTATTTCTATAATAAGACCAAAAGGTTTTAGAATTCAACTTTAAAATTTCTCTATAAAATTAATATAACTTTTGCGGGCGCTACGAATATCAGATTTAATACTTTGTCTGATAGATTTTACACCTTCTAGATCATTAGGATTGTTATTTTTCTTAAATTTATTTAAATAAGAATTTTTTAGCTTTATATTGTTTATAATCGTCTTTGTAAATCAATTTGGATATTTCTTTTTGAAAATATTGGTTTTAGGTATAGATAGATCAAGTATATCATATAAAACTGTATAAAAATGATTTAAAGTTAATTTAAGACAAGAATATTGATTTAAGAAATTCCAATCAATAAGAGATAAAAGTGTAAAAAACAACATTAAGTTCACTCTTTTAAAACTATAAGATTTGATTTCTGGCTCTTTAGAACTAGGTTTATTATTTAATACTCTATTGGTATAATATAAATTAATCAGCAGAGCATAGAGGTCGGAAATATTGATCACAAAATAAATATCGATACCATATCGTAGCATAGAAAAAATATCAATAAAATATCGATATATCGATACATGATTTTTTTTAAAATTTTATTTTCAATTTTGCCAGAAACGAAGTTTTTTTGGGCAAATTTCTACTTTTCATGAAATCATGCCAAAATTGTTTTAATGAATAAATTATAAAAAATGTTTTTATAAATAAATTATATTATCAATCAGAATAAATAAAATACATTTGGATGTCAATGCATAAATTCACATTTATTTTTAAAGAAGAAATTTTGAATAGTAGTTAAACGCATATTTTGCTGGTAGAGATGTTTTCAATATTTAAAATTAGATGCAAATTCCAGTCACATGTTGGCAACAGAAACGGCGCTATGTTAATGACTACTAATAAAGGATCTTATCTTTCCATTACATTATATTTTTTTTTGGTTAGGGTGCCATTTTAACTGCCTCACAGCCAAGTCCAAACTTTAGTTTTGAAATTTTTGAAAAGGGAATAAAGAAAATCGAAAAAACACATGGAACTACAAAACGATCATCAAAAATCTAAAAACGTTTAAAAATATCGATATATCGGTTACTTGTATCGATATTTTTTCAATAAAATTAAGTTGTTTTAGTTTATGCAAATAAAGAAAACAAATGAAATCATGAGTACTTGAAGCATTATCACTTGAAGTATTGTTTTGCCAGTTTATATAAGGTAAATTGAAATCACCCACAATTATGATATTGGTAGCATGTCGTGCCTAATGTATCAATAAGAACACACAGAAAATGTCGTCCATTTTGCTAATTTTGTCCCTCTTGTGCTATGAACAAAAACATGTCTAAATGTCGCAAAATCGTAAGATTGGATGTTAGGGTGGACCAAAAATATATTTTTCCCCCTCCGAAATCGGTCTTGACATAGCACGGAATAGTTGTCTAATAGGTCAATTAAAACACATAACAAATTTAGTCAATTTTGATGAATGCTGCTTCCCTCTGTCATTAAAAATGTCCAAAACATACAAAGAATACACTTTTAAGCCATTTTTTGAGCAATTACTTAATTTTTTTAAAAATCAGTATTTGCATAGCACGGAATGGTTGCATAATGGGTCAGTTAGAGTACACAAAAAGTGTCATCAATTTTTATCAGTATCTATCGGCGCCCCTCTAATTAAAATAGTAAAAATAAGGATGAAAAGCATCGTACTTTGAATGAGTCACTTAGAAACCACATAAAAATGTCGTCAATGTTGCTCAATATCTAGCTACACCTCCTGGCATTTCACAAATCACAAAAATAAATAATATCCATATTAAAAATCAAAACTATATTTACTAGTATAATACTTATTCATATTTAGAAATCGAGAAATTAAAATATTATAAAGCAAAAATGAGAGACCTAATGCTTATAAAGTTTAGTCCTCAGAATAGTACTGTCCCTTATTATATAATGTTGGAAGTTCTTTTGTTGCTTGAATCTAATATAGCCCATATATAACCGTCTTTTACAGTATCACCACAAACTTTCGTTAAAGCTTCAGATATGAGTTTAACATATCTCTCGACTGCTTGCGAGGGACATGGAAACTTCTCAAATGGTTTATAGGAACCAGTTCTTTTCACATATCTTCCAATTCTTCATCTATTATATACATTGTAAGCGGTGGTTCCGTTATGGTGTACTTTGACCAGTCAATGAGATCAATGTAACCAATGGCATTAAAGTTGAGTTCAGGAAGTTATGAAAATTCAAACGATGAGCTTCGTATAATCGTAAAGTTTGTAATTCTTTTTTGTGCACCAATGTGGTTCGAGATAAAAATGAAACCACATTTCACGATGGGGCCTGACATATCTGGAAGATGATTGCTCTCTCAAGGCAGTTGCCTGACCGTGTCAAGAAATTTGCAGATAAATATAATTTCAAACAATGCTTATTTTGCCCATCCGAAATATATGCTAATGGCAATGTTAATGGATTCTTGATACCATATCCGGGAATTAACAGTAAGGTGAATCCTGAACATCATGAATAACAAATCCGAAGACTTACGCTTTTTCAAACCTCCTGAACTCAACTTTAATGCAGTTGATTACATTGATCTCATTGACTGGTCTAAGTACACTATAACGGAACCACCGTCTGCAATGTACATAAAAGATGAAGAATTGGAAGATGTACGGAAAGAACGGATTCCTATAATACCATTTGAGAAATTTCCATGTCACACGCAAGCAGTCGAAAGATGTATTAAACTCATATCTGAAGCTTCAACGAAAGTTTGTGGTGATACTGTAACAGACGGTTATATACGGGCTAAGATTCAAGCAAGAAGAGAACTTTCAACATTTGATAATAAGGGACAGTACTATTCTGAAGACTAAACTTTATAAGCATTAGGTCAACTCATTTTTACTTTATAATATTTTAATTTCTCGATTTTTAAAAATAAATACATGTACCATTCCAACGCTGTTTAGGGTTTTCGCATGCGTTTAACAGTTTGTGACAGGAAAAAGTAGGTGTTGCCATTCTGAAATTCGTTTTTGAAACTATAATCGTAACCTTGAGCACCATTTTGTTGCCTTTTTCAGAATCTCGAGCTCATATCTCTGAATAACTATACTTGAAATCTCATATCCATCTGTTGAATGGGACGGCCGCTATAGGTCAATATATCGGCAAAGTTTCTTTATGACCACCCTGTACATATACTTTTTAATTTTCAATAAAATTTAGTTTTGAAAAAATTAAGTACTTTTTAAATATGTATTTTTTACGTGTGTGGTGAACATATTTTAAGTAAAACTTCTAGGAGAGGTCAATTTCCACGATAGAAAAAAAAATATGTTGCAGGTCCTTAATTCTTATTCTAATATATATGCTTATTATAACGTTTATTCACGTTGTTGCCAATTACAAACAATTACATACAACCGAATTAATTAAAAATGACAATGATAGTACTTTTAAAAAATATCTACCCCTCACTATACGGCTATCAAGGAATCAAAAATATTTTTTTCTGTGAATAAAAAAAGAATCATGCATTTTAGTGTTAGCTGCAATGCGCTATCCAAATGAGTTCACAACCCTATCACATTGTAACTGTTCAGCCTTTAGTTTGATGACTTCTATTTAATACGGAAATTACATTTCCAACAGATCCTCCGGTACGCACCGATACCAAAGTTTATATCAATTTTGTGAATTAAAAAAAAGTGGTTAATAAAAAGTTTTATATCAGTCTGGTACAGAAAAATAATGCATTTGACCAAAAGGGAATTTTCAAATGGTGTTTAGCCGACCAAACGGTATAGTGGTTAGCGTGCTGGCTTCTAGACCGCGAGGTTGCGGGTTCGAGTCCCGTGTTGGCATGGGTGTTTGTAAATGTATGCTGGCTTGTCTAATGACGAAATGTTTCGGCGCATTATAGCCCTCGTGTTGCTGACGGCGCCAGATAATCTGAATACAACCAACCAATCAAATGGTGTTTAATTAATTTTTCATTCCAAAATCTAAGATACCCATTTGTAAATGATCTCTGAGTGGGAAAGCAACTGCGTCCCAACAAAAGAAATATGTTAGTTGAGTAAACAAACTAACTTTAAAATGAAAAACAAATCATATATTAATTATTATCTGAAGGTTATTTTTATTGGGTATTTTTACTTTAAACCTTAAAATTTGATTTTTTCCAACCATTCCACATCTATTAGTCCTAATAGGACTTGCCATGTGTGTAACTTGGGAAGAAAAATCTCAATCTTTAGAAGAATTTTTAATTATTTCATTATGAATGATTTTAATAATTAAAGTATTTTCATAGAGCTTAACAATTAGGTAATTTATATTTGAATCCCAGATGAAGGTTTGAAATACTGGTTACACATGATGAGTTAGAATCATAATAGTGTAAATCGATTGATTTTCATGTTTTGAAAAACAATAAGTTAACCAACCACCTGTTTTGTATAGTGCCGACTATTGAAATTGTGACGCAATTCGTTTTTTCTTTCAGCAGTTTAGCCCATCAAGATTGTATTTATGGACAAAATTGTGACTTAACCCACTTTGATTATAAACCTCTGATATGATAAAATGGAAAATTTTATAAAGCATATCAGGGATTCGCAACACGAAAATTATGTAAGAAATATTTGAATACACCAGAGATGTATCATCGGATTCACTTGTTAAGTCGGCCATCAATGTTACAGTATTCTTTAATAGAATATATTATACATAAGTACACTACCCTCCTAACATTTTACCTATTCAGCCGACAATTAGACGACTGTTATTTAACAATTCAAACCAATAAGAAAACAATCGACGAAATTGGAACACAGAGCAAAGTTTATAATAAATACATATGAATAACAATAAGTGTTGGGTAAGGAGTTTTATTTCAAAACCACGCAGAAAAATACCCTCTTGTTTCACAGTGATACAATAATTTAGAACAACGAAAATTTTATGGATCAGAAATAATATTATTATTCTAACTACAATTTTAATTACTGTGTATCAGAGATAATTTACATATAATAATGCATTTCTAGATGAATTTTGAATCTGGTAAATTAATAAGTCAGAAGTTTACTTAAATGACAATAAATCAAATCAGAAAACATTTAGCAGCAAGATAAACGCATTCTAAATTGTTACATATTATTGACCTGATGGCACATTCACAACAAGCTTAAAGTCTATGAAAAATTATTGATAATTTTAAAATAATTCTGCAACTATTTGTTTATTTGTTCAAAATAGTATTTGCATGTAGACACTCGCATATGGAAAGAAGATTCTTTGCATTCGAAGGGTCAGAAGCAGAACCTTATTACAGATGGGTATCAAAATAGTGGAAGCACCTGTAGATAAAAGTGACATTTACGAAACAGCTTCATAAGCATTAAAATATAGTCCTAGTTTCCTGATGTTTTTAAATAATAAAAGTATATATTATGTTTCGTATGAGAGGTAGCTTTAGTGTACTTTAGTACGAGCATCTGCTTAGCCTGCACCCCCCCACTTATTCTTTGCTAAGGCAAGCACTCAGTGTCTTATTCTCTTTTCTTATATTCCCCACTGGGAGCTACTTGAGATGAAGTAGTAACGGCCAACTCCTCAGGCAAGCACTACAGAATTTATTTATGATCTCAGATCTAAGAAACTTTAGTGAAGTAGTTATACGTCGGATCTTTTTCAAAAGTGCAAAACGTCAGACCTCACAGACTTTCTAAGAGGTCAAATTGTAGGAGCCTGACTATCTGAAGCAACTGTGACCGAAACTTCCCAGATTTTAGTCGTTACTATAGGTACGGTGTCTTAAGTCATAACAGCATACACACAACGTGGCAAGACAAGCTTGACAAAGCAAAATAGTGTACGGTAGGAAAAGCTGAGTGAATGAGAACGACGGGGCTGGAAGCGGATTGTTATGTCTAAGTAGAAATGAAGAATGGTACAATATTCCTCTAAACACTATTCAGAACTTGTATAATTTGATTCCAAGGCCAATCCAAGCTCTAATAAATACCAAAGGCGGTCCTATGTCATATTCAACAACTGGATAGACTGCTCCATTGTCAATACAAAGAGAAAAACGCTCCGGGGATTGCGTAACTTGGTGGGAAGATTAACCAATCACAGTTCACTTTTATAGTTGGATGGGAATGCGAAAAACCTTGTAAAGTGTTAGAGTATTTATATATTTTTTTGCACATTATTACTAATTAAGGTCTACCATTGATATTTCGGCTGTGTACAACCCAAAATTTTATTTTCAATCCTCGGCAATCTGTATTTTTTATCCCACCAATTGCATCTGGTAACGGCTTCATTTTCCCAGCGTTAGGCAGTCTATCCAGTTGTTTATCTATATCGATGGTCATATTTGTATAGGATTCTTTATAAATATAGGGTGTTTCCATTATTTTGATAACCTTTTGTACATTTAAGGAAATATTCAAATAACAAAATGTAAAGTACATTAAAATTTGCAGTATTGGGCGTTACCACTAGAAAAACTTCAAAATCTCTTGTATGCAGTTAAGAAATACACTTAAAATGTCTCCAAAAGTTTTAACTATAATTTTTACCGAAAATTAGTGATGAATATTGTTTTGGTATAAATATTAAACAGTATGTATAGAAATGTTATTAAGACAATTTTTAACTATTTTTTCTCCATCAAATCAGAATACTATTAAATTATATTTTGAAACAAACAATACAAATAAATCAAATGTTTGTACCTTAGTATGATTTGAGTTTTGAAAATTCCGTGAAAATAAAACCAATGGAGCAAAAAAAAATTAGAAGTTTGAGAATCTTAAGGTATAATAACGTATAATAACAACGATATAACAGATCTGAAATGCGTGTTTATGATTCCGTGAAGTTTTAACTCTAATGTAATCCAGTGACGGCTCGTTCATAACAGCCAGTACAGCTGCATCTAAATTTATTAGTTCAAAACTAAAATTATATATTCTACTATTTTCTAAAATGAAGATCCAATTTGTACGATAAGTGTAAAAAAATCCGATACATAGCAAACTTGTTGTCTCAACATTCAATAACAACCCAAACTGGTGATCCCGTTCCGAACAGCAGCTGAGTGTTCATGAAACGCGTTTCGGTTGTGCGGTTGCCATGCGTTACCATGGTAACCGATAGAACACAACAGATCCTTTTCCTCCACGTAAAGTGTAGCGAAACTTCCAGTGAGCATTTTCCAACTTCGGTTGACCTTGAGAATCCGATGAACTGAATGGTCGAAAAGGACCGTGGGTAGAGGAAAATGAAAGCGAAAGTTTCTTCCCCCCATTTTTTTTCCTTCTTTTTCTGAAACTTGGAACAAAAGAAATTTTAATCTTCTGTATTTTTGCATCTTCGTGTTCCTCTGTTCTCAACACCGTCTCTTGAATGCTGCGAGATCTAGTTCGATGATAAAAGAAGGGGGAAAAAAAAAAAAAAAAAAAACTTTAAAGTTAAAATAATATTTTTAAATACTTGTACTTTTTATTTTGTGCTTAATATTCGTATTTTTTTTTTCTAACAGGATTGCGCATTCAATCAAAGATGTATACCATGATTTTTTTTTTTAACTGTTCTCAAAGAATAGTAATAATGCATAATTATTAATTAACATTTCCAAAATATTATTGATTTTGATAAAAATCCAGTCTTACCCCCCCCCTCCCCCTTCAAATATTCCTGCCGACTTCCATGAAGATTAAAGACTTTACGTTCATGAATTATAGTGAAAAGTGTGTGGTGGGGACGGGGGGAGGCGGACCGCATGTTCCCGGCTGTACTAATATCTTCGATCACGGGCCTCTATTGCAATAAACACAAGTGTTCTATGAATTTGTAGGACATTGAAATGCACGAACTTGTTAATTATTTCAAGCAATGATGCTCTTAATTAAAATTTATAAAATTTATTTGACTTAAACTGAATATTCGTACTTTGTCCAATCACAAAATGTCCTAAGATTAACGTTTGTAGGTGGGCTCAATTTCAAAAAGCAAATGTGGCCAAACAAAACAGATTTGTTATTTGGTCTAATAACCCAAACTTTATACACGAAGTACATATTTTTATTATCGGCTGATTTTTTTAATTTTTTTATTGGACGTGTCATAATAGGACTTGTCACGCGTGTTACTTGGGTTGGAAATTTAATCTCTTTAGAAGTTATTTCAATTATTTTATTAGGAATAATTTTTATTAATTATATCTGAATAAACCCAACTGATGGTTAAATAATGTAACCCATAAAACAAATAAAAAAAAAAAAAAAAACCTTTATATTCATTGTAGATTTTTATATTCATTAACACAGTGCCTATTCTGTAAACAGCGCTGTGCTTGGAGTATGAATCTAATTTTAAATATCAAAAACGTTTCTATCAGCAAAATGTGCAACAAACTATGTTACAAAATTTATTTATTAAAAATGAGTGGGAATTTATGCACTCATATCCAAATATCTTTAAAATTTATTCTGATTAAAAAAAATTTATTATTTATTTATTAAAAAAAGTTTGGCAACAGGAAAGAGTTCCTTAGATGGTTGTTAAAATGCTATTTTAGCCCGAATGGATGACACCAAGTGGGTTTATTAGTATTCCGTAAAAGTAGTTATTGTTGTAGATTAAAGTAGTACATTTGTATAGTAACAGACCACTTGTTTTGTACTATGCTGCAGCTTGGCGACTTTTCAAAATGTCGCCAAGTTCAAATGACACCAAACTACGGGTGTCGAAAAATGGATGCCATGTCGAAATATCGCTAAGAAAATAACGTGTTTTTAAGGAAATAAAATAACAAAAATATGCACATAAATATACAATATGCTAAAAAATACCTTTTGCACAGTGCTAGAAGTGTGGGTAGACGCGGGGTGATGCGTCCCCCCACTTGTCCAGAAAATACCCATGCGTCTCCCCACTTCTAAAACTACCGAAATCTATTCCCCCAATTTTAAAAAACATTCAATCCGTCTAAAAACTAAAAGGGGAGAGAAAAAAAAAAGAATTAACCATTTTCATTACTTCTGCTTTTTCTGGCTGTTTTTTAATTTTTATACTTTCATTTTTGTTTTGTTTAAAGTAGATTCAGTCAATTTTTCTTAGAAATGCAGGGCGAGTTTCGGCGCACGTTGTCTGGGATTATTGAGGAGTGGATAGAAAAATACATATTTATTGCACTATCATTTCCTGTTTTGTCCTCGACCATTTACTTTAAAATGTTTTGCATTTTGTTGATTATTAGTAGAAAACCGTGTATTCCTCCAACTTAACCATTAACTCTTACTTCTGATTCTAAACGGCATTTGTATTCGTAATCCATCTAGTACAAAACAAGATGAGATTGATATATTTGGCTTCAAAACTGTAAGAAAAATGACTCCGATAAAATTCATAGTATGCTAAGTTCAAAAAGCTTTTTTTAAAACAGTTAAATAAAAAAACATAATTCATGAAGACAAATTAAAGAAATATATATGAAAAATAATTGTGGAAAGTTTTATAGATTTATATCAAGTAATTTTTAAGTTATATCAATTTAAACTCAAAAAAGGGACAAAAAGCCATCACAGAGAAAAATAGTTTCAAAGTTTTAAGAAAGCATGTCTGAGATGCAGTTGTCATGTGACAAAAACTTCAATATTTCACGTTCTACTAAAGAGAGAAACAAAATTTGTATGCCATTTTGTTTAAAAATATATGCATTATTTTTTACAATAATATTTTTTTTGTTGAGAATTTTATAAATTTAGAGTCCCAATCCCCTTTAAAATTTCTTAAATACGAGTATCTTGTATTTTGTCCATCAAATGTCTAAGACAATTTTCGAAGTTCAAACCAAAATGAAAAAAATACGTACTTCCAAATTAATCATTCTCTTACTCGCATTGATTTGAAATTAGTAAATAACAAGTACGTGTTTTTAAAGGTGTATTGTGATTGGTCACAAGCATATAACAAGTATTGCCAGTCGATGTAATCTAAACTTCATTGTATTAAAAAAAAAATGTTGGTTATTTGGGAATATCCATTTTAGAACTGAGAATTTAAGAATGAAATTAATTCCTTTAAACCTAAAACTATTTTTGCAAAAAAATTTATTGTTATTATCCACTGCGTTTTGGATATTTTTGAATTTCTATTGTGAATATATAGAAATAAAGTAGTGGTGTGAAACGTCACATAGCTTTGAATAGCACAATGATTCTGGTCACAGCATTTAAATTTCACGGGGATTGGGGTTATTTACAATTTTCTTATTTGCATCCATTAAAAAATAGCCAGTTGGGCGATAATTCTTACATCAGTCAAAAAAAAAAAAAAAAAAAAACTGCCAAATTAGCGAATAAGGTGATATTCTTTCCGCCGATTCTTACATTATCCTTTCTTGTAAGTGACACAGAGGAGAAAAAGTCGTTGATGGGTGACTCAAGGGAACAGAACTTAGTGTAGTGTTTAAGTCACTCGTTTTCTAACTTTCTCCACCTTTATTGAATTTCTACGAGAACTTTGGAGGTGGGGATGTTTTGACCACCTTGAGGGACTGCCAAAGACGTTTTAATCGAAATCGTTAACGTCATTTTTCAGAAATTGCTGAAAAACAAATTTTTCAACCGGAACTACCTTATGCGCATGCGCCATTTTGACCAAAACCTTAATGACATGCCCTATGGCCACCACTAACTTATATGCAAATGTTGAATATCGTAGGTCAATACGTTCTAGAGTTATGCTAACATTTTTTCTAATTAGACCACTTTTTTTTAACTCTGTTCGTTCCAAAACACGTAGACGTGAAAAGAAAATCCGGATTTTTTTTCATCGAATGCAGTACTTCCATTTCCCTATATTTATGAGTGATTGAAAGTAGAAACTGTCTTGATGTACCGTATTGCCCAAAGTCCTAATTAAATAATACTTAAAACAGTTTTATAAATCCAACAAGAAGTTTCATTGGATATTTTATTTAAGATACCGTTCGCTCCAAAAATGAAGGCAGCCCCCAAACATGATATCTTTTGTATTATTCTAAAAGAACTATATCTAAATTTAGATCCAGTTTCACATTCATTACTTAAAACACAATACACTTGGTTTGGAATGGCCCAAGACTTATTTCGATGAGAAAAAAAAAAGTACTGTATAAAATTACATCTTGCGTGGGAAGTACGCATATTTCTCTACGGCTTAGGTTCTATTCTTTTAGATAAATATGACATTTTGACCTTAGTTTCGCCTACATACTGTTTCCGCCCATTTCCCGAATTTCAGCAATACTCGAATCTCATTCGAGATTGGAGTTTCGGGAGTGGTGACGTCATGACTGCGAACTACCTATAAAATCCAAGGAAACGAAACTGCGCGGAAACGAAGTATTTTCTACGCGCGTTACCAGTCTCAGCGCTCACTTCGTTCTCAACCGGCCATTCAGAATTGCACAAACGATTTCATCGCAGCAAAAGACTTCATTCTTCTTGACAGTTCATCTTGCTTTTTTTAAGCGATTACGTGAGTTTTTTTCTTCTGAAATATTGCATGTTAGTTTTGTTATATATCTATTTAAAAGTTGAATTAAATATTCAAATATTAATGTTAATTAGTTACGTGTAGAAGAACATTTTATTTGTTGAAAAAAATAAACTTTTTAAAAAGTCTGTACGTTCCATCACATTTTCCACAAATATAGAAAAAAGTCATTCTATTTTTGGTTCATAATTTCAACAGATTTGGTACGTTTTAATAGAGATAGACGTAAAAGGTTTTATTGAAATTTTATTTCCCTCAAGAATAATTTTAGTCAAGGAATTCGAAATTCTAGTTTAATAAAATAGATTATAATACACTAATATATAAAACATAGAGCCATGTCTATGTTATATTCTTTTTGAAGAGACACGATTTTGTTAATGAGTAATTTTCGTATACAGATTTTTGGAAATCAAAAATCGCTTCACCAACTATAAGTTCCACTTTTATTACTTAATAGAATTATTGTTGAAAAATTACAGCACAAAAGTTAAAACGATATCAATGTTTGCAATCAAAGTTGATGGATATGGTGTATATGCGTTTACTTTTGGAAAGTCATTTGATTTAATGGCTGTTCTTCTTTTGAGAATTTGAAAAGAGACGAAGAATAACAAGTTTATACTTGCAATGATTGTAAAAAGATTTTTTGAGAAGGATGTATTGCTATTAACCTGATCGTAGTTGTTTGATAGCTTACAAAATATGATTGAGGTAATATACAGTTTTATCACGAAGAAATCTTTTATGATCAACGTGTATTTACGGTTTTGTAAAAGAAATGTTTAAATTCCTATACATTTCAATAAGTTTCACATTTTCAAAAAGACTTACTTTAATTTAATGAGATTATAATCGTGTTTTAATATAAAGTTGAAAGAAATCATATCTATAATAAACATTTTTCAATTAACTTATTTTTTTACCTCAATTAGAAATAAAAGTAATATGCTATAAAATCTACTTAAAATTGACTATTTATATAACATTTTGCCTACAATTTTAGAAAATGTTCTAAAACACTTTTATAAACAATAGAAGCAGTATGTACATACATACACCTCTTGGCAGAAATATTTTCGATTTCCAAAAACCTGTGTTATTATTGGTACTTTAAAAAAGGTAATCTATAAGATAATAAATATTTAATATATTACTAGAAATCTATTATCAATAAAAATACTTCAATACTAAAGGCTTGAAATTTTGTTTATTTCGAAGCATATGGTAGTATACTAAGTGACATATCGGTTATTGCGTGCACGAACGAAAGCTTTTGTTTAAAAGTAATAGGGTAAGTTTATTACAGTGTTTTTAATGTATATTGTACTCTTTCTGGAGAAAAGATACAATAGTTTGCAACTCCCAACTGAGATTAACATTAGATCATTAAGTTAAAGATTATTTTTAAATGAATTTGGCATAAGTTTTGTGTTATTGTTAAGAGTACTTAAACTTATTAAATTTTATTACATGTATTTTAATAATTTAAACTACGAATCTTATGTTATGATGTGATTTTGTTTTTAATTGGTAGTATGTTTTATAGAGGAGATAACTATATTAAAAAAAAAAAAAAAAAAAAAAAAAAAAAAAGAGAGAGAGAGAGAGAGAGAGAGAGAGAGAGGCGATTAAGAAAAAAATGCTTTAAATTATTTTAAAATGTGGAAAATAATGTTTTTTAATTTTAGTAGTAATATTATAAAAACAACAAGTTTGAAAGATGTTACACTTATTCAAATATAACCACAGTAAAAATTTAAGTAATTCCAATGCAAAACATTAATTTAGTTTTATTGAGGCAAATTAACATCATAAGTTGAATAGTGGATAAAACATTCAAATTTGTATGGTAGTTCAAGATTGGGGTACTAAAGGTTTTTTCTTCCTAAATACAAGGTTCAAAGTAAAGGTAACTTAACCCATTAAAGACGACTTTGAAATGGAAAAATAATCATTGTTTTTAACTTTAACTTTTTTTTTTTTTTTTTAGATCATTTAAAATATATTTTGAATTTTCAGATTTTTTGGAAAATTATTTCTATGATTTTTAAAAAATACTAAGTGGAACCACCATCGCGATTTATTAGCAAAAACTAAACCCTAAAATCTCAATTGGCAAGTTTTCTCGCCAACCTTCATTAATGGGTTAAGTCTACTATCTTTAAGAAATCACGCAACATTTTTTAAATTGGTATTAAGATACAATTTTTTCATAAGAATTGAAATTAAATTATTATTTTCTTTTAATTGAAAACTAAATAAAATTAAAATAAAGTTAAAGTGTTAAAAATGTGGTGGCTATTAATTTGAAGTTTTCATTAATTTTCTAATCAAAAATAGTTTCAATTGTGTGTTATAATTTGTTATAAATAAACTAAGCATTGTCAAAGAATAGTTTTCTATTTTATAGTTTATGTTTAGTAATATTTACTTTTAAATAAATTAACTTTAAAAAAAACCCGTATTATTCAGCTCTTTTATTAGAAATCTAGTCGAAAGATAAAACATAAGTTAAAAGTGAATAAATGCGAAAAACGAGATTTTTGAAACACAATACGGAAAGTGAAGACGATTCGTTTAATTATTCCCTCTATTTGTTGAATTAAGTAGTTTGTTAGTTCGTCTATTTGTAAGTTTCGGAAGTTGTTCTGAAGTAGTTATAAATTAAGTAAAAATTGACTTACTGTATATAAAATCATACTTCTATAATGTCTAATTGAATGATACCAGCTTAAGAGCTAAAAAACGTAAAACTTCTTTTAAAAAATTATGATTTTCTTAATAAATTACAAAAAAAAAAAAAAGATAAACCTTGAAGTAAATTTAAAATCTTCAGATGCATTTCGTCAACTTAAAATAATAAATGTCTGTACAAATTAGAAAAAAAAATAAAAAATAAATAAATAAATTAAGTCAAACCTTTGTTCATAGATTTTAACCGACAAAAACGGTTTTAACGGCATGTCCCCTACATTTTATAGGTTACAATGCTATACAAACTTACTACGTCTGTTTACATATATTTGTGTAGTTACGAGTGTTTTATAAATGCATTATGATGGTAAAATAACGTCAATAATATTTTAATAATTTGTATTTTCTTGTTCTGCTAATGACTTCATTATTTGATTGTCTTTTAAATCAAACTGTTATTAAGATAAACAAATTCAAATACTTTCAGATACTTCTCCAAACAGATATGAAATGTTTAACTCTTGCTTAGTGGCGTGGTTGGAAATGTCCCCCATATTCAATTTCTCGGTAAATGGTCGCCCATGATCAAAGCATTCTTACAGATTTTTTCAAGTCATATTTAAAAATATTTTACAAGTTATTTAAAAATATATACTTTATTCTTTTCAATAATGTTGTGTTTTTAATGAAAATATCCACTTACTTTGATATTTGGTCACGAATATAATGGTATGCGCTCTAATTTGAATTCGGTGGACATTTGTCCCCCACTCGACTAACCGGTAGAAGAAATGTCGCGAGCCTAACCTAGAGTTAAAAATAAGTATTTTTAAAGAAATATTTATAAAGCCATCCTTTTTTCCTAAGTTCAATATCTAAAAATAAAAAAGTATCCGGAAAGATTGAATATTTAAACATATCCTCTGAATACGTTTTAAAGTTAGTTTTTTCTATTAACTTTACATTAACTGCTAAAGAGTAAATCCCAGAAAAACAAACACATAAATCACAAGTGTTGATGAAACATCCAAAGAGTTGCAGTAAAAAGCGAAGACAACAAAAACCAATTCTTGATCTTTCGATGATCAGAAAATCGAAGGTTTGCGTGTTAGTGTTGAATAACAGTGAAAGCTAACGATCAGAAATCCGTCATAAAAGCTATTTTGAAAGGCGTAGAAATGTTTTTCCTATCATCACATTTTTTTTTAATATGCAGTAAATCACGTCTTAGAAGCTTAAGTAAATAACCTTTCACAACTGAGATTTTCAATTGAAAAATACAACATTAAAATTTGAGACTGTTAAAGAGGAATTTAAAACAAAACATTTGGTTCAAATATAACTAGAGGTTGCAAATTCGTATATCCAATAGTGTGTTTTAAGGGGGTCCTGTACCGAAATTTCGTAAAAAATCCTAATTTTTTTCTTTCTGATTTTTAAAAATAGTTCATATATTTTTGAAGTGAATAATGTTTTTATTTTATTCCTACGGTGATTAGAAAGTCATGAAATAACCTGTTATTTAAATATCACTAATGGGCGTAACGCCTTGAAGAGTCTGCTTAAAGTGCATTTTTCGAGCATTAGTGTTTTTCAAAAATGTTGCAAATTCAATTCGATGTATCTCCAGAACCATTAACAATTGGTTATTCAAATTTTTGGAGCATTTTATTTGAAAAAAGTTTCAAACATTTTGTCTTCACAGAATTTTGTTTTTTGAATTCTGTTTTGAAATATAACATTTTGCGTAAAAGATTTACAGAAAAAAAAAAATCAAAATTTCAATATTTTAACTGTGAGAATTTTTTGAATTTTTTCTCTTATTCACCCATCAAAATTCTGGGAAGACCAAATTTTCTTTATATAATTATGTATTACAGAAAACTTTCAATTAAAAAAAAAAAAAAAAAAAAAAAAAAAAATTCTTGACTTATATCAAAATTAGTAAACATCAATTACTATGAATTTTTTTTGGTCAATAATAATTTTTTTAATTTTAAATTTTAATTTTTTAAAAATAAATAAACACGATATTTAAAAAAAAGCATTATCTCAAAAATATATAAATAGTATCTCATACATAATATAAATTTTTGACATAAAAATATTCATAAAATGTTTTTTTTTTTTTTTTTTGGTATCGGATACCCTTAAAAATTTATTAAGTGTAATTCCATTTTAAAAGTACCATAATGAATTTGGGGTAAGGAAAAATGTTAAATTTTGCAGCGACTCATAGAACAAATTTATAACATATTTCTAGAATTTTCAACTACAGCGCCACCTGTTGACAACATTTGTAACTAATTTTGAAACTTCTGTTTCAGCTTCTTACAAATACAGGTACAAATATTAAGATCAGCTACATGCTCAAAGCCCAACAGGGTTAGTCGAGTAAAATATATGATATGTACACGTATAAAGAAATAGAGCTTGCATGCAATAGTAGCAGGATAATATAAACAATATAGAATAGTTACAGGATCATACTTACAATATTCAATAGTTACAGGATCATACATAATAATATGGGCCGACTAGCCCAGTAGGGAGAGTATCGTTTTCGCAACTAGAAGGTTGCGAGCCCTGAGGTTGAGAGTTCGGGCCTGGGACTGACTAAAGACCGCCGTGTTCGTTAATGGTGACTGGAGCACGTTAAATCAGTCATGGTCGCAAAGTCCTCCAAGTTCCCATACAAATCAATACCTCTGGAGGTTTCAAAGCCAAGTCTTCTGGTGGAATCTTCTGCTTGGTATTGCCTTTAAATTAAGAAGTTCCACATACGGTCGGTAGTGCTGCCATCTATCGGGTAGCTACCGAAAGAGGTAGAAATGAACTCTTCGGTGGCTATAGGTAGACTTGCACACTCCCACTCGCGAGTGTGCGTATGCATCCTGTGCAGTACTGCTCACTACCGATCTGTACGGGATATGGGGTTGGTACAAAATGCTTAAGCAGAGGTGCCTTTGTCCCCATAGTCCTTGAGAAGAAGAAGAAAAAGAAGATACATAATAATACAATACAATACACAAAGTTGACACAGCGTTTGACAATCATTTTAGAAAAATGCAATACATAATGCAAGCTGACAAATCTCTTTCCATCGAACTTTGTTTTTGAGTTATTTAATTTTAAAATAAGTGAATCCTTTCACTGGACGCCATGTATTAAGAGCTTCAATGTTACTTAAATTGAATACTGTAGTAACAGTATTAACTAAAACCTTCGACAGAGCATATATTACAAACAATTTAGAATGTGACTGTAGATGTCACAAAAGGCAGCTTCTACAAACTTTCTATTGTTTTACTGGAAGTGCAGATGGCCATGCATGTACAATTAGGTGACATTTGAGGAATAAAAAAAAAAACAACCTAAGTACCAAAAAAAAAAAAAAAAAAAAAAAAAAAAAAATCGAAAATCTTTTTTTACGGGTTGGTTGGTTGTATTCAGATTATCTGGCGCCGTCAGCAACACGAGGGCTATAATGCGCCGAAACATTCGTCATTAGACAAGCCAACATACATTTACAAACACCCATGCCTAACATGGGACTCGAACCCGCAACCTCGAGGTCCAGAAGCTAGCACGCTAACCACTATACCGTTTGGTTGGCCTTTTCTTACGGGAAAATGTCTTAAAGACCAAGCTATACAAAGTGGAGAACGCCCAAAGTGCGAACTAAAGTAGTAATAGCTCAAATTCAATCTAAAGTATGTATTTAACCATTGCCTTAAGTACGATAATACAGATGCGATAATTTTCAGGCTCTCCTGAAAAATTTTCTTTTTTGGACTTAGATCGTTTTCCATTTCTAGTCCTCATTTAGTGACCGAAATTTCTTGCTGATAAGGTTTAAGTCATATTATAACAAAACTGTTGATAATAAAAAATTATATAATCTTGTAATATTATTACTATGATGGAACTTTTTCAATCATCTGTTAAAACTCTTCTATTTGTTAAATTTTGTGTATTCTTTAATATTTTACAAAGGATCTTGAAATTGATATACGGTACATATATCACCTGCTGCATTTATAATTTAGTTTAGATAATTAAAAGTTGACTTCTGCTTTCCATTTTCGAGTAATTTCATTTTATATATCGCTTGTGTACAGGACCTTTGTATAAGCTTCTCACTGTATTATTGTTGGCTAGAATCAAATATAATGTTTCGGACCTTGCAGTTTTTAACTCGCATGTTATTGCCAAGTGTTAAAATGCCTAACTATCAGGATAAAATAAATGTTCAAACCATTATAAGAAAAAGGAGTAATTTTTCGTAAAATTTATAATATATAAATAAACGAAACAAGGAACGGTCTTAAAATAGTATAGAAAAACATTAAAAAATCATGTTTAAAAAAAAATCCCGCAAATAGAAAATCACCGACTTGCTTGGTTGAAAAAAAAAAAAAAAAAAAAAACTCACTCAACTACATACGAGTATTTCCCATCACGTGAAAATGGCTCTAAAATGTCTTTTTCGGGAATTTAAGTAAGTCTGAAATATATCTCCTTCAATAAACTGGACGGAAACTCGAAATATTTTCAAGACTGGTAAGTATATTATTCAGAGTTTTTGACCCGAATGTCTTCGCCAGTAAAACAGAATAAACGGCGGGCTTTTTTCCCGGCAACTTTTGGAAAATACGTTTTTAGAAATGGCAAAACACATTTCGCTGCGGTAATTTCGTACTCCATTGACTGTTTTTCCAAAACAGGCTGCCCTCGGAAGTCGAATATGAAAAACACTTTGAAAACGAAGGTATTTCGAAAGTGGATAATGTGATGTAAATACTATTTTTAAAGACAAAATAAATATATTACAGATAGACCAAAAGGCTACTGTCATTTTAGATACCCCCATCGAACATCATTCTGATTTGTTTATAAATTTTGAAGAAAAGCTATTAGATTATGAATTAGTCAGAGAGGCGACTGCAACTTTTGGACCCCATCGAACATCAATCTGAATTTTGCATACAAATTGGAGAAAAGTGAGTAGATTACGAATCCACAGGTCTGCCGTGGCAAAAATGGCCGAGACTGGTCAAAAATCGACTTTTAATAAGTTGAACTAAATCCAATTGCCAAATATGTCATAACTTGCAAAAAAGAGAACAAACTTTCTCGTCTGGCAACCCACTGTATTTTGATTTTCAATGAGAAAAAGCGCAAACGATTTCTAATCTCTGGCTCGGAAAGCTTGTATCTTTTAAAAGTAAGCCAAATTGGCTACATCAGTTACGTCATCAGTGACGTAATGTTTATTGCCAATTTGGCTCATTTGTGAAAGATGCAAGTAAGCCATAGCCACACATCCGAATCGCCTGCAACCTTCTTAATTGAAAATTAAAGAGTGAGGGTTACCAAATAAAAAAAAAATCTCATTATTTGGCAAAAGTTATGGCGCATTTGGCAATTGGATTTATTTCAACTTATTAAAAGTCAATTTTTGACCAGTTTCGGCAATTTTTGGCACGGCAGACCAGTGGATTCGTAATCTACTCAATTTTCTCCAATTTCTATAAAAAATTCAGAATGATGTTCGATGGGGTCCAAAAATTGCAGTCGCCTCTCAGTCTAAATGTTCTGGTCTGCCGGAGAGCAAATGGCCTAAACAGTACAAAAATTGATTTTGAATGAGTCGATTGCCAAATATGTCATAAATTGTCAAATAACGAGCGTTCTTTTTTATGTGGTAATCCATTGGTATTTGATTTTCAGTGAAGAAGGGCGCAGACGATGTTAATGCTCTGGCGAAAAATATTTCTATCTTTTAGAAAATTAGCCAAAAATTGGCAATAAATATTACATCATCAGCGACTTTCGAACGATCAGATGTCATTTATTTATTTATTTATTTATTTACACTGTCAAACAGAAAGACCAATTCCAATTACACGACAGGATAGGAACACATCGAAACAGGGAAACAAACAAAATAGCACAAAAAGATAAAAACATTAAAAACAATTACGAAAATAAGGAAATAATAATAACATTTTAGCTTTAAAAAATTATCAAAGAAAATATCACTATGAGAGGGCAACTTGTTTACTAAGTAACAAGTGGAACGATCTACAAGTTGAATAGTGTAGCAAGTTGAAATGATTCCAATCTTCTAGAAACCCATTCTCCGACAATAGCCAATACTACTGATACATGGAAAATCATCCATATGAATGTAAAATTTTCTGTTTGGGATTACTTACCTTACTATAAGCATTTTTGCAATTTTTACTAATGCTATATCTTCGACAACAAAAGAATTGAACTCCATTGCAACGCTTTTTAAGGTAAACCTGCATATCATTTATTTCCATATACCTTAGAATCTCTGAAATAACAAAAGTGTTATATTGAAAACTTACAGTTGAGATATCTTGATATTTAGTTATCTCAAGAAGCACACTGAATAAATTTGTTTGATTAAAATTTATTTGTATTTTTTTTAAAAACTGAATTAAAACTCTTTTGACTTACAAAATGATTTGCATTCATTCCGTAGTTCTTTACGTTTTTGTTTCGAGATGCGAAAATAGATATTTGGAATTGCGAATGAATACATTCAACCCACGCTGATCATCTGGCATGTTACAAATAGCGTTTTGCTAGTTAAGTTTTTTGTTTAAGCATTTGTTGTATTGGGAATTGTACTAATTAGATTTGAGTTTTATTTCTCTTACCAGTTTCTAATATATATTTTTTTGCTTCTGCTCGTGTATTATAAATTACTTTTAGTACACTAGTTATAAAAATGTACCACTCGAAAAATTATCGCTTGCCTTTCAGTTCTGAGTTATGATGGCAGATAGATTTTTATAAAATAATTGAAATATTTTAATATTGAAATAGGTATAAGAGTTATTTTTTGATCAATAAAATTTTATTTCACCATACTGAACTCTCATTTATGTTTTGGATGGGTGTATTTAGGGGGATAGAGTTTAGTCAAGAATGAGGCAGTTTCGCCTTTGCATTGCTTTTTAATAAACATATTAAGTGAATAACAAAGATTGGCTGTTAAGCTTTGATTATGCGTGTATTATGAGGATCTCTGCTTCGAACAGGTCAGAAAAGGTCAATTACCAAATAGAATTCGTCTGGAATCTCTTTTTACTGCCGTTTATATATATAAGAATAAAAATTATAAATATAAGAATTACCAATAAATATACCACCAAAATCATCAATTTTTTTTTTTTTTTTTTAAAGACCCATACAAGAATTACTGCCAAAATTTTCTACAAATTTTCCATTTTTACTAAATGACTGAAGAAAATATAGATACGGTAGATAGCACAAATCGACGTCAGTATTGTAGTGTAATTGAAAGCTGTGCGATGTTACACACCCTTAGTTTTCTTACAGAATGTGGAGAAAAAATAGTAGATTACGAATCCACTGGTCTGAAGGACAAAAATGGCGGAAACTGGTCAAAAATCGAATTTGAGTTAAACTAAATCCGATTGCCAAATATTCATAGCTTGCCAAAATGTGAACACACTTTTTCGTCTGGTCGCAAATGATTTACAGTCTTT
Organism: Linyphia triangularis; assembly: GCA_963978545.1. Taxonomy (NCBI): domain Eukaryota; kingdom Metazoa; phylum Arthropoda; class Arachnida; order Araneae; family Linyphiidae; genus Linyphia; species Linyphia triangularis. The sequence continues at coordinate 107,213,164 of OZ021724.1, forward strand.
CACAGAGGAGAGATACTAATCGAAGGAACATTGTAACTGTTCTATAATTGCTAACATTTCTAACATAAACTTTTTTAATTTTTTTTACCTTGAGTCTTAAGCCCATAGGTGTTGTTTTCAATTGATCAAAAGTGTGGGGCGGTGTCCGTTCCCATTTAATGTTTGGGCATGCGCATGGATGGCATTGTGTCGGTATGTGTCTACTTGTATAAACTAGGGGTGTGGAACATGGCACATCTTTCGATTACACTATATTACTGTTGCAGATTTGCGTCATTTACTGTTTTTATATTTCCATCCTTTGTTTAGAAAAAATGATCAGTTTGGCGATATTTTTTGCAATAATTGTAATATGATATTAAAGGGGAAAAAAAAAAAAAAAAAAAAAAAACTTCGCCAAAATTGAGATTTTTTTTGGCGATTTACTTATCTATTATTCTTATATTATTATCCTTTCTTATAAGTGAAACTGAGAAGAGGAGAAAAAACCATCGTTCATGAGCTATGTTCAAGCAAAGAGGACTGAAGGCATTCGTTTTTCAACTTATCACGCCATTAAAGCATTTTTACGGGAATTTCGGAGGTGGGGATGTTTAGAACACCTTAAGAGGCATTAACACAGAGATTTTTATCAAAATCGTTTGAGCCGTTTTTTAGTAATAAATGAAAAACAAGATTTTTACAATGGCAGCTACCTTATGCGCATGCGCGATTTTGACGAAAACCTTAATGGTATATCCTTGGGCCATCACTAACCTGCTCACCAAATTTCAACATCGTAGGTCAATTTGTTCAGGAGTTATGCTGACCACGTACACACAGACAGACATTTCTTCTAGATCCCTTTTTTGAGATCAGGATGTTCCAAAACGCGGAGAAATGCAAAAAAATCGATTTTTTTGACATAATCCTATATTTTCATTACCCTATGTATTACATATGGGTAATTGAAAGTAAAAAAGATGTATGCTGATGTTGTTCAGATGTATTTATGTATTGATGTTTCATAAAACTAAAATAAAACCAAATAATATCTTTGTCATGAGCTTAGGCTTAAGGCCCAAGTTAAAAAGCACATCTGCCCTATGTCGATTATCGTTTTTATAATATTGAAATTTGCAACTTGAAAAGATTGTGTTAGTAAAAAATGACATAAATTACTGCAATAAGATTAAAATATATACTAGTAACCATCAAAGCTGTCGCAAGAATGGAAAAATAAATCGACGCGATTTATTACTATCATTTGTGTTCCCCAATAACATTGAATAAATTGTGAAGAAATGAAACGATAGATATTTTTCAAAATTTAAAATTTCTTTTCTGCTGTGTTGTAAGGTATTGCACCTATAACGAAAATAAAATAAGTATTTTTTTACAAATTATATAAAATTACTTATTTATAACGAGTAAAAACCATATATTTAATTACAACTTAATAGATATATGTAATACTTCACTCTCAAATATGAACTCATAAGTCGATACTCGTTTTTCTGAACATCACCTACTGTCATATTTTTACATTTCATTAAATCTTTTTATATTAATTTCTATTTTGTGTGTGTGTGGCTATGTATGTCGATGGCGGGCAAATCTGCGGACGCCTAATTAACCCACTTCCCCCATCCAATCGGGCTGAAACATGGCAGGTAGATTCTATGTCGATGACAAAGTATTCTGTCAAATTTTGAGGGCTGTCACTGTCACTAAAAGGTCACTTTTACGGAATATTAATGAAACATCTTACCGTCATCTAATTGTGCTGAAACAGTATTTTACCGATCATTGAAGAAACTAATGCCTGTTGCCAAAATTGTTTAATAAATAAATAAATAAATAAATAAATAAATAAATAAATAAATAAATAAATAAATAAATAAATAAATAAATAAATAAATAAATAAATAAATAAATAAATAAATAAATAAATAAATAAACAAACAAACAAACAAACAAACAAACAAACAAACAAACAAAAATAAATAAATAAATAAATAAATAAATAAATAAATAAATAAATAAATAAATAAATAAATAAATAAATAAATAAATAAATAAATAAATAAATAAATAAAATTGTTTTCATCAGAATAAATAAATGATATTTGGAAGTGAGTGCATAAATTCACATTCATTGATAATGAACTAATTTTGAAAGGTAGTTTACCGCATATTTTACCGATAGAGATGATTTTAATATTAAAAATTAGATGCAAATACCTAGCATAAAAATTAGCATTGTATATAAAGGATTTATATTAAAAACTTTGTTTTATGGGTTATTTTATTACGTTTGATTATATGTAGTGGAGATTGTAGAAAAATATTTTTTTATTTAAAAACACCATATTAACTACTGTTTAAGTGACTATAAATCGAACGAATTGTTTAATAATGTGCAAAAATATTACTTGTCTATCAATTTTTTAAGAAAAATATGAAATAGCTTTGCAACTGAAAAAATAAATGATAACAAAATGAAAATATACATTTTCAAACTAAGATATTGCATTCAAATTATAATATATACCTAGAACTTTACTATCCTTTATGAAATTTAAAAATTAGCAACTCCAAAAAATCACTAACTAAATGAAAATCAAACGAAGCAAAGCTAATAAGAAAATATAACACATAAAAATGTTTTTAATATAACTCCGTTATATGCATGGCCTATTCTTATATTCATCAGCAAGGCGCAGTTTCTGTTACCAGTGTGTGCTTGGTGTTATGTACTCACATTCAAATTTTATGTTTTTATTATTTACTATTAAAACAATTTTATTATTTATTATTAAAACCATTTAATTATTTATTATTAAAACAATTTTATTATTTATTATTAAAACAATTTTATTATTTATTATAAAAACAATTTTATTATTTATTATTTACTATTAAAACAATTTTATTATTTATTATTAAAGAAATGTTATTATTTATTATTAAAACAATTTTATTATTTATTATTAAAGAAATGTTATTATTTATTATTAAAACAATTTTATTATTTATTATTAAAGAAATGTTATTATTTATTATTAAAACAATTTTATTATTTATTATTAAAGAAATGTTGTTATTTATTATTAAAACAATTTTATTATTTATTATTAAAACAATTTTATTATTTATTATTTACTATTAAAACCATTTTATTATTTATTATTAAAACAATTTTATTATTTATTATTAAAACCATTTTATTATTTATTATTTATTATTAAAACAAATTTATTATTTATTATTAAAACAATTTTATTATTTATTATTTACTATTAAAACCATTTTATTATATATTATTAAAAACATTTTATAATTTATTATTTACTATTCAAACAATTTTATAATTTATTATTTACTATTAAAACAATTTTTTTATTTATTATTAAAACAATGTTATTATTTATTATTAAAACAATGTTATTATTTATTATTAAAACAATGTTATTATTTATTATTAAAACAATTTTATTATTTATTACTAAAACAATTTTAATATTTATTATTAAAACGATTTTATTATTTATTATTAAAACAATTTTATTATTTATTATTTACAATTAAAACAATTTTATTATTTATTATTAAAACCATTTTATTATTTATTATTTACTATTAAAACAATTTTATTATTTATTATTAAAACAATTTTATTATTTATTATTAAAACAATTTTATTATTTATTATTTACTATTAAAACCATTTTATTATTTATTATTAAAACCATTTTATTATTTATTATTTATTATTAAAACAATTTTATTATTTATTATTAAAACAATGTTATTATTTATTATTAAAACAATGTTATTATTTATTATTAAAACAATGTTATTATTTATTATTAAAACAATTTCATTATTTATTATTAAAACAATTTTATTATTTAATATTAAAAGAATTTTATTATTTATTATTAAAACAATTTTATTATTTATTATTAAAACAATTTTATTATTTATTATTTACTATTAAAACAATTTTATTATTTATTATTAAAACAATGTTATTATTTACTATTAAAACAATTTTATTATTTATTATTAAAACAATTTTATTATTTATTAATAAAACAATTTTATTTTTTATTATTTACTATTAAAACCATTTCATTATTAATTATCAAAACCATTTTATTATTTATTATTTACTATTAAAGCAATTTTATTATTTATTATTAAAACAATGTTATTATTTATTATTAAAACAATGTTATTATTTATTATTAAAACAATGTTATTATTTATTATTAAAACAATTTTATTATTTATTATTTACTATTAAAACCATTTTATTATTTATTATTAAAACCATTTTATAATTTATTATTTACTATTAAAACAATTTTATTATTTATTATTAAAACAATTTTATTATTTATTATTAAAACAATTTTATTATTTATTATTAAAACAATTTTATTATTTATTATTTAAACCATTTTTATATTTATTATTTACTATTAAAACAATTTTATTATTTATTATTAAAACAATTTTATTATTTATTATTAAAACAATTTTATTATTTATTTTTAAAACAATTTTATTATTTATTATTAAAACAATTTTATTATTTATTATTAAAACAATTTTATTATTTATTATTAAAACAATTTTATTATTTATTATTAAAACAATTTTATTATTTATTATTAAAACAATTTTATTATTTATTATTAAAACCATTTTATTATTTATTATTTACTATTAAAATAATTTTATTATTTATTATTAAAACAATTTTATTATTTATTATTTACTATTAAAACCATTTTATTATTTATTATTAAAACCATTTTATTATTTATTATTAAAACAATTTTATTATTTATTATTAAAACAATTTTATTATTTATTATTAAAACAATTTTATTATTTATTTTTAAAACAATTTTATTACTTATTATTAAAACAATGCTATTATTTATTATTAAAACAATGTTATTATTTATTATTAAAACAATTTTATTTATTATTAAAACAATTTTATTATTTATTATTAAAACCATTTTATTATTTATTATTTACTATTAAAACCATTTTATTATTTATTATTTACTATTAAAACAATTTTATTATTTGTTACTAAAACTATTTTATTATTTATTATTAAAACAATTTTATTATTTATTATTAAAACAATTTTATTATTTATTATTTACTATTAAAACCATTTTATTATTTATTATTAAAACCATTTTATTATTTATTATTAAAACCATTTTATTATTTATTATTTACTATTAAAACAATTTTATTATTTATTATTAAAACAATTTTATTATTTATTATTTACTATTAAAACCATTTTATTATTTATTATTAAAACCATTTTATAATTTATTATTACTATTTAAACAATTTTATAATTTATTATTACTATTTAAACAATTTTATAATTTATTATTTACTATTAAATTTTTTTATTATTTATTATTAAAACAATGTTATTATTTATTATTAAAACAATATTATTATTTATTATTAAAACAATTGTATTATTTATTATTAAAACAATTTTATTATTAAAACCATTTTATTATTTATTATTTACTATTAAAACAGTTTTATTATTTATTATTAAAACAATTTTATTGTTTTTTATTAAAACAATTTTACTATTTATTATTTACTATTAAAACCATTTTATTATTTATTATTAAAACCATTTTATTATTTATTATTTACTATTAAAACAATTTTATTATTTATTATTAAAACAATGTTATTATTTATTATTAAAACAATGTTATTATTTATTATTAAAACAATTTTATTATTTATTACTAAAACAATTTTATTTTTTATTATTAAAACCATTTTATTATTTATTATTTACTAATAAAACAATTTTATTATTTATTATTAAAACAATTTTATTATTTATTATTAAAACAATTTTATTATTTATTATTTACTATTAAAACCATTTTATTATTTACTATTAAAACCATTTTATTATTTACTATTAAAACCATTTTATTATTTATTATTTAAACCATTTTATTATTTATTATTTACTATTAAAACAATTTTATTATTTATTATTAAAACAATGTTATTATTTATTATTAAAACAATGTTATTATTTATTATTAAAACAATTTTATTATTTATTATTAAAACAATTTTATTATTTATTATTTACTATTAAAACAATTTTATTATTTATTATTAAAACCATTTTATTATTTATTATTTACTATTAAAACAAATTTATTATTTTTTATTTAAACAATTTTATTATTTATTATTTACTATTAAAACAATTTTATTATTTATTATTTACTATTAAAACAAATTTATTATTTATTATTAAAACAATTTTATTACTTATTATTTACTATTAAAACCATTTTATTATTTATTATTAAAACCATTTTATAATTTATTATTTACTATTAAAACTATTTTATAATTTATTATTTACTATTTAAACAATTTTATTATTTATTATTAAAACAATGTTATTATTTAGTATTAAAACAATGTTATTATTTATTATTAAAACAATTTTATTATTTACTATTAAAACAATTTTATTATTTATTATTAAAACAATTTTATTATTTATTATTTACTATTAAAACCATTTTATTATTTATTATTAAAACCATTTTATAATTTATTATTACTATTTAAACAATTTTATAATTTATTATTACTATTTAAACAATTTTATAATTTATTATTTACTATTAAATTTTTTTATTATTTATTATTAAAACAATGTTATTATTTATTATTAAAACAATATTATTATTTATTATTAAAACAATTGTATTATTTATTATTAAATTATTTTATTATTAAAACCATTTTATTATTTATTATTTACTATTAAAACAGTTTTATTATTTATTATTAAAACAATTTTATTGTTTTTTATTAAAACAATTTTACTATTTATTATTTACTATTAAAACCATTTTATTATTTATTATTAAAACCATTTTATTATTTATTATTTACTATTAAAACAATTTTATTATTTATTATTAAAACAATGTTATTATTTATTATTAAAACAATGTTATTATTTATTATTAAAACAATTTTATTATTTATTACTAAAACAATTTTATTTTTTATTATTAAAACCATTTTATTATTTATTATTTACTAATAAAACAATTTTATTATTTATTATTAAAACAATTTTATTATTTATTATTAAAACAATTTTATTATTTATTATTTACTATTAAAACCATTTTATTATTTACTATTAAAACCATTTTATTATTTATTATTTAAACCATTTTATTATTTATTATTTACTATTAAAACAATTTTATTATTTATTATTAAAACAATGTTATTATTTATTATTAAAACAATGTTATTATTTATTATTAAAACAATTTTATTATTTATTATTAAAACAATTTTATTATTTATTATTTACTATTAAAACAATTTTATTATTTATTATTAAAACCATTTTATTATTTATTATTTACTATTAAAACAAATTTATTATTTTTTATTTAAACAATTTTATTATTTATTATTTACTATTAAAACAATTTTATTATTTATTATTTACTATTAAAACAAATTTATTATTTATTATTAAAACAATTTTATTACTTATTATTTACTATTAAAACCATTTTATTATTTATTATTAAAACCATTTTATAATTTATTATTTACTATTAAAACTATTTTATAATTTATTATTTACTATTTAAACAATTTTATTATTTATTATTAAAACAATGTTATTATTTAGTATTAAAACAATGTTATTATTTATTATTAAAACAATTTTATTATTTATTATTAAAACAATTTTATTATTTATGATTAAAACAATTCTGTCAACAGTAAAGAATTTCTTCATTGATCGGTTAAATGCTATTTCAGCGAGATTGGATGATGGCAAATTGGTTTATTAGTATTACTTAAAAACGATCTTTTAGTGTTAGTGACAGCAGCCAAAATTTGATAGAATGCATTGTCATCGATATCGAATCAATCTGCCAAGTTTCATCCCAATTGGATTACGGCAAAAGGTTTAATTAATCTTCCAGAATTTAAAAGATTTAATAATAATAATAATAATAATAATAATAATAATAATAATAATAATAATAATAATAATAATAATAATAATAATAATAATAATAATAATAATAATAATAATAATAATAATAATAATAATAATAATAATAATAATAATAAAATGTTCAATGTTGATGTTTACTGAAATAAAATTGAAACTATGGGGAATATTAATAATACAATGTACTAATTAGTTTATCTTTTGCTATCTATAAAATATTTATAAATTTTTTTTGTTGCCTTTTGGCCAGCCTTTGCAGCCAAATTCCCTTACGTGAGACTGCAGGCTGAATATGCAGTACATTTTAAAAGTTTTATGAATAAATATGATCAAGCTTACACCAGATGATCACCACGCGTCAGTCTAACATTGTCTAATAAGGCTGATATACCTTCTTCCCTTTGTTCTTCTCTATGGGGTACTGACTTACATTTTCCCCGTGTATATTTATAGCCATAAATGCTATATATGTGCGCAAACACCGACTAACGATCCTGGTGCTTTAATCCTGACTTGCTGGAGCTTGATTAATGCCGCTTTTGCATTTCTGCGGGATATAAGGCACCTTGTTTCATCTCAGATTCTTCCTTGGAAATTCATGAGTGGTATTTGAATGAGAAAAGGCAAATTATTAAATCAAATTTAACTCTGATGAAAGCACATTTGGAACGTATTTTACGGGAATAAGAACCTTTTAATGAAGATCTTGAAATGAGATGGTGGAAAACAATTTATGACTAGAAATGAAACTAAAATTTATATAGATTTATCATTTGATGTTTTTACTATTTTATAGCAAACAAAACTTGTATTTTATTTCCGGACAGTATCTTTTTTGTGACCATCAAATTTTCTACCTTGTGTATAAATCAAAATTGATAAATGATGTACTGATTTAAAGGTCAAAATCTCCGCTTTCGACGAATAGGTTTTAATTGCATTTTGTGATACTTTTTTAAAAATCGAGTTAAAAACAATATAACATATAAAAACAAAATTTTTAATATAAATCCTTCATATGCATTACCAAATTTTATGTTCATTGACAAAGCGCCATTTCTGTTGCCAGCGTGTGCTCGGTATTGGCATCAAATTCGAAATATTTAAAAGATCTCTATCGGCAAAATATCCGGTGAACTACTTTTCAAAATGTATTCTATAAAAATGAATACTAATTTATGCACTCACATCCAAATATCTTTTATTTATTCTTATTAAAGCAATTTATTTATTTATTTATTTATTTATTAATTCATTAAAACAACTTTCACAACAGGAAAGTGTTTCTTCATTGATCGGTTAATAAATGCTATTCCAGCGCGATTGGATGACGTCAAGTGGGTCTATTAGTATTCAGTAAAAGCGATGTTTACTTAGCAGTTGCAACCGTCAAAATTTGATAGAATGCATTGTCATCAACATTGAATCCATCTGCCAAGTTTCAGTCCGACTGGATGACGTCAAGGGAGTTAATTAGACCTCAGCAGATTTACCCGCCATCGACAAATATACACAATCAAAGTTATTATAAAATATATAATAAAGGAGTGAATAATAGAAATAGCCCAAAAATTTTGGGGAATTGTGATGGTATACAGTAGATGGCAGCACTAAAGGAAAAAGAAAACCGTATTTGAAGCATGTTAATGAAAGCCTAATTAATCTTCTTTTAGAAAATATATATCTCTGCAATAGAATACAAAATCTATCTTCATTTGATAACTCCATCGGAGTTCATTCCATTTAAAGTTCTAATTCCAATAAAATATATCTTGTATTACTTTACATTAATCTCATTAATTAAAAAAAAAATGGTATTTTTTTTATTGTTTTTATTGTCCATAGTTCAACATAAAACAGGTACCAACACGATCGCTACTAACTTTATTTCAACGAATACCTATTAAGTGTGCACACATTTCTTTTCTGAATAATTTTGCATCGTAATCTTATCGTTTTAAATAAGTTTAGATAAAAAAAAAAATAGTAATTTTAAGCGATAATGACATTTAAATGTCATTATTACGTCTAGCTTTCGTGCTTGATATCCATTTCACATCATTTATAATCTATCTTCATTTAGAGTAATGACTATTTCATGCAAATTGAGGTAAAAAATAAGCTTAAGTTTTATATTAACGCTGTGTGTTTCATGATTTTTTTCTAATGAATTGGCAATTTTCATTTCAAACGTCATAACAACCAACTGAACATTTTATAATTACTGTTAGATATATAAATTAAAAAATATATCTGCATCTGTTGATGCAAACTTTTACATTTTTCTGTAATTACTAATTATTCATAGTAATTGACTAATATTTAATCTTTGTGATGCCTATTAAACGAGCTCCAATAATTGCATTTTTTTAAATTCTTTATATTAACTTCGATTTTGTGTGTGTAAGGATGATTGTACCAATGGGATGTAAATTGGTGGAGGCTTAATTAACCCCCTTACCGTCATCCAACAGTACAAAAAAAGTCGTTTGTTACATTATACTAATGTATTACTTTAATGTACTACTATAACTATTTTTAGTGAATACTAATAAGCCAACTTGCTGTCTTCCAATAGCGCTAAAATCGCATTTAACCCACCATTGAAAAAACTCTTTCCTGTAGCCAAACTTTTTTTCAATACTGTTACGAATTTCTCTATATTTGTATATATTTCGAAGTATTAATTATGTAAAAAGGGAAATTTATGTATATTTCGCATAAGGCAGTACAAGAGTTGACTTTACTTCGCTTTCCTGCAATGCGTCTCTTAATACTTGAAAACGAGTTCTACAGGGATCATGCTGGAAAACGAGTTTTACAAGGGGCAAGCTATTTAACACTATGGTTAATGGCAATCTCGCCAAGTTGGCAACGGTTTTGGAGACTAATATTGGTCACCAAATTTGGCGATATTTGGCGAGAAATCGCCAAATATCGCCAAACTTATCGATCATTTGGCGACATTTTCAGTCCCCATGCACATGTATAGGGCTTTTCGACTACTATCTGGAAAATCCTCCAAATTTCTATCTATAGAAGATACACGAAGGATTGATTTTCCTATATAAGGCCGGCCGTGAGTTGAGTTAGTGAGTTATCTAGTTAGTTGTCTCTCAGAGAGCATTCAGAGTAGTGAACTGTATTGCATTGTCTTGTGCGACGATTTTATCTAGTTTTTAACTGCTGTTTGAGCTCCATTATTGTGTAAAGAGCTGTATTGAGTCTATTAGAACGGAAAGTTCTGGAGTTGTAAAAGAATCTTCGAAGAGTTATATCGGAATAAATTTCTGCAAGTTTTGATCTGCTTTGGCTTCAAATCTTTCGAACCCATCCAGGCAACAGTACATAAATTATAAAATTGTTTTTAATCAGTATCAGTTAAAGATATTTGGATATAAGCTAATAAATTATCGTTCAATTTTAATAAATAAATTTTGAAACGTAGTTTTACGCACATTTCGCTGATAGGACATGTTTTTGATATTTAAAACTGTGATATTCAAATACCAAGCACACTCTGCTTACAGAATCAGTGCTGTGTTAGTGAATATAAAAATAGGCAATGTATATAAGGGATTTATATTAGAAACATTGTTTTTATGGGTTATATTATTTTGTGTGCATTCTGATGTACAAATTGTGGTTGCAAAATGAAACCAAAGTGACAGCATTTGAACAATCATTTTGGAACGACTTAATGGGGCTTGGTACCTATCAAACTTTTTTTTTTAATTTAAGCCTTTAAAATTATAATTTTTACGTATTTGGAAGTATTACTAAGTAAAAACTAAATTTTATTAAAAAAAAAAAGTTCACATAGTAATCTAAATTTTCAAAATTTGAAAATTAAAAAAAAAAAAAAATCAAATTTCAAATTCTATCTTCTTTTTCGTTTTTCAATATTTTTGTCCTGATTTTTTGTAAATTTTTTTTTCTAAGTAATATACTCTAACTTTTTAGGCATCGGATTTAGAATAAGTAAAATAGTTTTCGAGAAAAACGATGATTACTGTACCTATAGGTAAAAAAAAAAGCGTAAAAACGTGTATTTTTCAACATTTAAATTTGTAAAAAAAAAGTTTATATTTTATTCAAAAACCCATGCCGATTTTTGTCAAATAGGTATTAGCAATGACACAAAAAAATTCAAATCGTTTCATTAATATTTTTTTAAGTTTTAGCATTTTGAATAAGATGGGTTGGTTGGTTGGTTGGTTGGTTGTATTCAGATTATCTGGCGCCGTCAGCAACACGAGGGCTTGAATAAGATGGGAATTTCAAAAATCACAAACTGAGAAAAATGCGTTCGAAACATCGAAAGAGCTATAGCAGCAACGCTAAATTCTCCATAAAAATATAGTTTTTCTGCAATTGCAGTTATCGGATGAGCTCAAAAAGTTGCCAGAATAAGGTGAAAGTTTCAAAGATTATAAAAATGCAAAAAACAGAAAACTTATATTTTTATTAATTTTTGTGAAAACAAGGGGTACCATGTCCACTTAGGCAACAAAATATTTGTTACTTTCCAAATATCTGTAACCGAATAACTGAAGTCTGATAAGAATTCTCTTCCACATTTGTCATTGAAGTTCTTATTTCCTTAGAAAATGGACGTTTGTTTCAGAGGATGAATGGCAGAGGAGTTTGTGTAATTTACCAAAATGCTTTTTTCCTTAAAATTGAAGTACAAGATTTCGTTTTTAAACATAACATAAATAAATCAAACTCTAAAAGTATGTTTCTTTTTCCTAGAATTCATTTGTGGAAGTAGATTTTTAACCTGAATTTGAGACGGAGAGAGAGTAGGTTCTTGTAGTATATAGTGTATTAGTTTATAACATGAAATTAAGAAAATAACATAATTCAGAAAATATGAAATAATACAATTTAGAAAATGACTATCATTTAAGTAATAACAAGTAAAATGCTGTGTTTCAAATATAGTTTAGATATAAGTTTGCATTTGAAAATAGCTTACATTTGGGACATTGAAGCTATATTATAAAAAAAAAACTTGTATCAAAATTGTGATTTGTTCATAATTAAGACACATCGTTAGCTTTAGTTTTCTGCTCCATAGATTTAATGTAGTATTTTCTGGATTGCTTTTTCTGACAAAGTATTGCTTCTGTATTTATTACTTCTATACTTTGACCACAAAACCTGCTTCTATATTTATTATCACAATTGAAGAGGTAAGTGGATGACTGAGGAATGTAACAAAAAGTAATTTTCGAGATATTCCTACTTAAAGTACTTATTTTTGTATTCTTTTATTTGTAACATGCCTTTTCCTTAATCAAGATACAGGGGGGCCATCAAAAGACGCCCTGGTTTTAAAATTAAATAACTAAAAACAAAGATCGATCAAATAATGAAACAAAAAGTATATTTTGAAAGCTTTAAATATCTGATACTAAATTTTCAAAAGTAGTTACAAATGTTGCCAACAGGTGGCGCTGTACACTTACTGTACATTAATAAAGAGTGCTTTGAACTCAGAGCGATCAGTTTTCGGGTGTGTTGCAACGATTGATTTACAGAGTACAAATATATACCATATTTCTCTGATTTTGCATCTATAGCGCCATCTGTTGGCAACATATGCGACTAATTTTGAAATTTTTCTTCAAGTATTTTTGCAGCTTTCAAAATTCCTTTTCTTTTTGTTTCGATCTTTTATCGGTCTTTGTTTTTGAGTTATTTAATTTTAAAATCAGGGAGTTGTTTGATGAATACCGTGTATAGTGGATATGTCATTTAGCAGTTTAGTGATTCAAGGTTAGCGTCAGAAGTTAGTCTTAAGCGCATTCCTTTATTCATTGTGAAAACTCAGATTTTTAAAAGATGTCGCATATTCCTTTCATCCATTTAACCCTCCAATTGTGGTTCGTTCATATTTCAATATATTGTTTGGCCTTATTTGCCCCATTGATCTTTTATAGTATTTTCGTGGCAAAACGTTGCTTCTATACTTATTGCTTCTTAACCAGCTTTATCAGCTTTAAAAGGGTTGCAACGTGTTTCTTAAGTTTGTGGTGGTATCGTGTACAAATGACAGATACAAAACATAGCCACTAGTGGTCACTTTTGTATAGTGGTTAGCGAGCTTGTTTACTGATCTATTAGTCCCTGATTCGACTCCCCGTTAGCGCACGTCGCTGTAGTGGTTTCGTGTATAAATGACAGATACAACACCTAGTCAGTAGTGGTCGCTTTTGTCTAGTGGTTAACATGCCTGTCCAATGATCTAGAAGTCCCTGGTTTGACTGTTTGTAAGCGCAGATCGATACAAGTGAGGATTGCAGATTTTTGTCGCTTAAGTATTTAATTATTCTATTAATAATTGTAACTAACTATTTAAGAAAGTGGCTTTTCAAGTAGAAAACTGTACTTAATGAGGTATTTTGTTGTTGTTGATAAACTTTAAAATTTGGCTTTTCAACTGGCTAATGTAGAAATTAGGACAGTATCCATTGCCATGTTAACTGGATAAAACGACTCTGATGTCACTGATACGTACTGTTCAATTTTGGTAAAACAGTCATTAATTTAATTTTTTTTTTCAGATTACTTAAAAGCTTAAACTAGCTTGTTTGTACAAAATTGATTTTTTTTTGCCTGTAGACGCATTCGTTTTTATCAGCAAACGATTTTAGATTGGGAAAACAAGAAAGGTATTTTATTTTTATTTTCTGAAAAAATGAAATAAATTTGTTCAAAATGCCGTTGGTAGTTCTCGCTACTCTTACAATATATTTGGTCTTTACCCTGAATAATATAAAACTGATAATTCAATCGTATACGCTGAAAATTGAAAATTATGCTAAAAATGTACGTATATTACTCTTCCAAGTTGTCTTTTTTTCAAACTAGAAATACTAACCTCACTTTCTAAAACAGAAAATCTTGTTGCATTTTTTAACTTCTACGAGCAAGATAATATCAACAGAAATAAATCATTTGACTGGAATTTTATTTGATAAAGTAACATAAAACCTTCTTCTTCGTAGCGCTACAGCCTGGTACAGGCCAAGGCTGTCTTAGTCAGTTTCCTCCATCGGGTTTTGTCAGTCGCTATGTCTCTCCATCATTTGATTTTTAACTTCTTTAGATCTTCCTCAACGTATTCAATGCATTTAGAGTGAGGTCTTTCTCTTCTTTTTCTAACTCCTTCAACTTTAATAAAAGTCAATTTTGTAGCATATTTTAACATAAAATTCATTCTAACATAAGATACTTATTCATAATAGCAAATAACGTAATGCTGAAGATGTTTCCTAAATTCGATGCATAACCCGAATAGAATTTCATTAATTATTCAGTTGACGAACAGCAAGCTAGAATGAACAACCAATATGACCTGCATTAATATTTAATGAACTTTTAAATAATTATTTGGAATTTAATCAATATATTTTTAAAATATATAAATTAAATGTGATTTATGTTACATACATGTTGGTTTGTAACACTGGCAGTACTAGAAAGTAAAGAAAGTGCTCTATTTGTATTTGCTAATTGGGAACGCCGGCAATTTATTAACAAATCGGAATCAATGCTTGTTCAACACTTGTATCAAAATAAAAATGTGTCGTTTAGCCATATGATTTAAAAATTAGGCAAGCGTTCGACGAATAAGTGCTGTTAATTAATAGTTGAAAGTTTTGAGAGGCGTAATTGTAAAAGATATCGTACCAGCTTGCATTGGGGGTGTTGTTGTTGAACATAATACATATCTATGTAGAAAGTTTATTCTTCAGGAAAAACGAAGAGAGAGAGAGAGAAAAAAAAATGTTCTGAGAAATATACGATATCTGCGGAAGAATACGAAAAAGTTAAACTTTTTTTTTTTGTAGTTAATAATTAAATTTTTTTTTTGTATTAAGACATACTTTGAAGACTTTTTGTAGTCTTTTCGTTTAGCCGAGCTTGGTTCTCAAGGCGAACCAATGAGGATGAGCGTTAGTAAGATTGGAGTAGAAGCATTTGCTATTATGTAAATTGACATTAATAATGTATAGCATTTACTAGAGGTCGGAAATGTCGATCAAAATAAATATCGTTATTGATATCGTTGCACAGAAAAAAAATATCGATACATCGATAAATGATTTTTTTTTTTAAATTTGATTTTCAATTTTGCCAGAAACGAAGTTTTTCGGGGCAAATTTATACTTTTCATGAATTCATGCCAAAATTGTTTTTGTAAATAAATTATATTGTCAATCTGAATAAATAAATACGTTTGCATGTCAATGCATAAATTTCCATTTACTTTTAAAGAAGAAATTTTTAAAAGTAGTTTACCGCATATTTTGCTGATAGAGATGTTTTTAATATCTATGTTGTTGATGTTATGATGTTGCTAAATTAGATGCTTCCAGGCACACGTTGGAAACAGAAACTGTGCTATGTTAATGATTACTAATACATGATCTTATCTTTCCATTACATTATGTTTTCTTTTTGGTTAGGGTGCCATTTTAACTGTCTCTCAGCCAAGTCCAAACTTTAGTTTTGAAGTTTTTGAAAAGGGAATAAAGAAAATCGAAAAAACACATGGAACTACAAAACGATCATAAAAAACTAAAAATGTTTGAAAATATCGATATATCTGGGACTTGTATCAATATTTTTACTATAGATATTTTTTTAAAAATATCGATAAAAATATCGTCGTGTCGATATATCGCCGACCTCTAGTATTTACACTAATTTTACTTTTAAATGAATGCGATTAATGCAAAGCTTGTTTTCAATTTAAACCACGCCATACTATGAATTTTCTCTTAAATGAGTATTTCAAGTCAATAGACATAAAACAACACCAAATGAAAAAGCCCATATGTATTTTTATGAATATATAATATAATATATAATATAATATATAATATAATATATAATATAATATATAATATAATATATAATATAATATATAATATAATATATAATATAATATATAATATAATATATAATATAATATATAATATAATATATAATATAATATATAATATATAATATAATATATAATATAATATATAATATAATATATAATATAATATATAATATAATATATAATATAATATATAATATAATATATAATATAATATATAATATAATATATAATATAATATATAATATAACATATAATATAATATATAATATAATATATAATATAATAAATAATATGATATGTAATATAATATATAATATAATATATAATATAATATAATATAATATATAATATAATATATAATATAATATATAATATAATATATAATATATAATATAATATATAATATATAATATAATTTAATATATGAATATATTTATGATAAAATCTAAAATGCTCTCTTTATAATTTATCAAACCTGCTGGTTTATCCCCTGGGGACTACATAGGGAAACTGAGTTGGTAGATTTGGTTGTATCGCTCTTCTTCTATTTTACATTATATTCTATATTTCAAAACCTATCCATACTCTCAGAAAATAAGATCTAACTACCATACAAATATTTTAATAATAGATCTCTCTCATTTCTTATGATTTAAAGTGAAGGATTCAACCAATGATAATTCACCGCAAAATACTGTGGCAGAATTTTGAATAAATAGTAAAAATAAACTTATTAAATAAATAAATAAATAAATAAATAAATAAATAAATAAATAAATAAATAAATAAATAAATAAATAAATAAATAAATAAATAAATAAATAAATAAATAAATAAATAAATAAATAAATAAATAAATAAATAAATAAATAAATAAATAAATAAATAAATAAATAAATAAATAAATAAATAAATAAATAAATAAATAAATAAATAAATAAATAAATAAACAAATAAATAATAAAAAAACAACAAAAAAACGTATGTTTTGCTTGATTACTCGTGTAATATTTCTTGCACTGTAAAGCAAGCATCGTTCATTGTATCATCCGGAACAGCAATCTTTATTTCTTGACAAGTCTAATGACTTCTATAACAGCTGTGAAACTAACCTATGAGACACAGAAACATAAATTATAGAGTTCTGGTATTTCTCTTACAAAAAACTAAATAATTACGTTCTAAATGAACCATTAAGTTCAATAAGCATAAAAGTATCCTAATGAATTATAGCTATTCAAAAATTTAAATTTTTTATATTTAAATTTTAAAAGTTTCGCAAACAATCAAATTATTAATTAAAATTCTGCTGTACTTAATACAACAATCGCGTCTTGCTAAAGTTAAACTTCGCATTTGTAATTTATGTTTTTTGTTATTTATAACTAAGTTTTATTAATTTGTCTCTTTTTATAAATTACAAGTCTAATCTTACAAATTTTGAAAAGTTGTTTCAATTTTAAGTTTTTAAAATTTATTATCTTAATTTAATTAAGAAAATATCTGTTTAATTTTGCAGTTGCGACTTTTATCTTGCAGTTAATTATTAATTAGGTTTTTAATAGCCATACTTGCAAAGGCAAAATGGCTATTGGAAAACTAATTAATAATTAACTGTAGATATTTATAGGCAGAATCCTATTATAAATACTATTTAGATTAAATGAATAATGTTTTAGTTGTAAAAATTTAACTACTTAAAAACAATGACAACTAAGATAAATAATATGTAATTTTTAAAACTAAACAAAAAATACCCCCCCCCCTTCGCCTTTTTCTATATATATATATATATATATATATATATATATATATATATATATATATATATATATATATATATATATATATATATATATATATATATATATATATATTATAGTTAAAAACACACGAATTTAATTAAAAATTAGTTTAAAAAACATGGATTACAGGTGAGTCCCTGATGTTTCGATATCTATAATTCAGTAATTTTAAACCAAAGTGTACGTGAGGAACATTTTCTAAAAAACTATTAAAAATTTTTCACGCTCATCACGCATGCGCATAAGGTTGAAATCTTGAAAAATCATGAAAAAAATCGTGTTTTTCAGCAATTGGTAAAAAAACAGCTCGAACGATTTTGATTAAAATCTCTAACGGTGTTCTCCGCACCTACGAAATTCCCATAGAAATGCGATAAAAGCGTAAAAAGTTGAAAAACAAGTGCCTTTAATACAGAGCTCTTTGTCCTTGAGCATCACTCATCAACGATTGAATATTTTTCTGTTTCGCGAACAAGAAAGAACAACGTAATGTATATCGAATGACATCACCAATTTCTCAATCTTGACGGTTTTTTTTTATTGCCCATGTAAAAATTACTGTCAAGAATATCACCAAACTCGCCATTCTTATTTAAATGAGTGAAAATATTAAAACGCTAAACAACACCATAAATTCTAATGCAATACAAATACAAATACAAATTTTAAGACCAACAACAGGCTCAAGGCCCCACAGGGTTGGTCGAGTAAATATATCTATACACGTATATAGAAATAGAAAATAATTTGCATACGATAATTACACGATCATACCTACAATATAGCTTAGTTACAGAATTATACACGCAATATACAATAGTTACAGTATTATGCAATACAATATACATAATACAATACAATATACATAATAAAATACGATGTACATAATACAATGCAATATACAAAGTTGACACAGTGTTTGACAATCATACTGGAAAAATGCAATATATAATGCAAGCAATATATACAAGCTGACACAATATACAATAGTTACAGGATTATACAATACAATATGCATAATACAATAAAATATACATAATACAATGCAATATACATAATACAATACAATACAATACAATACACAAAGTTGATGACCAATGACCAATGACCAATATTATAGTGCTATTGAAAGTTGTGCGATGTTCCACCCCCCCCCCCCTTCCTAGTTACGTTCTGTTGTAGCGTTACCAAGGTAGTAGAATTGAAAGATGAGGCCTTTAAATAAACCTCGATGTTTCTCAATTTAAGATAGCTATTCACCCTTTGAAGTCAAATACACGTAGTTGTACATTTCCTTAAAGAAAACCTTCAACAGCCATCGAAGTCTTTGAAGTTCACTACAACTAGAATAAAATACATCTAATGAAATAGAATAACACTTAGCGAAAGTCAACTTGAAAGCTGAAGAATTGGACCCTTAAGAGTTCGATGATTCACAGTAATAGGACTTTCCTTGTAATTTTCGCAAGTTCAAATAATGAGATGTGAGCCTCTTGTCATCCGATACAAACGACCGAACTGTCTAGAGTTAAAAAAAAAAAGTATTTAATTTGATAGTTTTAAAGTTAAGTTGCTAGTTGACGTTTAGTTTTAAGTTTAAAAACTTACAAAACTTTAAAAAAAAAGAAACTTCAACTGGAATTAATTTTGAAGAAAGCTTTGGTATTCTAAAAGAACTATGTCACACAACTGAATTGTATTTATGCTCTGTGCACTAATCTTAAGGATTATTTTTATTCGATTGATATGAAAAAGGTTTCATATATTTTTTTGTGTTTTTTTTAAGTGATTAATGATTCAAAGTTGATTTAAAACTTTTTGGAAAAACTGTAATTAATTAAAATGATATTTGTTTAGTTTAGACAACCATTAAAAAAAATATTAAGATATTAAGTGCCGTTTTGTAAAAAAAAGTAAAGACTGAGGTATTAACTATAACAAATAGTAGAAAACTTTAGATAGATGAATTTTTATTATCAAGAGAGTAAATTAATAAAAAATACATATATGAAAACAAATAAAAATAAGACCAAATGATGTTTTCTTTGCCTCAATTTTTATTGAGTTTATTTAGAAATTAGTACAAATAAGAAATTAATCACTATCTCAAGATAAAAACGTTTATAATTTTATATTTCCAGATGACTCAATTATAGCACTTATTCTGCATTGTAAAATATAGAGCTCTAGTAAAAAAATTTTAATTCAATTTTGTCTCATCAGTTACTTAAATAATAACATTTAAAGAACCAAGATATTGTTTATTATTTATGTTATTTCAAGTTTGTATGGCCCATCTGATGGCTGTGGGGTTAGCTCTCTCGCCTCGCAAGCCAAAGGTGCAGGGTTCGAATCCCGGGTTAGGCATGAATGTTCGTTGTGGTTCGAAATGCACGTTAAGCTGCAGGTCCCGGCTTGATTAGTCGTCATTGTACATAGAAATAGGTCGTTGAGCGTACAAACCAACCAAATTTATATGTAGATAAAAATTGCACTTCAATTGTTTTAGATATCGATACAAATATATTCACTATCGCATTATCGCAGGTGTACACATATTGACCAATGAATTAGAAGTCCAAGAATATCTATGACGACGTTAGGAGACACGTAATCAGAATATTGTGATTGATGTGATTTTTCATTTCACAAGAAACGAAGTAGAATGATAAAAATGACCGACTTTCCCTCACTAAAATAATTAATTTTGAAGGTGCATTTATATATAGCAATGATTGCTGAGACATCGTAACTGACTATTGGGAATGTTAAGTCATAAATCATGTCAAAAATTTGCAATTGCAATTTGGAAATGAAAAAAATTTGAAAAAGTGACTCGAATGGAAACCACCGGGCTGTGTTAAAACGCACATTAGTTAGGTCACGATTCCTGAAACTGTGTGCCAACCTGATGGCCCTGTGGAATATTGTATCGTATCATATCAAATATCGTATCGTATCGAATATCGTATTAAATATTGCATCGAGTATCGAATATCGTATCAAGTGCATCGAATATCGTATCAAATATAGTATTGTTTTGAATATCGTATCAAATGTATCAAATATCGTATCAAATATCGTATCGAATATCGTATCAAATATTGTATCGCATCTAATATCGTATCGAATAACGTAGCTTTTCGAATACCGCATTGAATCGACTATCACAATGCACTCGCAAAATACATTCTACTTATTTGCAATACCAGTTTTGAATACATATAAATGTGCAATGCCTATTTACAATTTACGTACTCAATATCTATTTGCAATACCTAATTGGTCCACCTGATGGCTGTGGGTTCGCATACCAAAGGTGCCGGGTTAAAATCCTGGGTAAGGCATGGATGTTTGTTGTGGTTCGGAATCCACGTTAAGCTGTTGGTCCAGGCCTGATTAGCCGTTATTGTACACAAAAATAGGTAGTTGAGAGTACAAACCAAACCAAACCTGAAACTGGGATATATCGCGAAACGACCCTAGGAAAAAAAAATCTAATTACCATCATCGACATAGATAAACAAATGGATAGGCTATTTAACGCTGGGAAAATGATAGCCGCTGCCGGATCGTTGGGTGGGCATACCACCCAACGAAACACCAATGAATACGGATTGCCGATGATTGAAAATAAATTCTCGGGTTGTACTCAGCAGAATTGTTAATAGTAGACCTTAATTAGTAAAAGTCCGAGAGGCGACTGCAATTTTTGGACCTCATCGAACATCATTCTGAATTTTTTATAGAAATTAGAGAAAAGTGAGTAGATTACGAATCCACTGGTCTGCCGTGGCAAAAATGGCCGAAACTGATCAAAAATCGACTTGGAATGAGTTGAACTAGAATCCGATTTCCAAATATGTCATAACTTGCAAAAAGAGAACTCACTTTTTCTTTTCGTCTGGCAACTCACTACATTTTAATTTTCAATGAGAAAAAGCGCAAACTATTTCTGATCTCTGGCTCGGAAAACTGGCATCTTTTAAAAGTAAGCCAAATTGGTGACATTAGTTACGTCATCAGTGACGTAATATTTATTGCCAATTTGGCTCATTTGTGAAAGATGCGAATCGTCTGCAACCTTCTTAATTAAAAATTAAAGAGTGAGGGTTACCAAATAAATAAAAAAAAAAATGCTCATTGTTTGGCAAGTTATGGCGCATTTGGCAATTGAATTTAGTTCAACTTATTAAAAGTCGATTTTTGACCAGTTTTGGCCATTTTTGCCACGGCAGACCAGTGGATTCGTAATCTACTCACTTTTCTCCAATTTCTATAAAAAATTCAGAATGATGTTCGATGGGGTCCAAAAATTGCAGTCGTCTCTCGGACTATAACGATTGCAGAAAAATATCTACAAGGTCTCTCGTATTCCCACCCAACTCTAAAAGTGAACTGTGATTGGTTAATCGTCCATCCATCATTATCAACCACCGGCGCGTTTTTTCTCCTTGTATTGCCTTCGGAGCAGTCTATCCAATTGTTTTATCTATATCGATGGAAAATATAGGTATCCACATGATACCTATATTCTAACTTCTCTTCGTCAGTTGCAATGCACATCTGAACCTTTGTTAGAACACATCCGTTCGGCAGTGAAAAGAGTGGGAACGGACTTTATTCAGCATCCTGTGTATTTAAAGTGCCCGATGTCTATGTTTTGATCCATATGTTTGTACACTGACACAAGAATTTAGTCAAGATAAGTTAAATGCATTTTTCGAAAAATTTTCTGTTTTTGCTTTTGATTCCAGATTGATCGTTTAAAAGTGTAGGGGACTTAAAAAGCAATGAGTGGCCATAAATCGTAGTTTAGGAATTATTGGAATTAAACAGAGAATAGACAATATCTTCTAGTAAATAAAATATATTTCATAAGTTAAAAAAGTGTTTTTATGTTGAATTTGAAGTCAAGTGAACTTCCAACTTCTGCGTGAATTAAAATCATTCCGATATTAGAACACAGAAAGGAAAATGAATTGTTCAATCTTTGAAATTAGTATTAACTGTGAAGCAATTATAAATAACGTTGTTATTTTTTTTTTAAAAATGAAGTGGTGATAAATTAACACAAAAAGTTGTACCATAAAATCAATAAGTATGATTAGATTTTTGGTAATCTATGGAAGAAATATAAAAATTTAATATCTGTTCGAAACTCATTTAATGAGTTTGGGAACTAATCTTAGTCTTATAATTTCAAATGCAAATATTTAAAAAAACTACCCTGAAATAAACATTAATGAAAATAAACGCATAGCACACATATTAGACTTATTATTAGCCCTGAAGGTGCCTAAATATTTAGTTTGATAATTGATTAGAGTTGATAATCGTCTTTAGATGGAGAAGCGCTACAAATGCCAAGTTTTGATAGCGTTTTATTTTCTTTTCATTAACTGCAGTATTTCAATTAACAGTTTCAATGAATAAAGTACTAAATATAATGTTTGAAGTGGTTATTTGAAAACACAATTCTCAATATCTTTAGAGAGTGCTTACACTATATATTAACGAAGAAACTGTTATGTAAACTTGTTATTCGATTCTTATACTAATCTAAAACTGCAAATGTGCATATAAATTTATTAGTTACAAAAATATCACTTACGTAATACATTCAACGTTGCTTTCTTTATTGAAACATTGCATCTATATTTATAAAGATAATGAGTGTCTGCTTTTCTCTAGACATTTTCGGTTGCATTTCGATCTTAATGAAACTTTTCTCAATTAACCTTCTAAAAAAGTGTCATAAAGTCAATGTTTATATAATATATTAAAAAAACCACCCCCGTTTTTCCTTTTTTCTCCCCTAAAAATGGGTGTAATCATAACTTGAAATCTACAGTTGTATTCCTATCTTGATAAAATTTTGCTCACTTGCCCTTCGAAAAAAAAAAAAAAAAAAAAAAAAAAATGAAAGTTCACAAACTTTCCTTTTCAGCCAATCAACAAATCTTCAAAATTTATAATACCTTACAAAAAAGTATTAGTGTAGTAGTTACATAAGTACATAAGTAGTTTTATAAACATTTACACACATTTAGGTGTATCAATATACATACGTAATTACAAGGTATTTCCAACACGACTCCAAAACTTTGAATTAAAATAATTTACGGTAATCGATAGAAGAATGGAACAAGTGGTGTATTTATTGGGAAAGCGGGAAAAAATTCTTCAAAATTAGTTTCAAACTTTATTATTAATGCTTACAATAGATAGCAGGGGAGTGCTGGGATATGAAATTGGCCCAGTGATTTTAGATTTATGCATGCCCAAATGTTCAATAAAATTACTTAATCAAATTTTAATAATTATTCTTAATAATGAAATAATTCCATTAATTAATAAAATTATTTATTTTGATAATTAAATAATTCCATTAATTAATAAAATTATTTATTTTGATAATTAAATAATTCCATTAATTAATAAAATTATTTATTTAGATAATTAAATAATTTATTTTGATAAATAAATAATTTGTTTTAATAAGTAAATAATTTATTTTAATAATTACTCTTAGTAATTCAATAATTCCATTAATTAATTAAATAATTTATTTTAATAATTATTCTCAATAATGCAATAATTCCATTAATTAATTAAATAATTTATTTTGATGATTAAATAATTTATTTTAGTACCTAAATAATTTATTTTAATAATTAAATAACTTATTTTAATAACTAAATAATTTATTTTAATAATTACTCTTAGTAATGCAATAATTAAGTTAATTAAATAATTTATTTTGATGATTGAATAATTTATTTTAATAATTATTCTCAATAATGCAGTAATTCCATTAATTAATTAAATAATTTATTTTGATGATTAAATAATTTATTTTAGTAACTAAATAATTTATTTTAATAATTAAATAACTTATTTTATTAAATAATTTATTTTAATAACTAATTCATTTTAATAATTAATTTATTTCAATAAACAGTTTATATAAATAATGAATTAGTTCAATTAATATACTTTATTACTTGTATATTTTTTTTAATAATTATGAATCACAGAATAATAGAATTTAAATAATAATATTTTAGAAAACAATAACACATTTATAAAAATACATAATTCATACATAAAATAATTTTATGTATGAATTAGGTAAATTCATCTTAAGATAATTATTAGGTAAATGTATTTTTGCGATTGGAATCCATCGGTTATTAACGATTTTTTTTTCATAAACACGCAAAATATTGTTTAAAAAAAAATTAGTTTATCACCGTTAATCGAAATGTTAACTTAACATTATAAATTAAAAAAAAAAAAAAGACAATGTGTTGTTTTGTCTAATAAGTGTACCAATGTGTTAAAAATCACTGTTTTGAGATAATTTCAAAAAATGCTTGTAAACTCAAAGTATTACTTTTTTTTTATATAATTTTGCACACATACTATGTTTATAAATATATAACAACACTTTGAATGAAAAAAGTTTGTGAATTCATTGTTGAATAAATAACTTATAAAACATTGAATTTGGATGAAAAATGCAACATTTAAATTTTGTCGGTGACTGTCAAGTCCCCTTTATTGTTACCGAATTAAGATTCTTTGGAGATAAAAAGTATTAAACAATAAATATTTAAATAGTAAATTTTCTTCAAAAATCGTATTACAAGTAATTCAATAAAAATAAAGTGATATTAGGGATGCACCTGGGAGGTGCGCGCGACTAACGGAAGGTTAAGTTGATTAATAAATGTTTCTTATTCAGGTTGCGTTATCTCTGAGGGATCGGAAGGCTCTTTGAAATCCATGTCAAAAAGGATTTTTCTGAGTAAAGAAGCTACTCGTACCATTAGTTTAAAAAATTTTCTCACCCAATATTAAAACACATTTACATAGACTGATCCTTTTGTAAAAAAATAGCTTATTTTATAATTTCTTTTGCTTTGAAATGTTTTTAATAAATTTTTCAAGAAAACAAAATATTTTTAAGAGTTTAGAAGAATAATTTAATTTATATTTTTATAAAAGTATGGGCTTGTTAGTGTAAAAATACAATAGGTTAAAGAAAAAAAAAGTTTTATTACAATATTTGTTTGTAGATTTGAGAAAAAGGCTAAGTTGAATAAAAAACAGCGTTTTGAGAAAAAATGTGATCAAAGTATAAAAATATAATTCATATATTTTATTATTTGATTTATATTTTTATATTTATATATTATATGTTTTTATTGAGATTTATTTCTAAAGTTTATTAAAAAATATTTATAAAATGCTCAATGCCCAACCATTTTATAGACAGTATAATATCAAATATTGCAATCGAAAACCTAAAAAAGAATTTTGATGTAAATTTTTCCTTCTGGTCCCCCCCCTCCCCTTTTCACTTATCTTTTACCAAATGATCATTCCCTATATCCATTGTTTAGTAAACCTTTTACAAGTACTATATTCAACAAATCTCGATAACATTACCATGGCTCAATGAAAATATTTTTGTGAAAACTAGAACGAAACATTGCTATTCAAGAAGTTGTTTCTAGCATCTACCTTGCGCAATTGCGTTTGGCCGATGTGTATCTTTCAGACGCTGACAAACTATTTGCTTCGTTACCAAACTTCACGAAAAAAAAAAACAAAAAAAAAAAAACCTCCTCAGTTGTTTTGTCGTAGTTACTATTGGGGTGTAAAAATGTTGTCTGTCTGTCCCCGATTCTGATCACGTTTATGTTGGACGTGTTTCTGATTTGGTGAGAGGAAAGCTTAGTCAAGGGAAACAGAAGACTGACTAGTTTACACAGAGTGAGTATTGACATAAGTTGATGTGAAGTACTTCGTACAAGAAAAAAGCTGTCTCAAATCTGTCATTGGTGGAACTGAATGCAATACACAAAGATGGTTCGCGTTCTCCTCTTCGAAATAATACAAACATCAGGTTAGCTAGTTAGATTTTTATTACTTTGAAGAACTTGATAGACAACATTGTACTGTTTTTATGTTATGGAAATAGACCACTTTTAATATTAAGGTATAGAAATACTGCTTTATAATTTAATCGTTGGAAATAGTTAATTGTTAGCATTAAGGTCCAGAATAATTGGTTTATAATTTAATCCTTGGAAGTAAGCCTATTTTAATATTAAAGTGCGGGAACATTGCTTTATAATTTAACAATTGGAAATAGGTCACTTTTAACATTAAGGTAAGGGAACATAGCTTCATAATTTATCCGTTGGAAATCAGTCACTTTTAACATAAGGGAACGTAAGGGATAGTAAGGTTTCGTAAGGGAACATGGCTTTACAATTTAACCGTTGTAAATAGTTAATTGTTAGCATTAAGGTTCAGAATAATTGGTTTATAATTTATTCGTTGAAAGTAAGCCTATTTTAATATTTAAGTACAGGAACATTGCTTTATAATTTAACAATTGCAAAAAGGTCACTTTTAACATTAAAGTAAGGGACATCGCTTCATAATTTATCAGTTAGAAATCAGTCACTTTTAACATAAAGGAACGTAAGGGATAGTAAGGTTTCGTACGTGAACATCGCTTTATAATTTATCCGTTGGAAATCAGTCACTTTTAACATTAAGATAAGGGAATATCGCTTTATAATTTATCCGTTGGAAATCAGTCACTTTTAACATTAAGATAAGGGAACATCGCTTTATAATTTATCCGTTGGAAATCAGTCACTTTAATTATAAAGGTAAAGTAACAATGCCTATAATTTAACCGTTGAAAATAGTTCTTTGCTAGTATTAAAGTACAGAAACATTGCTTTATAATTTAATCATTGAAGTTAGCCAATTTTAATATTGCAGTACATGAACATTGATTTATAATTTATTGATTGGAAATAGGCCACTTTTAATATTAAGGTATGGGAACATTGCTTTATAATTTATTCGTTGAAAATAAGCTACTTTTAATATTAAGATACAGGAACATTGCTTTATAATTTTGCTGTCGAAAATAAGCATATTAACATTGGAAATAGATATAATAATATTTCTTTTTATAATTAACTTTTGTTAATAGACCATTTTTTAATATTTAGGTCGAGGGATATTGCTTTATAATTTAACCAAGGAACGGACGATTATATTCATTTAGTTCAGTTTGTGAAGAAAACTTTCGTAGGTGGTTCATAATAACAATAATATTTTGTTGGATAAACTAAACTTAAAATATTAAGATTTCTTCTTATCTGAAAGTTAAAAACGTTATAGATAAAAGCATCAAAATGAAATATGTGTTTAGTTCATAAACAAATTAATCATAGATACAATATATTTTTCTTAATATTTTAATTAGATATATTCTAGAATTACGTTTGTAACTGGAATATCTTTTCAAAATATTAATATAACTGTAGTTACATAAAAAATTAATACTAAATAAAATAAACTTTGCATAAACGTTTTAGCAGTATAAATCTATAAGCACAATTTGCCTATTAGACACGTTAAACATTATTATAAAAGTTTCAATGATTTATGAGTTATTAAAGATAGATTTAAGATTACTTAATTTACAACCATAAATTTAACCATTTGATTTTTTTATGAGCGCAAAACAGGTTTAAAAGAACTAAAGAAATTAACCTTCTTAAAACTTTCTTCCAGATGCTACTTATCTAAGTTTGCATGAGTTTAAAGTGATTAAAAACATTTTTTATAAAAAAAATTTAAAAATGCATTTTAATTTCATTTTTTTTTATATATAATTTTTTTTTTACATCTTATTTTGGGTTTAAACATCTCTTAAGTTAATGCTTTTTGTATTTTTCTATAATTTCTGATTTACTAGATAAAAACTAATTCTATCAAAAAATATTTTGATGTTATCAATTATATGCGGAAATATGCTTCTGTTTTTTTTTTCTACCAAAGGTATTACTGAAATTTAATTATAATAATGAATTTAAAGTTTTAGGTATAGCTTAAGGAGCTTCAGGGGCCCAAAATTTTAATTTTTTTAATATTGGTTGTATCAACACAATTTTTTTTATGTAATTGTATAATGGTGTACTGGTCTATAAAATCGATTGAAAAAATTTTTGATTTTTTTTTTTTTAGTAAATATAAAACAACGTATTAAATATTTTAATATAACTTAATAAAAAATATCTTAATAACTTAAAAATTTTATGTATGTGTTCATAAATATATGACAAAAAAATTTAAAAAACACAGTTTTGATATTTATAGCGGATATTATAATATAAAATTTTAACTATAAAAGTTCATATTTTTTTTTTCTTTCGTAATTAAAAAAAAAATCATATCTGGAGTAAAAAAAAAATTTAAAAATTTTGGTAAATATTTTCTAAAGAGTTACTGCAATATGTATGGGAAATTTGGTGTCTGTCACTAAATCACAAATTGAGTTATTTCCAATTATGTTAGGAAAAAAAAAAAAAACCATTAGTGAGAAAAAGTTGTTAAAGTTCATGCAGAAACTAAGTCAGCGACAGCTGTTAGATATTAATATGACAACTGCAAGCCAACAGAAAGGGGTAGCATAATAAATAAGGTATCAAAATGACCGTAATTGAACACTTTATTTTTTAAAGCAAAGTTTTTTTTTTTTTTTGCAATTTTGAAAATATTTGGGCTCCCTTAAGGCTTTTTGTGTACTTATAAGTTTTTATTTTTAGTTTCTAAACTACACTAATGTAGAGAGAAGCTTATAGAAAGGATCTATATGTTTAAGGTAAGCCTTCCTATACAAAACTAACATTGTTATTGACATATGCTACAGGGGTTTCAGAGGAGGACTCCCTGATTTTAAAATTAAATAACTCAAAAACAAATATTGATAGAAGAATGGGAAAAAAAAAGAAGTTATTTTGAAAATTGTAAAAATCTGAAACAGAATTTTCAGAATTAGTTACAAATGCTGCCAACAGATGGCGCTGTGGTTGCAATATTCTAGAAATGTGTTATAAATATGTCCTCTACAATCATTCGTTTCCATCACATTAATTTATTTTCACTTTTAAATAGTGGTACGGTCCGAAAACTGATCACTCTGAGCTTCAAAGCACTCTTTATTCATAGTAAATACACTGTAAAGCGCCACCTGTTGACAACATTTGTTACTAATTTTGAAAATTTAATATAAGATATTACAGGTTTCAAAACAACTATGCTTTTTGTTTCATTCTTCTTTCGATCTTTGTTTTTGAGTTATTCAATTTTAAATTTAAATTAAATTAATAATTAATTAAATTAATTTTAAATTAAATTTCTCGCTGGACACCCTGTATGTATTGTTACGAATTTTTGTGTATTTGCCCATCCACGCAACAGTATCAAATGAAACTTCTAGTCAATACTAGTTCTCATAATAAAATTCAGCCGATCAAACGGTATAGTGGTTAGCGTGATAGCTTCTAGACCGCGAGGTTGCGGGTTCGAGTCCCGCGTAAGGCATGGGTGTTTGTAAATGTATGTTGCCTTGTCTAATATCGAATGTTTCGGCGCATTATAGCCCTCATGTTGCTGACGGTTCCAAATAATCTGAAAACAATCAACCATACTAAAATTCAAAGAGAATTTTCAATCGAGAGTAATGGACACGACGAACCAAAGTCAATTTTGTATTCCTTAATAATCTATAAATGCTGCAGGTGTAGTAGATAAGTTCTAAGGTGTTAAGATTAGTTGAATTTTAATAATTTTGTAACTCAAAGTGCTTTACAAATTCTACCTCACCTTGGATTTTCAGTGACAAATAATCTTCCCAGATTTTGCTTCACACCGACGCACCGGACATAAATGTGTATTTGATCTAGTTAAGTTAATTATTTTTCCGTGTAACTATGCAACAAACTAATTTTATATAAAACAAAAACATCGCAACTAGATTCCTCATAATTTTGCTAATTAACCAGAAGAAAGAAGAGCGAAAATGTTCCGTGCATTATTTAGAGAATTACTCATTTAGTTTTTTTAACGCTGGTCAGGTAGTTTTTTGACAGTTTGCCGATTTTTTTTCCAATAGGACCATATAGAATTCGTTTTCACTCTTCAATACATAGGTACTTCTTACAATAGTGCAGATCTTGTCGTAGTGATGTTTCGGCACAGTATTGCCCTCATGAAGCTCTAGTGTTATGAGAAGTAAAATATAGCAAGTCATACTTGTATTTTATAATAATGTCAAAGATTAAAAACAAAATTAACTCTCTAAGGGGGTCCAGTACCGAAATTTCTTCAAAAATCCAATTTTTTTTTCTTTTCTGATTTTAAAAAATAGTTCATACATTCCTGAAGAGAATGATGTTTTTATCTTATTCCTCCGGTGTTTAGAACGCCACAAAATTACCTGTGATTTAAACATCACTAATGGGAGTAACACCTTGAAGCGTCTGCTTAAAGTGCGTTTTTCGAGCACTAGTGTTTTTCACAGATGTTGCATATTCAAATCGATATATCTCCAGAACCGTTAACAATTGGCTATTCAAATTTTCGGAGCATTTAATTTATATAGTTTTAAATATTTTGTTTTCACAGAATTTAATTTTCTTAATTCTGTTTTAAAATATAATATTTAGCGTAAAAGATAACATAAAAAAAAGCAAAATTCAATATTTTAACTTTGAGAATTTTTTTAATTTTTATTAATTCAGCTATCAAAATTCTGTGATGACAAAATTTTCTTTATATAATTATGTATTACAGAAAGCTTTCACTTTGAATTTTTTTTTTCTTGACTTATATCAAAATACGCAAACATCAATTATTATGGATTTTTCTTGGTTTTTAATTTTTTTTTTAAATAACTAAGCACAATATTTAAAAAAAAAAAAAAAAATTCTCGAAGATATATAAATAGTATCTCCTACATAAAATAAATTTTTTACATAAAAATGTACATAAATAAAGTTTTTTTTTTTATTTTCGGTACCGAGAGAAAATCTCATCAAAATCTGTTTTTCGGTGTTTGAATTACAATGCCAAGAAGAGAAGACTTAAATTGAAAACTTAAGACTCGAAAATCTAGTAATCATTGCAAATCTATAAACTTTCAATTAATCCAAACTTAAGCTTTAAATAGCTTTTCCACTATGAATCTGCCAACCTGATGGCTGTGGGGTAAGTGCTATGTCCTCGCATGCCAGAGGTGCTGGTTTCTAATCCTGGAATAGGCATGGATGTTCGTAATGGTTCGGAATCCACGTTAAGCTGTAGGTCCCGGCCTGATTAGTGTTATTGCGCATAAAAATAGGTTGTTGAGCGTTCGCACAAAACCAAACGTAATCACCATGAATCTATACATCGTTAAGAACTATTATAGTGTTAATAATTCAGTTAGCATGACATTCTTCAAACAAAAAAACGTTTATAGAACCATTGTAGTTGAGTGGAACAATATATCAATTCTTTTTAACGGTAATTATTTTCTCAAATTTAATCAAAATCGCGATCTTAGCGATATCTTTTTTTGGAAAGTTATTTGTCAATTTCTAATTTCAATCGTAAGTACTATGCAGATAAATTTATAAAAAACTAGGGGTGTGAAACATCGCGCAACTTTCAATTACACTATAATACTGACATGTATTTGTGACATTTTCCGTTTTTGTATTTTCATCCTTTAATTAAAATAAATGGCTAGTTTGTATATAATTCTTGCATGGGTCCTTTTTTTTTTTTGACAAAAAAAAAAAAAAAAAAAATCTCCGCTAAAATGGTGATTGTGGCGATATACTTTTCGATAATCCTTATATTATTCTTTATTATAAGTGAAACTGAGGGGAGAAGAAAAAATGATCTGATGAGGTATGCTCAAGTAAAGAGATCTCTGTCTTGAAGGCATTCGTTTTTCAACTTTTAACGCCATTAAAGCATTTTTATTGGAATTTTGGCGGTGGGGCTGTTTAGAACACCTTATGAGGCATTACCACAGTGATTTTGGACAAGATCGTTAGAGCCGTTTCCATTAAAATCGTTCGCCATTAAAAAAATATCAGGTTTTTCAATGATTGCTAAGAAACGGCTCTAACGATTTTGTCCAAAATCACTGTGGTAATGCCTCATAAGGTGTTCTAAACAGCCCCACCGCCAAAATTCCAATAAAAATGCTTTAATGGCGTTAAAAGTTGAAAAACGAATGCCTTCAAGACAGAGATCTCTTTACTTGAGCATACCTCATCAGATCATTTTTTCTTCTCCCCTCAGTTTCACTTATAATAAAGGATAATATAAGGATTATCGAAAAGTATATCGCCACAATCACCATTTTAGCGGATATTTTTTTTTTTTTTTTTTTTTTAATTTTTAAATTACCACA
The DNA here is from genome assembly GCA_963978545.1 of Linyphia triangularis. NCBI lineage: Eukaryota > Metazoa > Arthropoda > Arachnida > Araneae > Linyphiidae > Linyphia > Linyphia triangularis. The sequence continues at coordinate 107,247,240 of OZ021724.1, forward strand.
ATTTAAATTTTTCCAAATTTGTGGTAATTTAATATATATATATATATATATATATATAAATATTAAATTACCACAAATTGAATGGTTAAAAGCATTTGAAAAGTAACTTTTTGTCCCGAATTCAAACAACTTTTATTGAAAATATATTTAGAAGTTGGGGAAGAAAGACATTTCAAAATAAAAACTAAAGCGTATACTTAATTTTTTTAAGCAAACTTTTTCCGAGTTGGCCTCAAACTTTTCTAGAAGAAATATTTTCAAAACAACTTAAAAACAAAATGTCACCTTATACATCATCCCAAAACAAACTTCAAAAGATTTTATAATGATAGTAGTTGAGTTCCAATTTTATTTAAAAGATTCTCAAACTTATTAAAAGATTCTCAAACTTATTTAAAAATGAAAACTTATTGGTACTGATATCATAAAAGAAAAATCAGTTAAACATCAATGGGAAATCGCTTAATCTCTAACCTTTAATTATTCTCTCGACAGATTTAATTGCCACTAATTACCCATTTATTCAAGAATCAATTCATGATCAGACTAATTGAGATCATTTATTTTCGAATTGGGACGGCCTTTTTCTAGTTTTAACTAATTATGACAATAATTAATTAATTGGAAGTTTGAGTGAGTAGTTTCAGTTGTATGATAATTTAAATGAGAGTGTATCTGAAAAAAAAAATGCCAAAGACTTATTACAGGGACTTTGTATTTTAGAACGTGATTGAAATATTTTATTGTTTAAAAGCTGAACAAATATTTCTGAAGTTGGTTTGATTACTTTTTGATACACTTTAACGAAACTCTTGAGTTTAAAGTATCTTTATACAAGTAATATAATTATTTTTTTTACCATTTTCTGTGTTTAATTAATGAATGAAAATTAGAATACATTGTTAACTTAATGGAATTGTTTTTGTCCTTATTTTCAATTATACGTGTTTTATCACTTTACTTAGTTTTCATTTTAAGTAAATTTTAAAATAGTAGAATTAGTACGCATACTAAAAATAATTACTTTGGAATTACACAGTTATAAATATGTTTCAGAATATATATTTTCTCGATATGTACTGTTTCTGAATATATATTTTTAGAACTTCACTGTGATTTTGTATGTGCGTTTAGCCATTTGCATGATTTTTTTTTTAAATTTGGATTTCTATTTTAATTTTATTATATTTTTTAGTTGTGTACTCTAATTATTATGGGACTAGAAATATGTGAATAATGTTTTTATGTTTATGCAATGGAGTTTATCTCAGAGATTTGGATTTAAAACAAAAGAAAGAAAGGACATTATCTTAATATAATTTAGCTACAAATGCTTTATATGCAAGAGATTAAAATAACTATTTTATAATTACTGAGAAAAGATAACACACGTAAAGTTTATTAATAAAATTGTCAATGATATATCTATTTTTATCCAATAATTGATAAATCTTTTTAAAAGCAATCGATTTGCATTGAGTCATAGTAAGGATGTTTTACGTACCGGACAAAGGCATTCTGAATTTTACGATTTCAGTAAGTTTTATTTTAAAATAATTACCTTATAATTTAAATTATATACTTCTATATATCAACCGAATATTGGACTAAAGTATGCATGCAAGCAATTATCTTTTTGATGACTTGCTAATTTCTTTTCTAACATTTAAAATACACTAAAGGCTCGTTAATTCCCGAGCATTACAGTACGTTTATTGAAGTCAACTTTTGAAATCCTAAAAGAATTTACGTTTATTCAACTTTTGAAATCCTGAAAAAAATTACTTTTATTCAAGTCAACTTTTGAAATCTTGAACGAATTTACGTTTATTCAAGTCAACTTTGGTAATCCTGTAAAAGTGTACGTTTATTCAAGTCAACTTTTGGAATTCTGAAATAATTTGCGTTTATTCAAGACAACTTTTGAAATCCTGCAAAAATTTACTTTTATTCAAATCAACTTTTGAAATCTTGAACGAAATTACGTTTATTCAAGTCAACTTTTGAAATCCTGAAAAAAATTACATTTATTCAAGTCAACTTTGGTAATCCTGAAAAAGTGTACGTTTATTCAAGTCAACTTTTGGAATCCTGAAATAATTTGCGTTTATTCAAGTTAACTTTTGAAATTCTGAAACAATTTATGTCTATTCAAGTCAATTTTTGAAATCCTGAAAAAATAGCGTCAATAAATTAAAGGGGATGACTTTCTGAAAACAAACATCAGATTAATAACTCTAAATACTAATTTACTAAGTGGTGTTATGTAGATTCATAGAGTTTTTTATTTTGTCATTGAGCCAATCACCATAGTAATACCTGTCGACGTTTTTTGCATGACGAAAATGGTCAATGAGAAAACACGCAAGTACCATAATATCATTTCCAACCTTTAAATTCTCCCTCAATAAAGATTGAAATAGCAAGTATAGATAGTGATTAAAATTCAGCTCCACGGAAAGCTTCTAAAAATATACAACTGTACTTAAGGAATATTTTAAAAAGAAAATAGTAGAATTACAATCTAACAACTGTCTTTTAACAAAGGTCTTTATATTTTTTGAAAATATACGGTTTCATAGAAAATCTCCTTTCGATAAAAGTTTTGTTTCGTGTATTTAATTAAACCCCATTCAATCTCTCAGAAAGAAAGGCAGTTAATTTAAATCAATTGAATGATCAGCTAATAACATTTAAAACTAGGGTTGGTTGTTTTCAGATTATCTGGCGCCGTCAGCAACACGAGGGCTATAATGCGCCGAAACATTCGTCATTAGACAAGCCAACATACATTTACAAACACCCATGCCAACACGGGACTCGAACCTGCAACCTCGCGGTCTAGAAGCCAGCACGCTAACCACTATACCGTTTGGTCGGTTTTAAAACTAGGGAGATATGGAACAATGCAAAACTTTTTATTTCACTATAACACTGGTCACTGCATTAAAATGCATGGTGTTATTTACCGCTTTCATATTTTCACTCGTTTGAATAATATTGGCCAATTTGGCGATATTTTTGGCAATAATATTTACGTGGAAAAAAAACAAAAACACACACGTTAAAGTGACGAAATTGGTGACGTTGTTCGGTAGATATTACATTGTCCTTTCTTATGTGTGAAACAGAAAAATCAATCTTTGATTGGCTCAAGGGCAGAGAACTCGGTGTTAAGCACTCTCGTTTTTCAACTTTTTATGCCTTTATCGCATTTCTATGGGAATTTCGAAGGTGGGGACGATTAAGACACTTCAAAAGGCATGTACACAGAGATTTTAATAAAAATCGTTAGAGCCCTTTCTTAGCCATTGCTGAAAAACATTATTTTTTCATGATTTTACAGGATTTCAACCGTATGCTCATGCGCGAATTGGACGAAAACCTTAATGGTAGGTCCCATGGTCACTACACGCTAAATTTGATCATTGAAGGTCAATTTGTTCGAGAGTTATGCTGACCACGTACACAAAGACATAATTTTTTTCTAGATCACTGTTTTGAAATCAGGGTGTTCCAAAACATGGAGAAATGCAAATGAAAAAAAAAATTAAATTTTCAACAAAACAAATCCTTTTAGACGTTACCATTCAGAATTTCGAAAACCACTTTCTCATTTCTCATTAGACCAATACTCCATTTTAAAGAGCATTTATAACTCAATATTGAAGGATATGGTAATTAAACTAATTGTATTGTTGCGTAGAGGGGTTCTAAAGATTTGAAGCCAAAGCAGATTAAGACTTGAAGAAATTTATTCCGATGCAACTCTTCACAGATTCTTTTACAACTCCAGAACTTCCTATTCTAATAGACTCAATACAACTCTTTACACAACAATGGAGCACAAACAGCAGTTAAAAACTAGATACACAACTGCTAAAATCGTCACAAAAGACAATGCATTACAGTCCACTTTCGGAACTTCTCTGAATGCTTGCTGACAGACAACTAAGTAACTAACTAACTTACTAACTCGGCCTTTTATATGAATGCTAACCCTTCGCAAGATAGAAGATCGCAGTCGAAAAGCCCTATACAGGTACATGGGGACCGAAAGTGTCGCCAAATTGGTCGACAAATTTGGCGACCGAAATTAGTCTCCAAAACCGTTGCCAACTTGGCGAGATTGCCATTAACCATAATGTTAGATGGCCTTCTCCTTGTAAAACTCGCTTTCCAGCATTATCTCTGTAAAACTCGTTTTCATGCATTAAAAGATGCATTGCAGGAAAGCGAAGCAAAAACGAACTCTTGCATTGCCTTATGGGAAATGTACATAAATTTTTCTTTTTACGTAATTAATACTACGAAATATTTACAAACATACAGAAATTCGTAACAGTATAATATTTTTTACACTGTTTTGGAACATACAAAGTTAATGCCCTTTCAGAGAACCTTGATCATAAAACCGTTTGAGTAATTTAGGTGGTGAGGCTGTAACAGAAATACATTTTATATTATTAAATATATTAATGTGAATATATAGATATGAGTATTTGCAAAATTAAATTATTGTTTCAAATATTCAAAATCAGATATGAAAGAATTAAGGTAGACATGTACGTTATATTATTTGTTTATTACTAATTTATTTCATTACTTTAACAATAATTAAGTCTTTTTACAAATAATTGCCTTTCTATTTAATTATTATAAAATATTTACTTTTAATTAAGTATTGTTAGTAGTCTATCATTTAAATTTCCTTCTTTTGCAACTGCAAAACAAGTGAAGTATAGAAATAAATTCACCTAGTTTCATAGATGTAAAAAAAAATCGTAACTTGCTTTCAAAATAAGATATAAATTATTATTATACAAATGTATTTTTTACTTTTTGTTTATTATTAATGTACTTCACTGCTAAATACAGACAAAATGAGATCGTCTTTTTACAATGAATTGACGATCAGTTAATAATTGTAAAATTTCTACTCTTGATTATAAATTGTAAATAGTTGACAAATTGAACTTTCATTTGCAAAAGCAAAAGAAGTGTAGAAATAAGTTTTGCTAGTTTAATAGATATAAAAAATATAAATTGAAATATTATTAAGAAAATCGTTTTTTTTTTTTTTTTTTTTTTTTTTTTTTTTTGTTTTGTTTTGTGGAAAGAATGCTCAATTACGGTGGAAAACATCGTCTGGTGTGGTGAAGGGATGTTGCAACAAATATACTTCAAATTTACACAGTGTTTCGTAATTACGTTTATGTTCGAAAAAACACTTTTCTATATCAACTTCTTTTAAAAAATTTCATGTTTCTGTTCTGAACATGCTATTATATTTAATAACTACAAAAAAATTCAGTGAAGAAAAAAAGTTCAAGAAACCTCACAAAAAAGGGCGATGTCAAAAACGTTATAATTAAAATTATTCGATCAGTATGAAAAACTGGAATAAATATTTTATTAAGATGTAAAATCACACAAGAAAGTTAGAAATGTGTAGATATGCCCTTTCTGTAGCTAATTTAGGACGTTTTTATTCTTAAATTGAATTAATTCCGTTATTATTTATTGCGAAACAAATGTGAAGAAATAACATTAAAATTATTAATTTTTGTAAAAACATTTAACTTCAGTTTTTATAAGGAAGTCTGCACAATCCATTTCTATGTTACCTTTTATCGAATGAATATTCATTAAAGACTTGTTGTATGTGCGTTACAGATATATGTATTTTTTATGTATTCCTTGTGGTATGTGAATATTTTAAATCGTCAATCAATATTAAAGTATACGTAATGGTTCCAATATTTTTTTTTTTAATTTTCAATTTAAAGTTAGACTTTTGCGTCTTGAAAAGTACATTATTTGTTAAACTGTTTCCAATAATTTTTTTAAAAAAATTCTTTAATTTTAATAATTAATTAACATTTAATCAACTAATTAGGCTAATTTCGAACGGTAATGACAAAAATTCTAATTCACCCACAGATACAATTTTTTGTTCAATAATGCGGAATACCCTGCTCTATGTTTTGACCCTATTAACAGAATTTTACAGTGTGTATATTTTGTGATATCTCGCTTTAACTGAATCTATTAGAAAAATCCAAGTTTTTTATACCGAATCTTAGCTTTAAAATTCAATTAAAAAAATATTTATTTGCAAATCACTTAGTATTTAATGTCAAAGCATTCAAAAATGTATGCAGATTATATAGCAAAAAACAAATTTCAAAAAATATAATTTAAACTGGAGTTATTACTGTTTGAATGAAATGCAAAATAGAAAAAACTACAATCTGAGAATAACTTTTAAAAAAGTATTTTTTATATTAAAAACTGTTATTATTATACTAATTATTATGTATTTCCTTTTTAGTATGCTCCTCCATCATAGGGTTTCCTTCTTTTGTGTTGTTTTTATTTTGCTTTTGTTTTTTTAGGCCTTACAAATCTTCCCCGATTTTCGCGAGTGTTTTGCGATTTGAAGCCTATACGTATACCTTAATGTTTCAAAAACTTATTTACTTTTAAATCTTGTTTTATTTTGAAAAAAAATTTGAAAATGTGTATAAAAATGCCTCGTGATTTTTTTTTCTATATTTATACAACAGCTCTACTAAAGGTACAATGCGTATTTTATTGACTACGTTTTAGAATATTTTGTGCATGTTAAAAATTACAAAATTCGTTTAAGATTTTTAGCTAATAAAAAAAGTACTATTTATATGTTAAGATGGTTTTAACTTCTCAAATGTTGCTGGGAAAATATAAATTCCGAATTGAACTTTACTCCATGTGAGGGAGTCTAAAAATAAACATAAAATTGTGACATCACCACTTACAGCCTCAGCTACTTTTTTTAATTAATTTAAAACTAACTCTGATGAATAAATATTATAATGCTGATATTTACAAACTGAAATGTACCAATAAATCTACATTTTCGTAGTAAAAACAAAAGCCAAAAAGATCGACATACGGTTTGAAGGGGAAAAAAAAATACATCAGTCGTCGTAACTTCTTCAGTAAATTTAATTGCTTGATAGTAAGTTGTATATAAATCCAATTCGACATTTATAGAGTTTGTAATTTCGCCAAACAAGGTACAGAAATAGGAAGAAAAAAACTGCATGTGTAAGATTTTCACATGATGTTAAATCAGTTACTGAGTTTCCCATTTCTCCAAACTTTGGAAGAAGTGTTGATATCCTGGACTAAGACAAATTAAAGCATCGAAGAATAAATGAATAAAATTATTCATTCTTTGATGCTTTAATTTGTCGTCGTCCAGGATAGCAACACTTCTGTTTATTTTAGAAAATATAATTAAACTCATTATCTAGAGATTTATTGGTAACGGCTGCTTTAAATGAAGCAGAACAAACAAATGAAATAATATTTTTTGTTTGTTTATATTCTAGGAATAGTTGCGACTCAGATAGTTTCTTCACTTTGATATTGCTTCTAAAACCATTTTTCTCTTCAAAGTAAAGCTATTCTATTTCGAGAAATTCCGAAAAAAGCAGTTTATTTTACAAGTATCACTACAAGTAGCACTGCATCACTCAGTTAGGTCAACAAATTTCGTTTTCTCGGGAATCATCGAAACTGTGCTTCAAATAAATAGATATCTTTTTTTTTGCGTGGTGATTCTGTGTGTTTGAACCTTTACAAGAAACTTACAGCTTTCACATTAGAAATGTGTATTGTGACTCAGATGTTTGTGTTTATTTCTATCAACACATTTATGACGTAAGAGTAAGGTATAAGAGTTTTATTTTATAAATCTTTTATATTAAGTTCTATTTTGTGTGTGTGTGTGGGTGTGTAAGTCAATAGTGGGCAAATCTGTAGAGGCCTAATTAACTTCCTTGCCGTCATTCAATCAAGCTGAAACTTGCCAGATAGATTCGATGTCGATGACAATGCATTCTATCACATTTTAACTAAAGGTCGATTTTACGGAATACTAACAAACCAACTTGCCGTCAGCCAATTGCTCTGAAATTGCATTTAACCGATCATTGAAGAAACTCTTTCCTGTTGCCAAAAATGTTTTAATAAATAAATCATAAAATTGTTTTAATCAGAATAAATAAAAGTTATTTGAATGTCAATGCATAAATTCGCATTCGTTTTTAATGAAGAAATTTAGAAAAATAATCTACCACATATTTGTTGATAGAGATGTTTTTAATGTTTAAATATTAAATTTTAATGTTTTAATGTGATGCAAATTCCTAGTACACGCTGACAACATAAAAAGCGCTATGTTAATGCATCTAAGAGTTGGTAATGCATAGATAGGATTTATATAAAAAACTTTATTTTTATGGGTTTTACTATTTTTTGTTAGTTAAAAAGTTGTGTGTTGAAAAACCTAAGGGCAGATTGAACGGTGTACAATACTAATTTTATCATACTTTTTTTCTTGTATTGTTGAATGTTCTATACTTAAAGAAATTCTAAAAAACATATAATTTGTAATAGGTTCAACTTGGTTAGGATAGACTGATTCAAAGTTTATAGACAAAGGGAGATCGGTTAAATTTTCCAAAAATATGACTTTTTATTTAGCAGGTTTTATAAACCACTTAAAATTTTTATAAATTAATAATTAATACTTTCTTTAGATTAGATTACACTAAAAGTAAGAAAGGAAAGTCATATGAATGAACAGGGTACTTTCAAAAATTTACTTTCGAAATGTTCAGCTCAATATTTATTGTCTGTTATCTATATCAAAAGAAGTCTTCCGCAATTTTAAGAACTTTAAATTTTTTCTTTCAACAATAACCATTAACCATAACCCATATGTATACATAGGATAAGGAAAGTATAGTATTCGATAATATATATATATATATATATATATATATATTGCATTTCTCCACGTTTTGAAACATCCTGACCTAAAAAAAAGTGATCTAGACAAAATGTCTGTCTGTGTGTATATGTGTACGTGACCAGCATAACTCCCGAACAAATTGACCTACGATGTTCAAATTTCGTGTGAGGGTTGGTGATGGCACAAGGATCTACCATAAAGGTTTTCGTGTCAAAATCGCGCATGCGCATAGGATAGCTGCCATTGAAAAAATCATGTTTTTCAGTAATTGCTAAAAAACGGCCTTTACTATTTTGTTCAAAATCGCTGTGGTAATGCCTCTTAAGGTGTTCTAAACATCCCAACCTCCGAAATTCTCTTAAAAATGCTTTAATGGCGTAAAAAATTAAAAAAGCAATGCGTTTGACACAAAGTTATCTTTCCTTGAGAATACCACATCAACGATTGTGTTTTCCTCTTTCCCTATTTTCACTTATAAGAAAGGATAATTTAAGAACTATCGAAAGTTAAATCCCCAAAATAATGATTTTGGCGGAGTTTTTTCTTCTTATTTCTTGACCTATACAAGAATTATCGCAAAAAGTACCATCCATTTTCACTAAATGAATGAGGAAATTATAAATACGGTAGATGACCCAAATCCACTTCAGTAGTATAGTGTAATGGAAAGTTGTGCGATAGTTTTTTTAATTTTTTTCACCCCTAGTTTACTTAAATTTCATTAAAATATTTACTTATCTAAACTATGTATCTTAGTTTCTAAGTGTTTTCCTAGGTTTAATATTTAAATGCAATGAAATAAATTTAATATTATAAAAACTAATTTAAGATCTACATACCTAATTATTTATTTTGAATGGAATTATGAATCCTTGATTATAAAATATTAAATACACTAATAACAAAATAATTATACTTAAAGTTTAACATTACACATTTAAAAAATTTTAAATATACAATATAAGTATTAAATTATTTAAAATCATTTTAAAAGTTAATAATTTGACTGTTTCATGTAGTGTAAAATTATTTAAAAATGATGACAATATTTAGAACAGCAATACATTAAAAATTCGTTTTGGTATTTTTATACAATCAATATTTATCTATCAATCACGCATCCACTAAGTTTTCTTATACTGCTGTATAATCATTAACAGCTTTGATAAAAGAAACTATTTTTATGTATCAAAAATTACTCAGGAAATCGTATCTGCCATCCACTCTTTCTACCCACATAATGATGATAATCATCGCAGGCTGTTTGCATCTAAGTTGCTTTTGTCGAATATCTCATTGAATATTAATGAGTATTTAAATGATATGAATGTAAATAATGACTTAGGGATAGTAAATATTGCTATACTACTATCCCTGCTATGAAATATATTAATGGTTGGAATACTTTCTCCTTCATGTGAGTCATGTATATTTTAATGTTTAAATATTCATCTACTCCGAGCATTCTTCGCATTCTAATAAGAGCTCAGGGATATACAATTCAATTTTCCAACCAGAAACCTTTATGGAATGATAATAAAATTCTGGTATTTATACAGAGTGTTTTGTAGAGGTCGGAAATATCGTTCAAAATAAATATTGATACTATATCGTTGTATAGAAAAAAATATCGATAAAATATCGATACATGTTTTTTTTTCTTTTTTTTCTTCAATTTTGCCAGAAACGAAGTTTTCGGGGCAAATTTCTACTTTTCATGAATTTATGCCAATATTGTTTTAGTAAATAAATTATAAAAATTGTTTTAATAAATAAACTATAAAAATTGTTTTAATAAATAAATTATATTATCAATCAGAATAAATAAAATACATTTGGATTTCAATGCATAAATTCACATTTATTTTTAAAGAAAAAATTTTGAAAAGTAGTTTATCGCATATTTTGCTGATAGAGATGTTTTCAATATTTAAAATTAGATGAAAATTCCAGGCACACGCTGGCAACAGAAATGGCGCTATGTTAATGGCTACTAATACATGATCTTATCTTTCCTTTACATTATGTTTTCTTTTTGGTTAGGGTGCCATTTTAACTGTTTCTCAGCCAAGTCCAAACTTTAGTTTTGAAGTTTTTGAAAAAGGGAATAAAGGAAATCGAAAAAAAAACAACATGGAACTACAAAACGATCATCAAAAAACTAAAAATATTTGAAAATATCGATATACCGGTAACTTGTATCGATATTTAAAAAGAAATATCGATAAAAATATCGTCGTATCGATATATCGCCGACCTCTACTGTTTAGCTAATACCCCCTATATATTGGTCTAGAAAAAGGACTCCCTGATTTTAAATTTAAATAACTCACAAAGATTGATAGAATAATAAAACAATAAGTATAGTTATTTTGAAAGCTGAAAAAATCTGATATTAAATTTTCAAATTATTTACAAATGATACAGACAGGTGGCGCTCCACACTGCAGTTCTTATGAATAAAGAGTGATTTGAATTTCGGAGCTATTAGTCTTTGGACAGTTCCACCGTTTAATTGTGGAAGGAGATTAGCGCGATTGCAAAGACTGATAGAAGATGTTCAATTTATAATATATTTCTAGAATTACGCAACTACAGCGCCATCTGTTGGTATAATTTGTAACTATTTTTGTAACTAAAATTTATAAATGCGCGAAACCTTTTCCATGTTTTCTTCTTGAAATTTAACTGTTGAATTTAATTAGAAATAAGTTTAATATTATTATATTTTTATTATATACTTTAAGTAACTATTTTTTTTTTTTTTTTTTTTTTTTTTTTTTTTTAATTTAGAAATCGAAAGTTACTCATTTTTAACCAACTAATCAATTATTTTTTTTGCACGAATTTTACCACGTGCTTTTTTTACTCTGTGTATTCAAGCACCTGTAAGTTCTTATGCACAGATTTAACTTCTATCGGTATCATAGTTATTTTTTACACTAATTAGAAAATATAAAAGACTAAATAATTGTGTGTAATTTTGTGTTCAATAAATACAGTGTAACTGCTAAAATTGAATTTTAATTTAAATTACTCAAGAATTATCTTGCAATTATGATTACAATAGAAACCTCATACCTAAAGTTAAACCCTTATAATATTGTTGCGTGGACGGGTTCGAAAGATTTGAAGCCAAAGCAGATCAAAACTTGCAGAAATTTATTCCAAAATAACTAACTCTTCACAGTTCTCTTACAGCTCCACACACAGTAGACACAATACAATAATAGTTCTAGTAGACACAATACAGCTCTTTTCACCTCAATAGAGTACAAAACAGCAGTTAAAAACTTGACAACAACTGCTAAATCGCCGCAAAAGACAATGCAATACAGTTCGCTCAGTATCTCCAGTCAACTAATTCAGTGACTCAAAATCCAAGAACTAACTAACTCCATTCACGGCTGAGCTTATATAGGGGAGGCTGCGAACCTTCTTGAAACCTCTAGAGGTCGATATTTGGAGAACTTTCCAGATCGTAGTCGAAAAGTCCTATACATGTACCTGGGGACCGAAAATGTCGCCAAATGGTCGCCAAGTTTGGCCACAAAAATTAGTAGCCAAAACCGTCGCCAACTTGGCTCTATCTCGCCAGATTCCCATTACCATAATGTTAAATGCCCTGCCCCTTGAAACTCGCTTCCCAGAGTTACCTCTGTAAAACCCGTTATCAAGCATTGAGATGCTCACTGCAGGGAAGCCAATTTAACGACGAACTATTGCACTGCCTTATGCGAAACGTACATAAATTACTATTTACAAAATTAACACTACGAAATATTTACAAATATACGAAAATTCGTAACAATATTTTAGAGTATATATGACATTGCGGTGTTACGATGCTATAACAATTGTTTGATGCAGTAAGGAACTTGAAGGGGACTTCGTGAAAATCCAGTACATCCAAAAACAACTAACTTCCATTTAATTGGATCTCTTTCGCAACAACTGAAGAACGACATCCGAAACAATGCCTCATTGCTGAGTAACTAGATAACCACGATTTTTGTAAGATCCACTACAATAACCCAGATCTCCAACACAACTTAAGTTTTTTTTTTCTTTTCTCGAAAGGAACTCTAGAATTTCAAAGCGTGATCATTACTGAGTGTCACCGGAAAAGGAGGTCGAGTTGAAGGGATATTCATTTTTATAAATGTAACATAGGTATGTCGTTAAATGCATTTGCACTATACGATGGACGATCGCGTAACCAGAGTTGCACTACATCATTTCCCGTACTTAGCGCAATTATAAATTTTTCACCAAAGAGGAAGCTTTGCATTTTTATACGTCTTTCCACTATTCTATAACTTATGGTATTTTTTTTATTTTTTTGGAATTTCCTGTTCTTTCGTTCGTGGGGGACTTTGTTGATGTCGAGGATGATTTGAACGAGAAAGCCTCGGGTTTTTTATTTTATTTTTTTTACTACTGATGTGGTATTTTTAAGCTTAAATAAATTTGGCAATCAAATCTGATAATTTTTTTTTTGTTAGAAACTATATGACGGTTTTTAGAGCTTGTGTTTGAAAATTATTCTCTCCAAAATTCAATTCAAGGATATTTTTATAACTATAAGTATTTCAATTCAGTTATTAATGACTCCATTTTTTAACCGAAAAGGAAACTGCCTTATTTTGAAAATTCATAAAAAGTAGTTGATACATTCACTTTAACAATATCGTATATATATAACTTAATATACATATCTTATTCATTCAAGGCTTGGTAGTCAGTATTAAAATTCAAGTTGTAATTAACCTACTGCTTATTTTTCTTAGCTGTTGTATTTAAAGTTAAACATATTGAAACATAAAATATATTAAATTGAAATGACTTCATGATACAGATATATAAGAAATAATCAAAATTTTGATGTTGGAACATTTTTAATTTCAAAGAATTTCTAATTTAGTCAAATTTCTTATTTCCTCGAATTTCTATTTTTTCCAATTTAAAATTGTCACCAAATTTCTAATTTGTGATTGGTACAATGAAAGTTCTACCTAAACTTCACTATACTAAATTATTTAAAACACTTTCATATTATGCATAGTGTATTGCTTCTATTTACTTTATCCAAAAGATAAACAATGTTGATGGATGCCAAATATCACGAATATCAATAATGTATCGCAGTGTGATACATTATGAATATAAGTACACTGAATCTGTTTGAAATCATCTGGAACTTACATTAATTAACATATCATCATAATATTTCGATTTCGGGCTACATAGACAAAGTAAAACTGATAGAAATAAAAAAAAAAATAAAAAAATAATTGACTTCGGGATAGAACCGCGAAACAACGGTTATCAAGATTATGACAACAAAAACTCCTTTCCAACAGTTATGTCATAAAAAAACATTAAAAGCCCTGCATTCAATAAATGAAAATCATTTACTTTTTATTATTTTTTACAACTCTCAATTATCCGGCATTTTCGCTTATCCGACCTATCTTCGGTCCGAATTAAGTCGGTTAATCGAGGTTCTACTGTATTTTGAAAACGGGCTCAAGTTTCACCCAGAAACGGTTAATCTTATTATTTTTCCTTCAAATTTTATTATTTATCTTTTACTGCTTTTGTCATGTTTTATGCATAAGTTTCCAAACTATACTTCTTCAAATATTGTGGCAGAAATATAGAAGCATTTTGTTAGTGATGTAGGGATAGGATGACGATCCATATTAAAAGAGTTTTAAAAGGCAGGCTTTCTAATTTGTAGGAAATATTTAAACGTGAAAATAAGTTTGATGCAAATCTCTTTATTGTTTTGTTTTTTACAACTTTAACAACAATGAAGAAGCACTTGATATTGTATTCAATTACGTTGTTCAAAACTGATACTAAGATTAAATAGATTGAGATTAACGCAAATCTTATCAATTGAACAATTCGATCTCTTAAGCACTGTTAACAGAAAATTAGCCACTGAAAACAGAAAATTAGCCAAAGCGATAATTTGCTCTGAAATAATTAGTCGAGCAAACGGATAACTTTTAAATTATTGACTAAAAGCTTATTCGCGGATTTCATCTAAATCCATGAACGACTCTTCAGAGCACAAATTCAAGTAGATACCACTTTATGTAAATTTAGATAATCCAATTCATCCATTCACCAGAGTTTATCAAAGGTAATGAAAATAGTCCGAGCCCTATTTACAGCGTTTACTGTAACGAAGTAGAATGCAATGGAAACAAAAGATCTAAATTAGATATTGTTTCTCATTGAAACTGATGGAGTATTGAATGCAATGACGACTGAAAAAGTATTTCACAATGCCAAAGATTGTGTCATTCATGGATTAAATGTATTGTTAAAGATAGTTATATTTTCGCAGTGTCAGTGTTTTCAACCTTTGATAGGAGCATCTCTGGGGATAAGGGTGTTATGTTTGGAAAATGTCAAGGGTGTGTCACAATAGCTTCTAAAGCTATAAATTTTTAGAAATGTTCATAATGTTATAATGTAATTGTGTTTTTTTTCCGTATATCTATTAGTGTTATTGATAAATCTTTTAGGGGAGATGGTATCTAAAAATTTATAAATAATCTATTTTGACAACCAAACGATTTATCAAACGAAGATTTTTTAATGGCGATTTACCAAAATTTAAATTCTCCCTTTTAAAAAAATACCTCATTTGTAATAATACCTCAACTAGAAGTACTTTTAATAATTTTTTTAAAAACAAAATTGGTAATTATTTGTGTAAGTAAAGTTTTCTTTAAAGTGCGTTTTTGTCAAAACTACATTTTTCATTATTCATGTGCCTTTTTCTCAGAAACTGCGCAAACTATCTTCCTGAAATTTTTACCACTTATTCTTTTTTATGTATCTGTATATACTGAAGTGAGATTTTCTTGTTATTTAAAAAATATATTTTGTTTTTGGCTTTTTTCGTTAAAGGTTTTTAACAAATTTGAGTGACTTTCACAAAAAATTTATTTAAAAAAAAAGTAAATGAATCACAATCGAAAGCTAACTTCAGTAGAATAACAAGTGTCTTCTAAATGCCCTAAACAAATTAGGCTTCTATATCAAATACATTCTGTGAAAAAGCACATGAAATATGTCAAATTAACATTACCGGTATAGAGGGTACCAACTACCTTCAAAATGTAAAATTTTAGCGTAGTAATAAACAGTATAATTGATGTCTCAAAAACTATATACACAGTGTGAATGTTTATTACTTAATTTTTTATTTAATATTTTTATTGCAAAAAAAATCTACATAAAACGTATGACTTTTCCTTCTACCTCTGATGTTTAAAATTATTATCATTCTGGTTAATATACACTGCTGATATTAGTGGATTATTGAACCACAAACATATTGAGCCACTACATTTCAGTTGGTGTTGTGACACATATTTATTCAATAACAGCTTTTAATTCTTAGAGTGTTATTGATTTTTTTATGAAAACTTTGAAGTCTCTCAACAAGAAAAAGCCTTGTGTTAGTCAAGTCTGGAGAACGTGGAGGATATTTTATAGAATCGCTTCGTCCGATTGGAAGATTATCATCAATATATGCTTAAAGGGGGGTTGGGGACTTACAATTTTTAAAATACTCAAAACAATAAATAAATTTATTATTGTAAAAAATAATACAATTTTTTTAAACAAAATGGCATAAGTTTTGTTTCTATCTTTAGTAGAACTTGAAATATCTAAGTTTTTGTTACATGACAACTCTATCTCAGATATGCTATCTTGAAACTTTGAAACTGTTTTTCTCGGTGATGACTTATTGTCCCTTTTTTGAGTTTAAATTGATATAACTTAAAAGCTACTTGTTACAAATCTATGAAACTTTCCACCATTATTTTTCATATATATTTCTTTAATTTGTATTCATAAATTATGTTTTTTTATTTAACTTTTTTTATAAGATTTTGGAGCTTAGCATATTATGGATTTTATACAGTTTTTGCGCATTCTTGTGATGGTATATGAAGAAATTCCTTACATTCCCTATGATAACTACAATATCTCTAAATATCTGACATCAAATGATTAAAATTAATTTTATCTTCTTGAAAAGTCAGACACACTACCTCGAAACTCTAATATAGTGCCATTTAACCAATTCATACTTTTCAAGTCACTTCTTAGTA
This sequence comes from Linyphia triangularis, assembly GCA_963978545.1. Taxonomy (NCBI): domain Eukaryota; kingdom Metazoa; phylum Arthropoda; class Arachnida; order Araneae; family Linyphiidae; genus Linyphia; species Linyphia triangularis. The sequence continues at coordinate 107,264,190 of OZ021724.1, forward strand.
TTGCAAATTCTTTATTATAGACTGAATAAAATATGCATTTTATCAATCATAATATACATTGAAATGCTATACAAATGTAGCAATGGACAATTCCCACATTAATTTTTTTTTAATTCAATTCTAAATGTTTCGAAAAGGCCATAAACACAAATATTTCTGCTCATTGCGCTCTTTCTCCCCCCCCCCCCTTAAAAAAAAAATTCCAACCAAGTTCGATTGTTAGTTTGGGAGGGAAAACGACTCATTCGTCTCGAAGCAAATGTGACGTCACTACCTCTGAAACAATTTGGCTTGAAACCCGGCAGCGGAAGCCAGTTTTGCAAGTTTCTCGCAAATCGGGCCAACAGGTACGGGATATAGCAATTGTTCATCAAACACGCACCAAAAAATATGGCAGAAACCTCACGATAACCTTAGAAACAAAAGGATGTTTTGACGTCCCAGCTATAGCGGATCTCTTTGATAGGACTGCGATCGGAGGAGATTATCGGACATTTTCTTTTCTTAATATGTAAATAACTAATTTTTTTAATGAACTTTTGTTTGAATATTTGGAATCAGAAAGAAATTCTTCATAAATATAAACTAATTATACTCTTCTTTAAAAAATGTGGGAATTGTCCATTGCTTATATTTTTTGACTTTTCAATTTTGAAATTTATGATTTTTTTTAAATCCCATAAGTTTAATGTAATTGTTTTTAATAAGATGTTTCGAAAACTTAAAACATTGGATAATAATTCTACTCTTGTATAAAGCTTAACTTTTAATTTTTGTCGGTTCTCATTAAAGTATTCGCCTACAAAGAAAACTTAGTTTATGTACAATTTACAGTAAAAAGTAGAGTTCTATTTATGATATGTTCGCATTGTCATTTGCAATTAGATATTCATTACTTATAGAGAATAATTATAAATAAGGTCTTAATAATTCATCTTAAATTGTTGCGTATATATATGACAGTTCCGAACCACAACCTTCCCATATGTTAGTTCTCTCAGGCAGTCACACTAAGTCACAAATATTCCAAGAAACTGCTATTCCTCTGGAAAAATAAATAGCCGCGTTTAAATGTGAACCAACGTCATTTGTTATTTAAAAATCGAAGAGGGGGTAATATGTGTAGCGTGTGTTGAAGTCGTAACCAGAGACTTAATTTCGGGGCAGATAAAATATATCCTCAAAACAAGGATTCACACATGCTTACAAAAAATATAATATTCTTTCTGTGATTAGAATGCCATCGGGTTTAATGCATAGTTCATGACATAGATTTATTATTCGTTTAAAACGTTGATTGCGTTGAACTTTAGATTGCTGTTACCTGTAGGTTTCTAAAGCTGCTGCCAGTGCCAATTGAGTGGTTGGTCACTGTCCCTTGTTAATCGGAATGACAGCTTAGCGTTTTCATGGTGCCAGTAAAATAAACAATCCAACTAATAAGGGAGGATTATAGTCTTTGTCGAGAGAATGAAGGTGATTGGATAATGGGATTTGACGTGCTAGTTAAAAGAAAATGTTTTGTTTGCTGGAGTCACCAGCAAGAGGATCATATGATAAGCTGGCTTCACCTGGGGAAAGAATGAAGATTTTAAACGAATTTTAGTGATCTAATGACTGGAGATTACAACTAGCACGCCGACTGATAACGTGTTGGTGATCCAATTGTATTCCACTACAAAATTCCACTTTTCCGTCAATTAGTAACCGTCTCTTTTATATGATTGCAATGAAAGGAATGGTTGTTTCGTACTCAGATTTTTCATGAGTAGTTAATTTAAAGACTAATTTATACATTATTAATTGGCATACCAGCTGAGACTGCCAGTGACTAGCAACATATAAACTTTTAATGCCAACCACTAAATAATCCAGCTTGTAATTTCCGAACTAGAAGCTGACTGCTGCATAAAATGAGATATTACTTTTTATTTGGTAGAGCGTGTCCTTCTTTGACTGCAAGGGCGAATCCAGAATTTTATTACTCAGAAGGCGGAGGCTGCTGCATTGCTTAGGTAAATTTTGTTACTCTTAAGTTACATTACTATACCATGGGATAACTTAGCTTTGATTATACAGAATATGTTACAGAGATGTAAAAAGTCTCAATAGCATAAAGGTGACACAATGGTTGGCTACGTGTGAATTTACGACAATAAATTAGAGTTGTCTACAACTATTTGATTCAGGATATATCATTGTTAAATATAACAGACAGAACAATCTAACAAAGAATACATAAACACGTTGAGCATTTTTAAACTAAAATCTGCTATGTTGTCTTACTTCGTCCCCGGCTTTTTCAGCTCCACTTTTTGGAATGAGAGCATTTATATTAAAAGTGTTCAGTGCGGATTCGTCAAATATTGATTGATTTCATCCAAAGTCTGAGAGCAGCTTGCATGTTAACATGTGAGCGGTGCATGAATCTCCTCTCGCTGGACCCCGTCAATGCTTGACCGACATTGACTCCTTAACTGGCGGAGTAATGGTCGCTCAATTGCTGGATTATTCCAGTAGATGACATTGTGTCCACAAAAAGCTGTCATTCCATTCAACGCGGGACCTTTTAATCAGCTGGCAACGTGTAATTTAGCCTTAAGTTTGTAGAAAGTAAGGGATAAGTACAAAGTAGCGTGTGCGTTCTACGAATTTCTAAAAAAATATACAATTGTTTTTATTTTAAACCTTTTAATAGCTTAAAAAATGGGGAATTGTAGGTAGTGACTTTTTCATAGTTGACAAAATAAACAATCAAGTTAAATATACACTTGTGCATTCTGTCATTGGATGTTACCTAAGATCTAAGGAGTTCGAAGTTTGTAAATACGGGTCTGCTTCATATAAAACACAAGCCAATCTAAAGCCAATAAGAGTACTTTGTAGGTAAGCAAACAGAAGAGGTAAAACGTAAATCTTGTATAAACTTTTATAGATGTTTTCTGACTTATGTCCAGGGGTTGTAATTTAAATTGTTCAAATGATGACGATTAATGAAAATTAAATATTTTTTAAATTGTCAAATTTGAAATGAAGGTTTGTTTATTTTAATTTACTGATCGAAGAATTTAAATAATTTTTAACCACACTTGACTAAACTATTATCTGAGGCTTTTGACTCAAATTTAGCAGGTGCAGTTTGGGTGAAGTTTGCGATAGTGCAAGCTGTTTATTCTTTATATTAAATTTTATTGGGGTAAAAGATAGTAGATCCATTACTTTATCGATTAAATTTAACATAATGTGAGTATTTTCAATGTAATATTATTTCTGATATTTTTGGAAATAATTTTTACATGGGAGAAAATCACATGGAAAAAAAAAACATGTGGGAAAAAAAACACGTCAAGATGACGAAATTTGAGATGTAATTCGATAGACATTGCATTGTCCTTTCTTGTGAGTGAAACAGAAACAAAAATCAATCGTTGATGAGCGATGCTCAAGGGCAGAGAGCTTGTTGTTCAAGACATTCGTTTTTCAACTTTTTAAGCTTTTATCGCACTTCTACGGTAATTTCGGAGTTGGGGACAATTAAAACACTTTAAGAGGTATTAGCGTAGAGATTTTAATCGAAATAGTTAGAGCAATTGATAAAAAAATTGTTAAACATGATTTTTTCATGATTTCAACCTTATGCACTTGCGTGATTCTGACGAAAGCCATAATAGTAGGTCCCAGGGCCATCACTAACTCGTATACAAAATTTGAACATCGTAGGTTAATTTGTTCGGGAGTTATGCTGACCACACATACTTACATACACACAGACATACAGACACACAGACAGACATTTTTTCCAGACCACTTTTTTGAAAATTTAATATTCCAAAACGTAGAGAAATGAAAAAGAAAAAAAAAAAATTGATAAGTAACTAAGTATTTATCTGAATTTTTTAATACATTATTTGGTGATGGCCAACCGTATACTTTATTGGGATAAAAGTTGGTAGAACGAGCAACATAATAAACTGCTTTCTGCTTTGAAATAGTTGTCAGTTATTTCCAAATGTGAACTATTCGAAGAAATATTATTCCATAATCGATTCAAATACTTATTTCCATAACCAAATTAAAGAAGAAAGTAAATGTATAAAGTGTTATAGTGCTGAAAAATGAAATAAAATACGCCCGACCTTCATTCTATGAACCACAGAATAAAACATTTCCCTAACGAATAAATTGGATTTTAAAGCAAACGATCTATAAATGATGCATTTCAGAGAAAAAGACATCCTGGATAAGTTTTATAAAATAACCTATTTGTCAAACTTTTTTGTCGAGAAAGAAGTATCCGAATGGCTAATCTCTTCGCATAAAAATATCAAATGATCTTTATCTGCAACATAAGAAGAAGAAAATGTTCTTTTATAGACATAATCTTGAGACAAATTGCTCCGTTTTTTGCTGTATCTTATCCCCTCTTGAGAAAGACATAAGGACAAGGTAAGAAATTGCCACTCTCTCTAACAAATACCATCTTGTATCTTAAGGAGCAGTGGTAATAACTCAAATGATGTTTTTAAGAACTAATCTGGCAACCGAAAGAAACACCTTCTGATCCAGATGAGAATTAGTTTGGAAATATTGAATGGTGAGTTAGTCATCGTAGGAGGCTCTTAATGGATATTTATGCGTTAAAATGTCACTTTTCATTTCAGTAATTAAAATTACTTGTTTGGCATTACTTATCGGTGAAGTTCGTAAATGGGTTATTGGGTTGTTTACAATATGTACAACGTGACAGTTTAGATGTCATTGGCGAAGATTGAAAAGTTGCTAACTTCAAGCTGTCAACGTTTTCATGAGAGTGGAAAAAAACTTTCACCGGTGCTGGCTTAACATGAGCATAGTGCTTTTATGAATAACTCATTTATTGCACATTTATTTCAGTGATCAAGAAGCAACTTTTAAAAATGGGTGGACCCTTGCTTCCTATTTTCAAGTACATCAAAAAGTGATTTTTGACCAAACGTGGATTGGCACTTTTTTGGTTATAAGCGAGCTATATTTATATATGAAATGTTCAGCTCATTTAAAAGAAAAGTATGTATATGAGTCATAAAAAAGTATCTTAAGTGACAGACGTCGAAACCATTTTATTTATAGTTACTTGTGTGTGTGTGAGAGAGAGTGAGAGAGAGAGAGACAGAAAGGGAGACATAGCATAACGTCTTATTAGCATAACTCTTAAGCCTGATTTACACGCTACCAGTTGGTGTTCCAGTTTAGATCGCCAGTCTGTGACGTCGCCTGGCTACTGTTTCCAGCAGATCAAACATTTTCTATTTACTACTTCCATCATCCAATCACGTGCACTCACCCATGATCACCGACAGATGGCGTAACTGTCACTTTGCCGACGTCACACAACTGACTATCAAAACTGTAACACCCGCTGATAGCGAGTAAATCCAGCATTAGTGATATAATAAGATCATAATTGTCATCGTCTCATGGAAGCTAAATAAGCTGTTGAACCGTATTTTTTTTAAAGCAGCAGAAATGAAATAACAGAGAGTAGGAAACTAAAAAATAAACTAGGCGAGCAATAATGAATATTGTTATGAAATTTTCACAAAGGAAATGGTGACGCAGTTTTTACTCAATAAAAACTATTATTTATTCTTTCACCGAAGGCACACTAAACTTCTCCGAACAACAGGAAAATTGATATCAAGTTCAATACAAGCTTCGGTACTTACAATTTCAAATACAGTGATAATGCAGGCACAGTGAAAGTAAACAAACGATCCGATGATTTCCAAACAGTGTATAAAACTCGATTGATTTTTCAATTCCTTTTTTTGCCTACTTTTATAATCTCGCGGCAGAAATTTCTAGAAAAATCCAGTAAACCGATCCCGGGGTTTAAACTCCTTAAAATGTCCCAAATGTATTAGATGCTACCACCTTTCTTTTAACCTGTAGTATCACTGTTAACAAATACAATAAAACAAAATAAAACAGGAATACGTCACTGTTTATAAGTTATATACAGAATAAAATAAAATAGAGCTTTAAAATAAATACGTCTCTATTTACAATTATATACAGAAAATTTGTGTAGCAATATTAAGTATGGAACTTACTGTAAGAAAAGCGCTGATAAAAACAATTCTCACATGAATAGGTAGTTGAAACGTGGGGAAGTAGTTAAATGAAATTGATTATTGGAGAAGGAAATTAAAAACAGAAGATGCACTTTGAAATGAAAAAATAAAGTTAAAAATGTAACTAAAAATAGATTTACCATTATATATAAATGAATTTTTTTATGAAAATCTGAGATCATTCTTTTGCGATTTTCATGCAATAATTTTATTATGTGTTGCTTTAGATAATATGAAAAAGATAAGCGATTCATTATGAATTTGTTTTATGTATAAAATAAATTTGCTTTTAAGCGTGTTCATTCATTTTTTTTTTTAATTCTTTATTCCGAGATGTTCATGAAAAGTAAAGAGAAAAACGGATAATAAAAAATTATCAATTTCAAAACTTAATTACATTATCTCATATATAAATTTAATTAAAAGAGGTCAAAAGACTTTAGTCCATTAAATTAAAATAAATTGTCTTATAAACTGCTTTTATGAGAAATTGTTAACTCTATAGTTTCTCCAAAAAAAGAGACACATTTTTAACTAAATTAACTTATAGCTCTATATAACATTAACCTTTTTAATTGAATTTATTTACGAACTAATTTTATGATAATACTAGATATTCATTCTGAACTCGTTAAATTCATACTATAAATGCATTTTTAGTGTGTTTATCTTGGCTGAAGATTTTTTTTTTTATGCTTTATAAAGCTTCAATGAGATTTATGAAAAGTAAAGAGGGTAAAGGATTGCAAAAACTCCTTCCTTCCAAAATTTAAATGAAATATCTCATATGTAAATTTAATTATAAACACGTTTTTTTAAGTTATACAACTAACATAATTACAGTGTTTCTAAATCAAGGAAATTCCCGGAGATGCTTCATGGATTTTTTGCTTAAAGATTTGTTCTACGTTATGAAGTAAAATATTTCTGTAATGTTTTTTATCCAAGCACCCAAGTTTTTTTTTTAGTTTCTTTTATATCAGAAACTTCACCGCAAGAAGTAAAAAATGAACATCCTAAAAATGAACATTTGTACACACAAAATTGCTTTTCGAGTGAAAATATTTCGAGGTATTTGAAGAATTTAGAGACTGTGTACCGCGAGTTTTCTAAGAAAGTAACCCACAATTTTATTTAAAGTGTGTCCCAGTTGTGACGATTAAAATATAATAAATTTTCCTATGAATTGCTTCACGATGAAGCTTGCAACACTAAGGTATTCTGTAAAATTACGAGACACATTTTTAACTAAATGAACTTTCATAAATGAATACTTTGAGAAATAAGATTTAAATGAGGTATCCTTAGTAGAATTATATATACTGTCAGAAATTTGTTTAATTTTCAGACGGTTAGTTGAGATTTATGTTGTTAGTTACATTTTAAAATTTAATTCAAAAACTTTTTTATAACTTTAGTTTCTGCTGTTTTTAGTAGCATTGTTCGCTCATGATTTTTTTTACATAGTCATTATAAATGTATGCTATGGAAACGTATAAGGGGAATTGGTACCTTTTATACAGGTAACGATAATTTGGCTTCTTTCATGTACCTTTTTCTCAGAAAGTAATTATCATAGAAACCTTAATTTTTCAATGTATTTAGCAGACACTTGTTATTTTACTGAAGTTAGCTTTCGATTGTAGTTCATTTACTTTTTTTGAAAATAAATTTTCGTGAAAGTCACTGAAATTTGTTAAAAATTACAAGATATTTTTTGGTGAAATAAGCCAAAATATTAAAAAAATAAAAATAATAACAGATTCTCCCTTTAGTATATCCAGACATATAAAAAAAAAAAAAAAAAAAAAAAATATAGGCAGATACTTTGTACAGTATCTGAGAAAAAGGTATATGAATAATGAAAAATGGTAGTTTTGAGGAAAACGGATTTAAAAGAAAACTTTACCTACACAAATAATTACGAATTTTGTCTTTCAAAAATTATTAAAAATACTTCTAGTTGAGGCACTATTACAAATGAGGTATCCTTTTAAATTGGAGAATAATAAATTCAAAATTGATTATTTATAAATTTTTGGGTAATTGGATAATTTTTGTGTACAGTAATTATTAGTACAGGAAGATACATTAGTATCAGAAAAGCTAACATTTATTTATATTGCGTAATAGTTTAAAACATTGTAGAACATTTACATTGCATTTACTTTCATTTAATTGCGTGCCTTTTTTTATTGCGAATATACTTTTCAACTGCATTTGAGGATCTGAAAAGCAAAGGGGTTTAAGTGACTTTTCTTAACTTTTGAGAAAATGCACTTTAAAGTTTTTTATTTATATTAATATTCTATGAACATTATTTGTTGTTCAAATACTAACCTCTGGGATGAAGATATCAGTAGCTTTTATAGAATTTAATATAAATAAGACACTTCAAAATGTATTTTCTTTAAAGTAAAAAAAGCCACTTTGACCTCTTTACTTCTAAGTCTTTTAACTGTGGTTTGAACATAATTTTTGGCTTGTGTGTTGCGTTTTGCAATAAACGATATTCATCTATTTAACATTGAATTTAAGAAAGTTTTTAAAAAGTTACCGGTTTTTTGTACTGCACTTTTTAGGACTAATACAATAAAACATAGTTAATTTATCTTTTGATTTGTTACTCTCGGTACAATAACAATTTAAAACTGTTGCTATTAACTACTTTTATTAGAAAAATTTCTCGTTTATTAACATTTCACACCACTAATATTTAACTGTACCTTCTAGATCGCTTATAAGAGGTTTCTGAAGATGAAACCAATTGAATTTCCCTTATATTTTTTTCCACTTAAGAATGTCTGGGATTCAATTTTTTTTTTTTTTTTTTTAATTTATTTATATATATATATATATTTTTATTGTTATAAAAATAATAAAAATATTTCTGAATAAAATGAAATAAAAATTTTGTTTCTATCATTAGTAGAACTTGAAAAATGTAAGTTTTTGTTGCATAACAGCTGTCTCTCTGAAGTGCAATCTTAAAATTTTGAAATTGTTTTTCTCGGTGATGGCCTTTTATCCCTTTTTCAAGTTTAAATGGATACAACTTAAAAACCACTTATTATAAATATATGAAACTTTCCATAATTATTTTTCATATATATTTCTTTAATTTGCCTTTAGGAATTGTGTGTTTTGATAAGCATTTTCTTTTAACAAAGTTTTTGGAATTTAGCACATTATGGTGTTTTTTTTTATAGTTTTTGCAAGAAATAATTTTTCTGAATATTTTATTTAAAAATCATGAAGACAATTTATGAAATGAATTATGAGAAGTAATTTGATGCACAAAATGAAGTGATTTTTTAAAAACAGTTTTTTAAATATATCAATTTTAGAAAACGTCAACATTTTGAATCATTTTTATTTTTTATTTTTTGAATTTTAAATTTAAAATTGTTTTTTGAACTTCAAAGCATAATACTGTACTGCAAAAAAAATTTCAGAAAAATCAATCTAAAAATAAGAATATTAGGATTTTGAGTCCTGGACCCCCTTAATGCTGTGCGAAAAGTCGACCTTGGCTACTAACAGATGCTAACCAGTTTTTGAAAGACTTGTTAACAAAAATCTTTAGTGATTGTAGAGCCTTATCTGGCTTCAAGTCAGTTATTATGCATTATACTATCCAAAAGTTAAAGCTAAAGATCATTGTTTCACACTAATACATTCCTAAAATATCGATCCCGATAAAGATGCATTCTAATCTCTAAAGAACCCAGGGGTGTTCAGGGTAACTTAGTTAAGTTTTTGTTAAAATACGTGACTTCATCTTTATAAATTACGTAACTAACATTCTTTACTAATAATCCGAGAGGAGACTGCAATTTTTGGACCCCATCGAACATCATTCTGAATTTCTTATAGAAACTGGAGAAAAGTGAGTAGCTTACGAATCCACTGGTCTGCAGTGGCAAAAATGGCTGAAACTGATCAAAAATTGACTTGGAAAGAGTTGAACTAAAATCCGATTGCCAAATATGTTATTACTTGCCAAAAAGAGAACAAACTTTTTCGTCTGGCAACCCACTGCATTTTGATTTTCAATGAGATAAAGCGGAAACGATTTCTGATCTCTGGCTCGGAAAACTTGTATCTGTTAAAAGTAAGCCAAATTGGTCGATATCAGTTACGTCTTCAGTGACGTAATGTTTATTGCAAATTTGGCTCATTTGTGAAAGATGCAAGTAAGCCAAAGCCACACATCCGAATCGCCTGCAACCTTCTTAATTGAAAATGAAAGAGTGAGGGTTATCAAATAAAAAAAAATTGCTCATTATTTGGCAAGTTATGGCTAATTTGGCAATTGGATTTAGTTCAACTTATTAAAAGTCGATTTTTGACCAGTTTCGGCCATTTTTGAGACGGCATACCAGGGGATTCGTAATCTACTCACTTTTCTCCAATTTCTATAAAAAAAATTCAGAATGATGTTTGATGAGGTCCAAAAATTGCAGTCCCCTCTCAGTCTCTAAAAGAAGCGAACAAAGTAAACAACATATCCCTTGTTAGTAAACAAACGTTGCAGCCAACATTTGTTGGCATTAAATGCACTTGGCGAGGATTTACACCGACACGTAAGGATTATGTGAATGAAGATAGTTTCTTAACCTTCAGGGTTATATTCTGTAGCATTCCAGGTGCGAGCTTATTCACTCCATGGTGTTAACTGCATTTTCTTTCAGGAGTAACTAAAGTTGCCCGTGAAAAACTGAAAAGTACAGGGTGTGCAGTTAAGGAGTCCCTGGAATTAAAATTAAATAACTCAAAAACAAAGATCGAGACGAGAATGAAACAAAAAGAATAGTTATTTTGAAAGCTGTAAAAATCGGAAACAAAAGGTTCAAAATTAGTTAGAAATTTTGCCAACAGATAGCACTGTAGTTGCGAAATGTATTGTATATTTGTCCTCTGCTGGTTGGTAGTTTTCAGATTATCTGGCGCCGTTTGCAACACGAGAGCTATAATGCGCCGAAACATTCGTCATTTGACAAGCCAACATACATTTACAAACACCCATGCCATACGCGGGACTCGAACCCTCAACTTCGCGGTCTAGAAGCTAGCACTCTAACCACTATACCGTTTGGTCGGCTACTTGTCCTCTGCAATCATTCGTTGCAATCACATTAACTTCCTTTCACTTTTAAATAGTGGTACGGTCCAAAGACTAATCACCCTGAACTTCAAAGCACTTTTTATTCATAAGAAATGCAGTGTACAGCGACATCTGTTAGCAATTTTTGTAACAGATTTTGAAAATTTAGAATCAGATTTTTACAGCTTTCAAAACATATATGCTCTTTGTTTTATAATTCTAACGATTTTTGTTTTTGAGTTATTTAATATTTTATTCCGGGAGTCGTTCGCTGAATACCCTGTTTTAATAATTCCTTTCTCTATCTTTATTTTTTACGTTTGTATTTGATATATTTTTAAGAAGTGAAGGAAAATCAGAGGTGGAGTGTGATTATACTTATTCGCACATTTTTCCATCTCAACATCTTCCGATTCTTTCAGCGCCTTCCTTCGTGAATTATTCTGGGAGATTTGCAGAACAACCTTCAAAGATCTCGTGTTTCGAAAATCAAAATTATTCATACTGAAAGCTCTGATGGTATGTTTCAGTTCGAAATACACTGCCATTGCTCATCTGAACGGAATTACAGATTCCCTTTTGAAAATGTAACTTTACTGCAATCGCGAAAAAGAAAGGGATTACAGAGTCACACACATTTTGAATTCAAATTTTTATTTTACATTTTTCAGATGTATTTTTTAGACTTTTACTAAAGACAACGTGTAGCTAGGATGTATCTACTAGGCAATTATTAAATTGTTTTTAATTGTGTTTGCAATAATGAACTAAGACAATAAATTCGAATCTGATACTTAATATTTCCATTGCGTTCATATGCCCTTAAGAAAACTTTGGGCAGAGAAACACTTTCAGTTCATAGTTTTAGAATCATTTGACAATTTATGTTTGCAAATACAAGGTGACGAGAAAGTTTTACTTATTTATATTGTACGGAATGTAACAAATCGTTTTTAAATCCTTTATATTAACATCGATTTTGTGTGTATGTGTGTGGGTGGATGGTTTGATTGGTTAGCTGTATATGTGGTTGGTGGGCAAATCTGCGGTGGCCTAACTAACCCCCTTGCCCTTGTCCAATAGGGCCGAAATTTGGCAGATAGATTCGATGTAAATGACAATGCATGCTATCAAACTTTGGCGGCTGCCACTGGCACTAAAAGGTATTTTTTAAGGAATATTAGTAAACCAACTTTCCTACATCCAATCGCGCTGGAATAGCCTTTAACCGATCATTGGCTTCTAGACCGCGAGGTTGCGGGTTCGAGTCCCGTGTTGGCATGGGTGTTTGTAAATGTATGTTGGCTTGTCTAATGACGAAAGTTTCGGCGCATTATAGCCCTCGTGTTGCTGACGGCGCCAGATAATCTGAAAACAAAAAAATTAACCGATCATTGAATAAACTCTTTCTTGTTGCTAAAATTGTTTTGATAAATAAATAAGTAAGTAAATAAATAAATAAATAAATAAATAAATAAATAAATAAATAAATAAATAAATAAATAAATAAATAAATAAATAAATGAATATATGAATAAATAAAGAAAAAAAATTGAATAAATAAATAAATAAATAAATAAATAAATAAATGAATGAATGAATGAATGAATGAATGAATAAATAAATAAATAAATAAATAAATAAATAAATAAATAAATAAATAAATAAATAAATAAATAAATAAATAAATAAATAAATAAATCAGAATGAATAAAAGATATTTCGATGTGAGTGCATAAATTCACATTCATTTTTAATGAATGACTTTTGAAATGTAGTCTACCCCATAGTTTGCTGATAGATATGTTTTTAATATTTAAAATTAGATGCCCAACATCAAACACACGCTGGCAACAGAAACGGTGCTTTGTTAATGAATCTAAGAGTTAGTAATTCGCGTCTTGCTAGTGTTTTTCAAAGTTTGTTCTGTAACAGTTGACATATAATCTGTTTTAAAGGATTTTAAAGTTCTAATATCAGGATCTGATGTGGAGATTTTTACTAGGGAACTACAAGGAACTACTAATCTGTAGACCCTAGAGAAAGCTACTATTGACTCATAATCTGTTCTAGCATTGAATCTGTTCTAAAATTCTTCTAGTTTTTTTGGCTAATGTTAAACATGTTTCATTGGAGTAATTTGTTAAATGCTACTTTTGCTTCGAGTCCCTAAGAAATATTTTTTCGATCTCAGTTAATGTTAGAAGTATAAATGAATTTTCCTATTATAGAAGAAACAAAACATCTTTAATCATAAAACTGCTTTAGTGTGGTAATAAACAAGCGAGTTTATTTTTCTGATACCTTTTCACAAAAATTTACCCCCGTTGATGGCAGTCGTTAATTACTTCTATCAGAAGAGAACACAGAAAGTATTTTTTCGCAACTTGTAATTGTTATAATCCAAAAAAAGTTTTAGCCGACCAAACGCTATAGTGGTTAGCGTGCTAGCTTCTAGACCGCGAGGTTGTGGGTTCGAGTCCCGTGTTAGGCATGGGTGTTTGTAAATGTATGTTGGCTTGTCAAATGACGAATGTTTCGGTGCATTATATCCCTCGTGTTGCTGACGGCGCCAGATAATCTGAATACAACCAACCAACCAAAAAAGTTTTATATAAACACTCCATGAATTAGATAAATCTATATTTTATTTTCAACATATGTTTCAGATTTAAACATTTGTTTCAATTTCGTTAAATTTTTTTGAAAAATGACCAGGATAAACCTGTAACCTGACCATGTTCTTACAAATTAACCAACTGTGATCCCTCAAATTAATTCGAACTTAAAATGAGCCTTTGTCACACTAAATACTGACTTACATAATACCATTCGGGGTACCAATTGAGGTTGCCTGTCTCTGAATGCCAATGACAAGTACCTATGACATGTAAAAGATTCATTCCAGTAACTGGGGAAGCCCGTATATTACTGGCGTTCCTGTACCTGGCAACTGTATTAAATAAAACATTTTCTATTATCAGGAGCATCAACTTTCATCACCTATATTCCCACATGACCGCCGATAAGTGACCTAATGCTCGTTCATAGCTGGACTGTTCCATTTGCTGCCACTGTGAAAGCAGAAAACATACATTATAATAAAAGTGTGACAGTGGCCTTCTAATTAATTTACTAGCTGGCACTCCAGCCACAGGTAATATGTAAATAAATCTTAAAGACTCACTAAAGCGAATTTATGTTTGGTTTAGAATTATATTTTTGGTTAAAAAACAACACTTCCTAAGCCTCCTTGATAACTTTTATTATTTAATTCTCGAAGAACTTAAGTCGATTCTACCAGTTTGTGTCCCCTGGTTACTAGCTCCAGTAGATCAAACATTTTCTATTCACTGGCACCGGTGACTCCCATCAACCAATCACCGGCTCTCTGCCGTGACTACTCACAGGCGGCGCAGCAGTCGCTCTACTGACGTCATATTACTGGTAATCTAAACTGTTATACCAGTTTATATCGCCAGTCTGTGAAGTCACCTGGCTACTGATTCCAGTAAATAAAACATCTTCTATTTATTGGCGACTGTGTCACCCATCATCCAATCACATGCGCCCTCCCGTAATCCCCGACAGATGGCGCAGCGGTCGTTTAGCTGACGTCACAGAATTGGCGATCCAAACTGGAACACCGACTGGCGGCGTGTAAATTTGACTTTACATTCTTTCAGTCGGCGTACCAGTTTAGATTACCAGTAATATGTTCTTCGAGAATTAAATAATAGAAATTATCAAGAATGCTTAAGAAGTGTTGTTTTTAAACCAAAAATATAATTCTTTAAATAATAAAATAAAACGCAGCAAACTTAATTTTAATATCGGTTTAATATGTTACTTCTAATAAATTTTTATTCACTTGAATAATTTATCGTGGCTCTTATCCGACAGTATGCCGATGTACAAAAATTCGCTTTCCTTTTAAATTTAATTTAGTTTTCATATTCGATTGAAAATAATTAGATTTGATTTGCATAATGCATCTATGTTATTATTTTAGAAAAATAAACGTCTCATGCATATCTATTATGACAGATTTCAAAATCACCACATTTATATAAAAAAAAATTACCACCTAAAAGAGTAAAAGAAGTATATTTTTGATGCAAATGTCGTTTTGTTTATAAGATGCACTTCAAACGAAAGAGCTGATGTCTCATTAAGTATTAATAAGACATAATTAATAAAATATTGTAGTTGCTATATTTTTATTGGGTTAGAACATCGCTTAATATTTAAAGCTTAGCGGGGAAGAACGGTTCAAGTCAACTTTTTTGTGAAAATACAGCTAAGAGTGCCACAGTCGTCGTTTCGTTTGTCGTTACATTTTCATAAGAGTGTCGTTATATTTTGATACTTATCGATAGTAGTTCGTCAAGGGGGAAGAACAATACAGGTCTAGATTTAATTAATAGAAAACGTTCGTGTTTTAACGTGATTCTAAGCATTTCGAAAAACAAAAGTAGAATTTCTCGATCTCAAATCTAAGTGACTTACACCGTTCTTCCCGATTGGTCTTAATTTACTTTTCTACTTCGTGGTTTCATCAAAATTATGTCTCTGAGTGTAAACTACCCAACTAATTTGCATTTAAAAAAAAACAAAAAATGGTTGACGTGCCCATGTGAGCTTATTTTTAAAAATAAGAATTGCTTCCTATGAGTAATTGGAAGAATTTTTAAATTTGAAAGTGTGGGTAAATATTTACTTTATGTTTACTTGAAGTAAATAAGTTACGTTTTAGCAAGTGAGCTTTGCATTATGCTTGAGAAGAGTTTATAATTTTATCGCTAACACCATATTCAAATAACGGAGGACGTATATGATGCATATTTTATAATTAAAACATAGGGCATAACATATTAACACATTTTAGATGTAAAATTTGTAATTATACTTCTAAATACGTTTTTGTCAGTTTTCCTTTTATTATTAATAATCTCAAATATATTTACAGTTTTAATGCTTTTGATACCAAATAAATCACGGAACTTAAATTTTTATTGAGAATAGAAATGGTAGTGAACTAATAATCAGTTTCTGTAATAAAGGTTAGTTTGTGTTATGCAAAAATAATTACTAAAACATTTAGAAGACATCTTTGAGGCCCAACTGTTGAAGATAGATTAATTCTTTATCCTGTATAAGACTTTGAAATTATCATGTTACTTACCTTTAAGGATTTTCCTGTATATTAATAATGAATAAATTGCTTGGTTTCTCTGTGCTCTGAAAGTATCCATTGTCGCACTAAAATATTATATTCCTCTGTCACTAAAAGGCCTTTTCATACAAACTACTATTACTGTTTCGAAAATTAACATATTGAGTGCAACGCGAATTCTTAAGGAATTCCCCTTCAGGCTACGCGTGCTTCTAAAAAGCATTGGTATTGCGGTGTAGCAATGCGAAACGCACTACTAACAGATTGAAATTTACTCGGTACAGCTGTGTAAATATATTAGGGCCATTGTTTCTCATCTCAGAAGAAGATATTTACGTTTAGAATGAAATGCTTGTAGACATTCATTCCACACGTTTACGCAGAGTCGCCAGACGTCGGACTTAAAATTCTTAGGTAGGCAATTTTTCTCAAGGGCGTTTTGGACATAGTATATTTAAAAATATTTTTATCTATTGAAATATCAATAGCACTTCAAAAATTAAGACTTCCTGCATTTTAAAATGTACTAAGAAAGGCACTATGCCAAATTATAGGAGTGGAAAACACAACAGCTTACTATCAGCCATCGGTGGTTGACGCGGCGTAAAAGGAAAGTTCAGTGTCAGCCACCGATGGCTGACGTGGCACTCAGCGTGTTAATGATATAATTTTGTAATAAATAAACATTAAGTAAATACTCAGTAATTACTTAAAACAACTTAATTTTTTTAGTTTTATATCATATTTTACACTGTCAGCTACCAATGACTGACGCGGCGTAAACGGAAAGTTCAGTGTCAGTACCGATGGCTGAAGTTGCACTCAGCGTGTTAATGATATAATTCTGTAATAAATAAACATTAAGTAAATTTTCAGACAACGTAATTTTTTTAGTTTTATTTCATATTTTACACTATGAGCCACCGATGGCTGACAGGGCTCTCAACGTGTATAAGTAACCCACTTGCCATTCTTCTTTTAGTTGATAGTTGACTGATAGATTCGTTGTTGATGGCAATGCGTTCTATGAATTTAGTCAATGGTCTGGAATGGATAATTTCTTCGTAGAAGTCAAACACTATGAAAACTATCAAAGCTCAATAAATTGCAAATGCACGTAAATTAACAAAAAATAATTTATTTTAAAAACTTTGTTTTTATGGGCTAGATTATTATGAATTTTCAATGCCTAAACTTTTAAATATTTTGAATGAGTCTTGAAAACCATTTGAGAAAAAAAAAAGTTAAGCAGGTTTTTTTTTTTTTTTTTTTTTTTTTTTTTTTTTTTTTTTTTTACTAGAGCCGTTATTTGATTATTTCTTTGTAAAGTAGTAACTGATAAGCGAATCAGTATCCAAATATAATTCGTAACACCATATTTTAATTTGGACCGTGTTTTATTATTGATTTGATTATTACTTTCAATTACCCATATGTTTAGGGTGATGAAAATAGAGCATAAGGACAAAATAAAAAATATTCCGTATTTCTCCATGTTTTGGAACACCCTGATTTAAAAAAAGTGGTCTAGAAAAAATGTATGTCTGTGTTTGCGTGGTCAGCATAGTTCTCGAACAAATTGACCTACGTTGTTAAATTATTGTGTAAGGGTTAGTGGTGGCCACGGGACCTACCATTAAGTTTTTCGTCATAATTGCGAATGCGCATATAGTTAAAATTATGAAAAAATCATGTTTTTCCGCAATTGCTAAAAAAACAGTTCTAACGATTTTCATTAAAATCTCTGTGCTAATACCTCTTAATGTATTCTAATCGTCCCCACCTTCGAAATTCCAGTAGAAATGCGATGAAAGCGTAAAAAGTTTTTTAAAAAACGGAGTGCCTTTAACTCAGAGCTCTCTGCCCTTGAAAATCGTCTATCAACGATTGATTTTTTTTTGTTTCATGCACAAGAAAGGACAATGTAATGTCTGTCGAATAATAACGTCAGTTTTGCCATTTTAATGTGTTTTTTTTCTCCCCAATAAAAATTATTGCCAAAAATATTGCCAAACTGAATTTTTTTATTTAAATGAGTGAAAGTATGAAAACGGTAAGTCTTAACACCATAAATTTGATTGCAATGACCAATATCACAGTGTAATTGAAAGTTGTACGATGTTTCACATCCATAGTTTTTATGCGTTTCATACATTGGCATTTATTTTTATTTTTAATACACTTTTAGAGGTTTTGCAAATAAGGAAATAAAAATTGACTTTTAAGTTGAGCTGTGAATGTTGACATTTGACAATGAATGAATTCCTTTTGACAATGCTGAATTTCCTTTTGTTATAAAATACTTTTTGAAAGTTAACTTTTTAGTAATGTTTTTGTACGTAATCTGAAAAAAGTTTCAACATTTAAGACTAGAACAAACGTTTTTATAATTGAAACATTTCCTTTCAAAACAACAGACCTAAACTGACAGCTATTAAAACTTAGTGTTCTAAGTCTTCTAAAGATAGCTCTTAAGTTTTTACGACTGCCTTCTTCTTAACAAAGAATTCCACCTGCCTTATCAAAGATTTGACACCCAAAAGTAAAACTCTTTTTTTTTATAAATATAAATTCCTTTCTTTCTACAGAAACTGAAAGAAATCAAATCAAAAGTCCAACCACACATGTGGTATCCTTTCTGTTGTGATCAAAACCAAAAAACATAACTTTATCAATATTTTAAACTGCAAAGCTATTTTTTTTTACTTTTTACGTCAAGGGTTTTAAACTTAAATATTGGAAGTGTGTTTTGTTGAGAGGAAAAAACTATAATACGTTTCTATACTATGTTTGTTCAAAAAGTCACTGGAGGGGAAATGTATTTTTGACGGTCACCTGTTTTATTTTATAATTTCTTTCAAAAACAGTATTTTTGCGTCTAGTGTTTGTTTAATACAAGAAAAAACGTTAGATCTTATTTTAATATTTTATAATAATACTTAACCTTTTGGAGCTGAGTGGTTCCACACAGAAATCATTTAAATTTGTATTTCTATACGCAGACTGATTTTACAGCGAAACCACATAACATATTTTGAACAATCCATATAATTTTTCGATTTTGTATGACCTGAAACAAAGTGCATATATTTATGCGGAAAAAATTTGATTAAGTATGTCATTTGTGTTCACTGTTACTTGGGTTGCGGTTTCATAACGTAACTACTTACAAAAGTTAAAATATTTGTTTTGCAAAAAGGAATATATTTCATAATTTTTCTATACATCAAGACGGTTTATACCAAATGTCATTAAAATCGGAAATAAAATCAAAATTCGTACTTCAAAGGCTCAATATTAGAATATATGGTTTGATTTTAAATTGACCGTCTTCAATGCTTCAGGCATAATTTAATTTTGGACATTTATGGATATCTATTTTATTAGTTGGCATGTCGTGTAGCAATGATCTATAAGGATGATCTACTTTAATTATTAAGATATTCCTCTAAAAGTATATAGAAGATTTTGTTAGTGAGTATTCCCAAACTTTAAAAGGAACTCACACACACACACACACACACACACACACACACACACACACACACACACACACACACACACACACACACACACACACACACACACACACACACACACACACACACACACACACACACACACACACACATACACACACACACACAGGGTGGTTATAATTAAAGTTACCCTGTTTAGAGCCACGTAGACTCCGTTCTGATGAGCAGATTTTGATGAAACTTGGCATATACACTATATGGACATTGGAGAAAAGAAATCTGCAATAAAAAAAATTGTAGTTCCAATTTTTACCACCAGGTGAAAAAGTGGCTCATAATGAACAAAAACCACAAATTGAAAACCCAAATTTTTATTTAATTACAGCATATGTTCAATGTGCATTCCATTTATGTCAACCACATGCTCGAAGCGTGTTATAGCGTGTTCAAGTTCTTCTACAAGTGCTCGAGCGGTGTCACGTGATTTGTCTATCCCTTGGTATACAGTTAGAAGGATTCTTCGATCAATTGTAAAATGGTTTCCATATAAGATCCATGTTGTGCAACAACTGAAACCTGCTGACTCTGGTAAGCGCATTCAATTTTGTAAAATTTTTTTGGCCAGAATAATCGTTGATAATGCATGGCCTTGGAACATTTTATGGTCGGACGAGCCGCATTTTACACTAGATGGAGCCGTGAATACTCAGAACTGTCGAACATAGGGTGCGGCAAAACTGAATGTTATGCATTAACAGTCTCTGCATCCTGATTACATTACTGTATGGTGTGGCTTTACGGCTGAATTTACTCTTGGTCACTTTTTCTTTGAGGGGAGCACGCTTCGTGGCCCTCGAAGGTGTTCCATTAAGGAGACCCGCTACTGCGAGCTTCTTCGGCAGCAAGTCCTTCCTGCCCTACAAGAACGATAATGTTTAGAGACTACTGTATTTATGCAAGATGGTGCACCACCTCACACTACACGACCAATGACAGCACTACTTCGTGCCCACTTTGGAGATGATCGGGTAATTTCGAGTAGTTTTTCGACTGCCTGGCCTCCTCGTTCTCCGGACTCAAATCCCTATGATTTCTGGTTGTGGGGATTTCTGAAAGATCGTGTGTATGGAGGGACATACGGACTCTTCCTGAAATGCAAGCACTTTATGTTGCTGCAAATGATCGAGAAACCCTTTGCACTACTGTTGAACATGCTATAACACGCTTCGAGCATGTGGTTGACATAAATGGAATGCACATTGAACATATGCTGTAATTAAATAAAAATTTGTGTTTTTAATCTGTGGTTTTTGTTCTTTATGCGCCACTTTTTCACCTGGTGGTAAAACTTTGAACTACAATTTTTTATTGCAGATTACTTTTCCTCATGGTCCATGTAGTGTAAATGCCAAGTTTCATTAAAATCTGCTCATTAGAACGGACTCTACGTGGCTCTAAACAGGGTAACTTTAATTATAACCACCCTGTATATATTTAAGGTTACTAAATCCCTATAATTAAATTTCTGTACCACAGAGCCAAATGAATCCAAGTTCAAATTTGGTATTTTTTTCATTGAAGACTATTTGTTTAGAGTTTGTTTTCTATCAAATCATGAACGTAATTACAAAAAAAGATTCTATGGAATTTATCTAGAGTAATAATAACAAGATCATAATATACAAAGTTCAATTCGAACTAGGATTCAGTTTGTTTTTCTTCCCTGTATAGTTGCACAATTAAGACTTAGGCTCGTTTGGTTTGGTTACAGATTTTTTAAGTAATTCTTCCGCATTATTTAAAGTTTAATTAAAAATGCCCTTATATGCTCTATTAATACTTAACTATAGACTTTTCCTATAAAAATAATGTAGTTGAAAATAATAGTATATGCTTTATACAGATCTAAGGTTAATGTTTTTATGCAGAAATTATTTAATGAATAAGATTGAAGCACGTTTTTGTCAGTAACGGATGTTTTTAATTTAAAAATTAGGGTATCCTGGTAAATTTTTAAATAGCACATTTTCTGATTAGTTTCGGTTCTAGTGTGTTATGTTTGGAATTTTTTTTAACTTTGAATTTGAATACAGTTACTGGATTTGGAAAATTAGGAAGAAATTTGTAAAACTGTCAGTCTCAAATATTTAGTTTTAGAAATGTAACAATTTAACAGTTCCAAAAATTTTCAAGCATATTTTTGAATAACATACAACTTTTTTAAATGTATAAAAATACACGATTTGGTTAGTTAAATAATTTTTGTTGTGATTATTAATTTTTTTTTTTTTTTAATTTTGTATTCTAATTATACAAATATAATCTATAACCATAATATTTTATTATAGTTACAGATTATTTTAAGTATTTTATTATAATCTATATAAGTTATTTTCTATTTTAAATGTGTAACTAATTCAAATTTTAATAAAACTTTCATAAGAATACATAGATAAAATTCATATAAGACAAAATTTTATTAATTTTTATAACTTTTAGATTTTCTTCCTTTTGAAATATTTGCAAAAGAAAAAAGAATTGCTTATGGTAATCATCTGCCATACTGATCAACTCATATAAATTCTTATGATAGCTTTAGATCTTCAGAATACAAATAAACTGGGTACTAAAAATTAAGAGTACCACATCTTACAATGAATTTTCACTAATATTATCCATACATTCAAAACTGAACTTGAATACTCTAAAAATCTACTTTTAACGAAACGAAAATCATAAAAAAAAAAAAACTTTCCAGATTATTTGTTGTGCATGCAGATACTATGAATTGTTGAAGCTACGTATTACACGCAGAAATGCTTAGGTAATTGTCAGGTGCGAGTGATATATATGTAGAACCTAAAAGGTGCATTGTTAATTATTCTATTCCAATTTTTAGTCATATACATTAATAGGTTTAGTTTCTCATCGTCACCATTTGCAAATGCGAAATCAATCTCTTTGAAATTAATACACTTTATAATCAGCTTATTGGGTATGGGAAAGTTGTGCTTTAAATTATCTGTAGAAATGTAGCTTTTCCTAACCCACTGAAATAAATTTTAATATGAATACAAATATTATTGAAAGTTCTATCATGACTGTCATCTAAAATTTTAAATAATATTAAATTCTTTGTAAAAATAATTTCAATTAATGTAATGTTATCAGAAAATAATAATGCAATTTCAATTTCTAACAAATCTGATTCGAAACCATTGTATTACGAATATAGTAGTCCATGTTAGTTTTAAAATATTTCGAATAATTTTAATTTTAGATTTACTAGAGGAGGAATATTTGAAGCTTTTATTTGCATAATGTATGCCAAAGTAAGATTAAAATATTCTTTCTGGAAGACATCTTAAAATTGAAGTAATATATACACGTCTTGAAGTTCTCTGGAAATAATTGTGTTTCTTGAAGGTATATGTAGATAGTCATTATTCGACATGGGTACAGAATATTAAATTTTATGCAAAAAATTCCTATTAACGGGTTCGCACCTCCATAGGAGCCCATGTTAAATTCAACAACTTTGAGGGTATCTCATTTAATAACCGAT
The DNA here is from genome assembly GCA_963978545.1 of Linyphia triangularis. Classification (NCBI taxonomy): domain Eukaryota; kingdom Metazoa; phylum Arthropoda; class Arachnida; order Araneae; family Linyphiidae; genus Linyphia; species Linyphia triangularis. Next base: position 107,287,630 of record OZ021724.1, read on the forward strand.
TCTTCAATCATCATGAAACTTTCGCAGTAAAATAATCGGATACTTTTGAACACTTTAATTCGAGATTTTTGTTATTTTTTGAAAATTAAAATAATTATGAATTTCTAAAAATATGTTTAAAATAATTGTTAAAATTTTAGACAAAATATGTTTAAAATAAATGTTAAAATTTTAGACAAAATATGTTTAAAATAATTGTTAAAATTTTAGACAAAATATGTTTAAAATAATTGTTAAAATTTTAGACAAAATATGTTTAAAATAATTGTTAAAATTTTAGACAAAATATGTTTAAAATAAATGTTAAAATTTTAGACAAAATATGTTTAAAATAATTGTTAAAATTTTAGACAAAATATGTTTAAAAAAACAATATATATATATATGCTACTTATTATTTATTTCTCGAGTTAAAGTACTTAAATATATTAGAGAAAAATGTATAAAAAATGTCAAGTATTTATGTCAAATAGATTTTAAGCTATGTGCCCCAAACATGAAAAAACGGCATTTTGAGAAAATCGACTTTAAAGCTAAAAAACTTGCAATAAGTACCTATATTTTGTTTGATTCAAAATATTATTAAAAATACTACAAAATAAAATATAATTACAAATGAGGCATCATTTTAAATAGAAGAATTTAAATTTGAATGAACAATAATAAATACAAAATTAATTATCTGAAAACTTTTCATGTGCCGGACCCCCTTAACAAATCATGCATTTTTTATTGTAACACTCTTCAAGTCCATTGAAAACTAAGTCTCTTTTACACTAATTTTTTTCTATGAATTAAATAGATTCCAAAAGTCGAATAACTAAGTTTACTAATTTAATTATTTAACTAATGATTTTAATAAATTTCCCCTTTTATTAACATTCAATTTAATCTTTAGGCCTTAGGATTTTTTTTTTAAACTTTGATACCCGTTTTATAAAAAAAAAGTGTGAAAAATATATTTAATTCACATTTTTTTCCATCAAAATAAAAGGTTCAGTGTATCAACTAGACGTATAGAGTATGATAAATCTCATGTTTTTGAACTGCATATTGTTGCGAACCTTTCGGTAATGATAACGCAGTTTTTATTAGAAAAAAACTATTATTTTCTCTCTCTTCAAAGGCGCGTAAAATTTAATTGAACAGCAGTGCAATCAAGCTTCGACACAAGCTTCAATAAAGGCAACTTCGAACACAGCGATAATTAAGGCGCACAAAAATAAAAAAATAAATAAATAAATAAATAAATAAATAAATACATAAATAAATAAATAAATAAATAAATAAATAAATAAATAAATAAATAAATAAATAAATAAATAAATAAATAAATAAATAAATAAATAAATAAATAAATAAATAAATAAACAAACAAACAAATCAACAATCAAACAAACAAACAAACAAGCAAACAAACAAGCAAACAAACAAAGCACTCAGCTTCTTTCAAATCGACATCCGAAGTTAAACTGATTTCTACCAATCTGCGGTCTTATAATTATAGGTTTTGTTTTGTTTTGTTTTGAAACCACCGACTGTCTATTTCTGCCACTTATAAAGTGCTTAACACAGCCAAATACGTCTCGTAATTTTGAGCATCTAGAAGAATACGAGATCGAAATCTTCTAGTGTAAACCCCTCTCTCCGACCCCACCACACCAACGAGAGGACATTGAGGCCACGACAGATTTAATGTGCACCAGCCCCCATTAGGTACACACCGATATTTGGTGGACAGAGGACAGAACCCGCAACCCTCCGGTTACGAGCTCGATACTCTTCCCCCTAGGCTATCGGGAGCCCATAATTATAGGTGCGAGAGAAAACTCTCTCGAAATATCCACTCGATGGGTCAATCAATAGAAACGAAACATCTTGAAATTTCCCGAATACTTTAGATGTTGCCACCTTTTTTCTAACTTGTATTATCGCTGTTAACAAATAAAATAAGATAAAATATCAAGTTAAGATAAATGCGTCACTATTTACAAATATGTATAGAAAATTTGTGTAACAATATATAAATATCTTAACAGGAAAGTTGGTTGTTTTCAGATTATCTGGCTCCGTCATCAACACGAGGGCTGGCTATAATGCGCCGAAACATTCGTCATTTGACAAGCCAACATACATCATTTACAAACATCCATGTCTTACACGAGACTCGAACCCGCAACCTCACTGTCTAGAAGATAGTACGCTAACCATTATACCGTTTGGTCGGCCTTAACATTAAAATTTTTAATATTTTACTACTACCAACGTTATTAATGAGTCAAATTATTATTATCCTTCCTAAATAACCTACCTTACCTTATAGGAAGGATAGTAAATGATTAAAAAATTATAACAGTCAAACTTTATCCAGTTTATAGTAGAGGCACATTTTATATATTAAAGTTTTAATTTTATGAACAGTGTTAGCGTTATCAGAAAATATCAATCGAAGGAATCGGAAATGAGGAAAATGCCAAAAATGCTTTAAAAATGAGAATAAAGTATTGTATTAAGTAAAAAAAAATATCAATTGAAGCACAAAATCACTAACCAATAAATAAAAAAGTAAAATCACTAAACTATCAGTAATAAGCAAAATCACCAATTATGAATAAAAAAGTAAAATCATTAATAATTAAAAAGAAAAATTACAGAATACCAATTGAAAAGCATAATCACTTATGAAAAATATACCTAAAAATATAATCTGAAACTGAAACTACTGAATGATAAAATATATGAAGGTGAAAAAAAAACGAAAATGTATGTTACTGATACGGAATAAAAAATTCGTTTAATGGTTTAACGGTAAAAATAATTTTTTATGTGAATTCTTTTACATATATTTTGCTTATTTATAGTTTTTATTTGACCCTCACTTATATTTAGTATACAAGACATCAAATCTCAAAGATATATAATGTCATTTATTAACTAAACACGGAAAATATTTAAATACGCTCCATAAATAATCACCGAACTATCGCCTCGCATATTCAATCCCACGCTTTAATAAATTCGCTCATAACACATTTCGTACTATATTATCAATTTATTACAAAAACTCTCATATTTCATCAAACACAAGACGGAAAAAAATTAAATAATACCTTACATACTGCCAAATTTATTTCATCTTTCAAAGCAACGAGAAAAGTAATAAAATCAGATGACATCAAAAACTCAAAATACATTCCATTCGAGAGTGACTTTAAAGAGAAAAAACTAAGTATTTATCTTACTTAACTCTGCCAAAAACTAGGTTTAAAAACCCTCACTCCCAAATACATTCAACTGATCCCTAAGCCGGCAGCCAGAGAATTCATTACAATTTTCGCAGGCAGGTGGTAACGGTAGTAATTGACTTTGCATGTTAGTCGCGTAATAAAATAGTCCCCCTGCCGTTCATCGATTCATACGCCACTACCACAAGTAACGATTAAGAATACAGAATACACGTTAAAAACATCATAACGGCAGTGTGTTCTTTTTTTCATAAAGCTAAGTTGTTTTCTTAGAAGTTCTCGTGATAAAAGAGTTTATTTATTGTGTAATTAAAAACAATCTTAAAGTTTCTAAAATGTATACGGTTTATTAAAGTTGATATTATTAAAGCTCTAATCTTTTAAATTATGAAACCTCTCCATTGAAAAGATTTCGTCAAAAGTTTACTATAAGAATTTATTTCAATTTCGCGCTAATTAATTTTGTAAATGAAATGCATCAAAATGAAGTAAGAATGGAATTGTTAATGAAATACAATAAAAAGAAATAAGAATGGAATTGTTAATGAAATACAGTAAAAAGAGAAAGAAATATGTATATGGACAATATTAAAGAAACTAATTCAACGGCAGTGTGTTCTTTTTTTCATAAAGCTAAGTTGTTTTCATAGAAGTTCTCGTGATAAAAGAATTTATTTATTGTGTAATTAAAAACAATCTTAAAGTTTCTAAAATGTATACGGTTTATTAAAGTAGATATTATTAAAGATCTAATCTTTGAAATTATGAAACCTCTCCATTGAAAAGAATTCGTAAAAAGTTTACTTTAAGAATTTATTTTAATTTCGCGCTAATTAATTTTGTAAATGAAATGCAATAAAATGAAGTAAGAATGGAATTGTTAATGAAATACAATAAAAAGAAATAGGAATGGAATTGTTAATGAAATACATTAAAAAAAAAAGAAATATGTATATAGACAATATTAAAGAAACTAATTCAACGGTTTCGTTTGTCTAGGACATAATAATATTTGTACCATATATTAAGTCATTAATAATTAAATTAAATAGTGTCTACTTCCTGGATGATTACTTAATAAATTCTACATTTATCTTTCAAAAAGTAATTAACAAATTAATAAACCAAATAACTTTTTCTATTATATCCATTCATATTAAACTTACATAACACGAATTAATCAACATTTTAACTGACAGTTGCGACAGAGCTTTTAATTAACTCCACTTAACAATAACAGCTCAGTATTGTTAAGTAGGCTCGGTGTATTTTATTTTCTAGTTTTACTCTTTAGTATTTTAAATGTTCAATTTAACACATGGCGAATAACTGGGAATGCTGTTTAAAGTCACCTTTATAGTCACACTTGATCTTCTAAACATGAATAATTGCTTTTTATAAAAATAATTAAAGGTGAGAAGCTAGGAGATTAGATAAAAAGTCACCCAGGTAGAAGCTCATAAAAGTACTAATTAGTTTAATTAAAGAGATAATAGATGGTCAAACTTGCATTCTCCCTATAGGTGACTCGTGTAATAAAGAATAATAAAGATATAAAAATAAAGTTTTTAATATAAATCCTTTATATGCATCTCCAATTTTTATGTTCATTAACATAGTGCCGTTTCTGTTGTCAGCGTGAGCTTGGTGTTAGCATCTAATTCAAAATATTAAAAATATCTCTATCAGCAAAATATGTGGCAAACTTCGTTTCAAAATTTATTCATTAAAAATAAATGGGAATTTATTCACTCGTGTCCAAATATCTTTTTTTTAAATGTGATTAAAACAATCTTATTATTTATTAAATTAATTTTGGCAACAGGAAAGAGTTTCTTCTTTGATCGCTTAATGTTATTTTAAGCCCAATTGGATGACTGTGAGTTGGTTTATTAGTATTCCTTAAAAACTATCTCTTAGTCATAGTGACTGCTGCCAAAATTTTATTGAATGCGGTGTCATCAACATCGAATCTATCAGCCAAGTTCCAGGCCGATAGATTGACGACAAGGGGATTAATTAGGTTTCCTAAGATTTTTCCCGCCATCGATATACACAACCATCCACCCACACATGCAAAATATCAAAGTTAATATAAAGGATTTAAAAAAGGGAGTTTATGATTACACTTGCATTCGCAATATAGATGATACACGTAATAAAGAAAAATATTGTAGTACCTATGAGGAGTATTATATAAAGCGATTCACAAAGATGGATGATCAATCTATCACTTCCTGTTAGACCTAGTGTTTAACTTTTTAAAATCGATTTATGTTAACTTCGACTTAGTGTATACATGTCTGGAAAATCTTCAAAGGGCTAATTAACGCACCTTCATTATCCAATCAAAATTAAAATTGATAGCTTGACTCGTTATCAATGACAATTAGAGGTCGGAAATATCGATACTATATCGTTCCAGTGACAAAATATCGATATATCGAAACGTGATTTTTTTTTTTTTATTTTCAATTTTTCCAGAAACAAAGTTTTTCGGGGCAAATTTCTACTTTTCATGAATTCATGACAAAATTGTTTTAATAAATAAATTATATTATCAATCAGAATAAATATAATACATTTGGATGTCTATGCATAAATTCACATTTATTTTTAAAAAATAAATTTTGAAAAGTAGTTTACCGTATATTTTGCTGATAGAGATGTTTTTATATATTTAAAATTAGATGCAAATACCAGGCACACGTTGGCAACAGAAACGGCGCTATGTTAATGACTACTAATAAATGAGCTTATCTTTCCATTACATTATGTTTTCTTTTTGGTTAGGGTGCCATTTTAACTGCAATTGTAACTAAAGTCCAAACTTTAGTTTTGAAGTTTTTGAACAGGGAATAAAGAAAACCGAAAAATCACATGAGAATACAAAACGATCATCAAAAAACTAAAAAAAAAATTTAAAATATCGATATATCGGTGACTTGTATCTATATTTTTACTATCGATATTTAAAAAAAACATACCGTCGTATCAATATATCGCCGACCTCTAATGGCAATGCATTCTATCAAATGTTGCGTACTATCATTAAAAAGACACTTTTGCACGATTTCATTGCCTTACGTTAGACTCAAATACCAAGGTCCTTATATATGCATGCAAATAAATAATCTGAAATGAACGCCGAATTTAAGTACATAGTTTCCACAAATAATTAAGTTAAATAATATAACTTTTTTATTATATATGGATGCTAATTAGCCTTAAAGATAATAAATTTATTCAGAAACTCTAACTAAGCAAATGGCTTCTGAAATAGAAACAGCCCAAATTTCTCGCTTTATAATTGCGCTAAAAATAAGTATTTTGTATCGAATATATTGATACTTCAACCTACTGACATAATGAATAACATACTACGCCAACTGCTTACTGTCCGAGTCGCCTACGCTTATTATTACAGTTGAACAATACTACAATTAGCACGAAGTTAACTCTACAAATTGACTTCACGGCGCAAATGACCACCCTACCTTTATGTTGAATCCCTTTTCAAACTTTTCGTTGCCATGGTTCCGGATGCAACTTTGTACAAAGTTTTGAACTATTTCAATGTATATGTGAATATGTATTTTGAATTGTTGAATTGTTTCTTACTTGTGCTTTTAATGGTATTTTAACTTTTGGGTTGGTAAAAAGAAAGGAATTATACACATAATACCTAACAAATATTTTTAGTTCAAATATCTAAAACGTATTTAAAAAAGATTTCATAAAAAAGATTCATCTTAAATAAAACCTGACTACTGGATACAATTAAATAAACAAAAATAGCACTTAGTCGTCACATTTGGAACTGATGCATTTAACGGTAACTATCTGTATAGTTAGAATTTTGAAAATTTTTCATGCAGAATATTTTTATGGCTATCATATAGAAAACAAATAATAATAATAAAAAGATATCTGGAGTTGCTTATTAACAAAATTGAAAACTTTTGCTCGATTTTCAGAATGCATATACTTATAGTGTAATGTTGGTCAATGGGGGGGGGGGGGGGGCTTAGAACTGTAAACTGAAAGTTAATAAATTTGTATTATTTGAATGTGTGTCTGTAAATTAATTTAATCGTTATAAGCCATGTTTATCATGACCTAATGCCAAAAATTGTATCATTTTTAAAAGCTAAGATTTGTTTGCGCTGTCGATGGGGGATTTTTACATTTCTTTGCTTTTGTAATCTCTTTTTCCTTTTTAAAATCAATAATTCATTGAAAATAAAGTTTTTATTTTGAGATATTTATTTTTGCTGCAGATTTTATACCTGTGGTAGTTATAATAAAGGTAAAAAATCCTAATCCAATTTTATTTTGGTGATGGAGATTTCTGTTAATCCTTTTAACTTTTGAGTAAATACATACTTTTTAAATAAGTTTGACAATTTTTTGTCACATAAAAAGTATGAGAGATTAATGTATTGTACATCTTTTTGTAGGTAAAAATGATAAAAAGAAATTTCGGTGTGTGAATTTTAAATTTTCTACCTTTCAAAACATATGTCTGGTTTTGTAAATGAATATAACCTTGGAAGGAAACGTATTTTCAATAAAAATAATAATTTTCAAAACTTATTAAGCCAAACATTATAATTGTTAATGTCTAAATTATATCATACTAGCTGCGTGGTCTCGCGTTGCAGAACCGCGTCATTATGTATAGCTTTTAAAAGCTTCGTCAACAGGCTCGCCACGCTCTCTGAACGGTTCATTTCTACGCAAACCTAAACCTAAGTACGCTTTGCTAACATTTATATATATATGTATATAAATGTTAGCAAAGCGTACTTAGGTTATATATATATCCCTTTAATTTAATAATATATTCCCTCTCACCCTTCTAAGAATATTTTAGCATTGTGTTCATGAAAATAAAAGTTAGATGACCAGAACTACTTACATTTCAAATTTTGGAGTTATACGTTTATCGAACATTCTGCCTGGTAAAAATCTAAACATAAGATCAATATTACTTGGGTTGAAAATTTTGGAGCACTAGGCTTATTATAAGTCGCTTTGTCAAAAAATTAAATTTTTGTATTCTGTTTGTCAAAAGTACAATTAGGAGACCAAAACTACTTATTTTGAAAATTTTAGAGCTTCACACATTTTAGAAGTCGCTTTGTAAACAAAAAATAATAATTTAAAAAAAGTATTTAAAATTTTAACATTCTGTATGTCAAAAGTACAATTAGAAGGTCAAAACTATTTAGATTAAATTTCAGAACTGTAAGCCTATTAGAAGTCGCTTTGTAAAAAAAATTAAATGAAAAAAAAAAAAAAAAAATCAAACAGAACTGTTTAAAATATTAACATTATGTTTATCAAAATTCCATTTAGAACGCAAAAATTACTTATGTGAAAAATTTCAGAGCACTTCACTTATTAGAAGTAGCTTTCTACAGAGGGACAGACATGCAGATATACCCACAGACTCCTAGTTTTATTATTATAGATTAAGGCTATTCCTTCTCAAATTCCGGTGTTTTAAATTCTGAATATCAAAGATAGCATTTGCGTATATCGTTGACTGTACGTTATTTGTTATATATCTTGTGCATAATTATTGCCGTTCTATAATGATGACGTAAATCAGTCAAAAATATTATCAAAATTTTCGTATTTATAAATTATAAATACGAAGTTAAATAGTGTTTTTAATTATCAAAACTTTATAATGTAATGTACTATAAAACAAACAATATATTTAAATTATGTGTCATCCGTATTTCGTCCCATTATTATTTTTATAATGTTTTAATTATTTTACTTACAAAATATTGAATATTAAAAATATCAAATATTAAAAATATTAGGTATTAAAAATATTAAATATTAAAAATATTAAATATTAAATATTAAAAATATTAAATATTAAAAATATTAAATATTAAATATTAAATATTAAAAATATTAAAAATATTAAATATTAAAAATATTGAATATTAAAAATTAAAAATATTAAATATTGAAAATATTAAATATTAAAAATATTAAATATTAAAAATATTAAATATTAAAAATATTAAATATTAAAAATATTGAATAGTAAAAATATTGAATATTAAAAATTAAAAAGATTAAATATTAAAAATAAAATTATCTTACAAAATAATAAAGCTTTAGATTTGCTGCTGTTTACAAGATGTAAATTTTAAATTATGCAAAGACAATTAAAACTTAAACTAAATTATTTTATGTATAAATGAATAGGGATAAATATCCATCAATTGAATAATAGTTTCTAGTTAAATTATTTGCAACTCTTTTATTTCAATTGAAAATTTTAAATTAACAATAGATATTTTTGAAGTAACTTAATACTTTAAAAAATACCTATTATTCATATTTTGTTCATAATACAAAATTTCAAAAGAACTTAAAACGATACCCGTTTTCAAAAATTGAAACTTACACAAACGATTCCGTGGTTCGGTTTAAACGGTTAGGCAATATTACCCTTGAGAGTCTATTTGTCGTAACCTTAACGCATTATTGATACTGGTATTCAATTTGAAATAAAAGACATCTCAACAAAATGTCATAAGCCATTTCTATTCAACTGATAGAATATTGAAGATTTCCCTGCATGTTGTGTTTGGAGAATCCGATTCAAACCAGTTCGAATTTCTCATTTTTTGAATGAAAATAATATTCAAAAGTACCCGGAATCAGATTTCTTTTCATATTTTCGACTTGATGCGGTTTTACTTTACTCATGACAATAAAAAACCTTTAAACGAGCTTTCCTTTAGGGCTGAAACATACTCTTATTTATTGCTCAATTTGAGTTACTGATAGGTTTGTAGGGGGCGTATGCAATTTTAATACGGAAGAAATAGTTTCAATTTCCTGCATGCTGCCATCTAGAGTCCAAGACAACATAACCTGACTGACCTCATTGAATATGCTGTAGGATGTATCCTTCCGCTTTAAAGATATAGTCCCGAGTAAATCATAACTTATATGGTAATATTAATAACCTGCACACATAGTTTTATATTAAACTTCAATATATGTTGACAAAAAAAGAAAAAAAGCGCTTTTATATTTTAATTTTACTAATAGATTGAGAGGCGACTGCAATTTTTGGATCCCATCTAACATCATTCTTAATTTTTTATAGAAATTGGAGAAAAGTGAGTTGATTACGAATTCACTGGTCTGCCGTGGCAAAAATGGCCGAAACTGGTCAAAAATCGACTTTTAATAAGTTGAACTAAATCCAATTGCCAAATGCGTCATAACTTGCCAAATAATAAGCATTTTTTTTGTTATTTGGTAACCGTCACTTTTTAATTTTCAATTAAGAAGGTTGCAGACGATTCAGATACCTGGCAACGGTCTACTTGCATCTATTAAAAGGGAGCCAAGTTGGCAATAAACATTACGTCACTGATGACGTAACTGATGTCGCCAATTTGGCTTACTTTTAAAAGATACAAGTTTTACCGAGCCAGAGATCAGAAATCGTTTGCGCTTTTTTTTCATTGAAAATAAAAATACAGTGGGTTGCCAGACGAAAAAGGTTGTTCTCTTTTTGGCAAGTTATGATAGATTTGGCAATCGGATTTTAGTTCAACTCATTCCAAGTCGATTTTTGATCAGTTTCGGCCATTTTTGCCACGGCAGACCAGTGGATTCATAATCTATTCACTTTTCTCCAATTTCTATAAAAAATTCAGAATGATGTTCGATGGGATCCAAAAATTGCAGTTACCTCTTGGACTATTAATACTTTACTTTTTTAACCACGATTACTATAAGAGTTTTAACGAATCTTTTGACTTTGGACGAGCTATTTCATGACGTCACTCACTTGGAAAATCACTATTAGCTAACATGGCTAACACTGTCTCCTTTCAGTTCAAGATATCCCAAGTAAGATTATTAATCAGCGCGAAGTAAAACCGGAGGAAAAAAAAAATTCAAAGCAAAATATTGAGTAAATCCTGAGAAAAAGGTGTACTTGTATGAAAAAACAGCATTTTGAGAAAACAGCGTTAAAATTACAAAACAGATAGGGTTTTTCCAGTGATGTTATTTATTCAAAAAATATTTAAAAAATACTTCGGGTGAACGCATTGCTCATCAAACTAAATCATTAACATTTTACATTTCAAATACTGTGATGCACTAAAAACCTTAAAATGGATTTCGAGAAAAAAAATTATCTTCCAACCCCTTCTTAATACAGTGGAAAATCTACTGTAGGTAAGTATACTGTAGAATTATGTACTAAATAAATATATACTGGAATTTTAAAAATATAATGGTATAATACTAAAACTATTGAAATGTGTGTACATAGTGCAATCCCCATCAGCACAAATCAGCTAGCCAATATTGCTCAACACTAGTCAATACCTATGTGGACCGTTGCAGACTGGCCGTTGCTACTGGTATTGGTCAATCTCACCTTGTGCTGGGTAAAATAAATATACTGGGAGTTTTGAAATATTGATGTAGAGTTTTAAAATTGAAATCTTTTTCTATATGAAAGGAAGGAGGTTAAAAAAAAAATAGGTTTTTTGATGGTTATGATAAGTTTATTTTATAAAATCATGTATTTTGGAGTTTTATGTTCGAGTTTCATCATGGTGGGGCCAATCGTCCCAGAACACTTGTTACAGGTATTGGCCAATACGGCTGTGCTAACTGTGATTGACCATCAAAGTTATTACTTTCAGGTAAATATATATTAACATAGGGTGAGCTATTATATCCGATCAAACAGATTCATGTTTTTTTTCTTGAATTCCTAAATGTCTTATAGCGTCTTGAGTCCTAGAAGGTAGTCTCGAAAAAATGAATTTGAGTGTATGTAGTTGACTCACGAAGGATTTATCTATGATGTACAACTTTTGTAAATGGTCTGTGGTGGCGATGGGACGCATGCGCATTAGCTGCCATTAATTTTTTTTTGCAGCAATTGCTAATAAATGCTAGAAATTTTCATCAAAATCACTGTGGTACTATATAAAACCTTTGATATAAATATCTTTAAGTACCGAAATTCCCGTAATAAAATTTGTTGAAAGCGTAAGAAAGTTAAAAACGAATGATTTTTAAATCCTTTGAATAAACTTCGATTTTGTGAGTATGTGGATGTGGAGGTCAATGGCGAGCAAATCTGCTGATACCTAATTAACCCCCTTGCCGTCATCCGATCGGACTGAAACTTAACAGATAGATTCGATGTCGATGACAATGCATTATATTAAATTTTGGGGGCTGTCACTGTCACTAAAAGGTCTCTTTTATAGAATACTAACAAACAAACGTTCCGTCATTCTATCTCGCTTATATAGCATTTAACTGATCATTGTAGAAACCCTTTCCTGTTGGTAAAATAGTAAATAAATAAATAAATAATAAAACTGTTTCAATCAGAATAACTAAAAGATATTTGGATGTGAGTGCATAAATTCACGTTAAATTTAATGAATAATTTGGAAAAGTATTGCATATTTTATCGATGGAGTTGTTTTTAATATATAAAGTTAGATGCGAACTCCAAGTACATGCTGACAATAGAAGTGTTTCCTTGTTATTGAATATAAAAATTGAAGACGCATATAAAGGATTTATATTATAAACTTTGCTTTTTTGGGTTATATTATTAGCCTAGTCTTCACTTGAGATTATCCCTCAATGACTTACCCGAAAAAAAATATAATAATGTTATAATAAATTAAACACAAATAGAAAAATTTAATTATTCAATAGCTATTTTTGAATCATTTATCTTACACAAAAAGATGCATAGAATTAATGCTGTCAGTAACTTCAGTACATCTCTGAGATGTAACATAAAAGCAACTTTTTTAAATTTTAATTAGGACTACAAAGATATTTCAGAAAAATTAACATTAAACAAAAATTCAAATTCATGTATAGAAAGTTAGTCAGTTAATAGCAATTAATAATTATTTAAAGTTAATTTACGATAAAGATTTAAAGTGACAGTAGAAATGTCAGTTTAATTTAAAACATAGTAAAATTAAAGAGTAAGAGTGAAGGAGGAAATTTGTATTGAATCATTATATAAGAAATATTTAAGTTGTGAATTATGCAAAATGTGTGAGAATAAAGAATGTGTCAACTAGAGTAATTGATTAAAAAACATTAAACAATTATTTTATTATCAAAATAATGAACTATGAAATACATAATAGTTCCTATTTAAATACTAAAGTATTTGTTTAGAGTGTAAGCATTTTTTAAGAAGTGTTTTTTATAGAATAAAATTTAAAATTTGTTTTATATGTTAAATATTCCAAATAATCAGAGACGTCATCGGCTGAAAAAGGAAGGATACTTAAATTATGATTGAAATTCATTTTATAGAAAGTTTTATTGGTTGATTAAGTTTCTTTAAGAACGTAAAGTAGGTATTTGTGTTCGTTATTTGTAACTAATTTAATACACTTTCTTAGAAGTAAAGATAATGACTTTTTAAGTATGTTTAAAGAACCTACCCAATTATTTTAAGCACCTTTAACTGGAAAAAAAATACTTTGAACATATAGGTATCAGACAAAATATTAGGAACACTCTTTTCAAAATGTGGCTTACTTCGAACTCCCAATATAGCTTTGCCACGTGTCACAACAGTCTACCAAGTAGTGGCGGCGAAAGGGAAGGTAATAGTCGAGCATTTGCCTGTGTGAGAGTTGTTCTTCACAAAACGCCATTATGTCCGGACTGTCTGACGTGTGAAGCGGCCTGGTTATTACAGCTCCCTTCTTTGGAGCATCCGTGCCTAGAACAGCCAACCTTATGGGTGTTTCAAGATCCACTATGTCAAGGGTAATGGCATTCTGCACAAAATTGGGAAAGGTGTCCCAGGAAAAGCAGGACAGTGGAGGAAAGTTGAAGTTGACCGACCGGGATAGACGAGTGTTGGGGAGGATAGTCGGCCGAAAATATAAGACTACACTGCCGCAGGTAACCTCCGAGATGAACACCCATCTCCAGAGCCATTATCATCCAAAACAATTCAATAGGAGCTGCATGCTGCAAACATTCATGGCAGAGTAGCCATCCCAAAGCCGTTAGTGTCACCACAGAATGCTATGAAGTGACGACAAGACCGCCAAAATTGGACACAACAGCAATGGGAACAAGTAATCTGGTCTGACGAATCATTATTTCAGACCACCGTACATGTGTTCGTCTGGCGAATATCGGCAGAGGCATTTCATGTTTACTGTCTGTCTGCTACCTTGAAGAATGGAGGGGCCTCTGTGATGGTGTGCAATGCGATATTTTGTCACACCTCAGGGCCACTCGTAGTCTTAAGGTGGGTGGAACACACAGGTGAACATTATCAAAGTATTCTATCAGATCATTTACACACTGTGCTGCAAATTCTGTTTCCTGGAGAACGTCCTCTATTCCAAGATGCACACGGCTTGCTGTGTTCAAACATGGTTAGATGAGCATAATGATGAAATGGAACCTCTCATGTGGTGTCCTCGGTCCCCTGACCTCAACATCATTGAGCCTTTGTGTGCGTGTGAGGGGGGGGGGGTAGAGAACTAAGTTCGTGTTCGGTGTCCTCCTCCCTGCAGACTGCCTTAACTCGAGAGCTCACTGCAGGAGGAATGGCTACGAATTCCCTTAAACGTTGTGCACGACCTTTATTGTTCATCCCACATCGGATACAAGCTGTAATTCGGGTCAAAGGGGACCCGATTCCCTACTAATAAATTTTTTTTCATCTTTTCACATGTGTTCGTATCACTTTGTCCTATACCTGTATTTTTTAGAAAATCAAAAAATGCTATTGGAAAAATTCAATAGAATAAGATTTTTTTTTTATTTCTATTTTATTTAATATTTCTAAAGGACAAAAGTAAAAAAAAAATGAGAATACGAAAAGTTTTCATCACTATTTTGATTATTTTCGAGAATATTTCCAAGGCCTGTTTAGGCATAAAATGGATTTCTAAGCAATTAATGACGTGTTTGAAGAAACAAGTAAAAGACGGTTTCGAAATGTTTTATATGGGTCCTCGAAAAATTTATGTAAAAATAAGGAGTTTCTAAATATTTTAGAAGGGCCCTTAGAGATATCGAATAAAAATGAGTAGTTACTGAGTACTTAATAAGGGCCCTTAGAAATATCAAGTAAAAATAAGGTGTTTCTAAATACTTTATAAGGGCTCTTAGAAACATCTAATTAAAATAAGATGTTAATAATTGCTTTGTAAGGGCTTTTAACTTTTAGTTAATAATGATCTAATAAGTACTTCTAAGTATCTTACAAACTCTTATGAAATATTGAACAATGACAAGTAAGATATAAAAGCTAATAGTAAGATGTTTATACACACTATTTGATGCATGTAATAAGAAAAAAAGTAAACAAAAATTACAATAAAAATGTTCTGTGACATTTCACAGGAAGAAATCAACATTTCACAGCAATTTACCGATAATGGGTTGAAATCTGAAACAAGAACGATCAACTGTTGAGCACGTCAAAAAAGATTAATGACGCTAACGATGTAGGAAAACGTTTGTTATTGGATAAGTTCTTTGGTCATTTTTTATCCAAGTTTGTCTTTTTATTTTCCTTGCTTCAAATCGAAATGTGGAGACATGCTTAATGGAAGCATGGGGGGAAAAAAAGGGAAAAAAAGGAAAATCATCGAGGTTTGTTTTCTTTACTCGTTCAAATTGATAATTACTTTCAATGAACGTTTGTAATTGGAGCGATGAATGAAAAGACTTCTATTAATAAAACTTTATTTTCTTTCAATGGGCTGAATTTAGGTTTAACTCTAATGTTTAAGGGCAGTTGGTACCCTAAAATTTGTAAATAATCGATTTTGAGTTTATTGTTGCTTGTGAAAATTAAA
Organism: Linyphia triangularis; assembly: GCA_963978545.1. NCBI lineage: Eukaryota > Metazoa > Arthropoda > Arachnida > Araneae > Linyphiidae > Linyphia > Linyphia triangularis. The sequence goes on from OZ021724.1 coordinate 107,303,765, forward strand.
ATTCTACTCTTTCAAAGGATACCTCATTTGTAATAATATCTCAACTAGAAGTATTTTTAATAATTTTTTAATAACGAAATTGGTAACCGTTAGTGTAAGTTGAGTTTTCTTTGAAATGCGTTTTTCTAAAACTATCTTTTTCATTATGCATGTACCTTTTACTAGGAAACTGCACAAACTATCTTCTTCAAATTTTTATCACTTATTCTTTAATATATGTGTATATACTGAAGGGATATTTTTTTGTTATTTTATGAAAAGTTTTGACTGATTTCGGCGGAAAAAAACTTGTGATGTTTAACACATTTGAGTGACTATCACTAAAATTCATTTAAAAAAAAGTAAATGAAATACAATCAAAAGCTAACTCCAGTAGAATAACAAGTGTCTGTTAAATGGACTGAAAATAATTAGGCTTCTATGTTAATTAATTTCTGAGTAAATGGTAAATGAAATATGCCAAATTAACATTGCGGGTATAGAGGCCACCAACTACCCTTAAAGGTGGCAAAATTAAAATTATATTTCAGAAATATAACGAATGCAAAAAAATAAAAATAACCTGAAGAGAAATAATCATCTGCGATATTCTTTTCAAACAACCAAAATTTTTTAATAAACTTTTTAATTTACATTGAAATGATGTTAGCTTATAATTTAATGACACTTATCATATTCACAAATATAATTTTTTTACGTATGCTCTTAATATTATACATATATATATATGTTATCGAAAATATATATTGTAGAAATAAGTTTAAATGATTTTCATTTATATAGTTTTTAAAGACATTAAAATTAAATTTCAGAAATATAACGAATGAAAAAAATAAAAATAACCTGAAGAGAAAAAACTATCTGTGATATCCTTTTCAAACAACTAATATTTTTTAATAAACTGTTTAATTTACATTGAAATTATACATTTCATTTTACATTGATATAATTTAATGACTAACATTGAGTTTTCATTTTCACTCCTCAATAACAAAGTTATCGGAATACCAATAAAAATATTACATTGTTGCTTGAATAGGTTCGAAAGACTTGAAGCCAAAGCAGATAAAAACTTGAAGAAATTTATTCCGATGTAATTATTCGCATATTCCTTTACAACTCCAGAACATCCCGTTCTAATAGATTCAATACAGCTCTTAGCACAACAGTGGAGCACAAACATCGGTTAAAAACTAGATACACAACTGCTAAATCGATGCAAAAGACAATGCAATACAGTTCACTTTCGGAACTACTCTGAATACTCGCTGAGAGACATCTAACTAACTAACTAGATCACACGCTCTATTGGCCGTATATAGGAAAGCTAATCCTTCGCGAATCTTCTAGAGATAGAAATTTGGAGAATTTTCTAGATCCTAGTCGAAAAGCCCTTGGAAGAAGTAAAGACAAACTCTTGCACTGCCGTATGCGAAATGTACATAAATTTTCCTTTTTACATAATTATTACTACGAAATATTTACAAATATACAGAAATTAATAACAATATATATCGGATTAGGGAATTTAGTAATACGGGTTAAAAAATTTATAGCCAAATTCTACTATTGAGTGAAGTTTCAATTTATATAAAAAAAACTTCAATTTTGTAGGTTGTTTATACCATGCTGTACACCTTGACATGTGTAGGATGATTTCATTCATTATAAAACACTAAATTGTACACGATGGTGATATAGACCTATTATATACTAAACTCCAACTTAACTTGACATCACTAGAAGATAGATCTTCACAGTGCTCATAGGCAATTAATCCATTTTAGCGAAGTGAAGACATAATTCTCACCAAACGTTATAGCCTTTTGTTCTCTACAGGGTTGTGGTTTGGAGAGCATTATGCTTTCACGCCGCCAAAATGGATTAAATACCTATGAGCACTGTGACGATCTACCGTCTAGTGATGTCAAGTTAATTGAAGTTTAGTATAGTAATAGAAACGTGTAGATCCGACTTTTAAAGAAATTTATTCTCACAATCCAACTTTTTTTTCGTTGAAATTTAACATTATATAAATACTAAATTAATAAATATTTTTTTTTTTTTTAGATTATCATTTCAAAGATAAGCAAATGGCCTTATTCTTTGAAATGAACAAATATAAGGATGAAAATAATGTAAAAATTTCAAATAATTAAAAAAAAAAAAAAAAAAAAAAAAAACCCTCAATATGCGTTAATTTTAAATGAGATTCATTACTGATGTATAAAGATAAATTTTATAATGGTTGATTTAATATACATTATCGATTCTAAGAGAGCTTAATAAAATACGCTTGAAATAAAATGAATATAAAATGATGAACTATCTTTAAAATTCGAAATGCGTAGTTTTTTTACTCTTCCCTAACGCCTCGGGCAACATTAAGAATGTCCAAAATACGACACTAACGATGCGGTCCAACTTTCGGTTGGGGAATATGTAGATATGTCATCTAAACCTATCTTTTCTCCCACAAGTACATATATATCGTTTCGACTATTAAAATAAACGTCTTTATTTTATCTGAAGTCACATGATATTGGAAGAAATTTTTATACGTAAGTATAAGTTAGAATGTTTTTTTTATAAAATAATTGGTGAGTTATGAGGTGCTATTATCATCGGAGGGCCATAAAAAATGTGACATATTAAAAATAAAGTAAAATAATTTATTTATGTTCTTTTTATAAAAAATACGTTATATTTTTGTAGAGGGTTTTTACTTTTTATTTCAGTAAGGGTTATTCATCTTGCGATTTTTCTAAAAAAGTTTTTTTTTTTAATTAACATTCTAACTATTTTTTATTTGATTTCTTTGATGACAAGGCTTTAAATAATGCATGTATTTTTAATTACTGAAGCACTTTTAACTGATTTTTAATAGGTATCCTATTAAAATATTCTGAGGTATACAAAAGATGAAATGAAAATATATGCATAAAAAGTAGCATGAAATTTACGTATTGAATTTTGCCATGCAAACCGGTCATATTTGCAAAAAATATACACCAAATTCCGGAAAAATGTGAAATGTATCTTTGTTTTACTTTATGGTTATTTCTTCTGTCAATAGAAATACCTTCAATGAACTCAATTCACTAAAAAACGATACAATTTGAGGATTTTTATTTCATGTTGTTTATGTTTTTTTTTTGTCTTTTTATTTATTTTTTAAGTTTTTACTCAGATTTGAAGTATGTTATACTTTGTTATAAAAAAAAAAAAACAATTAATAACTATGTTTACCTTTAACTCGATTTGCTCTCAACGTGATATTTCAAATTACAATGTACTTTTTATAACTATTTAGTTGAGATGTACCGTTAATTTTTTATGAAGTTGCAGTACAAAAGTACCAGAGGTTAGAGGACAGAAGTTAAAAAAAAATCCTTATAATTTTCATAAAAAATTTTTTAATCTCAAATCTTTGTAAAAAATTTGTTTATCTAAAAAAAAAAAAAAAAAAAAAAAAAAAAAAAAAAAAAAAAAACATTTTGACGATATTTTTTTACCAAACTTTTAGACTCAGTAATGTGTATGAGATCTTATTAACTAATATAAAAAAAATGTCAAATTCAGCTGTTAAAGACTTTCCAAAAAAAAAAAAAAGTGCATCGAAAATAGGTAATTTAACAACACGGGTGTAGGGGGCGCTGAGTCCCCTTAATTTTTTTTATCGTAAAGCACACTCTTAGAAGAGGAACACTTAAATATCATCTTCCGAAAACCATTAATATTTTGAGGTTCAGAAGAGCGACAAACTTGGCACCGATTAAATATCAGATCTCTTGTTTAAGTGAGTGCAATGAATAAACTTTATTCCTGCTCTTTGAAAAGAGATCTCTATCAAAACTAAAGCGATTAACGTGACACTAGAGATTTTTGAAGGATTATCATCTTCATTAACAAAGTTCTCCATCTCTTTAGGGGAGACTGAAATCTTAAAAGGCGGCGTTTTACAGGAATTTCTAATGTAAAATGTGAAGATTCGTACTGTGGGATTAACTCACCAAAATGAATTAGAATTCAAACAAAATGTGCAAATACAACTTAGGAAGTAATTTATATCTTTTGAAATTATTAAATAATTAAAATTAAGTGCGATTAAGGAGATATAAAACTTATCTAAAATTATTTTTTGTTTTTATAGTTTTTAATTAAAACGGTTGAAATCAAATGTTCAGCACAAAAAGTAAAAATAAAAGAATCTTAGTTTCATAAAAATAAATATAGTAAAACGTTTATTGAAATACTTATAGTGTTTATATAGATATCTGCGTATGTATCAAAGTACTTCTTTGTAAAATTCTAATTTTTAAAATTATTGATCCCACTCAAATGTATTTTCTAAAATTTCTGACATTTTACTAAAGTATTAGCAGAATAAAGCAAAAAATTTTCAATTTATTTCAAATTCAAAACTTGTATTCAAAATTCATGTTTAGCTACTACATTGTTGTCATTGCACAAGCCTCAAAGAATTGCTCATATTTGTGATCGCCGTATGGCAACTTCTAATGTTTATAAAAAAGGTTCAGTTCGATTCTTTTTGGCGAAAAGAACGCGTTGAGTAAGCTTTTGTGATAGTAAAGTTGTTTTCGTTTTAACCGCTTGCTTTGAATTTCTTTCTTTATTTTTTTTATTTCTTTTTTACATCAGTGAGAGAGTTCAAATATAATCATTGAATTCATAATAAAGTTTTCATCATGTGTACCCGATTGCTTTGAATATTTTCCGTCTGATTTTAACTCGTGCTATTAACAATATATATATATATTATTTACTTAAAAAGAAATTCGACAATATTTTAGTATTAAACAAGATAGTTCTTTGCAGTTTTCCATTTCAAATTTCTTTTAATAAAAATAGTTTTACTCTCTTTTCTTCAGTTAAAAACTTAGCCTAATTTTATAATGAAAACTATCAACCCTAAGAATATTTAACGAAGACTTTAAATTTTCTTATTTAAAAAATAAAATCACATTTTCTTATTTCACCATATTACTATAAAACTTACCAGATTACTCACTAAGTCCCACAATATTTTAAATAGGTTTTCAAGGAAACACAATTTAAATATTTTTATTAAAAATGTAAACATGAAAGGAGCTCTAATAAAAATATCACTCAATAAAAAAAAATACACTCTATTCAGTTTCAAGGCATAAACCTCGATCAATATTATGGACAAATTTACAAAATTGAAAATTCAAATCTACTCAGACTTAACAAAACACTACAGGTTCCCTACAATCCTCTACTTTAAACATTTTCACTTGCGCTGTTGACTAGCCTCGGAGGCAATCTGCATTGATCCGGTTTGATCCGGCTCAAAAGTTTCGAAAATCCCCTACTTGATATTTTAGATTTTTCTCAAGAAAAGAAATGTTCTCTTTGAGTTTCTTAACTTGATTGGGATTCAGAAACATCAAGCTCCATCTCAAATTCTTTGGTATAACTTTTAAGTTCAACACAATGTGTTCTTACCAGAGTACCCCCCCCCCCCCCAAAGAGAAGTTGGAGTATTGTAACTGACACTTCAAAAATGTATCTGATTCGTCACGTCTTCAAATGCCCGGATTCTGGAAGGTTTTGGATGGTTTTTTTTATGAGGATCGACCAGTGAGCTTTTAAGATTTGCGAATTTTCAGAAATATTTTGGATGAATGTTTTACTATGAAACGCAAATGAATTTTTACGGACGTATAATTTTTTAAATAAAATTGTTGCCTTTTTTAAAAGAGGTAACACTTAAATTGTATGATTGCGCTTATATTTATGAAAATATTTTTATAGGTATAGGAATTATGTTATCTAAAATACATTCGTGGTTAGTGATACATTTGAGTAATAATGATGAGTGGATGACGATATAAGCAATAATGATGAGTGGATGACAATATAAGTAATAATGATGAGTGGATGACGACATAAGTAATGGGGAACTACAGTATATTTTTAATTTACGTTTAATTAGAGTTTTCTTTTACAAAAAACTATCAGGAATCTGAATATGTGGTTAAAACTTTTGCTATAAAATTATTTATTTAATTATATTAACTTTAAGATCACTAAGAACAGTCGGAAACAGGATGCAATCAAAAACGGTCGTGACGTATTAAGTGTCTGATGGCTGTGGATCTGATCCTGCGCATGCGCAATTCTGCACTGACTTCGAGATTTCACTCATTGATAGTTTCGTTTGATAATTTTTAGAATTTGTTAATCATAATTGAGATGTTTCGTATTTCGTGTGGTTTTAATTCGTAGAAATATAAGTATGGAAGCTGGTTGCAGCAAAACAGTAAATTTATAGCTAGTGTGTATTGTGATTTACGATATGCCCAATTGGAAACTTTGCAAAATGTCGTCAAGTTTAATTGACATCAAACTACAGGTTTGCCTTAATGGATGCCAAGTTGGAATTGCACCATATTGGTCGATGTCGTGCTTGTGCATTTTAGAACAATACAAATTTATAACGGTTGGACATCTTTATCAACAAAAATAAGTTTTTCAAAATTTAAATTTTATAAAAAGGGACTAAAAAGAACACAATCTAGGATAGTAAAGCAGCAAAGCAAAAAAGGCCGGTTTGTTCACAAATGGAGGCACATAGTACCTCACTCGGCAGAATATCACGTGACTTCCGGTCGAAACTAGTTTGATATCGAAACTAGCTATTTTAAAATTTAAATTAAAATTTAAATAGTTCTCAGAAAAATAAAAAAGTGGTTTTTATTTGATTTCAGATTATTTTCAGACGATTTAAAACAGGAAAAAAATGCTGATTCCCTTTTAGTGATACATTTTAGTATAAATTATGTATTAGAGTTATAAATCTATATATATTACTAATAATATAAAGTATAGCTAATATATTAATTACTTATAATAAATATTATTGATATGTTACTTATTATTTATAACAAATTGTATTAATATAATTATACTTGATTTGTAATAAATGTTACTGATATATTATTTATAATAAGTTATAGATAATATTTTAAGAGTTAAATTCTCCTATGTTTATTGTATCCTGTCCCATTGATTGCTTCTGAAAGAGAAACAATTTTTTTGTTTATCTATTTTATGTTTTGCAAGTTATATTAAGCGAAACAGCATTCCGTATCATGTACATAACGAATTAGAATGTGAATTGGCAATGTTTTGATCTTGTTTTCAAGATTACACCAAGCCTTCCACGCAAACTTAGGAATTTACCATTCAGAAACTTTCCACAAGAAGCAAACATACCATCATGAAACAAAAGAAAAAATGTAAGTTTTATATGTGACGGTAACGTATATATAGGGTGGTCATAAAATAACTTAGCCTATATGTGGACCTCAGAGCTTCCGTTCCGTTGAAACGATTGAGATGAGATTTCAGGTATAGTTATTCAGAGGTATGAGCTCAGGGTTTTGTGAATAGCAATAAAATGGTGCTCACGGTTCCGTTATAGCTATAAAAACGGACACATTATGCACGCACATAAAACAGATCTTAGAGCTGCCAACAAAAACATGATCAGGGAAATTTGTATATGACAGAGGCCCAAGTTCACGTTAGTGCCGCCATCACAAGCAAGCTTTCTATGCTGATTATCTGGCGAACGGCCTCCGTGTGCTCCGATCGTGTTTCTGTGGGCCGTTCTCAGAGTTGTTTTTTTGTGCGGGTATAACGTGTCGTCTTTTTGTGATACACGTACCGTTCCAACGCTCCTTAGGGTTTTTGCATGCGCTGAGCATTTTGCGAAAGAAAGAAGTAGGTGTTGCTATTCGAATATTTCGAGTTTCTGTAACTATAACCGTAACCATGAGCGCCATATTGTTGCCATTCACAGAATCTCGAGCTCATACCTCTGAATAACTATACCTGAAACCTCTTCTCAATCGTACAATGAGCAGGTTTTTCAACCTTTGAGGTAAAATTATTTTGTTTCATCCACACATTACCTTCTTTAATAGAGGACAAAAAGTTCCCATTTTTAATAAAATTCATGTCTTAAAAATAATAAAAATCAGTGATAATACAGAGTAGTCACAAAATAACTTTGCCGATATGTGGACATTTAGCTTCCGTCCCTTTCACTTTTCAATAATTCTTATATTATCCTTTCTTATAAGTGAAACTGAGAAGAGGAGAAAATAAATAATCGTTGATGAGGAAATAATCGCTCAAGGAAAGAGAACTCTGTTTTAAAGGCATTCGTTTTTCAACTTTTTAAAAATTAATTCAGGTGTAATTAATACTTTATTAAAGCATTAATACAGGAAATTCGGAGTTGGGGATGTTTAGAACATCCTAAGAGGCATTACCACTGCAATTTTGGGCAAAATCGTTAAACCCTTTTTTTTGTGCAATTACTGAAAAACATAATTTTTGCAATGGCAGCTACCGTATGCGCTTGCGCGATTTTGAAGAAAACCTTAATGGCATGTTTCATGGTCACTACTAATCCACACACCAAGTTTAACCAACCTAGGTCAATTTGTTCGGGAGTTATGCTAACCACAGACATACTTTATTTCTTGATCACTTTTTTTGAAATCAGGATGTTCCAAAATTTGGAGAAATGCAAAAAAGTCGAAAATTAATTTTGACTGAATGCTATAATTTCATTACCCTATGTATACATATGTGTAATTGAAAGTAAAAAATAAATAATAGTAAATTTAAGTCAAATTTAAATACTAATAAAATCATTAAAGTTTAAATATTGCTTACATTAAAATCCGTTTCCAGAAACCGCTTTTATGCGGAAAAAAATCGCTAGATATAATCATGCCAAAGAAATGTCCTATACTACATTTGCACTCCTAATACAAATGTTACTTCCAAGCGAATCTTGATTGGATAGTAAAAGTTATCTGAAATTAATTATGAAATACTTGAGTAGTATGCTAAAATATATTTTCGTATTGAGCGTATATTAAATCTTTTATTCAAAAATTATCACATTCAGTTTTGAACGCTTTGTTTCTTTGAAATTTTTTTTTAATGAAACACATTATTCTTTCAAATTCTTGAAGTAAAAAAATAAAGATTTTTAAAGGCTCTTTAAGATTCATTAAAATTTTATGTAGTGTTATTTAAAAAAATCGCCTTTGAAACTGTATATATAATTCCAGATGTTGAAAGTAAAACTGTAATTACAGAAATTATTCGAACAGTTTTTAACACTATTCGATAATTGATTTTTGTTTTTTTACATTTTTCATTCTGAATAACTTTCATTATTCATTCTATTTCTTTAAGAAAAACTGTATAGTAAATTCAAAATATTGAAAATAACTACATTTTTCTAAGGTTATGGAAATTGTTAGAACACGTTTATTAAGTTTTAATAAATTCTTTTGAAAAGGACAAAATATATGTAGAGTTACTGTTGGCTTAAGTTTGGTTATTTACATAAGTTCTTGTTTGTTTTTTAATATATTTAAGAATTTATCCTTTAGTATTTGAAACATCATCTTTTTAGGAAAAAGTACGAAAACATTTTATAGATTTTTTTCTTTAATGAGGAAATGGATATTTTACTGAACACTAGATGGTTTTATTATTTTTCTATTAAACATTCTTTTTTCTACATTCATTTCTTATAACTTTTAAATAATTTTTTAGATCTGTAAATTTAAATGGTAATATATAAATAATTAGGGGTATTATAATCCAATCAAAGTAAAAAAAAATTACTAAGATATATTATAATCACATTTTCGTTAAGATCATATAATAGCGGAGTATGCTAACTGATTAAGATTCATATGTATTAAACATTTGTTTGTATAATTTCAAACGATATGGGTAAATTAAATTTTATTTTTAATCGAATATTATTATTTATTATTCTAGCGTTGTTGTTAAACAACGTGTTAATAAAATAATAATATTAAAGTTCTTAAACAGACATAATTATAATCCTTGTTTATTTTTACTGTTAACTACGTTATATTTCACTGACCATATTTTAAAAATTAAAAATTATCAATCCGATCTGAGCTGGGAAACATCCGAATAATATCTCTGATGTCATTATGCAGTAGCAATTCTAACTGGAATAAGAAATTTATCACTGAGTTTTCAATTACATCACACTACCTTAATTTAACTTTCTAGAATTTGCCATTTTAACGTTTATGCCATTCGTACTAATTAACTTTAATCCCTCATTTTCACACGAATCTGATAAAAAATACGTGTCCATGATCGAGAAGCAAATTTCAAGATTTAAGATGACATTTTGAATTACTATTCGTGGTTTCTAAGTGAATGTTTGGAGAGTTTAACTGAATCTTTATCTGGAATATGGTGACGTTAAAATATAGGGATTTACCATTAATGTTTAAACGTATCTTTTTAAGGGGACCACCCTAAAACCGTAGTGTTAAATTGCACATTTTCGATGTACCTTTTCTTGTAAATTTCTTAGCAAATGAGTTTGAGATTTTTTATATAGTTAAATGGATTTTATAGAAGATTCTGAGGTTTAAGTTTCGTAAGAAATATAATCAGAATTGTTTTATAACCATTTTAATATATCATACTGTTGTTTGCGAAACAACTGGAGTATTGATTAAAATTGGAAGATTGAAAAATTGTAAAAAAGATTTTTTTATTTTTTGCAAGTATTTGGGTTTTAAAAATAATTATAAAAATAATAAAAAATTTTAACCTCAATTTAATTAGTAGATTATATACTACAAGTATATAATAATAACCCTTATAGTAATTAACCTCTTTTCCATCATCTAATCGAGCTGAAAATTAATAGAAAGATTCGATGTCGATTACAATGCATTCTACCTTATTTTGGTGGCTGTCACTGTCACTAAAAGGTTGCTTTTATGGAATGCTAATAAACTAACTTGCCGTCATCCAATCGCTCTGAAAAAGCATTTAAACGATCATTGAAAAAACTCTTTTCTGTTGCAAAACTGTTTTAATAAATAAGTAATAAAATTGGTTTAATCAGAATAAATAAAAGATATTTCAATGTGAATGCATAAATTCCCATTCATTTTAAATAAATAAATTTTGAAAAGTAGTTTGCTGCATATTTTGCTGATAGACATGCTTTAGTATTTAGAATTAGATGTCAACACCAAGTACAAGCTAGTAACAGAAAATTTTTAATGAATATAAAAATTGTCGACAAATACAAATGATTTATATTAAAAACTCTGCTTTTATAGGCAATATTATTGCATAGATGGTAGAACTTTTTTAATATTGTTGCTTATATGGGTTCGAAAGATTTGAAGGCATAGCAGATCAAAAGTTGCAGAAATTTATTCCAATATCACGCTTCACAGATTCCTTTACAACTCCAGAACTTCTCGTTCTAGTAGACAGAATACAGCTCTTTTCACAACAATAGAGCACAAAACAGCAGTTAAAAACTTGACAACACAACTGCTCAAATCGCTGCAAAAGACAATGCAATACAGTTCGCTTTCGGAACTCTCTGAATGCTCACTGAGACTCAGTAATTCCAGTCAACTAATTTACTCATCTAACAACTAACTCCATCACCCGCTTTCCTGAGCTTTTATAGGGGAGACGAACATACGTGAAACTTAGAGATAGATATTTGGTGAACTTTCCAGATCGTAGTCGAAAAGTCCTATACAAGTGCATGGTGACCGAAAATGTCACCAAATGATCGCCAAGTTTGGCGACATTTGGCGATTTCTCTCTAAATTTGGCGACACAAATTAATCGCCGACTCTATCTTGCCAATACCATAATGTTAAATGCCCTGCTCCTTAAAACTCGCTTCCCAGAGTTACCTCTGTAAAACTCGTTATCAAGCCTCAAGACCCTTATTGCAGGGAAGCCAAGCTCAGACGAACTATTGCACTGCATTATGCAAAATATACATAAATTTTACTATTTACAAAATTAACACTACGAAATATTTACAAATATACAAAAATTCGTAACACTATATTAATAAATTGAAATAAAAACTAGTTAGATGAGCAAAGATATATAACGAAAGAGATAACGGGAAAATTTAAAATAAAAATGACCTTATATGGAATACATCTTAAGCATTCTTATAGTATACTCGATTATAATATTTTTTATGTTTAATTTAATATAAAAATAAAATATTTTCAGTAAGCCTGATTCAACGTCTTTTAAAAGTAAACAATTTTCTACAGTTTTCTAAAACCTACATCTAAACAAAAAGAAAGCATACTTGATTCAAGTTGAGTTGTTTTTATGCAAGAAAATGACGGAATTTATCCTTGTACTTGATCCATAAATTTAGCATCTCAGGAAAAAGACATTTCATACCAACATTCTTCGGATAGAGAGTTTTTCCTTCTTTCATTTGTTTTTCATCAGATGCAAATTAAAATGAAATTGTGGCGCTATCTGCTAGTGTTATTGAACGCAAGAGCTCTGCTTTTCCCGGATATACTAGAAATTACAGACCAGATGAAAGATTATTTGAAAAGAAAAGAGTACGGAGAAGAGAAACGATGGATTGAAGAATAAATACAACCTTCAGAAGTGGTAGAGTTGATGGATTATACATGTATTTGAAAATGTCATATTAATTATAAATGCTATCGTTTTAGTTATCAATATAGTTATAATATAATTATCTAATTCCAAATATTTTAATTATATTCGTACTTATTATAGTTATAACTTTGCTATTATTATTTAACTAAATTTATTATTCTATGAAAACAATCAAAATACAATTGTGGCTGGATCTAGTTATTGCGAATTTAAAAATATCGTTTCGATTATAAATGGTATTGTTTATAATTACTATTATAATTCCAATCTATTACAGTTATTATTATATCTACAATTCTACCTAATAGAGTTGTAATCTAGTTACTTTTATTATTGTTATTTTAATTGAATTACATTTATTATTATACTTACACACTAAAGATGCAATTGCGGGAAGAATATAGTTATTGTGCATTTAAAAAAGCTAGTTTCTTTTTATAAATGATATTGGAATAGTTATCATAAAAGTTCTAATCTACTTACAGTTATTATACCTATTACTAATTATATTAGCAATCAACGCATTGTTACTGTTATTTTAGCATTGTTTTATATTGATTCTATTCACTATTATACACACACTATCAAAATACAATTGCCATTAGAATTTAGATATAGATTATTGCTTTAATGTTGTGATAGTTATTACACTAGTAGTAAAGGTATACATATACATTAGGAATTGCAAAATTTGACTCAAGTTTGCGTTTTTGTTTTAAATTATTCCCGAATTCAGTACCTTTAAAATAATACCATTTTGTTTCTGAGACTCAATTTACTTTTTAAATTACGGTGGGTTTTGTGAACCTGTTTTGTATCACATTCATTAGTGTAGTAAACTTTAAATGCGTTTTCTGAAGAATGACATTTTGGTGTTATAGGACTTTAAGCCAACGAACGGTCCAATTTACACCAATTGTCCGATTTACAAAATTCTAATTTTGTTCTGAAGAAACAAGTTGTGAATGTGTTTCCTATGGAGATTCTAACATATATTGTTATAAACAAATTTTTTATGAATATTTTATTCTTAATTTTTTGTTAAAAACTATGTATTTTTTTTTTTTACTTTTTATTTAAAAATTTATAATTAAATAAATATTGCAGCTAAATTCAAAATTCTTCATAGGAACACGAGCCAATATAATATCTTTTATTTGCAATAAAAATAATACCTCTAAGTTAATTACAAGTTTATTTATGTATGTTCTAATAATGTCCTAATTAGTCACTTTGATTGTAATTAGCTAATTAAAAAATTGACAGGAATTTTTTTTTATATATATAAATGCATCATTTTTAATTCTGATATACTGCCATAAAATTTTAAATTATAACCTAAAAATTAAAGAAAATCATCTCAATTGTATGTGTATATCTTAAGAGACTAGTGCCATATTTCATTAAAAAAAAAAAAAAAAATATTGCCCAAAAGTAAAAAATCAATTTACAATTTGATCAGAATTTATTCAATGTCAACTTATCAACGTTTGCTGGGAATATCAATAAAATACTAGAAGCTTTCATCTGGTTGCTATAAGTTATTAAAAATACATAAAACATTTTTTTTTGTTTTGTGTACCGATTGTAATTTATATTTTATAAGAAGTTTTATTACTTATTCGATGCCCAGTACATCAACATTTAACTGGATGTATGGACTTAATAAATTAATAAATTTAGATAAAAAATTTGCTTTAGCTAAGTATGTGTTCTACTACATTTACTTTCAGAACGTGACCTACATTCAAGCATAATATGTCTTTTAGGCTTAACTTAATTAGTGAACTTGTTGAAAGTCTAATATTATAAACTGCTTCAGTCATAAAATTTCGATTTTTTTGTTCTCGAATGAAATATGGTCGAAAACTTAATTCATTGATGAAACTTTCAAACAAGATTTTGTCGATGTTTGTAGCGATGGTTTAACTTTAATTCCACGGGTAAACACCTCAAAATCGCTTCAGCGCTTCAAGAATTCTTATCTTTACTTCTACCTATAATATTAAGGAATAAACTAAATTATAATAAAAGAATTTAAACTTGGTTTTGTTATTTTTTGGATGGTTTGATTTTGCACAAATATTTCTTAATATTATAATTCAAAGCATTTCATACATTTTTACTGCTTTGAATCACACAGGAAAAACAGATATTCCTGCTAAGGTTATAAAATGTTATTTCACAAAAGCTACTACACTGATTGATATGTTCTTTTCAAAATAATCGGTGCAGTTTTTATGTTTCATTACGAATATTCAATTATCATAGTCAAATTAAAAGAACGTTCCCATTGTAGCTCAGGGTTCGTTTAATAGTTTCTCTAGTTCTCGTTAAGTTCTCTTTAGCATTTGTTATATAACCTTTTTACAAAGTTTGGCTTCCTATATTTTCAAAGTTATTATAATATAGACATAGTGTTCGCCGTCTAATATATAGTTATATTGAAATTTTGAAAGCCAGGATAACAAGATACCATATTTTTACTTTCAATTACCCATATGTTTACATAGGGTAATGAAAGATGAAAGGTATAGCATTCGGTTAAAAAAAAAAAACCAAAAAAAAAACATATTTTTTTTTTGCATTTCTCCTTTTTTGGAACATCCTGATTTCAAAAAAGTAGTCCAGAAAAAATGTCTGACCGTGTGTCTGTATGTCTGTGCGTACGAGTTCAGCATAACTCCCGATCAAATTGACCTACGATGTTCAAATTTGGTGTGCGGGCTGGTGGTGACCATGGGACCTACCATTAATACAATAGGGTTGAAATCATGAAAAATCATGTTTTTCAGCAATTGCAACAAAATGGTTCTAACAATTTTGATTAAAATCTTTGTGCTAATACCTCTTATGATGTTCTAATCATAACCGTATTCGAAATGCCCATAGAAAGGCGATAAATGAGTAAAAAGCTGAAAAACGAGTGCGTTTAAGACAGAGCTCTCTGCCCTTGAGTATCGCCTATCAAAGATTGATTTTTTTCTGTATCACGCATAAGAGAGAACAATGAAATGTCGATCAAATAACATTTTCAATTTTGCCATCTTGGCGGGTTTTTTCCCTTGTATTTTTTCTTATTACTGCTAAGAATATCGTCAAACTGGCCAAATTTATTTACACTAGTGAAAATATGAAAACGATAAATAACAACATAATTTTTAATGTAATGACCAATATTATAATGCAATTGAAAGTTGTGCAATGTTCCGCACTCCTAGTTTGTTAAATGTTACATAAAAAAGCCGAAAAAACTTGTCACGTAACGAGAACTTGAGTAACAACTTAACACACTTCAAGAGAAAAAAAGGCGCATGTCGAACTTGATTTTAAAGTAATCGATTTTTAATAAAAACTGTACTACCATTTCGAAAAATTAGTATATAAATCTGTATAATATTAATTAAAGAGAAATTGTTTTCTCAATTTGGACAAAAGGGGGGACAAATCTGCTCACTATTTATATTTAAAAATTGATACTTTATTGTATTCAAAATTTTTGATTAGTTATATTTAAGACATAATCTATTTATGACGTTTGTTTAAGGTACTTTAGTAAGTTTTTTTAACATGTTAAAGTTTTATGACTACTGTAGATATAGAATAGCATTTAAGCTTTGAAATGAACATTTTATTTTTCTTTCAGTTTTAAAATTCAAACTGTTGAAAACTTAATTAGATTATGTCTTTCAAAATAAAAATTTAAAATGAAATAAGGCCTTCTCATTAAGTATTAAAAATCTAAAAAGTACAGTTATTAAATCAAACTTATACCAAATGTTTTGTTAGTTTGTATTATTATAAACTTATCGTGATGACACTTCTGTGTGTTATAACACGTTGAAAGCCGCGTCAGCCATCGGTGGCTGGCAATGCAAATTATAATATAAAACTAAAAACATTACTTTGTTTTAAGCAATTACTTAAAATTTGTTTAGTTTTTATTTATTATAGGATAGTATCATTAACACGTTGAGTGCCGCGTCAGCCATCGGTGTTGTTGGCACGTTGTTGTTTTTCCCACGCCTATAATTTGACATAGTGCCTGGAAGTCTTAGTGTTTGAAATACTATTGATATATCAATAGATAAAAATATTATTAAATATACTATGTCCAAAATGCCCTTGTGAAAATTTGCCTACCTAAGAATGTTAAGTCCGAGGTCTGGCAACGCTGCGTAAACGCGTGGAATGAATGTCGATAAGCATTTCATTCTAAGCGTAAATATCTTGTACTGAGATAAGAAACAACGGCCCTAATATATTTACTCAACTGTATCGAGTAAATTTCAATCTGTTATCAGAGATGCGCTGGTATTCCGGTATAGCAATGCGAAGCGCACTACTGCGTGTGGCCTGAAGGGAATTTTCTTAAGAATTCGCGTGGAGCTCAACGTGTTAAATATATGTTTTGCTTCATTAATTCCATTTATATTTTCAACCGATGCATCTCTATTTTAGGTATCATACGCAACTAAGCTTTCTCAACAGAACAAAAAAATCTCCTCTATGCATCAGAGCCAAATAATCTTAAACCCAAATTCGGTGATTTTGTGTTATATAAGTTTGTTTTTTTAAAACGTAACATTATAACTCACTAAAATGATTCTAAAGCACACACCGAGAGTTATAACAAAGTATTATAACATATAATTATATAAATTCAGTTATTATGGCTCTCCAGTAAAATTGGCCATTTGTTCATTTGGTTCAGAAGCACAGATCTTAAAGTGAAGGTAATCTAGCTTAATCAATAGCACTCGTATAAAAGAAGAGCTCTTCCAAGTTATTTTGATACACTAAAAGCAAAGAAACAATCATTTATTCCTTGCAAAAGAATGCTAAATGAAGAAATGAATTCATTAGATGCAAAATTATTATATTGTATGAAAAATATTATTAAATCAAATATTGATTGAGAAATCATATAATGGCCAAATAAAACAGGCTCATGAATTGTTTTGGAGTTAACTGTAATTTTATACGACAAGAAAATTGTGAACATGCCACTCAGTTTAACCTTTAAATGCATGAATTTTTATTTTTAATAAATAAAATTTGAAATCAACCAGGAAATGGGTGTAGCTAATGAGAAACATACAAGGGGAAAAAAAATAAATTTGCATATTGATGTATTTTTACATCACAAAAATGGCTAAATTTTTCTTAACTAAATTAATCAGTTTATGCCAAAATGTAAATACTTTTCGTCAATCTTACTTTGTTTCTATCCGAAAACAATTTTTCCTGTGTGTTTCTATTACTTTTTATGTTAATTATCGTAATTCGTAACACCCGCCGAAATGAAATTGTACTTAACCAACAGCCCCCCCCCCCCAAAAAAAAAAAAAATCATAGACAAAGAAATGAACTGTCAAAGATTCTAGTTGCATTCGGAAACGATAAAATAGTTTAAGTAAATAAATAAATAAATAAATAAATAAATAAATAAATAAATAAATAAATAAATAAATAAATAAATAAATAAATAAATAAATAAATAAATAAATAAATAAATAAATAAATAAATAAATAAATAAATAAATAAATAAATAAATAAATAAATAAATAAATAAATAAATAAAAACACTCTGCAAAGGGTGCTACATAAAGAGAAATGAGGTTTTAATCATACGATGCAGATCTACATCGCTATGCATTTAAGGAATGTAGACAATTGGTAACAATATGATTTCACCAACTTAACATCAAAACATCCAAATGCCATTGTATTCCCGATAATCTGGATTAGTCACGATACTGATAAGTATAAATTATAGAAAATTATTTAAGAAACGTATAGATCATAAAAACTGTCTGTATCAAATTAGTTCAAGTTTTTATCATAACCCTTTATAAGTAAGAAAGAGGAATGAAAGGTTTTTTTTTTTCAAAGTCTAATGTAGCTAGTAACCTTATCCTTATTTTAAAAATTAATTTCCAATATTTCATCAATATAGGAATAAAACTATAGATTTTAAAAGAAGATAAAGAGATAAAAAATAAGTATATATTATAAGCTACATAAAAAAAAAAAAAAAAAAAAAAAAAAACCGAACATTTTGAGCCATTGGATAGTTTTTTGTTTCATCTCTCTCACAGCTAACTTTTCGCCAGAATTGGTGACACATATCCAACTAGGGCTTGTGTACTTTTCTAAATGAACAACGAAGTCCTAAAGTGAATGTAATTTAGCTCTTCCAACAGATCACGTATAAAAGAGAAGCGCCCTCGAGTCATCTTCACGACTACCGAAAGCCAATGCAATCTAGAAAGCCAATGTAATTCTCAATCCCCAAAGGAGTGTTTTAAGAAGAAACGATTTTAGATCCGCCATAATATGCTGCGAGGGAAATGATTGCTGCGTGGCTTTTAGTACGATCGTCTTGCCTACTTCCACGTCTATTTCGATTGGGGGCAACTGTTTCGAATCGATCAGAAGTAAAGTTGGGAATAGGACTAAATGGTTTGAAACATTTAAAAAAAAGAATGGAATGTTTATATTTGAAATATGTATATGCATATTTTATAATTCTATGATGGTTAGAGGTAGTTCTGTTGTTAAATGAATTTTTTGAAAGTCGTTTTGTTCTATGTTACGGTTGGGGACTGTAACGAAATTAAAAATGTAAAATCTTTTTGGTATGAAAATTATTGCATCGTATCTTTTGTAAGATCCATAATCAAAATAATTCGTTTAGGAATTTAATATACATTCTGATTACGGTGAGACGTATATGACTTTAATCCTTAAATGTAAGAATTTTTATTTTTAATAAATAAAATTTCGAATCAACCTGGAAATGGGTGAAGCTAATGAAAAATACAAAAAACATAAGTTGGTTGTATTCAGATTATCTGGCGCCGTCAGCAACACGAGGGCTATAATGCGCCGAAACATTCGTCATTAGACAAGCCAACATACATTTACAAACACCCATGCCTGACACGGGATTCGAACCCGCAACCTCGCGGTCTAGAAGCTAGCATGCTAACCACTATACCGTTTGGTCGGCACAAAAAACATAAGAATTTTGCACGTTGATGTATTTTTATATCAGAAAAAGATCTACACTTTTTTTGCATAAATTTATCAGTATTTGCAAAAATATAAATATTATTCGTTACTTTTACCTTGGCTCTATAGGAAAGCATTTTTTTTTTCGATGTGTTTTTATTACTTTTATACAAATTGTTTTAATTCGTAACACACGCAGAATGAAATTGTACTCAACCAACAGCGCCCCCAACAATAAAAATTTTCACAGGTAAAGAAATAAACCGTCAATGGGTTCGGAAACGATAAAATAGTTTTGGTAAAATAATAATAGTAATAATAACAATAAAAAAAAAAACTATGCAAAAGTTGCTACATAAAGAGATATGAAGTGCTAACCATAAGATGTAAATCAACGTCGCTATGCCTTTAAAGAATGTAGAAAATTGGCAACAATTTAAGTGTTACTATTTGAAATCATTATTGTTGTTTTATGGGAGAATGATACTGTTTCAAAAGGTAGCTTATGTAAATCAACCAGTATAAGTGATTTTCAAATAAGACTGTCTTTTATTTACAGTTATTATGAAACTAAAATAACATTCAATATTTTATTAATGAATTGATTATTAGTTACAAATAATGATAAAGTTTTATTTGTCCTCAAGACTATGAGATAAACTTACTAAATAATTATTAGTTTCTACATATTTGTATAGGTGTTAGGGGAATCGGTTTTAATGAATCTTCAACGTTTATTATAAATACTGATAACAGAAATATAAGCAATAAAATGTCTTTTTTGTGTTTTAACCATAATTCCTGATTATTTTTGCTTCAAATTATTGCAAAAATGTTTATTATAAATTTTACTCATGCCTAAAATACATTAATTAATTTATTTTAAAAAGACACTCGCATTTCCCCTGGAATTTAAATGATCTTTTTTTTGTATAATTATTGAAGTGGGAACATTATTATTATTTAAATTGAAAGGAAATCTGCATCCTGTAGAAGTGGCGTGGCAATCATGTAAAATTTCCATTTGATGTTGTGTCTCTTATAAGAATTCGGAAAGATTTTTCTTTCTCATCTAAAATCTTGAGTGTATAAGAAGTTCCTTCTTAAAATCAAGAGCTAATAATTTTTTTTTTCATTATATATCTGCATAAGCGAAGTTATTAATATACTGTACTATTATATACTATTGACTGATCTTTATTTATAAAAAAATATTTGGATTTTATACAATTAGTAATTTTATTTTTATTGTTTTTAGATATATCATCATCATCATCATGGTCAACTCAACGTGTTTAACATTTATTATGCTATCAGTTCTGGCCATAATTTTCACAGTTTCTAGTGACTCTTTGGATCAGGTTAGTTGAAAGAAATTTATCATTAATAGATATTAATTTTTAAGGTTTAACTACTGACATATAATTATTCTTGAAAAAAAATTATTTGAAAAATGTATATGTGTACAATATTTTAGGAAAAAGTTCATTCATTCATAACGGTTTCTGATATTAAAATGAAACTGACTCGCATTCAATTGCAAAAATAAATAAATAAATAAATAAATGGCTGACTGGATGGATGGAAATAAATAAATAAATAAATAAATAAATGGCTGACTGGATGGATGGAAATAAATAAATAAATAAATAAATGGATGAAAATAAATAAATAGATGGCTGGATGGATGAAAATAAATAAATAAATAAATAAAAATAAATAAATGGCTGACTGGAGGGATGGATGGATGGAAATAAATAAATAAATAAATAAATAGATGGCTGGATGGATGAAAATAAATAAATAAATAAATAAATAAATAAATAAATAAATAAATAAATAAATAAATAAATAAATAAATAAATAAATAAATAAATAAATAAATAAATAAATAAATAAATAAATAAATAAATAAATAAATAAATAAATAAAAATAAAAAATAAATAAATACATTTATTTATATCTCTACAATGTTTCTCTAAGACAATAATGTTTTGTTGGGGGTGTTGCAGGACAGACTTGACATGCGGGTGTTGCAGAAGCGTCCCTTCTGCAACGCGTTCACCGGATGTGGCCGAAAGCGTTCCGGGTCTTCGTCTCAGAGGAGTGGCGACGAGGGACGAGCGTCACAGAATAAATTGTTCCTCTTGCTGCAACAGAAGATGGCAGAGGTGGAAGCACTGAGGGGAATCCTGGATGAAGTGAGTGACCAGGTATCTCAATTGAGGCACCTATAAATTGGAAAAAATGTATTTATTTATTCATTTACTTATTCATTCATTCATTCATTCATTCATTCATTCATTCATTCATTTATTTATTTATTTATTTATTTATTTATTTATTTATTTATTTATTTATTTATTTATTTATTCATTCATTCATTCATTCATTCATTCATTCATTTATTTATTTATTTATTTATTCATTCATTCATTCATTCATTCATTTATTTATTCATTTATTTATTCATTTATTCATTCACTTATTTATTCATTTATTCATTCACTTATTTATTCATTCATTCATTCATTTATTTATTTATTTAATTCTTTATTTTTTAATTCAAGAACAGTCATATGTACTTATTTACTTTTTAGTACGTTACTCAAAATAAATCTTTCACTCTTTAAATTCAAGTTTCTGTGAATTAATGCAATAAAATATACTTCTAAGCTTTTCAATGAGGATATTTAGTTATTTATAGCATAATTTTTTCTTGTACTTCATTTAGTTGAGTTTTTTACAAAAACTTAGAGCCATCTTTTAAAAAAGCATATTTATGTCCTTTAAAAAACACGTTACATTTTTCTAAACTAAAAGTGTTCATAATTTTGTAAATTTAAGGTGGGATTTTGTGGATGTACTGAAATCCTTCAAAATAGACAAAGCAAGCAGTAAGTGTAGATCAGTTCTTAGAAAGAAAAGATATTACTTGAATAGAGAATTCTAATCTTTTTTGTTTGTGGGTATTCCAATACAACAAAAATGCCATTTGTGTAGAATTTAATTTTTAATGTTTTTCTCAAATTGACATCAGGAAGAAATTTTTTTTACCTTCTATTACAATCATCTTTGCTGTACTATTTAAATTATATTTCATTGAAAATATATTTTTTGACCTGGTGTATAAAAAATGCTTTGCACATGTACAATGACACAAATGCGCATATTTCAGCAAAATGCGTTCTCTTTCCTATTTGATATTAGTTGTAAGAGGTTTTTTTTAGAGTAAAAATGCATTTATTCCTCACGTTGAATGTTAAACAATGGACAATTCCCGCATTTTTTTAAAAAGAGAGTGAAATTAGTTTATATTTATGAAGAATTTCTTTCTGATTTCAAATATACAAACAAAAGTTCCTTAAAAAATCAGTTCTTTATAAAAATTAGTTATTTAAATATCAAGAAAAGAAAATGACCCAAAACCTCGTTCAATCACGTTCCAATTAAAACGCTACTTTATAGCTGTGACGTCAAGAGATCCTTTCGTTTCCATAACTATCGTGAAGTTTCTGCCAAATAGTTGGTGTGAGTTTTTTAGATAATTGCCATATCTAGTGCCCGTTGGCGCGATGTTCCAGGAACTTGTAAAACTGGTTTCCACTGCTGCGTTTCAAGCCAAGTTAATTCAGATCTTTTGACGTCACATTTGCTTTGAGCTGAATGTGTCGTTATTCCCGCAAAATCTAGACGAACTTTAGTTACAAATTAAAAAAAAAAAACAAAAAAAACACAGTGAGCTGAAATTTTTATGTTTATGGCCTTTTCAAAACATTTAAAATTGAATAAAAAAAAAATTAAAAAAAACAAAACAAAAAAAACCCCGGGAATTGTCCTTTTCTGAAACATAGCATATGATGAAACGTCCGGTTATTAGCTGATGTTCTTCCTGTAATAACAAGTTAATCATAACAATAAAACGTATATTTAATGTTTATCAATTTTCTGTTTATTCTGAACAACTAATTGCGTTTTAATCACAATGTAGTCATTCACCATAGTTATTAAAATGTAAGTCCCTTATAGCAATAATGTAATTACTCTAGTACCGAACTCATTTCAATGCATAACACATGATTAGATACAATGGCCGTAATGCAGGGTTATAGTAATTAATGTTCTTCAGTTTAGAAACATCTGAAGTCAGTAGTAATCAATGAAAAATAATTGTATGTACTTCTGAGTTATTGAAGGAATGATTCCTGAAGAGAGAAAGTAAACATTAGTTCAAATGTTTGCCACCATATGGACAAATAAAAGAAAATACAAAATAGAATAGAAAAGTCAAGATGTACAAAAGAATTTTTCTTCATCTCTATATCAAGTACAGCAAAGAGAAATAAAAGCTTTTGTCATCAAATTGAGGAAAGAATTATGGAGATACTTATAAAATATCGCTTAAAAATAAAAAGATAAATATATATCCAAATACACTTTTTCCTTACATTATTAAAATAGGGATCTTAGATAAAAACCATTTCATTCAAAACATATTCAAAGCAAATTTAAAACACATCTGAATGTTGGGTTTAATAACGTAATAACCAAGAAAAATTATAAATATAAAAATACTATGAGTATCTTTGCAAGAAATTTAGCTTTGGGAAACTTAGAATCAGTAACAAATGGAGCGAAAGAAAAAAAATAGGATATTTAGTGAGAGAAGGAATTCATTGCCATTCATATTTAATTAGATTTTTTTTTTTTTTTTTACTGCCGCACACTTTTTGCTTTTGAAGACTGTTCAGTTTGAATTTGCGACTACTTGAATATACCCCGACTTCCCATTAGAATAAGCCCTACAGATGAAATTATGGCACTTTAAGGACATTTACAGAATTTTCCTTATTTTAGGCAAAAAACTAATATATAAATTTTTTAAATGTACGTCTTGTAATTTCTGTCCTTATATAGTCATTTACAATTTTTTTTAACTATTTTATATTGTTTAAAAATATTTTTTCGAACTTATTTTCAAGGATAGTTTTCCATGTTTCTTCGTAGTAAAAGTTTTCCCCATAATCTTCATACTTTGTAAACAAAATTTTATAAGATATGTTGGTCACTACAGTAGTCAGACATATCTGATAGGATAACTTTAATTATGTAATATATGTATATTTAAACCTTGTTTAAAACAATCTAATCATCTATTAAGAATGAAATTAAACGAGGGTTAAACATACATAGATATTATAAACCACTACTTACTTTCAAACAACACCCACAACTAACCAACAAGCGCAATCAACTACAGCTACATCACAATAATACAGACAATAAAGAACGTTCCAATTTATCTGTCCACAATATCGCCAGTCACTCTCGCCAACTAATATATACTAAACAGAAACTAAGCCAAGAATCAATGGAATACAAAATTCAAGGATTCCTTTGATTACGTAATCTATGTACATTTCACCCTCGTTTAAAACAATCTACTTAACTGTTATAATAAACTACTTCTCACTTCCAAACAACAACCACAACTAACCTATAAGCACAACCAACTGCGCCTACGTCACAGACAATAAAAGCTTTTCCAATTTATATGCCCATAATATCGCCATCCACTCTCGTCAATTAAGATATACGAAACAGAAACTAAGCCAAGAATCAATGGAATACAAAGTTCAAGGATTTCTTTAATTACGTAAACTTTGCATATTTCACCCTCGCCTAAAACAATCTACTCAACTGTAATAATAAACTACTACTTCACTTCCAAACAACAACCACAACTAACCTACAAGCACAACCAACTGCGCCTACGTCACAGACAATAAAAGCTTTTCCAATTTATATACCCATAATATCGCCAACCACTCTCGCCAATTAAGATATACGAAACAGCAACCAAGCCAAGAATCACTGGGGTGCGAAGTTCAGGGGATTTCTATCACATCAAACTCCGATTGCAAATCCAATAGCTAGATCACAAACCTACTTACATGCCATGGATTGTTCAGGAACCACCAACTGTTCGTGGGGGAACACATATACTTGTACTTAATGGATACGTTAAACTATACGTTAAGGTGAACTGTAGCGTGTCTAGTTGTTGGCCGTTGGGGGCAAACAGCATGGGGGGTGGAGGGTGTTAAATGACCCTAATGGAAGATCTCAATTGCATTGATGGATATATTTCTGTGTAATACAAATGGAAAATAAGTCTTTTGAATTTCTTTGGGATTGGGATGTTGACCAATTATATTATTATGTGTGTAGTATGAAATGAGCATGTGAAAAGAAAAGTGGTGTAGAGTCACATATCTGCAAGGATATAGTTTATGTGATGTTGTTGTACAGCTTGGTATGAAATGTCATTACTATAAACTTGAGCTACCCAGGCATTTCGAAACTTAGTGAATCCAGAATTGTTCAGATCGAAAGAAATATTGAGATATTGCTCAACATTTTATTCTGTGCTAAATTTACAAAACTTTTAGAGTATAATTCCATATGGATTTAAATATACTTGTATAAATGCGGTCTTTGATATTCTTGTAAATTTAATTGGCTTTAATGTATTTATTTGAATGACAAATTGAAGCTCTCCTGTTTCCAGGTGGTTAAAAGCACCGATCTTAAGACTGGTAGATAGTGGGTTCGGTCCTGGCTTTGCCGAATACTGGTGTGTATGATAATGGGGGCCGGTGCACATTATATTGGTCATAGTCACAATATCTATTAGTTGGTGTTATGGGGTTGGAGAAAGAGGTATGTGCGATAAGGTTTATACCTCGTAGTTTATCTTGGTTCAAATTTACGAAGCGTATCCTATGATAAGCAATTCATAGTGGCAGAAATAGACAGTCTGAACCATGAAAAAAAAAGAGAATAAATATTGATTCTTAATAAAACACTGAAAAATTTGAAATAAAATAGTTAGTTGTGACCATTTTAAGTTTTGTGACATTATTTTAACTCAGCATAAATCAGAAATCAGATTTTTGCTTTCACCCTGAGAACACTTATTATAACAGTTATATCCTTCAGCCAAAAAAATATATATTCTTATTCACACAACTTAATAGATTACAAACTCAAATACAATCATTATATATGTAGATTTGTATTTTTTTAAACCATGTAAAATCAACTTCTGTAAATGAAAACGTAATTTGGCATAAGTCTGGAATCGCATTTCACTTCAGATTTTTTTTTTAATGAAAAGTCTAAATTAAACTAAATATTATTTTCATTGGATTCTGCTTATTGCGGAAAAATAGCAGGTATAAAATACTACTCATTTTGGCAAGGACCCAGATTTCTTGAATAAATTTTTCCATAAATATTTTAGATTCATTTATAATGCGATGGATCTGATTACGAAAAAGATTGTAACTTGTCGCTGTTTCTCTACAATATATTAACAATTGGCAAGTGAAGGATTATAAAAGAACATTTGAAATTTTTATTATTTGTATTAAATATTAAGAAAAACTTTAAACAAGATTTCGGAAGGCAAAATTTTTGCTTTCTGAACATTTAGAGATATAAGAAGTTTAAATTAATTTCAAAATTATTGCATAAGGTATAACAATAAAAAGAATATACATATATGTGTTTTGGGGAACAATAATTTCCTTATTTCATACCTGTAAATGCGTGACATATTAATAATTTAAACTCTATTAATTATTCAAATTTTTAAACATACTGGTAATTCATATGAGATATGAATGAAATTCCTTAAATAGTGTACATAAATATGCGTCCGTATGATATTGTTGTGAATTTTTTGCACAGGCAATGATGGCGCAGTTTTTACTAGATAAAAACTATTTATTCTCTCTTCAAGATATCACAAAAGTTATTCGAAGTACAGTGCAATAACTATCAAGCTTCAACACAAGCTTCAATAAAAACAACTTCGAATTCAGCGATAATTCAGGTCAGGCACACTCAAAGCGCTCAGCTTTCATCGAGTTTCGAAGTCAAACTTTCCTTCGATTTTAGCTGCCGTCGAATTTATAAGCGCGTGAGAACGTTCTCGAAATATCCAGCCAATTCGTCGGAAAAAAAAAAGAAGAAAAAAAAAGAAAAAAAAAAAAACATCTAGAAATTTCACGAATGCTTTAGGTGTTGCCACCTTTTTCTAACCTGTATTATCACCATTAATAAATAAAATAAAATAAATTACAATAGAATTTTAAAATAATACGTCACTATTTACAACTATATACAGACAATTTGTGTTACAATATGATGAGATTATTAAAGTTCCAGAAGAAATACTGACAAATATACATGTTAGCTGCAATTTTTTTAAACGTTTAGGCAATGCCGAGAAGCCTTTCTTGCTCATGCGATGGATATTAAAATCTAAAAAAAAATCCAATTCCATCATTATATAAATAATACTAATAACATAATACAAATTCATAATATTTAAATAATAAAGAACGAAAAGCTTTAAATTGTTTACCCAAAATTTTTTCTAAGTTATTTATATGACAGCAGTATTTAAGTTACAAAAGTATTAACGACAGTTACGTATGTAAACTTTAAATTCAACAAATGACGGAGCATTGCAAAGAAGCCTCTTTCTCCCATACGCAGATATTAAGAAGTAAAATAAAGTAGTTTTCCGTCCCTTGATCTTACAGAATTAATGAACGAAATAGATGCTCGTGTAATGCAATCATTACAGTTACAGTTGAAAATATGAAAATTTGCATTTCCAAATTAATTTAACGACTTTCTACGGATATCCATGGAGAATCATTTGAGAAACTCATTAAGAATTACAACCTGGAGTTCTTTAAAGAATATTAAAAATCTATCTCATGTGGGACCAGAGCAGTTAGACTGTTTTGCAATTAAAAAATAAAATTAGATAGAAGGAGGTTATTTTTTTCCGACACATACTTTACTATTTTATGCTTGGTCTATTAGCGTGCTAGTATACGAAAATAACAATTAACGATAGTTTTTTTTTTAAATAATTTTTATGGTTATTAAAATAATTATTTCAAAATTACGCCGTTGCCCTATAAATGATAAAAAAAAAGTTTTAGGAATTTATTTATTGTGGGAATTCATTAAGAAATAGTTATAGTAAATAAAGTTTTATTTTAAAAATTAACTTTTAAATAAAAATTACAAACGTAATTTAACATAACTAAATATATTGACATGAGAGGTTTTACACTAAACCTTTTAGTAAAATAAGAAATAAAATTATCGTAAGTAAAATAATGACTAGTAAATTAATAAATATTTGTATAATTTTAAGCAAATGCAACAAACAATGCAGAAAATGTTTATAACGAAAATTTTCTAATCATGATTCATTTGTTCCTTTTTTTTTTACTGAGAATTTGATTAATAATTCCAGTAAACTGTTCACAAATAGCCGGGTTTTTTTCGTGTATCAAGCTACTTGACATTTAACTTATCTCAAGTATCTGTTCAAGTGAAACGTCTTATTAAGAAACTTTTGTTCCGTCATTCTGTCTTCGGAAGGATAATTTTAAAAATCTATATTAAGTTTATGATACTAAAGATCACAAAGAATCTTTAAGGCCACTTGAGAATTAAAGAAGTTCGTGAAGCTTAATTAAACATATCTTCAGATGAGTGTTAAGTTAAATTCTTCTATGTATATGATGGGGTAATTTTTATTCTTTTCATTTATTGAATACAAGAATCTAAATTTCAAGTTAGTAGTGTAGTTTGTAATCTATATTTATTAATAGGCTAATCTATAATAATTTCTTTAAAATATATTTATAATGGTTAGGATTTTTTAAGCTTGTTAATAAATATGAATTTTAATCGTTTATCTTAAACTATATAAACTGAAATAAAAACGACGCAATCTACTTTTTTCTATTGGGGAATTCTCTGATGTAAGCATAGTAGATTTGGGCAATTTTTTCTACTAGTATAGATAATAATAATAAAATTAAGATGAATATGGAAGTTGTATTTTTTTTATATTACTTGGTGTAAAAGTTATTATGAAAAAATACTAATTTCAACTAGGTCAAATATACATTTATAACCCACCTACTCCCGTACATCAACCGATAAAAATGCATGTTTGACCTACTTTAAATACTTGTTTTTCCATATAACTTTTTCACTAAGTAGTATTACATAAAACAACAACACAACTACTAAATTTATTTTTATGATTATAATTAGTTAACGAGTTAAAAAAAAAAAAAAAAAGAGTCAAAATGACTCGCGCGTGCACCAAAGAATCCACCTTATTGTTTTATTTAGATTTAAGAGAACATGAGACACTTTTTCCAAAATTCTTTAGTTTTCTTGGCATTAAATAAAATTTGGCACAAACATAGAAGATGTGACTTATAAGAAAACAATAAAATTTGAAGAAATAATATAAAATAGATAATTTATTACTGAGAAAAATCCATTAAAATGATACGAAATTTTAATGTGTTTGAAATTGCTCCTCGCGACACTATATTTTAACGAACATGAAAGAAAAATTTGAAGTTGTTTATTAATATATTATAAACATTCTCACTCGTGCTTTTAGGTGCTATAGTTGATAAGAAATAAAATTTCAAACTTAGGGCTAGTGATTTTTCTTGAAAAAATACACATTTTTCAAATTGTCAACATGAAAAAAAAAAAAAAAAGAAAAGAAAAAAAAAAAAAAAAAAAATGTTGTGAGTGAAAAGAGTATTATTGTATCTTTTTATAGTAGATTGAAAAAAAATTCTACAAAAATTAGATGGATTTATTAAAAAATAAATCGCAAGCAGGTTTTGGAACAAATGTAAAATGTAAAAATAAAAGAGAAGCTGAAAAAATGCATTCTTAACTTTTGCCAACAAATATGCAATACGTTAAAACAGTTACTTAAAATGAAGATTTTCTACTTAAAATGATAGGGTTTCAAAAATTCGAAAGCGAAATTATAGCTAAGGACGCCATATATTTTTATATTTTTTTTTTTAAAAAAAAAAATCATTTTTGTTGATATTATTGTAGTTTCAGTGTCCCATGTCACCTTAATGATTTTTCATTTTTTTTAGTTTAGTTTGCCCGGTTCCGGCTGTCTATTTCTACCATTATAAAGTACTTATCACAGAAATATAATCTTTGTAATTTGAAAATACTAAATTATGAGTTCGAAATCTTTTATCTCTCTTCAATACCACCACACCAACAAGAGGATATTGAGGCCAAGACTTACTAATCTACACCAGCGTCAGCCACTAGACGGCCCGCTGACCGGATACGGCCCCCCCAACTGATTTTTCTGCGGCCCGCCAGCATCAACAGAAGAAAAAAAATTCAAAGTTTCACGATATGGATTTTTTTTTACATAAAAGTAATCTGTCCAAATTAGTATGAGGAAACTTTGCAGAACTTTTTTTAAATTCCGAAGAAATTAATTGAAGAAGATTTCAGCCAGATGGTTTTTATTAAGAAAAAATACAGGAATAACTTAATTGAATCTCATTTGGACACTTTATTAAGATAGACTGCAACAGATACTGTGACTGGACATCTTAAAATAAACTGAACGATTTCGATCGTCTTACAATTGATGAAGACTAAAATGGAAAAATCTGAAAGTACAGTTTAAATACTTTTATGAAAAGTTAGGTCACGTTACATTGTTACGTTAGTTGGTTGGTTGTTTTCAGATTATCTGGCGCCGTCAGCAACACGAGGGCTATAATTCTCCGAAACATTCGTCATTAGACAAGCCAACATACATTTACAAACACCCATGCCTAACACGGGACTCGAACCCGCAACCTCGTAGTCTAGCATTGTTACGTTGGAACAAAAGATTAACTTCTTTTTCAGACTTTGGTTTGTTTGTATTTTCAACGACCTATATTTGTGGACAATAACGGCTAATCAGGCCGGGACCTACAGCTTAACGTTGATTCCGAACCACAACGAACGTCCATGCCTGACACAGGATTCGAACCCGGAACCTTTGGCATGCTAGTCTAGAGCGCTTACCCCACAGCCATAAGGCTGGATTTTAGACTTCGATTATCTAATAATGATTTTTTTTTTAATTATTTGAAAAAATAATAAAACATCAATTGTAATTTTATTAAGATAAAACAAATCAATATTTGTTTTCAGTTTTATAAAATGCTATATATTTTGTTAAACTGATAATAATTAAGGATATACATATTTTTGTATCGGACCCGCGAAAATCTCCATTACAAGTAATACGGCCCGTCTCTAAAAGTTAGTGGGCCGACCAAATGGTATAGTAGTTAGCGTGCTAGCCTCTAGACCACGAGGTTGCGGGTTCGAGTCCCGTGTTAGGCATGGGTGTTTGTAAATGTATGTTGGCTTGTCTAAAGACGAAAGTTTCGGCGCATTATAGCCCTCGGGTTGCTGACGGCGCCAGATAATCTGAAAACAACCAACCAACTAAAAGTTAGTGGCGAACGCTGATGTACGCCATCCTTTATTATCTTACATTTCAGTATCCGGAGAAGCAAAAACCGATCCCACAATCTACAGCTCTTGAGCATGATGTCTTTTATAGCCGGGCCACTAGAGTCCAATTCAATCCACTATACCTAAGTTTAATGACATAAAACTAACAAAACGATTTACGATTTCTCTAATATATCAGTACCGTGAATGCGAGCTACTTTGGCCCTGGGGTCCTTTTTTTCCTAATTTTTTTTTGCTAACCCTTCAGGAAGCAGTTTTTAAATTAACTTCTACAGTTTCCGCTATGGATGCTTTTCCATAGCGGAAACTGTCGAAATTAATTTAAAAACTACTTCCTGAATAGACTGAGAGGCGATTGCAATTTTTGGACCCTATCGAACATCATTCTGATTTTTTTTATAGAAATTAGAGAAAAGTGAGTAGATTACGAATCCACTGGTTTGCTGTGGCAAAAATAGCCGAAACAGGTCAAAAATTGACTTGTAATAAATTGAACTAAATCCAATTGCCAAATGAGCCATAACTTGCCAAATAATGAGCATTTTTTTTTAATTTGGCAACCCTCATTCTGTAATTATCAATTAAGAAGGTTGCAGACGATTCAGATATCTGGCGACGGTCTACTTGCATCTATTAAAAGGGAGCCAAGATGGCAATAAACATTACGTCACGAATGACGTAACTGATGTAGCCAATTTGGCTTACTTTTAAAAGATACAAATTTTCCAAGCCAGAGATCAGAAATCGTTTGCGCTTTTTCTCATTGAAAATCAAAATGCACGTTTGCCAGACGAAAAAGTTTGTTCTCTTTTTGGCAAGTTATGAAACATTTTTCAATCGGATTTTAGATCAACTCATTCCAAGTCGATTTTTGATCAGTTTCGGCCATTTTTGCCACTGCAGACCAGTGGATTTCTAATCTACTCACTTTTCTCCAATTTCTATAAAAAATTCAGAAGGATGTTCGATGGGGTCCAAAAATTGCAGTCTCCCCTCGGACTAGAAGGTTTAGCAGAGAACGCTAATTTTTTTTCTCAGTTTAGGCCTAAGAAAGACCACAGGGCCAATGTAGCCCGCATTCACGGTATATGAATATACCAATTTTATAAATTTAAGTTTTGAGTTTTATCAATTGCTAACAAAAATATATTATCAAACTTTAATTGTGCATCGGTTTCATTTCTCTCGTAAACGTATATGATTGAAAATTTAAATATAACTGATTTTACAGAATTCCCCTCGAATTTAAGCTTTGAACGTTTTCTTCCTATTAAAACGACAATTATATAAAATTAATTTAACTTTACCTCAAGACAATTCCCTGCTCATGTTTCATAATTTTTACCTTTTCCTTACAACATCTAAGTATTTCTGATGTTCTTCCAAATAGCATGGCAAGCTGTGTTGGGGGTTAGTAATTTTGTTTACCCACGGACCAATCTGCTGCTATCACAGAATTAAGTTACTTTGAATGTGGCTTTTTGTGGTCCCGGAAACTACTGAAATCCTTGTTTGTTGGTTACTCGTAACGTGGTAAAAAGATGCAAACTATTTGCGGAAACAATGCAGAAAATATACCAATAAACTAAAGTTACATCTGTCGTTTTGCATGATAATGCTTTATTTATATAAAGAGACAGTTTTAGATTTACGTTATTATGCCTTCATCTTTATTTTGTGACTATGTATATTATTTATGAAGAAATGAAAAATGAAAATCGTCTAGAAAAGTATCCGATTACCTTTATGTTATTGATATCATATTAGTTTTCTCAATGGCTGTACTTAACTGGTTCTTCAAAATTGAAATTTTCTTTTCTTCTTTCTTGAAACTTTGTTCATTTTGTGTAATATTTCTAACTGATTTAAGAATCTCATTCAGACACAGATTTATCTGAAACTTCTGACATAATTTGGAAAAAGGGTTTATCAAATCATTCATTTTTTAAAAAAGCTTCTTAATAAATT
This sequence comes from Linyphia triangularis, assembly GCA_963978545.1. Lineage (NCBI taxonomy): Eukaryota > Metazoa > Arthropoda > Arachnida > Araneae > Linyphiidae > Linyphia > Linyphia triangularis. The sequence continues at coordinate 107,337,727 of OZ021724.1, forward strand.
AAAATATATTTTTTTATTTATGCAAGCATAAAATCAGCCAAATACATTTAAAAGGAATGGTTTTAAAATGTCGTCGGAAGTATATGTAAAAACTGGATTGGATAAATTTTTGCTAAAAATGAAAAAACAGATATCCAAACTATTGAGAATACTAATAATAATCTTTTATTTTTATAAATAACAATTCTTTTTATTCATGAAACAACTTTTTAGTGATCGTAGTTAAAAAAAAAGCCATATGTCTTTTCATTAATAACTAAATGTATTAATTTACAAGTGACTGAATATTTATATTAAATAGTAACTTATCATACAGACTTAACTTAGGATCTACTAAAATTAAGGCCGACCAAACGGTATAGTGGTTAGCGGGCTATCTTCTAGACCACGAGGTTGCGGGTTCGAGTCCCGTGTTAAGCATGGGTGTTTGTAAATGTATGTTGGCTTGTCTAATGACGAATGTTTCGCTCATTATAGCCCTCTTTTGCTGACGGGGTCAGATAATCTGAAAACAACCAACCAACTAAAATTAAGTTACTAATTTACTCTTTCCAATAAAAATCAACTTATTGTATTTAATAATTAGTAATCTATTCACATTAATTGACAACGTACTAAATTTAATAGAAAATTATCATTGCGCTAACTTAGTTATGTTGATATTTCTACCTTTTGAATTAGCATCGGGTGTCGCGAATGATGCTTGATGCTGAAACTTTAATAATACACAGACGACTTTAATTGTAGAACATTGGATTTGCAACAGGAGGAAAGTTGATTGTACCTTTCTTATGTTTTCATGTTCTAAAAAGCTGTGTTTTTCTGTGGAAAATAAAAGGATTTTATCTCTCCTTTTAAAGTATATACTGTGTATTCAGAGTCCTAAAATACACACGCGATATAATGCTGCCGAAATAATCCACTTTACTCAACACAAAGATTTGGTAAATATCGTTTTGGATTTTTGTTCTAATATGGCGTTGAACGAAAATTTAACTTTGCTGAAAAGAAAGCGAAAAACTGTTCTTGGGAATATTACGCGTTTTACCAGTCAGTTAAAGGATCAATTAAATCTGAATTCAGAAGATATCGAGTTTATAAGTGTGTGATTGGTAGAATGTATAAAAGAAATGAAATCATTAGAATTCACGATTTGCTTTCCGATGCAGAGTACGAAAACGATATTATTCTTTGCACGGACATACCGATAGCGCCGAACTATGCATTTTCAAAGCCCAAAAAAGTTTCAGCATCTAGTATCAGCTTCGACAGCGGGTATGAATCAAATGAGTAATGCCAAATCTCAAACGTTTAATAGTCTCACAAAATTCCCGCTAAAAATTATTTATCGTACTTGAGCAGTAGCACCATTGTACTATTTTTGCTACAGAAGGTTTCTTTTAGTATTATTATTGGTTAGCTATGAACAATAGGTATTTTCCCCATTCTAAAGTCCCTGATCCACGCAATCATTTTTACTTTACTGAAACTTTCGATCCACCTACTTTCCTTTCGCATTCCAATTTCTACTTAAAGAAAAAACTACAAAGGTTTAATGACCCCTTCGCACACTCACAAAAAAAAAAAAAAAAAAAAAAAAAAAAAAAAAATTCCGAAACCTAAGCTAAAGAAGAGAACAAAGCCAAAATAAATTGAAGTTCTAAGCCAACTTCAAAAATTGACAAAGTCATTACAACTACATTTATCAAAACACCTTCTTCTTGAATCAATAAAGCCTGGTTTTCAATGTGCTCAAATCACGTACCTCTATGTACGCTTACACAGAATCAGAGCTAATCATAAAGCAAAGGAAGCCCCCCATCATTTACCAACCTCAAATTTTGCAGGGCTGATGGAAGTTGGTTGGGGGTGTTGGTTGAAGACGGGTAGTGCAAGAAATTGATTGATTGTTTGGCGCTATGGCAATAGGGTGAGAGATATTACTACTTTTTTGTTGCGCTATAAGAGCCATGCCTTGACAGCTTCTTCACTGTTTCGCTTAAAGCAATATACGTGATTTATTCGAAGAGAAGAATGAACCATATTTCGAGGGTAAATTCTGAGGTGACAAATGAATCAATTGTGTGAGTTTCCCTCGTGATCGAATTGAAATCAATCAATTTTATATTTTAGAACCTGGTGTTTAATATATCTTGTAAGTAATTTGAAACTGTCTTCTTTAGGGGCGAAGTGTCGTTTTAAAATGTAAATATTACTTTAAGTTTGTAAAAATGTGGGTATTGTGGGGTTTTGATAAAGGAGTTGCATTTTTGAATCAAGCTTTGATTCAAATCAAACATAGATAAATTAGTTTTTTTTGTAATTGTAATTCACACATGAAAATATTTATATTCATTTTAAATATAAATTTACTTTTGTAATTATGTAAAAATGTAGACGTGTTATGAGATATTTCTACAAGAGACGAGTTTATGAATCTGCTTGAAATGAAAATAAATGAGTTTTCTTATAAATGTTATAAACGAATGAAAAGTATGTATGGTTAAAATTATTGTAGCCTAATTTTTATCATTTATTCTGCTAATGATAAATAAAATACTGGTGTTCTCCAAATTTTTTAAAATGTGTGCCACCTATAATTCAAAAGTGTGGAATCCATAAATTAAGCCATGATATTTTTTACTTTCAATTACTCATATGTGTACATAGGGTTAATGAAAGTATAGTATTCAGTAAAAAAAAGTATATATAAGTATCTTTTTTTTTTTTTTTTTTTCATTTTACCATGTTTTGGAAAAGTGATCTAGAAAAAATTTCTGTCTGTATGTGCGTGATCAGCATGACTCCTTAACAAATTGACCTACGATGTTTAAATTTGGTATGCAGGTTGGTGATGGCCCAATGACCTACCATTAAGGTTTTCGTCAAAATCGCGCATGCACATAACGTAGCTGCCATTTAAAAATTAGGTTTTCAGTAATTGCTAAGAAACGACTCTAACGATTTTATTCAAATTCGCTGTGGTAAAGCCTCTTAAGGTGCTTTAAACATCCCCTCCTCCGAAATTCCCGTAAAAATGCTTTAATGGCTTAAAAAGTTGAAAAGCGAATGCCTTTAACACAGAGTTCTCTTTCCTTGTGCATATCTGCTCAACGATCATTTTTTCTTCTCTCCTCAGTATCACTTATAAGAAAGGATAATATAAGAATTATTGAAAAGTATATCGCAAAAATTATTATTTTTTTTTTTTTTTTAAAGACACATACAAATTTATGGCAAAAAATATTTTTGCTAAATGAATGATAAAAATCTAAAAACGGTAAATGACACAAATCCACGTCAGTATTATAGTGTAATTGAAAGTTGTGCTATGTTACACAGCTCTAGTTTAATTTTTATTGCCGTAAGAAGAAAATGTAACAAATAACATTTATTGACTTAATAAAATTTATTCTTAACAATGTTTATTTTTTTTTTATTGTTATAATGTTCATTTATTGTTAATAATGTTCATTTATTTTTTATTGTCATAATGTTCATTTATTTTTTATTGTCATAATGTTCATTTATTTTTTATTGTCATAATGTTTATTTATTGTTAATAATTATTAACATAATCTGAAACTTTGTATATTTTGTGCAATACTTTAAAATGATTTAAAAATATCATTCACAAACAGATTTATCTGAGGCTTATGTCCTGATTTAGAAAAAAACGTGTTACAATAATTTTTTTTTAACTTCTTAATAAATAAAAAATATCGTTTTTATTAATGTAGAAAGCATAGATAAACCTTAGTTAAATTTTGACAGAAAAATTAATGTTATCGAGGTAATTGACAAACTGTGATGTGATTTTCCTTTCTTTACGTATTATCCTGTCGACCATTGGAAAAAAAAAGTTCATCATTTTTTTAGTCAGTTGCAATGGTTGGCCTGGGCAGAAATCAGTTCCGTCGCGAACAGACACGCTCCGACTCTAGTTTAACCAATCAAAGTCACCAACATTCACAAGAAAATACGTCAGTACTTGATTTTCTTATATGTTTTAATTTTTTTTTTTTTTTTTTTTTTTTTTTTTTTTTTTTACCAATATTTTTAGAATTTAATATTGCAATACTATTTCTTTTTGAACCAGTAAAATTACAAAAGTTGCACACGATCAAGATTAAAATCTATTTGTGTATGTGCTCAGGAAAATATGTAAGAATGCATAACCTTAAGGTATACGTATTCAACATTTGTTTTTTAATTTTCGATTTAAAAATTAGACCTTTGCTCCTTGAAAAGTACATTATTTGTTAAACTGTTTCCAATAATTTTTCTTTTAATTTTTTCAATTTTAATAATTAATTAACATTTAATCAACTAATTAGGCTAAATTCGAACGGTAATGACAAAATTTCTAATTCACCCACAGATACAACTTTCGTGTTCAACAATGCGGAATACCCTGCTCTTTGTTTTAACCCTATTAACAGAATTTTACAGTGTGTATATTTTGTGATATCTTGCTTTAACTGAATCTATTAGAAAAATCCAAATTTTTTTATACTGTATCTTATCTTTAAAATTCAATTAAAAAATATTTATTTACAAATCATATAGTATTTAGGGTCAAAACATTCAACAATGTATGAAGATTATACAGCAAAAAACAAATTTCAAAAAATATTATTTAACTGGAGTTATTACTGTTTGAATGAAATGCAAAATAGAAAAAACTACAATCTTAGAATAACTTTTAAAAAAGATTTTTTTATATAATTTTTTTTTATTATTATACTAATTATTATATATTTCCTTTTAGTATGCTCCTATATTATAGGGTTTCCTTCTTTTGCGTTTTTTTTATTTTGCTTTTTACGGCCTTACAAATGTTCCCCGATTTTTGAGAGTTTTGCGATTTAAAGCCTATACATATACCTTAAACAATTCAGCAAATATTAAAATATACGGACGCCTAAAGTTTTGAAAAGAAATCATTATAAAAAATAGTATTAAAGTAAAGCAAACAAATCCCGATAAAAACATCATGATGCGGGTGTTTTATCGTTATTAAGCTTTAGATTATTGAGTGAAGAGTTTTTTTTTATCAGCTTTTATAAAAAAAATGATAAAACATGCAAATGCATCCCCATAGGAATGTTTCGGTATAATTTATTTAAATTTATTTACGAAGATATTAGTTGGTGGTACATTGTACATAAATAAGTTCTCAAACAAGTCTAAGGATCTGGATATTGGAACAGTGTAGTCTGGGACTATGTTTTGATACGAACGTTAATGCGTTTTTATGCATGGAATTTTACACGAAGGATTTACTTATGCATAAAGTTAAATTATTTCGTACCTCGTTAATAATGTCTTTTTTATAATACTCGACAATTTCTACAATATGCTTGGAAATGTAGTATTAAGCTTGGAATCTTTTCAGACGTTAATATTTAATACCATAAACATTTTTCATAAAAGATTTCTATTAATATTTTGAAAGGAACTACAAGTAAATAAATGCGATTATTACTTTGGGATAAGTTAGTTTTATTGGTGATTAAAAGATTTATAAATATGACAGTTGAAATATAATTAATTTAAAATATTGTTACAAACTTTTATTTTAAATTGAGAGAAATTTTACATAGCAAAATACTTTTATATTTGAAGAAAACTAGATATATATTTAATTTTAAGGGGACTTCGTACCCTTAAAACTTTTTTTTATTTATTTAAGCCTTTAAAATTATAACTTTTATATATTTGGAAGTATTACCGAGTAAAAACTAAATTTTATTAAAAAAAAGTTCACATAGTAATATAAATTTTCAAAATTAAAATTTTTTTTTAAAAAATTCACCAATTTTCAACTTCTATCTTCTTTTTCATTTTCAATATTTTTTCCTGAATTCTTTTAAAAACAAATTCTAGTTATATACTCTATCTTTTTAGCCATTGAATATAAAATAGGTAAAAAGCGCGTAAAATACGGACATTTTTCCAGCATTTAAATTTGTAAAAAAAAGTTTTTATTTTATTCAAAAACCCAAGCCTATTTTTGTCAAATAGATACTAAGAATGATACAAAAAAATTCACGTCATTTCTTTCATATTTGCTGAAGTTTTAGCATTTTGAGTAAGGTGGGAATTTCAAAAATCACGAACTGAGAAAAATGATTTCGAAACATCAGTTGCCCCATCAATTCTCCAATAAATATATAGTTTTTCTGTAATTGCAGTTATCGGATTAGCTCAAAACTTGCTTTTAAAGATTACAACGCAAACAATAGAAAATTTATATATATATATATATATATTTTGAAAACAAGACGTACCAAGTCCCTTTAATCAACAATCATTTTATTATAATTTAAACTTTATTGAATTTACTTTATAAATTTACAGTAATACTTCGTCTGTGTCCACTTAATAAATAAATATCATTAATTAAATAAATTGTTACGCAACTATTTTCTAATACTTGTTAACTTAGGATATATTGGAGATCATAAATAATGTATTACTTACCTGAAGGGTTGGACACTACTACATTGCAGTTAGCAAGTACCCAGAAGAGTAAGCCGATGAGAGTTTGCCAGAGTACAAAGAAAATGTAAAGGGACGTTGGATAATCAGGTGCTCGTACTAAAATAGTGTACAAGGCAATACATTATAAGATGAACCACATTTGTCATGGATGTGACACTAAAATAAAAGAAAAATACAAATTCGTTTTAAAGACAAGAGCACACAGGTGTCTATCAAACTAGTTATGGCAATATAAAGTAATAAAACAAAAATTCAATAATGAAATATTGCAACCGTTGTTTGGTGAGTGCGTCTGAAATATTTAAGAGGTTAGTTTCAAAATTAAAAATAAATAAATAAATATTCCAATGTATACCGGTATACTTAACAATCTGTATATTACAATTTTATTAAAGCAGACAAATAAGCACCTAAACAAGCAAATAGTTTAAAGGTTGACCAACTCCGGAATAATATATTTTTCCACAAAGTACAAACTACTGAAATTCCCCGCTCTAGAGTAATAACCGAGAAAGGCGCGAATCCTAACTTATTCCCTCGTAATTGTAGAATCTGGTTATTTAGTTCTAAGCCTTTCATTATCACTTCGAGAAGCACTCAATTTGATAAGCGGGCGGATTTGGCGCCAACAGTTTTGCATTAAGCGATTGGATGATTAGCAATTGTCAGTAGACTGAGGGTTTGTCAGGGATCACAGACGCCAATAAAGACTCACATGAATTGTTGAGCAGAGTTGATTTCAATTTACGATGGCAAACTAGTTTTGAGATTGCTCTCTGACTAGTTTTGTGCACAAAACTGAATAGATAGAAACCATAGATATTTTTTTTTGAAACCTAGATATTGCATAAGATTAAAATATGACACGTTTACAAAATACAGTTTTTGATAAATGTAAAGGTTAATAGTTATTGAAGTTTACGTAATTTCAGATTCTATTGGTTGGTTTGTACACTCAATGGTTTATTTTTGTGAACAATAGTGGCCTACAGCTTAACGTGGATTAGGAACCACAATAAAACATCCAGAACTTGAACCCGGTACCTGGATATGTGGTTGGTTGTTTTCAGATTATCTGGCGCCGTCAGCAACACGAGCTCTATAATGCACTGAAAAATTCGTCATTAGCCAACATACATTTACAAACACCCATGTCTAATACGGGACTCGAACCCGCAACCTCGCGGTCTAGAAGCCAGCAAGCTAACCACTATACCTTTTGGTGGGCACCTGGATATGTGAGATCAAAGCGCTGGGGGGGGGGGGGGACCCCGCAGCCAAAAGACGCGACAGTTTCAATTGGAGCAAAACAAAAATGTAGTTTATGAATAGTCTGATGGTTGATTTAGACATTGTCTTGTGCAAGAACTACACCAGGGTGAACTACACCGAAACAAAGTGGAAATGGTGGAATATCGGGACGGAACGCAATCCGGGAGGTTTTTCAAAGGGAAACTTCCTTTAAATATATTAAATGGCAGAACACCCTTAGAATTCTTACCAGGCAGCCCGGCAATAGATTTTCTGTCACATTTGTTCTTGCGTCTACTCATTTATGAAAGTGGAGATTAATAGAGAGTCCGCCCCAATCAGAATTCGATTATATGGGATCTTTCGCATAATACACTATCTACCAATAAGTAATTGGACACCTGTGATAAAAGAGATAAACACAATTTATTCAAATTCAATAGGTGGTTGAGCCTCCACCTAAGGCAATTACAGTACTTACACTCCGGGGCATGCTTTCCGCAAGTGTTTGGATGAAGGACAGTGGTATTTTCTTCCACTCGTCTTGAAGAGGACATGTGCGTTCTTTCACCAATTTTGGACGGTTGCTGCACTCCTTAATTCGACGATCCTACTCGTCCCAGAGGTGTTCCATACGATTCGCGTCTGGACTGTGAGCAGGCCAGTCCACTCGGTTCAGCCCGCTATCTTCATGCTAATCCATGGTTGACCTCGCAACATGACAAGTGGCGTTGTCATCTTGGAAGTAACAATGATCCAACCCGTAAAATTGCCACAGCGTAGGACGCATATAGTTATCTAGATTAGAGGAGTAGCAGTCAGCTTTGAGCCTACCATGAATTGGGATTAAGGGTGACGTAGATCAAGACTGCAGACATTCTCAATTGCATGAGTGTCCGAATACTTATTGGTAGATAGTGTATAAGCTAATTCTTCGCATTCCAAATCATGAGCTGGTCTATATTAGATTGCAGACTGATGACCAGTGTAATTTTGAGAACTAACTGGTCACAGTTGGATTGATAGTGTTGAAAAAGACCTAGAACAGATGGGAATAAACCGATAGACGTCTATTGCGCTGGATAGAGTTAAGCGGAGAAGTAATGGTGAGACAGCCTTGGCCTGTAACAGGTTGTAGTGCTTGTGGGGGAAAAAAACTGGTTACAGTATTGAATCTGGTATGTTTTTTTTAATGAAATTAGTCGTAAGTTACTAGGTTTAGATTGCATTTAGTAGAATGAAAGAAAAACCTATACAACATCATAAATGAGCAGTTATAATATCACTTGGCTTTTGGAATAATGACGTAGCTACTCGTAACAGACACAAAAATATGGAAATAAATTATTACTATTAATATTTAGAAGAGATTTATTTTTGGGTAATATCCCTACATATTTTAATTTGATTCCCATGGTATCTACCAATTACCATTTCAAAAGCAGTTGCATTATTTATCCACTTAAAATTGTCGCGTGTCGTTATCACACTGCAAGCGGTCACGCATTTATCCCTTATGTCGATGTTTTACCAAACAACAATAACTTATTAAAAAAGATACAACAAACAACAGCCCAACTGCTCCCATGAGAGTTTAAAAACTAAACGATGTTTCTACAATGACGTTCTGGCGTAAAGGGAGCGACATATATTTAAATCGTAGTTTTTCTCGATGAAACTATGTTTCTTTTCACTTGTTTGTGCCAATTTCACAAAATTTTGCATTTACACCATTTTTCCACTGGATAGAATTAGTGCATATTGTATTCTTAAAAGCAAATTTCATAACTTTCCAAAATAAAAATTACCTTTTTTGAAGTAAAAACCATTCTGAAAATTATTCTCATTCTTCAATACGTAAAGTGAGGTTACTAAGTACTAAATAAGGGCTGTTGGTATAAATATTATCATTGAAATGCCGACCAAAGGGTATAGTGGTTAGCGTGCTAGCTTCTAGACCTCAAGGTTGCGGGTTCGAGTCCCGTGTAAGGCATGGGTGTTTGTAAATGTATGTTGGCTTGTCAAATGACGAATGTTTCGGCGCATTATACCCCTCGTGTTGCTGACGTCGCCAGATAACCTGAAAACAACCAATCAACAATTATCATTGAAATAAACAAAAGGTTTTACTTACTTTTTGTATTTACCAGATTACTTCAAGTGATGTCTCTATTCAAACAAGTAAAACGAAAATTTTGCAGTTTAATTTGGATAAATTATCTTTATTATACTGACCTGGTGAATACACTAATAGAATAATTTCATTTAGCTCAGATTTTTTTCAATCACGCTCTTTTGCATCTCAAAATTGTTAACTTCATAGTTATCTTATTAAGTTAGTGCTATGTTTTCCTAAAGAAACGTGTTTGTCTTTGTATTTGAATAGATAAGTTTCTGCGAATATTGGATCCTTGGTTCTTATCGAAACTTATGCATCATCACGAAATTGCATTTTATGCCTGATGAGAGGTGCTAAATAGATTCCTTCATTTCTTAAATTAAAGTTACGATAGCTCAAGTTGTTTGATTTTAAATAAAGAAAAACTTTAATAAGGGAAAAGATTTTTTTAAAGAAAAGTAATTTCAAATTTTCTTACTTTTTTTTTTCTTTTCTTAAATGTTTAAAGTTTTCCTCTCTAGAATAAAGTTTTCGTAAAACTATGTTATTGGTTCCATTTAAATAAATGTTGGTTACTTACCTATGATTTTGTTGTTTGAAATAGTGTGATTTTGAAAGTTAATTGACCATATGCTAATGTGAGTTTGTGTATAGTAAGTGCTCATATTTTACAAAACACACTTGATCCATATTAGAGATATAGAGAAATAAGTGTATATAGAATGATTTAAATATTTATTTAAAATCTATATTTTCAGTCAGTGTGTATTATAAGTTAATCTAAAAAGGATTGATATATTGGAAAAATGAATAATAAAGAAAAAACAAAACACGACAAAAACGTAGTTTCTTGGGAAACTAGAGGATTGGATTGCAATTAATATTTAAATAATTACAATTAATTTGCTAATTAAGTACAATTAGTTGAATTCCAATTAATTTTAAATGAGTTACAATTGATTTCCAATTAATTCCAATTAATTTTAAAAATAGTTTAAAAAGTTCACCGACAGATGGCGCTGTTGAATGAAAACTATGGAAACTGTCTGAACACCAACTATAAACAGTGTTTAGATAATAACGATTATTTCCAGCAATAACATGGCGCAATTGAAACATGGTTTTGAAGTTTTTGCAATATGCTTTGATGGTGTTTTTAAAATATTTTTCATTCAATAGCTCCATCTGTTGGTGGACCCTGCTACTATTTTTGAAAATTGACGTATAAAATCTCGTAGTTTCCTAGATAAAATGAAGCAAGTGGTACAATTTGATCGTGGTCATTTTTTTTTTTTTTAATTAATTTTTCAAATTCGTTAGTCTTTATCTGGACACTCTGTATCAAAATAGTGGATCCTTACTACACGATAAAGCACACGATAGTTTTCTATTACGAGATATTTTTCAAGCAAGCGAAGAATTCTATTTTCATATTTTATCAAAATACATTTGTATCTTGAATAAACAAAGCGGTGTCAAAAATCGATGATTCCAAAGACCAGGATTTAATTACAATTCAAAATTTAGTAATTTAGAATTTTAGGAAGTGTTAACAAATTAAACAGACTCCAAGTCTTAATCCAAACATTTAAAATTAACAAAAGCCTATCCGATATTATTGTTTCAATTATATTGAAGCAGGCAATAATGTTTCAAATTTATTGTAAGCTTTAAAATAGCAAAAAAGGATAAGAACTTAAAAAAAATTATCCTAAAATTTAATTACCAAAAAGAAAACAAAAAACTAATTAGTAATTATTCACGAGTAATAAAATTAAATTTTAGTTTCCTTTTAAGCGCTGAATTAGAGTTATACAAAAGAATAATTTACAACAATAAGAACAACGAAAACTTAGTCATATGTTCCATACCAACAAATTAAGAGAAAGTGTTAGTAAGGATCATTTTCTATACTCGCTGTGTTACAATCTTCTAGCCCAGTGCATTTAGAAACTACTTTCTATAAAACCTTGACATTTGGTCAGTAGGTACGAAAGGATCCCTTAATGTTAGTGATTTAAATTGTTTTCATTTAATGTCTATATATTATTACGAATTTTTGTATATTTGTAAATATTCCGTAGTGTTAATTTTGTAAATAGGAAAATTTATGTACATTTTGCATAAGGCAGTGCAATAGTTCGTCTTAAGTTGGCTTCCCTGCAATATGGGTCTTAATGCTTGATCATGAGTTTTACAGAGGTAACGCTGGGAAGTGATTTTTACAAGGAGCAGGGCATTTAACATTATGGTAATGGCAATCTCGCCAAATTGGCGAGATAGAGCCAAGTTGGTGATGGTTTTGGCGACTAATTTTTTTCACCAAATTTGACAAGAAATCACCAAATGTCGCCAAACTTGGCGACCATTTGGTGACATTTTCGGTCCCCATGTACATGTATAGGACTTTTCGACTAGAAAGTTCTCCAAATATCTACCTCTAGAAGTTTCAAGAACGTTCACCTCCCCTATATAAGACCGGCCAAGTGAGCGGAGAGTTAGTTGTTGACTGAGTTGAGTCCGTTTGTCAGTTGAATTACTGACTGAGTCCGTGAGTTGACTGGAATTGCTGAGTTGAGATACTGAGTCTCAGTGAGCATTCCGAGTAGTTCGAAAGCGAACTGTATTGCATTTTTTTTGCGGTGATTTAGCAGTTGTGTGTCAAGTTTAACTGCTGTTTGTGCTCTATTGTTGTGTATAGAGCTGTATTGAGTCTACTAGAACGAGAAGTTCTGGAGTTGTAAAGGAATCTGTGAAGAGTTATAGAGGAATAAACTACTGCAAGTTTCGATCTGCTTTGGCTTCAAATCTTTCGAACCCATCCAACGCAACAATATTATAAATGAAAATTAAAATAGCAAAAGACTAAACCAGATGGAGCCACTGCATATGCATGGAAGTAAGGGTTTCAAATGTAAAATATTGCATATTAGACGCTATTTTCGAGTTTTTAATTTATGTCATTTTCATGAAGTGATAATGTTGGTATCTTCTCCCAAAATGTCAAGGAGGTTTTACAGAAAGTAGTTTCTAAATGCACTGGACTAGAAAATTGTAACACAGAGAGTATAGGGAACGATCCTTACTAACACTTCTTCTTAACAAAAATAACGTTTTAAGAAAGTAATATTTGTTGGAATGGTAAAAGAGTCGTAATACCCAGCCATAAAAATTATGTGATTATGAAGAGAAACTTAAAAACATAGTAGTATTCTCAAACCTTAAAGGGAGGTGGTGATTAAATAGTAATTTTGAAGTTATATTTAACAAATACACACATAAAAACACACATGGTGGTTATAATTACAGTTCAACTTTCCAAAAGCTGTAAAAAAAACATTGATTAGAATAACCTGAAATTGGAAATGTATATACTCGAAAAAGAGGAAATAGTAAGTCATAAGAAAACGAAAATATTTAAAATGTATTTTTATGCCATACCAATGCGTTTTGAAAATCCTGATTTAGTATTAGAAAATATGTCGTGATATTGAAATTTAAATTATAACTCCCTCGGGTTGATTGCAATTAAAGTTCAACTTTAAAATAGCTGTAAAAAAAGAAACACTGGTCAGAATAACCTTAAATTTTACCTGCACATGGCAAAGAAAGGTGGGATTACAAATAAACACAAATAAATTTTAAGACCAACAGGCTCAAGGCTCATCAGGGTTGGTCGAGTAATATATATATATATATATATATATATATATATATATATATATATATATATACACGTATACAGAAATATAATTTTTATTCAATGGTTATAGGATCATACATACAATATACAATAGTTACAGGATAATACATACAATATTGTTTTGAATTTTTCCACTGAGGCAATGACGGCACAGTTTTTACGGTATACAAATATTTATTCTCTCTTCAAGAGCTCACAAAAGTTATTCGAAGAAGAGTCACTATCAAGCTTCACTATCAAGCTTCCAAACAAGCTTCAATGAAAACAACTTCGAATACAGCGATTATACAAGTTCACTGGTACTCTAGTAGGTAAACAAAGCGACCAGCTTTCATCGAAGTCCGAAGTCAACTTTCCCGATCTCCGGTCTTTTTATACCAGGCGCGTGAGAACATTCCCAAAATTTCCAGCCAATTCATCGAAAAAGAAACATCTCGAAATTTCTCGATTGCTTTAGGTGTTGCCACCTTTTTCTAACCTGTATATTCGCTGCTAATAAATAAAATAAGTTAAAATAAATTACAATAGAGTTTTAAAATTCGTCACTATTTACACTATATACAGACAATTTGTGCAACAACATACAACAGTTACAGGATCATAAATAATAATACAATACATTATACAAAGTTGACACTGCGTTTGACAATCATACTGGAGAAATGCAATACATAATGCATGCTGACAAATTTTATAGAATCCAACAGTACGCAACGTAAGTAACCAAATATAGTAACTAAATACCCTTAAGTGGAAGCGGTATGGAATAAGAAAAAAAAAGTCTGAAGTTGTTGTTTTTCTTGCGTCATAACGTTCGAGTATACACAGATAAAATTTCAGGTAATTTTGACCAGTGTTTTTATGCAGCCTTTTTAAATTTGAACCTTAAGGGGGTCCCGGACTCAACATTTTTAAAATTCTAAAAAAAAATATTAATGTAAAAAATAATAAAAATATTTTGAAATAAAATGGCTGTAGTGGCGCTAGTGTTACTGGCCCTCTAGCGGGAGAAAAAAGCAAGAACGAGAAAGAAGCGAAGAGAAGAAAAGAGTTGAAAACTAGAAAATGTTGTACAAAAGTTAATGCTTATTAAGAATGCCTTGTGTTGTTGACAGAATAAATCGCTTATTTTAATAATTCTCAATTGCTAGACTGTTTTGGAAAGGTTTTTCACAAAATGCACACCACCGTGATTTATTTAAAAAAGTAGGAACACTCGGTAGTTTCAACAAAGGCGTAACAATTTTGTTTCTATGATCAGTAGAACTTGAAATATTTAAGTTTTTGTTATATGGCATATTTGTTATATTTTGTTATATGATGCTATCTTGGAAACTTTGAAACTGATTTTGTCGGTGATGTCGCCCCTTTTTTGATTTTAAATAGATAAAAAACTACTTATTATAAAAATACCCACTATTATTTTTCATATATATTTCTTTAATTTGTGTTCAGGAATTGTGTTATTATGATTCGGCTTTTTTTAAAATAAAGTTTTTGAAACTTACCATACTATGGTGGTTTTTTTACACAAAATATTTTTAATTTTTGCGCAATATAGTTTTAAATTTTTAAAAATATTTTTAAATCCTGAAGACAATTCACGATATGAACTACAAGAAGTAATTTAATACTAAAATGAAGTGATTTTTTTAATAAATCAAATTTGAAAACTGTCACAATTTTAAAGTTTTTGAATTAAAAAAATAAAAAAATAAAAAAAAAAAATAAACAAATTTAAAAATTTAAAATAGTTTTTTGAGTTTCAAAGCATGATTCAGTTTCTCATAAAAAATTCCAGAAAAAATAATTCTAAAAATAAAGATTTTAGAATTTTGAGTCCTAAATCCCTTTAATTACAATCACCCTGTGCATGCACACATCTTTAAAATACAGGGAGATTAACCAATCCGAAATCAATGACATTCGAAGAATCGAGCAAGGGCGTCGAGTCGAAACATCCCAGACCGTCGAGAACTAATCTCATAATTTCACGCTGTCATTTTCCTTTTGAGTAGCGTTACATTCGACATTACAGTCTTGATGTAATTAAGAAGCGAATTCGGATTACTGCGCGGGAGCATAAGACGTAAGCTAATGAAACGTGCGGTTGAGGTCTTGATAAATTGGATTTTAATCACGCAGAAACGCATGTGCGGAAATATGGGCACACTGGACTGGTTAGTTTATGACCAAGTAAGTTTCGTTTTAATGTTTGAGGCTTTAGTTGAAGTAAAAGGGCGAGGAGATTATGTGACATAAGTGCGCTTGTTTTGGGAGATTAGGGTGCTTGGTTATAGGAGTGATAATGTGACGAATATTAGTCATCATGTATCAGATGTTACAATATATTTGGATCATTACCTATTAAAGCGATAATGCAAAGAAGTTTGGTTTGGTTATTCAATGTACTATCTGATTCTAAAAAAATTCTCACTAAGGCCTCCTTCACACGGTGCGGGCCCTCAAAAAGTTTCATCAATGTATTTTGAATAGAGCGGGAGTGGTCCACAACTTTTAAACCTCGTTAAACTTTTCGTACGGGCCCTCAGAAGTCGGCATATCTCCGCAATTTCCATCGATAAATTCAGTTTGATTTAAATAATCATATTTTTATTTGTAATTTAATGAGTATAATGCGGGACAAGAAACGTACAGGGATCTAACTCATCTATGCAATAATTGAATTTTAACTTAATATTGAATCTTGGCGTTTTTATAAAAAGTTAGTAATTTTAAATAATTAAAAAAAAAAAATTATACAAAAAAAATAAAAATATTTCAGTTAAAGTTTCAATTCTAGTCGGTTTCTTATATCAAATCCTTGTATATCGTCTGTCCTTAAATTTTAAATAAATTACAAATTGAATTATTAGGATGATCCAACAAACGCCTATCTCTACGTTTTCTTCTAGAATAAAGGAGATATTATAACCATTACCTACTTTTATCCATACTTAAATTTTACACTTATATTATAAAGTAAAACTTAAAAAACAACTAAATACTTTTAATCAACGCTTATAAAGTATGTATTCACTTATACGTACTGTATTCACTGGGTGAAAATAATAATCAAACTCTTCAAAGATGCGGGCGAAACTTGTGAAGATATGGGCTCGTGTGAAAAGGTTTGTGGGCCCGCGTCCGCACTAACATTCACGTCCGCACCCTGTGAAAGAAGCTTGAGTCACTGGCGAGTCGTGGGGTACAGCAAATACAGCCGGATTGCATCTAAATAGAAATTTACTAACTGTTAGTCAACTTTGGTTATTTATTTTATTAATTTTCTTAAATGTAGATAAGAACCGCAAAATGAAGATGGAATTTCTGCGGAAAGTAATAAAATCACCTATAAATAGCAAACCTGCACAATTGAGAGAAAAACCCCGCTCAGATCAACTAAATCTGACAATCGTCGAGCGAGGTACAGCCGAAGAATGAAGTTTCAAGTAAGCTGAACAGGTTCCATGGTAACAACTGCTTGTATGGAATCTCCCTCTACGCTAATTGTATACAGCATTGTGGCGACATGCAGCCTGTTACGATTTTTTCAATTTCGGCTGTACTTGTAAATTCGATGTACTGATTGGTTCGTGCGTGTGAGTGAATCGTGATGTGTGGGTTTGAGAGAAACGAGCAATTCTTAGAATTTTCTCTACCGAACGGAAATAGTTTCAGTGATAACAAGTTTACACATGAGTTTTCTTGTTACTTCTTAAGTTAATACTAAAACTTATAATTGAAACATTTTGAAACATGGCGCCTCATTATAAGTAAGACAAAATAAGTTATTTCTTTCTATTTTCATTCTCATATCATTTTGTAAGTATTGAAAGGAAAGTTTGGGCAGTTAAAATAATTTCTTTTACAGTTAGTTTAGCCTCGTTCTGTCAAAATAAGTAAAACTTGTTCAATAAACCCACTTATGAAAAGATACATGTTAGAATTATAATGCGATTGTTTTTTATCTAATAATATCTGGATCAATATATAGGGTAGACTCATGGGGTAAGGAATCATGGCATATACGAAGCTAATTTTAAATCAGTTGATTAGAATTTGACTGTGGTGTTTGCAGAATTTGCTTGTCATAAACATTTTTCAAGAGTAAAACGTTTTAGAGTACGTTTAGATGAGTGCTTTCTTATTTTAACTGAATCGAATACTCCTGTCTTTATTTCTGTTTACTTTAAAGGGATATCTTTGATAATTGGTTTCATAACACCCTGCTAACGTACACAAAATAATCGCTATGTAAAGATAACATTCCCAAGTAAGTTTTCTAATACCTCCTGGAAAATAAGTATTTGCAACTGAATGCTCTGTCGTTGATAAACCTTAAGTGAGATAACGCATTGTAAAAATATTAATTATTAAAGAAGTTAAGCTTTAATTTTTCCAGTCTAATCAGGCTGGAACCGACAGCTTAATGTGAATTCCAAACCACAAAGAACATCCATGCCTAACACGGGTTTCGAACCCGGCCCCTTTCGCATGCTAGGCCAGAGCGTTAACCACACAGCCATTAGGTGGGCATTTCTATTTGGCTTTGCATACACTTGGTAGTCACTATTTACTCTTAAGTTGTGTTATGCAACATACAAAAATATAAATAGTTTATATAGTTTTTTAAAAAAAAACATATTTTCAGTGACAAAGTTATATTTATAGTTTCAGTGTAGATTATTAAATAGAAGCTTTACAAATAAAAGTTATATATTTACAATTTTAAAATATTCGCATTTGCATTATTGCGAAAATATTATAAAATGTATCTCATCAATTATAATTTAATTTGGTATGATTATTGTCCTAACATAGCATTTTATTCTATAATGTTTACTGGTCAAATTAAAAGAATCCACATTCGCAGTAAAACATCAAAGAAGTTTTTTCAAAGGGTAAAAAAAACATTCCATTAAAAATTTTCATTTATCTTGCAATTAAATAAGGCACGCATCATAATTTACTAACAAAAATAATTTTACCTATTCTAGAAATTTTAATAAAGGTGGAAAAATGAAAGCTTAACTTCTTTAATAATTAATGTTTTTACAATGCGTTATCTCATTTAAGGTTTACTTAAAGAAATTTACACAGACAGGAATGTGCGAAAAAACCAACGTTAAAACGCTAAAACTAGACTTTCATAATTAATTATATAAACACAATGGAGAAGGGGAAGTACTTATTAATTTCGGAAGTCAAAATTAACATTCTTTAGCGATTTAATTTAAATGAGACACTTATGGAAGCTAACAAATAATATTTTCTAATAATTGTAAGTCAATTTACATTAGAATGCTTACAAAGACTTCCCTAATAATTTAATACTAATAAAACAAAGCTAAGTCATAATAATATGAGAAACGACTTATCCGATTTTTCATTCGAATATTCAAAAAATAAACTTATGCGTATGCATATTTTAATATGTGATAAAAATTAATGTTAAAATCATATATTTTTTCATAATAGATACTTTTGCATATTTTTTTGATGCCCATATTGGCTTCTAAAATCAAAAGGTATGTGCCTACCCCAAAAATCGTTTTATTTATGGAAATTCGCAATTTTTTTTATTATAGAGTTTTAAACCCCAAACATTTAGAATTCTAAAAATGTTTTATTTTTGTTACTGGGATGATTAGAACCAAAGATACAATACAAATAACAAACCGAAAATGATCAATTCCAAAACCGGAAGTGCCTATTTTAATAGCTTTTTAATGTTAACAATGTGTTTAAACATTTGTTTTTTACTCCGAGATAATTTATATACATACTTAGACTCTTCTGAAAACAGTATGTTTCAAAAATGCTTCATGGCTTGATACAGCACAATATCGAGTCTTTTCACAATGTACTGTTGAACATAATGCCAAAAGAAAATGTTATTCAATTATAAACCTTGTAATTAGGTGTTCATATAGCAATGATACTTTTTAATTCTTTTTATACAGGTCTTCAAATAGATTTTAAAGAGTTAAATATCCCATGCGAGTTAGAAATTTTGGAAAATACAAAGAAATTGATATTCAGCGAATTTAAATAATCAAGGCGATCCACTACAAAATTGCCCAGAAAATCTTCTAATCTAAAAGAAAGTCAAAATCAATTAAAAATGAGTCAAAGTCAAAAGATGGTCTGACTTATAGATATGGCGAGTTTTAAGTGTGAGGAATGTACAAATTTTTTTGTGTTACTTTAAAATGTTCATTTGCGTTTACTGGAAAACTATAATTTTCATTGTTTTCATTTACAAAAAATCTCATTTCTCTAAAAGTTTTTAAAGAATTGAAATAAAGTATGTTAGGCTCATCTATGGGTGTGTTATAAAGCAAAAACTAATCTGAAAGTGCATAATTATTTGTTTTAGAGCTATTTTTACTTAAACAAATGATTTTTAGTTTTACGATTTCTGTTTATACACACAAAAGGGTCTATAATTCAGCAACTTTCAGATATATTGTAAATCTTTTGCTACAGAACACAGATAAGTGTTTCTCAAATATAACGATGTCTTAAAAAATATCCTATGTTCATTAGTTTTTTGAAGAGGAAGGTTAGTTATTTTACTTATATTTGACTAAAAATTACCAAAATTTCAAAAATAAAAATAATTTTCTTTAAAATTACATATGGATTATAGTTTTATACTCTATTCTAACAAAAAACATACATGGTTTAAAATTTTTAAATTTATTTAAAAAAAATTGCTCCAAAGGTAGGCACATACCTTAAAGGAACTTGGTATTCCTTGTTTTCGCAAAAAATAATAAAAATATCAATTTTCTATTTTTTGCGTTTCTATAAACTTTAAAACCATCTCCTTTTTCTGGCAACTTTTTGAGCTGAATTGATAATTGCAATTGCAGAAAAACTATATTTTTATGGAAAATTTAGCATTGCTGCAATGGCTCTTTTGATGTATCGAACGTATTTTTCTCAATTCATGATTTTTGAAGTTCCCACATTACACAAAATGCTAAAACTTCAGCAAATATGAATGAAATTATTTGATTTTTTTTGTGTATCTTTCTTAATATCTATTTGTCAAAAACAGGCATGGATTTTTAATTAAATTAAAAAAAAAAGTTACAAATTTAAATGTTGCAAAATACCTTTTTTTTTACTTATAGGTACA
Organism: Linyphia triangularis; assembly: GCA_963978545.1. Classification (NCBI taxonomy): domain Eukaryota; kingdom Metazoa; phylum Arthropoda; class Arachnida; order Araneae; family Linyphiidae; genus Linyphia; species Linyphia triangularis. Next base: position 107,358,457 of record OZ021724.1, read on the forward strand.
GTAATTATCGTTTTTCACGAAAAATATTTTACTTATTCTAAATCCGATGCCTAAAAAGTTAGAGTATATTACTACGTTTTTTTTTTTTTTTTTTTTTTTTAAATCAAGACAAATTATTGGAAAATGAAAAAGAAGATAAAATGTGAATTTTGATGAATTTTTTGCAAATTTTTAAATTTTGAAAATTTAGAGCACTATGTGATCCTTTAAAAAAAAAAAAAATAATAATTAGTTTTTACTTAGTAATACTTCCAAATATGTAAAAATTATAATTTTAGAGGCTTAAATAAAAAAAAAAAGTTTGAAGGGCACTAAGTACCCTTAAAAAGTATCTGTATTGAGGTATAAATTATATTATTTATTTAACTTTAATATAATCCTTTAATTCCATGAAAACGTAAGGTCCCAATATACATTGGAAACACTTTTCTTTAATTTTTGAATTAGACTCATAATATTTCTCACACTTAACCAACAAATCTGCATAACAAATTATTCATTTCATTATAATGAATTCATTAATTAATGTTCCAAGGCCTAACTATAGTCTAATTACAACAGTCACAACTAAAATTGTAATTTATTCATAACTTTAAATTTAATTGCAAACGATGGACACTGATTCTCTACAGGGAACTTACTAGAATTGTTAATATTACATACCATTTTCCATATTTTGTTTGGAGAATATTTAAAGTTAACCACTTTTTATAATAACATAAGGATCCAAATTTCTGTTAAAAATTAATTCTTGGATGAATGTATTAGATGTTAGTTGATGGTTTCCTGACTTGGTATTATATATTTTAAATTACATTAAACTTTTGAATTGGTTAGTTTGAACTGTTTATCTCTAGTGAAAGGAGTTTTACATTGGGAAATTCTAGTTCCTCTCTAATAAGGTTTAAAGTTTACGTTAATGATCTTTTAACTATATCTGCCTTCATTAAAATGAACGTAGTTCCAAAAGTATTTTGAATATTAATAAGAACATAACGCCGCTTAATAGTTACCAAGTTTCAGAATATTTTAGATTAAAAATAAATAAAAAATTATTACTTTTTCCAAATTTCCGATGTATAGTGGTACATGAATGGTAATTACATTTCGAATTAAGCAAGTAATTACATTTCCATACTGTAAAGTTTCTAAGTTATGTAGTGATAGCGCATCGCATTTTCAAGAAAAAAAAGTAGATTTTATATAGGTTCAAAAATGTTTCGGTTTTGATTCTAGCCTTCTTTAAAAAGCGTGTTGCTTTTGCACTGTATAAAATAGCATTCTTTTGATTATGAATTTTCACTATTTCAGTTGAGTCAAATGACCATATTTTTTCATCTAAATTTAGTCTTTCTAATTTAAAAAGAACCAATTACTTAAAAAACCTTACATGTTAAATAAGCTAAATTAAATTCAGAAAAACTAATCATCGTTAACAATCCACTGCCCATCTGATGACTGTTGGGTTAGCGTTCTGGTCTCTCATGCCAAAGTTGATGGGTTCGAATCTCGGATAAGGCATGTATGTTCGTTGTATTTCGGAATACAAGTCAAGCTATAGGTCCTGTTCATTGTGCATAAAATAGGTCGTTGAGCGTACAAACCAACCAAGAAACCATTAACAATTTAGTAACTTACATTCACGTTTGAGAATATGATTGACGTAAATACAAACAGTCATGTTAAGGGCCGCGTAGCCCAGTCGGGAGAGTATCGTTCTCGCAACTAGAAGGTTGCGAGCCCTGAGGTTGCGAGTTCGGGCCTGGGACCGACTAAAAATCGCCGTGTTCGCTAATGGTGACTGAGCACGTTAAATCAGTCATGGTCGCAAAGTCCTCCAAGTTCCCATACAAATCAATACCTCTGGGGGTGGCAAAGCCAAGTCTTCTGGTGGAATCTTCTGCTTGGTATTGCCTCTAAATTAAGAAGTTCCACATACGGTCGGTAGTGCTGCCATCTACCGGATAGCTACCGAAAGAGGTAGAAATGAACTCTTAAGGTGGCTATAGGTAGACTTGCTCACTCCCATTTCGCGAGTGTGCGCTTACATCCTGTGCAGTACTGCCCACTACCGATCTGTACGGGATATGGGGTTGGTACAAAATGCTTAAGCAGAGGTGCCTTAGTCCCCATAGTCCTTGATAAGAAGAAGAAGAACAGTCATGTTTCAATACACGCATTATTTTAATAAGTGAGTATATTTCTTGTGCTAGTTTTGACTAGTTTTTCTAAGATTCTTTTAAACAAAAGTAATGAAACTATTACGAACAGAAAAAAAAAACCCTGTAGAATAGGCATACTAAATTGTTTCTTCAGACTCCAAAGAGTCTCTTCAATAAGTTAAGGAGGTCCAGCACCTCCATAGGAGCCAATGTTAAATTCAACAACTTTGAGGGTATCTCATTTAATAATCGATTCTTCAATCATCATGAAAATTTTCACAGTATAATATTTTGATACTTTTAAATACTTGAACTTGAGATTTTGGGATTTTTTTTGAAAATTAAAATAATATTGATTTTCTAAAAATATGTTTAAGAAAGGGTTAAAATTTTAGACTGATTATTATTATTGTTATTATTTTTTTTAAAGTATGCTACTTACCATTCATTCCTCGTGTTAACCCACTGGCGGTCATTCACGTATATATGCGTCATTTGATCCTCAGTTTTTCCAGCAATACACAACATTTTTAAGTTTATAAATTAAATTTAAAATAAAATATTTTTTTAGATATTTTAATTAGGATGATTGTTTATAACCTATCTAAAACATATGAATAAAACATAATTTAAAAATATGTATATATATATTTGAATTATAAGTATAATTTAAAAATTACTGCAGGGAAAACAACTAAAGAGTATCGCCCATTCTTTGAACCGCCAGTGGGTTTTAAACCCTCTGAGCGTCAAGGGAATGGGCGAAATTATACAGTTGTTTTCCCTGCAAAAATTTTTGAATTTTAATTCTGATCCAAATATATAATTTTTTTTAATTATTTTTTATTTATTTTATTTGAAATAGGTTTCAAACTATCATCCTAATAAAAAGAATTTAAAAAAGATTTATTTTACATTTTATTTATAAATTTAAAAAGGTTGTGTATTGCTGGAAAAACTGGGGATCAAATGACGGATATATACGCCCGTGACCCTCAGAAGGTTAAAGTACTTAAATACATTAGAGAAACATGTACATAAAGTTTCAAGCATATATATCAAATAGATTTTAAGCTATGTCTCCCCAAACATGTAAAAACGGCATTTTGAGAAAATAGGCTTTAAAGTGAAAAAAAAAACATTAATTAAATACCTATATTTTGCTTCCTTCAAAAAATTATTAAAAATACTTTGAAATAAGATATAATTACAAATAAGGCATCATTTTAAAGAGAAGAATTTAAATTTTAAGTAACATTAATAAACTCGAAATTAATAATTTGAAAACTTTTCGTGTGCCGGACCGCTTGAATTCCAGAGACTAATTCTATGTCCCAATTCGTATTTTATTCGTAAAGTAACAACAAAAAGTATCTATGGGAGAATCACAAACCTAAAAAACAAATGCTGGAAATAATGAGAACAAACCCTCTCTGCTGCGTACTCGTACAAAAGCAGACTTTATTGTATTTCACACATCTCTATGTTTCAGCTCCTTTACCATTCGTTATTATAAACTCTACTTCATTGACGACATGTACAGTATAAAGTAGATACAGATATAAAATCCTGAGAGAAGTAGATATTCTTATCAAGTAGAAAGCATACAAGTAAAAAGTTTCTAATGAAGGAGTTTTCAACCCAAAGGAAAACAAGGAACATGTGTCCGAATAATAGAAACAACAGGATTATAGATATTCTTCTTTGAAATCATTTCAACTGTTACAAGAAAGAAAAGAAAATCTGATTCCAGAATTATACTTCTAATAAAGTTCTGCTGCGATCAAAACATATCAGTGAAACTCTTTTGGAATAAAAGTGCGGATGTAACTTAACACACATAAGCTTAGAATATAATAAAGATATTTCCAAAATTGTATTACATTAATTAGTTAAATAGAAATCAAACCACTTTTGAGCTACGAAATTATTATTATTACTATTTATATTATTATTATTATTACTATTTATATTATTATTATTATTATTATTATCATTATTTCAAATTTCATACATTTGAAGTTTTGCATGCTAAAGTTACCGGGTTGGAATTCTGGATTTTCCTTGTATTTCGGAATCCATGTTAAGCTGTAGGTACCTGGATAATTAGCCATTATTTTGTACACAAAGAGGTTCTTCTTCTTCATTAGCACTACATCCTAGTGCAGGCCAAGGCTTTCTTAATTTGTTTCCTCCAGGAAGAACGACTTGCTGCTACATCTCTCTACCTATTTACCCATAACATCTTTAAGTCCTTCTCTACACTGTTCAACCAACTCGTAGCTGGTCTCCCTCTTCTCCTAGTGCCTTTAATATTTGAAAAAGTTAATTTTTTTTAACTGGGTCCAAATCTGCACTTCGAAAAACTTGCTCTAGCCATCTGATCCTGTAGGACTTAACAACTCTCAAAATGTTAGGTTGTCTGTATTTATTGTATATTTCATGGTTATACAAACTTCTCCATGTATTATTTTCTTAGAACAAAAAGGGGTTGTCGAGGGAAAATTTCATTACAGCGTTTTAGTCTTAGAAAATGGCGCTTATATTATCAATGTTAAGAAAAAGAACTTTACGTAAAGACAAGTTTCTTTATAAAACGATATCAAAATAACTACCAGTTCGTCCCACATAATAATAGAAAAATGTCATGACAATGTGATATATGCTTTGTTAATTAATGCAGTTTCTATCCTGGAAGATCTCCCAGAAGTTAATCCTTCTTTAATGTCCTTTTTGCTCTTATTAGTCCAGATGTCCTGAAAGTTATCCATAGCAATTATTTTATAGGAATGCATAATTTATCCGATTCACTTTGTGATGGCCGAATATCCATTCGTCTTCTTCCATCCACCGTCTTCTTCCATTCGAGACGCAAATGGGATAAAAACCAATTTGAAAGGCACTCTTACAGAAATGTTTCGCTTCATAGAGATCTTGATCAAACAATTTTCAAGCTCATTCCCTATTAACAAAGTAATCTCCAATTCAATCAACTAACGATTAATCCAATAGTACCAACCATAAGTATTATTACAGCTAACTTGTTGCGGTTTCATTACAACGCGTTGTAACGATCGTAACTTTTTGAAATATTTTCAATATAACTTATTGTAGTATATGTAACTTGTTGAAGTGTTTTGCTTACAATCTATTAGATTCTAACCAGCTTTACCTCAACAATATGTAGGCACTTACAATTTCTAATTTATTATTTTAATGCACAATAAACAAACCACTTAGTTTATGTTTATTCTTTTATATATAAGCATCCCACAAAGTCTACCATTCGTCCTTTTTTGCATTGTACCAAATATAAACATTTACCATGTTAATAACCATAAAAAAAAATTCCGTACTTATATATTATTAATTCAATCAGTTAGTGCACCAGTCAATGCCAACAACCATTAACTATAAACCCACTAAATTTGTTTTTTTCCAACGCTATGTAACATACTGTTACGAATTTATGTATATTTGTAAATATTTCGTAGTGTTAATTTTGTAAATTGTAAAATTTATGTACATTTCGCATAAGGCACTGCAATAGTTTGTTTCCCTGCAATGAGTCTCTTGATGCTTGATAACGAGTTTTACAGAGGTAACGCTGGGAAGCGAGTTTTACAAGGAAAAGGGCATTTAACATTATGGTAATGGCAATCTCGCCATATTTGGTGAGAAATCACCAAATGTCGCCAAACTTGGCTACATTTGGCTACATTTTCGGTCCCCATGTACATGTATAGGAATTTTCGACTACGATCTGGAAAGTTCTCCAAATATCTACCTCTAGAAATTTCAAGAAGGTTTGATTCCTATATTTAAGCCGGCCAAGCGAGCGGGGGAGTTAGTTAGTCAATTAGGTTAGTCTGCGAGTCGACTGAGTTGAGTCAGTGAGTTGACTGGAATTACTGTATTGAGATACTGAGTCTCGGTGAGCATTCAGAGAGTTCCGAAAGCGAACTGTATTGCATTGTCTTTTGCAGTGATTTTAGTAGTTGTGTTGTCAAGTTTTTAACTGCTGTTTTGTTCTCTATTGTTGTGAAAAGAGCTGTATTGTGTCTACTAGAAAGAGAAGTTCTGGATTTGTAAAGGAATCTGTAAAGAGTGATATTGGAATAAATATCTGCAAGTTTTGATCTGCTTTGGCTTCAAATCTTTCGAACCCATCCTACGCAACAATACGTAACTTTTAAATGGTTTCCAATCTAATGCATTTGAACGTACGTAGCTTGTTGAAGAGTTTTATTCTAACGTACTGTAACGCATGCAACTTGTTGAAATGCTTTTATAACAACTTATTGTAACGTACCGAACCTATCGAAGTGATTTCTTTTCAACATATTATATTCCATTCAGCTTCACCACATATGTAGCCATTTACTCAAGTGGCGCCCCATTTTTAATACTTTAATAAACCATAAACTTCCCGTTTATTTCTAGCCTAATATTAGATATAAAAGCAACAAACGGAGCATATCATTCTTTTTACATTTATTACAACAACAATAAAGCTAGTATTCCCACACTTAATCTTTTACAATAAGCACGCTCTTGTAAGCTATTATAAAACTTAAGCTTGCCTGCCGAAGGTTGAATCCACACAGGGTTTTAACCCAGTTGAAAAACCTCATAAAATCTTTTCTCTAACGTATTTTAATTTAAAAGTTACTGTATGAACCAAAAAAATCTTGCATATAGCAAGTTAAAGAATTCCCATAAATTTAACTCTTACCAAGAGAATTGAAGTTGGGACAGTTTAACTTTGAAAAGCATTGTATTGGACTGAATGTATGAAGAAAACCATAAAGTATAATGAGATTTTAGAAGTGCTTGAAGTTACTTACAATTTATCTGGGACACAGGAGACTCGATGTTCATTCGTAGAATGTTATCAATGTCCATTATGCATATGCTTTTCAGTTTAATGCGTTTTATTTTAGTATCTCGCATTTAAATTTGCGGGAAAATTGCTTCACAACAAAACGAAATAAATCATAGCTTCTTTTTTAATTTATTAAGTCCCTGTGGTTTATCGATAATGAAATATCTTATTTTAGTAGGGTAAACTTGTATTTTGGTAACTAATGGTAGAATATATGTTTAAGAATTAGTGATTTTCTTAACAATTGAGGAAGATTCCGTCAAATGCTTAATTGTGGTGATTAATGAAAGTATACAATATTTTAATTCGATTTATATTTCAATTCGATACAATATTTTAACTCGAAGAGATTAAAATATATTAACAGGGTGATTTTTTTTACTGTGGTTGAGATGAGTGAATTATAAATATTAAAGAGCTAAACATAAATTTGACAAATGTTTTCCTGCTGATAACAGGGTGATTTTTTTTACTGTAGTTGAGATGAGTGAATTATAAATATTAAAGAGCTAAACATAAATTTGACAAATGTTTTCCTGCTGATAACAGGGTGATTTTTTTTACTGTAGTTGAGATGAGTGAATTATAAATATTAAAGAGCTAAACATAAATTTGACAAATGTTTTCCTGCTGATAACAGGGTGATTTTTTTTACTGTAGTTGAGATGAGTGAATTATAAATATTAAAGAGCTAAACATAAATTTGACAAATGTTTTCCTGCTGATAACAGGGTGATTTTTTTTACTGTAGTTGAGATGAGTGAATTATAAATATTAAAGAGCTAAACATAAATTTGACAAATGTTTTCCTGCTGATAACAGGGTGATTTTTTTTACTGTAGTTGAGATGAGTGAATTATAAATATTAAAGAGCTAAACATAAATTTGACAAATGTTTTCCTGCTGATAACAGGGTGATTTTTTTTACTGTAGTTGAGATGAGTGAATTATAAATATTAAAGAGCTAAACATAAATTTGACAAATGTTTTCCTGCTGATAACAGGGTGATTTTTTTTACTGTAGTTGAGATGAGTGAATTATAAATATTAAAGAGCTAAACATAAATTTGACAAATGTTTTCCTGCTGATAACAGGGTGATTTTTTTTACTGTAGTTGAGATGAGTGAATTATAAATATTAAAGAGCTAAACATAAATTTGACAAATGTTTTCCTGCTGATAACAGGGTGATTTTTTTTACTGTAGTTGAGATGAGTGAATTATAAATATTAAAGAGCTAAACATAAATTTGACAAATGTTTTCCTGCTGATAACAGGGTGATTTTTTTTACTGTAGTTGAGATGAGTGAATTATAAATATTAAAGAGCTAAACATAAATTTGACAAATGTTTTCCTGCTGATAACAGGGTGATTTTTTTTACTGTAGTTGAGATGAGTGAATTATAAATATTAAAGAGCTAAACATAAATTTGACAAATGTTTTCCTGCTAAAAAGAGAGCTGTAGGTAGTGTTTATGTAAAGGTGTTTTCTTACTCAATTATGGTGTATAGTGCAATAATTAAAAATTATTTAGTTTACTATATTTCTGGGCAAATAACCTCTATAACGTTTCTGAATGATACTTCTGAAATATTTCACTTGGAAAATTTCTTATATTCTATCTAATTCATCATTAATTATAATAAATACGTTAAAACCAAGTGCCAAATAAAAATAAAGGTTTTTTTTTTTTTTTTTTTTTTTTTTTTTTTAAATTTTGCTTCGCTTAATACTTAAAACTTTAGAGCAGTTTACAAATATTAAGTTATTCAAATGATAACATTTTGTAAACAAATATATTGTTCAATTTATAGAGATTGCAGACCAGAACATTTAGAAAATTTAATGTTATCTTTATTTTTCATTTTGTACTTTAAAACTTAAAAAGAGAGTTACAGATTTTATAGAAGAACAAAAATAAATACGTAAATGACTGATAGAAAATCACACATAAAAAAATCAAAATGGGAAATAATTATGACATTACATTTCTGTGAAATAATATTATTCTATGTTAAATGTTCACAAATGCGTAATTTTTGTGATGTTTTATGTTTATATATATATTTTTTTAAATGTTTTTACTTTCAATTACCCATATGTAATGCATAGGGTAATGAAAGTATAGCATTCGTTAAAAAAAAAAATTGCATTACTCTACGTTTTGGAACATCCTGATTTCAAAAAAGTGATCAAGAAAAAATGTTTGTGTGTGTATGTGTGTCTATAGTAATCATAACTCTCGAACAAATTGACCTGCGATGTTCAAATTTGGTATGAGGGTTAGTGGCGGCCATGGGACCTACCATTAAGGTTTTCGTCAAAATCAAACATGCGCATAAGGTAGCTGCCATTGAAAAAATCATATTTTTCAATGATTGCTAAAAAACGGCTTTAACGATTTTGATAAAAATCGATGTGCTAATGTCTCTTAAGGTGTTTTAAACATCCTCACCCCCGAAATTCTCGTAAAAATGCTTTCAACACAGAGTCCTCTTTGCTTGAAAATAGCTCATCAATGATCTTTTTCTCTCCTCTCCTCATTTTCACTTATAACGAAAGATAATATAGGAATTTTCGAAAAGTATATCTCCAAAAACACCATTTTGAAAAAGATTTTTTTTTTTTTTTTTTTTTTAAACACATGTAAGAATTATTGCCAAACTGGCCATTTTTTCTAAGCAATTGATAAAAACGATAAATGAAACAAATCCACGTCAGTAATATTGTGTAATTGAAAGTTATACGATGTTCCACACCCCTAGTTTTTAATATAATATGTAAAGAAAACTAAAATATATCTAATATCAAATAATATTTTATTAACTGAGAACATTATCAATAACGTATTGCCTTTTACCTTTATTGAAGTTATTTAAAATTTCATTACAATTGATGTTAGATAATGTAATTGTATTAATTAAAAAAAATAGAGAACTTAAGTTATTTTATGAAGTAAATTTCAGTTTATTAAGTAAAGTTGAGTGGGAACATAAACCTTAAACTGAAGATTTGTAATTTTGTTAAAAAAAAATAACCAATCTTGGTAGTAAAATGCATCGTAAAAAATCGCAATCTCTCCAGAAAATGAAAGAAAACTTCAATAAAACATATCGGCTAAGCCCTAGAATTTTCAATCTCATTTTAATACCTTAGAAAATCCTTTTTTTAGAAGTGACTTCTAATTGTATCTGGTATTTGACGATTCCAGTTACGTGTAAAGTTGCTTTAATAATTTAGTTCTTTTTCATAAACAAGAAATATGAAATACACTTTATGCACATCGTTATTATGAGGGGGGTTTCGTCGAATGGCAACACTTGTAACGTGCTTTTGCCCAATTACAACACATCTAAAAAATGAATTAGAATGTTCGTATTCCATTTTCCTCAATGCATGTTTTATTTATTCTAGGGCAAAAGATTTGACTATTTTGTCTTCTCGCATAACCTCGATAGAACAATGACTGTAAAATATTGTGCGAAAATTTTTTCTTTACAGTGTAAAAATCTATGGTGTTCGTAAGTTACAGAAAAGTTTTTGGTGTATTCCTAGAGTGTGTGTAAATATCACCAGGCGAATGTGGCGCCTTTTTGTAGGCGATAAAGTTTTACATTTGGCAACCATTTTTTTGTCGTGCAATAGCAAAAGCGATTTTATGGTAACCTAAATTTTACTCCGCAAGCTGTAACTGTATTTTTTGTGAATAATTTGCATATTTTGTCGTATTTTATTGATTATTTTCATATTCCTTCTGTTTTCAATCATCGTTTAATATTAACGGCCATTTTTTTATCACACACCATTTGGTGGATTTTTCATCATCCGCCATCTTGTTTCTTTTGAATCAGCCTCCATCTAGTTGATTTGAAATCTACCGCCATATTGAAGCCATGTTTTTATACGAAATCAATCGTTTTAACTTTGGTTTCAACTTTTTTTAGTTCGAAGTATATTCTTATGAAAATTTGCTTACTAGCTGAGCAATTGGATGTTCATACAAATTGTGGTGGTCTCGTGTACAAATAACAGATACAACATCTGGACACCATATATCTCTTTTGTATAGTGGTTAGCGTACTTGTATTCTGATCTAGGAGTCCCGGGTACGACTCCTCTTTAGCGCCCTCAGCTACATTGGTGACCGAATATTTGAACACATCAGTGGCGCCATGTACTACACGACTTTCACACTACCATCTCAGAATCTCTGGCGACTCACTGCCTCATGCAAGCAACTCAATCGTTTTCCCCTTCGCGACTCACTGGGAAGAGGCTTTTGTGGTGGTTTCTTGTACAAATAACAGATACAACACCAAAAATCTCTTTTGTCTAGTGGTTACCGCGCATGTCTTCTGATCTAAGAGTTCCTGGAACGACTCCCTGTTAGCCCACATTGCTACACAAATTCCTTGCCAAGTCAATGAAGTTAAAAACACATCTAACTCAACAAATATCTTGGTATTTGTATCTTTGAAATTGCAAGGAATGTCGATAAGTTCTATAACTACATCATGCTTTAAGGTATCCGACTACGTTAGGAGCAATTTTTTTAAAAAACCTTAATAATGAAAGTTTTTATTGTATTAAAATGTTCATATTATGGTAAAAACATGAAATTGACAAAAATATTAACTTTTTCATTTTATTTTTCTAAAAAAAAGGAGTTTTTTGGTCGAAATTGACCACTATTTTGTCAAAACGACTAATGTTGTAAAAAAAGTTTTAATATATATTTGTTTTAGTTTTTACTACATGATTCTATAATACTTATGAGTATAATGACCTGAAATCTAAGTTATATTTTCAAAAATAAAAAAGATATATGTTGTTGTATAAGATTACACATAAATTTCAATATTTTTGCAACATATTATTATGCTTATATAGCAATAACTTTTCCAAAAATATAGGTAGAATCATATCTGTGGGTCATTACACTCAACATAGTATAACGAACAACTGTGCAAAAAATTATAACTCTCTCATAAATAAATTTCGTGACAGAATAAAAGCCGTATTTCAGTAATAGCGCAAAATCTATTCTTCAGAAAACAAGATTTTAGAATCTCTCAGCATGGATTTTCCTGTTAACAACCATTTTTGAACGACTATAACTAAACTTCTACTTAAAGTACTAGAAAAACACAACTGATTTGAAAAGAGAAATTTTCATTTCATATGAAATGAAATTAAATAATAATAATAATAATAATAATTTTCATTGATTTCGCCATTTTAAACGCAGTCGGGCACCTTAAATAACTGAATTATGAATGTATAAAAAATAACTTTCCCTTAAAAACGAGGTACCAATTCAGTGTAAATAAATTCGCCTATTTTTAATTCAATGCTTGTGTTTAAATAAACATGATTAATTTATCTTCAGTAATACTGGTGAACGGTAATCAATAAGTTATGAGATAATTTTATAATTCGAAACCATTGCTTATTTTATCAGTTTACTAAATTACTAAATTCGCCATATGCCGGTATTAATTTTTTTTTTTTTTTTCAGATTTCCCATTCATCTGAAATTAAGTGTGTTTTTAAAATAAAGTGCTCAAAATTATAAGTTATTGATAATATTAAGTAACCTCTTATTAAGTTAAATGTGTAAGTATGTAAGAGGCCATATATGATCTTAATGAAGCGATTTTGTTTCAGTAATTAAGTTTTAAATAATTTCTTGAAACTTGAAATCAGCTAGAAATTTTCATATTAGAGTAAACTTAACATAAGAAATATTTATAAAATTTAAAACTAGACTAATTGTTTGTTAACAAACGAAAAAGTCTCAAAGTCTTGTTTTAAACAAAACAATAATAAAAGGAACAGAACACCTAAGAAACTTTTGTTATTTAAGTGAAGAAAAATTCAAACAATTCTTTTTACAGAGGAGTTTTTTCGACCAAGTTTCTGAGATAATCTTACAGTTTTAAACTGTCATTGTACTAAAAAAAATGAATTCTCATAAATAAAGAAATTAGTGGTTAAGATTAATTTCGTTTTAAGCTTTGTTTTAACTTCATCGTGTTATTTCAAATACGTAATTTAATAGCTTTATTTTGTTTCTTTTTAACAATTTTGTAATTAGTTTCTTTCTAGGCTATAAGTAATGTAGAATTACCTTTTTATTTGAATTTGTTTGGGAGGAAAAATTAAAAAAGTTATAAGTTACAGTGGGCGTAGTAAGTTTTCTAAAAAAAATAGATAGGAAGTTTAGGGATTAGGGAAGTTTAGGATAATTCCTAACAATTCTGGAACATTTTAGCTAAAAAATTTAGGGATAATTTAATAAAATGTAGGGATAATTTTAAAAAATTTATGATAATTTTAAGAAAATTTTAGGGATAATTTAAACAAATTTAGGGATAATTTAAAAAAAAAATTAGGGATAATTTATAACAATTTAAGATAATTAAAAAAAAAGTTAGGGATAATTTAAAACAATTTAAGGATAATTTAAAAAAAAAATGTAGGTATGATTTAAACAAATTTAGGGATAATTTAAATCAATTTAAGGATAATTTTTAAAAAAATGCAGGGATAATTTAAACAAATTTAGGGATATTACTTTAAAAGCTGACATAGGCTCGTAAACAAAGACATTCTTTTCAAAGCATGTTTCATTACCGAAAAAAACTACCAATTTTCAAAAATTGAATAATTAATAATTAAAATCTCAGAAAAGATTTGCTCCTCTGAAAAGTTATCTGGGTTTATCGCCAGTTTCGGAGGAAAATCGAGGGCATTTCGATATTTTCAATTTATTTTAGGATTGTCGAAAAAATTAATTACAATTTTAGGAATTTTGGGGAGAAACAAAAAATGTAAGGAATATTAGGAATTTTAGGGCGAGTGCGATCCTAGAAGTTATTAAATTGCGACAATTAAATTTAAAATTAAATAATAAAGAAGCAATATAACTTAAAATCTATGATTATTAAAAAACTCCCAAAATTACAGATTATTCATAAAATAATCACTTAATGACTAGTTTTTTTTTAAATGCAGCATATTATTTAACCGTTTACTGAAAACATTTCTCCTCGTTTTACATTTTAAATAACCTATTATAAAAATTAGATCCATAATAAAGCATTTTAATATTATTTTTTAAACGCATCAAAGTAGATGTTCCATTAAAATAATCTATTATATGTACTTCAAATATTTCATAGCCATCTGCTAACTCTTAGAGTTTAAACTCATTTAAAATTATTTGCGTGGATAACATTTATTTTCTTTCCTGACACAACAAAACTATTGACGACTGAAAACAGTATCATTTTTAAGGAAACGCATATTTCCTCTGAAGGCAATCAGAATATTTTTATCCACAAGGTAACTTATTCAGTTTCTGTTACTGACAGCAAATCCTTTCGGAAATAACCCAAACGTAAAAAGTTGACGTAAACAGTCAGCATAAGAATGCAGCGTAAACAAGAAACACAAGAAGTTACATACACGATGAAACCAAGTTAGCATGACTAAATTCTTCTTTTTGTTTTGGTTATTTTCGAGGCAATTTTTTGTTATATATACATTGAAAAAAAAAAAAAAAAAAAAAAAAAAAAAAAAAAAAAACATTATTTGTGGTTGATTAAGTGCGAAATACATGGTTTAAACCGGTATTATTTGTATCCAAAAATGAATCATCAAATTAAAAAAAAAAATGGAAGCAAATGTGTATTAGCTATTTTGTAATAGCTTATCAAAAGATTATAAAAGCAATGAAGTTAATTGCGTTTTAATACAATTTCATGTTTCCTTTTGCAAAATATTCTAGTACTGTAGCGTTGTCTTCATTTTCAAAAGAGATCTATATGAACACAGCAAAAATAAATGTAATATTTTATTTAGGAAAAAGGTACATAGAGTATTTTTTCCTTCTTCTTTGCTGTAAGGAAAAGATCGTTGAATAAATGGAAAGGATTTAAAGTATTCAAGAGTTTTCTTCTTTTTTTTGGAAGAAATATATATATATCAAAATTACAAGATATAAAAATATAAATCGTTCCAGTTACTAAAAATGTAAGGGGAAAATATTCGTTTAATCTCCTTTAGCCGTAAAGAAAATTTTGATGAATCAATGCAAAAAATAATTGAAAATACTTGGAAAATATAAGTTTTTATATATATATTACAGTCAATTAATATATATAAACATACTCCCTGAAATGTATCTTTTCCCAACCACTGCTGAATGAAGCTTGCAGCCTATTTAAATTCAGTTGGCAAAACAGATATTTGGAATCAGAACACAACAGTAAAAAGTTGTTATTAAAAAACCTTTCAAGAAACAAATTTCAGGATGAAAAAGCAGCTAGAATCCAATTTTTTATGCTTTTCCTGCGATATCAGTACGCAATCCATTTTGCATTTGGACCACTCAAATGGACTGAGAAGTATTGAAATAATTGTAATAATACCGATGAATAATACCGAATAAATTTTTTTTCACAAATATATTCATATTTTTCTTAGTATTTTTGGAAAAGATTTGTATTCATCCACTTTAGCTTTTAAGCATTTTTTGCTTTATAAACCAGTTTTATGGCCATATTTATTGATGGACTAAGGGTTGTAGTAATATTCACTTGAGAAATTAAATCACTTACAAAATTCGCAAGTGTGTTTTTTTACGCAGAAAAAATATTCATTGATTAATTGAACTTGAAAGAACGTGAGTGTTCTTACATTCGTTGCAGATATATATAATACAATACAATACCTAAAGTGCACTTACAGGAATTAAAATACAAATAATGCGCATTTTTATTTGGTTGGCATTACAACATAGAATTGCAATTTCTGATTTTCTCAGTGCCATTTTAGCTTTTCATATGTATTTATGCTACTCCACATCAATTGAAATTCAGAAGATACCAATACAAGAACGCATTTCTGCAACTTCTTCTATACCACCACTTATCCATTTCACTTATACATACCTATTTAAATTGACTCTTACATATAAAGGACCCCTTTCAGAATTTATTGTTGGTATAAAAAAAAGAAACGTTTTTTTTTTTTTTTTTTTTTTTTTTTTTTTTTTTTTATTGATCGAAGCATTTCTTAAGCGTCAGGATATTTGCATCATCTGGATATTCACTTAAATGAGATTTTTGAAAATCAATTAATCAAATTAATCATGAAAATAACCTTCTCCACAGAAGCGTTATAAATCAACTAAAAAAAAAAAAAAAAAAAAAAAAAAACATTTGTAATTCTACTACTCTAAAAAGGCTAAGGTTTCAAATAAAGCTATAATGAAGTCTCATCTTTTGTGACCAATCAACAATGTATTAAACTTTTGTGCAAGTGTCCAGCAGACATATTGCTATCATTTTACCGTTTATAAAAATTCATTAAAAATTTTACATTGGAATGACTTACTTTTAAATAAGTTGTAATTGGATATAATAGTTCACATTGCATCTAAAAGATTTATTACTTTCAATTACCCATATGTATTATACATAGAGAAATGAACTATAGCATTCGGTCAAACCAAAAATCAATTTTTTTTGCACCCTGATTTCAAAAAAGTGAAGTCTGTGTGTGTGTGTCTGTGGTCAGCATAACTCCCGAACAAATTGACCTACTATGTTCAAATGTGGTATGCGGGTTGCTGGTGGCCATGGGACCTACCATTAAGGTTTTCGTCAAAATCGCGCATGCGCATAAGGTAGCTGTCATTGAAAAAATCATGTTTTTCAATGATTGCTAAAAAACGGCTCCAACGATTTTGATAAAAATCGCTGCGGTAATGCCTTTTAAGGTGTTCTAAACGAAATTCCAGTAAAAATACTTTAATGGCGTAAAAAGTGGAAAAACGAATGCCTTCAACACAGAGTTCTCTTTCCTTGAGCATATCTCCTCAACGATTGTTTTTTCTTCTCCCGTCAGTTTCACTTATAATAATTTTTTTTAAAAAAGACCCATACAAGAAATATCACAAAAAGTAATATCGCCATACTAGCCTGTAATTGAAAGTTGTGCGATGTTTCACACCCCTAGCATTAAGAACTTTTCATGGGCTTATTTATTTTGCAGTCACCCAATCGTATACTATTATAACGATTTTGTTTCCTATTATAAAAAGCCAAATATTTGCGAATTCACATTTCATAATTCCCAATTCCTTTTCTCCAGTGATTATGTAAAAGCATAAATTTGAAATATATTCAAATGACAACTTATCCGAGATTTGAAGACACTAATACAGAAAATACATATAAAAAATGCCATAAGAAAGCACAGCTCACTTTTATACAACTTTAAAAAATCATTACATTACACATTACATTTTGGCAGTTATTTCCTTTTCTTCTTCAAACCAACAGTCAGTCATAAGTAAAAAAACTCTCTTTCTCCAATATATGGAAATTATGAGTATGCAAAAACCTCTTTTCATGCCGGAGAAAGTTTAATATATTCAAAAAATACTTTCTACTGAATAAATAAAATAGCAGACACTTAGACGTAGTGAAATATTGAGTTTGTAAATATTAATTCCCTATAGATGAGTCAATATGGGAAAACGCAAAGTAAAATTTCAACACCTTGCTCACAATTTTTCTGGAATAAAAGAACTGTTGAACGATTTATCATACATTATAGTTATTTGAAGGGGTATCTTCTTTAGGAATATTGATACTTGTATTTTGCTGGAAATACTAAATGATGTCTTGTTCTCTCTTTCTTTAATGCCTAAAGGGAATAATAAAATGTTGACAAAGTGACAAGTATGGAAATTAAAGTATAATTTTGTTGAGTTCCAATAAGGTTTTAGGGAAGAAGAGCTTATTTTTGTGAAATGAATTTCGATTGGGAATAAGTATTGGTAAAAGAAGAGTCCTTTAACATTAGATCAAGTGGGGATTCTTTCATTTTCCTGTTTGTAGTATTTCTTGAAATTTATTTATCTTGCTAGGTTATATTATTTGTAGGTAGGTTTGTATTACATTTTTAATACAACCGCATTTTTGTGCAACAGTAAATTTTCACTGTTACTTATTTAAAACAATGCATTTTTCGTTGCAGCTGATTTACACTACATCCACAATTTTTTGGGGGATTTAAAAATAAGAGAAGTGACTAATTCTCAACTCTCCGAAAAAGAGTAAAAAAAAAAAAAAAAATCATCCTCATTGTCTTAAATTTAATATTGCTAATATTTTGCAGTTAATATTTTCTGCGGTATTAATTAGATTTCACAGAATTATAGCAATTTTAGTTGAACTCTGCATCATGAATCCAACAATTCCAATAACTATAATTTTATTTTCAATTACCAATTGTAGCATTGCTTTCAGTCAAAAAAAAAAAAAAAAAAAAAAAAAAAAAAAAAAAAAAAGAACGAGTGTATTGACCTAGGATGTTCATGTTCAACTTTTGCATGTGGGTTAGTGGTGACCATGGAAACTGTTATTAAGGTATTCGTCAAAATAGCGCTTGCGCACAACGTAGCTGCCATTGAAAAAATATGTTTTTCAGCCACCTAAACACGACTCTAAAGATTTTGATCAAATTCGCAGTGGTAATCACTTTTATGGTGTTATAAATTACCCCTACTTCTAGAATTCCCATAGAAAATCTATACATATTCCATTCCCCGATTTATGAATAATTGTATCACCATCTATGTTTAAAATATCTAAACTAAAACGAACTCTATGGATGGGTGGTATCCAGATAGAAATGGTTTTATTACAGCTAAATTCCTTAGAAACGAGGCTAAATACCGAGACAGGAAGTATTATAGTTATACTTCTCTTTTTAAAGTAGTGTAAAGAAAATAAATATCAAAGCATAAGGTTTTAACTCGCATTTGTATCGATCCTTACACATTTCTAACAGTTGCAAATTATTTTCAATAATCCCAACGGTTTCGGCATTTCAAGCCAATTCAGTTCAGGGGGAAAGTTTCAGTTATGAATGGGACGCGAATAATTCGTTGTAGGTAATTTTAAAGTGTTGTTGATTTCCAATATGGAGTTTTAAACGTTAGAAAAAAAAATTACTATAAAATACATGTGTCCATTCAGTTCCTAAATAGAAGGAACTCAGCCGACACAATGATTCGAAGTTAATTGTTTGAATTATTTCAGTTTTGGAAATAAATTATTTCAACAATATCACACCCATTATAAAACTCAGCAGAACTATATTAAATAAATAAATAAATAAATAAATAAATAAATAAATAAATAAATAAATAAATAAATAAATAAATAAATAAATAAATAAATAAATAAATAAATAAATAAATAAATAAATAAATAAATAAATAAATAAATAAATAAACAAATAAATAAATAAACAAATGAACGAACGAACGAACCAACCAACGAACCAACCAACAAACAAACAGATAAATAAATAAATAAATGAACGAACAAACGAACGAACAAACCAACAAATAAATAAATAAATAAGTAAATAAATAAGCGTTTTAATGCATAATAACTACAAAATATATTTAATTAATATAGTATATTTTGTATTTATCCTGTAGCATATTTTTTTCAGAACACCATTAAATTTCAATTAGAATGTAGTTGGCAATGATTAAGAAGATTCTTAGTTTCTATCAGGATTCATTAGTTAATTAGGTCGGCTAGTTTATTCCATACAGAGAAAGTTATTCTTAATACGTGTAATAATGTGATGCTCTTACTAAACAAAGTGCCTAAAATGTTTCACTAAAATGTTTCAGCTGTTTCTTGAGTATCGAACTCTTCATTATCAGTTGAAATGTTCTTACAAAAGAAGATTTAGTTTTGTCTGCTAGCATAATGAGTACAAAGTCATTGTCGAGGTGTTTCTTAAAGTAGGAAACTTTCCCTCGGAATGTCTCCGACGGTAGAAGTTCTAGAAAAGTTTTACCTTACTCATATTATCTTTGTCAGGATACGAAGTCAAAAAGGAAAAAAAAAAAAAAAAAAAAAAAAACTTTATCTGTTAAGAGCAATATGGTACCTGTTCAAATGAATATATCATTAAAATAATTAGAATGCTTTTTATTTCAACATTGGAAAATGATAAATTGCACCTTTAGATGAAAATGTGATACTTAAGAGCTTTTTATGGATGTTATCTTTAATAAGCTTCCTCTCATCGGGAACTGGAGGAATGAAGTTTCAGAACAAAACAAAAAGAATCTGATAAAGTATGGAATATCTGTCATATAATTGTCGATTGCTAAAATTTAAATTATTGTTTTATTATTATTTTTAAAATGTATTTTAATATCGTGGCAAATAATCGCTTTCGAATTTTTCGAAGATCAATTAATCGATTTCTGTAGAGTAGTCTAAACATCGTCAGTTTAATTTTACTATGTGCATATTTTTCCTCATTAAATAGTAAAGTATGTATTCTTGGGCCAAGGGTTACGATACGAACAGCAAGCGGTTGAGGCTGGCAGCAAAACAATGGAACGACACTGCTCGCGTTATTGTTTACATTCCGAGAGGCAATTTTTGGACCCCATCGAACATCATTCTGAATTTTTTTATAGAGAAAAAGGAGTAGATTACGAATCCACTGGTCTGCCGTGGCAAAAATGGCCGAAACTGATCAATAATCGACTTGGAATGAGTTGAACTAAAATCCGATTGCCAAATATGTCATAACTTGCCAAAAATAGAACAAACTTATTCGTCTGGCAACCCACTTCATTTTGATTTTCAATGAGAAAAAGCGGAAACGATTTCTGATCTCTGGCTCGGAAAACTTATATCTTTTAAAAGTAAGCCAAATTGGCGACATCAGTTACGTCATAAGTGACGTAATATTTTTTGTCAACTTGGCTCCCTTTCAATAGATGCAAGTAGACCGTCGCCAGATATCTGAATCGTCTGAATCTTCTAATTGAAAATTAAAGAGTGAGGGTTACCAAATAAAAAAAAAAAAGCTCATTATTTGGCCAATTATGGCACATTTGGCAATTGTATTTAGTTCAACTTATTAAAAGTCGATTTTTGACCAGTTTCGGCCATTTTTGCCACGGCAGACCAGTGGATTCGTAATCTACTTACTTTTCTCTAATTTCTATAAAAAATTCAGAATGATGTTCGATGGGGTCCAAAAATTGCAGTCGCCTCTCAGTCTATTACAACAGAAAGACGGGGTCGACCTGCTATGGTGAACACGAGCGTCTGGACGAAACATGTTGCCGCTTATGGACATTAATTTTCGTTCACCGCCCAGAGTCTTTTCCGTTCCGTAGAAGCTCTCTTCCAATTAAAATGGCAGAAAAGGGAACATTACAGAAATGAAGAAAAGAGAACAATGGCATAAAAGAATCATATGAATAGAATCTTGGATTTGGTTTTAGTTAAACTTGATTTTTATACTACGGCTGCAACGCAACCAGTTCTTCCAATATGTACTGGAGACAATTACCATCCTGCTTTACTAATTAATTTGTATAAAACCAATAGTGTATTATAAAATAAACCTAGTTCTAAAGAGTCTGTAATCAGTTCTTATAATTTTAAGAAAGTGAACTTTATTTTGCTTTTTACTCTCCATCTCTTGTTGATTGGATTTTCTTAAAACTGTATTCTTGTATTAACTTAGATTTAAATCATTTTTATATAGTTTTATATGATATACTTGATTTGTCTGTACCTAAAACCAATATTTTCTAAAAAATATCCAAATTGGGCTAAAAGCGATTACAAACAATATAAAGCTAAAAAATTCATACTTGAATAAATTTAAGAAAATAACAATCCTAATGATCTAGATCGTTTTAAATCTATCAAGCAAAATATTAAATCTGATATTCGTAGTGCCCGCAAAAGTTATATTAATTTTATAGAGACATTTTAAAGTTGAATCCTAAATCCTTTTGGTCTTATTATAGAAATAAAAATCAATCCTGTAATACAAATGAAATGTTTTGGAATGATATAGAACTTACGGATGATAATGATGTAGCTGAAACTTATCAAAACTATTTTTCCAGTGTCAACGTAGATTCAACTGATGAGACCAGACATAACTGTGATTCTAATCCTTATATTAACTCTATTGATTTAGTTAAAAACGATTTTATTTCTCATACTGACATAGAAAACAGTATTCAAAATCTAAAAGAACCTAGTTCTGCCGGTCTTGATTTAATCCTTCCTTTTGACTTTAAAGCCAATATTGTTAGTTTTATTTATCATTTGCTCGTTTTATTTAACCTCTCTTTAAATACTGGCGTTTTCCCAGATACCTGGAAAACAGCTAAAATTACACCTGTATATAAAAAAGGTACCAAATCGGCTATAAAAAAATTATAGACTTAATATTGCCATGCTTCCATGCTTTGCTAAAGTATTTGAAAGTATTATCTGTAATAAATATATAAAATATTATCTTTCCAAACTTATCATATTATCTTACCTGATCAGCATGTTTTTATGAAAAAACTCTCAACTGCAACTAATTTACTATGTTTAAATAACAATATTTCCAACGTTTTAAAAATGAATGAACAACTAGATGTTATATATACTGATTTTGCTAAAGCTTTTGATATTATTAATATTGAATTATGTTTAAATGTCAAAACACAACTGCTTCGATATTCATAATTTATAAGTTTTTAAAATAACGGAAATGTTAATAATGATGACTAAGAACAAAATCATTCCTTATTATTAATAATAATATTTAAAACGCTTTGGTAAATTTACTGTGATAAGCCATTCTATTACAAATATCATTTTAAAAGTAAATGATAAAACAATTAAACGGAAATGTTAGTCATTATATAATATTATCGTGGAAGTTTATTACATGGAGAATTATTAATACGTTTCCAATGGCTCGAATACCAGCTGTCCAGTTTTGTCCAGTTCAGTCCGTTAAGCAGTCTGTCCAGTTTTTTATCTATATCGATGATCACCAATACACGAACAAAATAAATTCGAATATTCACATTTCATTAGCCAATCACAATTCACTTCCATTTTCCAGCGAATAATAGCAATTAATTCTGACGTAGCCATGCATAAGCAACGTTAAACAGTGTTAAAATTCCTTCAAAAAAAGTTTTATCGTCTGTTACCAAAAAGGTGAAATTTTATAATTTCTACGTACTCGTTTACTCAAAGAACTTTCCATTTATATTCACCTCTAACCAAATACGCTCATAATCTAGAACTGTATACATAGGTAATTCAAAATGAAGGAGCAGATGTTAGTGGCAAGAAATAGAGCACCGATTCCAGTTTTGTCACATAACAAATGGAGATCACTTTGAATACACAAAATAGCATTGAACTTTGCTCTATCCATTGATAAGTAGTATAAGGCGCCATGGAATGACGTTTATAGGAAAGAAATATTTAATATCTGCTCTTTCATTATAAATAACCTTGTATATTATAAAATGAAAGACAAATTATGTTTAAATTATTCATATTAATTAATGTTTGTTATTTTTTTCTTTACAGAACAGGAAGTGAAGACATAGTTATTGACCACCAATTATGATAATTTCAATACAACTTCTACATATTGGATTTTCTTGCCGTTCATATTGTAGGACAGATGACTCCGTTGCTTTTTGGATCTCCTTCTCTCTCTCTCTCTGTCTTATTGAATGTTCTACAGATGCTTGTGTTGTTTTGTTGAATTTGAGTTATTTAATATGTATCTGATGTAATAAAATAAAGCATGTGAAAAATTAATGACTTATGTACTAAAACGCTGTGAATAAAGTAGCTTTTCGTTTACGAAATGTCGCATTATTTTGATCAATTTTAATATTAGAATACATCAATTGATATAATTATATCAATTAATAGAATAGCAATTCAATAAATATTATATCAATTTAAAAGAATTGGATCAGCTGAAATAGTGTAAAATAGTTTGATTATCTATAAATTGCTAAAAAGAAGTATTGTTTCTTTGTTATTTTTTATCACAATCAGAATAATGAGTTTAGATCTTAGATCATAAACAAGCTATACAGTGCCACCCTGAGGGGTTGGCCCTAACTACTTCATCTCAGATAGTTCTCAATGGGGAATAAGAAAATAAAAAGAAATATGGCACTGAGTGTTTACCATTACAAAGGACATGTGGGGAGGGGGAAGGTAAACGGTTACCCGTACTAGCGTAGAGTACATAGGAACACATAAAAGGATAGGGCACATTTGTCGAAGCTTCGACAGTAAATTAAATTTTTAAAAACAAGTGTAGTGAGTGTTGAACATGTAGATTGAATCTGACTCCATTTTAATAACGATATAAACTCTTTAGTAACCAAACTTAGTAAACCACGCACCACACAAGTACATTTCAAAGTAAAAAAACCACAGGTCACAAACTTGTATGGCCTATTTCTAAGAGAAAATATAAACGATTTTTTGATGCCTTAGAAACATTTGAGTAGTCTTTAAAACATGAGGGCAAATAATTTGCTTGTTTTGAACTTACCATATTTAAAAATATTATTCTAGTGGGGATCGTATTGAAGGTGGGTAATCTATTACCAAAGTGCATTATTTTTCTAAAATAACAAAAAAATAAACGTGGAAGATTGTACAAGACTAAACTCAGCACTAAAGCATCTTAAATCCAAGGCATTTAAACGATCAATCTATTTTTTTTTAATAAAAATGGATGGAGCAAAATGGCCAAGCTAGTCTCTCGTCAGAGGGTTTGACTAAACCAGAACCTCAAAAAATGAGTACACCTTCATACCACAAAGTGAGATTTCAAAACTAAATAGTTTGAATAATCTATCTGAAAAAAGTAACTAAATTTTTAGTAACATCTCGCCAACAGGCTTAAAGACATCAAAGTCAGAAGGCATTGAATATAAATATACAGAAAAAAAAATCAAATTTTACAATACAGAATCCCCTCATTGAAGTTTAGTTCATCGATATAGATAAACAACTGGATAGACTGCTTAACGCTGGGAAAATGAAGCCGTTGCCAGATGCTGTTGGGTGAACAAAAAATACGGATTGCCGAGGATTGAAAATAAAATTTTGAGTAATACACAGCAGAAAATGTCAATAGTAGACCTTAATAAGTAATAATGTGCAAAAAAATGTCTTATAGCACTTTACAAGGTTTCTCTCATTCCCATCCAACTATAAAAGTGAACTGTGATTGGTTAAACATCCACCCAGCGTCATCATCCACCGGCCCGTTTTTCTCTTTGCATTGATATAGGAGCAGTCTATCCAGTTGTTTATCTAATATCGATACTTTAGTTTGCCCGGTTTTGGCTGTCTATTTCTGCCACTGTGAAATTCTTATCGCAGGAAAGCACACCTTGTAATTTAGAAATAGTGAACGTTATGAGGTCGAAGCATTCTCGTGCAAATCTCTCTCTCTCCAAACCCAACACAGACGAGAGGACTTTAAAGCCATCACGACTTATTTATTGTGAACGAGCCCCCAGTATCATTTAAGTTACATCTAGGTCGAAAACTCTGATGAAAAACTAGTAAGAATAGCATTGCCATTATATTTTGTAACTTTTTATTAGATCTATTATAATTGTGAATATTTTAATCATTAATGGCAGGGACTTAAATTGAATGAGTATAAAAAATATCTAATATCATGTATAATAATGGAAATGAAATAAGATAAAAGCCTGTAGTCATTTTATATTGCCGTTTTTAAACCTTATAAGTAACTTATAATATAAGTAAATATTAGTAATACTTAACCTTATTTTTTTGTATCTAATTCGTAAATGAATTTAACTTATGATACATTACTATGATTGCGTAAAATACACCCCTGAAAGAAAATCAACAGGGAGTAAAATTGTAATTATCATTTTTTTTTTTTATAATAGAACATTTTATATTCTTAGTAAAGTAAACGTTATGATTGGGTAAACAAACTAAAAAGAACAATGTTTGATTATAATTCAAATACAAATATTTACAGTTAAGGGATTACGAAAAGTGTATTAAACATTAAATTCATCCGCAAAGCCGCCAATGTGCACAAACAGTACAATTCAAATCATAAAAGCCATATTTAAGATAATAAAGTATTGAAATTTGCTAAACAAAACAATAAGTAGTATTTCCCTTTCCAGCGTCCATTTAAACGTCGTCACGTTTGTTTTCGTAATTAAATTCCTACTTCTAATAAATCCAAATATCTTTAATTCAACATTCTGCTTTGTGGTTTAGAGCGTATCGAAATATTTCGGTAGGAAAAGTTATTCAATTAAATTTAAAGTATTTAACTTGCCATTATCTGAATGCTTAGCCACATAATGTTAATTCAACGTAAATAAATATTTCATTTTATAGCAAGAGAAAAATGCTTCGAGTAGAAATTGAATTTGTGCATTCGGTTACTGACAGAAAAATAGAAAATATCGAATGAATTTTTAACGATGTTAAGATTTAATTGTGTTTCTATTGCACATATTCTGGAGAACTTATACTATAAATATATTTTGCTTAATATGTATAATTGAATACGGTATATCTTTAATTTTTCATTCGTTTTCAATGCATGTTTTTAAAGGGCAAATAATATCTAAGCTGTTATAAATCTATTAAGAAATATTTCAAACAATTTTGAAGAATATGACAAATGCTTCGTAAAGGATTTCGTTTCGAAGAAATTAAATCACCAACTAGTTACATCTAATTGGTAACTATTTAACTAGCAGGTATTAATTTATTATTTTATCCATTTTTTTTTTAATATCAAGGTAATTCCTGCGTGTAAAAATAACAAATTAATGCTTTCCAATCTGCATGCATTCTATAATGAGAATGTAAAAAGAGTCAAATATTCCATTTTACATAAATGGAATATTTGACATTCTATAATTAAGAGTAAAATATTCAATTTTACCTAAAAAAATCAACATCGACATAAAATATTTAATTTAAACATCTAAGTTTATTTGCTGGAATGTAATATAAATTGACAAACTGAAATAATTTTCCAAAAAATAATTCATTATCATCTACTTTCCTGATTTTTTAAATCGGTTAAATTTTGGTTTCAGAGGTAGTAAAGTTTTTGTCAGTTCGTTTATTACATTTATAACAAGTCGCCTGTCTGTGGCTACAGGAGAGCACAGGTGCTAGGATGATCGGAATAGCAGACGCCAGTAAAGCCGGATTTACACGCTACCAGTCAGGGTTCCAGTTTAGATCGCCAGTTATGTGACGTCAGCTAAGCGACCGCTGCGCCGTCTGTCGGTGATCACGGGAGAGCGGTTGATGGGTGTCCCCGGATCCAGTCAATAGAAAATGTTTAGTTTACTGGAACCAGTAGTCAGGTGACGTCACAGGCTGGAGATCTAACTGGAACTCCGACTGGTAGTGTGTAAATACGACTTAAATAGAAAATGTTTGATCTACTGGAGCTAGAAGTCAGGTGACGTCGATAGCTGGCGATCTAAACTCGTAAGCTGACTGGTACACTTTAAATCAGTATTCAGTCCCTTTTTTCAGAGTCCACAATCACCTGAAATTTCGTTCATGTGATGCCAAACGCAATGTAATAAAGTTTCTTTAAGCTGTTGATAAATATTAAACAAGAAAATGTTTCTTCGTTTATTTTAGGCCATGCATGGAATATGAGTGTAACAAATTCATATAAATCGTCCAACACGTTCTCTTCCTCTTCAGCTTTTTAAGTTTCGGACAGACGGAAAGGCGAAATCATTCCATAAGTTATCCGCTTTTTGACTCTAGGATAAGGAACATTAAAAGTAACTAGGGGTGTGGAACATCGCACAACTTTCAATTACACTATATTACTGATGTGGATTTGTGTTATTTACCGTTTTTTATATTTCCATCATTCGCTTAGAAAAAATTACCAGTTTCTCGATATTTTTTACGATAACTCTTACGTGGGTCTTTTTAGAAAGAAAAAAAAAACTTCGCCAAAATGATGGTTTTGGCGATATACTTTTCGATAATTCTTATATTATCCATTCTTATAAGTGAAACTGAGGAGAAGAGAAAAAACGATCGTTGATAAGCTTAATGTTCAAGAAAGGGAACTCTGTGTTAAAGGCATTCGTTTTTCAACTTGTTTCGCCATTAAAGAATGTTTACAGAAATTTCGGAGGTGGGAATGGTTAGAACACCTTAAAAGGCATTACCACAGTGATTTTGATCAAAATCGTTCGAGCCGTTTTTTAACAGTCATTGAAAAACATGATTATTTCAATGGCCTTATGCACACGCTCGATTATGACGAAAACTTGAATGGCAAGTCCCATGGCCACCCTCTACGTGCACACCAAATTTGAATATCGTAGGTCAATTTGTTTGGAAGTTATGTTGACCAGAGACAGACATTTTTTCTAAATAATTTTTTTTTTTTTTTTTTTTTTTTTTTTTAAATCAGGAAGTACGAAAACGTGGAGAAATACAAAAAAAAAATCATTTTTTTTACCGAATGCTATATTTTCATTACCCTATATATACATATGGGTAATTGAAAGCAAAAACTGGTGAAGTATAATAGTCACACTCCGAGTGTTCCATACCCATTATTGGGACAAGTGAAGATTCGCAAAAGATCATCTTCCCTCCGAAAGCTTTTGTTATAGGCCTGGCGATGGGAACAACTTATTTTTTAGCAGTCAATGATCAGCTTGGGATTTAAATCCAGGACGTTTTAAATAGTATCCCAGCACTATAAACATTAAGCCATGCTGACAGCTAAAAATAAGTTAATATAAAGCCTTTTTTTTGTCCATAGCTATTTAAGATTTCAACGTTAAGGATACAGTGAAGAACTCTATGGCAACTTTACTAGAATTTAAGTTGTGGGGATGTTTAAAGCACTTAAAAGTCATTACTACAATTATTTTAGTCAATATCAGTTCAGCTGATTTTCAGCAATTACTGAAAAAAAAATGATTTTTTCAATGACAGCTACCTTATGTTCATACTGACGAAGACCTTAGTGGTAGGTCTCAAGGCCACCACTGACCCACACTCCAAATTAAAAAATCATAGGTCAATTTATTTGAGAGTTATGTTGATCACGCACACACAGACATTTTTTCGAGGCCACTCTTTCGAAGTCAGGATGGTCCAAAACGAGGAGAAGGGCAAAAAAATCTCTTTTTTACTGACCGAAAACAACAACTTTCCTTACCCTATGTAAAAATATTTGACTTTTATGTATAATAAAAGTTTTGAAAGCTATACATGAAATACACATGTGTGATAAATAATTTTTGCTTATGATATGATAAAGACAATTTACTGCCATTGCTTTTCTTTAAGTGGGCCTGGGTTTCAAAAATTTTAAACTACTATTTTTTTAATTTTTTTTTTCTCATTATTATAGTAAAAAATAATAAAAATATTTCTGAATACAATGACTTACACATTTTGTTTCGATTCTTAATAAAACTTGAAATATTTTTTAATTTTTGTTACGTACGTGATAACTGTATCTCGGACATGAAACTTTGAAATTGTTTTTCTCAGTGATGACTCTTTGTCCCTTTTTCGAGTTTAATGATTTAAAAACTACTTGTCATAAATATAAGAAACTTTCCACAATCATTTTTCGTATACATTTATTTTGATTTAAATTTTTTTTAAAGTTTTTGGAGTTTAGCAGACTATGATTTATATATATATATATATATATATATATATATATATATATATATATATATATATATATATATATATATATATATATATATATATATATATATATATATATATATATATATATATATATATATATATATATATATATATATATATATATATACATAACTAGTATATATACATAACTAGTATATATATAATAGTGTCAATCCTAAGCAATCTTAATACAATGGATTATCTTTATGAAATGAAGGTAATCTAGGTGATCTTGGTAAAATTCTCTACAACTAAAAGGGTACACATGCTTCTTTACATGGATTTCAAACTATTAGTTTGGATAGAAAATTAATGAATAGCTGTTAATTAGCATTTCATTCGTTAGTAAATTTAATCAACATAATAAAAATAATTAAAAAAAAAAATCTTACGTCGTCTTGTACCCCATTGCAAATAATTAAACGGGTGTTCATGCTTTAAACGACTGTATTGAAAGAAAAGAAAAAAAGTATCACTTATATGGGGATGGACACAAAGGACATGGGTTTTAATTAAAACCTTTACTTTTCAAAAATATTTTTCTGTTCAACAACAACCAATTTAAAATCTATTATAAATGGCAAAAAGTTTATTTTTATCATGTGAATTTTTACGCGTTTCACAAATTTTAAAAATATTTCAATAGATGGGGAAGGGGATGGGGGAGAGGTTGAAGACATACGCTCTTTATATGTCTTCAACAGGAATTCATGCTTATTATTTTTACTGTTTGAGTGGAAAGATCAATGCTGCTTTGAATATATTTTGTCGTGTTCAAATAACATACAGTGGCTCAAACAATTGAGAGTACACCCTTCTTTTATTTGATAAATCCAACTTTCAATATAAATAACACATTACCAAGAAGTGCAAACATGTTCTTATTTTCACACATAACAAATGGTTTAGTTTAAAGTAAAAATAGAGAACAATAAACGAAAAAAAATTTTAATTAAAAATTTCAGAAGCATTTAAAAAAAACATATGCAGATTTTTACCTCAAAAAATTGAGAATGCACTAATGAAATTTTAGTAATATCTTACTTATAAAGAAAGCGTCAATATTTAGTTGCATGCCTTTTGGCTTTTATAATGTTCTCCAAACGTCGTGGTACGGATTCGACCAACTTTTGGGTGGTATCTGAATATATTTTACCCCATTCTTCTTGTAACACTTGTTTCAAAGGGGCCTTGTTTCTTATTTTGTGTTTTTGGATCATTGTTTCGAGTGTAGCCCACAGATTTTCTATGACATTAATCTCGGGGGACTGTGGTGGTGCGTGCAATTGCTGTTTACAATTAAAAAGACACCACATTTTGACGTTACGTGCCGTGTGCTTGGGGTCGTTATCGTGCTGGAATAGGAAGTTTCCATCTATATCCAGATTTTTAGCACTTTCTTTTAGATTTTTTTAAGTATATCCAAGTTAACTAAATGATTCCTAATACCATCTATAAAAACCAAATTTCCTATCCCGGTTGAAGCCATTCAACCCCAAACCATGACGGAGCCACCCACATGCTTAACGGTGGGACGAAAAATTTTTGGATCCAAAGCGGTATTGGGCTTTCTCCATACTGTGCGACGACCGTCACTTCCAAAAATGTTGAATTTACTTTCATCGCTAAGTATTACCTTCTTCCTAAAGTTATTTGTCTTCAATTGATGAGTTTTAGCAAACTCCAGATGCTTTTTTTGATTTTGCAAGCTGATGAATGGTTTCTTACTAGTAACACGACTTTTATATCCAGCTTGTCTAATTACATTCCGTACAGTTTTATCACATACACTTCTACCAACGATTTGAGAAGTTTCTGCAGCAAGCTTGACTGCACTTACTTTAGGATCAATCTTGATTTCTTTTAAAAATGTTCTTTTTGCGACGTCACTCAGAATACCTTTCCTTCTTCTTCCACTTTTATTTTCAATCAATCCATCAGTTATATATTTTCCGATGATTTTATGGACACATGTAGGGCTTCTACCAACAATTTTAATTATTTCACTATAAAATTTTCCGTTTTGAAATAATCTTAATACAAATTTCTTTACATCAATACTGGTTTCTCTTCGAGGAGCCATTTTTCATTAAAACGATTGGTTTTAAGTTCATCTAACAAAAGATATCACATAAAAATGATCATTAAACAGGTTTAAGATAAGATACTATAATACTGGTTTTATTGTGGTTCCAGTCCAGAGGGCACTGTTCCACATATCGAATTTAGCCCGAAGGGCGAAAGATTCAGATGTAAAATCTAATTTGCACAATAAAAACAATTCAAAAAGGGGACGGACGGGACAAAACAAAACGGACAACAAAAAGGGAATGCTCAGCGTGCAGAATAAAAATCCACTAATGAGCTAAGATAAGATTACGCAAAATTACATTAAAATAGTGGTGAAATAGAAAATATTTAGTGGTAGTTAAACATATTTTTCTTAGGTGTATTCTCAATTTTTTGACTGCAAAATTCGCCTAACAAAGTTTTAAAGCTGTATAAATAATATGATTTGTAATGTATTATTATATTTTTTGTATATATACAAAGAAATATGTCCATAGTTTAGTACCTTTGCAAAAAGTTTTGTTAAAATTATATTTTTTGTGCATTATTCACCATATTAAGTGCTAATTTGTGCGAAAAATGAAGTGTACTCTTAATTGTTTGTGTCACTGTATTAGTTTATCTATCTAATGCCTGGTAAACCCAAATAAGTGTAAAATTCAATTTTTCAATAAATGTAAATTTCAAATTTTCAATCAAAATTTCAAGATCTTCAAACACCTTAAAATAGCCTCGTTCTTTATACTTTCCTAAAATATTTTCTCAGCACCACCCACATTCAATTGGAATCGATTGCAGTTTCTCTTTTTCGAGATTGTCAAAAAAAAAAAAAAAAAAAAAAAAAAAAAAAAAGCACCCTATACTCATTCATTTCTGAGACCAGAGGTTCACAATCAAGATCATTTAATTGGTGGCACAAAAATTGTAAAGAAAAAGCAATGAACTGAAAAATGTCATATCGCAATTTCTGTTTTTTATGTGGGTTTTGGCTCGTGTTTCTAAGAGAGACACATAACCATTCAAATTGGCCATTTGGAAATTATCTCTCTATATATAAGGCAAAGCCCTCACTCACTCATCACTTATTCTCCCATTTCCCACATGGTCATAACTCCGAAAATTGGCACAAATATCAACAATGGTAAAAATAGAAAAAGTAAGCTATTCCGATCTCGATTAACCCACTTTAAGGAGTTGAAAAGGAGTTAAACGTTCCAAACGAGGGACATTCGAATATCCCACTTCCCATTTGGTCACAACTCTGAAAACTGGTACAAATATTAACAATAGTAAACATAGAAAAAGTAAGCTATTCTGATCTCTATTAACCCACTTTAAGGGGTCGAAAAGAGGTTAAACGATCCAAACGAGGGATATTCGAATGTCCCACTTCCCATATGGTCACAACTCTGAAAATTGGTACAAATGTCGACAAAGGTAAACATAGAAAAAGTAAGC
This sequence comes from Linyphia triangularis, assembly GCA_963978545.1. Taxonomy (NCBI): domain Eukaryota; kingdom Metazoa; phylum Arthropoda; class Arachnida; order Araneae; family Linyphiidae; genus Linyphia; species Linyphia triangularis. The sequence goes on from OZ021724.1 coordinate 107,391,680, forward strand.
TATTCTGATCTCAATTAACTCACTTTAAAGGGTGGAAAAGGGGTAAAACGTTCCAATCGAGGGATATCCAAATGACCCACTTCTAATGTTGTCATACTTCTGATATTCGGTTCAAATGTTAAGAAGGGCAAATATAGAAAAAGTAAGCTATTCTTATCTCGATTAACCCACTTTAAGGAGGGGAAAAGGGGTTAAGGGGGATGGGTCCGGTGTGATGGGTCAAAAAAATCGATTTTTTTTTTCTTACATTTTTCGAAGAACCACATTTTAAAAATATGCTCTTAAATTTTCAGACCGAAATTTAGAATATTTCCAAAGTTATAGGCAAAACAAGAGAGCGAGCCGTAGAGTGAAAGTATGTGCCGTAGTGTATGAAAGTGTATTGACACGGCAGCGGCAGCTGCTCTGACCGTTCCCTCTTTTATTGTCCTTCCAACCTTTATTATTTGAAGATACCCATGTATACATATTTAAGCTAACCTTTTAAATTGACAAAGACGAATTATAAGAATTTTGTACCGTATACAAGAAATATTTTCGAGTATTTCATCAGTAACCATTTATCGTTCGACGAGTGCACATTGCTATAAGGTGGGAAACAAACGTTTTAGCCAAGGTCGACACGAGAATAAAGGTGGAAGAAAAAGATCACTTCAAGGGGGAATCAGTTTACGGTAGAAGCTGATACGAATTTTGTAAGTACAAGTGCAAAAAAACTGAAAGATAACAGTGACATGTTATAGACCTTATAAAACCGGTGTACGAGACTTTAGCATCTGATGATTTGTTGAAAAGATGCTTGGGAGGAAATACCCAAAATAATAACGAAAGTTTCAATCATTGTGTATGGAATTTCGCTCCGAAGCATATTTTTACTGGGAAAAACGTTTTGGAAATTGCTACTTATACGGCTGCCTGTATCTTTAATGAGGGTTTTCTACCTGTACTCAAAATTATGGAGGTAATGGGCATCACAATAGGTCAGACAGCCAGGGACTACGCAGACACTGTTGACAATGAACGGATTTTAAGGGCGGAGAAAACTGCCGAAGCCAACTGTAAAGAGGCCAGAACCTTACGTAGAGCTCTTAAAGCTGCTGCTAATGACGATTTTGAGGAAACAGAAGGATTGCTGTATGCACCGGGCATAGCTGATTACATAATGTAAGTATTATTTGTTGGCAAAACTTTAAACGCGTTTTTCTCGAAACCATGTTTTTGAAATTTCGGGGAAGCACTGACTCAAAACTATTCAACCGATTTGGCTCAAAATTTAACCAGTTATTCTACATACACATATCTAAATACCTAACCTTTAAAACATTTAATTTTTTAATAATAAATTAATTTGGTTTAAACATTTTATCAACAAAAAAAATTACATTTTGAGAACTTTTTTTTCACAAGTCCGCTATTTTTTTTTATTTTTTTTTTATTTATTATTATGTATATTATTAATTAGTTCATTAGAATAAGGTCTACACAATAATAATCTTTTTGATTTTTTCATTTCAGATGACTACGGAAGGCTGTGTGCTTCCCCGAAACAGCTCATCATTCTTTAGAGGACTCCACTTTGACATTACATATTGTAAATAAATAAATGGAAAATTAAATATTTTTTTTTGTATCATTTAAAGTACTAAAATAAATATGTAAAAGTTACTAAACGATCGTATATTATTTACTTGTTAAAAAAAGGTCACGAAAAAAGTCGAAATTTCGGCCGTCACACCGGACTACTACCTTAAACGTCCAAAACGAGGGATATTCGAATGCCCCATTTCCTCATATGGTCACAACATTGAAAATTGGCGCAAATAACAACAAATCCAAACATAGAAAAAATAAGCTATTTCTATATGATCACGATTAACCCTCTTAAATTGTGGAAAAGGGGTTAAACGTTCCAAACGAGGGATATCCGAATGACCCATTTCCAATGTTGTCACAGTTCTGATATTTGGTGCTAGTGTTAAGAAGGGCAAATATAGAAAAAATTACTTATTAATTAAAATTATTAAAAAGAACCATAGGGGGTTAAACGTTCTAAACGAGGGATATTCAAATATCTCATTTTCAATATATTCTCAATTATAAATTTTGGAAAAAATTTCAAAAAAGGAAAGTTCCTATTTTGATAATACAAATTGTCGGAATCGAAATGGAAGTAAACGTCTGAAGTGTAGAATACATGAATGTCTTTTGATTGCTAAAAGGCACATGGTAAAATTTCGTAGCGCAGCACGGGTATTCAGCTAGTATGTTATAAATGAACAGCATTGGTGTAACCTTTAGAAGTTATTTTAAGTAATATTTTAACTCCATGTAGGAGAGGAAGAGGGATATGGGCTAATGTGTAGTGTTGGATACTGGATTGTTTTGTTGATGGCCAAGTGAAGTTCTTAGTAAAGATGGCGAACCCGGCTCTTTCGCTCTACATCCTTAATTAAGGTCTATACGATTAATCGGCTGACATTAATACTAACCAAATAATAGATTAAAATAACTAATGAATGGAGAAATTTTCACAGGAATGGCTAATTATTAATAATTACTAATGACATTTGGCAATGCAGTTGTTTTAACACGTTACGCTTGGTAAGCTTAAGATCATAATTGTAATATAATTTATTCACTATTTTTTGTAAAGATAAGAGCGTAAGTATGTAATGTAATTTGATTGATGTAATAAATAGAGAATGTACAGGGTAATCATAAAGAAACTTTGTCGATATATGGACCTCTGGTTTCCGTTCCATTCAACTGATCGAGATGTGATTTCAGGAATAGTTATTCAAAGGTATGAGCTTGAGATTCTGTGAATGGCAACAAAATGGCGCTCACGGTTACGGTTATAGTCACAGAAACTCAAAATTTTCGAATGGCAACACCTACTTCCGCTCGCAAAATGCTCAGCTCATGCGAAAACTCTCTAGAGCGTTGTAAGTACGCTACGTGTATCACAAAACACGGACGCGTTATTCACGGTGGAAATTTGCATATGACAGAGGCCAAAGTTCACATGGGTGCCGTCACAGGCAATTTTATCGGTTTTCTACCCTGAAAGTAAGTTTGGCAAGTGGCGTTATGTGTCTTGCCTCTGTCATGTGCAAATTTCTTACGTGTGTCTTGATCGTGTTTCTATTAGTCCTTCGCAGAGCTGTTTTTTGGGCGCGCATAACGCGTTCGTTTTTTTGGGATACACGTACCGTTCCAACATTATTTAGGGTTTTCGCATGCGCTGAGCATTTTAAGACAAAAAAAAAAAAAAAAAAAGGTAAGCGTTGGCATTCAAAAATTTTGAGTTTCTGTAACTATAACCATAACCGAGAGCGTCATTTTGATGTCATTCACAGAATCTCAAACTCATACCTCTGAATAACTATACCTAAAATCTCATATCGATATGGTGAACGGAACGGCCGCTAGAAGTCCATGTATCGGCAAAGCTTCTTTATATGAACACGCTGTATTTTATAAATGACGAGTTTCAATCAATTGTGCTTAAATAAGCACAATGACCAAACTTCACTGGTAATTATTAACAGTTAATAAATGTGATTAACGTACTTGACAACGTTCGGAGTACTTTTTTTTTTAAAACTTTTTGTAGGAATATTTTAAGTGCCTTTTATATTTAGTTCTATTAAAGATTAGTAATGGAGTGAAAAAATTTCATTTTTTTTTTAATTGCAATTTTGCATGAAATTTTGATGAAATATTTCAAAAATTTAAAATAAGATAAATGAAAAACTATTAAGTTTTTTTAGGAAATAAATTGTACGTAAATAAACAACATGCTTATATCTAGGGCATATAATACATTAAGAAAAAATGTATTCATTAAAACTTTTTTTATAGTCGAAAAATAAGTTTTTGACAATTTCACATTGTTTATATTCAAACTAAAGGTGGTATTCATCCAATCTCAATTTCTATAGCAGATACCTTAGATAGCAGTCAACAAGAGAAGTAAAAAAAAATTTACAATGATTCATTGATAATGTTTTGAGTTATGGCATTTCAAATTAGCAATATTTGTGTGAAAATCAATTCCGAGAAAAAGGCATTTAAACTTTAAAACATTCAATTTCTATATAAACCATATTACTTACACAATTAAAATACACCTTTTCTTTATTAAAAAGAAGAAAATATTAATATTTAAAACGAAATCACAATTTAATCGGCAACTTTTAATTTTGGTATGCTACGAGTATTTCCGGTCATTTCCGGTTACAATTTACAGTTTTAGATCAATTTCAAACTGCCATAGCTTTTGTTCAAATCAACGCAGATTTAAAAAGAAGATAGTTTTAGAAACTTACAGATTTGGGCTAAAATATTCACGAATAATATATTTTTTTTTGTCGAATTTCATAAAAATCGACCTTTTCAACGTAGGCCAAGTACCTTAATATGCATTACTAACTAAACTTCATGGTTAATTTTATAATAGCCGATGAGTTTTATAATCAATCACAATTTTTACTTTAACTGTAACTTATAAAAGATTTTAACCTAAGAATAAATATGTGAGATTAATAATATATAAATTTGGAAGCAAAATAAAAAATAAATTTGCGATCAAAATTACCTTGTTAGAGGTTGGTGAGAAAACGACTTATTCCGTTGACATTGAATGTGACATCACGGCTTAATAAACATCTTGACTTAAAATGCAGCAGCAGAAACCAGATTTGTAGGTTTCTCGCAAATCACGCCAACATGTACAGAATGTGGCAATGGTCTACCAACGCCAACTATTTAGCAGAAACCTCACGATAACCATAGAAAAGATAAGGTCTCTTTACATCATGAATTTTGTTGACTGCTTTGATCGGAATGGTTTTGGGACATTTTCTTTTCTTAATACTTAAATAACTAATTTTTTTAAAGAACTTCTGTTTAAATATTTGGAATCAGAAAGAAATTCTTCATAAATAGGAACTAATTTCACTAGTTTTTAATGAATGCGGGAATTGTCCATTGTCTACAATTGTTTGATTTAGGATGCATTATTGTTAAATATGATAGACTTGAATGATATCATCTAAAGCCTGAGAACAGCGCACTTTAAATCGTGAGTGGTCCATGAATAACGGAAGGGCACGTCCGAACCCCTCCGCCCCTATCTGGATTCGCCAATGCCCCTCCTCCTCCCTCCCCATACACACAATTTTTTCTTTGAAATTTCATTTAGCACCCCTGGTTTGTACTCATTTATATTTTAAGTTTCTACTCTACCATACTACAAGTTCGTACACTCCTAGGACTATTAAGTTCGTACACTCCTAGGACTATTAAGTTCGTACACTCCTAGGACTATTAAGTTCGTACACTCCTAGGACTATTAAGTTCGTACACTCCTGGGACTATTAAGTTCGTACACTCCTAGGACTATTAAGTTCGTAACTTTCCTAGGACTATTAAGTTCGTACACTCCTAGGACTATGAATAAGTTTATACACATTTACAACTATTAAGTTTGTACACAATCACAACTATTAAGTTTGTACACAATTACAACTATTAATTTCGCACTCTACTACATAGCTCCAAACTCTGCAAAGCAGACAATCATCGAATTGATAATGAATATTAAATTAATAGAGAATTTTAAATTAATACTACACGAGAGTTTTAAGCACTTAAGTAATATATAGATCTACAAAGAGTAATGGAGACCCTGCATTGAACTCTACCGCTAAGGCAATTGCTACTAGACGGAATGAATTAGCCTTCACAACAAAGGTGCACTTCGAATCGGATATTGTTTATTTCAATCCATGTTCCGAAGTCTGTAAAATCAAAGACCTTAATCAATTGTATTGTAGTTGATTGCGGAACCATTTCGGAATATGTGACTTCCACCCACCTTTAGTCAACGTGGATTGATGTCTGAATGTTACTGTGTTATTTCTAGGCATAAAGAGTTTCGAATTAAGCAATCTTACACTGCTTAAGACAATTATATTCGAGGCTATAGGTGTTAAATGCTCTTGATATTAAATTGAAATTAACACACATGTGACTATTTAATATATTTGGGTAAGAATAGCTTAAATCTTTACAGAAACAATCTAGAATAATAATTTTACTCTTGGATCGATATTTATTTAGTACTGTACAAACTAAGCTCTGGGTGATTATAATTAAATATCGAAAACCTGTAAAAAAAGAACCATTAACCTGATACATGCAAAGAAAAGGGATTCGGTTGGACATAAGAAAAAAAACTAAGGGTGTGGAACATCTCACAGCTTTCAATTAATACACTATAATATTTGTCATTGTATTAAAATTTATGGTGTTATTTACTGTTTTCATATTTTCACTCATTTAAATAAAAATGGACAGTTTGGCGTTATTTTTGGCAATAATTTTTATGTGGACTATGTTAAGGCCCCTATATAGGGGAGCCAACACGATCACCATTTTGGGTCGTAAGGTTGGCGCAGCTTGGCGCTGTGCCATTGAAAGCAATGTTAAACTCCATCAACTTCCACAGCACGGCATTTTAAATTAAGCTGAGAATTTTCAGAAACACCGATTGGAATACTTACATATGCCCTTTCTATAACTGCTAAAATCAGAGAAATTATATTTTTCACCCATTATGTCTTATTTGAACAAAATAATGTTGAAGTGTATTTCGGTATTGGCGAGTTAGCGCTACTTGGCGAGTTCAAAAAGTAATATGATATTGTGATTTTTCACTGTCAGTGGGGTGTCAGCAATGGTGATTTAGCGCAACTTGGCAATTTCGTACTCTTTTTTTAACAGTGTTTTTTTTTTTTTTTTTTTTTTTGTTTTTTTTAAATTCCCAAGGTGACACAACACTGTAGGATTACACTTATGCCACTTTGCTGTCAAAGAATTAGGAAAATCGTTTGACTTATTAAACAGTTTGTTTTAAATTAAACCAATATTGGCCTTCTAATTGTAACTTTGACAAACAGAATGTTAAAATTTTAATTAGTTCTTTTTTAATTAATTTGAGTTTTTTTCAAAGCGACTTCTAATACAGGTACACCTCTGAAATTTTCAACATCAGGGTTCCCACTCAAATCACAGAATGAAAATCAATGACTTTTAAGAATTAATATTTTTAAGGACCTTTGAAAATTTGTTTTCAGGCATCATTTCTATTTATAAATTTTTAATAAAGTATATTCTACCCAAAAAGTTACAAATTGTTGGATGCGTAATACAAATATGTCGGAAAATTCCGATACGGTGCAGATAAGTGGCGGTTACGCGGGGATAACAAGTCCGAGTTGAATTTTCATAAATTTTGCAGTTGGCCACAAAACATCTCCAAAAATTAAAGACTTTTAAGAACCTCTAAGCATTTTCAAGGCCTTGAAGCCGACCAAACGGTATAGTGGTTAGCGTGCTGGCTTCTAGACCGCGAGGTTGCGGGTTCGAGTCCCGTGTTGGCATGGGTGTTTGTAAATGTATGTTGGTTTGTTAAATGACGAAATGTTTCGGCGCATTATAGCCCTCGTGTTGCTGACGGCGCCAGATAATCTGAGTACAACCAACCAAGGCCTTGAAAACAAGTTAAAAAATATCAAGCACTTTTAATGACCGTGAGAACCCTGGACATAAGTAATTTTAACCTTCTAATTGGACTTTTAAAAAACAGAATGTTAAAATTTTAGTTATTTCTTAATTAAAAAAACAACTACAAAACGACTTGCAATAGGGCTACAGCTCCAAAATTTTCAACACAAGTAGTTATTAATTAAATATTTCATTACGGGTTCAAAGCTTTTGCTTTTATCTTATTTGGAATATTTTTGAAAAACTGCTTGACAACCGAAAAATATTTATTTCAAAATTATATTTCATGAAATTAATATTTTGAATGTTTTCTTATGAAAAAGGTAAATTTGGTTCAGATAAAACCCTTTGCTGAAATTGGCACTTTGCGTCTATAATTGGAAAATTCATTATTTATAATTTTTCTACATATAGTCTATACATTGAAAAGTTACATGTATGAATATAGTAGTTTTACCATGTAATTTTTTTTAAAAAAAGTCGTATTTCCTTCATTGAAAATAAAATGTAATCCAATTGTATCAGATAAGCAATCCACTGATAATTCATTAAATAATGTAGTGTTTACTCAATTTGTATCTTAATTTATAGTGTATATATATAGTTCACGATGTATATATATCACGATTTCAACCTTATGCAAACGAGCGATTTACGACGATATTTGATAATACGATTGAATTGATTTTTACGACGATAAACGATATTTGACGAAAACCTTAACTCTCATGGTTACCACTAACCTTTATTGTTTAAAAAAACAAAAAAACAAAAAAAAAAAAAAACATTTCATATGTATTTTTTTTTTTTTGCATATTCTTTTTTATTTTAATAGTTTTAAAAAGTTAACAGCTCCATTATATCCTCCATCCAACTCCATTTATAATTTAGTTATACGTTTTATATAATTACTATAAATGATATTCCACCATAATTTACATTTTAAAAGGTGAATATGTACAAATTATGGATTTGCTGGGATATTTTAATACAAAAATTAATTTAGAATGGTAAGATATTCAATGAAAAAAATTGAATAAGGACCTGCATGTTTAATAATTAAGAAGGCATTGTTCTTTATTCTAATTATAAATATGAGGTAATAAAAAGAATCATAAAACAATTTGACCTGGGAATGCACCAGATTTTTTAAAGTAAATGGGCTAATCAAGAAAAATCAAAGGTTATCTACATGAAGTTATTTCCAAAAAAAAAAAAAAAAAAAAAGCCCTTTTCCATTGTTATCTCCATTAATAACTCAGTTTAAGTAAAAATATTTGAATCCATTAATTTTAATGCCTGGTTTGTACAAAAAACGACTAAAAATTAATAACTATAATTTTTTCTAAGTACCAAATTCAATTATTTTTTTCTAAGCATATTCCATTTAACAAATGAAAATTTAACATCTACATAAGCCACATACTTATACTTAAAAGAATAAGAAACTAGTGAAAATAATTCTATTTAATGGATATTACTATTTAGTAACATGAACTTCGCAATGAATAATGGAAGACATACACATTCATAATTTATCCGTAACAATAAAAACAGTTAAAATAAAAGATTTAAGCTCTTTTAACCTAATTAATACCTTAAAAATTTGCACCCAAACAAATAAAAACATAATACTTTTATAAAAATTTGGAAAGATACGATTCTTTTTCTATTAATCCCAAAATATAAGGAAACATTTACATTACTTGATTATATGCTATTTTCCGAAATCCTGCACATTGCAAAGCTTATAATTCATTTCTGAAAAAATTTTTAAACAGAGAAAAGCAACCTGATTTTGAAAGCATTTTATTACAATAAATTAAAACTGTTTAAAATTGTACAAAATGTTTATAATACAGCACACAACAAGCATCAAAATCCTTATGAACACAACAAAAGTATAAATGGCTCATGACATTTTAAATGAGTATCGGAAATAACAGTAATTTAAAGGCATTAAATCACAATAACCAAAAGCGAAAATCTTCATGGATAAAACACTCAGTGAAATAAACGGAGAATTTTATTTCAAAGAAACAATAATAAAAATCTAGATAATGGTGTTTAATGTAAAGAACTAAACCATTTAAAAAACAAATACCTAGAAAGGAAATATAAATATTTCACAAAACTGGCTTCAAAGACATGTTAAAACACATAAGTTATAACTAGAAATAAACACTTTTACACAGTTGATAACTTTGTTCAGAAATTGTGTGACCACACAGACTTAAAAAACATTTAAAAGTTAAATTTAGTGTTTAAATAAAAGTTCATTTGTTATGGACGGTTATTATAGATATATGGTTAACTTAAGCATGGTTCTATATAACTTATACATGTAAAATGAAAACTTGAAATGGTGAGTAATATAGGTATCTACAAAACAAAGTAACAGTGGAAAATGTTAAAAGCAAGGAACACTTAGTGGTATAGATAAATTATTATATTTAAGAACTTTCTAGTATATATGCAAAATTAAAAATTTTACAATTACAATGAAAAGGCCTTTTCCCAGATAATGTATTTTTTGTCCACTCATTTATGTTAAAATGTATAATACAAATGTTCATAATTGTGGGAGTAAAATACCACCTCACATCTACAATATTATAAATGCAACTTTATAAATAACACATTATTGTACAGGAGTATTTAAGGAAACAAAACAAATATAACTAAATACAGTTAAAAACAATCTAATTCATCCATTAATCAATATTAATGGAGAAAGATTTCGAATTGCGAATGGTTGTGCAAGACTTTGAATTGATTGTTTGGCCTCAAGGTGCTCGCAAAGGTTTGTGTAATGCTGGTTTCTTAACAGGTGGAACACCTATAATGAAAACAAATACTTCTTAGAATAGCTGAAAACTTCTTACGAATTGATGTTTTATATAATACTAACTTACATAAAAAATGGTATAAAATTGAGCTGATAACTTTTTATCTTATGTGCTGATTTTATACAGGCTTATACAGAGAAAACCATTATTATGTAGAGTTGATATCTTCCTATATTATGTTTGATGTTTTATGATAATTGTGTAGATATATAGAGAAAAATACTGTCATATAAAGTACTATCGTACATGTTGCAGTTTTATGATGATAATATAGTTATATAAAGAAAAAATAATTTTTAAATAATGTTGATAACTTCCTTTTTTTAAAGATAATTATATAGACTAATATAGAAAAACATGCTATTCAATAGAGTTGGCAACTTCGTATCTTACGTGTTGAGGTTTTATAAAAGTATAGAATTTTATAGGGGAAAAAAAACACATTTTAAGTAGAGCTGCTAATTTCTTAGCTCATGAATTTATATTTTACAATAATAATAAAGACTTGTATAGCAACAAATACATTTTAAATAGAGTTGATAACTTTTTTTTTAAATGATATTTTATTATAAGAGTGTAGGAAATGAAGATACTTTGTGTTTTAAAAATGTGGATAATATATAAAGAACATTGAAGATTTCAAATTTGAAGCTTCACACTATTATAATTATTAAAAAAAAAGTGTTGATTAGCAGAGCAAACTATGGGTCCACTAGGAAAACAGAAGCACAATATGCTACTATTAAATAATAAAAATAAGTTGATGAAGATATTCTGCACTGCTAGATATTGAAAAGCACAAGAGCCTTATAGAAATAATGACAACACAAGTTATGAAATAAACAGAAGCAAACAATAGATTTTAGATAAATGAAAATAAAGCAGTTAAGTAAAGAATTAAATTTAAAAGATTATGGCAGACAAGTCAGATATATAACAATAAAAACTGGGATAAAAAACAATATTAACAAAAGAAAGTTGAACAATTTAAAAGGTGACATATGAAACAAGGCATTAGAGGAAACAAAATTGTAACATGCTTAAATAAGCAAACTTGTTTTTGGACAATCACATGCAAGACAAGGTATTATTATAGTATTTTAATTATAATTAGTCAATTCCTTTACTAGGTAAGTCTCAGGTATCTTAAGTAACTTCAAATCTACCAATATACCTAAATACAGAAACTGCAAAGCCACTGTAGTGTCTCTTATGAAATTCGTAATGGTGAACTTTTATTTTTAAGAATGAAGGGAACACAATTCAGTTAGTTTAGTATTAGTTAAGATAGGTTTATTCCAATAAAAAAATCTTTTTGATAAAAACATTCTTATCACACAGATTAAGAAGAGTTATGGCAATTTAATTTAGTTTACACTCGAGGGGCACGTGACTTCATAGGACTGGTCATTCGCTTCACTGCCTACAAAAACCCTGCCGAAATCAGCTCTTTTCACTGTGATTTCTTCGAAATTGGTTCATTAAGAGATATTAATAAATAAAAACTACAATTTTAACTATGTCAAAATATATTTCCGAAAGTCTAAAATCTATTTAGAATATCCGTTTAATGAATTAGTCGATCAAAACTTGATTATTTACAGTTTAATTGCAATACAGTCGCAGATTACCATTGACTCCTATGCTTTGCAAGCCAGCTTTCGACCCACCCAGAATGTCTAGGATCCAGTTTTTGTCTCCCCCGAGTTGCTATGTTCATAAACATGCCCCTCGAGTATAGTGGCATTCTTTAACAACCAAATATACCGGCAAATCCAGAAACAAAAGCGAAGAAAACTTACTCCTTTAGTTATGTGTACCATCTTGTTGAAGTTGCTTTCTTGGTTTAATAAGTGCATTGTTCACATTTGCTGCCATTAAAAATAGTATTAAAGCAGTGAAATCTAAATCCTCAATTTCATGATTAAAACTAATGATATCTTAGAACTTCAAAAGTTTAATTTGTTTTTTTATTCAAATGATGCTAGTTCAATAAGTAATTTCAATATTCAATGAGTTTTTTTTTTTTTTTTTTGGCTAAATTTTGAAAGATTACAATAAGAAAATAAATGTATTTCCTGTCTAGTATATACAGAAATGGTAGGACTCTTTCAATTCATTAAAGTTGAACTTCACTCAAAAGGGAAAAACCAGCAAAATAGCCCAATTTTTTAAAGCTACATTAAAAAACTGGGAAAACAACAATGGCTTCACCTTTTAAAATTAAACTACATTTTAAAAATTTAGTTAAAACATAAAATTGTAAGTTAAGCTCAAGTAAACAACAATTTTATAATTTCAATAAAAATTATAATTTAAAATAAGGATGCTCAAGAACTTTCTACTACGTTGCCACACTGTCCATGCTTAACGCGTTTCGCCATAAGCAGTAGGATAATGATGTGGCAAGCATTGCTGCTCTTCATAAATAATAAAAAGTTTTCAGTTTCATGGCACAATATCACTTTTCAAGGATTTTCTTGATTATGCAGCTGAAATAACTTTTTGCTAGGGCATATTTTAAATGCCTCACTTTGAGGCGAGCAAAGCGAGTCTGGTTCGCGAAGAGAACCAAGGGGATTGCTTAGAAATCCAGGGTGTTGACGAGCATTAGCGAGCAAGGGCGGAGACCCCTAGTACCCTTTTAACAAAATAACAGCAACAGCAACTTTTACATTAGGTGAAGCCCAGGCAAAATACCATTTAACTAGCACAGAGATCAGAGATAGTAGCTATTGCATAAGTGGACACAGCAATAAAAACATGATTACATGAGAAGGTTTGGGGAACTCTGAATGGGTCCATTTCATGGCTGTCAGACTTGTAAATACAAAATGGCTCACCTCTAAGTGAAATTTAAATCCGGATTTGTATCAATCCCATTCATGGCCATGCAAATATTGGCAATAACAACTTTTACATGAGCAAAAGCCCAGACAAAATTACCATTAAACTGACACCATATACCAGAGACAGCAGTTATCACATTAGTGGATACAGCAATAAAATCGATTACTACACTTGAAGGTTGAAGAAGTCTGAATGTACTCAATCAGTGGCTGTCAGACTTGTAAGTGCATGACGGCCAACCTCCAAATGAAATTTTAACAAATCATAGAATGAAAATCAATGACTTTTCAAGGAATTAATAATATTTTTTAAGGATTTTCGAAAATTTGTTTTGATGCATCAGGTCTTCAATGTGTGACTCTGCAGCTGCTTTGAACAGAGCATTAATATAAAAATCTTTCATGCACAATTTGCATTTTCCCTTATAAACAGACTTTGATGATGGTTATTGATTTTTTGGCTTACGTAAACACTAATCTCACGTGCTCCTCTCACAGAGTAAGTACAGTGCATAACTAAAACCATTTGATTTCTACTCCACCAATTAGCAAATACGAACCCCAAACGATGTTCAAGTTGATGCACGCTTAATACAAATACACCAAAAATCTTTGGTTCAATGTGGATAAGTGAAAAAAATTAAGAACTTTTAAGGACCTATAAGCATTTTCAAGTACTTTTAAGGCGTGCAAAAACCAATTACAAAAATACTAAGCACTTTTAATAACTGTGAGAACACTGTTAAATCAAGATTTGTATCAATCAAAAAATTCCAGCTAAAAACAGAATTCTGTGTTTCAGCTGAATTCTACCATGTCTGTATATTATAAAATGTTTTGTTTTAACAAGTGAATTGACAGTGAAACATCAGAAAAATAACAAATTATTTCAAACAAATGACCAAGAATGTAAAGTTTATTTAGCAATGAAATGATTCTAGGTACAATTCTACTGACGAGACAGATTGTTTTTAAAATTCTAACAGGCTACAATCAAACCTCGTTAATAAGAAATCGCTTTAACACGAAGTAAAAGCAGTTCTCCGTACTTAAAAACTGAACATTAATTTATTCGTTAAACACGAAATTCGGTCAACGCGAACAATTTCAGCTGCCCCATCGACTTTGCATTAACAGGGTTTGACTGTATAATAAATGTAATTTAAATGGCTGTTAAAAGCCAGTTCTTACAGTCTAAGCATTCTGAAAACAGCATTTTCCAAAAATTGGACATATTGCAAGGATACAAAAATTCTCCTTTCAGCAGAACATTACATTCCAGTAGACAACCATGAAATTTACAGTTAAATCTTAGAAGAGTGGTACCATATGTCGTTTAAGTGCAAAAGTTTAAATATTAGATGTTTTAAACAACTTTTTTTTTAATTATCTCACATTGGAAAAGTAGAATAAATATCCTGGTGATATTTACAGTCTCTGTTGTTAAGACATATATAGCCAACTTAAATGTTTTATTAAAAGAAAATTCACATCAGGTTCAGATTGTACTAAATTTGTAAACTCCTTTGTCATTGGCTTTCATTTCAAATCTAACACATTAAAATTGAAACTTAGTTCTTCACATTAAAAAATTACAATTTACTTATAAGATTTAATATTCAGTTTCAGTGCTACAGTTAAAATACATACTCAAATTATTTTTATTGCAAATAGAATTTTATGGGAGGAAACAAGAATTTTTAAAATTAAATTTTTTTTTTAAAGTGTTTGTATGATGTACTTGAGATTCAACACAAAATTACAAAATGTTAATAAATGCTATCATTCTACATCAGTATATTAACCATTTGAAATCTATAGAAAAAGTGGCAAACCTACCTTCAGGAGGTGTTCTCAAAGCTGACAGTCGCTTCATTATCTCCTCATCACTGACTCTTGGCGGTGATTCTTTTCTTTTAGTTGCAGATGCTTTCTCTTCCTTCTTATCTTCAGAGAGCAGACTCTCCAATTCAGACTCAAACTCATCCAAACTATCATCCGAAACTGATTTCGCTAGTGTACTTTGTACTTCAGAGTAATCATCTATGGCCTGAAAAGAGTTTTCTAGTTTAAAGAATATATTCTCAAGTGAGAGTAAATATACATTAATGCACTAATATAACGCTAGTTTAAAGTAAGTAAATCAAGTTTGGACTTTAATTTTCCCCATAATTAAGTAAACATCTTGAAAGAGATACATTAACTATCATTTTTATCATGTCAATTCAGATAAAATTTTGATGCTGGCATAAATGTTTACCTGCAAACTTATTTTAAGTTTAAATTTCAAAAATTTATATATTTTTCCAGAAAAATAAAATTCAGGTTGAAGACTAATATTTTTAGTGGAAGTTTCCTAGAGTGGATAATCTATTCCAAAGTGACACTCTAATTCGGGTCAAGAGCTGGATTTTCTACATCACAACCACAGTATATTTACCAGGACCACCAAACACAAAGGCAACATGGGTAATGTTTGAAATGATTAAACTTTGGGTAAAATCCTAATTATCTTTTTCATTTCTAGATGCATGATCCTACAACATAGAAAGATTACGTCAGAAAATTAAATGTGTAACTTTCGTTTGATATTGGTGAGTAAAAACAAAACAATAGCTATCATAAATTAAAAACAAAAATACAAAAATAAATTGTAAATTAACCCAGGGAGCGCAGTGAGTTTTCTAAAAAATTTAGGTAAAATTTTAAGGATAATTCTAAAAATTTCAGGAACAGTTTTGGGATAATTCTTAAAATTTTAAGGATAATGCTTAGAATTTTAGGGCTAATTCAAAACCATTTTGGAATATTTCTTTTGAAGCTGACATAGACTCCTGACATAAGACATATTCTTTCCAAAGCATGTTTCAATACTAGCAAAAAACTGCCAATTTAAAAAAAAAAAATTTACTTCAAACAACGTTTTAATAAAATTATAGTTATATAATTACAAAATTATACTACTTTGAAAAACATGCGATTTTAATGAAATTAACTTTTTACACCTGGAGGAATGACGTTTTTTTCGCAAATTTTAGGGGAAAATTGGAGAATTTGTATTTTAAATTTTTGTAACCAAAATATAATGAATATTAGTAATTTTACGATAAATGTGACCCCTGAAAGCCAATATCTGAATTAATTATAAACGTGTACTTTTAAAAAAACAAAATCTACTTTAGAGTACATCATATCAATTGACTATTTACAATATTGTGTACTAAAATAAATAAATTTTAAATTTAACTCAATTCGGGAAAGAACAAGAAACACATACTTCTTTAACATCAGCCATGATTTCATCGATATTATCCAAATCCAATTCACCTGAGGTAGTTCTCTTCATGGCAAGAGCACCTGTTCGATAAGCTTCCAAAACCTTAAAAAAAGGGATGTTATTTTCAACATTCAATAAAAGGCAACTATACAAAACAAATGTACTACAATATTCATTCAAGTACAATATTCATTACATAGGTGGTTATGAAAATAATGGAAATAACCAAGATCTATATGGAATCCTTTACTGATATGGTGTAAGACTGCCTTTGGCATATAATACAGCTTGGATTCACCTGGGAATCAAATCATACAAGTGCTGAAAAGTATTTAGAGAAATATTGGACGATTCCTAATTTCTTTTTATACATTTTAATCGTTTCAAAAACCCTCAGTCGTTTTTACTCAGCTTCTCTTTCCCTCCACTGTTTTACTTTGCCGAGCATGACTTGCTGCACTGTGTGTATGTTGTCATGACTTAAGACACCTTACCTCTAGAAACGCCTAAAAGACGAGATGTTTCGGTCAGTTGCTCCAGCTAGTCAGGTTCCTTCAATCTAGCTTTTTTGAAAGTCTGCGAGGTCTTTCCTAGACGTGTACAATTTCACGAAGGCTATCTCATACATACCACAATATATATTTTTAATATTAAAAAAAAAACCTGGAAGCTAGGAATATATTTTAATGATTACAAAGCACATTCTTAAATGTCATTTTTATTCACAGCTCCATTATTTGATAAGCACTTATATTTAAGATTTGTTTAAATGCATTTGATTAAATGTTTTCAGCATGTTTATGATAAATGACTAGATTTCAAACGATTTTCTCTGGGGGAACAGTTGTCCTGACATTGGATGGATGAGAGTAGAGGAACAAGAAGGTGATCAAGTTTATCCCCCCCCCCCCCATTTTTTCTTCAATAACCCAACACATTACTTACAGATGTAATAAAAAAAATTCACAACTGAAGTTAACTCCAACCCTCCTTAACTATTACAGGGTGGCCACCAAATTCAGGAAAAAAAGTTCGCTGATTCCCCTGACAGATTTCTAAAAAATTCCCTGATTTTAGAGCAAAATTTTTTTCAAATTTCCCCAATTTTCTTAGGTTTTCCAGATGTCTACATAACTTGATCAAATAGAACATGTATGCTAAATGCTAAAGAGATAATATGCAACTTAAAAAAAAAATAGTTTTGCTGGTAATGAAAAGTTTAAATTATTCCGTAACTTTAAACTTCTAATGGCTAACCACAACAAATCTCAGAGTAAATAGTGCCAAAATATGGATGAACGTGCCTTAAACAATACAAAATTTCCCTGATTTTCGTGAAATTTTAAAAAGTTCCCTGAGATTTCCCCGATTTCTTCCTGAATCAGAAAGCTCCCTGAGTGGCCACTCTGTATTAAGTGTCCTTCCTACATAATGCAAGGCTTACTTGATGGTTAGTGCTCGGGCCTCATAGTCAAAAGGTTCCGGGTTCAAATCCTGCGTTAGACATGGATGTTTTGTAGTGGTTTGGAATCCACATTAAACTGTGGGTCCTAACCTGATTAGCCATTATTGTGCATAAAAACAGGTTGTTGAATCAAATAAAACAGTACAAACCAACCAGACTTGTTAAAACAACTATCATACTACAAGCTAAACTTTTTCAATGATCTTTCTATCAAAAGTATATTTCCTTGGCATGCATAAGTCTTTGACAGGTACAAACACTTGACAACTTTTAACAGGTATATCCTGCACAATCCCTATGATAGTTTCAAAATCTTTAAACCTGATGTATCGAGATATTCTACTGCCATTGTTAAATCTATCAGCAACTTGTGAAAACCTGTGCTTTTCTAGTTACCTCTATTGTTAAAATTTAGTTTTGTGAACATGTCACAAATTTATTTTCAGCAAACAGAAAAGTTTAATTTAGACTTAATATAATAAATAAACAACATGTGAATAAATTTAACATTGAAAAGCATAATGTAATACTACATCATATTTACAGAAATCAATGAAAACAACATTTCATATCAGATTTGTGATCTAATTGACCAAATTACATACTCGAGAATAATATATTCAGGATTAAGGAGTTATATATAAAAAAAATTTGAAAATTACTTGATTATTTTATTCTGTCACTAAACATGCTACAAAATATCTAGAAAAATATGCTGATTTAATGGTGTGATTTACACAGGAGTGAAAACAGTTAAAATATATAAAGGAGGAAAATATATGCAGCGTTATTTTGAAATATGAAAATAGCTAAATAGCAAATGTTTATTTGGATATTTATGTGTGTATAGAACATAGGTGCAGCCATAAATTTTTTCGAAGAGGTTTTTAGGTAAGTTTAGTCTGATAAGGTCCTATAAAGTCCACAAAAAATAATAGAATTGTAGAAAAAACTGAACTTCTCAGAAACAAAAGCAGAAATATGTGTAAATCTGCCAATTGAATGAAGTATTTTAACAATTAAATAAATCTGTTTTTAAATAATGTTTAAAAAAAAATAACATATGAAATTGCTAAAATCTATGTAAAAAAAAGAAGAAAAAAAGTCTGCGTTTTGTATGAGTGTTTTCTAAGTTGCTCAATATATAATACTTGAAAGAGCCAGTAGTAGAAAATACCCTGAACTTAATGAAGTGCTACTAAAACAGTTTTAAAAAAAAATAACAATGTACACATTTTAACGATGTAAAATTGAGTAAGACTTATAATATTAATTTACAAACAAGGAAAATAATAAACGATCAATAACATTCAACATTAAACTATTTACTTTATTATTTAAAATGCAAAAATAAACAAAGGCTTTACCATTTTTTCTGAGCCAGCATTCTTCAATTGGTATAGAAGATTTTCAATGTTGTCTAAGGCTATACTTTTCTTCTTAAGTACAATTTCAAATCGCTTTTTTTCCTTCAATGTTAACATTGCCTGAAACATATAATTGTTACTGTATTATATTCATTGTCTACTTTAATGAGAAATAAAGCATAATTTTCAGAGAAATAAATTAAAATTCGAAATGGTGAATCAAAGTTTAATGTACAAATGAAAAGGTGTCCATGCTGCTAATATTTGCCTAAATACATAAAGTCTGACTTAAGATTTGCACAGGGTGGTCACTAAATTCAGGAAAAGAAAGTTCCCTGTTCAATTTCTAATAAACTTTTTTTCAAATTTCCCCAATTTTCCAAATGTGTAGATCAAATATAAATAGAACATTTATGCCAGATATAATATGCCAATTTTTTTTTTTAGCAATAATGAAAAGTTTAAATCATACTGTAACATGAAACTTCTAACGATTATCACAATTCTCTGGAAAAATGGAGTCAAAATACAGATGAACAGAGAAATGTACCTTCAAAGCAGTAGAAAATTTCCCCGATTTTCGAAAATTTAAAAAAAATTCCCTGATATTTCCCCAAAATCAGAAAGCTCCTTGAAGTTTCCCTGATTTCCAGATTCTGTAGTCACTATGTTGTATTTTGGCAAAATTGAGGAAGAATCATCTCAAAAGAAAAGCAAACAAGGAAGATGGAAAATATTTTATAATTCAATGTTTGGGACAAAGGACAAAACTTGCACATTTTACATTTCAAGCATGAAATTTTTTCGTGTAAAGATAACTTTAGTGTTATATGTAAAGAATGTACAAAAATCATAGTATAAAGGTACGTACTTTATATAATAAAATTTAAAATAATATAGAGTGTTACATTAATTGTAATGTGATTAAAGTAAACCACTGTGTTTATAGCAATTTCTTATTTATATTAACAGTTTTAAATTTTTTTGCAATATTTATACAATTGTTTATTGTTATTGTACAATTAAAAAATTTACACTTAAAAGAAGGAACAGAAGGGAAGAAAATTAAACAGTACTTGTTAAGGTTGCCAATAACCACACACAAGCGTTTGTGTGGAAAATGTAGTACAATTACAGCTAGATTAAAATTAAATATATTATATTTCAATGTTTAATACTTATCATACCTGAGTGCTGGCAAGCTTATTTGAAAAAGGGTGCAAAGAGTAAAAGTTTGTGTTCAAATTTTGATTTCACATAAATGGTAATTGAATTTCCTACACACATGCTAATTAACTGTTATACATAATTCTTTCCCTGTCAGCACCTATATAAATATAATAAAATTATTTTGCACAACATACCTTGGTCTTTAATCCTCTTTTCAGTAAATCTTTTATAGTTTCATTACAACTGTAAATAACAATTCCAATAATTAATTTAGATTAGACAACATAAGTCAAAATACACACCCACAACAATTATTGTGTGTAAGTTTAAATAAAAGTATCACTTTTTTTGAGCTGATATCGTCAGCATTGCATATCATTTGTAGAAGATAAAATAACATTATTGAAAGGGGATTTGACATACATTTTGCATTATATTCAGCGATTTTTTTCTAAGAATTTTTTTTGCATTTCAGAATTTGCTAAGAAATGGGGCAACTGTAGTTCTAATATTTAATTTTTGTATCTACGATGGCTTTGGTTAGTTATTGTAACATGTAAAGATGACAAAGCACAGAAATAAAAAGAAAGGCAAAATTAAAACAAATGCTTGATAATGCCTCTGATGCTATTCAAAATCTTGTATAAAAGAATAATTTGATATTTATATTTTGATGGCACTAAGGATACTGTTACATAGAACTTGTGGTTTGTGGATTAGGAGCCACTATTCTATGCATTGCAAAATAGTTTTTAACATGGAATGTTAACTTTTCACAAACTTGAGATCCCATCCCCAGTTTAAACTTTAAGAGAGAATAATTAAAACAACTGCATTTCAACGGCAATGTCTTGGTCTAGCAATATAAATTTGCTTGTCTATATAACATGGTTTAGCTTGTTTATATAACATGCACTTGTACTATGACACTCCCATTGAATAATTTGATTTTAATCATCATAGCACATTGCAAAAGATATCAGAAATTTTCATGAACTATAATTTTTCTCAGATATGTTAATATCTTTTCAAAATCTATATAATACTTGCAACATGCCAGGACACCAAAAGCTGTAAATTTTTGTACCGGAAAAAAAAACCTTTCTCCACAATTAAATTTTATTACATTAACACCTCAAATCTTATTTAAATGACAAAGTTAGTTGATGCTATTAAAAGTAAAACAACAACTACGAGAGACAAAATTTAAATAATCTGTTAAATTTCTTTTAAATTTAAAACATTGCATAATGGTTGAATTTCACATTGTGTGCAATCATAGTAAGTAATAAAAAAGTTTTATTACTTTAAAATTTTTTGTTCAAGAGCATCAACATCATCCATTATAGTATCTCTTGCTCTGTTCAAACTGAAAAAATATTATGCATAAATATTAATAACATTTAACATCATTTGAATATTTTCAAAAACAATCACAAAGTCAAGAGCTTAGTTTATAAAAGTTACAAGCAAACTTTGATAGATCTTAAAAAGTTTGCTGATAAATACAATATGAATAACTATCTAGGTTATTATTTGGCAAGACAATTATGTTTATTATTTAAGAACAAAACTTGAAAGAGTGGTTCAAACACAAAAATTAACTATTTAAAAGCAATATAATTTTTTTTAACAACCTATAATATGGCAATTAAACATTTCAGAGTTAACAAAGTACAATATTCAGACATGGAAAAGGTCTTAAGCAAAAACAGCTAAATACGCAAAAGCGATAAAAATTAATAGAAAAAAAAATTTAAACAATTATACCAAATACCAAACAGGTGAATCTAATTAAAATCAGTTTTATAATACTTAACCCTCTGAGCGTCAAGGGAATAGGCGAAATTATACAGTTGTTTTTCCTGCAATAATTTTTAAATTTTATTTCTGATCAAAATATATAATTTTTTTAAATTATTTTTTATTTATTTTGTTTTAAGTAGGTTTAAACTATCATCCTAATAAAATGATTAAAAAAATACTTTATTTTACATTTTATTTATAAATTTAAAAAGGTTGTGTATTGCTGGAAAAACTGGGGATCAAATGACGGATATATACGCCAGTGACCCTCAGAAGGTTAAAGCAACATTTAAGATACTATTGAAAAAAAAAGTGTGTAAGAAGGTTTGTTATGCTAAAATAAACAGCAATTAATTGTGCGGTATGTTAGGACCTGATACCAAACATTACCTCTGAACTTTACATTCTGGAAACCTTAGATGCTGATGCAATGGCAGTTAAAATTTATACTTTTAACAAGGAATACACAAAAATAATTAGGACTGATTTTCTTGTACAGAATTAAGATACAATTTTGGTCATTCTGTATTGTTCAAACCAAATGACAAATTCAATCCTCACACTTACACAGCAGCTATCACATCAGAAGTCTATGCAAATTGCATCATAAATCTTGGTAATATCTGCTAATTACATCAGCATAAAACCAGATGAAAATAATCATCCCTATAACAGAAATTCCTGCAATAGCAGCTATTAAAATTAGAACAAAACTCGATAAAAATAACTTTCTCAGTCACATTATCAGTAATAGTGGCCACTATACCTCAGCAAATATCAGTATTTTTTCAGCAATAGGGTCATTCCATGTCAAATCAACACGGCTCCCAACCCGACCCCTTTAGAATTGCATAAAATTTGGTTTACTTATTAGATTCATAGAGAAAAGAAAAAATGCAAAATATTAGGTTTGAATCTCGTTTGGTTTCCAAAATATAGAGTTTCAAAAATGGACCAAAAGTGCAAAATTTCGTATTTCTTGCTTTACATATTTGGGTATAATTTTTGCCCTAATTATCATAAAATATTGATTTTGGTGTCAAAAGAAAGAAAAAGATTTGATCTTTCTAATGATGCATTATTTAGGTGTATTTTTTTAAATTTTCATTTTAAGGTCAAACAATTTGACCTTTGACCTTGAATATCTCAAAAAAGGGTATTTTATTTTTTTCAAAAAAATATATATTATTCTTACATCAATTCTTTACACAAATATATTAGTCTCATTTTGGGACCGCAATGGGATGCCAAGTTATAAATTTCAATTGTAACTGTAGTCCCACTCTTATCCTACAAAAACTGTTTATATGTAAATAGCTTTTCCTTTTAAAATCTCTTTATATACATGTAATGCAAATAAAACTTTAGCCTTAATTATTAGCTAAAAATTATAATTATTTATCTTTGATTTGTTATAACTTTTTAACTTTAAGAGCAAAAACTAATTGTTTACTTATACATTGAAAAAATTACATTTTTCAGCATTGTATTAAGTATGCAAACATCGTTTGCTGTAAAATTAAAAAACATGACATAGATAATTGGTAATAATGAGATTTTGAGATATTTATTTAAAAGGAATGTTGCATGCAATCAGAAACATTTGTTCATACAAATTATTGGGAAAAAATCATACTTCGAATTTAGAAATACTTAAAATTTTTCTATTGATACATTATCTTTAAACTATTGTTGAAACTAATTTATCAGATGCATAAGTAACTTCTTTACATATGTAACTTCTATTAATTATTGTAAATCTTTTTCACTTGATTCATTGCATATGTAACTTTTGATTTTATAATTTCTTTTTTTGTTTGACTTTTTTTTTCGACCAAAGAATAGGAATACATTTTGCACAGAAGATGGTTAATAGAAATTGGTCTGAATGCATGAAATTTTTGAGTACCTGGAATAGTTCGGGCGGTTAAGAATCGTTTCTGAAGGAAGATTTTTTCTCTTTCATACTGTAAGGAAGTTACATATACAAACTGCATTCCTTCAATACTGGCAGTTGCCCATTCAAATAACTGTTGAGAAGTCATTATCTGATTTTTATATGGGCGCTGCAAACTGGCACTAGCGGCTAGCCTTTTTATGGTACCTCTAATGCCATCTGAAACTCCTTTACCATGGGCAGTGGCAAAAAAAATTCCGTTCTACTTGAATTCCAAAATCTTTAAGTTGCACCATCAGAAAAGTACAAAAGTTTGTTAGGTTTCACATTGAATTTTTTTCGATGAATTCGATCAAATGCCTTTGGAATAAGTGAACTGTCGTCATGGTGGAGACAGTCAGAAACTACTACGAAATTAAAATTGTCTACAACTTGGTCAGTGTCTCTCCTATAATAAACCACAAATGGATGTATAGTCGCTTGCGAATCATTCCAGTGGAATCCTTGAATTGCATCTTGAAGAATAATGGAGAAATTTTCAGAAAAATCACAAACAACTACATATTCATAGCGTGATTATTTCGAGAAATTAAAGAATTGAATTTATATTTTGTCATCCCATTGCGGTCCCATTATGAAACTAACATATTTGTGTAGAGAATTAATGTAAGAATAACATATTTTTTTGAAAAAATAAAAATACCCTTTTTTGAGATATTCAAGTTCAAAGGTCAAATCATTTGACCTTAAAATGAAAACTTAAAAAAAAATATCAATAAATAATACATCATTAGAAAGATCAAATCTTTATCTTTTTTTTAACACCAAAATCAATGTTTTATGATAATTAGGGACAAAATTATAACCAGATATATAAAGCAAGAAAAGCAAAATTTTGACCTTTTGGCCCATTTTTGAAGCTCCGCATTTCAGAAACCAAACGATATTCAAGCCTAATATTGGCCATTTTTTCTTTTCTCTATAAACCCAACAAGTGAGCAAAATTTTATTAAATTCTGAAGGGGTCGGATTGAAAATGTCATTTTTTTGTGTTGATTTGACATGGAATGACCCAATAGCCACAAAACATATATCCCAACTGCATGGCACTCTGAAAAAATGACAATCCCACCTACATAGATATCAGTGTTAGCCTAAACTGCTGCGAATCTATAAGATAAAAGTGATTACATCGGTGCAACACTCGATGAAATTGATATGCACAATAACCTAAATCTCAGTAAAAATAGCCATAACTTACAAACATAGATGCAAAAATCTTAGAAATAGAGGTTACTATTTTGTTTTAATACTCAACAAAAATAACAATCACAATATAAATCTCAGCTATAGCAGCCATTACAGCAGCATAAAGTTCGTCAAAAATGACCACCACCCACCAACTTAAATAACGGCGATAGAAGCAGGGCAAAAATTGTCATTATATTGGAGATTTAGGGAAGTCTGAATGTATACAAGTTCTGAAGTTATCAGATTTGTAAGCATGCACATTAAAAGCATTTTATTACAGATTTGCATCGATTTTAGGAGTGATCAAAATTTTGGTCTAAAAAGCTTAAATCAGAGTTTTCTCTGAAGTAAAAGCATGTCTGAATATTGTATAACTTTATAAATATTATTTCACAAAATGCAAAAAAATACAATTATAATACTTTCTAACATGTAAAATATAGTTTTTTTTTAATATGCATGAGATTAAAATAAAAGTTATAAAAGAACATTTATAACTATTAATTTATAAAAATGTAGGTACATTAGGTAAGCTATAAGATAACAAAGTAAATATTTCAAAACAGTTTACAACTAGATCAAACTCTAAGTACTGATTATTCTTTGAGCTGGATCTAGTTATAAATTGCTTAGAATATAATAATATTCAAACTAAATTTTAACAGATAAAACAATTTTGTTTCAGTGTTAAACTTAAAAAGAACAATTTTTTATTTATTCTTAAAAAAAAATAGATTGAATAGAATTTTATCGACACTTCATTTGAAAAGGAGAAAATCAGGAAAAGTACAATAAAATGATCTCTTTATCAGACTTTTGTGAAATGAAGAAACAATAAAATAGAAAAACTTAAAATTTTACGATAGTAACATCATATTATTACAGTGTTCAATCAAGAGATACAGTGTTAAGAATTGTTGTTGAACAGGTAATACAGGGGAATTTGTTTACCTTAATACTCCTTTATCAAGTTCTGAGAGCGGTTCAACTTTCTTCTCTTGCATTTTGCAAAATTTTATAACCTAGAAAAGACAATTTCAAAATAGCTTATAGTTTTTAATAATTAAAAAAAAATTCTGTCACAATTTTTGTTTTAAATGGAAATTAAAACACTTGAAAAAATAACGTGAGACAAATTCTGAAGGACCTTTTTGCTTTCATTTAATATCAATTAAAATAAATATTCAAAATTAAAACATTGGGTTTGAGGCAGATACACACATCAGTGTTTACTATCTTATTTTTTCAGGATGAAAAGATCTGAGATAAGTAGTTGAATAGAAATAAATTTTGTAATATAAAGGTAGATATTTTAGTTTTCTGTTTAATCAATGATTTTATATAACTAATTAATTGTATTAACAAACCATTATAATAGTTAGTAAAACTTTTATTGCACTTTAGACAAATTTAGACATTTTCAGATTTGAACAATGGCTTGCATAAGAATGCAAACTCTTTGTAAATACCATTGAATTATTTTTGTACAATTACTCTAAATTTTTGAAGGACGCTAGAAGTATGCATGAAATAATTAGACAATCTGAACTTTTAAAAAAATCATGATGATGTGGGAAAATTCATTAAAATCATTTTGATAATTAAATCTGCTAAGCTCCTCCATACAGAATTTGAAAATAGAGGCTTGGAATGAAGCTACAAAAACATACAATTAAAAAGACAAGTAACTCACAAAATACTTTAATTCAAGATACAGTTATCCTCATATGCACACTCAATTGAAGAGCACAAATTACAACAAGCATCCATGAACTAAAAAAAAATTGAAGTTTCCTATAGGCTCAGTAATACCAGGACATACCTACAGTTAAATGCTGTATAAATGCTGTATAGTAATGGCGGCATATAAATGCTTCAAAGCAATATGATTATAAACACAATAATCAGAGATGTTTAAATACTATAACAAAAAGTGATTCGGAAAATGTTTACATTAGGCATTGGATTCAATGGTTCTTGTCCTGTTAAATATCTATATACATAGAACTGAGTTGTCTGTAAGTCAGAATCTTATACAAATCCACAGTTTTTTCACCTAGCGGTATGAAATTTGGTACATAGAAGCTTTAGTACTTGGAGATTGCAGAGAAAAACTTTTAAATTCAATTAAAAGTTGCTTTCATTAAAATTTAATGACATTAACAAAAAATCTTGGAATGGTAAATATATTTATTTTTTTATTGCATCAGAATAAAACCAAATGTCATTTTAATGTGTCCTCCTTATATTTCTGATTATTTTTATGTATTACAATCGTCTGTCCGATAAGAATTTAGAATTTATTGCAATATTTCAATATATTTATACTGTCAGTTGATATCGTAAACATCTTCTATGCATGTGCAGTTTTAAAGCTTTATTTATAATGCATTGTTTTGTTTTTCTATGTTTTAAATTCAACCTGTTTTTGTTTACATTTTGCGTTGCCGTCAAAGATGTATTGTGCTCAGTGGGCATTGATATTTTGATTTTATTTAATGAGTATTAATAACATTTAAACAAAATAATATCCTTTGTATTTTACTAGCAAATATCTTCTGCATTGCAGTTATCATATATATCTAACATGTAAAAGTTTTTTTACCAGCATAATTTGCCACTCTACATTGGTGCCACTAAAGGATGTTTTCAGTCGGATTTTGATCAACTTTATAAATCTATTATATCTTTTTTCTAGGATGTGTCCATTACAAGATCAAATGTAAGGCCGTCTAAATTGAAACACCTACGTATATCTTTAAATGTGTTGTGTGGCAATGCATTGACCAATATTGGTACTATATTCATGCAGCTTGGCGATAATTTTTCGGTTGGCGAACAATTTAGTAGAGAACACTATCGTTTCAATGCCTGCTAATTTTTCGCTTTGTACAGATTTTGTTTTATTTTACAACAAAAATTAAGAACTTGTACAATATATTTTCTTGATTATTTTTGAAACCGAAGCTAGAGCTGTACGATAGACTTTTGACATAATTTGTTGAGTATATTTACCGGTGTTTTGGACATATTAAAAATATACAAAATTTTAAATGGTACAATTTTTCTGGCTGAATTAATTTAAATTGTGTACCTAATTTCATTTGATGAGAGTGAGTCAAAATATACATAGAATCTAGCATAGCAACAGGTTATTTAGACTTAATTTAACTTCATTACTAGCAGACTCAATTGTAGATTCATCGAAGATTATCGAAATTTGCTGAAAACTTTCAAATCATTTCGACATTTCCTAATATGCCGCCAAAGAGAAGAACGAATATAAACGCTAAGTATAGAGCATCTGCCGCTAATAGAGCTAGGGCATCACCGCTGCAAAAACAGCATCGACAAGAGAATGACCGAGCGCGCTATTACAAAATGAACAAAAACATGTATTTGTTATAGTACATTGGAAGCTGATCACCAACAATTAATCCGAAGAAATTCCGAGTCAGTGTAACACAGAACTGATAGATGTCCTTCAACAGGTCCCCAGCAGAGCGGGGCTAAAAAGCTAGTACATAATATATGTTAAAGCAGTACAAGATTCGATTGCAAGAACTACTGAAAATTTATAAATGGAAACTTTATAAAATATCAAGTAGCAAATCTTTTTAGACAAAGTGTGTAGAAATATATATATATTTCTAATGACTTTACACCATATTTTTTCTAGTAAGTGATCATGAACACAATGTCAATTCTTTTAAACTCTAAAAGTAAACTTTCAGACAGTAGTTTGCGTAAAAGTCCAAAATTTATATACTGTCTCTTTGCAATTAATATCAAGTGAAAGCATGTAAATTTAATTTTAAATCTTTTTATTTTTAACTGTTGCACAAATTGTCTGTATATATTGTAAATAGTGACGTATTATTTCAAAATTCTATTGTAATTTATTTTTATCTTATTTTATTTATTAATTAATAGCGATTATACAAGTTAGAAAAAGGTGGCAACACCTAAAGCAATCGAGAAGTTTCGAGATATTTCTTTTCCAATGAATTGGCTGGAAATTTCGAGAATGTCTCACGCGCTTGTATATAAAAGACTGGAGAACGGGAAAGTTTTCAGATTGACTTCGGACTTCGTTGAAAGCTGATCGCTTTGTTTACCTATTGGAGTGAGCTTGTATAATCGCTGAATTCGAAGTTATTTTTGTTGAAGCTTGTGTTGAAGCTTGAGAGTAATTAAACTGTTGCCTGTGAATAAATTTTGTGAGTTTTCTGAAGAGAGAATAAATACTTTTAAACCATGAAAACTGTGCCATCATTGCCTCAGTGGAAAAATTCATAATAATATTCACAATAAAAAATAAATTAAACACCTGATTTTCCCCCCCCCCCCTTCTTTTTTTTGTGGAAATTACTTAACAGTAATATTTGATAGAAGTTATTTGAGAATTATCTATACATTTTACAAATGAGCATAAAGTTAACACATGTAAACTCTTTAAAAGAATCTCAAGCTTTCGATTTGCTTTTACAAACTCTAAAACCATTAACAGCTAGAATGGCAGAAATTGAGTGGCAAAAATTTAGAGATAGAGTAGCTAACTATCACCTCCGACTGCTACATTCAAGGTGTATAAATACCATATGTATAAATGTCATAAAGAAGTCGATGGTCATAATATGAATAATGTATAAATGTTTTAGAAAAGATTTCTTATATTTTCAGAGTGTAAGCTCAAAATATATAATGAAAAGAAAATTTATAAATTGGTACAAAGTATTTTAATAACAAAAAATAAGTTTCGCTATGAAGATTAACTGAGAAAGTAATACATAAATATAGCATTAAAATATGCAAATACAAAACATGCCCATACACAAGAGATGAACATTTTGAATTCTTTCAAATGTAATGTGTAGTGAAGAAAGAGATACAGCTATGGAGGCCAAAAGGGTACACCTTTCTAGCTTTTGAAAAACATAAAAAAGTGGGGGAAAAGTAAATGTACAGGAAAAATTATTTGTCTTGTGTAATAGATAAATTATTAATTTGAAAAGAAAGTTATGCATTGCTATAACCTTATATTTTGTTTAGAAATAGAACTTGCTTTAGGAAAAAATTAAGGATTTGAGAAAAACTTAAAGATACCTTGTAACTTCTTTTGAGGATATTTAAGGGTTTAGATAAATAGAGAACAAATCATTCCCCTTTTTCCTCCTCAAAATACACTGTAAGCTATAATTTACAAGGATGTGTTGCTGATTTATACTTCACCTCCCAAATCCTGGATAAAACAATTTTAACTGTGATGGTATCTATATTACTTCAATAACTATGAACAAAGTTTCTGTGAATGAATGGATGGAGGTAGATACACTCTTAGACAGGGGTCTAAATTTGTGGTTGCCCAAAGCAACAAAATTTGTAAAAGGGCAATTTAAACAGAAATTTCAATTTTTCTTTGGGCAACCAGGAAATTAATTTCTATTTCATAAATGTATGCTTTGTTTTGATAATTAGGAAACAAGTAATCAATTGGATTTCAAACACTTATTATATGTGAATGTTGATCAATTTAACTTATCCAAGCTGAGAAGCAGAAAATGTATCCGTCAATCATGTGATTAAGCTGCCAGAAATCACATGATCTCTATTGTCCTAAACCACAGAAGTTTTACCAAATAAGCTAAAAATTACATTTCATATTATGTTACATTGAAAATTTTAAGGGCAATAAATTTCACTTGAGGAAAGCCAAGATCACTTCAGTAGTTGCCCTTAGGGCAACCATAAAAAAATCACGAGATTTGACCCCTGCTCTTAGACATTTGCATATTTTGAAAAGTTGCAGATTTTTGTAGATTTTAAGGTGCACATTTTGAAAAATGCTAGATTATGTATCCATGTTTTAAACCTGGTGATTAATGTACTAGCACAGGGTTCCCACTCAAATCACAGAACCAAAATCAATGACTTTTAAGGAACTAATCAATGTTTTTAAGGACCTTTGAAATTTGTTTTCAAGCATCATGTCTATATATAAATTTTTAATAAAGTATATTCTGCCAAAAAAGTTACAAATTAGTGGATGCGTAATACAAATATGTCGGAAAATTCTGATACGGTGCAGATAAGTGGCGGTCACGCGGGGATAGCAAGTCCGAGTTGTATTTTTATAATCTGCAAAAATTAAAGACTTTTAAGGATCTCTAAGCATTTTCAAGGACTTTTAAGCACCTCAAAGCATTTTCAAGCACTTTCAAGGCCTTGAAAACAAGTTAAAAAATATCAAGCACTTTTAATGACTTTCATAGACCGTGGGAACGTTGTAGCAATAACCAAATATTTGATATACATTCAAAAACAATATTTTCCTTAAGATTTATTTAGAATGTATTTCATATGTATAGGTTAGAATGTATAATTGCATACTTGAAATATCATTAAAATTTTGTAAGTGTTTCAAAAAGTTGATGAAGGGAAAATTTTTACCTTTTCCCCATATTCTTCAAAGACATAAGCCTTCTTTTCTCTCTGCAACTGTATTATAGCAAGTTGAAAATTAGGATCAGAGCAAATATCTTTGCACTCTTGTTTAAAGTGTTCAAGGAAAACTGCATTGTCTGTCCATTTTGTGTCAACTAAATCGTAATAGCGTTTCAAAACTTTTGATGCTAAATCCTGGAAAGAAATGAGGAATTAAATTACATAATATTTAGCATATGAAGAAGTTTTTAAATGTAGGTTGCATGGAAAATAAGAATTAAAATCAAATTCATCCAAATAAAAAACAAATTTTAATTCTTTTTAAAAGTTCAATATAACAGACTTCATAAGAGTTTTGCATAAAAACATGTAGCTTATTGAAGGTGTGATTAAACAATGCACATAAAAAATATCTCAGATTAAAAATTTAATTTCAATTATCCCTATTTATTTATAAAACTGTTAAAAGCAATTTAAAAGACAAAGAAAATACCTAATGATTGTAACTAGAAAGTAAAAAGCAAGTTACTAGATGAGAATACAAACAGAAAAAGAATCAATAATCAAAAACCTCAAAAAGTTAGGATATCACAAAAGTTAGGATGTGTGCTACAGTACTCTTTATCCGGTAGCCCGAAATCCGGAGTGATCCAAAACTGGTATGTTTCCGCATTTTTCTATTTCGAAATTCGGTGTCGAAGCAAGCGATTGTATCACTCTGTGACATCACATTGCGGTTAGTTCCGTATGCAAGTTGAGACAAGAAATCTCCCAACCTTTCATTCCAAGATCGATGCAAAAGTTAGTTGACCTCTTCAACTAAACAGAGCTTTCTGCTCCTCCGAGACCACAAATCAGTTTTTCGGGATGCCGAACCGAGCGAGATATAATGCAAAAAGACAATGTCAGCTTGGTATTTTTACCGCCAAATTAAAAAGCCTGTACAAATCGGATTTCATAAGAAGGGCTACAAAGTTCTTGCAATTCCGACACTGATATGAAGCAGTTTACGAATGACAAGGAACACAGTTAGAGATGTCTTCTGCAACGCTGCTAATTCTTGGAGTTTGGTGTCCCAGAACACTTTTATTGTAGGTGGCACAATCTTTGGCCATTCTCAATTATTTTCAGCAAAGAGATTGTCATTGTGGAAAGATCAGGCGATGTTTATATTTCGTTCCATATGATCTGGAATAGGGAATGTGAATAATTATTCATCTTCCGCGAACAGGAAATGCTGATGGGGAGGTTGAAGCACATATTTTTGTTATGCTAAAACATGGGTCATTATCAGCGTTTTTTTGGGAACGGACCCTAAATCAGGCAAATTAGGAAAATCGAAACGTTGTAGGCCCCGGGCTTGCCGATTAAGGGGTCCATTACTGTATATGGTATATGATATTCACGATGATGTGTGTCGTGTGATCTGCATTGTATAGCTGTTTCATTTTACCTGTTTAGCTCAACAATGCCATATACACTATAATTCATTGTGTAAATATAAAGAATTTTACCTTTTTACCATTAAAAAAAGTAAAAAATGGTAAATATAATTTTGAGTATTATAAATGCCACATTTTTTATCTCGCATATAGTACATGCAGTTAGATGGAAGAAAACCAGTAAAACAATCACAAGACAGCTCAATACAAAAAATAATGCATCAAAAGAATGTATGCAAATGTTACAAAGATAATCTTACGAGTTACAAATTTAAAACAAACATGATTGTCATATGATTTGAAAATAAAAACATTTAAAAAAAAAATACTTCATAAAAGGATTTTAAATAGCTTAAATTATTTATAGCTACAAAATCTAACTCAGGAAGTCATTATATTGCAGTGGTTTAAATAAATGCTGTTAAAGAATGGTGTATAAAAATTTTATGTTTACTAATGAATTATATATTAGTATTAGTTCAAAACTGATACATATTAAATTTGAACCTTAATGATGCATTTTTAAAATAGTCTAAAAAGCATATCTATATATATAGTTCTATTTCACTTGAAATCCTCTCCCATTCCAAAAAAAAGGGCATATTTGTATATGCAGATTGGCAATACTAGCTGTTTATGTATCAGAATCAACAGTTTCTGAACGGTTGATTCTAAAGGAATATTTATTGTGCTGCTGCAGCATTTAAAAAATTATTAGGAGACTCATTAGTAAGCTCAACGACTAATGAGAGAGAAGATTAAAGTTTTTAAAAGTGAAATCCTACACAAAATGCTGAAAGATATCATAGAAACAGCTAAGCTTGCATTTATTGGGAATTATTAATTTGAAGAACCTGACAGAGATTCTATGTAGGGAGTTTGTTCTTTCTGTGGAGCCCATTTCTGGGAAAAATAAACTTCCTTTAAGTATTGAACCAATTGTGCGAATGTATGCAACAAAATGAAACTTTTATGCTTTTCTATTGATTATGATTGGAAAAATATTAATGACAAGATATATTTTAAAGACTATCTTTTACTGAACAATGTTATGAACAATGCAAGGAAATCAACTAAGTTAAACTTTTATGCTTTTCTAGTGACTATGACACGGAAATTTTTAATGATAAGACCTAATAATGAACAAAACAATCTTGGTTTGTAAGACTAACTATTGAGTTTAAACAGTAACCCTCAAGAGTTGACGAGCATTGGCAAGCAAGGGGTAGAGCCACCTTAGTTTGTTTTACATACACAATCATGCTTCTTTTTTAGTGTTCAATGTGATTGTAAACTTTTTAACACATTTCTAGCATAGTGTTTCTAAGCAGAAATTCACTTGCACACTTTATTTCTTTCAAAGTTTAAGCAAGGCAGATTGAATATATATATAGATATAACAATTTTTTAATTGTTCAACCTTTTACTTTTCATTATTATATTCTAAGAAACTTAGAGTGTACATAATCAGGGTTAAAAAGCTACCAATTGGTGGATGCGTGACACAAATATGTCAAAGAATTCTGATACAGTGCAGATAAGTGGCGGTCATCCAAGGATAGCAAGTCTGAGTTGTATTTTTTATAAATTTTGCAGTTAGGTACACAACATCTGCAAAAATGAAAGACTTTTAAGGACCTCTAAAAATTTTCAAGAGCTTTTAAGCACCTCTAAGCATTTTCAAGGCCTTGAAAACAACTTATAAAATATGAAGCACTTTTTATGACCGTGGGAACCCTCATAATTAGGGATGGAACGGATATCCGGCAAATATCCGATATCCGGCATATCCGGCTGATTTTTCAATATCCGAAACCCCGTCGGATATCCGATTTGAAATACCGGACATCCGATAATTTCATTCGGATATCCGGCTATATATCCGGCCACCAGGTATCCACAAGAAATAATTTTTTGCAAAAAATAATGATCTTTTTCGGACAAAGGGAACACCGCATCCTACACTTTTTTTTCTTAATTTTTTTTTACTTGGACATAAATTGCAGTCAAGTTAGAAAACGAAAAAGTTCCTTCGTGAGAACTATGCTTTCGCTGTATTATTGGCGCCAAGTTGATAAGCATAAACCATTCCTCCAATATTTTTCCATACACATCCTTCATACGTGTTTTGCAATAGGTTATTTTCATTTTCAAGTTTATGATCTAATTAATTCCAGATGTTATATTTGAATGCTTCTCCGTAAAACACGAACCGAAAACTAATAAATAGTACTTTTTTTCCATAACATAAGTCTTCCCACTTCCTCCTTTTTTTCTGACATTTGCTAGCGAGTAAAAAGCAATAAATAGCCAATGCGCACTTCTCAAAGTTTTTTTTTTTTTTTTTTTTTTTTTTTCGATCTACGATAATACCCTACAAATTTTTATGCTGTGAATGGTATGGTCTAATTTCTGATTTTTCATTGGCAGAAGTTGAAAGCTGGTATATTTTTTCTGACATAAAATGAAGTATTGTCATTTTTAGGTCTTTAACGCAGCGCCACAATGTGGAATTATATTTAGCTCTCTAGAATGTCTTGAATCATAGTTTTCTCCAATTACAATCCAATTTATAATTTTTAATAATGGCTCATTTAAAATCACCCATTTGGAAGTATTTTAAAATTAATGGAAATGACGAAAGCAAAGCCCTATGTGTTACTTGCTCCACAGAATCGCTTAAAAATATATTGTGCGCGGTAAAAGCCCAAAATCCTTTTCCACAAAATCCTTATGGAACCATTTAATGAGTGTGCATAAGGAAATTCACCGAAGCTTAAATGACTCACTAAATGCATCAAATATTGATGAACAAAAAAAACAAAAAACAATTCATCAAAACAAGAAATGCACGCAGACAACATTGGAATCGACATTATTTGTACCAAAATTGTGGAGTTTAGATGATCCTAAAGCAAAAGCCTTAACCACAAAAATATGTAAGTACTAATTTTGTTTGTTTATATTAAATATATATTTTAAATATGGTATAACATAATGTTGATGAATTTTGGGTCGAAATTTTTTAAGTTTATATTTAAAGACGGAATATTCCGATAGATCCAATTTAAGTTAATTAGATCCAATTTAGTCCAAATTAAGTACGAGATTTCTTTAAATCCGTAATGTTTTAGGTGCATTACAAAAAAAAAAAAAATAGACTTCAATTTCATAAAATATTTAAAATAAATCTTTTGTTATTAATAAATGCATCCGGTATAATTTTCTAATCATTTATCAATTATAAACAATGCATGAAGTAAATTGAAAGTAGCTATATTTTGCACTTCAACATGGTAAAAAATGTTTTTAATATAATTTTAGGTGAGTTAAAGGCTCTTGATGCTGAACCATTCTCCATTGTGAATAGAGAAGGCTTTGGTCAGTTAATAAAGTACCTAACTCCTCGTTATCCGCTTCCAAGTAGAAATTATTTTCGTGATAAAGCCCTGCCAGAACTATATGAAAAACTAAAAGTATCAATATTACAAGATATAAAATCAGCAACAAAGATCTCTTTCACTCATCAACTTAAGTTTAAATATAAAAAATTAACTCAGTGGCGCGACAGCCCGTGTGGACCAGGGCCTGCTGGGCCCAGCTCAGCTTTCTTGACTGTGGCATTTGTGTGTCACATAGCAGATGTTCCGGTCAGATGGTCATTCTGACGCCAAACCCCAGTGTTTAGATCCCAAGCATGCATGGTCCTCCTCAGTTTATTTCTTTCAGGTATAAACAGCTAAGTCAACCTTGCCCAGTCCACGAATCAAACCATGGACCTGTGGCATTCAGTGCGGTGCGCTAACCACTAATTATAATTTACTTTATACTTCATATCATGACCATTTTTTTCGTATAGCATATCGTTTAACTATCGTTTTTAGTATATAGACCGAATATCCGGTCGGATATCCGGTGAAATCCGTTTCGGATATCCGTATCCGGTAGACATGGTACCCCGGATATCCGAAATCCGGTATCCGGCAAAACTCACATCCGTTCCATCCCTACTCATAATATATGCTGATCGAAATGTTAGTTAAACCGGTACAAGACATTTTCTTTTTAAGTTTTGAGTGTGATAACTTACTTTGACAACGTACAAAACCACAAAATTATCATCTTTTTTGGACCAATTCAGAAGACTTGTAACTGAGGAGAATCCCCATACCACAGGTTTTTGCACAAGAACATTAAAACCCCAGCCAATCCAACCTTTTTCCTGATCAATTCTGCTGAAATCACTTAGATTGACTACCAAGCCTTGCCTGTAAAAAACAAAGTAGCTTTAGAAGAACACCTTTAAAAGTAGTAACTAGTTTATAAATTCCAGAACAACAGTTAAAAGGGGTACTCATTTCCTAGCCATGTAACGGTTGGAATCAAGTCCAAATGTTTACATGATGCATAAAAGTATCATCAAGCGTAGATGTTTAACATTTGTTACAGTTGTAATTAACAGTTTGTTATATGAATTATAAATGATTTGAAGGTTGTCAGTTTGGATGAGTTGTTGCTGCAATTTGGCAGTTTTTATCTGGTACCCAGCTTATAAAAGAGTACCAAAAAAGTTTGTCAGATAAGTTCCTTTATGTAAAATTCATCCGTAAGTTAACAAAGATAGGTACAAATTAATAGTTTGTTCGTGAAAGCATGTTTTAGATTCGTCAATAACTTGTGGATTGACTCTGAAATCCAAGAGTGTGGTTAAAAAAGTTCCTGCATCTAAAATCATTGATGCTGAACTTAACTCACTGATTTATTTCATTAAGAAAAACATAATTTAGCTGTCGCGTATTTACATAGTACCTATTAATGAATTCACAAACCTAATCATTCATAACTTGTTAAATTACATAGTATGCAATGTTATTATATTTTTTCAATATAAAAGTTCAATAGACCGTTTTAGGATCAATTGGAAGTAAAGCCAATGAAATAGGTCGTAATTTTTCCTTTTAGAGCGATTTTCAGGTTTTCCACTTTACTTTTCAGAGAGTTTGGATGTAAACACGATTGGCGCCAAAAAAATCGTCAAGGGGCACCCTGAAGTATATTTTTACCCTTTCCTTCTATTTCATACTTAAAGAGTTGCTCTAGTTATTTCGAAGCACCTATTCCTGCTGAATTGAAAATAAGTATACGGAATGGTAGTTAGATGGTTAAAATGTGCTTTATGTTGCGAAATTGGCGACTTTGCAAAATGCCGCCAAGTTGAATTGAAACTACTTCTAAATTAAACTACAGGTTTGCCAAAATGGAATGGAACCATTTAGGCACCAGGTTAGCATACTTGGCGCAAAATCGCCATTAAAACATATTGGGTATAGAATCAGTAAAGGACCCCAATGGCTTTTTTACACTTCTAGCTACCCCTCCTTCCTACATGATGTCCTGTGGGTTTGAATCTGGCAATCCTTGCAGTTTTGGCGGTTATAATTTGTATTGGCGCTTTGCACTTATAGGTCCGACCAGTTTAAACCGAGAACAGTCCCCAATGGAGTCCTATACTGCTTTTGTTCCAAAAATTGGGCAGGGTAAAGCCCATTTAACCAGTTAGACCATTAAATCATTTTTCGGAAAGTTGTCAAAATTTCGAAATATTGCCAGGTCCTGAAAAAACGTCAGTACGAATACTAGTTAGGTATTTACCTGAACATATTTTCTAAAACTAAGTCGAGGCACACAGGCTGTCTATGTTTTCGCTCTAAAGCAGAACTCAACGTTACTTGACTGATCACAGGGCATTGGGTTTTGACACAAAGCTCTTGAATGGTTGTGGTCCAAAAGTTCATTTTGGCATCGTAACCTTCTGGATTAACACTCCTTTCACGAAAAGTACTAAATAAGAAGTTCATGCGAACGTCGTCATTCCAATCCGTAGGAAAATCCGATGCTCGAAAACTTAGTTCGTATGACATTTCTATAAAGTAAACAAAAGAAACAGATAACAAAAAGCGTTTCAAATATAGGAATATATGTAAAAGAATAAAAATAAGTTAGGGTAATTTTTACGAGACAAATTAAGCACTTTATTTGAAAAAAATAGTACTGAAGAAGAGCAAATGATATTCAAATTGACATTTGACTTGGATGTAAACAATAATAACTGTCCCCGTAAAGAGTTGAGACTGAAGAGGTGCTGATAGTGGCAACAACAAAGAGTAGGTACATAAGTATTACGTCATTATCAGTTCCTAGAAAATAAAATTGATATTATGATTGGAATATGGGATGTGGATATTTGAATGTGTTTTCAAACATATCTAATGTCAGGATTAGATGAATTTTCTTTGGCTGTTGATCTTTCTTGGAAATCTTAAATATGAAAAGTAACATAAATCGTTTTACTTTCAATTACCCATATGTATTATAGCATAGGGTATTAAAAGTATAGCATTCAGTCAAAAAAAAAAAGTTTTTATTTTTTTTTTATTTTTTTTTGCATTTCTCTACGTTTTGGAACATCCTGATCTCAAAAAAGTGATCTAGAAAATATGCCTGCCTGAGTATATGTATGTATGTATGTGTGTCTGTGGTCAGCATAACTCCCGAACAAATTGACCTACGATGTTCAAATTTGGTATGCGGGTTGCTGGTGGAGAAGGGGGGGGGGGGAGGTCAATGGCACCTACCATTAAGGTTTTCGTCAAAATCGCTCATGCGCATAGGGTAGCTGCATTGAAAAAATCATGTTTTTCAATGATTGCTAAAAAACGGCTCCAACTATTTTGATAAAAATTGGAATGTCTCTAAGGTGTTTTAAACATCCCTACCTCCGAAATTTTCCTAAAAATGCTTTAGTGGCGTAAAAATTTGAAAAACGAATGCCTTCAACACAGAGTTTCGTTTAATTGAGCATACCATCACGATCGTTTTTTTTTCTCCCCTCAGTTTCACTTGTAATAAAGAATAATATAAAGGTTATCGTAAAGTATATCGCCAAAATCACCATTTTGGTGAATTTTTTTTTTTTAAATTTTTTTATTATTATTATAATTATTATTATTTTATGTAAAAAGAACCATATAACAATTATTGCAAAAAATATCGCCAAACTGGCCATTTCATCTAAATGAATGATGAAAATATAAAAACGGTAAATGACACAAATTGACATCAGTACTATAGTGCAATTGAAAGTTGTGCGATGTCCCACACCTCTAGTTAAAGTTGTTTTTATTATTGGTGGAGGATAATGACAAATCTAGCTGGCTAACAGCATGTCGAAATGAATAAGGTAATGATATCTCTAGGTATTTATGGATTTTCTTACATTCCCCTTGTCAGTTAGCCTTTCTTTTCTCTCATTGTCATTTTTAAAAACCGGAATTATCTCGTATTAAAAGCACATCAACGTGCACTTGCCAAAACTATTTTTTACCGTACATTGTAAATTGCACAT
Organism: Linyphia triangularis; assembly: GCA_963978545.1. NCBI lineage: Eukaryota > Metazoa > Arthropoda > Arachnida > Araneae > Linyphiidae > Linyphia > Linyphia triangularis. The sequence goes on from OZ021724.1 coordinate 107,432,474, forward strand.
TTTTGTCATTAAGAAATATGAAATTGACCGTAGTTGCAATTAATGTATACATATATAAATAAATTGGATGTTAAGTAATTTTCTAATAAATGTGTTATTCGTAAAATTCGTCAGAATAAAGATGAGTGGTGCTAATAATTTTACTGTAAATTTTTTCATGAAGTAACGTTTTCAGTTATTTCTCTATACAACTCTAAAAATTTAAAACAAAAATGAAAATTACTAATTCAAAATAAGGCAGGAATGAAAGCAGCATCCTTTCTAGAATTCTAGTAGTACATAAAAGTTGGGTATTTGCATGTTGATAAAAATAACTTTTTTTTTTGTGAAAAATTCGCAATTTTAATTTGAGTTCTGCCGGCCAAAGTTGAGGGAAAATGAAAAAATAATTATCCATACTTGCATACTCGGTCCGGTCTATAAGGTATACATATACATTAGGAATTGCAAAATTTGACTCGAGTCTGAGTTTTTTGTTTTTTAATTTAAAATATTCCCTAATTTATTATCTTTAAAATAATACCATTTTCTTTCTGAGACTCAAATTACTTTATAAATTACAGTGGGTTTTGTGAACCTGTTTTGTATCACGTTCATTAGTGTAGTAAACTTTAAACGCGTTTTCTGAAGAATGGCATTTTAGTGTTATATGACTTTACGCCAACGGTCATAACTTCATAATAAATTGTCCGATTTACAAAATTCCAATTTTGTTCTATAGACACAAGTTGTGAATGTGTTTTCTATGGAAAATCTAACATATATTGTTATAAACACATTTTTATGAATATTTTAATTTCAATTTTTTTGTTAAAAACTATGTATTTTGTAACTTTTTATTTAAAAATTTATAATTAAATAAATATTGCAGTCAAATTTAGTTAATATAATATATTTTATTTAAATAAAAATCATACCTCTAAGTTAATTACAAGTTTATTTATGTATGTTCTAATAATGTCCTAATTAGTCACTTTAATTGCAATTAGTTGTTTTAAAAATTGACGGAAAAAACAAGTTTATATATATAAATGCATCATTTTTAATTCCAATACACTGCCAAAAAGTTTGAAATTATAACCTAAAAATTAAAGATGTGATCTCAATTGTATATGTATACCTTAAGTATTTCTGTTTAAGCAGTGCGCATTGTGTAACTATTAATATTCTTTTCAGTGCTCTAGTTCAATGCCATGAAACCTGATAGCATACATTTGAAAATCATTAATTATTAAAAAAATTAATATCTTGATACTAATTTTATCAAAATCGTATTTAATATTTAAATCGAGCCATATATTGTCAAATGGAGGCCCCATATGCAGTGTCTCTAAATTAAATTTCTAACAGCCCGGGTCTTTAGAAAATCGAACCTAATACTGAAGTTAATCTACTGAAGCTATTGTAGTATGAATACAGCCAGACGTCTGGTTGTATTTATATTACAATAACTTCAGTAGGATGTTTCCAATATAAGTCCAGGACAATTATTATGAATCATATACACATGGTATATATTGTTGCGTGGACGGGTTCGAAAGATTTGAAGCCAAAGCAGATCAAAACTTGCAGAAATTTATTCCAAAATAACTCTTCACAGTTCTCTTACAGCTCCAGAACTTCTCATTCTAGTAGACACAATACAGCTCTTTTCACCTCAATAGAGCACAAAACAGCAGTTAAAAACTTGATAACAACTGCTAAATCGCCGCAAAAGACAATGCAATACAGTTCGCTCAGTATCTCCAGTCAACTAATTCAGTGACTCAAAATCCAAGAACTAACTCCATCACCCTCTCCCTGAGCTTTTATAGGGGAGGTGAACGTACGTGAACCTTCTTGAAACTCCTAGAGGTAGATGTGGAGAACTTTCCAGACCGTACTTGAAAAGTCCTATACATGTACCTGGGGACCGAAAATGTCGCCAAATGGTCGCCAACTTGGCTCTATCTCGCCAATTTGGCGAGATTCCCATTACCATAATGTTAAATGCCCTGCCCTTTGAAACTCGCTTCCCAGAGTTACCTCTGTAAAACCCGTTATCAAGCATTGAGACGCTCACTGCAGGGAAGCCAATTTAACGAACTATTGCACTGCCTTATGCGATACGTACATAAATTACTATTTACAAAATTAACACTACGAAATATTTACAAATATACAAAAATTCGTAACAATATGGAACATTATCCCGAAATGCCCCCTTTTTCTGTCCCATATATGTGCAAGCATAATATCGCTTCAATCACTTAAAGTTTGATTGCTACGAAAACTGTTATTATTAGAAATAACCCCTTCCCTCACAAGGAAAAGAAAATTGTCCCCATTAATGTAACAATACAATCCCCTTCACCTCTCTGAGAATATTTTATCATTCTCTTTGTGAAAAATAAAATTAGAAAGCCAGAACTATACTTAAGTTTAAATTTACAATATACGCTTATTGGAAGTCACATTGTAAAGAAACTTTCAGAAATAATAATAATAAAAAAAAAAATTTAAGTTTTAACATTATTTTTTTAAAAATAAAAATTTTAAGAATGAAACTACATTCTGTAAAAAAAAAAAAAAAAAAAAAAAAAAATTAATAATAATTGAAATAACTAATTAAAATTTTAACATTCTGTTCGACAAAAGCACAATCAAAAGACCAAAACTACAGTTTGTTCAAGATTTCTAAAAAATTGGAAGTATCTTTTTATATAGCCACTATAATGGAGCCACAAACACACATAAGCAGACTCTTAGTTTTATTATACTATATAACTCATATATTTCAATTTCAAAAATATTGAGTCTTTCCTCTAAAATGTACTTAAAAAATATTGATGTGATCTTTTAATTTGTCACTAGCAAATTATGCCATCATCATACAATACTTTTCATATCCTTGCTTGAACACAAAATGCCAATACTGATTCAAATAAGAAGCTTTGGGCAGTAGTTATTTTAAAGTTGTAATTTTTTTAGATAATACATGATTGGAAATGCACATTCATATATGGTAGTTAGGAATGCTGATGCTGATTTTGATAGTAAAAATACTTTTATTGCTGTCATTACCATCTTTTTAGAGTTAATTATATTGAAGTTAATTTAGTGTCGTATTATGATTTGTATTCTTTTGTTAAATGAACTTATACTTTAAATTAGTAATTTATTAAAAAAAACCATCATTCTTCACTTTATGATATTTTAAATATAGTAAAATTTCATTACTATCTATGTCATTACTATATTCGCATACCTAAATTTTAATGGCCTTAATTTACTTATTATTGAATATTTTAGTGATAGACTTTTAAATATTCGTACCATATTTTGAGAAAATAATTTAATTTTATGTGTACATTTTATGTCAAGTATGAATTTATTTTGTTTCTTCAAAAATCATAGATTTATAAAAAATAGATTTAATTTAAAAAAAAAAATTAACGGTTTGGTGCATTTATCTTTATAACCCATTATTATTTACCTAAAGACTAAGACAATGCAATATTTATTTTATTTAGGATAGCAATGATACTTTCTGCATAGTTTACATGCTTAAGCTTAATTAGCTTCAAATTAAAATCATATATTTCATAAACATCATTCATAGTTTTATGAAACCACAGTTCTGAACTACTTAAAATTTTCTTCAATGTACCTTAGATGAAATCTTTAAAATCTGAAATTTTTTAAACCTAACATGGACATTTCGGGAGAATGACCCATATATTCACAATCGAATAATCAATAGTTTAAAAAACTAAAAAACACGCTTTAATAGAAAACAAAACTAAAAAGTAGAAAATAATTAATAGATTAAAAAACTAAAAAACACGCTTTAATAGAAAAGTGAACTAAAAAATAGAAAATAATTTTAAATAAGTTTGAAATAAGAATAGAGTGATTAACAAGAAATATTTATTTTATCGTAAAAAAGCATGGGGTGCTTTTTAAGATATTTTCATAGTGGCTCTACTTTTACCAATATCTGTCACTAAATATCTACAACAATTGACATCAAGCACCCCACGCTTTTTTACGATAAAATAAATATTTCTTTTAATCACTCTATTCTTATTTCAAACTTATTTAAAATTATTTTTTACTTTTTAGTTAATTTTTCTATTAAACCGTCTTTTTTAGTTTTTTAAATTATTAATTATTTTCTACTTTTTAGTTTGGTTTTCTATTAAAACGTGTTTTTCAGTTTTTTAAACTATTAATTATTTTCTACTTTTTAGTTTGGTTTTCTATTAAAGAGTGTTTTTTAAACTATGAATTATTTTTTCTGTAAACTATAAATTTTTTTTAGTTAATTTTTTTAGTTAAGTGTACAAAACTCTCCAGTTGTTCCTGCCAATAGTCACATGCTTGTCTCAAATTTAAGTCGTGTGTATTACTTGGCACAAAACCCTACCGTGTCTCTGAATATGAAAAATCACTAATCTTGAAGATACTGGTTAGGATAATGCGACTAAAAAAATACGCTTTGTATAACCTTCTTTCCCACGACAAATCTTTCAAATATCTGTCTTATCAACTGTCGATGATAGGTTCTGTGATTACTGGGATTGTAACGGGTAACGACACACCAGGGTTCGATTCCGGAGAAGGTTGGTTGGTTGGAATTTAACGGCGCAAGGGCAACACGAGATAAATCTTGTGATAAAGTGACAAACTTATTGAATTATTGTATTGTCAACGGTCTTTGACAAGTGTGTAAAGTTTGAATCAAATCCGATCGCTCCAAGTAGGGCAAAATCGAGCCCAAAAGAGTCGGTTACAAGCATACAGGTGAAACTAATAAAAGCGTGTTAAAAAACAGCATATTCACACTGCTCCAACTCACAGTGAATGCGTACGCAAAGAAAACAGCTTGAAATGAAAAATTTTACTTTCAGTTACCAATATAAATACATAGGGTAATGAAAGTTTAGTATTCGGTCAAAAGAAAATTTCGATTTTTTTTGTTGTATTTCCCCACGTTTCGGAAAATCCTGATTTCAAAAAAGTGATCTAGAAAGAATGTCTGTCTGTGTATACGCGGTCATCATAGCTCCCAAACAAATTCACCTACGATGTTCAAATATGGTGTGCGAATTGGTGGTGGCACTAGGACCCCCCCCCCCCCCATCAAGGTTTTCGTCAAAATCGAGGTTGCGCATAAGGTAGCAGCCATTGAAACAATCATGCTTTTCAATTATTGCTAAAAAATGGCTTTAACGATTTTGATAAAAATCGCTGTGATAAGGCCTCTTAAGGTGTTCTAAACATCCATACCTCCGAAATTCCCGTTAAAATTGACCTTGAGCATCATACATCAACATTTGATTATTATTATTTTTTTTTTTGCGTTTCACGCGCAAGCAAGGGCAATGTAATGTCCATCGAATAAATTCCCCAATTTTGCGATTTTTTTTTTTTTATGTAAAAATTATGGCCAAAAATATAGCCAGACTAGCCATTTTTATTGAAATGAGTGAAAAAAAAAAAAAAAAAAAAAAAAAAAAAAATGGTTACATCATGTCAAATTTTACCCCAATGACCAATAATATATAGTGTAATTGAAAGTTGTGCGATGTTTCACACTCCTAATTTACTTATGAACTCGGAAAATAATTTAAACGTCAATTAGATAATTGTTGCAAGCACCATAAGCTAATGTGTAAGAAATGTCCTTAATTAATGTTTATTACTCACAAAGCTTGACATTATAAAATGTAGCCTTAAAATTATTAATGTCTGCACTGTAAGTCCCTTTGCTAATTAGTTGTAAAATATGAAATATAATAATTCATTTCCTCATAATAAATTATAGTAATTTAAACTATATAAATATATCATAATTTATTTCCTCTAATTGTAATAGTACGATTAAATATTCAATAACTTGTGAAATCTCTTCTCAAAATTAAAAAACAAAATCTTCAAATATTCACTATTTTTTCAAATATATTTCACCTAAATTTTAATAAAACATCGTATATTGCTGATTCATACATGTTAAAGATTAAAATTGAAGTTAGATAATTTCAGTATTGGAAAAGTGTTACTTTCTATTCATTAATAAAATTAAACAAAAAAAAAAAAGTATATTTGCAATGTGATTATCACTTTCACATTTAGAAAAGTGCGTAAATTTTTATTATCCCTTTGTTAGGCGCGCGACTTTTAAGTCTCTCGGTTAGTCGCTTGGGGGATAAATGTTCTTTAAATTCAAATATTCGGGCATACCATTAAATTCGTGACCAAATAACAAAGTGGGGATTTTAAATACAGTATTACTGAGTAGAAAAAACTAAAAAAAATGAAAAAATATTTCTAAAATATCTTTTATGGGGAACATTTGTCAACAGCGCGACTAACCAAGGGTTAAATATACATTTTTATTACTGTTTTTCCTACCAATGTTTTCTAATTCAATAGCATTTCCTATGTTACCTAAACGATAAAATATGTCTTACAAAAAAATTCTCGAGTTATAGTTTGATTTAAAAGCATAAAATCGCGGGCTTGGTTTGACAAGGTTCCAACTGACATTTTCACTATTCTGAGATATCGAGGCTCAAAGTTTCATTTAACTATAACTCGAACAATAAAAAAGCAAGTGTTTCGAAACTTTCAGTACTTATTCATATGCCCTACTAAAGGCATAAATAATATATTTTTTAAACTTACCTGGTTTACAGATATGATATAGTGGTTTTTGCAGTTGTAACTTTGTCACTTTCGCCAAACGATTTCGGAAAAGTGACAAAGTTCTAACTGCTGTTACAACTATGTCAAAGTAAATAATTTTATCTTAATACAAAGCTGTCTTAGTTTGACAAGGATCTAACAGACACTTTCTTTAATTAGGGATATCGAAGCTATTTGCATGTAACGTGAATATTAGAGATTTAATTATTATAAATATTTCGATATTTATTATTTTTACGTGTAGACTACTAATTACAAAAATTATATTGGTAAAATCTGGTGAATTTTTGCTTTCAATTACCCATATGTATATATGCATAGGGTAACAAAAGTACAGCATTCGGTCCAAAATTTTTTTTTAATTTTTTTGCATTTCTCTACGTTTTGAAACATCATGACTTAAAAAAAAATGATCTAGTAAAATAACTGCGTGTGTGTGTGGTCAGCATAACTCCCAGATGAACAGACCTATGATGTTCAAATTTGGTATGAGGGTTAGTGGCGGCCATGGAACCTACCATTAAGGCTTTCGTCAAAATCGCGCATGCGCATAAGGTAGCTGCCATTGAAAAAATCGTGTTTTTCAATGATTCTAAATGAAGGATGAAAATATACAAACGACACAAATCCTCGTCAGTATTATAGTGTATTTGAAAATTGTGCGATGTTCTACTCCCCCAGATTTTATGAAACCTTGCACGTTTTTCCCTGTTATTTACTTACAACTACTTGTATTTAACAGTATCAAGGTTATTGGTATTCATTTTAATTTAGGAAATAAGACTGCTATTTCGTATATCAAAAATTAATAACACATTTATTTACTAATTACAAAATTAGAAGAAAAAAATTCCACATATTGAATTAGCAGTATGACAAAACAAAATTATGATATAATAAAAAATTTTACAAGTATTAATAAATATAATATTACATTATACATCTGATACTTCAGAATTCTGGTCCTAGTTGACCATTTAATTATTTACTATTTATATTTCATGTATTTAATACAGTTGAATAATTCTACTGATCTTTTACCGGCATCACTAATTTCTCTATCTATTTTTTGTATTTTAATCGCATTTTGAAAAAAGGTCAAATGTTCGCTTTCTTTTACATGTCGTCCTCGTCTTGAGATTTCAATTAACTTTATGTTGGCCAATCGCTTCATTTCGGATTTTGTATAATCTAATGTAAATTTAACTTCATGAATAATTTGTGTAAATTAAATTGCCTTTACTTGTGTAAATGATATTTGTTTGTAATTAAACAATTTAGATGTACTTGCAAAATATTTAAAATCTTTTTTTTTCATTTGAATGATTTTATAGGTCGTCGGTTCACTTTTAAGAGTATAGGGAGTAATCCAATTGGAGATTAAAATTCAGTAGCTGACATTGCTTTCTCAATAGAACTGTGAGCAATATCAACTTCCTGAACGCAAGAATGTCCAGGAATTGAAAATTTCATGGTTAACGATTCAAACTTTTCATTATTAAAATTTTTTTTAAAATGCATACCTGCACATGAAATTATGGAATTCCTATTTTGCGAGACACAAGGGATTCAGACCAAGTCACAATATTGTTTACTTCGTTCTCTTCTGCAACTATGTCGAATATTTTCCTAAATGCACTCTCTATGTCATTTCCAGCTCGTTTTGACATAACTTCATTGGCGGCTTCAAGGGGGGGGCCATGGGGGCCATGGCCCCCTCCTTGAAGGGTTCCCTCTTCCTTCCTAGCCCTTTCAAATATCCCAAAACTCTTTGAGAATTTCCAGTTTAAAAAACGGTGAAAATACAGATTTTTAAGCACAATTTCATTAACGTAAATTTTTTGTTTACAGTACAAAAAATTATAGCCCCCCCCCTCCCCCCTCAGAAAAAACCCTGGTTTTAAATGTATTTACGTACACAACACACGACACAATATACGAGTTTATAGTACACAACACAAGTACACAGGTAGTGACCATCCCCCTCCTAAACGACGATTTCCTTTTTCCCGGGGGCCTCTGCCCCTTTTTGGAACAACCATGCTCTTCTAAGCAACCATGGCGCCGAGGGTAATTTCAACACGTGATGTCTGGACTAGTGTGTGACTTTTGTCACTTGGGCATGGAATCGGTACTGTGTTATTGTTATAACTAGTTTAGACAGGCCATTTATTGTGAAAATATCTGTTGAACTAGCAACACTTTTATTCGTTGTTTAAAGATTTCGTGATCATTTTACCTCGAGTAATTAGTGACGAATATCTACAATATGTCTTCAAAAAGAAAAAATGAGAGCATTTTTAAATACTTCTCTAAAAAGAAATACTCAAATACCAGAAGAGTATTTTAGAATCTCGGTTTACATACCTTTATTGGATAATATAATTGAAGACCTAATAGGAAGATTTCCAAAAGAAAATTTGGATTGTTTTGGCTTTCGATTACTGATTCCAACCTCCGATATGGAAAAGCCAACAGAATCAGAAAGCAACGAGCTTTAAAACTTATTAAAGAAGTTCATACCAATTTTACACAAATGAGTGTTATTCTGATTGAAAGTGAGCTAGCACTATGGAGAGAGAAATGGAAAAAAGAAGAATAGCTCCCCACTTCTGCCATAGATACAATGAGAGCTTGTGACAAATATGTATATCCTACTATTTACGAGTTACTTAAAATTTTGGCAACACTACCAGTTAGCGTTGCCTCTGCTGAAGAAGCTTGATGAAGTTGCTGATGAAGTTTATCTACCCTTCGACGCTTGAAAACGTGGCTAAGAGCTAGAATGGGGGAAGAAAGGTTAGCAGGACTTAGCTTGTTGCATACTCACAGAGACATAAACATTGATGTGAGCTGTGTCATAGGCAGATTTGCCAAAACAAAGCAGAGGAAATTGGATTTTGTTCTTTAGGCTTTCAAAGAGTAAAGAAGTGTGATTGTAAAACAATTATTAACTATTTTTATTTTTTGTAATTTCTTTGTTTTACTCTTTTCTTATTTTTCAGGAGAGCAATTCAAGCTTAAATTAACTTTTTTAATTCTGCATTAAATGAAAATTACTAATTTAGAAAATTCTACACTTATCATTGCAATCAAGCATTTAATCAGCAGTTAGTTTATTATAATTAGGTTACATAGTGCATACATTTTACGAACTTAAAGTTTAAAATGGCCCCCCCTGAAAAATGAACCTAGGGCCGCCTTTGCATAACTTTCTACCATATTGCACAATATATAGTTTTAGTAACACTTTAATAAGCTGTTAAGTTGTAGACATTAAGTTTTCGAGTGTAAAAAAATTAACTAATATTTGCACGAGGACAAGTTATTACATTTTGCAAATGTAATGTAATGGTGTACCATTCTGTTTATCCTGATGACTTTCTTGTCTCATACTTTTTCTCCCCATTAAATGCATTTTGATTTCTTTTTCAAAGTAGGTAGGTACAGATTTCGAACTTGTAGACAGTTTGTATCTTTCACGTGTATCACAGCGATCAGATTTAGGTACATGAAAATCAAGTTTTATTTTGGTAACCAAAATTGTGTAGTACAGTGATTTATTTACCGGATCAATTTTTTGTTGAAGGATCTTCTCCAAATAACGATCACATAGTTTTGCAGTATTCAAATCTAAGCCAATGTACGTTTTAATAGTAGAAGACATGCAGTAATGAAACTCGACGACTGGAAAACTTTTAATGTGTTCTTGAATAAAATCAGGATCTCCTATAGGTTTTCGTATACTGTTACTACTTTTACCTCGTTTACTCTCGTATTGTCATCGAATCTTTTTGTAAATGCGTTTTTACGAACTTTTATCTGAATTTTGATTCTAGGATTTATGAATGATTAATAGCAATCATAACAAAGAGCATATGCATGTTATAAGCAGCTGTGTCAACCAGTTCAAATGCAAACCATCTAGCTAGTAATCTAATATTCTACTCAATGTTCTAAGTTCTATTGATATATTGAACACAAATTACAGGAATTTATTTTCCAAAAGACTTTTGCATTTAATAATACACTATAAAGTCAAACGATAAATTGAAATAACAGCTTTTTAAAAGACAAATCATTCATGTAAACGAATCTCTAAAATTCTTTACTTTAAGTAGTTTTTATTGCAATGACATATTTAGAAAATAATTTGAGTAGATTATGTTTAAAACATATTAATAAATACAAAACTTCTGTAACATTATTAAAATAATAAATGGTTATACTCTATGCGCAATACCAACATTCTTAATTCATCAACTGAATAAAGACTGCACTTATATTTTTAAGGAGTAGAATGTAAAAACGTGATTATTAATAGTTTGACAAAGTTCTAACTGCAGTTAGAACCTTGTCAAACCAACATTTCGATAATTTTTTCGGCAGGTGGAACTTTGTCACTCTAGTAAATTTATTATTAACCATAAGAGCGCAATGAAAATTTTATCAGTGATAGTACTCCTTATTTGAAATCCAATGGTATAAAAAACTCATTTTTGACAAAAATGTCAGTTGGAACCTTGTCAAACTAAACCCGCGAAATGTAGAGGTCGGAAATATCGATCGAAAAAAATATCGATAATATATCGTTGCATTGAAAAAATATCGATACATGATTTTTTTTTTTTTTTTTTTTTTTTTTTTTATTTTTTTTTTTTATTTGGTTCTCAATTTTGCTCGAAACAAAGTTTTTCGGGGCAAATTTCTACTTTTCATGAATTCATGCCAAAATTGTTTTAATAAATAAATTATAAAAATTGTTTTAATAAATTTTATTATCAATCAGAATAAATAAAATACATTTGGATGTCAATGCATAAATCCACATTTATTTTTAAAGAATAAGTTTTGAAAAGTAGTTTACCACATATTTTGCTTATAGAGATGTTTTTAATATTTTAAATTAGATGCAAATTCCATTTCAACAGAAGCGGCTCTTTGTTAATGACTACTAATAAATTATCTTATCTTTCCATTACATCATGTTTTCTTTTTGGTTAGAATGCCCTTTTAACTCTCTTTCAGCCATGTCCTAATTTTAGATGTGAAGTTTTTTAAAAGAAAATAAAAAAAAAACCGAAAAAACACGTGGAACTACAAAACGATCATCCAAAAACTAAAAATGTTTGAAAACATCGATATATCGGTGACTTGTATCGATATTTATGCAATCGATATTTTTAAAAAAATATCGATAAAAATATCTTTGCATCGATATATCGCCGACCTCTAATAAAATGTGAAAAGTCTATTGAATTAGTTGAAACGACGTTGTTATATCGTACTAGTTTATACAACTGTGACGAATATTTTGGTTGAGAAAGTAATTTAAAGAAGTTTGCTCAATCTTAAAATTAATTTATGAATAAACACATTTTAAGAGAATAGATAGAGTTATATAAATACTTTTTAATTTATCACTTTAATAAATTTTCTCTCTATGTGGCATTGATATTTAAAAAAAAAATGTCCTTTGGATACATTAGAAAAAGTAATTAGTTTATTTCAATTTATTTTGGTTGTCCATTTCAACAAATATCTTAAGACAAAGTTAAATAGAGGCTTATTAATTAGAACTTCCAATCTGTAAACAATTACTTAACTATTAACACTACGAATTCTTAGCATGTTTGCGAAATTATCGAGTAACTTTTAATTAATTTTAAATTAAATCTCTGTTACTAAAGCATTTCCTGTTAAAACCTTAGAATTTTTCATATGGATTGTTAGAAAAATGATGAAACTTATACAAACAATACTAAATAAAATGTAATTGGTTGACGTGATTAAATTTTGAGTTGTTCCAGAAACCAAATATATAATTTGAAATTACTTATAGAATTGGGTAAAATAACAAATATAATTCTGATAATGAGCAAAATGAAAGCTTTATACTTTCAATTACACATGTGTATACATAGGATAGTAAAAAGTATATGATTAGTTAAAAAAATATTTCGATTTTTTTTTTGCATTTCTCCACGTTTTGGAACATCCTGATTTCAAAAAAGTGATCGAAAAGAAATGTCTGTCTGTGTGTACGTTGTCAGTATAACTCCAGAAAAAATTGATCTAGCTTAGGAGGATGTTCAAATTTGGTGTTTGTTTGGTGTGTTTGGTGTAACCATAAGACCTATCATTAAGGTTTTCGTCAAAATCGAACATGCGCTGTCATTGAAAAAATTATGTTTTTCAAAGATTGCTAAAAAACGGATTTTAGCGATTTTAATCAAAATTGCTGTGGTAATGCCTCTTAAGGTGTTCTAGACATAACCACCTCTGAAATTCCCGTAAAAATGCTTTAATGGTGTAAAAAGTTGAAAAACGAATGCTTTCAACACAGAGTTCTCTTTCCTTGAACATAGCTCATCAACGATCGTTTTTTCTTCTCTTCTCAGTTTTACTTACAATAAAGGATGAATTTAGAATTATTAAAAAGTATATCGGCAACATTCCCATTTTGGCGATTTTTTATTTAAAGACTCATATTACAACTATCGCAAAAAATATCTAAAATTTTTTCTAAATAAACGTTGGAAATATAAAAACGGTATATGACACACACACTAATAGGTCACTTTGTGTAGGTCATTTTTTTGAATTCATAATGTTTCAAAACGTGGAGAAATACAAGAAAAATCGATTTTTTTTTTTTTACAGATTGCTATACTTTCATTACCCTATGCATACGTATGAGTAATTAATTGAAAGTAGCAAAGTCGGAAATGGAATGGCATGAGATAAAAACTCTTTCTATCTCTTTGTTTTTAATACATAAAACGCGATTTTACACTTCTCGCATATTTAAGTAATTTTTTTTTTTTACCATACGTTCTTTTATTATAGTTTTTGGAAAGTTGAATTTTAACTATAATCACTCTGTATTGTGAGAGTACTTACGACTGTAGTACTATTGATTGGTTTGAATAACCAACGACCTATTTTTATGCCTAATGACGGATAATCAGTCTCCGACTTACAGCTTAACGTGGATTCCGAACCTCAACAAACATTCATGGCTAATCCAGGATTCGAGGCCAAAGCGCTAAACTCACATCTATCAAGTGGGTTGTAGTACTATTGGAATTGGATTAAAAATAATATAAACAAAGTTTTTAATATAAATCCTTTGAAAGCATTGACATTTTTTAAATTCATTAACACTTCGCCGATTCCGTTTTAGCGCGTGCTTGGTGTTTGCATCTAATTTTACACATCAAAAACATTTCTATCAGCAAAATGTGCGGCAAACTACGCTTCAAAATTTATTTATTAAAAATGAATTTTGGGTGAAATTGTGCACTCACATGCACATACCTTTTTTTTTTCTACATAAAACAATTTTACTATTTATATATTAATTAAAAAAAATTGGCAACACGAAAGATTTTCTTCAATGGTAGGTTAAATGCTATTTTAGTGCGATTGGATGTCGGCAAGTTGGTTTATTAGTAAGCGGTAAAAGTGGCTTTTTAGTGACAGTAACATCTCCAAAATTTGATAGAATGCATCGCCATCTGCATCGAACCTATCTGCCAAGCTTCAGCTCGATTGGATGATGACAAAGGGGTTAATTAGACTTCCTCAGATTTGCCCGTCATCGACACTCCCACAAAATCGAAGTTAATATAAATGATTTAAAAATAGTTTTTTTTTTCAATGACTATTTAAGGAATAAATTAATTTAATAGATATTTGGAGCTGTAGTGGCTTGTCTTTCTGGTTTAAGGTATACGTATAGGTTTCAACATTTTTTTTTAATTTTCAATTTAAAAATTAAACCTTTGCACCTTGAAAAGTTCATTATTTGTTAAACTGTTTCTAATAATTTTTTTTTTTAAAGTTTCTTCAATTTTAATAATTAATTAACATTTAATCAACTAATTAGGCTAATTTCGAACGGTAATGACAAAAATTCTAATTAACCCACAGATACAATTTTGGTGTTCAATAATGCGGAATACCCTGCTCTATGTTTTGACAATATTGACAGAATTTTACAGTGTGTATATTTTGAATATCTTGCTTTAACTGAATCTATTAGAAAAATCCAAGTTTTTTTATACAGAATCTTATCTTTAAAATTCAATTAAAAAAATATTTATGTACAAATCACTTAGTGTTTAGGGTCAAAACATTCAACAATGTCTGCAGATTATATAGCAAAACAAATTTCACAAAATATTATTTAAATTGGAGTTATTACTGCTTGAATGAAATGCAAAATAGAAAAAACTACAATCTGAGAATAACTTTTAAAAAAGTATTTTTTATATAAAAAAACTGTTATTATTATACTACCTTATTATACTTGTTATTATTATACTTGTTATTATTATACTTGTTATTATTATACTTGTTATTATTATACTTGTTATTATTATACTTCTTTTTAGTGTGCTCCTCCATCATAGCGTTTCCTTCTTTTGTGTTGTTTTTATTTTGCTTTTGTTTTTTACAGCCTTACAAATCTTCCCCGATTTTTGCGAGTTTTGCGATTTGAAGCCTATACGTATACATTATGCTAACTAAAAATTTTCTCGATGTAATTCTGCCTTTAAAGTTAACCTCCATAGAAGCCTTAAAGTGCAATCCCCATCTAGTGGCGAAATTTTGAACTATTATTTTTTTTTCCGAATAGAATTTTTTCAATAATCTAAATATTATGCTTATCCCTTTTTAAAAATATATATTCATAAGAACAGATTCTAAATGTTTCCAAAAAGGCGCAGTTTGATAATGGCCTCAGGGTATTTGCATGATTTCTTTGAAAGGCAAAATAAAATATATCAAAAAACATAGCGGCATCAATCTTAGGATACCACCCTCTGTTTCTGTTGTTAAGTTCAATACCCTTTAACATAAATTTTCCCCTTCCTCTAAAATTCATAACACGATTTGCGATAAAATAAAAGAGCGCAAATTCGGAGGTTTAACGACCTGAAGTTCCATGCCCCATAATGTAGTTTTGCTCCCAGATTGAAATAAAATATTGCAGTTTTGGTGGGGGGATTTTTTTTATAAAAGATCGAAATCAAAGATATTAGAAAAAAAAAATCTGTATTTAAATTGCTTTTATTTTATAAACTTCTTCTCAATATTTATTTTAAATACTAGATTTGCATTAATTCCACTGTTGAAAAAATACAAGGACTCTCTGATTTTAAAATTAAACAAGTCAAAAACCAAAATCGATGGAATAATGAAACAAAAAATATAGTTATTTTGAAAACTGTAAAAATCTGAAACTAAATTTTCAAAGTTAGTTACAAATGTTGCTAAAAGGTTGTGTTATATACTGTAATTGTTGTAAATAAAGAGTGCTTTGAAGCTACGATCGATCAATTTTCAGTCAGTTCCACTGTTTAAGGGTTCTGTCTACTTTGGGTGCATGAAAAAAACGCTATTGTTATTATTAATATTATTATTATTATTATTATTATTATTATTATTATTATTATTATTATTATTATTATTATTATTATTATTATTATTATTATTATTATTATATTATTATATTATTATATTATTATATTATTATTATTATTATTATTATTATTATATTATTATATTATTATATTATTATATTATTATATTATTATTATTATTATTATTATTATTATTATATTATTATATTATTATTATTATTATTATTATTATTATATTATTATTATTATTTTCTAAGAATACTGTTATGTTTATTGATATAAAATTTGTTAGGCTTAACAAAAACATTCGTAAAAAAAAAAAAAAAAAAAAAAAAAAAAAAAACTTATTGTTGATTTTAACCATTTTTTTAGTGTGAAAATGCCAGGTAAACAGGAGTCCGCATCAAAAAGTAAGAAGGTATGCGCTGTTGAAAAAATCTCAGAAGCTACTGAACTGATCCTTATGAAATTTTAACCACATATTTTGTTCACTTATCGCTATATTCCGTACGAGAATTATTTCAAAATTTTAATTTCTACAATTTTTTTTGCATTTTTTTTTTTTTTTTTTTTTTTTTTTTTTTTGCAAACCCTCCCCCCCCCCCACAATTTTTTTTCTTCAACATTTTGTTATTTCTGAATATAAATTAATATTAGAGGTACGTCCACTGTCCCACTAAGCCTCAAAACATTCATTTTTTTTTTTCAGATATGCTGTTGTTCAATTTTTTTTTAACAGCGAACACCTACCTGCTTTTTGAGGACTCCTGTCTACCTGGCATTTTCACGCTAAAAAAGTGGTTAAACTCAATAACTTTTATTAATAAAAATAGCGTTTTTCTCATGCATCCAAAGTAGACAGATCCCTTAAACGTGAAAGAAAGTTAATGTGCAATGACTGATTGCAGAAGAGAATCTTTGCTTGAAAGAAGGTAGACACACAGCTTGTTTTATTATTATAGATTTGAAATCGTTTCGTTAATGCATAAGCAGTGGCTGTACTGGGTTTTGTCAATAACTATTTTAATTTTCATTTATAATATATGGACATTAAATGAAAATAATTTATGTCATTTCATTAAGTGATCTTTTTCGTACCTACTCACAAAATTTCAAGATGGTTATGGAAAGTAGTTTCTAAATGCACTGGGCTAGAAGTTTGTAACATAGCTAGTATAGGAAGTGATCTTTACTAGGACTTCCTCTTAAGAAATAGACGCCGAGTATAAAGTTTTGAACATCTAAAAAAATATTTCTCCCATAATATTTTTATGATTGATATTATTTTTTTGTTGGTTGTTTTCAGATTATCTGGCGCCGTCAGCAACACGAGGGCTATAATGCACCGAAACATTCGTCATTAGACAAGCCAACATACATTTACAAACACCCATACCTTACATGGGACTCGAACCCGCAACCTCGTGGTATAGAAGCTAGCACGCTAACCATTATACCGTTTGATCGGCTATTTTATTTTTTTGGAAATAGCAAATGGAGTTGTTAATTTCTTACAAATATTAATTACTTTTGTGCAATTAGATGTGCGTTATATTTATAGCTTCGATTTAAGTAAAATTGTAAATCCATTTCTCTCTGCCTGTTTTTTTTTTTGTTTTTTTTTAATGTTAATTCACAAAGTAAAAGCTATATTGGTTTTAAAGTTTAAATATCAAAGTTTGGTGTGGCAAACACATCACTTTGAAATTTCTATTCATTTCCAGAATCACAGAAGTTTTCTCAGAATCACAGACAAATTCTCAAATGTTCAACTTTTGTTACATAACAATGAGACATTATCTCAAATGTTTTGAAACAAATGTTAAACAATATCTAGTGAGAAATAGATTGAAAACCGCACATACTTAGAACAACAAAGAAGGTACACATTAAATTTAATTAAAGTTTTAAATGAGCATAAAGAATTAAAAACCGGACTTTCCATTTTCAAAAATCCGTATTGACATTCTTATAGTTTACGAGTTTACCGCCTACTTTGCTAATATAGATGTTTTTAATATTTAAATTTAGATGCTAACACAAAGCACACGTTGGCTAAAGAAACGGTGATTTATTAATGAATATAAAATTGTCGATGTATATAATAAAGGATTTATATTAAAGCCTTTCTTTTTTTTTTGTAGGTTATATTATTAAATATCGTTTTGGAAAGAAGAAAGTGCTCACTAACAATTGAAGTACTTAAGTTTAATTTAGTCTTATATTAGCAAATCTATTTACAGTGAAATTAAATACAATCGCTGACAGTAATTTCCATAAAATAGTTTGTTCCGTAAAGAAAACAAAATAGTTTCAACAACTCTACATAAAATGGTGCGCTTTTTAAAAAAGATATTTGATTTGCCAATCTTCTCGTTGAGATCTGAAGATAAGTTTTCTAAAAGCAAACATCCATATAGAATTTTTAATGTATTACTTTATTCAGTCTTTTATAAATAATCGTTGTTAATATCAATCATACTAACATGATCTTAATACACATTTAAAAAGGCTATTTGCTTTGATATTATTTCTTTTCAATTTGAATGAGTTTTTTTAATGGAAGCATGAAATCTAAATTCACTAATTGGAACTTCAAATTCCAAAACGGCCACTTAAACTGATTTTGCTTAAATAACTCTCTAAATACCTGTAATCAAGTATGAAAAGAAATACTCAGTATATTGAACGAATCTTAAGACTTAAGTATGTTCTTGAGAGTCATTTTTACCATTTTATAATATCTAATAATTTATTCATATTGCAAACGAGAGTTTGTAAATAATGGACGATTCCCGCATTTTGAATTTTTTTTATTATTTAATTCTAAATGTTTCGAAAGGGCCATAAACACCAAAAGTTTCTACTCACTGCGCTTTTTTTTTTTTTTTAAATTTGCAACCAAAGTTTGATTTTTAGTTTTGGTGGTATAAACGAAACGTTCGGCTCGAAGCGAAAGTGACGTCACTACATCTTAAACAACTTGTCTTAAAACGCAGCAACGGAAACCAGTTTTGCAAGTTTCTCGCAAATCGTGCCAATAGGTACGGGATTATAGCAATTGTCTACCAAACACGCATCGAAAATTTGGCAGAAACCTCACGATAACCATAGAAACGGAAGGATGTTTTGACGTCACAGCTATAGCGAATCGTTTTGTTCGAATTGAAATCGGACGAACTTTTCGGGCATTTTATTTTCTTAATATCTAAATAACTAACGAATTTTGTTTGAATATTTGGAATCAAAAAGAAATGCTTCATAAACATAAACAAATTTCATTCGTTTTTAAAAAATGCCGGAGTTGTCCATTGTACATAATGTAAACATTTAGTTAATTCTAATTCGATTTTATTCTTGCAATCATTTTTAATTATAGCTTTTTATTAATGTAAAAATTTTAAATAGTAATGGAAATACGAACTTTAATAAATATAAAGGCAACGGTTAGGTTTATTTGGATATCTCTAAAACTGTAGAAAATATCTCTAACCTATAAAAGGTTCGTGTCATAATTAATCAGGGTCAGTCTAGTCCAGTTCCAACTGTGGATGTTTTGGAATTAACTCTTTGCGCTCAGCGCCTCTCAGGTGCCACATGATTGGATACCAAAACTCGAGAGGACCACAAGGTTTGATGTGGAAATTCGATGCAAGGCCAATGACTGTGTTTAGTTTTTATGAAACGGATCCGTAACCGCGAACCGAATAAGAAATGCCGCGATGATGAAATGCAAAAATGCTGGTTCCTCCGTGCAAAAAAGGCCTCGAGTGCAAAGGGTTAAACTGCTGTGGATGCAGTTCTGGGTTTTTCCGAACGGCAGGAAGCTTGTGTTTTCGTTGCTGTTGAGTCAGGGCGACTAGAAGCTCTGGTTTGAGCTTGAATGTATTTTGCAGCTACTGATTAAAGAATTGTGCATTTCTTTGTGAAGAATAGTTGATTAGGATTTACTCTTGTAAGTCAGTGTCATCATTTCTCATCGAAAAACATTCGTAACGATATTGTAATGAATTTTTTCACAGAGTAAATGATGGTGCAGTTTTTAATAAATAAAAACTATAATTTGTTCTTCCTTCGAAGACTCACAATTTTCTTCGAACAGAACAATTGCCATCAAGCTTCAATACAAGATTCGGTACATTCAACTACGAACACTACGATATTCAGCTCAGAAAGTAAACATTGGAAGCTTTCTGAACAGCAAACGATTCTCGACTCTAACTGGACTCGATTTCATTTTCCGTCTCTTTAAATCGTGTCACGGTAGAAATTTCTAGCAAAATCCAGCCGACCGAAATTTCTCGAATAACTTAGGTGTAGCCACCTTTTTCTAAAATGTATTATCGTTGTTTACAAATAAAATAAAATAAAATAGAACGTTAAAATAAATACGCCTCTATTTACATTTATTTACAGACGATTTTTGTAACAATATATTGTAGGAGAAAACATCTTTTAAACATAAATTAAAAAAAAAAAAAAAAAAAAAAAAAAAATATTGCGTGTAAGATCACATTAAACATCCTTCAATACCAAACGGTTTTTACTTTAAAGTACAAACAAAAGTCGTACTTTTCATTTTTATAATTATCTGTATTTGAAAATGAATTTGTATTTTAAATTTCTTTGTTTTCATTACATTCCTTAAAATTTATCTGAATTTTTAAAAATTCACTTATTGAGAATTTGTTGAAAATATGTTGATTTGTTGCTGTCACTAACATAAAAGACCACTTTTATATAGATACACTTCTTGAACATTCAGTCATACTTTCAGTATTTAATAGCTAAATCCCAGGTAGCACTGTGACGTTGCCCAATGTCGAAAACAGAGGTTCTGAGAAGATCGGCAAGTCCATGCATAATCTCGATCATCTTACCAAAAATAAAAGATTTTTTTAAATAAACTTGTCAAAACCACCACAAAACATATTTTTTACCCTTCCGCCCTTTCTAATAACACTATATTTTGATTTTAAAATTCTGCATCAGCATTTCAAAACTTCCAATACATTTCACTCAATACTGGTGAAGATTGGCCAAGATCCGGAGCAACGGCCAGTCTGCAACGGTCCACATCGGAAATGGCCAGTGTCGAGCCGATATTGGCCAGCGTATTTGTGCTACTTGGGATATAACATAAAATGTGATCGTTCAAGAACTACTTGATAACTTTTACTGCAGGGGAAAATTACGATTAGCAGCAAAGATACAAGACAGTAAAACTCCATTTGCAAAAAAAATCTCTACAATTCACCAAATTTGGCAGAGTTCTTGGAGATTTTTTGCAACCCAATCTTCCAATTAAAAATTAAGATTTATGATAATCTTCTTCCAGTCTCTATTTAAGATATTTCATCTTCGTGGGTTAATCTTTAGCAAACTAGTTAATGTCCCTCAGACTTTTAATGTCTTGAAGTCTCCAACTTTCGGTTTACATTCAAGCAAGGGATTCACCATGGCAAATTATATATATATTTACATTCCTGTAATTTAGGTTGGCGCAGTATGGCCCTCGTGTTGCACTTGCGCCGCTAAACTCAAACCAACTAAACCTGTAATATAGGCTGTGAATTGTGTCTTAAAGCAGACAGATATTCCGATTGTTTTACTTAACTTTGTTTGGGCATAATGAATTGAAACAACAGCGAAACCTCTTGTTTGCATGTTTCTTTTTGATTTGGGCTGTATGTTCTATGTTCGTGTTTTTACCACCGTACACTAATCCACTATAGACATGTTCTGTAGAAGCTGCTTTTCCTTGGTTATCAATTGCTAGCAAAGAAACAACAACAGGGCTACATTCACAAGGAGCTTTGTTAAAGATATTCTTTTTTCAAATTTATAGCATTTTTACGGGAATTTCGGAGGTGGAGATGATTAGAACGCCTCAAGAGGCATTATCACAGATATTTTAATCATAATCACTAGAGCTTTTTTTTTAGCAATTGCCGAAAAAGTGTGATTTTTCCTGATTTAAACCTTATGCGCATACGCGACTTTGAAAAAAACCTTAATTGTAAGTCCTATGGCCACCACTAACTCGCACACTAAATTTGAATATCGTAGGGCAATTTCTTTGGGAGTTATGCTGACCACGTATACACATACACACGTACATTTTTTCTAGATCACTTTTTTGAAATCAGGATGTTCCAAAACGTGGAGAAATGCAAAAAAAAATCATTTTTTTTTTACACCGAATGCTATACTTTCATTATTCTATGTAAACATATGGATAATTTAAAGTAATAAATGAATTAATATTATGCAAAAGAAGTTGGTATGCAAACGTGTTTTTTTTATTGGATACTACACTTAAGAAAAAAAATTCTCGAAGTGTCTATGGCGTTAAAAAATTCATCTGTCTGAAGTGAACAAACTGCAAATGCCACCACCTCCCACTTAGTACAGCAGCATTGGCCAGTGTGGAAAATAGTGGTTTTGGAAGATTAGCTAATTCTAGGAGAATCTCAAACATCATTGAAAAATACACGAATTTTGTTTAAAAAAAAAAAACTAGTCAAAAATATCACAACATATATTTTACCCTATTCCCTTTCCTATAAATAAAATATTTAAATTTTAAAACTCTGCATCAACTTTTCAAAACTTGCAGTATATTTTACCCAGCATTGGGCAAGATTAGGCAATATCGGTATCCAACCGTGACCTCCGATATTAAGAAGGCCATCCAACTGATATGATGACGTCACCAATGGTGGATACACTTTTCCATTCAGTTAGTAAGGGAAGACATTATTTTTGTGAGACGAAATATTTTATCTTCCTTATTTTACGTTTTGTAAAGATATTTCAAGTAATTGGATTATTTTATTTCTTTGACAATGTAAAAAATAAGATTATCCCTACATTTTAAAACACTAATTTTGTACGACTTTAGGTTTTAAACTTCGTCCATTCCCGTATAAGTATGATCAAGTATAATTTCTGTTCGTTTATAAGTTGCTGTTGTTTTTGTTTTTTTCAAAAGTAATTTTAAAATATTTCTAAATGTTTGAAATGTGAAAGGAAACAAGAAAAATATCAATTCAAAACATTGACATATACAATTGATAAACATAACAAATATACACAATAAACAAAACACAGATAATATAACAGCTTAAATACCACAACTATATTCAAAGATCATATTTTCAGAGAAAACCTACATTTGGAGCAATTATATATAGTATATATATATATATATATATATATATATATATATATATATATATATATATATATATATATATATATATATATATATATATATATATATATATATATATATTTTTTTTTTCAGTTTACAATGTTTTCCAAGACAAGCATGTACTGTCACCTTACAAAAACTAATCTTATCCAGTTTTCTTATTAAATGTCTCTTTTGATTGTACAAAATCATTTGGATGAAAATGCAGCTCGCATACTTTAAATAGAAGACACACATTTTTAAAGAACTCTATTGAATTTTTAACAAAACTTTATATTGAAATAAAAAAAAGTTTCCACGTTAAATTTTTATTTTATGTTGGTCATTTTGAAAGGCTAGTGAAGATTGCGTAAAACTTTCAAGTACGGTACGAATTCTGCGCCAAGAATTGTTTTCATAAAACAGCATCAAATGATATCAACCATAGGTTGTTTACTTGTTATTAAAAAAAAAAAAAAAAAAATGACGGTGGCTGCCATTGTTGGCGAAAATTACTTTCACATATATTTCGTGCTGTACTGGGAATTTTAACCAAAGATTGTTTCTTAAACTTCCATTTGAAAAATAAAGCAAACAAGTAAAAACAGATGAAAAGTTATCACTATTGTAAATAGTTAGCATTTCTTTTCTGCACTTTAATAAAAACTTTTCAAAAATTGTACACTTATATTTAAAAACACATTAAAGATTTTATTAAAAAGGTAACACTCACCTTGCTGTATTTCGTTGGGACAAAATTTTTTCGATGTATCGTACGCCACCATTTTTTTAACACTGTCATCGGAAGGGAATTTGAACATAGAAATCTTAGCAATAGTTCTGGAATTTCCGTTGTACTTCAGAACGGAACAAGGACTCGGCATTTTGTAAAATTTACACAAATATTAAACGTATAAATCGTCCATAATAACCATCGAACGACTAATAAAAGCAGAATTTGAAGATCAGTGTATCCACTTCTAAATAAATTTTAGCTCGAGATAGCTTAAACTTGTATCCACGGCTGATGACATAGAAAGAAAAACATGGCGTAGTTGGATGGCCTTGTATATATCGATGGTCACGATCCAACTGCCGATTACGAGGGTTGCTATTTATATTTCTGGTCTAATAAGGAAAAAAACAAATATTTCTGATCGAAATTTGTATTATTGCTTTTCAAAATATTCTCTATGAAGATCAATAAACTTTTGTATGCGTTTGAACCAATTTTCGAAGCGCTTTTTCCACTCCGATCGAGGTACCTCCAAAATATACGCTTTGGAATGCATCGACCGCTTCTTCAGGTATCGAAAATCATTGACCAAATAATTTGTATTTGATGTGTGGGAATAAAAAAATGTCATTGGGTGTCAAATCAGGACTGCACGGTGGATGACCCATCAATTCGATGTATTTGCCGGTCAAAAAATCCTTTGTCCATGCGACCTTCACGGAATTCATCCTAGAGCGAACGTCGAATACGATTTAATTCGTTATACCAGTTTTTTACAGTGCGTAGGATGGTGCTTTATCTCTGTATGAATAATTAAGTTCATTGAAGCACTCTTGACATGATAATCCTCGTCGAAAGTTATGAAAAAAAAAAAAAAATTGCACGAAAATGCTCACGAGTCAATTCCATTTTTTTGCCCGAGATGAATTTTTAAATTTACTATAAACAACACAAATCAATCTAAAATGACAAAAATCTATAAAGAAATTATGGTTAAGAATACTAAATAATCGTTTTCAGACGTCAGCTGTTGCTTAACAACACTTACTGTTGCCAAGGCCAGAAATATAAATAGCAACCCTCGTACAATTTTTCACATCAGGATTGGCCAATTTTACATTATATTGGACAAAGTTGTTGGGGTCAGACTCGCATATCTATAGCCGTGTTCGCATTTAAAGTGGGTCGTCTAGTGACGTTTTAGATGATAAAAGTTATGAGGAAGCCTCTTCTCTACTAGCCTTGTTATTAATCCTTGGATAGTTCACCCTTTTATCAAAGCCGGATCGCAATTCAATATTAATCGAAACATATTGTTACAGTTAAAAACATTATGTTTCGATATTCAACATTCGTCACACATATATAAGTTTTTATACATTAACCTGTTCAGGACCGTGATCGCGTATATGTGATCAGACGATTCTTCCCTCACGGCCCGCGATATCGTATTTGTGATCAGTGTTTCCGTGCCAGCCGGCCCATCATCACACAGACGTGATTTCAGATTGGAACGTTTTATTTGAATTTAAAGGGGCAAAATGCTTAACGGGGAAAAATGCCCGGTCCCGTGCGTGCGTAGTCTCTTTGAGCGCGCGGGCCTGGGGAAGCGCTTCTTTCTCCTTTCGCCGGTCCTGAACAGGTTAACAATACACATTTTCGTCTTTAATTTCTCTTTTATTTATCCATTGGACACTTATTGTGTTCACAAGCTATTAAAATATAACAAATACAAATAAGGGTTTTAATATAAATCCTTTATCTGAGTCGCCAATTTTTATATTCATTAACACAGCACCGTTTCTGATGCCAGTGTATGCTTGGTCATCTAAAATATTGAAAACTTATCCATCATTGCAATATCTGATAAACTACTTTTCAAAAATTATTCATTGAAATTGAATGCGAATTTATGCATTCATACTTTTATTTATTCTAATTAAAATAAATCAGGTAAAAAAATCAGGTAATATATTTTATTATTTATTTATTAAAACAATTTTGGCAACAGAAAAGTGTTCCTTCAATGATCGGTTAAATGCACTTTCAGCTCGATTGGAGGACAAGTTAGCTTATTGGTATTTCGTAAAAGCAACCTTTTAGTGAGAGTGACATCCACCTAAATTTGATAGAATACATTGTCATCGACATCGAATTTACCTGCCAAGATTTCCAGTGCCCGATTGGATGACGGCAAGGGGGTAAATTTGGCCTCTGTAGATTTAATAGCCATCGACAAACACACGAAATTGAAGTTAATATAAAGGATTTAAAAAAAATAAATTATTTTTACATTTTCTGAAAAGTATACTTGTTGCAAAAGGATCTAGGACATCAATTCAAATCAGCAACTGAATTGAAAAAAAAAAATAACGTTTCTAATGGCTGATCACCTTTCCCACTTCATCACGCCTGTGGATTTGTGTTGAAAGTCAACCTTCTAAAAGTTGAAAGCCCCTTTCATTCTTTTTCCATTACTTATTGTTTTGAGAATGTGCCAGTTTGGAAGAAAGTTAACGAACGGGAATTTGCTGTGATCAACTGCATCCTCGCGTTGATGGATTTTAAAAGAAGCAGAGAACTATGATAAATGAATTTCCTGTCCTTATGAATTGTTTCCGATGATTAAGCTGAGCCAGCTTTGTTGCTTCATGATTTACGATCGAGATATTGCCACTTCATCTCAGATTTTGATGCTCCTAAGATTATCAAGGTAAACGTTTTATGATTGAAAGTTTAAGAAAAGTCTATCAGGATTTTGGTTTTGTTGTTTACATTTGTATTATATAAGTGGAAAGAAAATATATACGTATACGGAATGCCGTTTTCAGGTTTGAACATTTATTTCAGAAAATAAAATAGCAATAGATATACATAGTGTCTTCGAAATGCAAACAAACACACACAAAATAATTCAATAATAGTGAGTAATTGAAATTGATATATATATATATGTATATATATATATATATATATATATATATATATATATACATACATATATATATATATATATATATATATATATATATATATATATATATATATATATATATATATATATATATATATATATATATATATATATATATATATATATACATATATATACATATATATACATATATATATATATATACATATATATATATATATATATATATATATATATATATATATATATATATATATATATATATATATATATATATATATATATATATATATATATATATATATATATGTGGGGGTTAGTGGTTCGGTTTTTTAAATGTCTAGGGGATTTATTTAGGGAAGCAAAAATGAAATAAAAGAGAAATAAACTTCCAAATCAGAAACGGAAAGTACAGTTAAATTTATTAGACGAAACATCACAATCACTTTTAAACAAAACAAAGGGGGGAAAAGTATTAAGTACTACTAGCCAAATGGCAGCACAAGTCGACGAAAACTAAGTGTTTAATTAGTACATTATCCAATTAGCGAAGTGAGTTGAGTGCACCCAAAATTGGCGGACAGAGTTCAGCGTGTTTGTTCCCGAATGGGATCCGGTGTGCTTCTGCTTAAAAAAAAATAAAATCGCGGAGTACGAATACTTATTCGTAAAAACAAAAAAAAAAAAAAAAGAAACATCGTCTTGCAGTGCCATCTGTCTTTACAAGAGGAAATTGAAATGTACGGTAAACAATTGATATGGGATAATAAAAATCCTACAGATTCGGCCATCCTGTAGATCGATGACCTCATCGATGAAACACATGGAAATGGGCAAGACATGTGATAATACTTAAGTAAAAGAAAGTATAAAACTAAGACAAAATGAAAACATTTCGTTGACGATCACAATGTTCATTTGTAATTGTTCGAAAAGTTCAGGATCAAGTCTATTTGAAGATGGTAGGAACTGCATCAGTGGCTGGGTCCTATGCTATGGCTGGAGTTGCATGGTAAATTGAATATCAAACAATGACATATAAAATGAGCAATGACATATAAAATGAAGAATAATGACGTTGGGCGAAAGACAATTATGGCAATGTTTACATATTATTTTTGAAGAGTATTTATGTTAAGTTAATTTATTTAGTAGAATAAAATTTCATTAGATCAGCGGATGTAGAAGTTATGTTAGGCCCTTCCTGGTTACCTATTTTTTGTACGTCATACCTATCTTTGGGTTTAACTTTTGTAATTTTATAGGGTCCTAGGAATTTGGGTCTTAGTTTTAACCCAGAACCGAACTGCATTCGCTGGATTGCCACCAAATCCCCTTCCCTATAGTTCGGAGCTTTCTTGCGTTTCTTGTTATAGGTCCGTTTGTTTTCGGCTTGAATCTTTTGGATGTTCCTCTTTGCTTCTTGTCGCAATGAGTTCCTTTGCTCCTGAAGCTCATCTTCTATCTCTTCCATGAGTAGGTCTCGTATTTTCAAGTCGTCCTTATTCCTCATGGTAACACCTGTTAAGAGTTCAAAAGGTGTCCACTTGGTACTTCTATTAATCGTGCTGTTGAGTATTTGTTGTAGTCGGTCGACATATTTGTACCATTTTGTCGAGTCGTCTAACGATAACTTGGTTAGGACAGGTATTAGAGTGCGATGGATCCTTTCTACTTGACCGTTTCCTCGAGGTACTCCGGTAGCAATTTGCAAGTGTTGAATTCCTTCTTCAGTGCAAAAATCAGTGAAGGCTTTCGAAGTAAATGCTGATCCTCGATCTGTGAGTATCCTTTTGGGATTTCCGAAAGTTTTTTGTTGTAACCTTAGTTTGTCTATTAAATCTTCCGCGGAAGTACACTTCACTGGATACAGCCATGTGAATTTGGTAAATGCATCAACAACAGTCAATATGTGCTGATATTTTTTGTTGGTAGAGGGCATTGGACCAATAAAATCTACATGATACGTACTTAAAGGAACGTCTTCTTTCGGAATTGGATTTAGAAATCCTTCTTTCTTTCCGCTCTTCTTGTTAGCTAAGATGCATGGGACGCAGTTGTTGATGACATTGCGGACTAAGGCGTTTAAATTTGGAATGAAGAATTCCTGTTTTATAACGTCTTCCGTCTTAGAGGTCGAAAAGTGTCCTTTCTCATGCGCGAGCTTGATTAATTCCGTCTGCATGTCCTTCGGTGCTACAATTAATTCGCGACCATTTACGAATTTGTAGAGGATTCCGTTTCTTTCACAAAATTCTGACGACCCGTTGTTGTTAAGGACTGCCTTCAAAGTACTGATGTTTTCATCTTCTGCTTGAGCTTTGCGCAATCTAGCTGTGATTGTATCGCTCTCAATTATAAAGACTGGATTTCTGCTCAGAGCATCTACATGTTTCATCCTTTCTCCAGGTCGATGCTCGATCTGATAGTCAAATTCTTCTAAGGATAATGCCCATCTAGCTATGCGAGTAACTAGATCTTTTTTATCCATAGTCTTCTGGAATGCCGAACAATCGGTGACTATTTTAAAATGGTTTCCCAGAAGATAGACGCGGAATTTCTTTAATGCGCTTACAATAGCTAGCACTTCAAGCTCGTAGCTGCTGTATTTCATTTCAGCTGGTGTTGTCTTCTTAGACATGTATTGGACTGGATGCATCTTTCCGTCGGTGGACTCTTGCAGTAGTACAGCTCCATAGCCGTGTAAACTGGCATCAGTGTGTAATTCTGTCCTTTGACCTTGCCTGAAGATACTTAAGACTGGACTTTCTGTAAGGAGTTTCTTGAGTTTTTCGAACGCTTCGACTTGAGGTAGATTGAACGCAAATGGAGTTTCTTTCTTAGTCAGGTCGCTTAGTGGCTTTGCTATTTTGGAGTATTCTGGTATGAACTTGCGGAAATAGCCGGTGAGTCCGAGAAAGCTTTGTACTTGCTTCACGGTTGTGGGTACGGGAAATTTCTTTACTGCTTGCGTTTTAGCCAACGATGGTCGTATTGTACCGTTTTCCACTATGTGTCCTAGAAATTCTATTTTCCGTTGCAGGAATTGACATTTCTTCCATTTTATCTCCAAGCCGTATTTTGATGCAACTTCTAGTACTGACTGTAAGTTTCTTAGACCTTCTTCTTCATCCTTAGAGGGAATTACCAAATCATCCATATAGATTATTACGATGCCCTTTCTCATTAGATCTCGGAAGATGTTGTACACGTACCTTTGAAACACACTGGGACTGGTACTTAAGCCAAAGGGTACTTTGTTGAACTCAAATTGTCCATCGGGGATAATGAAAGAGGTTAGCTTGCGGCTCTCTTCATCTACTTCAACATGAAAAAATCCATTCTTGAGGTCGAGTGTAGTGTATACTTGAGCATCTTGTAGCTTGTCTAGAACATCTTCTATCAGAGGTAAAGGAAATCGATCCTTGACTAATTTTCTATTCAATTTCCTATAATCCACACAGAGGCGGGTGGAACCGTCTTTTTTCTTCACTAGCACGATAGGACTGGCGTAGTCTGACGAGCTTGGTCTGATGATTCCTTGTTCTAGCCATTCGTCGATTTGCTGATTGACCTCTAACTTTTCTGAACTAGATAATCGTCTCGCAGGTTGGTAGACTGGAACGTCGTCTTTCAGGATGATTCGCATGGATACGTCTGTTGACAAAGTTTTGTCAGGCTTGTAAGTTGAGATAACTTGCTTCAATTCGTTCTGTATCCTGATGTCTCTTATGTGGGTCAACTCTATCTCTTCATTAGGACTTGTTTCGGAGATGTGCATGAACCAATCAGCGGGCTCATCTTTATGAAATTTCATACCATTCCTGGACGTTGTAAACGTAGCTTGATTCGTAACATCCATTCCGATAATTGCTTGGAAAGATAACTGTGATTGTGGCACTACATGCCATGTTAGAGAAAATTCTTCTCCGTCGGTGGTGAAACTCATTTCGAATGATCCTTTCGTTGTGACTTGGGAATTTCCTAAGCCTGAGAGAGTTCTTCTTTGTTTCGAAAGCTTGGATTCATCGATGATTTCTTTGGCTATGTCGTCTCGAACGAGACTGAGTGGACTGCCTGTGTCTACGAGTGCGGTGATGAGTTTGTTTCCCATAACGATTTCTTTAAATTTCAACTCTTCTGATGGGATGATTGTACATGTCTGTACAGAATTGCTCGGAGGATTGCTGGATTCTGCATCTTTTCGGCGCTTGTCGCAGTTAACGTAGAAGTGTCCTGGTTCTTTACAATAACTGCAGAGTGACTGTCTAGGCCTGACAGAGTCGGTATTTCGATTATTGTTGAAATGGTTCTTTTCTGACCGGTTTGGTCCATATCGGCGATTATCAGCTCTTCGGGGAGGGCTTCCACGATTATTCGATGATCCGGCCTCGTATCGGTGACTGTCGGTTCTTCGGGAAGGGTTCCCATAATTTGACGATTTAGCCCCATATTTTCCTTTGGGAAAGGAGTCGAACTGCTTTGACTTTAACGTTCTGCGGACATCTTCGTATTTTTCGAACTTTTGGGCCAGCTCTCTGGGCGAGTTGATGAGTGTCCATTCATCTAGAAAATGTTCTTTGAATTCGTACGGAGCTCTTCTCTTGATCTGATCTGCTATGATAAGGTCACGAAGCTGGTCGTAAGTTTTCACTTCAAGACCTTCCACCCATCCATCGAAGTAGGTTTGCAATTCATGGAGAAAATCCAACCAAGTTCCTTCAGGAGATTTTTGGTGTGACACGAACATCTGGCGAAGTCTTTCTGGAGACAGTTTGAACCTTCGTAGCAGCAACTGCTTTACGTGATCGTAGTCGTGAGACTTGTCGGGGGACTCCCGCGCAATTAAGTGTGCAACGTCGACTGGAAGTAGGCCTATGAGGTGCTGAACCCATTCTTCTTTAGGGATCGATGACAGCTCTGCATGCCTCTCGAACAGGATGAGGTTAAGATTCACATCTTCTTTCATATCGAACTTGTGGAAGGTATCACGTGAAGGTCTGCTTGGTACTTGGTTTGTTGTGACGTTTTTCGAAGATGAATCTTTCTGATTTTGGATTCGTAATTTCTCGAGCTCGAACTCTGCTTCTCGTCTCCGTTCCTCGATGGCTTCTTGGCGTTTCCGTTCCTCAATGGCTTCTTGACGTTTTCGTTCCTCGATGGCGATGACCTCTTGACGCTCTTGCTCTTGCAACCTTTCCTCGGTGATGCTCTCGAGAAGTGCTTTTACTTCATCTTCGTCATACTTCTCATTTCCCAAGATTAAATCCTTGACGATCGGCTTGGTCATGGTAGCGGTTATCTTTATGCCTAATTCCGTGGCTAAGTTCAATAGATCCTCTTTTTTACTTCTTAGAAGAAAAGTCATGGTGATCTTTAAATTTGGTGGAAATCCAGTGAACTTTGTGATATTCGTAAAAATGAAATTAAAAGATAACGACTAAAAGGAAAAAGCTTGTAGATTTATGTTGTGTGCTTTTCCTCTCTCTTTTTTTTTTTTTTTTTTTTTTTTTTAAATGGAGTATGCTGCTAAGAACACTACGAAATTAACGAAGATACATTTTAAAAATGAAGAAATATATTTTTGCAGAAGTTAATCAACTCTCGGTCAATCAGATAATTCACAAAGAGTAAAAGAGTACTACAGTAAGAAAAAGGTTTTAGAATTTCATGAACTTTTGTACGAGAACAAGTCGTCAGAAATTTTTTACTGAAAAGATTTTTTTTTTTTTTTTTCACTTGGACAAGAACACGATAAACATACCAACTTATAATAATGTACTTACTTTGTATTGCATAATATTTTAAAACATAATACTGCATAAGTTATGCTTTGTATTGCATAGAAAATTAATTGCATAAGAAATTATAACAGCAGCATTTGGAAAAGTAAACTATGAAAAAGGATGCGAATAATATATTAAGTATTCAAAACAAAATATTACCCAAGGATACTTTATAAAAAGAACACTTTAACACGATAAGTTTACCTCACTTAAATCACATAACTTCTCAAAATAACAGCTGCATTTGGAAAAGTAAACAATGAATTATTACCCAAAGTTATCCGTCAAAATAATGTATATTGAATAATATTCTTTGTATTAATTCAGACAAAAAGAATAAAAAGGAATATAAAAACAATTTAAATGTAAGCTATTCTTAGAACAATAATGAAAATATAAATAAAAGACTGCAACATCAAATCCTTCAAGGTATCACTTCCGGTTATAGATAAGACCTTTTTTTTTTATTATTATTCTTTCTCTTTATTTGTGTTGCGAAGAGTTTACCCGAACAAGAGGTTTTCAAAAAAAAGTAAATAAAAAAAAAACTAGTATGCAATTCTTAGAAAAAGAAAGTATCAATGATTCAGAACTTATCTGAAGGAATAAACTGCTGGCTTTGAAGACGTCGGTTGTCACTGCTTAGAACACAAAATTTTATGTAGTAGATGGTTTCGGAACACAGAGCACTAATCTTGGCAAATTATCCGGTAAAGGCCTCGGATAAAATTTCAGCACTTCGGGATTGAAGATTCGAAAATTTTAGACGAACACTGATGAAGACGAACACTCATGAGACGTTGAGACACCAGTTGGAAATGGCACGCTACTTGTTGAAGACTCGTTGGCGAAGAATTTCGCTTCAAGCTGGATGCTTTCTGGCTAAGAACGACGACTGGAACTTTGAGAATTTCTTTACGATGAGTTCAAATTAATTTAATTGTAAATTTCATCTTCGATGGGTTCGAAGGAATAAGGGTGATTTTCGATTAAAACGGGTGCACTCATGAAAAATATTATTGAACTCGTGTTACCAAAACGAAACAGGTTACTAGGCATACACTTGTTACTATACCAAATAACTTTGAACATGAACAAAAAAAAATGAATCGCTACAGGGACGTGGTTTATTCAAAAACCAAAAATTACTCGAAATTAAAAAAAAATTAGAAGCAATTCCCATTTAAAAATTCCTTTTTCGCTAATCCAGGCCGAGGACCCCAAAAATATGTGGGGGTTAGTGGTTCGGTTTTTTAAATGTCTAGGGGATTTATTTAGGGAAGCAAAAATGAAATAAAAGAGAAATAAACTTCCAAATCAGAAACGGAAAGTACAGTTAAATTTATTAGACGAAACATCACAATCACTTTTAAACAAAACAAAGGGGGGAAAAGTATTAAGTACTACTAGCCAAATGGCAGCACAAGTCGACGAAAACTAAGTGTTTAATTAGTACATTATCCAATTAGCGAAGTGAGTTGAGTGCACCCAAAATTGGCGGACAGAGTTCAGCGTGTTTGTTCCCGAATGGGATCCGGTGTGCTTCTGCTTAAAAAAAAATAAAATCGCGGAGTACGAATACTTATTCGTAAAAAAAAAAAAAAAAAAAAAGAAACATCGTCTTGCAGTGCCATCTGTCTTTACAAGAGGAAATTGAAATGTACGGTAAACAATTGATATGGGATAATAAAAATCCTACATATATATATATATATATATATATATATATATATATATATATATATATATATATATATATATATATATATATATATATATATATATATATATATATATATATATATATATATATACATATATATACATATATATACATATATATATATATATACATATATATATACATATATACATATATATATACATATATATACATATATATACATATATATATATATATATATATATACATATATATATATACATATATATACATATATATATATATATATATATATATATATATATATATATATATATATATATATATATATATATATATATATATATATATATATATATATATATATATATATATATATATATATATATATATATATATATATATATATATATATACATATATATTATTATTAAATATACATATACATATATATTAAATTCCTGTTGTCGAAGTGAAAATGGAGCAAAGAATTAACATTAAATTTTGCTTCAAATTGGGTATCCTATCCAGGTACGCAGGGTCAGTATCAGCGTTGTCGATAAGTTCGCCACATGTGTCCAGTCTCAATTGCTTTTGTTCTTCCCTTAAATGATGAAGAACGAATCTGGAACAAATCATGCGTTTGCCTAGGTCTTGCGTCAAAATTCGCCGAACCATCTCCTTGTCCATGTTCAACTCATTGGAGAGTACACGAATAGTCAATTGACGATCACATTTGACCATATTTTAACTTTTTCAATCGTTTCCGGCGTGCCTACGGATTGCGGCCGACCTGAGTGTGGATCATCTTCGACGCTTTCGCGTCCGTCCCGAAAGCTTTTAAACCATTCAAAAGTTATTGAGCGGGATAATGCTTCTTAGCCGTAAACTTGTTTTAACATTTCGTAGGTTTCCGCAGCTGTCTTATCCAATTTGAAGCAAAATGTAATGTTAATTCTTTGCTCCATTTTCACTTCGACAACAGGAATTTAAGAGCTACGTTTTAATGCGCCTTTCCACGAGAACCACTTACTTCAGAATGGTGCCGATTGCACTGCACATGCGCAAGAAAACGCTCTTCAATATGCAATCATTAGCACCATCTTCCGGTTTTTCGCTCTCCTACAATTACGTCAGTCCTGGAAATTAATAGCCGGATATTGTATATATATATACATATATATATATATGTAATGCCCATTAATAATTTTTTTAACATTCATTAAAGTAAGTATTTACGTTCAAAAGAATTATTACACAGCAGCTTGACAGGTTTAATTTTGAAGAATGTAAAAATTTCCTGAGTTTCAAGAAACTTTATAAAATTTCTTCAAATGGACAGATTTCCTCGATATAATCTAATTTTTTGGATAATTTCTTAAATTCTTAACGAAAAATTTCCAGTATTTCTAATTTTATAACTACCTAAAAAGTCAGAATAATTGGAATATTGCTAAATTAAAGTTTCTTTATCGAAGAAACTAATTTTTCTCTTAATTAAAAAATTAAAAAAAAAATTCGAAATTTTGAATGATATTTTCAGATTTTTATAGGTCATTAAAAATTTCCTGATATCCTGGTTAGACAGATTTTTGTTACCACTGTGTTAGTTAAAGGGTTATCTAAATTAAAGAAATATATTCTAAAACATAAAAAAGTTAATTTCTCATCGCTGTTAAGCATAATGTCTAACTTTGTATTTTAAAGTGAATTTTGAAGCTATACTACTAAGGATTTTTATTTTCGCACACCCGTTAGTGAAAGATGTTAAAACGAACAAATATACTTTGAATAATAACGTAAAGCATTTGAATACTCTCGGTGCTTTATCTCTCCTAAATAGTCTAAAATAAAGAAACATATGAATAAAAGTTTTGAAATAAATGCGTTTTATTTCAAAGTAAATAAAATTATGGTTGAAATAAATTCCATAAGTATTAAGCAAGTAATTTATTCTTCAAAGATTTTAAATTTGAGATTTATTTTACATTAATTGAATTACCTAATTTATGTTATGGAAATAGCATTATCATAATATTGAAAAGTATATGTATAATAAAAGAATTAGAATAATAATTGGTAGAACTCTCATCCACTTCAAATAAAATGTCAAATGAATTACTCAAGATTTTCTTAATAAAAATCATTATTTTCTGGAATACCATACAGCGTCAACTCATATGGTATCTAAAAATTTGACCTGAATAGAAATAACATTCGGTAGTTTTTCTTTTCATAAAACCAAGAAACCCATATTTCCAGACACAAAACCCTCAGCGATCACGTTAAATAAGCGTCATTATCATTTAAATATCAGCAACACCGAGTTCAAAATTCCCATAATTCCAAGCGTCTGAGGAAACTGATCAGTTTAATGAGTTCCACGATAAGACGACATGCTTTTAAGTCTCTTAATACTTAAAACATAAATTTCAAATCATTTCTTTTCCTTTGAGTTCATTATGCAAGTGGATGAGCGTTTCTTTTGTGCGAGGGAAATAATTTGTAAAAGTATCGTGACTGTGACTTTATTTCTTTTCTAAATAGAAAAGTTGAAAGCTATTTTGAATGTGTTGGAAGCTTTTGTAGGACCCAATAAGCCAAAAGGGAGATTTCTCGAATAATGTATGGATTTTACTTAGTACTTTTCTTTTCGAAGCTTGTTTTCAAATTGTAAATAATATTTGATGTTTGTTATTAAGGGTACATGTGACACTTTCCAAAATTCTTTAGTTTCGCTCAGAATTAAATAACATTTGGCACAAACATAGAAGATATTACTTATAACACAACAACAAAATTTGAGCAGATAATGTAAAATAGATAGTAAATTATTGAGAAAAACGCATTAAAATAAAACGAAATTTTAACTTTTTTCAAAATGCTCTTCGCGACACAATATTTTGATGAACATGAAATAAAAATTTGAAATTGTTAATCATATATTACAAACATTTTCACCCATGCTTTTAACTTTAGGTGCTATAGTTGATCAGAAATAAAAAATTTTAACTTGTAGCTAGAGATATTTTACTAAAAACATTTTTTATTAAAAAAAAAACTAATTATAATAAGTTAAATGTCAATTACTTAATTAATATTTGAATAAAACTGAATTTTTTTTCACGTAATCATCACTATAAATTATTTTTGAGTGAAAAAAAAATGCGATTTTTAAAATTATTATTTAAAAAAAGAAGTTCAAGTGTGCTTGCCACACTAGGCAATTTTTTTTTTTTTTTTTAAATCCGAACGATGGCTATTTCTTGTATTCTAATTAATGAAATAACAAAAGTCAATTACAGTTGTATATCGTGGAAGGTCTTTATTAATTGAATATAATTTTTTTTATCATGAGGCGTCGTTTATATATTAAAACTAAACCAAACTTTAAAAAGTTCAAGGTCAACCCCATAATATTATACCATATTTAGATTTAGAATCCAAAAAAACGTCTAAATACCATATTCCATAATTTTCCAATGAGTGGTTAGTAATTTAAATGATGTTAAAAAAAAGCCAAATTAATGTTAAAAAGGAAATTTGTTTTTTAAGCCATAAATTCTTAAATAGTTGATATATTTTAGCAATTTTTGTTTCAAACGATAGTTCATAAAAGGCCAAACATAAATAACATGCAACTTTTTTATTAAACAGTTTTTAATAATTAATAATTAATTAATAAAACAAGTTTTTAATTTTTTTAAATAGAAACATAGTTGGTTGTTTTCAGATTATCTGGAGCCGTCAGTAACACGAGGGCTATAATGTGCCGAAACATTCGTCATTTGACAAGCCAACATACATTTACAAACACCCATGCCTTCCACGAGACTCGAACCCTCAACCTCGCGGTCTAGAAGTTAGTATGCTAACCACAATACCGTTTGGTCGGCAATAAAGAAACATGTTTTTTTTTTTTTTTTTTTTTTTGCTTCTATTAGAATTATCATGGTTGAAAACCCCTCCAGAATTTTTTTCATTTCATTTTGACTCTTGGTTCTCAATATTTTAGCAAAAACGTTGAAAAGCTCACTTAAGGAAGATTACGTCTTGAAGCACGCAGACTTTCGGATTCTTCAGCTCCCTGAAAAAATTTGCCCTCAAGATCGGCCAAACTATTTTCAACGTGTTTCTCAACATAGTGAACTAAAATCGTGTATCTAGGGTAAACGAGGTATTCTTATTCGAATGAAAACATATATAATAGGGGTCGTATTGAAATTTTTAATGATAGAGTTGAATTTACTTAAGGGGGTGCGGTACCGAAAATAAAAAAAAACTTTATTTTTGTACATTTTTACGTCAAAAATTTATTTTATGTATGAGATACTATTTATATATCTTTGAGAAAATGTTTTTTTAAATATTGTGTTTTGTTATTTAAAAAAAATTTAAAAAACAAGAAAAATCCATAATAATTGATGTTTGCGTATTTTGATATAAGTCAAGAAAAAATAAAAAAAATTTCAAAGTGAAAGCTTTCTGTAATACATAATTATATAAAGAAAATTTTGTCTTCACAGAATTTTGATAGGTGAATTAAAAAAATTAAAAAAATTCTCAAAGTTAAAATATTGAAATTTTTGCTTTTTTTTATGTTATCTTTTACGCTAAAAATTATATTTTAAAACAGAATTAAAAAAATTAAATTCTGTGAAGACAAAATATTTAAAACTATATAAATTAAATGCTCCAAAAATTTGAATAGCCAATTGTTAATGGTTCTGGAGATATGTCGATTTGAATATGCAACATCTGTGAAAAACACTAGTGCTCGAAAAACGCACTTTAAGCAGACGCTTCAAGGTGTTACGCCTATTAGTGATGTTTAAATCACAAGTAATTTTGTGGCGTTCTAATCACCGGAGAAATAAGATAAAAACATCATTCTCTTCAGGAATGTATGAACTATTTTTTAAAATCAGAAAAAAAAAATTGGGATTTTTGAAGAAATTTCGGTACCATCCTTAATATACAGCCTCCTAAGAAAAAAATTTTGCACCAGACATATAGAAAATCGTAAACAAAACATTTTGGTGCAAATTGCAAGATTCTACGATAATTAGAACCGAAGATATAGCCATCGTTCGGATTTTTTTTTTTGCGTACTGTACATGATTGTGGAAAGTTGGAGTGTGGTTGGGGGTGGGGGGAAGAAGGGGGGGGGGTGGAGGGGCTCTTTAGAAGTCGCATGTTTCCTGTTGCACAAATATTTCCGATCATGGGCTGCCACAGATATGTAGAGGGATCAGATTGTCCCCAACAACCATAATTTCTTCAGCCTCAATATCTGTCCAAGTATTGTTATAAATATACCAAATTCTTTACCAGATATTACACTAGAAAGAATAGTACATTAACAAAAAATAAAGAAAAGTTATTAAACTCATTAAGGAGGAAACAGAAATTGATTGATATTGTTTTTATTCATTGCATGTTGCGAAAAAAACAACAACATATTTGAGTAGAAGACGGAATGGACGAAATTCAGATTCTTGAGGACAATTTACCGAACCAATTGAGGACTAGAAATTTAAAACGACCGAAGTCCAAAAAAGAAATTTTTTCAGGAGAGTCGAAAAAGGATAGGATCTGGTACAAAAGATAATGGTTAAGTACATACTTCCGATTGAATTTGAACTATTGCTATTGGTTGGTTGTTTTCAGATTAGCTGGCGCCGTCAGCAACACGAGGGCTATAATGCACCGAAACATTTATCATTAGACAAGCCAACATACATTTTCAAACACCCATGCCCAACACGGGACTCGAACCCGCAACCTCGCGGTCTAGAAGATAGCACGCTAACCACTTTACCGTTTGGTCGACCTATTACTATTGGAGTTCGCACTTTGGGAGTTCTCCTCTTTGTTTAGCTTGGTCTTTAGGACATTTTTCCGTAAAAAAAAGATTTTCGATTCTATTGGTACTCAGGTCGTTTTCAATTTTTAGTCCTCAATTTATGTTTTTACATCATAGTAGTTGACATTTTACAAATTTAGCATAATCATTCTCTAAAACAAGAACAAGTACTTTAAAAAAAACTAACTTCAACATTAAACAATCTGATGGATGTTGTCTGTTCCATTTTTATGCTAAATACAATCCTTCCAAAAGGGATTGTTAAAATTAGCTTCTATTTTCATTATTTCATTGGCAATGACTGAAATTTTCAGTTTATATGTGTATTTTATGTAATATGCTTGAGTGGCCCCACGTTGAGGATATCTCCCAATATATACATATCCTAACATTTGACACTTCAAGAGCCAGGCTAGCTTCTGTAGCTAAAAGGTGTTTCGCTATGCAAGCCCTGAATAATTTCGCTTCCTAGAGGGTTCAGGCTAAATGAGCGCAAGCAGCTTCACTCGCTAAAACGACACAATAAGATAGTTAAACTTTTTAACCTTTACCTTATCAATTCCTTTCTCTCGTCTAAGGAATAAAAAAAATCGTTTTAATACAACCCTGTAAGAAATATAAAAAAAAATCTCTTTAATACCACTTCCAGAAATAAGTGAAAGGCTGCTTTACAAAATTTTGCAAATTAGACTCTGATGGGATACGAAATTGCATACTGCTATGTGTTTGGAGGTTTTGGAATTTACAATGAGTGGAAACATTTTAAAAGTTAATTAAAATTCACAAAAACATCGAAATTCCAGCAATATATAACTCTCATGTGAAAAATTAAAGGTCAAATACTATTTATATGCATTCATAAAACTGTATAGTTTTCTTAACAGTTAAAGTTGGTTCCTATAGTCTAACAGATACACAGACACATACAAACTATTTAATTGCTAAATATGAAATAAAACTGTTGTGTCCTAGGGTTTGCGTCAGAATGACCTGAAATTGACTTGAATACACCTGAAAAGAAGAAAAGTGGTAGATTATAAGAAAAAACTAGATAATTACACTTATAATACTGAAGTGTATTTGTGTCACCTATATTATTTATATTTTCTTCATTCATTTAGTAAAAATTGCCAGTTTAGCGATACAAAAAAAAAAAAATCCCTCCATTAAACTGATTATGACGATATGCTTATCTATAATTTTTGTATTATCCTTACTTATAAGTGAAACTGCACAGATAAGAAAAAACGATCGTTGATGAGGTATGCTCAAGGAAAGAGAACTCTGTGTTAAAGGTATTCGTTTTTCAACTTTTTTCTTCATTATAGCATTTTTACGTGAATTTCGGAGATGAGGATGTTTAGAGCACCTTAAGAGGCATCCCCACAGCGATTTTGAACAAAATCGTTAAAACCGTTTTTTAGCAATTACTGAAAAACATGACTTTTTCAATAGCAGGTACCCTATGCGCATGCGTTATTTTGACGAAAACCTTAATAGTAGGTCCTTGTGCCATCACCAATCCACTCACCAAATTTGAACATCGTAGGTAAATTTGTTCATGAGTTATACTGACAAGGTACACACATACAGAGATCTAGATCCCTTTTTTGAAATCAAGATGTTCTAAAACGTGGAGAAATCCAAAAAAAAAAAAAAAAAAAATTGATTTTCAGGCCGGATACTATACTTTCATTACCCTTTGTTCGCAGATGGGTAATTGAAAGTAAAAATGTTTTCATAGTTATTTTTTTTATTCTATATTGTTTCTCTCTTCTTCGAGTACGTAGAAGTAAAATTTCAAGTCCTGAAATTCTGTCTAGTTCCACTCTTGTTCTGTTCCATTCTGACTAGTGGGTTTTACTTTCAATCATGCTATATGTAATATAAGGAAATGAAAGTAATGCATACGGTCAAATAAAAATATCGATTCCCCCCCCCCCCTCTGAGAGTGTAATTATTATTGCCAAAAATATCGCCAAACTGGCTATTTGTTTTATTAAAGGGAAATAGTCAAACGAAAACGGTAAATTTGACCAATTCATGTCGAATTTAAATACACACTGCATTCCAAATTTCCAAAAGATAAAGAATGCCATTAATACCCGTCTCTTTTTAAAATAAGACTTCTGTAATTGAAAACTAAGCAGCCATAAATAAGGTTTAAAAACCTGTCATTGATAGTAAAAATGTAGAATTCGTATATCTTTTTTATTTAAAATATACTTGGGAAATAAATATAGTACTTACCTCGCAACTGAATTAATCAATTGATACTAATTACGGGTGTGGAACATCGCAAAACTTTCAATACATTTAAAAAAAAAAAAAATGGAAGATGCCATGTGTACTTTTGATAATGCAATGCATAATATTACTAAATTTAACTACATTAATATCTTAATTATTTGTTCTAACTGTCTTTCTGTACAAATTTTGGTGCAATTTTTTTCGAGAGATAAAATGCGCGAACTTCGTTGTGTCATGATTTCCAACTTTAAAACTTTACCAGAGCAAAAAACAGTTAGGGTCGTGCGACTCGAGACAAATTATAGCATTTTAACAACTTAGCGATATTTATTTAATACTTTTGAAAAACTTCTATGGAGGGAGATTTTCTTTTTTCTACCATTCCCAGGATTTTTAGGCGTGTCCTACATTTTAATATGAAAATTGTTATAAGGTAAATTCCGAATTATGTTTTCATTAAAAAATGCAATCTTTTAAAAGATTATCAAAAACGCTAAACACATATTTTCCTTTTTTAAAATAAAAAAAATAAAAAATAACTTGTACTATTTTTATCCTGATCAATAAATCCAGAAATAAAATGGGCTGCATCAATTTAGGAATATAGTTTTTCTTAAAAATGTTTCGGTAAAATTACTTTCTGCAAGAAGTAAAACAAGTTTAAACCCTCAAATAGGATCTTTTCCCTCTTCTCCATTTTCTACGGCAAATCTTTATTCCTTGCAAATTTTCTAAAGGTAATTACATTATAAAGTGTTCTAGAGACTGCAACTTCCATTGCGAACACTTGTTCTTAATCCTTTTAAGCAGAAAAACCAGGGTTTAAAGCTTTTAAACACTTAAAAAGTTGCTGACTCCATTAGTCAGGGATAACGTTGGCAATTTAGGGCCATTATTTCTGCCTTGGAGTCGATGAATTCTTTCCCATTCCTTTGTTACATTTTTATTCAGATTTATTCCAAATTCAGAATGAGAGTAATAATAGCTCTAATGAAGGTTATTGAGAATGCTTTTCATCAAAAATCTTCAATTATTTCACAAAGTGCTCTTTAAAACGAAAGAATACTTTTTCGTAGTGCATCTTGATTTCCTATTTTGATATATATGAATTGCCGTACTCTATAGAAAGTAAATGCATCGACAGTACAATGTTCGTCTCTTAGCTCAATTCATATAACTTTATTCCAATTTAATTATATCCTCTATACTTACAAACTATATGCACTCATATTTTACGTCTCACAA
Organism: Linyphia triangularis; assembly: GCA_963978545.1. Lineage (NCBI taxonomy): Eukaryota > Metazoa > Arthropoda > Arachnida > Araneae > Linyphiidae > Linyphia > Linyphia triangularis. Next base: position 107,476,292 of record OZ021724.1, read on the forward strand.
TAATGTCGGGCTGTCAGGAATGTCGGGTTGTTCCCCAGTAGCCTGTCCTGATCACAATTCATATAACTTTATTCCAATTTAATTATATCCTCTATACTTACAAACTATATGCACTCATATTTTACGTCTCACAATAATGTCGGGCTGTCAGGAATGTCGGGTTGTTCTCCAGTAGCCTGTCCTGATCACAATTCATATAACTTTATTCCAATTTAATTATATCCTCTATACTTACAAACTATATGCACTCATATTTTACGTCTCACAATAATGTCGGGCTGTCAGGAATGTCGGGTTGTTCCCCAGTAGCCTGTCCTGATCACAATTCATATAACTTTATTCCAATTTAATTATATCCTCTATACTTACAAACTATATGCACTCATATTTTACGTCTCACAATAATGTCGGGCTGTCAGGAATGTCGGGTTGTTCCCCAGTAGCCTGTCCTGATCACAATTCATATAACTTTATTCCAATTTAATTATATCCTCTATACTTGCAAACTACATGCACTCATATTTTACGTCTCACAATAATGTCGGGCTGTCAGGAATGTCGGGTTGTTCCCCAGTAGCCTGTCCTGATCACAATTCATATAACTTTATTCCAATTTAATTATATCCTCTATACTTACAAACTATATGCACTCATATTTTACGTCGCACAATAATGTTGGGCTGTCAGGAATGTCGGGTTGTTCCCCAGTAGCCTGTCTTGATCACAATTCATATAACTTTATTCCAATTTAATTATATCCTCTATACTTACAAACTATATGCACTCATATTTTACGTCTCACAATAATGTCGGGCTGTCAGGAATGTCGGGTTGTTCCCCAGTAGCCTGTCCTGATCACAATTCATATAACTTTATTCCAATTTAATTATATCCTCTATACTTACAAACTATATGCACTCATATTTTACGTCTCACAATAATGTCGGGCTGTCAGGAATGTCGGGTTGTTCCCCAGTAGCCTGTCCTGATCACAATTCATATAACTTTATTCCAATTTAATTATATCCTCTATACTTGCAAACTACATGCACTCATATTTTACGTCTCACAATAATGTCGGGCTGTCAGGAATGTCGGGTTGTTCCCCAGTAGCCTGTCCTGATCACAATTCATATAACTTTATTCCAATTTAATTATATCCTCTATACTTACAAACTATATGCACTCATATTTTACGTCGCACAATAATGTTGGGCTGTCAGGAATGTCGGGTTGTTCCCCAGTAGCCTGTCTTGATCACAATTCATATAACTTTATTCCAATTTAATTATATCCTCTATACTTACAAACTATATGCACTCATATTTTACGTCTCACAATAATGTCGGGCTGTCAGGAATGTCGGGTTGTTCCCCAGTAGCCTGTCCTGATCACAATTCATATAACTTTATTCCAATTTAATTATATCCTCTATACTTACAAACTATATGCACTCATATTTTACGTCTCACAATAATGTCGGGCTGTCAGGAATGTCGGGTTGTTCCCCAGTAGCCTGTCCTGATCACAATTCATATAACTTTATTCCAATTTAATTATATCCTCTATACTTGCAAACTACATGCACTCATATTTTACGTCGGGCTGTCAGGAATGTCGGGTTGTTCCCCAGTAGCCTGTCCTGATCACAATTCATATAACTTTATTCCAATTTAATTATATCCTCTATACTTACAAACTATATGCACTCATATTTTACGTCTCACAATAATGTCGGGCTGTCAGGAATGTCGGGTTGTTCCCCAGTAGCCTGTCCTGATCACAATTCATATAACTTTATTCCAATTTAATTATATCCTCTATACTTGCAAACTACATGCACTCATATTTTACGTCTCACAATAATGTCGGGCTGTCAGGAATGTCGGGTTGTTCCCCAGTAGCCTGTCCTGATCACAATTCATATAACTTTATTCCAATTTAATTATATCCTCTATACTTACAAACTATATGCACTCATATTTTACGTCTCACAATAATGTCGGGCTGTCAGGAATGTCGGGTTGTTCCCCAGTAGCCTGTCCTGATCACAATTCATATAACTTTATTCCAATTTAATTATATCCTCTATACTTACAAACTATATGCACTCATATTTTAAGTCTCACAATAATGTTGGGCTGTCAGGAATGTCGGGTTGTTCCTCAGTAGCCTGTATTCAAGTTGGCCTCTCTAAATCATGTCATAGAATGGGCAAATATAAAGGATTATTACACAATCTTGGAACGAATTCGTTAAAGGACTAGAAATACAAATATTTTCAGGAAGAAAATTCCTACAAAAGCTTATTATTTCAAAGTAAAATTATCGTTTGATACTTCTTAATTTATTCTTCTAAAATGGTAAATGTAATCAAGCTGTGGATCAAATAATACGATTTTTGCATATTCCAATTAGAAATATTCTTATGGCGTAATTTAAGTTTATGAATTGAGGTTATGGCATAAAAATGACCAAGTACAAACTAAGCAATATTAATTGGAAAGGAAAAACCCGTTAATCAGTACTTCTAAATGGAAAGAAGATTTACAAATAAAAGATTTTAGTGTTAATTATAATTCCGTCACTGCATATAATATTATGTTTACCTTTTATAAAAGTTTTATTCTCTATAAAAAGTGTTACATTTTGACGCAGTTTATTTAAGTATAGAATTAGCAAATCAAACTTAAATCCAAGCAATTTATTAACGTAATGGAATATGTACTCTGTAATTTGTAGAAATATGTCCCGAATTATTTAATTTAAAAGTTCTTCATCGTTCCATATAGATTTAAATGTTTGTTGTTTGGGTTTTCAATGTCTAGTACATTCTATGTGCCTTCGTAAAGGTAACCATTCTAACGGCCTTAAAGTGTCAGTCTATTCCTTTCCCTAAGATAAAAAATACGTAAACAGTGGATTGAGTGAAAAAAAAATCACCTAAGATAATCTGTCTTAATCATCTTCGCAGATTTGAAAAGGCCTCATACAAACAAAATCAAATTTAAAATAAAGGATTTAAAAATACGTATAAAACTAATTCCAAACTCGGTTTCCATAAAGAATAATAGAAATAGAACTCAAAAATAGGCCATAATTTAAATGAACAACTTAATTCTAAAAATAAATATTAAAGTCTCATATTTTATGCCTAAAAATCAACAAAAAGCGAAGGACTTTAAAGTAAATGGTTGAGAACAAAACAGGAAATGATAGTGCAATAAATATCTCTACAATCCACTCTTAAATAATCCCAGGCAAGATGCACCGAAATTGCAAGAAAAGTCTGCTGAGTCTGCTTTAGACAAATAATAATAATAATAATAAATAACCTGAACTGAAAAAGTAGAAAATTACCTAAAAAAAGTTTAAATTCACCAGAAAAAAAGTTTAAAGTAGACAAAAAATCGCTAATCAGCAAACTCTTAAAAATTACCAAATTGGCGAGAAATTTCAGGACATAGCAGCCCTAACCAAGCAAAGAAAATAGCTTCTACTGGTTGGAATGCAGCGCCACTAGTCCGTTGCGGCTGTTTTTAAAGTTTACTATTAGTTGTCACGACCTGGAGAGTGTCTTAGCGCTCCTTTCAATCCAGAGTTGCCTTGATCTTGTCAATATTTTTAACTTTAATTTCTTGGTTCACACGATGAGTGCAAAACTAAGTGTGTTGCTAACACTTTTATATAAATAAGATAGAATTAGATAATAGTTGCAATACACCAAAGAAAGTGACATATGATTGGTTGTATTCAGATTATCTGGCGCCGTCAGCAACACGAGGGCTATAATGCGCCGAAACATTCGTCATTAGACAAGTCAACATACATTTACAAACACCCATGCCAACACGGGACTCGAACCCGCAACCTCACGGTCTAGAAGCTAGCACCCTAACCACTATACCGTTTGGTCGGCAGTGACATATGAACGCCAAATCATAAATAACCGACTTAGGGCCGATGTACAGTTTATCCTGGGCCATATGTGCAAGTCCATTCCAAAGTTTTTTTTATTTTTATTTATTTAAGTTTCATAAAATATCGATACATCAATAACTAAACAACATCAGCATACATATCTTATTATACAAGGAGTAGGAGCAGGCGCACAATGCCCACATGATGCCTTTCCAGTGCATGCCCAAACTTTAAGTGGGAATGGACACCAAACCATGAAAACAATACCCTTGGTCTTAAGGCCCGGGGTAAAATGCACACATATTTAAAGCCGTCTAAATCCTGTTCTAATGAAGCCCAATAAAATACAGTACACCACATCATTCAAACCTGATAGCAACATGCAAATCGACTTCCACAGAGAAGTCAATTTCCACGCTAATAAATATTATATTTATAATCCATGATTCCTATTATAATATATAAGCTTATTATAAGTTTTATTCAGATACAAATACAAAAGTAACGACCAACTATAAGCACAAGGCCCATCAAGGTTGGTCCAATTCAACTTTCCTGAACAATCCTCCAGTATAGATCCAGCTGTTTTTTAAAGCTGTTGACTCCGGTACAATTTACAATGCGGTCCGGCAGATTGTTCCACTTATCAATTACTCTATTGTAAAAATAATGTTTCCTATTGTCCAAGTTAAAATGCGATGTAAATAACTTGTATGCATGACCTATTGTCCAATACCTTGTGTTGAACTCTAAACCCTTGAAATCTCCATGTTTGATAAATTGAAACAGCTGAATTAAATCCGCTCTGGACCTTCTTTCATCCAATGTATATACACTATCTACCAATAAGTAATTGGACACCTGTGATAAAAGAGATAAACACAATTTATTCATATTCAATAGGTGGTTGAACCTCCACCTAAGGCAATTACAGTATTAACACTCCGGGGCATGCTTTCCACAAGTGTTTGGATGATGGACAGTGGTATTTTCTTTTACTCGGCTTGGAGTGGATATGTGCTTTCTTTCACCGATTTTGGACGGTTGCTGCACCCCTTAATTCGGCGATCCTACTCGTCCCAGAAGTGTTCCATAGGATTCCCGTCTGGACTCTGAGCAGGCCAGTCCAGTAGGTTCTTCCCGCTGTCATCATACTAATCCATGGTGGACCTCGCAACATGACAAGTGGCTTTGTCATCTTGGAAGTAACAATGATCCAACCCGTAAAATTGCCACAGCGTAGGACGCATATATAGTTATCTAGATTAGTGGAGTAGTAGTCAGCGTTGAGGCTACCATGAATTGGAATAAAGGGTGACGTAGATCAGGACTGCAGACATTCTCATTTGCATGAGTGTCCAAATACTTATTGGTAGATAGTGTATATTAAGGTTTCTCAATATAGCACCATAATTTAATGTCGAGTTTACCTGTCTCATTTTTGTTGGTCTACGCTGAATCCTTTCGAACAAATCTATAGCCTTCTTGATATGAGACAACCACAATTGTACTACATACTCTAGATGTGGCCAAACCAATTATCGATTAAGTGGTAAAATAATATCACTAGATTTAGATGAGATAGTTTTCCTGATAAAACCATACATCCTATTCGCTTTTTTAAGGTTGGACCAATTTATGGTGTTTCTATAATGGAAAAAATTAAAAATAATTGAATTAATTAAAAACAATTATGATTAGAATTTTTTTAATATTTCCCCCTCATGATATAGCTATCAATGAATCTTATATAATTTTCTGTGAAAAAAATAATGATGCATTGTAGCGTAAAATAGTATTAAACTATTGAAAGTTGTTTTTAATTACACATCATGAATAGTCTCATCAATCCAACTTTCAGACAATGGACAATTCCCGCATTTTTTTTTTATTCAATTCTAAATGTTTCGAAAAGTCCATGAACAGAAACATTTCTGCTCCATGCGCTGTTTCTTTTTTTTATTTGCAATCAAAGTTCCCCTGTGACAAGTTGGCGAGAAAATGATTTATTCGGCTCGAATTTCGGCTTGAAATGCGGCAGCGGAAACCAGTTTTGCAAATTTCTCGCAAATTGCGCCAATCTGCACGGGATATGGCAATGGTCTACCAACGCAAAACTATTTCAGCGGCAACTATTTGGCAGAAACCTCACGATAACCATAGAAACGGAAGGAAGCTTTGTCGTCACAAAATTTGTTGAGTGTTTTGATCGGACTGGTTTTGGCTCTGTTTTGGTGCATTTTCTTTTCTTAATATATAAATAACTAATTTTTTTAAAGAACTTTCGTTTAAATATTTGGAATCAGAAAGGAATTCGTCATAAATATAAACTAATTTCACTTATTTTTAAAAAATGCGGGAATTTGTTTTATTCCTATAATAAATTTAAATGATTCAGGTCTACCTATCAAATGCTAATTACTATTTCACATGTTGAGCTCTATTTTAAATATGATCTCTTTACAATTACTCTTCCACCGATAGTATTTCAGCGCTCTGGATGACACGCTGAATACCCCCACAATCGGCCTCTTGTACTAATGTCATCAACTGATCAGCAACTGCGCCCAAATGTCCGCGCTTGGATGATCATCGATGGATAATCGGTATGCAATGGATTCTCATCCGATTTCCATGATGACATGATCAAATGCTAAGGAATTCAAAGGGAATAGTTACAAATAATTGCATTACCTGATTTTTACCAAGACAATGATTTTCTAGATTGCTAGTGCTGTGTTACCAGACTCTAAAACTTAAGTGCAAAAATTAACGCTAATATGATTTTTCTCGATGAATTTACTTTTATCATCGACTGATGATGGAAATATGTTCAATTACGGATAGTGAACTACAGACAGCAATTTAGGATCGATGGTTTTAGGTGAGTTTTAATTATTGGCCGAGGAATCACCAGCCAGTGTTGGCAACAGGGGTGATAGTAACAATTGTATTTAAAGGATATACCAATGCAGAATTGTTGTAATAAATGTACGCATACTTAGCCCTTAAATGCATTTTTTTTTTTTAGTAAATGAAATTTGAAATCAACCGGGAAATGGGTGTAGATAATAACAAAAAAGAGAAGCAAAGAATCACGTACAAATTTTGCGTATTGATGTATTTTTACATTACAAAAAAGCTACATGTTATTTTCAAAAATTTATGGAAAAATAAAACTTAAAAATGTTATTTGTTACTCTTACCTTGTTTCTATTTGAAAATAATTTTTCCTGTTTCTTTTTAATACTTTTTATATTAATTATCGTAATTCGTAACATCCCACTGAAATGAAATTGTACTCAGCCAACATATATATATATATATATATATATATATATATATATATATATATATATATATATATATATATATATATATACTATGCAAAGGTTTCTACATGAGGAGATATGATGTTTTAAACATACGATACAAGTCTACATCGCTATGCATTTAAGGAATGTTGACTATTGCAAAACAATAGGCATTTAAGGATAAAGGCCTCTAAATCATATACTAAGAAAGTTCTACAAAATTGACACTGTTTAAACCACGGGAAAATGTTAAATGAAGTATCATTTTAGAAGGGCAGTTTTTTGTCCCTTTACCAGGTTTCACATAAAATACCCCTTTATTTTTTTGACCACAATATCAAAATATACTTTAAAAGATATAAAATTTTATACCAGGTGAAGCAACAGAGAGTTATAAAAGATCATTACCAAAGTTAAAAGGACAAATAATTCGGTTGTCCTTGTTTTACACTTTAAAAACTTTTATAAACAAGATTGTTCGTATGAAAACCAATCGTTATTTTTCCATCAAAGTTTGTTAATGATGTCTTATTACTGTTATATCTGATGTAAAATTCGTATGTTTTATAATATTTCGTCAGGGGTGTTGTGATTTATAAAATGAAGCATCATATTTATCGGGAGCAGCTACAGGCAGACGAACTATTTCAATAACTATCCCCATTGGGTTCTGGCTGTAAAGTTAACTGCCGTGTTAGACATGAAGCACCATTGCGAAAATTTACACTGATGTTTGTTTATTTTTACTATTTCATTTCCCTATTGCTAAAATAAAAAGTATGTATATGAAGGTTAGCCCAAAACTGAAATCTTTTTATAATTAAGGGCGTGGAATATCGCGCACATTTCAATTACACTATAATATTGGTCACTACATTTAAATTCGGCGTGGAATAGTGTTATCACAGTTCATTTAAAAAAAAAAAAAAAAAAAAAAAAAAATCGCCAGTTGGATGATATTTCTGGCGATAATTCTTATATGGGTAAAGGAAAGGCCCGTTAAAAAGGTGAATTTGGCGATTTACTTTTAGGCAATTCTTACATAATCCTTAATTGTAAGTGAAACAGAGGAGAGAAGAAAAACAATCGTTGATGAAGTCGATCAAAGAAGGAGCACTCTGTCTTACTTTAAATCCCAACCCGCCCTATACCGCCTTGTAGAGAATTTCCCAGCTAACCGCCTTTCGGGTGGTTGCAGGGGTAAACGTATATTTTCAAGTGAGGGGAACTGCCCTGCCTTAGTTGTTTAAAGCGTGACGGTCCTCAACAATAGGCTATTGTGGGGCATGTAGAGGGGAGACATGGATTTAAAGTACTCAATGTCAAACTGCCCCACCCTTTGGACATGGAGTAAGATAGTCAGGGACTTTTCTTTTATGCGAATCTTGTCATGTACTTAGTGGTGGCGTTTGTTTCATTGATAAGACGCCAACTAAATTCTCTGACATATCAAGCAGATGACCCAACGCACACCCCTATTGCAGGCTGTATACATATAGTAATGATCTTTTAATGGTCGACAGTGACCCCCCACAGCAATCCCAGGAGTGGCAGACAGGAGAACGAGTCGGGCGAGTTCATTTCCAGTTTTTATGAATGGAAAGTCATCGGGGTTTTGTGAAACCCACAATGCTGACTCCATGGGATTTAAAGGGTTAAAGACATTGTTTTTCCAACTTTTTACACCTTTATAGCATTTTCATGGGAATTTCGGAGATGAGGATGTTTAGAATTCTTTAAGAGGCATTACCATAGCGCTTTCGATCAAAGTTTTGATCAAACAAGCTGTATTTTAGCAATTGCTGAAAAACATGAGTGTTCATTTTTTGCGCATGCGCAATAACTTAAATGACAGGTCCCATGACCATCACTAACCCGCACATCAAATTTGAACATCGTAGGTCAAATCGTTCGGGAGTTATGTTGATCACGTATATGCACCGACACACATACATACATTTTTTTCTAAAACGATTTTTTGAAGTCAAAATGTTACAAAGAGTGGAGAAATGCAACACAATTTAAAATTTCTTTTGACCGAAAACAATACTTTTACTACCCAATGTTAACATTTGAGTAATTGAAAGTAAAAAAAAAAAAAAAAAATCACAACTCGAAAACAGTTACATAGCATTGAAACTACTTTTATGTTCATTGTATTGGCAATTAAACTCATATTCGTTTCCGGAACTGCCTTTTCTTCAAATGTCGAAGTTTGATCCTTAGGATTAACGTTTTCATGACATACATTGTTAAAGGTAGGCCGTCAGTATTAGAATAACCTGCTGGTGTAAAATTTTATACGTGTCTTACAGGTACAATACAAATATGGTCCCACAGTAAATCTAGAAATAATTTATCTATAAATAATAATAAATATAATCTTTAAAAGGAATATAAAAAACACGAAAAAAAAAATTATACTTTTTTAAAAGGGGGGAAAAAATTTCTACTATTATTAATCCTGAATATTAACTTCGATTTTGTTTGCCAATGGCGGGCAAATATGCGGAGGCCTAATTAGCCCACTTGCCGTCATCCAATCGGGCTAAAACTAGGTAGATAAATTCGATGTTGATTGCAATGCATTCTATCAAATTTCGGGGGCTGTCACTGTCACTAAAAGGTCGCTTTTACTGAATACTAATAAACCACCATGCCGTCATCCAGTTGCGCTGAAATAGCATTGAACGTAAAGATCATCGAAGAAACTCTTTTCTGTTGCCAAAATTATTAAAAATAATAATATTTTTTTATCACAATTAATAATAATAGATATTTGGACGTGAATGCATAATTTCACATTCATTTTTAATTAATAAATTTTGAAAAGTAGTTTACCTCTCATATTTTCATGTTAGAGATGGTGTTTTCATCTAATTTTAAATATTAAAAACAAGCCCACGTTGGTAACAAAAACGGCGCTATGTTAATGAATATATAAAAATGTCGATGCATATAAAGGATTGATATTAAAAACTTTGTTTTAGTGGGTTAAGTTATTAAAACTGAACAAAGATTTAAAAAATAAAATGGGCTAACTCATTTAAGGTATGCGTATAGGTGTCAACATTTTTTTTTAAATTTTCAATTTAAAAATTTGACCTTTGCACCTTGAAAAGTACATTATTTGTTAAACTGTTTCCAATATTTTTTTTTTAATTTCTTCAATTTTAATAATTAGCTAACATTTAATCAATTAATTAGGCTAATTTCGAACGGTAATGACAAAAATTCTAATTCACATACAGATATAATTTTGGTGTTCAATAATGCTGAATACCCTGCTTTATGTTTTGACCCTATTAACAGAATTTTACAGTGTGTATATTTTGTGATATCTTGTTTTAACTGAATCTATTAGAAAAATCCAAGTTTTTTTTATACAGAATCTTATCTTTAAAATTCAATTAAAAAAATATTTATTTACAAATCACTTAGTATTTAATGTCAAAACATTCAACAATGTATGCAGATTATATAGCAAAAAACAAATTTCAAAAAATATAATTTAAACTGGAGTTATTACTGTTTGAATGAAATGCAAACTAGAAAAAACTACAATCTGAGAATAACTTTTAAAAAAGTATTTTTTATATTAAAAACTGTTATTATTATACTAATTATTATATATTTCACTTTTAGTATGCTCCTCCATCATAGGGTTTCCTTCTTTTGTGTTGTTTTTAGTTTGCTTTTGTTTTTTACGGCCTTACAAATATTCCCCGATTTTTGCGATTTGAAGCCTATACGTATACCTTACATTTTTTAAAAATTTTTTTCGTATAATTATTTCCGCAAAGTCACTTTCTGTTTAGAAATTTAAACAGTAAAACAAAATCTTTTCTCCCTTTCCTCTCTTCTCCGACAAATCTTTATCCCTTGCACATTTTCTAAAGGTATAGAATGTTATACAAACTGCAATTTTCTGAACGATGACTTATTTTTAATCCTTTTAAATGTGAAAAACTAGCGTTTAAAGCTTTTAAACACTTTAAAAGTAGCTGACTCCATTAGTCGTGGATAAAATGCGCAATTTAGTGCCATTATTTCTACCGTGGAGTAGATGCATTTTTTTTTCACTTCTTTGTTACTCTTATTAAAAAAAAAAAAAATCTGTAGATCGAGAGAGAGGAGTCATGATGCTTAAATTAAGGGATATTGAGAATGCTTTTCATCAAAAATCTTGAATGATTTTCACAAAGTTTACTTCAATAATGAAGTGCAGCAATCTTTTTCCATAGTATATCTTGATTTCCACTTTTGAAATGCAGGAATTGCTCGACTGCAGTAAATATATACTCATATGAAGTAGCATTGTGTTCTCTAAATTAAATTAATAGGTGTTAGGTGTTAATAGGTGTAAAGTGTTTTATAACACAGCTGCATGGCCCCACGATGCGAATATCCTTCAAAATGTACAGATCTTAGCATTTAACACTTTGCTAGGTAAAAAGTGCATTGCCATAGAAACTCTGCATAGCTTTGTGTATTGAAGATTACGCAAGTACAGGGTTGCTTCGCTTTCTAAACGGGCACACACCTATAAAAAGATTATTTCACCTTTTCCCGTTAATGCACACCCTCCTTCATAAAACGAATCCCCCTATAAATGCAACCTCTTGCCAGGAATAAAACAAACTTCTTTGATTCACCCCCAGTTCGAAACATAAATTAAGGGCTGTTTAACAAAATAATTTAAAACAAGACACGGAGGTGATACTAAGCTGAATGAAACCACCTAGCGGAATGTTTTGAAACTGATGATGAATAGTAACTTTAAATTTTAATTATTACTAAACTAATTAAAATTAATAAAAGGAAATCAAAATGTGAACAGTCAAACTGTCATGTGAACAATTAAAGGTTAAATACTACCAATATATTCATATAATTTTTATAGTTTTCTGTACAATGGAAGTTGGTTTCTATTGACTTACACTTATAGAAACTCAGACTAAGTCTATATTTTATTAATTCATACGAAATAAAATTATGGTATTTCAAGGTTCGTGTCGCTGTGTCGGCCAATTACAGAAGATGAGTTTTGTGTATTGTAATCTGGGGCTCCTTCGTTGTTGAAAGACACTTTTTCCAGTGCTGACATAGATTGATACCAAAATCTGACAGCACTACCATCCCTACTTGCTGTTGTAAATGTGGACTGTATATTACTTCTTAGGGTCTGTTACTCCTCTTCTCTCCTCAGTTTCACTTATAAGAAAATATAAGAATTATTGAAAAGTATATCGCCCAAAAAATCATTTTGGCGGAGTTTTTTTTTTTTTCCTTCTTTTTTTTAAAGACCCATACAAAAATTATCGCAAAAAATATCGCCAAAACGGGCCATTTTTGCTAAATGAATGATGAAAATATAAAAACTGTAAATGACATAAATACAAGTCAGTATCAAATAGTAATTGAAAGTTGTGCGATGTTCCAAACCCCTAGTTTTAATTAGCAACGTCTTGAATTAGATTGGTTGACTATTGCGCCCTCTAGGGGCAATTTATTTTTCTGAAGAGTTACTTTTGAATCATGCTGTTAAAAGAAGATTTGCATCTGATGAAGTGAAACAAATACTTTATCAATTAAGAGACAGTCAGTTTAACCATTTTACGGGACCATCATTCTAACACTTGGTCTTAAACAGAAAATACAAACAGTATAAAATTGAATGGTTCTAAAACTGTTATTCTATTTATTATAACACTGCTCGCACATGTGATGGTAAAGAATCAGTGAAAGAGTATAATGACAGCATTATTCATTCAATCTTAGGTCAAAATTATTCATTTGAAATATATTTTATAATTAAAAAAACAATTAATGTCATTTCTTTTACGTTTATATAACATTTTATAGTTCATAACTACAATGGGAACAGAATCGTAAAACAATATTAAAGTCAAGAGAAAATATTGTATAGATACAAGGTGCCTCAGAAATGGCTAATACACTTGAATAGAGGAATAAAAAAATCTTTGTACTTGTTACAAATGTTTTAGGTTATTTTGGGGGAACCACTGTATATAATATAAAATTTTGTAATTATTTCTCAAATTACGTTATCTTATTTCATTATGGATGTTTCCTGAGGTTTCTATGAGGATCCACAGTAAATAAGAAAATAATTACAAATTAAAATTCGGATATTTTATAATAAATCCCATTTTCTTATTATTGATAATTTTCTAGTGAATTATAATTACTTCAAAAAAGATTTTGTATATAGTTTGTGGTTTGTTTTTTATAAATAACAGTTTTATACTTCATTGTAGCTAACAATGTTTACCCAATTTTTACATAAATGTTTTAATATACAACTTTTTGTGTTTAGTATACCGATGAGAAAGAACTATTTATTACGTACAATTTTTTTTTTTCTTCTGATTTCTGAAATTAAAAGTAAGGAACAAACTAGTTTATTAAAAACGATTTTTTTTTTTTTATCTCGGCAAATGATAAATGACTTCATTTATATGCAAATTTTATCTGTAACATTTCAAGTTCCAAACTTTGTGAGAGAAGCTCAAGTGATTTATACTCGAGTGGTTTCTTTGTTGTGCAAATGTAATTAGATTAAATTCACTGAAAAAAAAAAGGTCCTAAATTACATATAATTCCATTTCTGTTTTATCTGAGGGTAACTGAAAAGGAAGACGATATTTTCTTTATTCTTTTGTGGGTCGTTTTTGTTTATAAGTATATTTTATTTATGCTTGCATAAAGCACTCTATTATGAATTTATATTTTATGAAAAATGAACATTTTGGAGGTTTTTATTTGTTTGTTTTGTTTACAGTGATTTACTTAAATTATTCTTTATGGTTAAATGTGGATTGTTCATCAGTTACCGTTTTCGTTTGCATCCTGATATTTAGCAAGCGAGGACGAATTTTGGTAACATTAGATATTGTGCATGCCTTTTAAACAAAATAATACGAATTGTAATTTTAAGGATATCTATCGATAATAAAGAGATATTGAAACAATTATAAACGTTATAATTGAAGAGCTAAGCCTCATAATATATTGTTACGAATTTCTGTATATTCGTAAATGTTTCGTAGTGTTAATTATGCAAAAAGGAAAATTTATGTACATTTCTAATAAGGCAGTGCAAAAGTTTGTTTTTACTTCGCTTTCCTGCAATGCGTCTCTTAATGCTTGAAAACGAGTTTTACAGGGATAATGCTGGAAAACGGGTCTTACAAGGAGAAGGTCATTTAGCTTTATGGTTAATGGCAATTTCGCCAAGTTGGCGACGGTTTCGGTGACTAATTTTGGCGAGACATTTTCGGTCCCCATTTGCCTGTATAGGGCTTTTCGACGGCGATCTAGGAAATTCTCCAAATTTCTATCTCTTGAAGATTCTCGAAGGAAGCTAGGCCTGGAAAGCGAGTGAGTTGAGTTAGTTGTCTCTCAGCGAGTGTTCAGAGTAGTGAAGTGTATTTCATTGTCTTTTGCGACGAATTTAGCAGTTGTGTATCTAGTTTTTAACTGCTGTTTGTGCTCCATTGTTGTGCAAAGAGCTGTATTGAATCTATTAGAACGGGAAGTTCTGGAGTTGTAAAAGAATCTGCGAAGAGTTACATCGGAATAAATATCTTCAAGTTTTTTCTGCTTTGGATTCAAGTCTTTCGAACCCATCCACGCAACAATATCTAATACATCGGTAGAAGAATTTTTACTTTCAATTACCCTCATATTAACATAGGGTAATAAAAGTATTGTAATTGGTAAAAAAAAAACTTATTTCGCTAATTCTTTTTTTTTTTCCTCTTTTTTTTTTTTCATTTTTCCTTAATTTTGGAACATCCTGACTTTAAAAAAGCAGTCTAAAAATATTTCTCTGTGTGTCTTTGTGTCCGTGTGTGTACACAATCGGCATAAATCTTGAACGAATTGACCTACGATGTTCAAATTCGGTGTTCAGGTTAGTGGTGGGCATGGGATCTGTAATTAAGGTTTCGTCAATATTGCACATGCGCAAAACAAGAAAAAACATGAAAACAAGAAAAAATATGTTTTTTCAGCTATTGCTTAGAAACAACTCTAACATATTTTGATGAAAAGTTCTATGGCAATGCCTCTTAAGGTGTTCTAAGCATCCCCACTTCCAAAATTCCCATAAAAATGTTATAAAAAATTGGTGTAAAAAGTTGAAAATCGAGTGTCTTCTACACAAAGTTCTCTTCACTTCAGCATCGCTCATTAACGACCGTTTCTATCCTCTTATTTGTTTCATTTACAAGAATGGATAATGTAAAAATTATCGAAATGTATATCGCCAATTTCGCCATTTTAGCGATATTTTTCTTTGCTTGTGTAAGAATCATCGCCTCAAATTTTCCCAAACTGGTAGTTTTTTCAAATGAATTCAAATATTATAGTGGTAATAATACTATTCTAGGTTAAGTTTAAATGCAGTGACCAGTATTAGTGTGTAATTGAAAGCTGTGTGTTGTTTTTCACTCCTAGTTTTTAATCTGTTCCCGTCTGTTTTGGAAAATGGTTCGTGTTCTGTTACTCAAATATTTTTGCACCGGATTCAATCGAGTCAAATGGTCTAAAGAATGAATTACTCTACCCGCGATTTTTTTAATTTGTGGTTGACTTTGGTTGCAAAAATAGTTACCTCAGTGCATATACAGGGTGGTCATAAAGAAACTTTGCCGATATATAGACCTCTAGCGGCCATTCTGTTCAACAGATCGAGATGAGATACCAGTTGTAGTTATTCAGAGGTATGAGCTCGAGATTCTGTGAATGGTAAGAAAGGCGCTCACGGTTATGCATGGTTATATATACAGAAACTTGAAATTTTCGAATTTCAATACCTAATTTTTCTTATCGCAAAATGCTCAGCGCATGCGAAAACCCTAAAGAGCATTGGAACGGTACGTGTATCACAAGAAACGGAAACGTTATCCCCGCACAAAAACCAGCTCTGAGAACGTCCAACAGAAACACGAGCGGGGCACATGGAGACGGTTCGCTGGATACTCAGCGTAGAATGCCGATAAAATTGCCTGTGATGGCACCCATGTGAACTTTCGGCCTCTGTCATATGCAAATTTCCACCGTGGGTCCCGATCGTGTTTTTGTTGGCCGTTTGCAAAGCTGTTTTTTTTGTGCTTGAATAACGCGTCTGTTTTTGTGATACACGTACCGTTCCAACGCTCTTTAGGATTTTCGCATGAGATGAGCATTTTGCGGCAGGAAAAAGTAGGTGTTGTCATTCGAAAATTTCGTGTTTCTCTAACTGTAACCGCCATTCTGTTGAGATTCACAGAATCCCGAGCTCATACCTCAGGATAACTATACCTGAAATCTTTTCTCGATCGGTAGAACGGAACGGAAGCTCGTGGTCTCCAAATTATAGGCAAAGTTATTTTATGACCACCTTGTAGTTTATGTGGTACAGATATTTCATGAAACACGTACGCGCTGGCCAATAAAGTTCGAGATTGGTCATTCCCGATGTGGACCGATGTAGACTGGCTGTTGTTACGGATAGAGGTCAATCTTGAGCAATATGCTGGATAGAATATACTGGAAGTTTTAAAATATTGATTTATGCACAATTTTAAAATTAAAAAAAAAAAAAAAAAAAAAAAAAAATATGCAGTGCATGTCAAAAGGGGTTTCAAGTGCTTCTTTTTGCCAAATATTGAAACTGAACAACTATACTACGCCAATCTTGGATTGCATCGTCTACTTGTTAAAATGAAACAAATTACAATAAACTAAAATGAATGGCAATAAAATAATACAATTGGCATACTGCGCCAAACTTTGTTATAATAATTCCACTAAGAGCCAAAAGCAAAAATTACAGTACAATGATCAAATATAAATGGTGTTACAATCCTTTATGTAAATGAAGAAACAATTACTTTTTAAACTTGAGGTATGTGTTATTGCGGTTGGTGGGAATTGTAACATTAGTACACATTCAGCCTTTATTTGTTAGAAATGTGGTGTGTATAAAGAGAGTAAGTTTGAAATTGAAAAAATACTTTTTTCGCCGTTTTTTCTCTTGTTTGGACGTTTTCTCGTTTCACATTTTATCGTCACCACATCGTCCCAGTGCTGCCTTTGCATGACCTTTTTATATTTTAAGAACAAAAAGAAGTCGCAGGGGGCTAAATCTGGTGAATACGGAGGAAGATCAATCACGATGATCGTATTGCGTTTCAGTAACTGGCGGACAATCAGTGCTGAATGTGAAGGGGCATTGTCATGACGTAGCAGCCATCCATCATTATCCCATAAATTTTGTCGAACTCGATGCACACGATCCCTCAAGTGCTTGAGAACCTCCACAAGGAAGGCAGCATTTACTATTACCCGAGGAAGATATTTATGGTGGTCAACACCATGAATTTCAAACAAAATATCGAGCAACTTGACTTTGATTTTTGAGCTGTTTTATCACCATTTTTTCGTTCGTGGTTCATCTTTTGCTTTACATTCTTAACAGCCATTAATATTTCATGAATTTCCCAAGAATGTTTCTCAAATTTTCATCAGAATTATGTTACTGACCTCTTGTTCCATCTGTTCGTCAATCTCCATCGTCGATAAGAGCATAAAATACACGCCTATCTGAAATCGATATTTAAAAGGGCTATCCAATCGGCAATCACCCTATCGAATTACATAAAAGTAAACTATTAAATTACTCATATAAGTTTTATTTCATTAAAAAAGAATTTCTTCATTCCTGTAAAAGTGGAAATCATCCTGCGTGTTTAACTGAAAACTTTTTCTGATTTTCATTTTGCAAATATCTTCTAACTATCTGCAATAGTTTCTTCACTAAACCAAAAGAAACTGTCTGGAATCAAGTCATTAAAACAATGACACACTAATCATTACAACTTTCCGCGTACTCTAGCTCTAGTCCACCTGATGTAATTCAACCAAGAACTAATCTGTCGTTTAGGAAGAAGACAAAAAAAAAATCTCAACTTTGGGAAAGTAAAATCCCAAGTTCTTCCTCTTAACAAAGCCCATTGGAATGTAATGAATACTTAATTCAGGGCCACTTCATTTAGAATTCCCATTTTCTTTCGGTTGCGTCGCCAGCAGGCGCCAAGCCATCAATCTGGTCGCCAAAACTTGATGAAGCGTATACTGCGGGATGAAAAGAAATCAAAGGAGATGGAAAAAAAACATTTCATCCTTGTTTTCGCGCCTGAAGGAATCTATCTGGATGTGAAAATGAGGCTAAAAGTCAAGTACTTCCTGAAGAACTGTATTTGCAGTTAATTGGGAATAAGGCTGTAGGATTTATAAGGATAAATATTGAGTGATTTTGATTGAGTTTTTGATTGATTGGTTTCGTCGAACAGAGATAAGCCATTATTCTTTTTTTTTTTTTTTTTTTTGATGTGCAGTAACATCTTTTAAGGGGGTTCGGCACCTCTATAGGAGCCTATGTTAAATTCAACATTTTTGGGGGCATCTCTTTTAATAACTGATTCTTCAATAATTATTAAACTTTCACAGTATAATATTTGGATACTTTTGAATACTTTAACACGAGATTTTTGTTAATTTTTAAAAATTAAAATAATTCTGATTTTCTAAAAATATGTTTAAGAAAAATTATAAAATTTTAGACTAATTATTTAAAAAAAAATTAATTATGCTACTTATCAATAATTCCTCGTGTTAAAGTACTTAAATACATTAGAGAAACATGTATAAAAAATTTCAAGCATTTATGTCATATAGATGTGCCCCCAAACATGAAAATATGGCATTTTGAGAAATTCGGCTTTGAAGTTAAAAAACATGCATTAAATACCTACATTTTGTTTACTTCGAAAAATTATTAAAAATACTTTAAAATAAGATACAATTACAAATGTGGCATCATTTTAAAGACAAAAATTTATATTTTAATAAACAGTAATAAACATGAAATCAATAATCTAAAATTTTTTCATGTGCCGGACCCCCTTACGAAGTTAGCTCTTCTATATAGAAATGATACAAGGCGAGTTTTATTATGTGTCATATACTAATGTAACGAGAAGATTATAAGCTCTTTTTATCCCTTTGATTTTTAGTCAACATTTCCAGACAAAACTGCAAATGGTATGAATATGTGCATTATTTTAAATGCAAGGTCTGGTAGCAACGAATACCCATAGCAACATTCAACTGGCAACTTTTAATATCGAAGGGAATGGTATTTTCTTAAAAACTCTATGGGATGTTTATATCTTGGATTCAGCAAGAAATATTGGATTTGAACTGGAATATTTGGCATATGTCCAAGTTTAACACTAACCTCCTCAACTGTGCAATCACCAACCTTAACAAAGAAAATTAAATTTTATTGGATAATCGTCACTAAATTGTACATTCTTAGCACCTGGACCTGAAGTAAATAAATAAATTTTATGCTTCAGAAGTCTTTTAGAGATATTTTAGTTTCATCCAAATTGTGTTAGTTTTGGATACTTTCAAATACAATCCTGAATTGTTTCGTTGAACTTATAGGAATAGATTATCAAGAAACAAAATCACGTAAATTTTAATAATTCTCTCTCTATATATATTACAAAGTCCTCCCTGACTGACTGACTCACTTATCAATAATTCTCCTACCTCCCATAATGTCATAACTCTACAAATTGGTACAAAAGTCAAAAAGGACAAACATAGAAAAAGTAATCTATTCCGATCTCAATTAACCAACTTTATGGGGTCGAAAAGGGGTCATATGTTCCGAACGAAGAATATTCCAATGTCCCACTTTCAATGTATTAATAACTCTGATATTGGGTTCTAATGTCAAGAATGGCCGACCAAACGGTATAGTGGTTAGCGTGCTGGCTTCTAGATCGCGAGGTTGCGGGTTCGAGTCCCGTGTTGGCATGGATGTTTGTAAATGTATGTTGGTTTGTTAAATGACGAAATGATTCGGCGCATTATAGCCCTCGTGTTGCTGACGGCGCCAGATAATCTGAATACAACCAACCAACTAATGTCAAGAACAAACATAGAAGAAGTAATTTATTTTGATTGCGATTTATCAACTTTAAGGGGTTGAAAAGGAGTCGAATGTTCCAAACGAAGAATATTCGAATGTTCCACGTCCAATGTAGTAATAACTCTGATATTGGGTACTTATTTCAAGAAGGACAAACATAGAAAAGTAAACTATTCCGATGTCAATTAAGCAATTTTAAGGAGAATAAAAGGGATCGAAAAGTTCCAAACGTGAATTATTAAAACGTCATCCTTCCAATGTAGTCGTAACTCTGAAATTTGGTACAAATGACAACAATGTAAACATGGAAAAAAGACAAATATTCCAATGCTGATTGACCAATTTTAAGGGGACGAAAAAAAGCCGAAACGTTCCAAACGAGAAATATTGAAAAGTTCTACTTCTAATGTAGTCATAACTCAGATATTTAGTACACATGTCTAAGAGAGAAACATAGAAAAAGCAAGTTATTCCCATATCGATTAACTCTATTTCAAATTTTCAAATGTTCCAAACGAGGGATATTCGAATGTCTCACTTCCAATGTAGTCAATACTCTAATATTTTCTACAAATAACAACAAAGGCAATCATAAAAAAATTTAAAGTATTCCGTTGTCAATTAACCAATTTTAAGAGAACAAAAAACGATAAAAACTCTCCAAACATGGAATATTGAAATGTCATTTTTCCAATGTAGTCACAACGCTGAAATTTTGTACCAAGTATGTACAGTTAAAGTAAGCTAATCCGATACCGATTAAAATTTTTTAAGGGGTAGGAAAAGGATCAACCATTCTAAACGAGGGATATTCATATTTCTAACTTTCAATGTAGTCCCAACTCTTATATTCGGTAGAAATGTCAACAAAGGCAAGCATAGATAAAGTAAGCTATTTAAACATCGATTAATTTAAAAGGGACAAAAAGTGGTTGGAACGCCCAAACCATACAAGGAATATCCCAATATCCTATTTCCAAAACAGTCACAATTATAAAATTTAGAATCAAGATCAAACATAGGTAAAGCAAGTTATTCCAATCTCGATTAACCTGTTTCATAGGGTCTAAAAGAAGTCAAAGGTTCCAAACGAGGGATATTCAAACCCCGAATTGTAAAATGGATAAATGGCTTTTGATTACTAAAATGCACATGACAGAAGCACGGGTATTCAGACAGTATATATATAACAGGCAAAGCCCACACTGGCTGACTGACTCACTCACTCATCACTAATTCTCCCACTTCCGATATAGTCACCGCTCTGAAAATTGATACAAACGTCAACAATAGCAAACATAAAAAAAAGTAAGCTAATCCAATCTCAATTAACCAACTTTAAGCAGTCGAAAAGCGGTCAAATGTTTGTAACTAGGAATTTTTAAATGTCCAACTTCCCATAGAGTCACAACTTTGAAAATTGGTACAAATGTCACTAAAACAAACATAAATAAAGTTAGCAATTTCGATTTCGATTAACTAACGTTATGGGGTCTAAAAGAGGTCAAACGTTCCAAACGAGGGATATTCGAATGTATTATACCCTTTCCGAAGTAGTAACAACCCTAATATTTGATGGAAATGTCAACAAGAACAAAAAAAAGTAAAAATATGTTATTCTGATGTCAATTAATCAACTTTATGAAGTCGAAAAGGGGTCAAACGTTCCAAACAAGAAATATTCAAATGGCCCATTTACAATGTAGTCACATATCTGATATTTTTTACTATTATGAATATGGACAATCATCGAAAAAGTAAGCTACTCCAATTTCAATTAACTAAATGTACAGGGTCAAAACGTTTCAGAAAGGATTATTCCAATGCTCTACTTCCAATGCAGCCCTAACTCTGAAAATTAATACAAATGTTAATAAGAGCAAACATAGAAAAAGGACACTATTTCGATGTGTATTAACCAGTTTTAAGGAATCCAAAGGGGTTCAAACGTTCCAAACATGGAATATTCAAATGTCCTATTTAAAATATAGTCGCATGTCAGATATTTGTTACAAATATTAACAAAAGCAAGCATAGAAAATGTCGACTATTCCGATGTGGATTAACCAGTTTTTAGTGGTTGAAAAGTAGTCAAAACGTTCCTAACGAGGAGTATACTAATGTTCTACTTCCAACATAGTCACACCTCTGAAATTTAGTACAAAAGTCAACAAGGATGAGAATAGAAAGAGAAAGCTATTGCAATCTCGATTAACTTATATTAAAGGATCGAAACAATGTAACGAGCAATATCCTAATGTCCCACTTTTAATACAGTCACATATCTGAAATTTGATACCAAGGGCAAGCATAGATAAAGAAAACAACTCCGGTATTGATTCACGAGTTTTAAAAGGTCGAAATGGTGTGAAAACGTTCCATGCGACTAGCTCTATACCCTACTTCCGATATAGTCACACTTATAAAATTTGAAACAAATGTCAGCAAGAGCAAGCATGGATAAAATAAGGTATTCCGATTTTGATAAAACCAATTTTGAAGGGTCGGAACGGGATCGAACATCCAAGATGTGAAATGTATGAATGCCTTTTGATTGCTAAAATGTACAAGGTAGAACTTCGAATTCAACTAGTTATACACTCACTTCAAAAATTAAGCGCGTAGAGGAAATTGTTAATTTCCGAAAGCCAATCGGAATTAAAGAAGATGAAATTGGCTGCAAATATGTTAGGTAACAACCAATCACAGTTTCGTGTTGAGAAATATGTAAAACAGACAGTCACATAAGAAGCCGGCTATGTTAAGGGTTACAGGAGTTGCGTATAAGTGCTGCTGAAAAGTGTTTAGAATATTTGTAAGATTTGTTTTTCAGCTAGACGTGTTTCTATGGCTTCCAGAAGACGAATGCCAGATTCTGAGCGCTGGCGGGCTATCGGACGCATTGAAGCAGCAAAATCTATCGCAGATGTTGCTCTGGTCTTGGGCGTTCATCATTCCGTCATTTCATGGTTATGGAAGCAATTCCAAACCAGTCAAATTGTTGTCCGAAGACTTGTAGCCGGTCGCCCGAGGGTTACGATCCAGTACTCCAGGCTATAAGCTGATATAAACTGATTCCAAGCCTCTCATGAAGGATGCCAAGATGGTTTATCACTTTCCAGCATCCTACAGTCCAAATTGATAGCCAACCAAGGAAAAATCCTAAGCTACAGACGTTCCCGAGCCTCCATGTCCATACTCTCCTATTGAGCCCAAACAACCGCAACCCATTGAAGCCGAGCCACCCATAGGACCAGAACTAGACCTTTTCTGAATCCATCACCAACAAAGCTTATATTCGCAGCGATCTCACTAAGGAAAAGTTCTAGGATGCAGACGTTCCCAACCTCCAGCTCCAAAGGGCCAGTAAATTGCAAACAGCTCACAACCCATTGAGTCCGAACCCGTCACTATATCCTTGCGTCCTGCTTTCTTGATTGCCTCACCACACGATCTCGATCCTCAGAGTCCTCCCTCAGCTACAATAAGTATAACTCCCCTCTTTTAATCAATCAATTAAACCCTGTACTTCAGTAAATGGTTGGTTGAACTCTCGGCTGGGAGTGGAAAGGAAGGACTTTGTGAACTAGCACACTCCTCCGCGTAAATATGTGAGAGAACCACCTCTCTAGAACAGGTTGAAGTAAAAAAAAAAAGAAATAATAAAAAAAAAAAAAAAAAAAGGGGAGATATAAAATCATTTCGGTGCAGAAGGAATTTTGTGAAGTTGACATTCCAATGCTTTCTCCTGGTGAGGACGCGGACACCACTTCAGTAAATTAAATGCACGGAGATATATAACTTGCTGCCAATACTATCAAGTGATTTGAAGTAATAAATATATATTTTTTTCCCTTAACGTTTCTCTTCCTTGTTTTAATGACTCAATCTAAAAGAAACTTTTGATCACAGTTTTTGGCCGTTTGAATTAATTGCAGTTATTGCGGGAACACCCTAACCACGGGGCACCCTAATTGCGGGAACACCCTGTGTTTCATGACTAGGAAAGGTACGAGCGACCCACAAAAGTTGATAAAAGTGACCAGCTGACCACGCCACCATTTAATAAAGAGTGAAATAACAATTATCAATTGTCTTCACTTTCCTTAAATTATGACATTAAACAGTGCATGTGTTATAGATAAAAACTATGTCTCTTGGATTCAAATTCAATGAAAATATGATAACCCGCTTTTCCATGAAATCGGACAAAGAAGGTGTATCTTATTTCTTTTACAGAAACAGTTGCAACTGTAGTCTTTTACTAGGAAGATTACTTCAATGGGTTTAACAACATTTTTCGTCATGGGAAAATATTAACAGGTTTGCACCAACCTGTTAACATTATCCAAGACAAACACGTTAAGCAACCGGTTTTACATGTTGTTTATTCCTTAGTTAACAGGTTAACAAAAATCATAAAAACTCCATAAAAAGCGCGAATAACATGAGGATGAAAAATGGTGCTATAAGAACTGCGCGGATTTTATCTCTATATATATAAGGCAAAGCCCTCACTCACTGACTCACTCATCACTAATTCTCCCACTTCCCACATAGTCACAACTCTGAAAATCGGCACAAATATCAACAATGGTAAAAATAGAAAAAGTAAACTATTCAGATCTCGATTAACCCACTTTAAGGGGTCGAAAAGGGGTTAAACGTTCCAAACGGGGGACATTCGAATATCCTACTTCCCACATAGTCACAACTCTGAAAATCGGCACAAATATCAACAATGGTAAAAATAGAAAAAGTAAACTATTCCGATCTCGATTAACCCACTTTAAGGGGTCGAAAAGGGGTTAAACGTTCCAAACGGGGGACATTCGAAAATCCTACTTCCCACATAGTCACAACTCTGAAAATTGGCACAAATATCAACAATGGTAAAAATAGACAAAGTAAACTATTCCGATCTCGATTAACCCACTTTAAGGGGTCGAAAAGGGGTTAAACGTTCCAAACGAGGGACATTCGAATATCCTATTTCCCACATAGTCACAACTCTAAATATTGGTACAAATATTAACAATAGTAAACATAGAAAAAGTAAGCTATTCCGATCTCGATTAACCCACTTTAAGGGTTCGAAAAGGGGTTAAAAGTTCCAAACGAGGAATATTCGAATGTCCTACTTCTCATTTCGTCACAACTCTAAAAATTGGTGAGAATATCAATAAAGACAAACGAAGAAAAAGTAAGTTATTCCGATCTCGATTAACCCACTTTAAGGGGTGGAACAGTGTTTAAACGTTCCAAACGAGGGATATTCGAATGTCCTACTTCCCCTTTCGTCACAACTCTGAAATCTGGTGCAAGTATCAACAAAAACAAACGTATAAAAAGTAAGCTATTCCGATCTCTATTTACCCACTCTAAGAGGTCAAAAAGGGGTTAAACGTTCCAAACGAGGGATATTCGAATGTACCACTTCCCATATGGTCACAACTCTAAAAATTGGTACAAATGTCAACAATGGTAAACATAGAAAAATTTAGCTATTCCGATCTCGATGAACCCACTTTAAGAGGTCAAAAAGGGGTTAAACGTTCCAAACGAGCGATATATTCGAATGTCCTACTTCTCATATTTTCACAATTCTGAAAACTGGTGTGAATATCAATAAAGACAAACGCAGAAAAAGTAAACTATTCCGATCTCGGGTGGATCAAGGGGTGGAAAAGGGGTTAAACGTTCCAAACGAGGAATATTCGAATGTACCACTTCAAATATGATCACAACTCGGAAATTTGGTACAAATGTCAAAAAAGATTAAACATAGAAAAAGTAAGCTATTCTGTTCTCAATTAACCAACTTTAAGGGGTCGAGAAGGGGTTAAATGTTCCAAACGAGGGATATCCGAATGTTCCTCTTCCAATGTAGTCATTTTTCTGATATTTTTTTGCAAATGTTAAAAAAATAAGTCATTCCAATATCGATTAACGAATTTTTAAGGGATGAAAAGACGACGCAACATTGAAACTATACGAGGATTAACTTAATGTCTAATTAACTTAATTCCAATACAGCTACTACTTTGAAATTTAGAACTAAGAGCAAACATAAACACAATAAACTATACCAGTTTACTATTCACAATTATAAATTTCGTTTAAAATGTCAACAAAGGAAAGTTCCTATTTTGATAAATCAATTTGTCGGGATCGAAATGGGAGCAAACGTCTGAAGTGTAGAATACATGAATGTCTTTTGATCGCTAAAATGCTAATGGTAAAATTTCGTAGCGCAGCACGGGTATTCAGCTAATTATTTCATATACGATATTCATCTGCTGATATTGGCGACTTATAAATCCTACAGTCGAATCTTGAGCCAAACGAAATTGTATTATTATAATAAATGTAAAAAACTGATTATCAACATTGACAAAATTCGGATCAATTCTGAAAATTGTAAACAATGGAAATCTTATTAGGTGCTGTCATTCAGATAATAAAAAAAACACTGTCTTAGTAGAGGCATGTTAGAACAGAGATGAAAAATATTCGAATTAAACTATTTAATAAAATATTTGTTCTAGCATTTATAGTTTATTCCCTTTCAAATGACACCTTCGTCATAAAAATAGTTTGAGTAGTTTTGATGAGGAACTCCAAAAAAAAAAAAAAAAAGTTTAATGCTATCAAACATTTTCAGGTGTTATTGAATTTCCAGAAAAAGAGCTTATACAATTATCCATGATTAGTTTTGTTCTAAACAAATAATGAGCGTTCTCAATGAGCAATATTAGTGACTCCATGAATAATATCTTACATCACTAATCGTCAAAAAAACTTAATGGTAAAAGTTTCGCAGCTACTCCTCAGTTTAATTCCTTAATCCTCAACTTCTTTCCAACAACTACGTTCATTAAAATAGCCAGCAGTAGGATATTTCACAAGCAAATATTTTTATACCTATTTGATCTTATCTTGACAGATCTAAATTTAATTAGATTCATGTCAGGTATAGGGAAAATGCAAAGAAGAAAGAATGAGTGATCAAATAGTTTTTGGCTGCTCTTTCAGAGCACATTCCTGACAAATAGGAGATTAGTATGAGAAAATTTCATCTAATCATTCATGATAACTTCACGTTTATGATCGATGAACGCATTCATAGAACAGAAAAATTCCGTCCCTTTACTTATATCTTGTACTTTTTTTCTTCTTCTTTAAAAAAAAAAAAAGTACAAATAACCTGGTGTTCACATTTAACAGGCGATCAAGAGTAAGATCATTGCAGCTTTCTTTATTTTTTTTCTTTGATAATAAATATACTGGGTACCCTATCAAGTTTATTGGTGGATAATTTATAATTTGCAATTAGAGAGTGGGCGTCAGTTTAAATTGCAAATTTACTCAAAGTGAATTAAATAACCATACAAAAAGTGTGCTTATCAAGTGCAACTCATTTTAGGAGTAACAGGATTGTAGGAAAAAAAGTTAATTCCAAAATGAATAGGGTCAAATAGAATTATTGCAAAAAAACAACTTAACATCCTTTCTTGCTATCTTTAAAATCAACCAAAATGCAACCAACTAAAGAATGTAAACTATACCATTATAGAAAAGCTACGTGATGGTATAATTATTAAGAATTTGTCTTCTAATTTAAACAATTTGGTGAACACAATTTGAATTCAACTCCACTGTAGCAATATTCTACAACAGATCGGAATAAATAATATATTCTATAACTAGAAATTGATAGCTATTTTTGCCATCAGAAATGTCGCCAACTCTTGGGATTAGGAAAATAAATATTCTAAGCTGTCCAAGTTTATTTTATTTTTTATTAAGTTTACAAAGGGACTTTAAATAGAGATACAGCTCTGAAATTTTCAACATAAGTAGTTTTAGCCTTCTAATTGTACTTTTGAAAATCAGAATATTAAACGTTTAATGAGTTATTTTTCAATTAATTTATCTAGTAAATTAAAATTTTTTCACAAAATGTCTTCTAATAGGGCTACAGCTCTTAAATTTTACACATAAACAGTTTGACCTAATTGAACTCTTGAAAAACAGAATATTTTTTTTTAATTAATTTCTTTAATTAACAAATATTTTACAAAACGATTTCTAATAGGGATACTGCACTGAAATTTTCAACATAAGTAGTTTAAGCCTTCTAATTAGACTTTTGAAAAAACAGAATTTAAAATTTTTATTTAGTTCTTTTTTAATAAATATTGTTAATTAATTAATAAATATTTTACAAAACGATTTCTCACTGGACTACAGCTCTGAAATTTTCCACAAAAGTAGTTTTGGCCTTCTAATTGGACTTTTGAAAAACAGAATTTTAAGTTTTTATTTAGTTCTTTTTTAATTCATTTTCTAATTAATAAACAATTATTTTCACAAAAGTGACTTCTAATAGGCCTAGAGCTCTGAAATTTTCAACATTAAGTAGTTTTGGCCTTCTAGTTTTGCTTTTCACAAGCATGTGTGAAAACAATCTTAAAGGGGTGTTGTGTTATTGTATTAATGGAGATTTTTTCCCCCTGTTTCTAGACAAGAGTGAGGCTTTTAATATTAAGGCTTTTACGTAGTCCAGTTTTTGTCACCCTCAGTAAAATCTAATTGAATTTGATTTTAGATAGTGAAGTGAGCTTATGCTAACGCAGCAATGAACCTTTCGGCTAGTGAAGAAAGCCTACTCTTGTATAGCAATGAACCTTTCAACGAGTGAAATAAGCCTGTGCTTATGTGTTTATGAACTTTTCTGCGAGCGAAGCAAGCTCGATTTTTTGTGGAGATGAACCTTCCTGTGAGCGAAGCGCCAAAAACTGGGACCTATACACCAATGATGGAATTCCGCAACGCGAGGCCTCACAGCTATCTAAAATATTGCTAATGGTAAAATTTCACTGCTAAGCGTGGGTATTCAGCTAGTCTATATTAATAAAAAAAGCTGTCAGTGTGTCAGTCTGTGGATCTATACAAAGATACTTAAAATTGGAATAGAGCTCTGAAATTTTCAACTTATGTAGTTTTGGCTTTCTAATTGTACCTTTGACAAACCTAATGTTAGAATTTTAATTAGTTCTTTTTTGATTTTTTTTTTTTTTTACAAGGTGACTTTAAATAGCGATACAGATCTGAAATTTTCAACATAAGTAGTTTTGATCTTCTAATTGTACTTTTGAAGTATAAACATAATTTTAATTTTAATTTTGTTCTTTTTTAATTAATTAATAAATATTTTACAAAACGATTTCTAATAAGGCTACAGCTCTGAAATCTTCAACATCAGTAGTTTTAGCTTTCTAATTGGACTTTTCAAAAACAGAATTTTTAAATTTTATTTTAATTAATTATTTTTTTAAAATCAATTAACAAATATTTTACAAATCTATTTCCAAATCTATTTCCAAATCTATTATCTTCCTGTGAGCTCAGCGCCAAACACTGAGACCTATACACAAATGATGGATTTCCTCAACGCGGGGCTTCACAACCAGCTAAAATATTGCACATGATAAAATTTCATAGCGAAGCACTGGTATTCAGCTAGTCAAACAATAAAGTGATTGCAGTTATTTATTTAAATTAACTTGAAAAGTATTTCTAAGTTATCTACAGCTGCATGAATAATTTAAATGTATGTTTAATTAGCTATCTATATGTGTTTTAATGTCGTGCATTAAGTAGGCTTTAGTTCAACTCTATTTGTAGCCAAATGTGTTTACTCTTTCACTGTTTACTATGTTTAAAAATAAATATATAATTATTATTGCATGAACTGTGGTAATATTTTACCAAATACAAAAATGTATAATTCGTGTATGTATATAATGGAGTTAAGTTAAAGGTTTTAGACATTAGCTCGAAAAATAAAGCACTAAACATCTGGACTTTCCGAGCGCTGTCTAAATATACATAGATAGAACGTGAACCAGATGCATGCAATTATTAAACTATGGTAAACACAGGTTGAAAAATGTAATTCTCTCAAGTCTTTAATAAAATATCCGTCAATCGAACAAATTTCGATGGAATACGCCACAAGCTGTTGCAAGTAGAGAGTTTTATCGGTAAAGTTTGAAGATTGATTTGGATTCTAAAAATTTCCGTAAAAATGGCCTATTAACTAAGTTTTTCGCAAGTTTTAATTTAATGTGTGAGTTATCTCT
This sequence comes from Linyphia triangularis, assembly GCA_963978545.1. NCBI lineage: Eukaryota > Metazoa > Arthropoda > Arachnida > Araneae > Linyphiidae > Linyphia > Linyphia triangularis. The sequence continues at coordinate 107,506,690 of OZ021724.1, forward strand.
TAATTCACAGTTGTCAATAATAGTGCATACATTACGCTTTTATATTGTATGTAATACTATATTTTGTTATGGTGGGAAATAAATAAATAAATAAATAAATACATTTTTATTTTCTCATTAATTCTTTTCAAATAAACTCCAACTTAAAGAATCTTTGCTTAACTAGGGGAGTGGAACATCGCACAACTTTCAATTACACTATAGTACTGACGTGGATTTGTGTCATTACCATTTGTTTATTTTCATCCTTCATTTAGAATAAATGGCCAATTTGGCGATATTTTTTGCGATAATTCAGGTATATGTCTTTAAAAAAAAAAAAAAAAAAAATGGTGATTTTGGCGATATACTTTTCAATAATCTTTATATAAACCTTTATTATAAGCAAAACTGAGAGAAGAAGAAAAATCGATCGTTGATGAGGTATGCTCAAGGAAAGAGAACTCTGTTGAAGGCATTAATTTTTCAACTTTTTACGCCATTAAAATATTTTTACGTGAATTTCGGAGATGGGGATGTTTATAACACCTTACGAGGCATTACCACAGCGATTTTTATCAAAATCATTAGAGCCGTTTATTAGCAATCATTGAAAAACATGATTTTTTCAATGGAAGCTACCTCATGCGCATGCGTGATTTTGACGGAAACCTTAATGGTAGGTCCCATGGCCGTCACTAACCCTCATACCAAATTTGAATATCGTAGGTCAATTTGTTCGGGAGCTATGCTGACCACAGACATATACTCAGACAGACATTTTTTCTAGATCACTTTTTTGAAATGAGGATATTCCAAAACTTGGAGAAATGCAAAAAAGTCGAAATTTTTTTTTTTTTTTTTTGACCAGATGCTTTACTTTCAATACTCTATGTATATATACATATGGTTAATTGAAAGTAAAAAGGAGTTGAATTATCGGCACTACTCAGCAAATCAATCAACTTTCAATGCAAGCAGATATCTTGGCGCAACTGTTGATTTCGTAGATATCTTCCAAATCAAATTATTTTTTAATTAGTCACATGGTGTCATTTGGTATTGTTTCTTCTACGAATCATATGATCTTTTGCTCCATATCTATAATTTTTCTTGCCCGGAGATGCCTAATTCTTTACTAATGATGCGTGTTGTCACGTATAATGTGGTCATTAATTTGTCACGTGGATTTCAAACTTTATTTAAATTCATAGATAATAAATTGGAAGATGGGCAGAGACAGATGGTCGGTGTAAAATATAGCAATCAACATCTAAAATAAAGTTTGATACCACTACTCTAAATTACAATTCATAAAATATCAATTTATTCTATAAATGACTTATTTCCTTTTTTTCTTCTGGTAAAGATAGTTGTGTTTTGGTAAAAGTGCTTACAAGAGTAGCTTTATTATTTACATCAAAAGAGTATTCATTGGTGAAAGTAAATATTATATAATGACATAAGTGGTGTATAGCAATGTATAAAAAATAACTTGTTATCTTTGTACTTTTATCACTCTAAGGTTTCATACAACTTTCTGGTCATCCAAGATTTCACAGTAATTTCAGGTTAATCCTAAATTATTGTAAACATCATTTGAGCCTGTGCTTTAAAATATATTTTATTAAAGTGATAACCTGATGCAAGAAATAACGTAAAGTAAATTCTATTTTTATTACAATTTGGTTTTTAATTTGTTCTTAGCGTTCTTATTTTTCTCATTGTTTGATTTTATTGGTTTGATTTTAATGTCGATATTTTTTTCATTGGTTAATATGCTATGAAGTTAATTTCTGTTTATCACTCCACAGTGTTTCACTAAGTATATTAGCTATGCATGTTGAAGTCCGTTTACAAAAGATGATAGTTGAAATTTAGAAGTATACAATTTTCAATATATATTAAGATATATGTCCTAAGTAATTTGAATACTCTGAAAAATTACCTCTTCGGTTATTTCTTTCTCCAATCTTTGAATAGAACATCCGAAATTACACTATTTCATTGATAACTCAATTTAATCACGTTATTAAGTGGTTTTCATTCCTGCAACCAGTGTTTAAAGATAAAGAACTGTGTATACATTTTAAGGGTAGAATTAATGGGAAGTATACCATAACCAAGAAAATCTAAAGGTATTATATCGCAGCTTATATAATAACTGAACATAAAAGTGAAAATTAATGTAATGATTGATTAACTTTAACAACGTATTTGTACTAATTATTCTTAAAGAAATTGGAATATTGTTAGAGATCACGGGAATAACTTATGCAGATCAAAGATGCAATTTAGGGATATTTATTTTCATTATGAATCAAGAATTGTTTTATTTTAAATTCAACTGATAAACAACAAATGTGCAGAGAAATGCAAGAATTTGTTAAGCTTAACATCATTTTATGTCTAACTAGTATGTGTCTGGAGAAAATATGCTAAACTGTCAGTATAAAATTATATAGTAAGTTGAAAAACATATAACTTTAAAAGTTTTATTTGATATAATTAACTTATGCACTTTCACGAACTTTTTAAAAGTAATAGTATCAAAGTTTATTAAAAGTACTATCAAAGATTAGTATTTTTTTTTTAAGTAAGATTCTGAATCTTCCCAACTGTAAATGTAATCTAAAAAAGTTAATGACTTTGTAAGGCATACAGTGATAGACATTCCAGTGTTCGTGATTAGTTAAAGAATGATTTATCATTATGCTAGAAACTTGAAATTAGTTATAGACTAGTTAAATTGACTGAGGTATTTGCTGCCAAGATTTGGCACGAATAATACTCGAAGTAATTTAACATTTCTAGGAATATAATTTTCTCTAGAAAATCTAAAAAAAAATTCATTTAACGAATATAAATTGAATCTAGTATTACAAATATGAACAAATATAATTCATTACGAATATAAATACTGTTACAAAAATCGTCAGTATAAAATTGTTAATAGTGAGCATTCATTTTATATTTCTATTTTATCTCAATTTATTTTGTATATAATTGTAAATAGTGACGTATTTCTTTTAATGTTCCATTTTATTTAATTTAATTTTTATAAACAGCGATAATACAGGATAGAAAAAGGCGGCAACAACTAAATCATTCCGTCAATTTTGAAGCATTTCGATCAGACGATTGGTCGGCTGGATTTTGCTAGAAATTTCTGCCGCCACACTATTTAAAGAGACAAAAATTGAAATTGAGTTCAGTTGAGTCGAGAATCGTTTGCTGTTCGATCAGCTTCCAATTTTTTGTTTATTTTATGAGCCTGAATTAACGCTGCGCTCGAAGTTGTATGTACCGTAGCTTGTACTGAAGCTTGATACCGATTGTTTTGTTGTTCGAAAAAGTTTTGTGACCCTTCTAAAGAAGAATAAATTGTAGTTTTTATTTCATTAAAGCTGTGTCATCATTTACTCTGAGAAAAATTCATAATAATACTGTTGCGTGGATGGGTTTGAAAGATTTGAAGACAAAGCAGATCAAAACTTGCAGAAATTTATTCCAATATAACTCTTCACAGATTCTCTTACAACTCCAGAACTTCTCGTTCTTGTAGACACAATACAGCTCTTTTCACAACAATAGAGCACAAAACAGCAGTTAAAAACTTGACAACACAACTGCTCAAATTGTTGCAAAAGACAATGCAATACAGTTCTCTTTAGAACTACTCTGAATGCTCACTGAGACTCATTAATTCCAGTCAACTCAATAGTCAACTAATTCAGTGACTCAAAATCAACTAACTTCCCCGCTCTCTTGGTCAGCCTTATACAGGACAGGTGAATCTTCGTGAATCTTCTAGAGGTAGATATTTGGAGAACTTTCCAGATCGTAGTCGAAAAGTCCTATACATGTACATGGGGACCGAAAATGTAGCCAAATGGTCGCCAAGTTTGGCGACATTTGGCGATTTCTCGCCAAATTTGACGACAAAAATTAGTCGCCAAAACCATCGCCAACTTGGCTCTATCTCGCCAATTTGGCGAGATTGCCATTACCATAATGTTAAATGACCTGCTCCTTGTAAAACTCGATTCCCAGTGTTACCTCTGTAAAACTCGTTATCAAGCATTGAGACCCTTATTGCCGGGAAGCCAACTTAAGACGAACTATTGCACTGCCTTATGCGAAATGTAAATAAGTTTTCCTATTTACAAAATTAACACTACGAAATATTTACAAATATACAAAAATTCGTAACAATACTATGCCACGTATTTTCCTTGCATATAGCACAGTGATCAGAGATGCTTTACATCAGTTACATATTATGAAAGTTTAACTTTTCTTTACTATAAGTAGAAGTCGAGTAAATTCATTCAGGCAAGCATTCGTGTCTGTTGCCGAGAAAAATGTGCAGATAATTTATATATATATATATATATATATATATATATATATATATATATATATATATATATATATATATATATATATATATATATATATATATATATATATATATATATATATATATATATATATATATATATATATATATATATATATATATATATATATATATATATATATATATATATATATATATATATATATATATATATATATATATATATATATATATATTTTCATCTAAAATACAATGAGATGTTTTGAATTATGCAAATTCTTGCTTAAAATATTTGAAAATAACTCGAATTCTTAAAAATATCACCTAGTAATGTCAACTTAGGCTTTTTGAAATCACCTTTGTAGTGTTTAATGTTAATTTCCATAATTTTTATCCGAAATATTTGTTTTTTCAAGCAGTTAACTCTCATTTAATTTTAAGACAAGGTCTAAAAGGATTGTTAAAAATATTATTTCAGTCATAAAAATTTCAATAAAATTATATTTTATCTACCATTATCAGCTGTCACATAAGTAATACTTTTTTATAGTTATGTTGTATGATGAACAAAAATAGAAATTTACTGACTTTTCCATTATGTATAAAGAACGTTCAAAAACTTACATGAAGAACATTCTTTTTTATGCATTTTATGAGTTTTATTGTTTTGTCATGTAACTCACTCGCAATTTAATGTTAAGTGTAAGTCACATTTCAACTTAATATAATAGTGATACTGTTCTGAAATTTTCACAGAGGACGTGATGAAGCATTTTCCACCAAATAAAAACTATAACTTATTCTTCTTTCGAAAATTTACAAAACTTTTCCGAACAACACTAATCTCCCTAACCAGCTTCAACGCAAGCTTAGATGCATATAACTTCGAACACAGCGATAGCGCACGGACAGTGAAAGCAAACAAAAGCTCCGATCGTTTCAAGCCAGCATCAAAAACTCGACTGAACTCGCGATTCCAATTTTCGCCTCTTTTTATAGTCTCTTGGCAGAAATTTCTAGCAAAATCCGGTAAACCAATCACGTGATTGGAACGCCTCGAAATGTCCCGACTCATTTAGATGCTGCCACCTTTCTGTTGACTTGTATTATCACTGTTAATAAACAAAGTAGATCTTTAAAAAATATACGCCTCTATGTACAATTATATACAGAATAAAATTGAAGTTTAAAATAAATACAGATAAATACAAAATAAAATAAAATAGAAGTTGAAAATAAATACAACTAACTAAATACAAAATAAAATAAAATAGAAGTTTAAAATAAATACAACTAACTAAATACAAAATAAAATAAAATAGAAGTTTAAAATAAATACAACTAACTAAATACAAAATAAAATAAAATTTAAATTTAAAATAAATACAACTATGTACAAAATAAAATAAAATAGAAGTTTAAAATAAATACAAATAAATATAAAATAAAATAAAATAGAAGTTTAAAATAAATACAACTAAATACAAAATAAAATAAAATAGAAGTTTAAAATAAATACAACTAAATACAAAATAAAATAAAATAGAAGTTTAAAATAAATACAACTAAATACAAAATAAAATAAAATAGAAGTTTAAAATAAATACAACTAAATACAAAATAAAATAAAACAGAAGTTTAAAATAAATACAAATAAATACAGAATAAAATAAAATAGAAGTTTAAAATAAATACAACTAAATACAAAATAAAATAGAAGTTTAAAATAAATACAACTAAATACAAAATAAAACTAAAATAGAAGTTTAAAATAAATACAACTAAATACAAAATAAAATAAAATAGAAGTTTAAAATAAATACGTTGCCATTTACAATTATATGCAGAAAAGTTCTGTTAGAATAGCGATACATCTACAAAAAGTTCTGGCTAAACATGGAACCCTTTCCAATCTTACACCTGAACAATTTGTGCCTCAAACACCTACCTTTAGTCGTTAACTATTGTCTGGATACGAAAGTTTTGCCATAAGAAGCAACACACGATTCTAAAAGGAGAAAGTAAAGCAAATAAAAACAACATTTTATGACTCCTCTCCAAAAATGCGAACCTCCGCAAGAATAAATTCTTTTTTCTCCCCTTCTGTTGAAGAAGAGCTCAGTTTCCGGAAGAGATCAAGATTTTCTTCTTCTTTACACAAGATTCGCGTTCTAAGGAGAACTAACTTAACGTGATGGCTATTCACAACAGCCAAATCGTTAGAGGGACGTTTAGTAAACACACAGTGAATAAGGGGGATGTTTACTGTAATTTCCCAAGATGTGTAATTTGAGCATTTGTGCGGTAATATTTTAGAGGTAGGTGAAAGTTTAAGTAGATGGAATGTAAACAAAGAACTTTCCTCCTTTTGTGAAAATGTGGTAGTTGAAACTTGTGTTTTAACAGATCCTAGTATTAGTACTTTTGTTTGATAGTTAGTGTTGCGTATTAATACTTTAAACGATGAATATTTCACAGAGAATGGACAGCCACAACCTTTTTATTAACAATTTTAATAGAACACAGAAGTTTTCCGTTTTTTAACTCTGTTGCCAAATACATTCACACAGTAAAACAGCAAACGATTATATTATGCGCAAACAATTATATTATGTGCGGTGACGTCATCGTCGTCTGGTCTTAGAGCGCAACAGTTAGGGTTACTAAATGATGTTCTTTACAGCTCAACTAAAGATCTCTAACATGCTCTTCTATGCTTTTGAATGGATTGTGTGATATTTTTTTAGCGACAGATGAAAATATAAGTTGTTAAAATATTTTTTTCGCTGGGTGAAAGTGATATTTTTTATCTTACTGTTTAAATAGACTCTTTGGATTCACTATAATTTATTATATTTAGTTACTATAATTATAGTTTGGAAACTTTTAAATACGCATGCAAAATTTTAAAACTCTATCTTCAGTTTTTAATGAGTTATGTGACTTTTTATGCTCGGTGATAGAATGATGATCTTAAGAAATAGAAACTTTAAAACGATTTTTCTCACTGTTTGTTTTCTGTTGATATTAGGTTTTTTGAAAGGCGAAGGCTTTTTCTTCTAATTAATGGAAAAATCTTAAATTTTCGAGCATGTTGTAAAGTATGTATATTTTCAAAATCGATATTTTAATTAACAAAACATGTTGTTGCTTTTATTTTTTATAACACTAAAGTAAAATCATTACAAATTTATAGAATAATTTTTTTGTTTTTATGAATAAACATTTACATTATAATTAATTACAAAGAGTATTCTTTATTTTAATGTCAATTCTTATGTAATTTAGTTTAAGGATTTTTTTTTTAAATTAAGGAAACAATTTTAGCATTTAAAAAAAAAAGCCTTAGGATTTTAAAAAACGTGATAAAATTTAAAATTTAAAAATTTTTTAAATACAGAATTTTTTTTTTGTAAAATATTGTTCTTTCATATACGTTCAAATCAGGGACATACATTTTTTTTTTGTATAAAAGTGCAATAATATAAAAAAAAAAATTTAGATGGTAAAGTGTCACCTTAAAAAAAAAGAGAACTCGAGTAAAGAACTCCAGATTCTCTTTGGTGCTTAAAATATAAGTAAAATTTTTTTTTTTTTTTCGTTAACCCAATTTTGGAATTGCTTTAATGAAAAACTTTACAAAATGATATACTTTTTAAAATTAATTGTCTTATACTGAATCCTTTTCTTTGAGTAAATAAAAGCTTTCTTTATGAAATTTACTATGGTGACTATCCAAAGCAGTTACAGTTTATAGTGCAATAGTCACTAAGTTGTGAACACTCACCTTCTGCAACGTAATCCATTGGTGAATTATTTGTGAGAGTTCTTATTTCAAAGTACAAAAGTATTATTAAGTACTTAATTTAAATTAAGTTATTAAATTAAACAAATAGTTCTAAAATTAAGACTAATTTTTTTCTCTTTTGACAAAGTAGTTATTCCAAATGGGCTTAATTATTCCTTAAAATACAGTATGTTCATAAAAGGATGTCTTACTCACTCACTTATTTACTCATCGACTGTACACAGCCCCTGCAGGGCCTTGGCCTCCTTTATCACACAACTCCACTTTTTCCTTTTTCCACTACCTTCCAATTTTTTGATTTTCATCTTCTTTTAATCTCCTTCCATCTCATTTAGCCATTTTTTCCTAGGGCCCCATCAGACCTTTCTTATTCTCTCTAGTCTTCCCCTGTAAATTTTCTTTGTTGCTCTTTCAACACTCATTCGCTCCAGATGTCCGAACCATTGTATTCTTTTTGTAATAAAAGGACGTCACTGTTTTAAATATTAATAGTATTTCATTTGTGAAAATTATAAACACAAATATTTAGTTGTGAATCTATATAAATAATTCTCTTGTGTAACGTCCAAATTCGGCTGTATTTCTGTGAACAGAATGGCAATTACTTCGAATAAATCTTCTAAATGTACTTTATGCACGAATTTCCAAATTCAGCAATCCAGCCAATCATAATATAGCTTTTGAAATTTGACTAATACATCTGGCAACAGCAACAACTTGGATTCGCTATATTTTGTTTTTCTTATTACAGTCTACAGATAGAAATTATTGCCTATTTAAAATGTATTAATTTAATAGTTACGATGATGCTAGAATAAATAGATCTAAGATGCGTACATTTCTTTTGGATTAGAATTCTGGATAAACCAGACTTTTCGGAAAAGTTATCTGCTGGAACATGTTCCGGAGGTCGCCGGGTTCCATTCAGGGCTAAATCGCTAACTTTCAAAAAGTCGCTAAAAGGCATTGTGCAGTAAATCTGAACCTATATTAATTTCTTATCAGTGCAAATTCAGCTATTACGAATTGAAAACTATCAAAATAACGAATAAAACCACCCGCCCAACTTCAAAATCTTGTATGAAATAAATAAAAAACTTTTGGAAAAATAAGGCTAATTTTCTCGCCAAATTTGATTTTCAAAAAATTTTTGTTGATTGAATGCCGGATAATTGACTTTTCACTATTTTATTTTATTTTCTAAGTATCGCAAAAAAGATTATGCGAACATATGATTACTTCGTTAAGAAATTTCGATAAACAACTTTAATTATTTTAGTGCTTCATACGATACCAGCCCGTAAATTTTAATTGTTCAAAGAAATAACCGATCTTTTTTAAATATATGTACGATACTGTTTATTTTTGTTGTTTTAAAAGAACTTTGTGCTACGTTGCCACACTGTCCCTGCTTAACGCGTCTCGACCATCGATATAGATAAACAACTGGATAGACTGCCTAACGGTGAAGAAACGAGCCTTTTCTCCCGCGGAAGCGAGATGCTTGGATGGAGGAAATTGTATTGCCGATGTGGATTTTCTTCGATCTTTATGATATATTCGCGTTACTTTCGATATTTAGCAAGCAAAAAAAAAAATTAAGAATAAAACATATTTGAAGAAAATAGTTAAACCAATAAATATAACTAATCAAAATAATTCTAAGTATAGAATTTGTATATTTAGAACAAACATTTCAGATTAGTTACTGTCGATATCTGTAAACATGTTTGATCTTTATTGAATCGAATTTAATTCTTTAAATTTTAAATTACATAAATCACATGTTTAAAAAATAAATTATTATCTACAAGTTATAAGAATACAATAAACAAATGAAAATAGACTTTTAAACTAGATTTATTTTAGAAGTAGAAATTAAAAATAATTGAAGAAATACTCTAAACCAGTTGAAAATATGTAATAATTAGATTGCAAAATACAAATTCATACATTCAATACACCAATTCAAAGAACAATTTAAGTTTCAAAGGCCAACTATAATACTAAATTTTTATACTCAATATTATTATATAACTTATGATTTTAAATATATAAGTTGTGAAACTTGTTTATTGCAAGTATTTGGTCCTATAATTTTGAAATGAGAAAAATGTAGATAACTTTATCAAAACTAAATAATTTCAGGCATTGTTCATAATAATATTACAGAAAATTGTTTTTGAGGATTTCAACTTAAAAATCAAATAAATTACATAGTTTAATAAGCAAAAATTTAAAAGGAGGAAAAATTTTAAAAGTAGTCGTAGAGTTTTTCCCAAGAAAAAAAAATGGTTTGTGGTTAATCTAGATCTAAACATTGTTAAAGAGGACCAACTTATTCAGTTTATGCCTGATGGTAGTTTTGTTTCTTTGATGATCTAGTGTTACTCTTTTGGCATTCGAAAAAAGTCTAATATTGCCATAAGTTCTGGCAATTAGTTTTATTAGTTGCGTTTGGTGGAGATCCTCCACAACAAATTCACCTTCAGTTGAATGCATAAAACCCAATGTATTCAATTTTTTAACAGTGTTACCCTGTGACAAATACTTAGAAACAGAATAAACAATGTAATCTAAAGGTTTTTCATATTTGTTTTTTTTTTTAAATTTGACACATAATGACGAAATAATTTTTTAGTTTGTTGCACAACAAACAATACTCCATCAGAAGCAAATTTTAATCCACCTTTATTTACATTGCATGTAAACGATTTGGCATTTTGATGGTATTGCGTATCATAAGTATGGCTATTGCATTGACCAATTTTTAATTTAGCTTTTGTATACGATTGTAAGAGGAGAGACAATTTATCTCTAAAATTCAAGGGTTATATTTATAAACAGAAATAAAACTGAAATACAAATTGCTTTCCACAGTTTGATTTGACTTCGGATTCCAACAAACAGTTAGAAACGACTTTGTTTTTAAAATAAATACGTAAGTAATAAAGAAACTGATAAACTTTTCCGTTTGCAGTCCGCAGTTTCGATATTAAATAAATTTACATCAGAACAATGCATTTTGAATTATTGTTTCTCATTCCAGCCCCCCTTTTTTTATTTTATTAATACAATTACTATATGTTCATGAAAACGTATAAAAACATAAATTACTTAAAACGTATCGAAAACAAATTATCCAGTTATAAATAAACAGTGTAATAATTTTAATTATTAAATGAATGTAGAATAGAACAATAACAAGTGGAGTTTTAGTTTCGCTTTCATTTTCCATTTCTTTGCCAAATGCCCTTGAAAACGCATAAAAACAAGGATTAAATAAATATAAATCAAGTGTTTTATTCTAGATCCTAATGCTATTTGTTCTGAATTTAAAATAGATTATTTATGATATGAATTGTCATGTAAGAGATCAACCATTAACCACGAGCGATCAATGTTAAAAGGGTCATTTTAGATATTTTTCAATAATAAATAATTAAAAAAATATATATTTACATATTTGAATAACTATTTTTTACTTACCGGTGAAAACTCTTGTTGATATCTTTCCGATTTGCGCTGTTGTTGCAATTATATGCAACACACGAGTTAACCATCATTCAGGAAATCTTCCCACCAGTGGCAGGAAAACAAATATTACTGCCGGCGCGTTTTTCGCCTCACGTTGCCACCGGAGCAGTCTATCCAGTTGTTTATCTATATCGATGGTCTCGACAGCAGTAGGATAATGACGTGGCAAGTATTCTGGCTCTTCATAAATAACAAAACGTTTTCAATTTCATGGCATTATGCAGCTGAAATATCTTTTTCCTCGGGCATATTTTAAATGCTTCACTTTGAGACTAGCAAAGCTAGCCAAGGGGATTGCATAGCAATCCAGGGGGTTGGCAAACGTCAGCGAGCAGGGGCGGAGCCCCCTAGTTTAATAGAATAGTGTAAGAAAACTAGTTAGTTTACATTCAATATGATACACGATTTGCTGTAAATAGTCTGAATTAAACTGTTATAGTGTATCATTGACAAAAACATTCTTTTATGGACAGATTGTATTAGTGTTTTGATTTTATATTAGTGAGTAATTTTAATTTTACCATTTGTGTTGGTAATCACTACTTATTTCAATGATAGAAAGGAACTGCCAAAAGTTTTCATGTACATCATAACACTTATAATTTCTCTCTGAGCATTACTTTTTTTTTAAATTTTTTAAATGCATTATTATTTATTATTTTTTGGTCCATATGCCAGGTCTTTGTGGAACACATTTTAGAAGTATGGTTATAATACCCAAACCTAACATCAAAACCGCTAAATGTTATTTATTAAACTCCGTAAAAAGTTTTTGTTTACTGCAGTAATTTAATTTTAGGTTCCAATAAGAGTTTGGGAATTCATTTACTATGCATTTTTTAAACAATCAATTGTAATACCAATCAAGATCTTCAAATTAATGTCGTTAAACATTAAATAAATCTGCTGACATTAGTACTCAATGTATTGCAATCAACTAAGTATGTCACAGACGATTAAGGCAACCATTTTTAATTGAGTTTAAGATTTTATGGGATACTCTTTATTATGATAATGGAGAGCTTTCATTATCAGCTTAATCTGTGGTGATCCTTAGAAAAAGCAAACAGCCAAGAATGGTAATGGACTTTAAGTTCTAATGAATGAATATAATGATTTAAAAATTGTTCGACATCAATTGATTAAGGTACATATTATTACACTCCGTACTTTTTTTAATGGGTTTAAAGAAATGGTATGTTAAGGGTATGAAGAAAGGGAAGGTTTAATGGGTTGCACAAATTGTCTGTATATATTGTAAATAGTGACGTATTATTTCAAAATTCTATTGTAATTTATTTTTATCTTATTTTATTTATTAATTAATAGCGATTATACAAGTTAGAAAAAGGTGGCAACACCTAAAGCAATCGAGAAGTTTCGAGATATTTCTTTTCCGATGAATTGGCTGGAAATTTCGAGAATGTCTCACGCGCTTGTATATAAAAGACTCGAGAACGGGAAAGTTTTCAGATAGACTTCGGACTTCGTTGAAAGCTGATCGCTTTGTTTACCTATTGGAGTGAGCTTGTATAATGGCTGAATTCGAAGTTATTTTTGTTAAAGCTTGTGTTGAAGCTTGAGAGTAATTAAACTGTTGCCTGTGAATAAATTTTGTGAGTTTTCTGAAGAGAGAATAAATATTTTTAAACCGTGAAAACTGTGCCATCATTGCCTCAGTGGAAAAATTCATAACAGTGGTGTCAGAAGTGGGATCAAGTCATCTTGAATGCCGACTACTAGAGGAATGATGGAAGACCAAATGAAGCAGTTGATGGAAATGCTTGCTGGAATGAAAGCCTGCCAAGAAACCGCCTCAGCCGAAATAAAAGAAATGAAGGCCCAACAAGAAACCACCGCAGCCGAACTGAAAGCCGGCCAAGAGTCCACCGCCGCTGCAATTGCCGCCGGTCAAGCCCGTCAAGAAGCTACCAATGCTGAATTCGCTGCCGCGATTACGGATGACATTAAAGCTTTAGCCGCCAAGTGTGAAACAACATCTGCAGCAGTGAATGAAATCAAAGAAGAAATGAAGATGGAGCTAGCCTCAATGGTGGAATCAACCATAATAGAAACTACCTCAAATGTTCTGCAATCCGTGAAAGAAGAAGTATTCAATGCAGTAAGAAAGGAAGTTGATGAAAAGTTTGAGGATTTTAACGGAAAAGTTTCCACTGTGCAAGAAAAAGTTTCCACCATGCAAAGAAAAGTTTCCACCTTAAAGGAAGAGCAAGACAGATTCATTGACGTTGTTGAAGAAAGGCTGCGAAAAATGGAACCACGTGAAGCTGTGGCCATAGCTTCACCTAATTGGGATAACGCTTCCATCCCCTTTATGGCGCCGCGCTCTAACATCAAAGTGACCCTTTTTGATGGGAAGTCGTCTTGGCGCGTTTATCAAACGCAATTTGAAATGATTGCTTCTGCGAATGGTTGGGACGATACTTCGAAAGCTTTCCATCTCGCAGCATCTCTTCGAGGTGAAGCTGCTGACATTTTACAGACACTACCTGAAGAGAAGCGGGGAGAATTCAAGGCGCTGGCGAATGCGTTGGAGCTAAGGTTTGGTGAGCAGCATCTTAAGGATTACAACAGACTGCAACTGAAAGTAAGACAGCAGAAGGCCAATGAAACTCTTCAAGAATTGGCGTCAGATATAGAAAGACTGTCGCTCCTCGCATTCCCAGACTGTCCCTCGGACGTACGAGATAATCTGTCTCTTCAGTATTTCGTGGATGCCATCAAAGATCCCGACATACAGCAAGCTACCAGGATGTCCGACAGCAAAGATCTGAAATCCACCCTCGTCTATGCCATGAGAGTAGAGGCAGCACAACAAGCTTCTAGAAAAGATCGGCGTTTCGTACGTGGAACAATGGCAGACGATTCCTCTGAACTTTTCACGAAGAAGTTTCAAGAACTAGAAAACAAGATGGAGCGAATTATGAGAAATATTCCTGGCTCAAGGGATCGAAAAACTAGAGTGGTTTGTTGGCTCTGCAACCGGGAAGGACATTTCAGACGTGATTGCCCTGAATTGGACAGGAGAGGGGACAGACCCTCGTCCGAACCTCAGCAGTTAAACTAAAGAGCGGCTATCTCGAGAGGCGGAGGTCGCCGTGTAGAGCAGGAGGTGCCCCTCAGCCTCTATCACATCTCATCCCTTCAAGGAGGAAACCATGGTTTATTCGTGGAGGGCAAGATCAATGGAACTTCCTGTCGTCTAATAGTTGACTCAGGGGCAAATGTAACCATCGTACGGACGGATGTAGCCCGGCGCCTGGACAGCCAACCTCTTTACACGGCGCCTTCAGTTTCACTACAAACTGTGACTGGTGACAAAATTTCTGTGCATGGGAAATTAAATGTTAACATCTCTTTTGGATTTCACACCTACACTCACACCGTTTACGTCGCTGAAATTATTGACCCATGTATTCTTGGATTGGACTTTTTAAAGAAAAATGGAATTACTTTGAATTTCGAGAAAGGCGAGCTTCAAACAGGGAAAGAAGAAGTTCCATTGTTCGGTTTGGACTCGAAAGAGCAGTGTGCATATCGAATAGTAGCTCTTGAAGACATCACCATCCCCTCCATGACAGATTTGGTTGTAAAAGGTTCAACAAAGCTCCCGAAGGCCTTCCGATTCGGAGTAACGGACTTCCCATCATCGAATAGCGTCCCGAAAGGAGTGCTTGTAGGAGCGACGCTTGTGGATCTCTCTCAAGAGGTGGTGCATGTGAGAATGGCCAACATCGGTGATTCTAAGAGAGTTATCAAGAAAGGAGAAGAAATTGCCACTTGCACACCTGTTACAAGCATCGAACGAGGATCGAAGGAGCTTCCGACCGCACCACTCGCGGATTTAGTGGACCAGCTTCTTGAAGACTCTCGGTTGGAAAGAAGGCAAGAGAAGATTGTCGGAAACCTTATAAAAGAATTTCAGGACGTTTTCTCCATGTCATCGAAAGATGTAGGAAGAACAGAGCTTACTCAACATCGAATCGATACTGGGACCCATTTACCTATTAAACAACATCCTCGAAGACTTCCTTTCGCAAAACAAGAGGAGATCGGGAGATTGTTACATGAAATGGAAGATAATAGAGTTATCGAACCCTCCTCAAGTCCATGGGCCTCTCCAATCGTACTCGTTCGAAAGAAGGATGGTTCCACCAGGTTTTGTGTGGATTACCGGAAGCTGAACGAAATTACGAAAAAGGACAGCTACCCTCTGCCAAGAATCGATGACACTTTGGACACTCTATCGGGGAACCAGTGGTTTTCGACTTTGGATTTGAAGAGTGGATACTGGCAAGTGGAGATACATCCCGACGATCGTGAGAAGACTGCCTTCACTACCGGCCAAGGATTATGGCAGTTTCAAGTTATGCCGTTTGGCTTGTGTAATGCACCGGCTACGTTCGAGCGACTGATGGAGACTGTGCTTAGAGGACTTTCCTACGAGACCTGTCTGGTATATTTGGACGATATCATTATCACCGGGTGGAGTTTTGATCAACACTTGCAAAATGTGAAGAACGTGTTCTTGAAGCTTAGGGAAGCCCACTTGAAACTTAGCCCATCAAAAATGTAAGCTCTTTAGGCGGAAAGTCAGTTATCTTGGACACATCATCTCATCCGATGGAGTAAGCACAGATCCAGCCAAGATCCATGCTGTGCAAATTTGGTCTCGACCGCAAGACGTTCATCAATTGCGAAGCTTCCTAGGCCTGTGCACGTATTACCGTAAATTCGTGAAAGGTTTCTCCAAGATCGCCAGACCCTTGCATCGACTAACAGAGAGCAAGCAGAAGTTCCTATGGACTGCCGACTGTGACGACTCCTTCAATCAACTGAAGAACGCTTTAACATCCGCGCCTGTTTTGGCTTTTCCCGATGTTAACAAGGACTTTATTTTGGACACAGATGCCAGCAATGAGGGAGTGGGCGCCGTTCTTTCCCAGGAAATTGAAGGACAGGAGAAAGTCATCGCTTATTTTAGTAAGAGCCTGTCAGGATCCGAGCGGAACTTCTGCGTCACAAGAAAGGAGTTACTGGCAATAGTAAAAGCCGTTGAGCACTTTCATCATTACTTGTACGGCCGAAAATTCCTTTTAAGAACTGATCATGCGTCTCTGACTTGGTTGCTGAATTTCAAGAATACAGAGGGACAAATTGCAAGGTGGATTCAGCGCCTGCAGGAATACGACATGGATATCCATCACAGAAAAGGAACGTTCCATGGGAATGCAGACGCTCTTTCTAGAAGACCATGTCCGGAGAACTGTCGATTTTGTTCCAATGCCGAGTCTAAGTTCGGGGTTAACACATCGGCCGTTCGGAAAATAACTACCAACTCAACTACTTCAGACTTGGACCCTTGGAAGGACCGGAATGTTCGAAAAAGTCAGGTCGAAGATCAGGACTTGAAACCTCTAATTGAATTCATGGAAGCAGCTACCGGAAAACCCAGTTGGCAGGAAATTGCATGCTATAGCCCAACAATGAAGAGATATTGGGCTATGTGGGACTCTTTGCACTTGAAGAATGGAGTACTCTACCGTCGATGGGAGTCCGATGACGGCAAAAGCTTCCGGTGGCAATTAATCCTTCCAAGTTCTAGAGTTACGAACGTTCTAGAAGAACTTCACAGCAGTTCTACTGGGGGACATTTTGGTGTCACGAAAACTCTTCAGAAAGTCAGGGAGAGATTCTTCTGGGACAAAGCCAAATCCGAAGTGGAGAAGTGGTGCAAGTCCTGTGATGCATGCAATTCGCGGAAGGGACCGAAGACCCGAACTCGTGGAAAGTTGCAACGTTACAACGTAGGAGCACCATTCGAAAGAATTGCTTTGGACGTCTTAGGCCCCCTACCTCACACAAATAATGGCAACAAATACATCCTAGTTGTCATGGACTACTTTAGCAAGTGGCCAGAAGAATACGCGATTCCGGACCAGGAAGCCACAACCGTAGCAGAAGTCCTCGTACGGAATTGGATCTCCCGATTTGGCGTACCCCTGCTGATACATTCCGATCAGGGGACGAACTTCAACTCTGCCGTCTTCACTGGGCTGTGTGACTTGCTCGACATGGAAAAGACTCGTACAACTCCCCTGCACCCACAATCCGATGGAATGGTTGAACGATTTAATAGAACGATTCTGAATCATCTCTCCTTGTTTGTTTCCAAGAACCAGCAAGATTGGGATCAGAAACTTCCATTGTTCTTTTTGGCCTACAGAAGTGCTACTCACGAGACCACCGGATATACACCATCTCAAATGATTTTCGGAAGAGACCTTAGACTACCCTGCGACCTCCTCTTTGGACGACCACCAGACACCCCTTCCTCGCCTGTCCAGTATCTAGATGATCTCCAGGCACGTTTGGAAGCCGTACATCGGTTCGCCAGAGAAAGAATCAACATCATGACAGAGCGCATGAAGGTCCGCTACGATGCCAAGGCCACGGAACGTTCATTCCAGGAAGGTGACAAGGTGTGGTTATGGAATCCTAAACGTCGGAAAGGACTCTCCCCTAAGCTCCAGACGAACTGGGAAGGGCCGTATGTGGTCCTTAAGAAGCTCAACGACGTCGTGGTAAGGATTCAACGGACACCCTCCTGTAAACCTAAAGTTGTACATAACAATAGACTAGCCCCATATTATAGTAGAAGTGATTGAATTGCCTTTCCTCTTAAGGACTTCACTGCCCGGGACGTGCAGTCTTTAAGAAGGGGGAAATGTTGCACAAATTGTCTGTATATATTGTAAATAGTGACGTATTATTTCAAAATTCTATTGTAATTTATTTTTATCTTATTTTATTTATTAATTAATAGCGATTATACAAGTTAGAAAAAGGTGGCAACACCTAAAGCAGTCGAGAAGTTTCGAGATATTTCTTTTCCGATGAATTGGCTGGAAATTTCGAGAATGTCTCACGCGCTTGTATATAAAAGACTGGAGAACGGGAAAGTTTTCAGATTGACTGCGGACTTCGTTGAAAGCTGATCGCTTTGTTTACCTATTGGAGTGAGCTTGTATAATCGCTGAATTCGAAGTTATTTTTGTTAAAGCTTGTGTTGAAGCTTGAGAGTAATTAAACTGTTGCCTGTGAATAAATTTTGTGAGTTTTCTGAAGAGAGAATAAATATTTTTAAACCGTGAAAACTGTGCCATCATTGCCTCAGTGGAAAAATTCATAACAATATTATTACACTCCGTACTTTTTTTAATGGGTTTAAAGAAAGGGTATTGAAGAGAAGGCTCAATATAAAGACGTTATTGTTTGCAATATTAAAATGTGTTTAATTTAATATTGTTTAGATTGTTTGTGCATATGGAAATTTAATCAAGTTTATTTTGAAATGGAATGTTGTAGTTTGTATAACTTTATAATGGTTATAGTCTAAAATGATGATTTTATGTTTTTTATGTTCAGATTAATGGGGGTTGATGCATGAAATAAGGATGCCTTTTAGATGATGAATTAGTAGTTACAAAGTTGTAGTTGGTCATTATACATTTAGTCCCAGAGGCGACTGGACTGCAATTTTTGGACCCCATCGAACATCATTCTGAAGTTTTTATAGAAATTGGAGAAAAGTGAGTAGATTACGAATCCACTGGTCTGCCATGGCAAAAATGGCCGAAACAAATCAAAAATCGACTTGGAATGAGTTGAACTAAAATCCGATTGCCAAATATGCCATAACTTGCCAAAAAGAGAACACATTTTTTCGTCTAGCAACCCACTGCATTTTGATTTTCCATGAGAAAAAGCACAAACGATTTCTGATTTCTGGCTCGGAAAACTTTTATCTTTTAAAAGTAAGCCAAATTGGCGACATCAGTTTCGTCATCAGTGACGTAATGTTTATTGCCAATTCGGCTCATTTGTGAAAGATGCAAGTAAGCCATAGCCACACATCCGAATCGTTTGCAACCTTCTTAATTGAAAATTAAAGAGTGAGGGTTACCAAAAAAAAAAAAAAAATGTTCATTATTTGGCAAGTTATGGCGCATTTGGCAATTGGATTTAATTCAACTTATTAAAAGTCGATTTTTGACCAGTTTCGGCCATTTTTGCCATGGCAGACCAATGGAATCGTAATCTACTTACTTTTCTTCAATTTCTATAAAAATTCAGAATGATGTTCGATGGGGTCCAAAAATTGCAGTCGCCTCTCAGTCTAATTTTAAATATAGCTGATGGAAAACTGCTTCAAAATATAATACAAAACATTTCTTACATTGAAAAGAAATAATTTCGTATATACTTTCAAATGTGTTATGATAATTATTTTGAAAATATCAATATTATATTGAAATAAATCTAAGGACTTAATATAATTGTACTAGGAAGTATTGAAAAAATTGAGTCCAAATGAATGATCTAACAAGGTAGGAACTTTAATCAGCGTGTCTGCAGTTTTTAGAAATAAGACAATACATTTTCAAAATCCTTGTACTGAGCCCCTTTACGACTTAGTTTACATTACAATCGCTTATAACCCGGCGATAGTGTCCAATATGCTAACTCTATAAAACATGTTGAATTGTTATGTCTAACACTATTAAACATACTACATTGTAGTCAAACAATTATCAAGTTCCCCTTTCAAGTGCACTTGACCGCATCATTTACAAGATAATCCCCGCCTCTGATTATCTCAATTACCACAACAACTCAACGCTAAAGTCAGGATTCGCGATCTGGCTTGGCTGAAGGGAGCATTATCCGGGGACTTGCAACAAGGTTAGTAGAGAAATGATTGAGAGCGTCCTCGTAACTGTTATCATCAAACACGTCACTAGACGACCCGCTTTAAATAAGAAAAGCCATTATAGATATGCGAGTATGAACACCAGTAGTTCGAAAACGTTGCCCGATATTACTCGATATTGGTGAATCCCATTGTGGAATGTTGTAAATTGGTTGTTCGATATCGATATTGGCCAAATTCATCCAATGCTGGATAAAACGCGCTGGAAGTTTTTAACTGTTGATGTATGCTTTTAAAATATAAATATTTTGTTTATAAGAAAAGATGGTGGGTAAAGTTGTGTTTTGTGATGTTTTTGACAAGTTTAATTTATATACATAAAAAAATTATATATTTTGGAGCGATGCTCGAGTTTACAATTAGCCAATCTTCCAGAACTTCATTGTTTAAGACTTTGGCTAATACTGCCGTGCTACCTGAAACGTTACTAAACTAGGAAACTAGGGGTGTGGAACATCGCACAACTTTCAATTACACTATAATACTAACGTGGATTTGTGACATCTATAGTGTTTATATTTTCGTCATTCATTTAGTAAAAATGTCCAGTTTGGCAATATTTTTTGCGATAATTCTCGTATGAGTCTTTAAAAAAAAAAAAAAAAAAAAAAAAAAAAAAAACACCTCTGCCATAATGATAATTTTGGCGATATACTTATCGATAATTTTTATATTATCCTTACTTGTAAGTGACACTGAGCAGAGAAGAATTAACGATCGTTGATGAGGTATGCTCAAGGAAAGAGAACTCTGTGTTAAAGGCATTCGTTTCCAGCTTTTTACGTTTTATCGTTTTACTCCGTTAAAGCAATTTAGGAGGTGGGGCTGTTTAGAGCACCTAGAAGAATTACCACAGCGATTTTGAACAAAATCAGAGGACTTTTTTAAGTAATTACTGAAAAGTATGAATTTTTTAATGGCTTCTACCTTTTGCGCATGCATAATTTTGACGAAAACCTAAATGGTAAATCCTTGTGCCATCACCAACCCGCACACCAAATTTGAACATCGTATATCAATTTGTTCAGGAGTTATGCTGACCACGAACACACATACACACAGACTGACATTTTTTCTTGGTTTATTTTTTTTGAAATCAGGAAGTCCCAAAACGTGGCGAAATGCAAAAAAATCGATTTTTTTTTTCTGACCGAAAGCTATACTTTTTTTACCCTATGTTTACATATGCATGGGTAATTGGAAGTACAAATCTTATGATGACATATTTAAGGATTGGCTGGGTTCAAGGCTTTTAAAATAGTATTTGCGTGCTGCCAGTGACTGTTAATGTTAAACATTAAATAAACCGGAAGAAGGTAAGTTGATTGCATGGTTACTGCTAAGTGTTTATTAGAACGCCAATTTTGCGTTTTTACACGCTGCTAATAGTGGAACTATACAGCAATTGAGCGAGCATTGTGTCCTCTGTTAGTGGTCATGGGAGAGAGCAGGTGATTGGCTGATGAGAGTTGACGAGCCAGTAAATGAAATAGAGTATCGGTACTCTTCCGTTACCCGGGGGCAAGCGATAAATCGCCAAATAATGTAGAATTTCGTCAGAGATACAACTCAATCCATTCGAACAAATTCACAAGGACATCACCGTATTCTGGAAAAACCAATTATTATAAGCATTCTTTTTAGGTAAAACTGTTTTGTTTACAATTCATTAATATCTGTTTATAGTTAAAGTTGTTTTGCTTACTATTGAATAATATTTTTATATTTGTTTGTAATTGAACGCTTTCGACTTTTATTCTGTTGACTGCTTTGTCATTCGCTTCCCTTGGCGATGCCTCGCGTTTGGTTGGCGACATTTGCGCCCAGATAACGGAAGAGTACCAGAGTATCTACTGGAGCCGCCAACTAGAGGAGTTCATGTAAGAAACTGACTTGTTGGGACTAAAATGCCAGTGCTGACTTCAAATGACTGGAAATCTTAACTGGTATATCGACTCTCAAAGTGTAAATCAGCCTTTGTAAACAACTGTGTTAAAATGAATTGAGGACTTCAAGTTAAAGATGGATCTACCCTTTTTGAGAAAAATATGCAGCTTTTAGGAAAAATACGCCTTGCTCGGTGATATTTATCCGAAATTGTTATATTCGTGGCCTCGTACAATATAATTGTGCTACACATTTTTCCAGGTAAGATATATGGAATATCGATATTTTAAAAAGGTTTTTCTAAAATAAATATGGCTTATTTTGTATTCGAATTCCTCAACTGCCAAATTTGAAAAAATCTCATCAAATCGATAGGAATCGAATGGACACATTTTGTCAAACTTAGCGAGACCCTCGTCAAATTTTCATTCATCGTCCACATACTTCAAACTGAAAAACTTAGGA
The DNA here is from genome assembly GCA_963978545.1 of Linyphia triangularis. Taxonomy (NCBI): domain Eukaryota; kingdom Metazoa; phylum Arthropoda; class Arachnida; order Araneae; family Linyphiidae; genus Linyphia; species Linyphia triangularis. Next base: position 107,529,523 of record OZ021724.1, read on the forward strand.
AATTTACTAGATAATCAAATCTTCGCGAAGTTGTTTTTGGGATTATGTCTCTTAATTTAACAATGAAAAAAAAATATTAAATAGTTTATTGAAACATATTATAAGATATCAAAGTAAATATCACTAGTAATAGTTTCATAAATCTGTATGGTAATAAGCGTAACTATATTGAAATATTACTTTATGCAAAAATGAACGGATTATTTGGATTTGGATACCATTACGGAATGGTAAATGTTCTTTATAAAATAGAGAAACATGGTAGATTAAAAGAAAGAATGAAGACTGATGTTTTTTTTCTTCACTAAACTTTGGTTGGGCTATTTATGGCCTTTTAAGGGCGAAAAGAAAAATTACGACACCATTAACATTGTTTCCTTCACTTTTGAACAGATTCAACTTTAGTACCGTGGTACCAAATCTTTTAATAGATATTAATTTTTTAAGGAGTTAAAATACCATCGTCTATACTATCAACTTGACTTAAAACTACAATTTTGTAAGGCTAGTGATTGTAGGTGATAGTCATTGATGGAAATTGCATGGGTGCCTATAGTGACATTAAAGCGTTTCCATGGAAGGAATTAAACTTATGGCACCGCCTTATTTTTAATTCAACAGACTAACATTGAGTAACTGTTTTAGTATAAATATTTAATTCTGACAAATCCTGATTAGTGGAAAAGGCGGAGATTTATAATGGTGACATATACATATACTTGCACAACTTATTTCGCAATTTCAAAACTGCTGCGACAGTTTTCTGATGTATTCCCTTTTGATGGGATTCGAGAATATTCATGAGGAAGCATTATCCTCTGCCCACTAGCCTTTGATGACCCGCTGCTATTACTTACTGATGGGGAAATGGATTTCCATGGATGAGTTACAGTGGAGATATGATAGAGTTGCAAGGAAGATAAGGTATTTGCAGAAAATGGAGTACAGATGGCTTTTAGTAGAGCTGCGCGAATGCTAAAACTGTTGGTTGGTTTGCACGCTCAACGGCCTATTTTTAAGCACAATAACGGTTATTTAGGTCCGGACCTACAGCTTAACAAACAATAGAGAATATATAGTATTCGCACCCGGCACCTTTGGCATGCGAAGACAGAGCTCTAGCCACGCAGCCGTCAGGTGGGCATAGCAACTGTTGGAGAACCTCACTTGACTGATTGCGATGGTCAACTGTTGCTAAACAATGGCTAGTTTAACACGTTCTTGGGAAGTAAAGTGTTGTTCATTGAAGTAAAAAGCTTTAAAATTAATTCAAGAAAATGTCATCTTGTTATATTCAAAGAAATAATTTATATTTTTAATATAAAATATGCTGAAAGCTTTTGTCTTGCTATAACGCTTGACGATCTACAGATAATGGTTTATTGAATTTTAAGAAATTTTTTAATCGTAGAACCTACGCTAAAATATTAAGGTGGACATTGGAAATTAACCGTGTCGAACACCTCCTTTCATTCACTCAGTAACAAATGACATCCATACGGAAATTCATACAATTATGTAAAAGTGAAGGGTTTTTGCCTTGTTGATCTCATTTTGTTGATTTATTTTGTTTGTTACTAAGCACTGATAAATGGCTAAATGGATTTTAATAAAGTTTTGTAAGACTTATTAAGTACATCATTATACTTAAAATGTATACTATAGTTCAACTGGCGTGTATGAATATGGGAAATCTGTTAAATGTTAGCTTAAAAATGACAAATTTTATTCATACCACTATTTGCCAAAATCGATGGTGATATAAATGCCTTTGCAATGACGGCATAGTAGTTTCAATCAATTACGTTAATTATTTACACATTATTGATTATATTTTGAAGGTAGACGTAAAATAAAAATTGTAACATTGTTTATTTGTTTGTTCGTTTATTCATTCATTCATTTATTTATTTAAAAAAAAAACCTGAGGAACAGGAAAGAGTTTCAACAATAGTCGGATTTTAATACGGGTGAATGACGGCAAGTTGGTTTATCAGTATTTCGTAAAAACAACCTTTTATTGACAGTAACAGCCCCAAAATTTGATAGAATGCATTGTCATCGACATAGAGCCTATCTGCCGAGTTTCAGCCAGATTGTATGATGTAAAGGGGATTAATTAGGTCTCTGAAAATTCCGCTCCCGTCGACAAACTAACATACATACATAAAACTAACTAACATACAAAATAAGGGATTTAAAAAAAAAAACTCTGCCCCTAAAATATAGTGCATGGTTTAACAACTTTCAAAAGATTGTTAAACATAATTTATTTAATTCTTTGTTATAATCCTTACTGATATAAGAATATGAAAGTATGATGGCTCTCCGATTTGACACTAAGCTCAATGATAAGCTGTAAAATCAATGTCAAGGAGTTATTAGCTTTAAACGAACTTTTTATGTTAAGTATTATGTTTGATCATTTATTTTTAATCACAGTTAAGCGTGTTCTTTTTTATCTAATTTACTGTTCTTTATATATTGGTATGTTGATATGTAAGTTTGAAATTATACAAATATTCTGGTTCACGAACAATACCTGATTCACGAACATAATTACTATCGATTATTTTCGTTTTAGTAGTTCGTTTTCGTAGTAAGATTTAAAAATTAAACATTCACTGTTCTATCGAACATTTTCTGTTTTATAAATGATAAACTATAAAAGTTTTGAACTCATAATAAAAAATGAAGCTCGTAACTCGAAATACCCATACTTTCATTAAAACATAAAATCTCTGCTTACGTTTAGATAAAAAAAGTGCACTGCGCTAACATTTTTTAAAAATACCTATTAAATAACTTAGATTAAATATGCATTTTGTTAATATTTTGCACATATATAACACCAATATTATCTTAAAAACTATACATTGAAAGATCTAAACTAAGGCTGCCAAAAATTTCATTTAAAATCTTGAATACTTTTCGAGTAAAATGTTGAAGATTGACAGATCTTCGCATTTTCAATCAATCAATCAATTAATGTAAAGCGTTTTTTTTTCGTTTTTTTTTCTTCTGCTTTTTGCAATAAAAGCTTACAATTTCATTGCTAAGTGAAACATAACAAAGAGATAAGATAGTAGAAATACCAACAATGTCGTTCGTATTTTAATAAATTTTTCTCATAGAAAATGACGACGCTGTTTTACTAAATGAAAACTGTAATTTATTCTTTCTTCGAACGCTCACAAACTTCTTCGAACAACAGAACAATCGCTATCAAGCTTCAATACCAGCTACAGTAGATACAACTTCGAACACAGCGTTAAAACCCATTGACGGTCATACACGTATATATACGTCTTAGGATCCCCAGTTTTTCTAGCAATACACAACATTTTTAAGTTTATAAATATAATTTAAAATAAAATATATTTTAGATATTTTCATTAAGATGACAGTCTAAAACCTATCTAAAACAAAATAAATAAAAAATTATTTAAAAAAAATATGTATTTGAATTAGAAATATAATTTAAAAGTTATTGCAGGGAAAACAACTGGGGAATTTCGCCCATTCCCATGACCGTCAGTGGGTTAAATCAGAAAGTAAATAAAATATCGGAAGCTTTCCGAACAGCAAAGATTCTCAAATCCAGCCGACCAATCGCTTGTTGGAAATGCCTCGAAATTTCCCGAATGATTTAGGTGTTGCAATATTTTTTTTCCAATCAGTGTTATCGCTGTTTACAAATTAAATTAAATAAAAATAGAAAGTTAAAATAAATACGTCAGTGTTTACAATTTTATACCGAATGAAATAAAATAGAACTTTTAAATAAATACGTCACAGTTTAACATAATAAAATAAAATAGAACTTTAAAATAAATACGTCACTCTTTACAGGTATTTACAGACGATTTTTGTAACAGTATCGACCCAATTATGACTGCACTGGGGTTGGACCAATACCTCCTATATTAGAAAGCCTACGCACTGACTGCTCACCAAGAGTAGCCAATCGTCCTTCGCATTGGTAGCATAGGAATTTTACTTTTCTTAGTTTTGCTAGTTAATTTTAATAGGAGAGCATTTAGAAAACATTTATTTTTTATTGACAGAGGTAATTGAATTTTTTTTTTTAATATTTAAGTTCAACTATTATTTTGAATTTTATTCCGAAATAAAACACCAAATCTAACTAAACAATTTTTATTTTATTCACAAATCATAGTTATTATTAATCAATAAAGTATTTTAAAGCAAAATAGTTTTCATTTTTATTTTCAAAATTTGTTTTGCTTCACCAATTTTTTTTCTTGTAACAGGTTGTCGTTTTGTTGCCTACAATAACTATTTAGATATGTGTTTGCAGCATCCCTGAGAATACTTTCTACAATAAATTTAATATTATGTTCTTTGCATTCATGAGGAATGTTATATATTTCTTTACCATTGATAATATCTAAAGTTAAACTTGTTGGAAGTAATATCTGACCTTCAAAAATTCTAAAACATCTCATATATTACAGAAATGAACTTTTGAATTACAACATATAAATACAAAATAACATTCAAAACCTCAAGTTTTGGATAGCATAAGCCATCTTTATCCAGATTCAAAATACAACTATTCTTATCATTGTCAAGAAAATCAAAAGCATCATCGATGTTTTCAAGTGTCAAAATATTTTTAGAGCTAGAACATTTGCTGAATTAGTAATAGAAATACATTAATTGAGGCAATAAAATCTTCTTCGGAAAGTGTAATTTCTTTAAAACAAGATATGTCGACTTTTTTAAATTGACGACATTCTTTTAAATCAGTGAATGGTAAATTTCAATCCTTAAGAGTCTGTTGGATAGCTTTGCTGATATTTTGTTCATTCTCTATTACCATCTTTTCTGCAGGACTTGGGTCTTGGTTGGTTGTATTCAGACTATCTGGCGCCGTCAGCAACACGAGGGTTATAATGCGCCGAAACATTCGTCATTAGACAAGCCAACATGCATTTACAAACACCCATGCCAAACACGGGACACGAACCCGCAACCTCGCGGTCTAGAATCAAGCACGCTAACCACTATACCGTTTACTTGGGTCTTGATAGTGTTGTTTTAGACATGTAGCTAGGATAGCTTTCAAAAATTGAAGGAACCACTCCATCTCTCAGCTTTGGAAAGGAAAGGGGTACCGTCTTCATAACACCAGATGAAGAATCCATTACCTTATCTCTTTGACATCCTTAGACAAATTTTGCTCACAAACCTAGAATGAGAAATACAAAGAAATTTTAGTACAAAATAAAATTAAAAAAACAACAACAAAAAACAAGTTTTTAGTGTAACACAGTATTCTTATGTTCAAAATAAAAGTGCAGCAAATTTAATTGAAAAAACTTAAATTTACATATTCCAATTAAATAATGTTACATTCAAGTTGTAGTAATTTTTGTAAATTAAGTTACTTTACTTTTATTCTTCCAAAAAATTTTAACAAAAAAGATTTACAAATAGAAATTAATGAGTTAAAATTCTGTCGGCTCCTATAACAAAAATAAATTAATTTAAATCATTTTAAAGTTGTTGAGTGAGAGAATAATTATAGTTGTTGCATTGATTTAATTAGAAATAAATAAATGGTACTTACCCTTAAACAAGGAGTAACTACGAAAACTTTTCTAGAAACAGCAGTCATCCATCTTCTTTGAAGTTCATGATTTTTGGGAAATATAAATACCGGAACTCTTTCCCCGTTTTTAAAATTTCCTTTGCAGTTTACCACAGAGCATGGTATTTTATTATAATTTGTATCACTCTTAATACAGTAGTCTTTACGTTTTCGGAACAGAAAATGCAGCAAACTATATGTGTTTGAAACAGAAAATGTAGCCGACTTAACTTATTCTGTAAACAAAATGGCGATGTTGATTTTTGCTATCGTCCGTCGTACGCCAGAGTTATGCACCAAAGTAGATCTTGACGAATCACAAGCACGCTAGACGTCGCCATATCATACCTCCACGAATCACAAGCATGTAAAACGTCACCAAACCATTTATCGCCAAATCGAAAAGATATCTTCTTCTAAATGGAAACCCGTATGGAAGAAGTTCGTAGTTTTCAAGTTTGACTATTTTAATGACGTCATATTTAAAAGTGGTAACCCGTGCAGAGGCTTTCTTATATAGGAGGTGTTGGTTGGACGTGGTTAATTTGCATCTACACAAATTCACCATTTTGAATTACTTTGATTATTACGATGACTTCAGATTTGATATTTAGTTGATGATTCTGACTTAGAAAAGTTTATGGGTCATTTTTTTCATTACTATGGAACGGCTGTTACTGATGGATAGTGATTCATTAGATAGCAAGTATGGAAAAGAAAACAATGAAATTTAATTCATGTTCGATAATATCTTTGGAATCATACTGTAGAAATATTGGCATTAATACTCTTCTAGTAAGCTAGACAAAAAGAAATGTGTCACATACCAAACATATTGTTACGAATTTTTCTCAGAAGAAATGATGAGTTTTTACCAAATAAAAATTATAATTTACTTTTCTTTCAAAGGCGTACAAAATTGTTTCGAACAACAGTAAACTCTCTATCCAGCTTCAACACATGCTTCGATTCATACAACTTTGGATTCAGCGATAATACAGGCACAGAAACAGTAAACAAAAGATCCTATGCTTTCAAATCAGCATAAAAAACTCGACTGAATTCGTGATTCCATTTTTCGCCTTCTTTTATATTCTCGCCGAAGAAATTTCTAGCAAAATCCAGTCAACTAATCACGTAAGAGAAACGCCTTTTTTCCTAACCTGTATTATCACTGTTACATAATTAAATAGAATAAAATAGAAATTTAAAAGAAATATGTCATCGTTTACAGTTATATGCAGAATAAAGTAATATAAAATAAAATAAACATCTAAAACAAATACGTCATTATTTACAGTTATATGCAGAATAAAATAATATAAAGTAAAATAGACATTTAAAACAAATACGTCACTATTTACAATTATATACAGAATAAAATAATATAAAGTAAAATAAACATCTAAAACGAATACGTCACTATTTACAGTTATATACAGAATAAAATAATATAAAGTAAAATAAACATCTAAAACAAATACGTCACTATTTACCCAGTTATACACAGAATAAAATAATATAAAGTAAAATAAACATCTAAAACAAATACGTCGCTATATACCCAGTTATATACAGAATACAATAATATAAAGTAAAATAAACATCTAAAACAAAAACATCACTATTTACCCAGTTTTATACAGAATAAAATAATATAAAGTAAAATAAACATCTAAAATAAATACGTCATTATTTACCCAGTTATATACAGAATAAAATAATATAAAGTAAATTAACATCTTAAACAAATACGTCACTATTTACAGTTATATACAGAATAAAATAATATAAAGTAAAATAAACATCTAAAACAAATACGTTACTATTTACAGTTATATACAGAATAAAATAATATAAAGTAAAATAAACATCTAAAACAAAAACGTCACTATTTACCCAGTTATGTACAGAATAAAATAATATAAAGTAAAATAAACATCTAAAACAAATACGTCACTATTTACAGTTATATACAGAATAAAATAATATAAAGTAAAATAAACATCTAAAACAAATACGTCACTATTTACAGTTATATACAGAATAAAATAATATAAAGTAAAATAAACATCTAAAACAAATACGTCACTATTTACAGTTATATACAGAATAAAATAATATAAAGTAAAATAAGCATCTAAAACAAATACGTCACTATTTACAGTTATATACAGAATAAAATAATATAAAGTAAAATAGAAATTTAAAACAAATACGTCACTATTTACAGTTATATACAGAATAAAATAATATAAAGTAAAATAAACATCTAAAACAAATACGTCACTATTTACAGTTATATACAGAATAAAATAATATAAAGTAAAATAAACATCTAAAACAAATACGTCACTATTTACAGTTATATACAGAATAAAATAATATAAAGTAAAATAAGCATCTAAAACAAATACGTCACTATTTACAGTTATATACAGAATAAAATAATATAAAGTAAAATAGAAATTTAAAACAAATACGTCACTATTTACAGTTATATACAGAATAAAATAATATAAAGTAAAATAAACATCTAAAACAAATACGTCACTATTTACAGTTATATACAGAATAAAATAATATAAAGTAAAATAAACATCTAAAACAAATACGTCACTATTTACCAAGTTATATACAGAATAAAATAATATAAAGTAAAATAAACATCTAAAACAAATACGTCACTATTTACAGTTATATACAGAATAAAATAATATAAAGTAAAATAAACATCTAAAACAAATACGTCACTATTTACCCAGTTATATACAGAATAAAATAATATAAAGTAAAATAAACATCTAAAACAAAAACGTCACTATTTACCCAGTTATATACAGAATAAAATAATATAAAGTAAAATAAACATCTAAAACAAATACGTCACTATTTACAGTTATATACAGAATAAAATAATATAAAGTAAAATAAACATCTAAAACAAATACGTCACTATTTACAGTTATATACAGAATAAAATAATATAAAGTAAAATAAACATCTAAAACAAATACGTCACTATTTACCCAGTTATATACAGAATAAAATAATATAAAGTAAAATAAACATTTAAAACAAATACGTCACTATTTACAGTTATATACAGAATTAAATAATATAAAATAAAATAGAACTTTAAAATAAATACGTCACTATTCACAATTATATACAGAACATTTGTGTAACAATATGAAATTGTGACTTTCGTTCAAGTCAGTTCCATATCCTCATGAATGGACTTCATTTAAATGTAGACTTTCTTGTTGTTTCCGTAGCATTAAATATATGTGTTTGAAATTTGTGTCAATATTCCTTAGCATCATTAAAAAATAATTATGTGTTAAATTAGTAAAACAAAGCACCTTACTCTAATTCTTTGCCTCTCCACATTATTTAGAACAAATTCAATAATGGATTTTATACAATTTTTTGATGAAACAATTTTTGGGTATATTATATTAAGGCACATTTTTAATTTTTTTCTAACATATTTGAATAACAAATGAGTGATATTTTCCATTAAGTTTGTTAATTATTAAAATGTGTTAAGTTAGCGTATTTCGCGAGTGATGTTATAATTATTACATATTAACTGTCATATTTTGTAACGAATTCAATTGGACATTAAAAATAATAATAACAATAACAACAAAAACAACTGTAATAATAATAATAATACTAACAACATTTTTAATAGTTAATAACTTTTTGTATAGCATTACTCAATAACGATTATAAAATATCGTTTTTAAAATATTGTTATTAAATGATTAGTTATGAAAATGTACAATTTAATTAAAAATAATGTTTTCGAAAAATATATATTTCGTTGGTTTGTACGCTCAATTATCTATTTTTATGCACAATCAGGCCAGGATCTACAACTTGACGTGTATTCCGAACCACAACGAACATCCCTGCCTAATCCGGAATTCGAACCTAGAACCTTTGACATGGGTTGCCAGAGCGCTAACCACACAGCCATCAGATGGGCTATACATATTTGTGATAAAAATTATAACAGATAAGTAATGCATTATTTCAAATATAATATAGTAAAAATAATTTTTTAATTTTTCCAACTATTTAGAATAAAAACTTTATGCACTTAAGATTTCAATTTGAATTAATGTAAACTAATTTAGCTATCATTCACTACGATTTAACTCAAGCTAGGTTTATAAAACTTAGGAAACTACCCTTATAAAAAAAACTACGACTTTTAAATGTGATTAAACGTCCTTTGACTTAAAGATTATTCCCATTAGCAAAAACTACGCAAGCAAGCATAATTCAACGATCTCATTTTAAGAATTAAAAGTAGTTCGACTGTATTTATTCAAGTTTTAGAATGAGTTCTTAGAACATGTTTTTTTTTTTTTTTTTTTTTTTTTTTTTTTTTCAATTAACTTCTAGCAAAGCTTTTTAATTTGATTTATTTAGCGCCAAAGTTTCGTTTTTCAAATGAAAGTAATGACCACAAGATTGTTTAAGAATGGCCCTGGTTATTGATTTTAATTTGCTTTGAATATTACTGGAAGGAAACAATTTAAAAAAAAAAAAAAAAAAAAAAAGAATAATATGAAATGGATGTGAGTGAGAAATGAACCGTTCTCATTTGGAAATTTATATTGATTTGCAAATCCAGGACTGCAATTTTGGAAACTGTAAATCTTAAAAATGCTCTTATGAATAATTATGTTACTTACGTTAATTTAACTTTATATTATTTTGATTATTTGTTTAGTTTTGGATATTAATTTAGTACGGAATAATAAAGGAATAATAAATATGATATGAATAATTTATTGTAGGTTTCTTAGCTTGCCCTTAATTTCTTTTGTTGAAATGAAAATAATCAAGGATTTAAAGAAATACTCGTAAATAAGAGGGATACAAATTTGCAAAAATATGAAATCTCCAAAGTATAGCAAAAGTTAAATATTTTCTTATGTTTCTAGTTAAATTTTTCTTTACTTTGTTGTTAAGATGTGTGGTCATGACTTCAAATAACAGATAAAGCTTACATGCACTGGCGTACTCTTTTGCATAGCGGCAAAGCATCTGGCTGGAAAACCAAAGCTCCCACGATCGAGCCCCATTGACCACATAAAGCGACTACGCTTCAGATGCGGCCATTGTCGATTTTATAGCTTAACAAAATGTCCACAGTTTAAGTAACTTAGAAAATATAAGCAATGCATGAGAAATGGTGAAAATTTACAATGCTTATAACATTTCAATACACACTAAATAACAGTTCAAAAGTATAAATACAATGCAAATGTCAAAGTTTTCTCATAATTTAAAAAAAATATTTAATTATGTTATTTTTGTTAATTGAAGGCTTTGGTAGATATCAGACAGACGCGCATACAGTGGGTGGGACTTAAGGATCAGACCCTCCCCCCCCCCTTCCCAGGATCCATAACATCTCAGTGTTTCGTTTTGATCGAAAAAGAAACACTAAGGAGGAAGTCCAAGAAAGGATCATTTCCTAAACTTGCTTTGTTACAATTTTCTACTCCAATGCATTTAGAAACTACTTTATACAAAACCTTGAAATTTGACGAGTAGGTACGAAATAAATCACTTAATGAAATGACATAAATTGTTTTCATTTAATGTCTATCTATTATAAAAGAAAATCGAATTAGCAAAAGACAATTCCAGGTGGAGCCTTTTAAATACATTGCCATAAGGACTTCCAATATAAAATACAATATATTAGACGCTATTTTCGAGTTTTGAAATTTATGTCATTTCATTAAGTGTTCTGTTTCGTACTTTCTCACCAAATTTCAAAGTTTATATAAAGTAGTTTCTAAATGCACTGGGCTAGAAGATTATAACATAGCGAGCGTAGGAAATGATCCTTACCAGAACTTCCTTTAAACAAAATCAAAAAATTTCCAAAGAAAGCTTTTTAATTTACAATTATTCTGGTAGGGTTTGCTAATGATACTGTAATTAGGTCCAAGAACTTTGAAATAAATAATGAATTTGCGAATAACCTAGCAATCTTTATGCATTATTTTATGTCTACTTAACCCTTTCACATACAATGACGTCTCGGAGACGTCATTTATTTCATGTGCCATTGTAGACTTTGACGTCTCCAAGACGTCAAAAACTGTCTTCGGTGAACACCGTGCAGTAAATTATTAGAATATCTGTTTCGGTCGTGCATCGATGCTGTTTTGTTTAGACTGTTGAACAGTACCTATAAAAGTACCGTGTTTATTCACTGCACAAACTAAAACTATAAGTGAGAACATCTCCATATTACAATTCCTTAATTTATTTGAAGACAGAAGACAATCAAGATAAAAGACAAGAAATTAATTAAGTATTTGTTTACAATAAGTCCATGCTGATCCTATGTTCTGGTTAGGGTCGCGTCATGTTATAATCTGTAGTTGTGTTTCGGCACAAGGCAATTTTATTTGTATGTCAACAGATTTTCTCTTTTTTATGTTGGACTTCTTAAGTTCAATATAAAGTGTCGTTTCAGAGAAATGTAAAAATATGGATTCTTACGTTTTCGACTATTTCTACATTAATTGTCTATATAATGAGAAACCAAAATCGTAAGAAATTCTATCGAGATAATATATTGCAGGGTTCCCATGGCCATTAAAAGTCTTCACAGTTTTGAACTTGTTTTCAAGACCTTGAAAGTACTTGAAAATGCTTAGAGGTGCTTAAAAGTTCTTGAAAAAGCTTAGAGTTCCTAAAAGTCCTTAATTTTTGTAGATTTTGTGCACAACTGCAAAATTTATAAAAGTACTATTTGGGCTTACTATCCCCACGTGACCGCCACTTATCCTCACCGTATCGGAATTCTGACATATTTGTATTATGCATGCACAAACTTGTAACTTTTTTAGTAGAATATACTTCATTAAAAATTTATGTATAGACATGATGCCCGAAAACAAATTTTCAAAGGTCCTTAAAAACATTATGTAAGTCCTTAAAAGTCATTGATTTTCATTTTGTGATTTGAGTGGGAACACTATATTGGCATTAGCTAAAATGTTATTTTTTCTCTAACTGAATTCAAACAAAAAAGAAAAATTCAATATTAATAATTTATTATCTATAAAATATGGATAATACACGGAATTCAGATATATTCTGTGTTTTTCGATAATACGGGGTTTAAAATGATGTCCCATCTTAGGTTGTTTTGTAACAAGGCATATTAAACAATTTTTTTTGCATATAGAATGACATGGTGAACATAAATTAATTGAGGAAAAATAATGGTTTAAAAGGCCTAGTTATTAAGAGTTATTCAGATGTATTTGAACTCCTGACTAATTTGTGGACACCCTTTATAACTCGAAAATTGGCCAAACACCATTTTAATATTTTGTCATATGTAGGTCATAGAGTGCAGAAATATTGGGGACCTATGATAAATATGGGATGGGAAAGTTATTGAAAATCCCTCCTACAGAAATTTTCTGGTTGTGCCTCCGGGTGGAGTTAAGTTTTATTGTACATAAATCTAAAGAAGAGCTTATACAAATACTCTGCTTGTCCATATGTCTGAAATCAACATCCCTAGAGATAAATTGAAATGCTGCAGACACGTGTGCTAAGTTAAATGAAAGGTGGCATTAAGACGAATTTCCGCACCATAGTTCAATCGGAAGTTTCAATCAGAAGTTCAGTAAAAGAAAAATCATTCATTAAATCCTGGATGTTACTGGCATGTGTCAAATATCAGCTAACCATTTTTACTGACAGGGCTTACAATACCCTTCGATTTTCTCATGGTACTGTATTAACAAACGCTTTCTAAGTAAACATTTAATTGACTTTTTAAAAACTTCTTCTTAACCCACCTTTTATTACAAAACTTACCTATAAACAAATAAAAACTAGGGGTGTGAAACATCGCTTCGCTTTCATTCAATTACACAAAAATATTGGTCATTGCGATAAAATTTGACATAGTGTTATTTACCGCTTTCATATTTTCACCGATTCATATTTTCACTCATTTAAATAAAAATGGCCAAATTAGCAATAATTTTGGCAATAATTTTTACATGCGCAATAAAAAAAAAATTTCGGTGAAATTGACTTTGTTAATCGACAGACATTACATTGTCCTTTATTGTGCGTGAAACAAGATAAAAAAACATTACTGATATTTTCGCAAAGTATCTTGTAAAGCTTAGTAACTTAGCGAGTTGTTTTTTTATATACTTTTAACTATGTATGATTTGTGTTAACATATAGTATCAACCTTAACTGAGGGATATTTCAGTTATTAATTGCCATAAAATTGTACATGCTTGACAACATTGTATGGTATGAAAACTGTTTTCAAAGTGGGCATTTTATGATCGTTACCGTAATGATCCCATTTACTATTAGTTTAAAATGAAATAAACATCATATTCGTCCATAGTCAAAAGGAAATTATTTAATATATATTTTTAAATCACTTACATTAATTTCGATTTTGTATGTTTGTCGATGGCAGGCAAATCTGTGGAGGCCTAATTAATTCCTTTGCCGTCATCCAATCAGTTTGAAGCAGATAGATTCAATGTAGATGACATTGCATTCTATCAAATTTTGGCGGCTTTCACAGTCACTTAAAGATTGATTATACGGAATACTAATTAACCAACTTGCCGTCATCCGAAATAACATTTAATCTATTATTGAAGAAACTATTTCCCTTTGCTAAAACTGTTTAAATAAATAAATAAATAAATAAATAAATAAATAAATAAATAAATAAGATAAAAATTGTTTGAATCAGAATAAAGAAAAGATATTTAGATGTGAGTTTATAAACTCCCATTCCTTTTTTAATGAATAAATTTAGAAAAGTAGTTTACAGTATATTTTGCTGATAGAGTTGTTTTAATATTTAAAATTAGTTGCAAACGCCAAGCATATGCAGATATGTTGATGAAAAAAAAAATGGCAATGCATATAAAGAATATACATTAAAAATTTTGTTTTTTATGGGTTATATAATTTCAAGGTATATTTGGTGTTGTAAATGCATATATTTTACATTTTATCTATTGAAATGTTAATCAGCAGAAAATTCCTTATCCAATGGAACAATCCTTCATTATTTTAAAAGTAGAATACAGTTAAAATAAAGTGGCTGAATAAAACGACGAATGCATTATTACATATTCAGAATACTTCAATGTAAGTTTCAGATTTATACATCATAAAAAAAACATTTTTTTTTTTTTTTTTTTGTATTCGGTCTTAAGTGCACAAGTTAATGAGGAAATGGTACATTAGCAATGGTACATTCCGTTCCATTCGGAAATTGTGCATTCCTCAACCCTACCACTTGAATCTCAATTCCTTTTTGAAACTGTCTCTTGATCTTTGCCGACTTGAATTTATTTCTTAATTTCCCTATGAATCCCATTCCCAGTCTTAATTGAATGAAGTCCCAGTGCCAAATGAATTTCATTTTCACTGTAAATCTCGGTGGGATTCGCCTTCTTGTTTTGATTGAAATATCGATCGATAAAATTCGATTATGCTCTTTGCGGTTTCATCGATAAACATTTCCCTCGCGTTGCGATGCCGGTGAATATTATTTTGTACTTTAATTTAGCTTGTGGATCAGTTAACATAACTCACGTATCACAGGAAATAGATTGCAATAAAATACATTAATGTATTAGGAATTAAGTTTTGTATTATTTAAGAAAATAAGTTTGTTTCTGAAATGGAACTGAGTTAAGTGAATTATGTATGCATTTATTTAAACGTTTATTTGTGATCTAGGTAAAATATATTTTTATGTTTATTCATTATGTTGCTCGTTAAGGCAGACATCTTGTATATTAAGTAGGGCAATTTTCATTATGAATTATGGTGATTTAATGGGCATCTTCTTCAGTTCCGATAGCAGCGGAAGAAAATAAAACTGTTGAGATATATTTTCATACATCAGAGAGGTTTAGAGTAACTAAGGTGAAGTGATAAATTATATTTGTTGTTACTGATTAAAATAGTTCTAGTTAATTGAGTTATTGGGTTTAGTTTATTTAAACTGATGCATAAATTTGAAGCCGCCATCCAATTATGTTTTGCTGTGTTTCGTAAAGTGTTCAGGTCATGAGCTTTAGAGGAATTGGTACCCAAATTTTAAAATTTTATAAATAATTGATTTTGAGTTTAATATTGTTTATCAAAATTTAAATTTTTCCCTTTGAAAAGATACCTCATTTATAATAATACCTCAACTAGAAGCATTTTTAATAATTTTTTAAAAACAAATTTGATAACTATTAGTGTAAGTAAAGTTTTCTTTAAAATGTGTTTTTCTCAAATTACACTTTTCATTTACATTTTCGCAAAAACTGCGCAAATTATCTTCCTGAAATTTTTACCACATATTTATTTTACGTATGTGTATATACTAAAGTGAGATTTTATTATTTTTTTTTTGGCAAAAAAACTTGTGATTTTTTACAAATTTGAGTGACTTTTGCGAAAATTCATCTAAAAAAAGTAAATGAATCACAATCAAATGTTAACTACAGTAGAATAACAAGTGTCTGCTAAATGCCTGAAAAAAAAATTAGGCTTCTATGGCAAATACATTCTGAGAAAAAGCACATGAAATATGTCAAATTAACATTACCGGTATAGAGGGTAACAACTCCCCTTAAAACGTTCATATTTATTTCTCTATTAAAAATATATTTTATTTGATGAAGTATTTAAAAAAACATTTAGTATAATTCAATGGTACATTTTTATTTATGGTGTTGAACTAAATAATAACTTTGCGATACTAAAACACACTTTATTGAAAAATTCTAAAATGATTAAACGGGTATACATGATAGTATTGATTAAAAATATTATTTGAGTACATTTTTTGATAATTCGACCATTAGTTACATTATTTGCAACTGCTCGTAGGCAACAGAGAGGAAAAAAGTATTCATTTCGTTCCCACTCCAAAAAGCTGTGAAATTGTGCTTTTCTAATATAAAATATTGCTAAAGAAGGACATTTTGTAATATTCTAAAGAAAAAATTCATAAAAATATAAAGTAAACACAATATTTGTAAGCACATATGACGCTATCCACCCCTTTCCTCCAAATGGGAATCAATTAAGTACAGCAGCTCTTTTGTACAGTTACACAAACATATATATTTTTAAGTATTGTATGATATTGGAATAAGTAATTTTGTAAAGATGACATTACTCGTACTGGCTCCTTTTTTATTAATTTATGATCCAGGGTAGTTAAAATTTGCTTTTTTCATTTCAGTGCAATATCAAAAAAATATATTTTCGAATAAAGTATTATACTGAAATCAATTAAGGTTCAAAGTTCTTGTAATCCTCTTATCAACTTTTTGAAAGTTGGCGATTTGACACCGAATATGACCGTTTGTGTTTGGCAATACGGCATGTTTTGACGCCATTTTGGATAAGGCGACACAGCCTTCGACGTCATTTTCAATTTGGCGACTTTTTTGAAAAGTCGCCAAGACGCGTCGTACAGTAAATCTTTACCTAAATTACTTTATAATGTTGAATTAACTGGTTAGTGCTGTTAATCTTTCATAAAATGTTTTTGAACTAATTTCAAATAAATAATTTAGCCACATAAGTCCAACAGTTTGAGAATAATTACATTTTATTGCACGGTTCGGATGAAAGTTCAATATATTCATTAGGTAGATTATGAAAAAGTGGGGTCTAGAAATCTTGGGCCTATCCCCTCCCCCCCTTTCCCCATTGTATTTTTTCACCGATTCTCGACGCCGTGGTAAAATTAGAAAGTTGGCGCATATGCATGAGTAAGTTTCAAAAGTTTAACTTTAGAAAAAATTATACTTAAAAAAAGTAATTTAAAAGTAATACGAAGTTTGTACTTTAATTGGTTTCAGTTCATCAATTTAAAACTGGTTTTATAGTGGTTTTTTTTTTAGATGATGTCCTCTATCAGTCCCAATTGTCAGACTGTTCATGCTATAATTTTTTTTTTCTCTCTCATACTACACACAATTTTTCAACTCCGCTCAATCTTAAGTTCCTTATTTTAAACTACAAATCCCTTATGGAAAAGAATGCAATTTTTATGGGCTCTACACTAAAGTCTACAATCCGTCTCTAAGTTCAATACTAAGTAATTTCTCCCTCAATGTTTTTAAATAAAATCTGAAAAAATATTATTGTCTTACTCAGAGGAAATGTAATGAATAAATTGGTAAATTTGTCCATTTTATTTTGCCTATTGTTTCAACTACTAGATCTAGTAAATTATTCACATTTTCACGAAAAATAATGCGAAACAATATCATGCATATTCCCAACTTTTGATTTTCCTCCACCTATTTTTAAATAAAGCTTTATTTAAAAATATATTAAAAGACAGGTAAAATTTTTTCGTTTCATATTTGTAGTAACTTTATCCGAATAATCCTTTTAAAAATAGTTCTGAATTGCTAATTAATATTCATATTGTTAAGAATTTTTCGCAGAGGCAATGATGGCACAGTTTTTAAGATAAAAACTAGTATTTATACTCTTCAGAAAACTCACAAAATTTATTCAAAGACAACAGTGTAATCGCTCACAAGCTTTAACTCAAGCTTCAGTAAGAACAACTTCGAAAACAGTGATTATACAATTCCACTCTAATAGGTAAACAAAGCGATCAGCTTTCATCGAAGTCCGAAGTCAATCTGAAAACTTTCACGATCGGTGGTCTTATATATACCAGGCGCGTGAGAACATTCCCTAAATTTCCTGCCAATTCGTCGAAAGAAACATCTCGAAATTTCTCGATTGCTTTAGGCGTTGCCCCCTTTTTCTAACCTGTATAATAGCTGTTAATAAATAAAATAAGATAAAATAAATTACAATAGAATTTTAAAATAATACCTAACTATTTACACTATATACAGACAATTTGTGCAACAATATACTCTAGGTTCTGAGAGGGTTAATAATGAAATCGTACCACTGCAAACTTCCATTGGAATCAAAGGGAGAAATCTATGTGTATATTCTTCGCTTAGTCAGTTGGTATTGTATTGTAATGATATCTACCGACAGTCAAACTAAGAAAATGAGTTTACTTTGTCTTCCTATCGTGGCAGTCTGCTCTGAAAGATAATACTGTATTTACAATTATTCTTTCGGTGTTGATTTTGGCCATACTATACTGAAGAAGAGTCTTTGAGTTCTTTTGTTTATGGTCTCGGATAGTGCAGGAATACGAGTAGATGAAAGCTTTTCTTTACTTCATAGTCTAATCTGAAAATATGTGGTTTGGAGGAGGTTAATTTACCGTTTTCATATTTTCACTCATATTAAAAATGGCCAGTTTGGCGTTATTTTTTACATAGGCAAAAAGAAAAAAAACCCTGCCATGATGGCGAAATTGGCGATGTTATTCGATAGGTATTACATTGTCCTTTCTTGTGAGTGAAACAGGTACAAACAAATCAATGGCCGATGCTCAAGGGCAGAAAGCTCTGTGTTAAAGGCACTCGTTTTTCAACTTTTTATTCTTTTGCCGCATTTCTACTGGAATTTCGAAGGTGAGACGATTAGAACATCTTAAGAGGCATTAACACAGATATTTTAGTCAAAATCGTTAAAGCCATTTTTTTAGAAATTGCTTTGAATAAGTTGAACTAAATATGATTGCCAAATATGCCGTAACTTGCCAAATTTTGAGCATTCTTTTTTATTTGGTAACCCATCGCTCTTTATAAACTGAGAGGCGACTGCAATTTTTGGACCCCATCAAACATCATTCTGAATTTTTTGTAGAAATTGGAGAAAAGTGAGTAGATTACGAATTCACTGGTCTGCCGTGGCAAAAATGGCCGAAACTAGTCAAAAAACAACTTTTAATAAGTTGAACTAAATCCAATGGCTAAATGCGCTATAACTTACCAAATAATGAGCATTTTTTTTATTTGGTAACCCTCACTCTATAATTTTCAATTCAGAAGGTTTCAGACGATTCAGATGTGTGGCGATGGCTTACTTGCATCTTTCACAAATGAGCCAAATTGACAATAAATATTTAGTCACTTATGACGTAACTGATGTCGCCAATTTGGCTTACTTTTAAAGGATGCAACTTTTTTGAGCGGAAAGATCAGAAATTGTCTGCGCTCTTCCTCATTGAAAGTCAAAGTGCGATGAGTTACCAAATAAAAAGAATGCTCATTAATTGGCAAGTTATGACATACAGTAGAACCTCGATTAACCGTCCCTCCTTTATTCGGAACTCTGTGTTAACCGGCAATCATTTAGTCGACATCAAAAATCTCCCAAATGAGTACTAAATCATTTGTTCTTTTTTAAACCGTTATCTTTTCCCTTGCTCTAAAGTTACATAAGTAATGGTGAGGCTTTTGACTGTTTTTCTAAAGAACTGACATGGTTAGAGCAACCTACGGATGCAGATCAAACTGAACTATTGCCTTCAAAAAGACTCCGGGATAGAACAGTGAAACAAAGATTATCAAGATTATTGCAACAAAAACTCATTTCCAACAATTATGTCATAAAAAAACATTAAAAGTCCTGTATTCAATAAACGAAAATCATTTACTCTTTATTGTTTTTTACAACTCTCTTTTATCTGGAATTTTCGCTTAACCGATCTACCTTTGGTCCGATTTAGGTCGATTAATCGAGATTCTACTGTATTTGGCAATCGAATTTAGTTCAACTAATTCAAAGTCGATTTTTGATCAGTTTCGGCCATTTTCGCCACGGCAGACCAGTGGATTCGTAACCTATCCACATTCTATACTTAATTCAGAATGATGTTCGATGGGGGTGCCTACACTTGCATTCGCTTCTCGGACTACTAGGCAAAATTTAGTCTTTAGGTTAGTTGTATACCCTTTGTTCATGTTGGAGTTGAATAGTATGAGAGTTACAGTCGCCTTTCTAAGGGCTTGTTTGATATGGGTTTTCAATGTTAATTTTTCGTCAAGATGTACTTGGTGTGTTTGACGAATTCCATGTTGTCGTCAAAGATTTTAGTTTTAAATGTGGTGCGTTTTTTGCTTTCAATTACTCGTAGGTATACATAGGGTAATAAAAGTATAGTATTCGGTAAAAAAAAAATTTTTTTTTGCATTTATTCATGTTTTAAAACATCCTGATTTCAAAAAAGTGATATAGAAAAAATATCTGTCTCTCTCTCTCACTCTCTCTCTCCGTATCTGTATGTGGTCAGTATAACTCGCGAACAAACTGATCCACGATGTTCAAATTTGGTGTGAGGGTTGGAGATGGTACAGGGACCTACCAGTAAGGTTTTCGTCAAAATTGCTTATGCGCATAAGGTAGCTGCCATTAAAAAATCGTGTTTTTCAGTAGTTATTAAAAAATTGCTCTTACGATTTTGTTGAAAATCGCTGTGGTAATACCTTATAAGATGATCTAAACATTCCCGCCTTCGAAATTCCCATAAAAAGGCTTTAATGATGTAAAAAATTTAAAAACGAATGCCTTTAACACAGAGTTCTCTTTCCCTGAGCACACTTCATCAACGATCGTGTTTTCTGCTCTCCTCACTTTCACTTACAAGAAAGGATAATATAAGAATTATCGTCAAAATCTTCATTTTTGGAGGAGTTATTTTTTTTTTAAAGACCTATACAAGAATTATAGCAAAAAATGTCACTAAACTGGCCATTCTTTCTAAATGAATGATGAAAATATAAAAACTGTAAATAACACAAATACACTTCAGTATTATAGTATAATTGAAAGTTGTGCGATGTTCCACTCCCCTATTTTTGTATGATGTCATCTGAAGAGGATTGCTTGGGATGTTTAGGCATCTGTTTTATGCGCCATTTTTCTCACCACTCGTCGACAAAGTGTCTCTTGGAGTTTGTAGATGGCTCGGTCACATTGTTTTGATGTTCATAGTAAAAGCAGTGTCGACTGCGCCCCAGTGCATTTAAGCAGTTTGGAAAAATCGTGAAGGTAGGTGTTAAAAACGAGAGGGTAAACTTGCTCCTCTTGGAAACACTTGCTTGTATGTATTTATCTGAGAACAACGTTTGGTTGATGTGATCACGAAAAACTCAATCGTTGAGGAAAGAATTTTGAATATGGATATGCACGGCTTTGAAGTTGACATCAAACAGTTTTTTTATGAGCCCATGGTACCATATTGTTACTAATTTCTGTATATTTGCAAATATTTCATAGTATTAATTATGCAAAAAGAAAATTTAAGTACATTTCGTAAAAGGCAGTACAGCAGTTTGTTTTTACTTCGCTTTCTTGCAATGCGTCTCATAATGCTGAAAAACGAGTTTTACAAGGAGAAGGCCATTTAACATTATGGTTAATGGCAATCTCGCCAAGTTGGTGAAATAGAGCCAAGTAGGCAACGGTTTTGGTGATTAATTTTGGTCGCCAAGTTTGGCGAGAAATCGCCAAACGTCACAAACTTGGCTACCATTTGACGACACTTTGGGTCCCTATATACCTGTACAGGGCTTTTTAACTGCGATCTGGAAAATTCTCCAAATATTTATCTCTAGAAGATTCGCGAATGATTGGCTTTCCTATATAAGGCCAAGAGAGTGGGTGATCGAGTTAGTGAGTTGGTTGTCTCTAAGCGAGCATTCAGAGAGTTCAGAGTAGTGAACTGTATTGCATTGTCTTTTGCGTTGATTTTAGCAGTTGTGTATCTAGTTTTTAACTGCTGTTTGTGCTCCATTGTTGTGTAAAGAGCTATATTGAGTCTATTAGAACAAAAACTGGAGTTGTAAAAGAATCTGCGAAGAGTTATATCGGAATAAATTTCTGCAAGTTTTGATCTGCTTTGCCTTCAAGTCTTTCGAACCCATCCACGTAACAATATCGACTCAAAAGTTCTTTCAGTATCAAGGAAGGACCAAAGACTAAACTGTTAAGTAAAGAAAATGCTTATTAGATCATTTCTCTTCAATTTGAACATGGATATTCAATAATGTTATTATCCGAAATAAAATTAAATCTTGTTGAATTCAATCTGACCAACATATTGACATTGAAAATAAAGGTTATGCTGCATGCGAAAACGGTTGCAGTATTTTTTAACTTTATAAAGGCAAACTTTAGTATAATTTAATTTGGTATGACTGTAACTATTGGCAAATTCCTATGATATCGTTTATATTCAATTTAATTGTTAGACATCACATAAATTTTCTAAGATAAAATTCAACAGTATTTGATGAAATCAACAATTTGTTAAAAGTAATTTCTTAATGGAAATAATTTGTGACTTTGATGTCTTGAGGATGGAGTTTTGTCGTTTTCAGAAATAAAGAATTGGCCAAATGTTACACTCTTAATTTTGACCATGTGCAAAATTTTGCATTACTTTTTTTTTTATACGTAGATTTAATGTTGCTTAGTATTAGACTGGCTTAATCGTATTCAAATACTTTAATTTAATATCCCTTCAAAGTTTATTTTATTTATTGTAAGAAATGTACTTAAAAAGAAAATAAAGGTGTAATATCATACTCCATAAAAAGTTGACAGAAAAGTGATTTTTTTTTAATGTGTATCTAACATAGTTTAAAACTACGCAATGCATTCAAGTTGTTATTAAAAATATGTTAAGCGTCATTAATAAATCTAATTAATCCATTATCTAAAAATCAAAAAACAAACATTGGTTGATATTTTATTGAATTAATTTGGCATATTTTAAGGAATGGTTGGGAAATTTAGCGTGTGGGTTGTTTTGATTTTTTTGCAACTGGTCATTAATTAAAACCGTCATATGCAAGAAATTTATTCCGAGTAAAATTGAAAGATTGCATATTTAAATTTATTAATTAAATCCAACACCCATACACATTTTTTTTTAATTGTTTTCCTACTTAAATCACATTCAACAATGGAAATCAACAATGATCGATTGTTCAACCGAACTTCAACTTTATAAAAGTACACACACTTGACAATCTGCTGTTTTCCGAAAGAATTTCACTTAGTTTTCGTATTATATGACAAAATCCGCATAAAAATTTATTCCCTTTCTAAAGCTACCATTCTTTGAAAAAAGAATCTTTGGAAAACGTGATAAAAGTAAAATGTCATGTCCCGAATTACCATACGCCATCTGGGAAACTGAATACAAAATGACCGACCGCATCGCAACAAAACCATAGGGCGTGCAAAAGCTACTCTAAGCGGCACGAATAAGCCCCTCGATAGCAATAATCATTAATCTTAATATTTGGCGTTGGTAAATAACAAAACTATTTACCGCTGCAAATAGTTAAAAGCCTTATTCAAAAAAAGAAGTTTATTCTAAAGGTGTCATCAGAGCTCAAAGTATGTATTTTGCATGTTTCAGACTGGGATTTGAAACAGTTTTCTTCTTTCTAAGCGTTTCTGAAAAGTGGGATATCAAAAATAAATTATACTCGCTTAGAAAAGAACATTTTTATGATTTTGTTTATTTTATGAATGCTTCTTCGAAATAAGTCTTGGAGGGTTAAGCTACTTATTTTCGATGCCAGGCCTCTCGGAGTTTGGCAGTTTTTCAGGAAAAGTTTTTAAATGGTTTCCGTTGGAGATTGATTTTCTAAATGTAAGTGTTAGGGTTAAGAAATGGTTAAGGATTTTATCTGGTGGTCTTTTGGGATGTATTGTATGTGAAATTCTCCAGAAAGTGTTGTGTTGTGAAAAGGAAATGCATTGAAAATGTCGCATGGATGTTTATCATTTTTAATGGGTATATTGAAGAGAGATTTGGGTGAAACTTTATTATTTTAAGTTTAAATGGATCTATGTAACGTCTAATATGGATCTATGTATGTCTTAAGGTCTGTCTAAATACTTAATCTATTTAGTAATATTGATAAGAAATATGTTATTAATATGAAATTTGATTTTACAAAAAAAAAAAAAAATCTTAAAAGTATATTTTTTTGTTGTTGAAGGGGTCATTGTTAATTCCAATATGTCCATTGAAACTTTTGTATCTTACAGCTTGTATAATTTAGACTTTTGAATGCAATAGGTTGACCACCGACCCAGATAGCATAGCAGTATTGGCCAATGGGGGGAAGAGGGGAGCAAATTAGGGGAGCAGGGATTTGAGTAAATTGGCCAATTCTAGCCGAAACTCAAGTATCGTTCCAAATACATGAACTTTTAAGAAAATAAACAAGTCAAAAATATCCCAAAACATTTTTATTAGCCCTCCGTCCTTTCATATCAATAAAATATTTAAATTTTAAAACTGTGCTTCAATATTTCAAAATTTCCATTATATATTTTCCAACACCAAAGGTAAATATGTTCTCAAAACTTATAATATGTATTGCATGTGTGACCACCAGCATTATTTATAAATTTTTCATAATAAATAATTCATGTGATGGTTACATCTATATTTAACTACAATTTCTGGATAGTGTATGTTTATGGTTATTCACTTGCAGCCAAAGGGTCAACAGTAAAAATAGAGATCTATATTAACAACTTACACCCAAACTAATTAGAATAAGTTTGTAACCATGGGCAACAAAGTGTTATGCAATTTCCTCAGAGGTAATGATGGCACAGTTTTTATTAAATAAAAACTATTATTTATTCTCTCTTCAAAGGCTCACAAAATTTCTCCGAACAACAGTGCAAATCACTATCACTTCAACAACCTCGAATACAGCGATAATTCAGGTACACTCGAATAAGTAAACAAAACCCTCTGCTCATTTCATCGACATCCGAAGTCTAACTGATCACCGATCTTACGCTGCGGTCTAACTGATAGGTGCGCGTGAGAACTTTCTCATAACATCCAGCCACCTGGTCAAGTAATCAAGTAAACATTTCGAAATTTACCGATAGCTTTAGGTGTTGCCACCTTTTTTCTAACCTATATTATCGCTGTTAACAAATAAAATACAATATAACTTTAAGCAAGTACGTCACTAGCTACAACTATGTACAGAAAATTTGTGTACCAATAGTATAGACGGATAACAGTATCCAATTGAGTTCCAAATTGTTCACTGTGCAGAAACCGCTAATGATCTATCCGAAAGTTATTATTAGAGACGAGGGGGCGGTTATTGTGAATCTTTCATTTAATCTCATTGAATAATTAGAATTTATTTTAAAATTAGCCCCAAGTACAACACACTTAATTATAAATTCAAACAAAAGTAAAATTAATTATTAATGCAAATATTTTCTTATACATGTAAGTAGAATCCTTTTTCAAACTAAAAATAATTAATTGAATATTTTGACTTTATTTTCAAATTAATCTCAAGTACAACACATTTTATTATAATTTAAAAAATTAGTTATTGATGCACATATTTTCTTGTACAGCCCACACCTTTTTTGACGAGACACATTTATATATTTTTGAATGACATTTTTAATTTTTTTTTTTTTTTTTTTTTTATATGAAAAACCTTTATAGATTTTTTTTCTTACTTTTAACTACCCATATGTTTACATAGGGTAATGAAAGTATAGCATTTTACATTAAAAAAAAACTGATTTTTTTTTCTTGCATTTCTCCACGTTTTGGAACATTTCGATTTCAAAAAAGTGGTCTAGAACAAATGTCTGTCTGTGTATCTATATGTCTGTGTGTACGTAATCAATGTTAACTCCCGAACAAATTGACCTACGATGTTCAAATTTGGTGTGCGGGTTGGTGGAGGCCATGAGACCTACCATTAAGGTTTTCGCCAAAATCGCGCATGCACGTAAGGTTGGAATCGTGAAAAATCGTGTGCCGGGTTCGAATCCTGGGTTATGCTTGGATGTTCGTTGTGGTTCGGAATCCACATTAAGCTGTAGGTCCCGGCCTGATAATCCGTCATTGTGCAAAAATATAGGTCGGTGAGCGTACACACCAACCATGAAAAATCATGTTTTCAGCAAATGCTAAAAAACGGCTCTAACGATTTTGATTAAAATGTGTGTGCTCATGTCTTTTGAAATGTCAGTACAAATGTGATGCAAGTGTAAAAAGTTGAAAAACGAGTGCCTTTAATACATAGCTCTCTGGTCTTGAGAATCACCCATCAACGATCATTTTTTTTTTCTGTTTCATGCATAAGAACGGACTATGTGTTGTATATTCGAATAACATAAACAGTTTTGCTATCTTGACTTTTTTTTTTTTTCTCTTGTAAAAATTAATGCCAAAATATTACAAAACTGGCAATTTTTATTTAAATGAATAAAAATATGAAAACGGTAAATAACACCACACATTTTTATGCAGTGACCGATATTTTAGTGTAATTGAAAGCTGTACGAAGTTCCACACACCTAGTTTTTTTTTTTTTTTTTCGTGTTAGGATTCAAAAGAAAGTAAGTTATGTTGTAAAGTAATTTTAAGGTGACACTCTTGATCAAAATACCAAGTTTATCTCCAGAAGTCGAAGAACCCATTACTTTAAAGCCGAGCCATATTGGTTTTTGAAATACTTTGTCTTTTACTACTTATAATACCAACAATGAATAACAAAAATGCGTTATTCAACTAAAATAGACTTTTTGAATGCTTGTTGATGAATTAATAATTTGAGTATTCATCAATACTTTTGAAAATTAAAATTGTTCCTATCTTTGTGTTGGTTATTTTTATATTTTGACAGAAATGGAGAACATGGGGTTGGGGATGAGAAAGGATCAAATCAACTATTTAAAAAGTGTGCTAAGTTTATTATAGCTAAATACACTCTTTCTGGTTATTTCCTAACTAATCCAAATAATTAGTCTGTTGAATGGCAAACACACTTTCATTATTTCTAATGTATCTGAAAATTCATCATTATGTTTATTTTGCTTTTTGGTAGTTATTTATAGAATTGTATTTAAATAATACAAGCATTTGAATCAATCACTAAGAAAGTTACATATACTAATGCATCAAACAATATGATGTTTGTAATTTGATCGAATGAATTAAAAAAAGTTAGTAAAAAACTTAATTTTAAATCAAACTAGTCTTTCATTGTTAAATTAGTATACTGTGACTTTTTTTCTTCATCTGATTGTGGAATCCAGGATAAAATTTAATATGTTCATGCCGAACAATATATATATATATATATATATATATATATATATATATATATATATATATATATATATATATATATATATATATATATATATATATATATATATATATATATATATATATATATATATATATATATATATATATA
This sequence comes from Linyphia triangularis, assembly GCA_963978545.1. Taxonomy (NCBI): domain Eukaryota; kingdom Metazoa; phylum Arthropoda; class Arachnida; order Araneae; family Linyphiidae; genus Linyphia; species Linyphia triangularis. The sequence goes on from OZ021724.1 coordinate 107,557,375, forward strand.
TATATATATATATATATATATATATATATATATATATATATTAAATATATATATATATTATTATTATTTGAAATAATGCCAGTTTCCTCAATCGGACACTTTTTAAATCCTTTGTATTAACTTATATTTTGTGTGGGTGGGTATGTCGATGGCGGACAAATCTGCGGCGGTCAAATTAACTCCCTTGCGGTCAGCCAATCAGGCTGAAACTTGGACGATAGATTCGATGTCGACGACAATGTATTCTATCAAATTTTGTCGTATGTCACTGCCACTAAAAGGTCACTTTTACGGATTACTTAGAAACTAACTTGCAGTCATCCAATCCCCCTGAAATAGCATTTAACCGATCACTGAAGAAACTTTTTCCTGTTGTCAAAATTGTTTTAATAAATAAATTAATAGTAAAATTGTTTTAATCAGAATTAATAAAAGATATGTAGGTGTAAATGCTGAAATTCGTTTTTAATCAATAAATTTTGAAAAGTAGTTTATCGTATATTGTGCTGATAGAGATATTTTTATTACTTAAAATGAGACGTTAACACAAAGCACACGCTGACAACGGAAACAGAGCTTTGTGAATGAATATAAAAATTGGCACTGCATATAAAGGATTTGTAATAAAAACATTTTTATGAGTTAATTATGGATGCTATTCAAGTAATGCCAAAAATGTAAACAAGGTTGAATTTTACAAAACACTTATATCAATCTACAGTCTGCTTCATATTTTATTTTTTCAATATGTACATTATTTTAATAATGAGATTAGCACATAAAATTCCTTCATTGTTTAAACAAATAACATATTTGATTTTCCTTCTTTTCAGCTAAACATTTTTATCAATTCAATCTGCATCGTGTTTTTTATTATTATTATTATTATTTTTTACTAAAAGCTCTTTCTATGAGTTTCGTCAATGATAAAATTCCTATTACAAAAATAGACGTATGCTTTCTTTTATGTGTAACTTTCAATAACAGAAACACCTTCGGATTGAACAATTTTCTCAAGCTCCTTCTTGTACATCCCAGGTAATAACTTAGTCGGAAAGGAAGGAAGAATTATTTTGAATACATTCGATGGCCTGAAAATGAATTGCTATATCTAGAATAACGTTTTTCTTTAAACTCTTTTTGTATCTTTGTACTTTTGAGGCATAATGGTATTCGTTTCTTTGAATTGGAATTTGAAATTTAAATATTTCCAACTGTTGAGAATTCAGGAATATTTCCAATGTTTTCTTTTTCAACTTGTTTATGTCCTTCAATCTTCTCTCAGTTATAGATTCGGTTGGCACGTGTATAAATCTTGATTAGATTCTGCGTAATATTGTTATGTAGATGACTGGTTTTGACTGATCGTTTCAAGATGGTGATGCATCACAATTGTTAGGTTGTGATTCAATGTAACATTGAATTGCATGTTTTCACATTTACTCTAACATATTTGAAAAGATCATCTTGAAGTAAACAAGGTGTCACGGAAAGGTTGTAACGTGGTTTATTTATTTAGCTATTTGATATAGGTAATCAGTGTTAACAGCAAAAAAGTATTGAAATAAGATAATAAATCACAAATAGGTTTTGTGATTTTCATGTGAGTAATTTTAGTGGTAGGTAATATTTTATATTTTCTCAGAAGTATATATATATATATATATATATATATATATATATATATATATATATATATATATATATATATATATATATATATATATATATATATATATATATATATATATTTTATATACTGCTCCTGTAAAGAAAATATTTCATTGTAACTCTTGGTTAGTCCTTTAGTTGACAAATGCCCCCCCCCCCCCACAATCTCAATTTCTAAATAGATGGCAGCACGTGATCAAAGCCTTCTTACAATTTTTTCAATTTATTTTTTAAATATTTTTTTAATTTTTACTTTATTCTGTTCAATAATGAGGTGTTTTTTAATTAAAATAGCCACTTACTTTGATATTTGGTCGTGAATTTAATGGTATGCACGAATATTTGAATTTGGAGGACTTTTGTCCCCCACGCGACTAACCGCGAGATAAAAGGTCGCTTGCGTAACCAAGGTTTAAAAAAATTCTTTTGACTAAATCACGTTAATTAAAAAAACACTCTGTTTCAATTTAACAAATTACGACTGTTTTAAAATGGAGTAGATCTGTGTCTTTATTTCAAAAAGTGAATTCTCACGATGCTGAGCTGATTACAAAGTAATAAAATCTTTATTAATACTGTTAAGAATTTTTCTCAGAATTTTTCTTTTATTAAATAAAAACTAATTTAATCTTCCTTTATAGGCTCACAAAACAATCACTATCAACTTTCAGTACGGGACATTCAACATCAAACACAGTGTTAATTCAGGCTCAGAAAGTAAACAAAACATCTACTGCTTTCCGAATCCGAACAGCAAACGATTCTCGGCTGAATTGAACTGGCGATTTTATTTTGTTGTCTCTTTAAATAGTATCGCGACAGAAATTTCTAGCAAATTGTAACCGACCAATCACCCGATCGAAACGACTAGAAATTTCCCGATAGATTTAGGTTTTGCCACCTTTTTCCAACCTGTATTATCACTGTTTACAAATTAAATTAAATGAAAATGGAACGTTAAAATAAATGCGGCAGTGTTAATAATTTCATACAGAACAAAATAAAAATAGAACTTTAATAATTAATACGTCATTATGTGCAATTATTTACGACAGAGAGTATAGCTATATGTTGAATTTGTTAGTTGTAATGTTGATCTGGTATTTTATTTATTAACATTCTAAGAAAAAAAAAGTCGGAAGTGTCGGCCAAATGATATTACCTAAACAAAAGCTTATAACGTGTTACAAACTACTTGAACTTAGTGAATAAGTGATTAATAAGAATGAAATTTTGAAAACTAGGCTTCGGTTCATCGGCAGGTCTAGATTGAATTTTGCACTATTTTTCTTTCAATACCAATTTGCAGTGAAATGGATTTGGACTTTGTGAATAATATTCTCAATTATTGATAAGCAGTTCCAAAGTGTTCTAAAATATGGTTTATGAGTCAACAACGCATTCTAGAGCCATGTCGGACGTTTGGCAATCGGCGTCACTCAATTACCAGAACATTCTGGTGACACCCATACAACGTCCAAATAAAAAAATAGTTTAACTAAACAAATGTTACAATACTTACTAAAAATATTTTCAAATGTATAGCTATACTAAAATATAATTTTCTAACGTCTAGATGCCATCAAACTATTTGAAGAAGTAGCTCAAAAATGAGTTTTCGCCACGATAATACGTCATCCAAATGATACTTCACTGCTTCTGCATTTAAAATACAAATAAAAAAATATTTTTAAAACAAAATTATGAAAGAGAGCAAGGAGTTTTAGGTGATTATGAAAAAATATATACTCAAAATATAGTTTTAGTATATTTAAAGCGCTGGTGATAACTTTTGACATGTTAAGAAAATGTCACCCACACAAAAAAAAAATTCTACTGCTAAATTTTTATACTGTACCCGTATTTTCGATTAGTTGAATATTAAATGTATAACGTTTTTAATTTAATTAACTAAAATAATATTCATTGATACTATTTATATTTATTGATTTTGCAGGGATTTACAAATTTCTATATCTGTAAGTTTTATCCTCAATAGGAGAAGAAAGAGGTTATTAGTATGCTTATGAACTCGAACTCAATAAATTTAGCAAATCATACACATATATTTCTCCACTTACTTCGACACTCTATGATAATTTTGAAAATCATCAAGACATCTATTTAGTGGTCGTCCCACTCTTTTGATTACTCATGTTTTTTAAAAGTCAAACTTTTAAATAAGTATTTATCTTACGAAAGTCATAGGTGCTACAGACTTCTTATTATTCATGCTCTAATAAATCCGGCGATATCTGGTTCGCTGTTCTCGATAAAATTTTAACCTTTTCAGTACCTTGAGTAAATCTCCTAAACGAAAGGAAGCATTGTTCAGATGACAAGATGACACCTTTCTAAAAGCTTGAAAAACTGTCCTAATTCACAGTTGACAAGCTTTTCTTAAGATTTTCGCTACCATTCTTTTGACAAGTCTTTACACTGTAAAGGTTGTGTAAACCTTTTCATAATAAGCTTGCAACCAGGAGCATATGTTCCAATCTAAAACCAATTTTTTAATAGGGAGATCCACTGCTCTTTTTACCAAACCCTTAAAAACATGTCACTATAAGTCTGATGGTTTTCAAAGGCTTAAATGCTATCTAGAGTATGCATTGTGCAATTCAAAATTAATTCGCATTCTCCATTACTATTAACATGTATTAATCCATTTACAGAGGCCGACCAAACGGTATAGTGGTTAGCGTGCTAGCTTCTAGACCGCGAGGTTGCGGGTTCGAGTCCCGTGTTAGGCATGGGTGTTTGTAAATGTATGTTGGCTTGTCTAATGGCGAATGTTTCGGCGTATTATAGCCCTCGTGTTGCTGACGGAGCCAGATAATCTGTAAACAACCAACCATATACAGGGTGGTCTTAAAGAAACGTTGCTGATATATGGACCTCTAGCGGCCGTTCCATTCAACAGATCGAGATGAGATACCAGATATAGTTATTCAGAGGTATGAGCTCGAGATTATGTGAATGGCAACAAAATAGCGCTCACGGCTATGGATATATTTACAGAAACTCGAAATTTTCGAATGGCCATACCTACTTTTTCCTATCGCAAAATGCTCAGCGCATGCGAAAATCCTAAAGAGCGCTACAACTGTGCGTGTATCACAAAAAACGGGCACGTTATGCCGCACAAAAACAACTCTCTCGGCCAACGGAATCACGATCGTGGCCCAGGCAGGCCCCTCGCAGATATTCAGCGTAGGAAACTGATAAAGCTACCTGTAATGGCACCCATGTGAAAATTTGGCTTCTGTCATATGCAAATTTCTACCATGTGCCCCGATCGTGTTTTTGTTGGCAGTTCGCAGCCTTTTTTTTGTGATACATGTACCGTTCCAAAATCTTTAGTGTTTTCGCATGCGCTGAGTATTTTGCGATAGGAAAAATTAGGTTTTGCCATTCCAAAATTTCGAGTCACTGTAACTATAACCGTAAACATGAGCACCATTTTGTTGTCATTCACAGAATCTCTAGCTCATACCTCTGAATAATTATACCTGACATTTGATCTCGATCGGTTGAACGGAACGGAAACTAGAGGTCCATATATCTGCAAAGTTTTTTTTATGACCACCCAGTACTTTTTAAAAGAATATTTTTCCATATTTTTAATCGATTATTTTTCTTATGTGCTCTTGATAACATTTTATGTTTCATTACCGTATAAAACTTTCTAGTAATTGATGTTTTTAAATATACTTTATTTCATACTAAGGCTTAGTTAAAGTTAGTTACTAGTCTAGGTGTCTTTTTAGCTCTGGAAGAGCTCATAATAGTGTGGCTAAGGTTTTGCGTTTTTTTTCTGTAAGAAGGGGTCTCAAAATCCATCTGCCTTTTCAAAAATATACATTTTCAATGGTTCATTGTAATTAACATTATTAAACAAGTTTTTCTATAATAATAAAACAAGTTGTGTGTCTGTCTGTGGCTCTGTAGATCGATAGAAACTTACTTAAAATTGGAGTAGAGCTCCGAAAATTTCTTCATAAGTAGTTTTGGACTTCTAATTGTATACATGTCAAACAGAATGTTAAAACTTTAATTACTTTTTTTAAAATTAATTTTTTAATTATTATTTTCTTTTTTACGAAGCGACTTCAACCAGAGATACAGCTCCAAAATTTGCCACATAAGTAGTTTTAGCCTTCCAATTGTAGATTTGAAAAACAGAAAATTAAAATTTTGATAAGGGTTTTTTTAATTAATTTTCTTAATAAATTAAAAAAAAATTCTTACAAAAAGTCTTCTAATAGGGATACAGCTCTGAAATATTTAACATAAGTAATTTTTGCCTTCTGATTGGACTTTTGAAAAACAGAATTTAAAATTTTTATCTAGTTTTTTTTTTAATTAATTTTTTTAATTAAATAATAAATATGCTACAAAACGATTTCTAATAGGACTACAACTCTAAAATTTTCAAAGTAAATAGTTTTGGCCTTTTAATAGGACTTTTGAAAAAACAGAATTTTAAATTTTTATTTTGTTTATTTTTTAGTTAATTTTTTAATTAATTAATAAACATTTTACAAAACGACAACTAATAGGGCTACAGCTCTGAAATTTTCAAAATAAGTAGATTTTGACTTCTAATTGGACATTTTAAAAACAGAATTTTAAATTTTTGTTTAGTTTATTTCTAATTAATTAAACTATTTCTAATATGGCTACAGCTTTGAAATTATCAACATAAGTAGTTGTGGCCTTCTAATTGGATTTTTGAAATACAGAATTTTAAAATTTTAATTATTTTTTAATTTTATTATTTTAATTTATTAACAAATATTTTACAAAACGAGTTTTAATTGGGCTACAGTTCCGAAATGTTCAACACAAGTAGTTTGGGCTTCCTAATTGGACTGACAAAAATGTTAAAATTTTAATTTGTTTTTTAATTATTTTTTTACAAAAAGCGACTTCTAACAGCCCTAGGGCTCTGAAAGTTTCAACATAAGTAGTTTTGGCCTCTAATTTTGCTTTTCACAAACATGTGTTAAAATAATCTTAAAGAGGTATCGTACAATTGTATTAAAGGATAATTTTTGTTTGCTTGACAAAGGAGATGCTTCCATTATTAAGGCTTTACGTAGCAATTAGATTTTAACAAGCGAAACGAACCTATGCTTCAATAGCAATGAATCTCACAGCGAGTGAAGTAAGCTTGTGTTTATGTATCAATGAACTTTTCAGTGAGCGAAGCGAACTCGATTTTGCTTAGCAATCAACCTCTCTGTGAGCGAAGCGCCAAAGTATATTCAGTATTGTTAATCTATATAAAGAGCCCATCCACCCTTCCACGTTTGCTTTTGGTGCTGCATGGAAATGATATTTTGTATAAGAATGTCGTGAGTTTTTTGAATATCTAAACTAAATATTTCAGAACTTTGAATCCAAAACTAAATTTCTCATTCGTAAAACATCAAAGTATATGTGAGTAGTGGAAAGAAAATGAAAATTGCATAATAGTTGAATCTGAACCCTTTATAAATTTTCAATTTAAATATTATTGCATGTAAGAAATTTATTTAAGTATTTGTTTCTCACACAAAATAATTACTGACAAACCACTCTGAATTTAATGCTCTGCTTTAATATTTAACAATCATCCATGAAAATTGCCACCATTGAAAAATAGCACTTATGTATCAGCAAACACAGAACCTTAAGCATTTCTGACGGATGACTGGTAATTTAAGGGCATGTATCAGCAACGTTCATTGATTATATAAAATTGATTTTATAAAAAATATTGATTATATGTGTTTATAATGATTGTAACAATTCCACTTTTATAGATCTTTAAGCAATGCAGCAATTCTTTATGGTCTTCTCTTTTAGTGCATTAATTAACTGTCTGCGATAAAAGTTTCATTGACATTTTGTAATCGTTGTTCTGTTCTTTCCCTTGGAGGCGACGTATTACTAAAAAAGATAATTGGGTTTTTGAATAACAGAACCGGAAAAAAAAAATGGAATGCAATTTTTCCCATACTTTTTAATCGTGAAATTAAACAGCGTCTCTTGGTTCATTACAGATTCTTATGAATTAAATCACTTGATTGAGCAAAAACATTTCTTTCAAAAATGTGAAACATTTAGCTCCCTAAAAAGGAATTTCAGTTTCATGCTGTCTTCAATTGATTTTTTCTCTTTTTATACTGCGATGGCAGAAAAAAAAATTGTATTGGAAGTGGGAATTTATTATGTTACTTTTTCAGAATTTAATACTACTTTTAAAAAGTAGAACGCACATTATATTATCTAGAAGTAGGGAATTGTATTTTTAAACACCAGACAGTATTTTAAGAAAAACTGGTACGTGAAATATTAAGTAGAATGAATTGTAAATGTAGAAAACTATTTTGTTAAAGAGTTAATTTACAAAAACTTTTAGTATATAGTGTTATTCAAATTTTAAGATTTAAACTAAAGTATCGACACAAATATGGCAGCCTCAAATAAATCGAACGCTTGCTGAAAATTTGAATTGTACAGTTATTGATTCTGATTGCATCATTTAATATTCTGGGTACACTAATTGAATAACAGACTAATAATTACAGAATAATAATTACAGAATAATAATTAAATAAGATTAACAAATATATTACTTTTTAATTATGTACACTAATCCAACAAATACAAAGTTCTTTGGAATAGATTATGTGAACTTCCTTTACTTTACATCTAATGAAAACGCAAAACATTGACATTTAAAGTCCACCAAGTGGATTCCCAAGTCCATCGAATTGGTCGGTCCTGACGGATGTCCGGTCCAGTAAGCAGATGAGATATTTAACGGAAAAATCTCGTGGTTGATCTGGAGGTAATCATTATGATGCTGTCTTTTGAGAATTCTATCTGTATGTTATTTTTACTTAACTAGTGTATTTGAATAAATAGGTAGACTGAAGTTCCCGACTGGTTATTTGATTTGAACTTTTGAATTTTATCTTTGCTGTGTCTAAATTTGGTGTTTATTCAAAGTTCTTACGGCTTACGTATTGTATTTGAAATCACACTAAAGATCACGGATAGATTAAGATCTATTAAAGACGGTTGGTAAAAAAAAAAAAAAAAAAATGGACAATCGACAGTTCAGTTTTTTTCCCTTAGCTAATAATTTGCGATTGTGGTTCCACTTAGTGTTTTTTGAAAATCATAAAAATAATTTTACAAAAAATCTGAAAAATTCAAAATATACTTAAATGATCTAAATAAACAAGATTAAAGTTAAAAATAATAACTTTTTATTAATTTCCAAGTCGTCTTGAATGGGTTAATGCCTTATTTTGCGTATTTTACGAATTATTCGAAACTTTTGTACTTGAGTGCAGTTGTTAACTGTGACCAGGTAAGGCTCTTTTGCGAACGCTACTACGATAAGAATGTTTCCAAAAATGAGGACATTGTTTTTAAACATTGGATCAAAGATGATATAGTTTCTTGCATACAAAATTGGGTGGATAATTTTTTTTCTTTTATTTTCAAACGCTTGTTTCAAGTAACTGAACTAATTGAAAAGTCAGTGTCAAGTTTTGAAACGCTAGTAGCAAAGTTTCCGAGCATTAGTGCCAAAACTTTGGCTCATGGCTCATTATCAGAGTAATGTTTCGCTATGTAATTAGAATAATGTTTTTGCTCTTTTAAAAATTGTTCTTTCTTAGTATAATATGGGCTACTAATGTATTTTAATTCATTTATCTTTCCTATACTTTTCCTACAAAATATGGCAATGTCTACTTATTATAAAAATGTTATAATTTTTTCTATTTGCCAGAAAATTATGAAAATCGTATATTTTTACGAAGTTTGGATTCGTTGCCCTACGGCCTTTAAGCAAATATAGCGATGCGCTTAACAATTTTTTTTTCTGTTTTCCATTACTTTATTCTGCAGTTACGTTTTTTGCCCCTTTTTTAAGTTTTTAGCTTTTCAAAAGGAAATGAAATTTTTTTTTCGGCCCACCATGATATTCTATAAACGTTTTTAAAATGGAGAATACTAAATTGGAATTTCGACAGTTTTATTAAAAAAGAATTATTTTCAAGTCAGTTAACACTAGTGGTCTGTAGTCTTGAACTGCAATGCGTAACTTCGTCAAGAACATTGATTAACCTCATTGGCATAATCTATTAAATCACCTTAGCAGTTCTTAAAGTTATACGTTGAGCCAAAGGTTATTACGTTTTCTGAAAAGTCGTTTATCAATATACTGAAAGTTTTATGAGCTTTGTTTCCAATAACATTTTGTTTTTATCAAGGGCATTATAGAGTAAGATGTTGGATTATTGACATTTATTTACATATTTTTATCAAGGATTTTCAAGTGAATACCATCTTTTTTTATTGATACAACAATATGTATTACATATTTGAAAAAATTAAAAAGCAGCATAACTAACTTGATACAACTGAACATACATGCAGTCCTGGTTCATTTGTCTTGATCTTAAAAACTATGTCCATCAAGAAAATGTTTCTAGAATATTATTATTTGATTAAAAATCAGTATTTTATACGCGTATAAATATGTTATAAAGTAAATTTTAGTACGATTTGCTTTATTAGATGTGAATTTAAAACCTACATTTTCAACAAAAAAAAAAAAATATTTTCCTATACCCTAGGAAGGTAAAAAAAATGCAGTGAATCTTCAAAGCAATATAAAACAATGTCAATTACCATTTCAAAATGGTGGTGATTCCAGGGTTAAAAGTTTTTTTTGTTTTTTTTTTGTTTGTTAAATCCAGATCCTCAGTGTGTTTTGCATGGAACAAAGATCCACTAATTCACATACAAACATCTTTAGCAACTACTAGGATGTGAAACTCCGTGACTATTGATAATTCTGACTTAAGTTCTCGCGTTTTTCACATCCACCTATTAAGGCAGATATAGTCACTACTTAATTAAACAGTTTCTCACTCGTATCCAATTTGTTTTCTGCTATATTTAATTTCTGTTCTATCTCCATTTGGCAAATGGAAAATTCCCAAGACAGACGATTCCTTTCGAAAGTCGTTGCATGCGAATTTCGAAAACTTCCGCCTCCTTACTTCATTTCACTTCCCGTATCATCAAGGGATATTCTGAAACAGAGGAAAAAATTTCGTTAGTGAAAAGATGCAATTAAATCGAGAAGGATTTGTTTGGCTTTTGGGAATTATAAATAGGAAGATAGCGAATGGATGTTTGTGATGAAGTCTTGTACATTCCCGACACGTGCCTCCATCAAGAGCAAAACGTGGTTTGCTATAATACATAACGTAGGTTTCTTTATAATTAGAATAAGAGTGTGGCCAATGGTGAAAGTTTTATTAGTTTTAACTGGTATCAAGTGCTGTTAGGGAAACGTTAAATTTATAACGTTAATATTATTAAAGGGTGGTTGTTTAAATTACAGCTTGTTTATTTTTCCAAGAAATTAGTTGTTCAGTTAGAGCTTGTTTATTTTTCAAGAACCTGGTTGTTCAGTAAGCGCTTGTTTATTTTTTCAAGAAACTGGTTATTCAGTTAGAGCTTGCTAATTTTTCAAGAACCTGGTTGTTCAGTTAGTGCTTTTCAAGAATCCATATGGATTCTTGAAAAGCAAATGTTTTGGATATTTATATTGTTTTTTTATTTATTTGAGGAAGATTTTTGTTATTAATCAGTTATGTTAAAAAAATATATCTAAAATGTTGGTTCTAAAGTGTCATCAACTTTATCGCCGCTTTTTTAAGACTGTACTTTTTCATTCAAAGTTATTTTGTTTTAACATTTAAATTAGTGATCCCCACTTAATGAAACGATTAATACATTGAATTAAAGAAGTTATTGTCGGTTTAAAAGTTTCATCTACTTATTTTTCCTCTTTTTAATGACTTAACTTCGTCATTCTGAATTATTTTTGTTTAGTATTTCAATTAGTAAGATATACTAAACGGGGTAATTAGGACTTAGACCAAAAAGAAGTCGCTAGTGAGAAAACAAAAAGTACATAATTAGCTCTTGTCAAAACTAAATGTAGCTTTTACTTTTTCATATAGTAACTAAATATCTTTTTGTTGAACATATGATTGCATGTTCAAGTGCTGTGGAGATTATAAACAGTGATATCCATGAAATATATATCAAAATGACCTGTTTTTTCTTAGGTTGATTAATATAAAGTATAACATTATATCCATAGTTTATTTCATATGGTTTATATCAAAGTATGCAAAATAAAGTATTATGTTTAAATCAAGCAAAAAGGGAATTAAAAATGTTTGACACACTACAAGTTAAGATCTCAGTCGGCGCCAGATAATACTGTCCTATTTCTTTAGTTCACAAAGCAAAACAGTTTTGTCGGAAGAGTATATAAAACAGATCATAGCGACTCCTACTTCGTGACCACAATACAAAGGAATGTATTCTTCGCCGGATTCCGTGATTCATCACTGGAGTTCTGTCATTGCAAAGAGAAGTAAAAGTTTTTAAAAATAGAAAGAAGGAGGATTTACTGGAGTGATAATGGACAAAACGTGTTTTACTCTTCGTGGCGATGTGTTTGAAATATTTTTACACTATTACTTTTTAGTGGAACTGTATTAAGACGGTTTTGGAATGCTTTTTAAATCATTTATATTAACTACGATTTTCGGGGTGTGTGTCGCTGGGGGGATATCTGCGGGTGCCTAATTAACCTCCTTTCCGCCATTCAATCAGAATGAAACTTGTTAGATGTATTCGATGTTGATGACAATGCATTCTATCATATTTTGGAGCTCTTATGGTAATAAAAGGGTGCATTTACAACCAACTTGCATCATCCAATCGCATTAAAATAGCATTGCACAGACTATTATTGAAACTCTTTCCTGTTGCCAAATTTTTTTTTTAATGAGGGAGTGAGGGAATTGTTTTAATGAGAATAAATTGAAGCTATTTGGATGTAGATGAGAGTGTGACGTTCATTTTTAATGCCTGTGTTTGTTCGTGAAGTCAATAAAACAACACGCCATGTTGAGTGATCTTCCAACATCTAATTTTAATAACAGAAAAATGGTTACATTTTGAATATTCAAGCATGCGGTACCTCTAACGCCATCTATCGGTACAGGACTATACACAATCATGACTCACCATTCTCCCCCCCATGAACCCATTAGGGTTCTTAACTTTAAAATAACAATACAATATTTCAAAATGCTAATGAGGAAGAGAACTAGACTTTAACAGACAATGTAAATTACATATACTATAAAATTCAAAATAATAATCACTAAGATTACTTAAATATACAAGAATATCAATAAGCACTTTAGCAATAACATTTCACATTCATGAATTTAGAATTAATACAGAACAAGAAATTTTTAAGAAGAATGTAGATTGAACAAGTTAAATTCTGCATGAAATAATTTGAGATATTACTGCTTTAAGAACACCATATAACAAAGGTACCAAAATGAACTAAACTTAATTATTAGAACAGTATTATAAACATTCACTCATAAATGGGCAATTTAGAAATTTTTACAATTGGTCGAATCAATTCACCAGTTGCAGTTTTAAGTTTTACAACTCTGATTCTGTTGTCCCTTCCTGGAAGCAGTTCAGTCACTCTACCTAACTTCCAACGCAGGGGTGGAAGATTGTCTTCCTTCACGAGCACCAACTGACCAATCTCGATATTAGGGTTAGATTTGGTCCACTTCCTACGCTGTTGAAGACTACTTAAATATTCATTAGACCAACGCTTCCAAAATCGTTGCACTAGTTGCTGAGTGAGTTTCCAGCGTCGCAAAATGGGAATTTTCTCGTCGACCAAATCATTTTCAGGTAAAGCAGTTAGTGGAGCACCAATCAGAAAGTGCCCTGGAGTCAAAGGCTGCAAATCTTCAGTGTCTGTAGACATAGGAGTGAGGGGGCGCGAGTTGAGGCACGCCTCCACTTGTGTGATCAGAGTCATGAATTCTTCGATAGTTAGCACCTGATCACCTACAGTTTTCTTCAGATGTAGTTTCATGGATCTAACCGTAGTTTCCCACAGTCCTCCGTGGTGAGGTCCTCCAGGAGGGTTGAAACGCCACACTATGTTTTCTTTCAAAAGATGGTTTTGGAGTTCTTCGTTGGATGAGAAAGAGGAAACAAACCTTCTCAATTCTCTTTCAGCGCCTACGTAGTTCGTGCCGCAGTCGCTCCAAATCTGTGCTGGTTTGCCTCGGCGAGCTGTAAACCTTCTTAAGCATGCCAGGAATGCTTCAGAAGAAAGATCACTAACAACTTCCAGATGCACAGCCTTCGTAACGAAGCAGACGAAGATGCAGACATAGCTTTTACTAGACTTAACGCCTCGTCCTCTTCTTGGTGTCACGAGAAAAGGTCCAGCAAAGTCAGTACCTACACTCGAAAATACTCTTGATGGTGTGATTCTTGAAGATGGTAAATCAGACATAAACTGTGTCTCAGTGCTGGCTCTTTGTTTGTAACACTTCATACACCTGAATATCACGTTCCGCACTAGTTTCTTGACGTTGATGATCCAGAACCTCTGCATGAGGGCTGAAGATGTCAGTTGTATTCCACCATGTAGGTTCATTTCGTGGTAGTGCTTCACGATGATTGTGCACACATGATGATTCTTAGGCAGAAGAATGGGATGTTTTCTGGAGTCGGACAAACTTGAGTGCCGCAGTCGACCACCGACTCGAAGTACCCCCGACGAATCCAAGAACGGAGCTAGTGGTAAAATGTTGCTGCTAGTCTTCAATGATTTCCCTTTCTGCAGGCGATCAATATCTTCCTTAAACGCTGCCAACTGAATCCTCTTCACAATCACCCTTGAGGCATTTTGTATCTCTTCGGTTGTTAGAAAGGTTTTCTTTTTCTGAGCAACCTTGCAATTTTCTATGAATCGAAGACACCATGCGACAACTCTCTGTAACTTGTTCCAAGAAGAATACTTGTTAAGGATTTCATCAATAGAATTTGCTTGCTGATGTTCACTTGAGGCGAGGCTCACATTCACTGCCTTAGATCTTGTTTCAACGATCACTTCAGGCTCTCTGGAACTGTTGCTCATCTCCATCGAACACCCTTTGATCCATTGCGATTCGGGCAGACCTAACCAGGAATTCGCCTTCCACCAGTTCGTGGTATCACTTATAAGATCATCTGCCGAACAACCTCTTGTAAGTAGATCCGCTGGGTTGTCGTTCCCTCTGCAATGTCTCCAGTTACTTGGTTCAGTTAGTCCTTGGATTTCATTCACTCTATTGCTGACGTAAGGTTTCCAATTCTTGGCATTACCCTTTATCCAGTGTAAGGCAACGGTAGAGTCGCTCCACAGGGTGTAGTTGGTTCCAATCTTGAATATTTCCTTCAAAGAGTTGAGAACTCTTGCGCCAATGGTGGCTGCTGAAAGCTCAAGCCGCGGTAAAGTTATTTTCTTAACGGGTGCAACTCGGGCTTTAGCAGTGATGAAACTTACTATAAAACTGTCTGCAGCAGGATAGCGGATGTATGCAACGCAACCGTAGGCAGCTTCACTCGCGTCACAAAACACGTGTATTTCGTATCCAGAGTCAAGGTATGGAAATTTGGAGAAATATGACCGTGAAATAGGCAAATTCGAAAGTTTTGCAATTTCCAAATTCCATTTCTTCCCTCTTTCTTTCAAATCCTTTGCAGTTCTTCATCCCAGGTTAGACCTCTTTGCCATGTCTCTTGGAGCAGGATCTTTGCTCTGATGGTGAATGCAGCTATCAAACCCATTGGGTCGAACAACTTGCAAGACATCTGCAAAATGCTTCTTTTAGTGCATTTATCCCTTTCTAGGGCACGAAGAACGGAATCCAAGTCGTACTTGAGTTCATTGGTAACCGTGTCCCATATGATGCCGAGTACCTTAATTTCAATTAAATTATCCTTGGGTTTCTTTTCAAAGTCATTGTTTTGCCAAATAGCAGAGAGTTCAGTGGAATTAGTTCTCCATTCACGTAAGTTCATATTGGCAGAAGCAAGAATGGTTTTAGCATTTTCACATGTTTCAATAGCTTCATTCATGTCGTTCAAGCTGATTATAAAATCGTCGACGTAAAGACAATCATTTAACGCCTTGTAGGTTGACGGATGGGAAATTTCAAATTTCTTAATGTGATGCTTAATAGTGGCAGCCAAAAGAAATGGAGACGATTTAACTCCGAACGAAACGGTAGTGTTTCGGTAGACCTTAATTTCGGTGGGTGGCATTTTATCAATCCAAATAAAACGCTGACAATTTCGATCCGTTTCGTTAAGACCTACACGCAAGAAAGCCTTCTCTATGTCCGCTATTAAGCCTATTCTATTCATCCTAAATTTCAGTAAAAGTGTCAATAAATTAGGATTTAAATTTGGCCCAGAATGGAGATTGTCATTTAATGAAAGACACCCTTTTTCTTTCGAAGACATATCAAACACAATCCTTAATCGTGTACGATTGCTCTCCTTTTGTTCTCTTATAACCGGATGGTGGGGTGCGTAATAGATACGGCCCATTGAATCATCCTTGGTTATATCGACTTCTTCAATTACACCGGATCTCAACTGTTCTTCAAATACTGACTTGTAAGTTTCATACAAAGCTGGATCCCTTTTAAAACGTGATACCAAGCTAGTCAATCTCCCTTTTGAAACCTCAAAATTGTCGGGTAAATCCACTTCCCTTTTAAAAGGTAAATTTACTTCGTAGCGCCCATTTTCATACTTCAAATTATTTTCAAAATCCCTTAGAACTTCTATTTCACAATTCAAAAGGCTACTCTCGCTTTCATTAGAAATAAACAAGTTATCTAATTCCCATAATTTCTTAAGTTCAAGATTTAAATTCTCATCTGATTCCCTTTCGTTCAAGATTTGTGCTTTACAATCTCCTTCAATCTCATTTTTGCCCAACACGCAAAGATTAACAAATGATTTCAAATTATTACTCGATCTCGCGGTTCCACTTACAAAGAAACCAAATAACGTCTCAATACAGTAAAGACCTCTTTCTAATTCAATCCTATTCCCCGTTTGAAACCTCCACATTACATCACATCCCAACAAAATATCAATTTTTCTTTTCCCCTCTACCAAAGCGATCTCATTTACAGGAATTGAAGCATTCGCCAACATCTGCTGAATATCATTTTTTGGAATTCCTATTTTAGCATGAGAAATTTTGTCCGTAATGAAAACCTCAATTTTCGCCAAACGACTAGGATCATTAATGTGACATATTAAAATAGTTGCCACGTCAAAAGCAGTTTTTGTTGGAGCATTTCCAAAAGTGCATATATCTAAAATTTCCTTACGAGTAACCACTAAATTTAATTCACTTGCAATATCCTTAGTCACGAAACTGCACGAGCTAGCAGAATCAAATAGAACAGAAACAATTTTTGACCTTGAACCTTGACCGGGATTACGAACTCTTACTGCACACGTGGGCAAAATGGAGTCACTTCCCTCTTTTCCTGAATGTGTTACACTTGAAATAATTGATTCAGAATTTTGAGGGGTTTCGACCTCAGTCGAAATATTTTTCTTTTCAAGACAAAACAATTCATTATGAAACACACTTTTACACGTTTTGCAAGGTGGAATTTGTTCCTTGCAACTAGAACTTAAATGAGAACCCTTTTCAAAACATCGATAACATCTTCCCTCCTTCTTTAATTTTGATCTTTTTTCGATAGCAGAAAGTGTTTTACAATTTAAAGAAGGATGGAATTTATCACAGAACAAACAGGTATTTCTTTTAGCACAAGTAGCAAAGGAAACTTCATTTTTTACAAATCTTTTATTATCTCTATTATTATCATACCCTCTACCCCTTGTGTAACTATCGTTTCGCACATTAGCATGTTCCAAAAGATTTTGACATTCCCTTGTCTCCAATTCTGATTTGAAAAACTCCATTAATTCAAGAATGTTAAATTCAGATTTTGATTTCCTTACCCTATTATATTCTAAACTCAAATCATTAGGCAACAACTTCATGACAATTGGACACAAGAGTTGACCATAACTCCCCGCAACCACATTTAAACTTTCTAAAGACCTAATGTTTACCTCTAACTGATCATACAACATTCGAAATGCCTTTATGTTCGAAGAATTTCGAATTGGTTCTAAATTCAAAAGTTTGGTCATATGACTATTAATTATTATATCATGTCGCCCAAACCTCGACTTTAACAATTGAATACACTTCTCATAATTTTGTTCTGTTAACGCAAGACCTTTTATAGCATTCAATGCCGAACCGCCTAACGAACACTTAAGATAGTGAAACCGTTCTACATTTGTTAAAGATTTGTTTTTATGTATCGCGTCTTCAAATTGGCCCCAATATTCCAACCATTGACATGTATCGCCAAAAAATCTAGGTAATGCGAGCTTAGGCAAGGACATTCGCATGGATAAATTACTTGAATTTTCATCGTAATTTAAAGTATCAGGTCTGTCATTTTGCATCGAAACACTTCCGTTTGCGTTCAAAGTCGAACTATCAAAAGTTCTGGTTTCATTTTCAAGTTTGAGAAACCGTCCTATTTTCCCTTCCCATCTCACAATTTTTTCGGAATATTCCTCTGCGGAAATGATTTCCTTTTCAAAGTCATCAGCGGAAACAAAAGTTTCGATTTTGTTGTCCAAGTCCTTAAGTGTTGACCTTTTTTCACGTAATTGATCAAGTAGACAGCTCAACTCTTCGCGTTTCTCGATTTTATCAAAATTGTCATCATTATAAATCAATTCAATTTTCGAAAGGAGTTTTGTAGTTAGCTGACGAGCAACGCTTCGTTTTTTGTTTGATCTCTCAAATTCTTCCTTCTCAGATTTATTTTGTTCGTCACCGGCCATATTTATATTAAATTACGTTAACTGGGTTCAATAGTTTCAAATTCACAGTTCACGAAAGGTTTCCACTTATTAAAACAATAAAGGAAAGATCTTACTTGCAAACGTATCCGTCATTCCTTTCGCGATATATCCTTCAGTTCAGCAACAACGATGCGTCATTCAAGAATTCCAAGTCATTAATTCAAGGCCATTATTCAAGAGTTCATGTTTCGACCGTTGAACAAAACCAATTGTAGTTCAAATTTTCCAAGATTATAGTTTCACTTTCACTCATTCAAATAGCGCAGATTCCTATTTCAAGTAATTTCAGGTCCATTTCAAACATAATTTCACCTTCCAAAATACGTACGAATTTTTCAAGAATCAAGTTTCAATTTCGAAGGCCGCGGGCCCCACGTTGGGCGCCAAACAATGTTTGTTCGTGAAGTCAATAAAACAACACGCCATGTTGAGTGATCTTCCAACATCTAATTTTAATAACAGAAAAATGGTTACATTTTGAATATTCAAGCATGCGGTACCTCTAACGCCATCTATCGGTACAGGACTATACACAATCATGACTCACCAGCCTGGTTGAAACATTTTTGATATTTAAAATTAGATGCCATCGCCATTTCACGCTGTTCACAGAATCCTTTGTTTTTATGGGTTGTATTATTATTTAACGTTTTATTTAGTAGTTACATAATATCGTGGCCTAATAGGAATAGGACATTTTCTTGATTAATTTGATAAATTTAAAGTTTATCTTTGAATACTAGCTAAATTATAAACTTCTGAAAAAATCTCTCAAAATAGGGTTCAAGAAATTAAACTAATTAACAAGGAATACTTTTTTCCATAATAAATATTCTGCACTTTGGTAAAAGAAACAATGTCCAAAATGTAGAATTAATTTTATCTTCTAACTACATCAAAACAATAAGATTTATATTATACAATACCTGGTCAAAGTTCTATGAAATTGACTACTTATATGTATGCAGTGGAAAAAACATATATTTTTATTGCCATTTGCCTTTCATCGTCCAAGCAATATAAGTAATTAACCAACTTATTTTTCTTGATCATACAATAAAATTTTGGATATTATATTAACTGGGATGTGTAAGTTTTCATTTTACAATTATTAAAATATCTAATTATTTTAATTTAATTCTATTTAAATATGTATTATTATATTAACAACTTTTTTTTTAATTTCAAAATATATATATAATTTCTATAATGTATTTTGAATACTTCGTGTAATTCCGAATTAAGTTCTTACAAGTATATCGTGTTTAAAAGAAAAACTCTTCATTTTTGTGTTTTTACAGTATGTTAAAACATCACACCACAAATTTTAAACTTGAATTGTGAAGAACTAGTTTATAGTGTACAAGTTTTTTAACCAGAGAGTTTACTTCAGTTTGAATCAACAAATTACCAATAGGTATTTATAAAGTAGCTTACAGTATTTCCTTAATGACAGGAAACCTACTAGAATTAAATACACAAATGGAAAAATTGGTTTTCAACTTAACTTTGAATCTCTTTTTTTTAATAAAAAGTACATGTTTTTAAATACTTTATAAACAAAATTATAAAAAAAAGGTTACTTGTATCATTTTCAGTTCCACTGGATTTCTTCCAACATATCCATGTGTGTTAGTTGAAATTAAAATTCTGAATAAATAATACGTTTAATTATAAGACTAGAGTCATAAAACCCTTATTTGGTAATTAAATTCCAATAACTTAAATATATTGTGTACCAATTATCTAATCTAAATGCTTTTGGTTCCACAGTTAGAATATACAGTGACTCTCAAAAGTGTTCGTACACTTACAAATTTCAATCAAATACTACATTATATCTCTCAAAAATTAATATTTCAGAACATGATCTTCTTAATAATACCACTAATTTAATCTTAACAAAATCCTAAAATATTTTTAATACATAATATTTTTTTTTCTCGAAAATTAAATGGTAAAACAAAAAATATCTTCCAAAAAATCTACGTACACTTATATTATTTTTACACAATAGTAGTAATTATAATATTTTGGTAAATTAGTAATTCGTAGGAGATCATTTAGCTTTCACAACAACTTTTAAGCTTCTGGGCATAGATTTTTTTAAAAAAAATTTTAGTTTCTGCATCAATGTTCCTCCATTAATCGATCAATACTATTTATTTAGTTAGCTTTTCTTTTTAATGTCTTGTCATTTTACTTTGATCTCCAATTTTCTCCAAATCAGTTCTTTTGAGTTCAAAGTTGTCAACTGAGGTAGTGTTTCACAGATTTTGTGGCCAATTATAGACGCAAATGCAATGATGGCACAGTTTTTACGGTATAAAAATGTTTATTCACTCTTCAATATATCACAAAAGCTAGTTAAAGACAACAGTGTAATCACTCTCCAGCTTCAACACAAGCTTCAACAAAAACAACTTCGAATTCAGCGATTATACAAGCTCACTCCAATAGGTAAACAAAGCGATCAGCTCTCATCGAAGTCCGAAGTCAATCTGAAAACTTTCCCGATCTCCAGTCTTATTTATACTTGGCGCAAGAGCACATTCACGAAATTTCCAGCCAATTCGTCGGAAAAGAAACATCTCGAAATTTCTCGATTGCTTTAGGTGTTGCCACCTTTTTCTAACTTGTATAATCACTGTTAATAAATAAAATAAGATAAAATAAATTACAATAGAATTTTAAAATAATGTGTCACTATTTACACTATATACAGACAATTTATGCAACATTTCCCCCTTCTTAAAGACTGCACGTCCCGGGCAGTGAAGTCCTTAAGCCATTCAATGACTTCTACCATAATATGGGGATAGCCTATTGTAGTGTACAACTCTAGGTTTACAGAAAAGAATCCCGCGGAGAAAATTTCATAGCAGTGGTAACACAATTTTTACTAAATAAAAACTATAATTTGTTCTTCTTTCGAAGATTCACAAAACTTCTCCGAACAATAAAATCACCATCAAGTTTCAACAAAAACTTCATACATACAACTTCGGTTACATGGAAAATGCAGGCACAACGAAAGTAAACAAAAGCTTAGATTTCCCCTTTATATAGCATCGCGGCAGAAATTTCTAGGAAAATCAAGTCAACCAATTACGTGGTGGAAACACCTCGAAATTTCCCAATTAATTTAGATGTTGCCACCCTTTTTTAATCTGTATTATTGCTGTTAACAAATAAAATAAAATATAATTTAAAAAGAAACCCGTCACTATTTACAACTATAAACAGAAAATGTGTGTAACAATATTCTATTTCTCTTTCTTTACTGAGAAGTCATGTACGTATTGAATTGAATTCCTGGCAATGTGTTTATTTTATTTCATCATTGTAATTAGCACCATTGTAAAAAAACGAAAGAAAATTGAGTTTTGAAAGTTTTTGATAAAATTCATTAAGAAAGTTTGACAAGGAAATGATGTAAAATCGAAACATGGATAATTTAGGCATAACTGTTAAAAATATTAATATATTTATTGAATTTTTTGTTTCAAAATATTCTTTATAAAAAGCCGTATTTAAATGACATTTAACTTACTTTTGGATTAAAACTATTTTTGATCACCAAATATTTATATAACTGTTTTTAATACTTTTTAAATAGAAGCAGTTTATTATATCCAGTATATTTTCTTATGTCCTAAGCCATGTATGTTCGAATTTTGGTTGCATTTTTTGTTAGGATTGAAATAGAAAAATTTATTAAGGGGAGACGAGAGACCTCGACTACCAAATCAATCAAATTTTCAATCAAATTAAAAGTGCTCTAAATTATTTCAAATGTAATATTTTCAATTTATTTTTTTTATGTTAATAATACCTTATTTATTATGAATCTTAAACTTTCATTTTTTACTATATTTTGTATATAATTTAGGTAATAATCCTAAATTTGTGACTTAGAAATTTAAAGTCAATAAATGGTAGCTTGTGGTTCGGTTAACTTTTCTCAAATTCTATTGACTATTTTAATTTAATTTTTTTCATGACAATGAAAACCCACAAGTTCTATCCAGTAAACCTAAAATATTTCTAAAATCTAGATAAATTGTAGATAAATTTATTGTGCATTCATTCTGAAAAATGTAACTAACCAAAAGTTACTATATAAAATTTTTAATCAGTACATTTATTCTGGAAAATATAACTAACTAAAAGTTACCATATCAAAATTTTAATCGGAACAATTATTCTGAAAAACAAAAATAATCAAAAGTCACAATATAAAAATTTTAATCTGTACATTTATTTTGAAAAACTTGATTGTTGCAATGAAAATTTATTCCAAAAAATGTAAGTAACCAAATGTTGCCCATATAAAAATTTTAACATTCTAAAGTCACAAATATAGCCTTATTACTTAATTCTTGGTATGTGCGCGACCTATTGTCTCGCGGTTAGTGGCGTGGGGGACAAATGTCCCCAAATTCAAGTTTTCGTGCAAGCAAATAAATTCGTGATCAAATATCAAATTATTATTATTATATCAAAACACAACGGTATTTTAATATCGGGTATTAAATATGCGGGTATTTTAATATCAAAACACAACATGAACAGAATAAAATAATTTTTTTTTAAATATATTTAAAATAACTTGGAAAAAAAATTAATAATAATAACTTTAAGAAGGCTATTGTAATGGGCTGCCACCTATTGAGAAATTTACTGCAGGGGACATTTGTCAACCACGCGACTCACCAAGGGTTAAATTATGTATAAAATAAAAAAAAAAACATAAACATTATTAGGTATCTAATTATCCTGACACATATGTTATTATTGACTATGTCAAAAATAAATTGAAAATATTGCATTTTAAATAATTTACAGCACTTTAAATTTAAATGAAAACACGACTGATTTGAATGACCAGGACGACCTAAATTCAAATACGTAAAGTAATATATTTATTTTTCCTTTAAAAAAAGAATAGTACTTTTTGCTGTAATTATGACAGTTTAATTACATTTTATAATTTGGAAACAAGAATAGAAAACTCACTAATTTGTAAATTTAAGGAGCATATAAATTTAGTTCATAAATTTAAATTACTGTGATTTTCAACGGGATGCAAGCGTTACCCCCTTGCACCTTTATGACTGTACCCCCATTTATCCAAAAAAATATTCCTCGATATATTGCATATTAAAATTTTCATTTATGCATGTCTTTTACTCGTTCCCTTAAATGCATAACTATGTAATATATCTGTTTAAAATCTCATATCTCTTTATGTTGCAACCTTTGCAGAGTGGAGTTTTTTTTTTTACCAAAACTATTTTATCGTTTCCGAAAGCAACTAGAATCTTTGACAATTTATTTCTTTATCTGTGACAATTTTTAGCGTTGGGGATGCTGTTGGCCGCTTACAATTTCATTTTGGCGGGTGTTACGAATTACGATATTTTATAAAAAAAAAGTAATAGAAACACACAGGGAAAAATTGTTTTCGGACAGAAACAAGTTAAGAGTAACGAATAATATTTGAGGGACTGAGAATCAAAGGTATCTAAGTGACTTTTTTTAACTTTTGAGAAAATTCTCTTTTAAAGTTTCTTATTTATATTAAATTCTATAAAAATTATAATTTTTTTGACACCAGAATGCAACACTTATCAGTTGTTTCACATAAAATCTCTTTTCAGCTAAACTTTTGAGCATTTCTAATTTCAAATACATTGTTGTTGTTGTTTCTTATCCCAACTGGTCTAGCGGAGCTAGACCAGGTCCATGAGTCCACCCACCCTCAGGAAGTCGAAGAACAAGACTGGGTCGCGCAGGAAATCTTTTTCAAAATGCATGCAGCTAAGGAGGTGAGCCGGGCTAGCTGCACCGGTGAAACACTTATTGCAAGTTGGTTTTTATGCAAATACATTACATATTGCCATTAATTGAAAAAATTACTTGGATCCCCTTGCTGCTCAGGCCCTCATTTATATTTTTGAATATACTGATAATTTTATGCAAGAAAAATGTAGTTTTTTTTTTTTTTATTTTTTATTTTTTATTCCCTCGTTAGTTACAACCATTTTCCAGTTGATTTCAAATTTTATTTATTAACCCTTTGCACTCCAGTGGCACCTTTCAGGCGCCACACGATCGGATGCCAAACCACGAGAGGACCATTAGATGTGATGCGGAAATTCGATGCAAGGCCAATGACTGTGTTTAGTTTCTATGAAGCAAATCCATAAACACCAGCCGAACCTAAAATGTCTCGAGTTGCTGATTCCTCCGCCTGGAGTGCAAAGGGTTAAAAATAAAAATTCATGCAGTTGAGAGCTAAATGGTTTTGAATGCAATATTGAAATAAGAGTTATTTTGATTATAGAAAAAGTGGTATAAAAATCTGAGCTGCAAATATAGAACCAATTTTAAGAACAAACCTAATAAAAATAAAAATAATCGGCTTAGAACCCATGTACTTTTTACGATGGGCCTTAAGTCCAAGCCCATTACGAAGTTGTTGTTTTCCATATTTGTGTTTTATAAAACATAGATACATCAATACAACTGAACAACATCAACTTACATTTATTTTTTTGACAAGCAGGCGGTACATGCTCATGTCCGCACAATGCCTTTCTGCGCATGCCCAAATATTAAGTGGGGACGGATACCGGACCACACTTTTCACCAATTAAAAACTATACTCTTGGGCTTAAGGCGGCCCAGGGACAAACCTTATATGATTTTAAAAATAATTTGAAGCCCTTTCTGTTTTTTTTTTTTTTTTTGTAAATATAATGATCTTTCTGAGAAATTTAAAATGATGCAAATCTCATTTCTGTGTTATTTATAGTTTTGACAGTTATAGTTTCAAGAGTAATTCTGGCAAAAATTTCTGATTTTAACTCCCAGTTTACGTGCGCGTGGAAACTTCTATCTAAGAGACCTTTCATTTTATATATAGAATTAGTATGTAGTATTTTTTAGTTCTTTTTCAGATTTCTAACCTGGGATGTATGAAATGAGGATGTGTATTGCATTTTCAGTAAATCGTGGTACAATAGTTACTAGGCCTGGGCGATGTTAACATTTCTGCATCGTGATATACCGGAAAGCAAACATCACGATGTCACAATACATCGCGATGTTAACTATGTGTATCTTTTTTTTCTTTCTTACAAAATACTACAAAACAGCGTTTTCATAACACGCTATATAGCCGAAAGTTATGCTTACTTAGCTTTGTAAAATTTTATTAAATTCATTTTAGTTTTTTATGGTTTTAGGAAGTTTATTTTAAATATCATGAGCAGCGACCGAATTATTTTTAGGGGGATGCACAAAGCACCCAAGGGGGTATAAGCCGGTTATTATTATTTTTATTTTTTTTGTGTTAATCCGGATTTTTCAATTTCTCTATCTTAATGAAATTTTATTTGGTTATTTTCCAGGGAAGGAGAGGGGGGGGGGGGGTGGAGGACAAGGGTACTTCCTGGCGGTGCACATGTTACTTTAGTTATTGGATATTCTTAATTATTAAATCAAAAACATACTTTATAATGCATATTTTATTACTTACAATACACAATATAACTAAAACAATAAAAATAAAATTAATGCACAACATTTAAAATTCTAATGATCTTTATTTTTTGCCAAAAAAATCTGCATTTCCACCTTTTTAAGAAGCAATGTTGGATTGAGTAATTAATCTTATGGAAAAAAAAAACTTTATTCAAATTGTACAAACTGAAAAAAAAAGTATAAAGCATTTATTTACTTATCGAGACAGAAGAGAAAACCCTTCAACGTAAATGGGGAAAAAATCATTTATAAGTATCAAATTAGAGAAACAACTGTGATTAATCCATGCACTAGTTCACATTGATTTTGGCAGATATAACAAACAGCTCATAGTAATAAATAACCAGATTATCTTAACTGGGTAAGAACTAGACAGAAATTACCGCGCCAGAATACCGCAATCCCCTTGCGTAAAAAAAATAAAAAAATAAAGCAAAATAAAATTATAGGAAGATAAAAAAAAAACTTGAAGTTAATATAAAAGATTTCAAAATACAAAAGTGTAATATTTGATTTATTTCAAGTTAGAGAAATAACGAAAAAAAAAAAAAAATCATAAATGAAACACAAAATGTGTAAAAAATGCTCAGTAGAATTCCAAAAATAGATATCAAGGTCTTATATCTGATGACTATTAAATAAAAATCAAAACGTTTTCCAAGAGTTGAGAAAACAACATAAATAATGTTCAAACATTAAAGGAATACTTCTTTTATCGTATCTCCAATATTGCTAGACTGTTGGCGCCACCTCGCAATTTCAATACTCATCGTGGTGGATACGATTACCACGATGCCGATGCGGTTTTTTCTGGTGAAATATCTTGCATGCACAAAAGCAAATGGAAATCGTCTCAAACGGCCCGATATCGACGGTTTCACTATGTTTCTATACAATATTGGGAACATCGCTCATATGCAGGGCAGGGTGGGTAGGATTATCACGATGTGAGCTTGCTGATGAAGTACCGCGCAAAAGCAAATGGAACTCGTTTCAAACGGCGCGGTGTCGACGGTTTCAATACGTTTCTATAGTATCTTAGGAACACTGCGCATGAATTGTGGTACGTTTCCTCGTCCTTGAAGTGCTAGGCAAGTATCGTCATTAAAGATCGTGATGTATCGGTTTTGAGAAAATAATGACACCAGTTTTTTCCGATATATCGATACATCGCCCAAGCCTAATAGTTACTAAGAGAAAATACCATTTGTCGGATACATTCCAATTTATTCGAATATCCCACTGTGTCTGGAGACTAGCAGTGCATCAAGAGGATATAAACATAAATTATATCGATGATGTGCATTGAAACTAATGTGAGTAGGAATATATTTATTATTATTTTTAAAAATAGTGGTGCATCTCTCATTGTAGAAAATTAACAATTATTGCAATTAAAGTTACAAATCGAAAATTTCATTAACAATTTTTAAAGACTATTATTATTCCATTGAATTTTATGAATCATTTATAAATACATTTGTATTTGCATCAATCCTTGTACTTACATCGTTATTTATTGGTTGGTTGTTTTCATATTATCTGGCACCGTCAGCAACACAAGGGCTATAATGAGCCGAAACATTCGTCATTAGACAAGCCAAAATACATTTACAAACACCCATGCCTTACGCGGGACTCGGAACCCGCAACCTCGCGGTCTAGAAGCTAGCACGCTAACCACTATAACGTTTGATCGGCTACATCGTTATTTAAAAATTAAAACTGATTACTTCAGTTACGTGGTGATTAAGCATTTGCGAATACATAAATATTTCAAAATATTTAGTACAATAACATTAAAACTTATTTTTATAATACAGTACACTAAAAACACTTTATTAACCCTTTGCGCTCGAGCGGCGCCTCTCAGGCACCACATGATTGGATGCCGCAACACGAGAAGACTACTAGGTTTGATGCGGAAATTCGATACAAGGCCAATGACTGTGTTTAGTTTCTATAAAGTGAATGCTTAACCTCAAACCGAACCAAAAATGCCACGAAATATCTTGAGTTGCTGGTCCCTCAGCGCGGAAAAGGGCTCGAGTGCAAAGGGTTAAATAATGTTACAAACGAGAATTTGTAAATAATTGTACAAAGTGTAAGTATTTGGTAAATTCTAACTCTGCTTTAGTTCTGCCGTCACATTTAATTAGATCTTTTTATTAATATAAAAATTGTAAATAGTATCGGAAATACAAGATTTAAAGTAGTGGCAATAATTAGGTTTATCTAGATATTTCTAAAATTTTGAAGAATGTCGCTAACCTATGTAAGGCTCGCGTGAAAATTAATCGGGATTAGTCTAATCCAGTTCCGACTGTAGATGTTTTGGAATCGAACTGCTGTGGATACAGTTCTAGGTTTTTCCGTTACAGCAGGAAGTTAGTGTTCTCGATAGAGGTCGTAAACATTGATCAAAATAAATATCGATACTATATCGTTGCATAGAAAAAAATATCGATACATGATTTTTTTATTTGATTTTTAAATCGACAGAAACAAAGTTTTTCGGGGATTTCTACTTTTTATGATTGCTTTTTTGTAAGACGACTACTTTTTCAACTGAAATGGATCTACTACAAAAAAAAAAAATTATATTTTCACTGAATTGGTGCAGTGACTTTTAGAAAAAATTAGAAACTTTTCAATAGCTTTTAAGTGTATTGCAAAATATTGAATATTGGTGACATTTTAACTGTTTCTACGCCAAGTTCAAACTTTAGTTTTGAAGTTTTTGAAAAGGGAATAAAGAAAAATAAAAAAAACACATGAAACTACAAAATGATCATCAAAAAACTAAAAATGTTTGAAAATATTGATATATAGGTGACTTTTATCGATATTTATAATATCAATATTTTTTAGAAATATCGATAAAAATATCGACGTATCGATATATCGCCGACCTCTAGTTTTCGCTGCTGTGGAGTCTGGGTGACTAGAAGCTCTGGATTGATATTGAACGTGTTTGGCTGCTGCTGCTTAAAGAATTGTACAGATTTTTGTGAAGAATAAAAAACTTTGACTTTTGTAATACAGCGTCATTGTTCCTCGGAGAAGAAAATTCGTAACAATGCGTTAACGATAAGGTAACAGCTGTATTTAATGAAATAATTTTGATAATGGAAATAAAGAGAGGGTTATTTACAGAGGGGTTAGACTGTTTATGAAACTTTTGTTCAATCCGTAATTTTCAAAGAGTAGATTTTTTTTTAAATATAGTTTTGAAGTATTTTTTTCGTTTAAAGAAAATTAAAGTTTGTATTACATTACTTAGCCCTTTTTTTTACGAATTTAAACTGGATTTTAAGCTTTATTTTTTTTCCGTAGCCAGGAGGGAACAAGTGCACCACCTTATACTTTCCTGGCGGCGATCATATCGAGCTAAAAAAATATTTCCATAAATATCTTCCTATTTAAAAACTTGTCACTTGTAAATATTTTTCTGATTTGAAATGAATGGATGCAAATATTAATGGCACCTACGGTATTAAGAGCATAGGAAAATGGTTACTCTAATTACAATAGTCAATTTAAAACGTGTTCCATACACTACAATCTTCATGAGTAAAGGTCATGAAAAGTCACCTGAGTAAAAGTAGTAGGCCTCAAATTAACGCCACATTTTTTAAAGATGTGAAAATACAACTTCATAGTTCTTATGCTGTACGAAATCATTACAGAGAATGTTTATATAAATGTTAATGTCGTGTTCAGCATATTATATCTAGAGGTACATTTCAAAACTTAAATTTATGGCAGGTAAAAACAATTGATTTTTTTTAGTTACCCCTCCCTTAATGGTTTTCATATTTCTATACAATTCTTCGTAAAAAATATAAGTTATTCATTTTTTCATAAGTAACTTTTTGAATTAAAAATGCAAAAAAACAGCACTATCTTTAAAATAATGAAGCGAGTGGAATATTTTGTTTGAAAATGAGGAGTTTCAAAATTAGTTGCAAATTTAAAAACTAAATGACGATGTATAACTCTGCCGCCCTACGCTGTAAGGCAATAAATAAATAAATAAATGATTGAATGAATACATACATACATATATAAATAAAAATTCAAATGCATATTTTTACATTTTATGATTAGTCCTTAAGAAACTAATCTTTTTATTTCATTGAATTGCACAAGTTCATTGGTCATACAAACCTATACAAAATAAAAATTACGTAATTCCAAAGGGCGAGAGTAAAAGCATCAAAATATTCATTTGAATTATTTCGATTTCGGGCTTTTGAAATTTCGTCGGCAATGCTATGAAATAGTGGTGAGAGAGTCACTTCCAAGCATTCGTATCAATCTCATAAAATTAGTTTAAAAATTTGTGCATTATGAAAGGTGGGCTAGTAAAAGTGGTTTTTCTTACAAGATTGTGCTTTATATTAGTTGAATATTAGTTGAAAAATAAAACAAAGTAATGTAAAACTTAAAAAATAAAAAAAATTGCAACTAAAATTACTAATGAGGATGTTATTCGAACGGATATAAATAAACTTGTAATTAACCTAGAGGTATGATTACCTATTGCAAATAAAAGTTATTATATTGATGCATGTTTGCATAAAAAATTTGAGAATCGGGCTCAAACATTTATTTAATTATAAGTCTTTAAATAAAAAGTTTGAAAAAGTACATACATTTAACAAAAAAAAAAAAAAAATTAAGATTAAAAATAAATAAAAAATGTCTTTATAACAATATATGCTAGATTTTTTATGGAAACTTATTCACAACTCATGTCTACAGAACATAATTAAATTTTTTTTAATCGGATCGTTTATAAAGAAGTTATGACCGCTGACGAAATGTCATATAGCACCAAAATGTCATTCTTCAGAAAACGCTTTTAAAGTTTTCTAAATTAATTAATGTGATAAAATACATGTTCATAAAACCCCCTGTAATTTAAAAAGTCATTTGAGACTCAGAAAGAAAATGGTATAATTTTAAAGTTATTGAATTCGGGAAAATTTGCAGCAAAAAAAAAACACGCATACTTTAGTCTAATTTCCCAATTCCTAATGTATATGTATACCACGTTATTAAAAATATTAGTCGTTTACGTTATTCAACAAATGCTCACTTCACTCAATTAAATTATTTTAATTTATAATCACTATCGAATGAATAGCGTTGTGGGCTGAATACAGGTTATCCTCCTTTACAAACTAAAAAAAAAAAAAAAAAAAAAATCACAAAAGCAGTGTTATTGCCCATCGATAGCTCTTTCAAAATTGTGTCTCTTTTAGAATAGAACATCGTGACAATTCAAACAAACTCATGGTGGACTACAATATAAATCTCTGCTTTTTTACTCAACCTCTCAAGCTTCGCTAGCTTCGCAAACGACAGCAGCGCCATTCTTTTACAGTAGTCAGTATCCACAACAAGCAGTATAGTAAACGCTCAACTGAAATCTAAAATAGACCTCACGTTCTTATATTTGATTCCTAATAATAAAAAAGCAAAACATCTTACAGGAATTGAAGAAAACAACACAGGGAATGATTGCTTATCAAAGATATAATTCTTACACTGTTTAGGATATCAGATTAATTGTCCTTTCGAGGTCAATGCTTGAAAACTTTGAAACAGCTATGCTTTAAATACAACTATCCACACAATTAATGTGATTAATTTTTATTTCAAAAGATTGTTCGTTAAAGACTAAATACAAATAACGAACACTTTTTGAGTTAAAATATTTTTTGTTAACCGATAACTGAAAAAAAGAGTTTTGTAAAGTTCTTTAACCAAAATAATCCTACTTCAATTATCTTAGTAATATAATAATTTCGATTTTTCAAAAGAGTGGTACTTTTTCCTTCTTTTATGACCGTTTAATTACATTCTGTCATACGTAAAGTTTCAACTCCAAAGTTCAAAACGGTGTTTGTGAAATTTTCGATAATTCTGAAGCAAGTCCAGAACTAAAATCTAGTCATTTCTTTTTTTAAAAATTATTTATTTCGTTATAAAAGACATTCCTTTTTCAACTTCTTTCACCCTATAGCATATCTACTGGAGTTTCGGAGATGGGAATGATTAGAACACTTTAAGAGATATTACTGTTGAAGTTATCATTTTTGTACTAACTTATCAAATACGAAGGTTTTATAGAAAGTAGTTTCTAAATGCACTGGGCTAGGAGAATGTAACAAAGCGAGTACATGGAATGATACTTACAAGGACATCCTCTTCAGAATAGCATATATTCTTTTATAAAATGATTGTTAATTAACTTACAGTACTCTGACATTAACCTTTTCGTTCGATTCTTCATAGAAAATGAACAATAAACTCCAATTTAAGAGCCATATTTCGTACATTTTATTGATCAGTTTCTTAAACCTACAATTTTTAAGCAATATCGTATAGAATTTTATAAATCATTTGTATGTGCATACAAAAATCAAACCTTGAAAATTTTAAAATGAGAAAGATGTTCTTTTGTCTGTTATATGGCTATGTAGTTGGAGTACCCTGTGTTTTTAAATCCTGTATATTAAGTTCGATTTTGTGTATAAATGGCGGGTAAACATGCGGAGACCTAATTAAGCCCCTTGCCGTCACCCAATAGGGCTGAAACCTGGGAGATAGATTCGATGTCGATGACAATGTATTCTATTAAATTTTGGGCATGTAACTGTCACTAAATAAAGGTCGCTTTTAAGAATTACTAATAATCCAATTTACCGTGATACAATCGCCTTAAAATAACATTTAACCGACCATCGAAAAAATTCTTTCCTGTTGAAATGTTTTTTAAATAAATAAATAATAACATTACTTTAATCAGAATAAAAAAAATTATATTTGGATTTTAGTGCATTAATTAACGCTCATTTTTACTTTCAATTACCCATATGTATACATAGGGTAATGAAAGTATAGCATTCGGTCAGAAACAAATTTCGATTTTTTTTTTTTTTTTTTTTTTTTTTTTTTTTGCATTTAATGGAAGTAAATAATAAATAAACTCAAATGTTCCCAGCAAGGACCGAACCCGCGACTTTCGGGTCACGTTTTCTACTACGGAGCCACGTGGCCTTGGACAATTTCAGCTTCGCAGCAGTATTAAAAAATAATCTATTCCCTGGAGAATAAACTACATTTCATTTATAAGTATTTTTTTAAGGTATACATATACAATTGAGATGATTTTCTTTAATTTTTAGGTTATAATTACAAACTTTTTGGCAGTATATCAGAATTAAAAATGATGCATTTCTATGTATAAACTTTTTTTTCCGTCAATTCTTTAATCAGCTAATTGCAATTAAAGTGATTAATTAGGACATTATTAGAACATACATAAATAAACTTGTAATTAACTTAGAGGTATGATTTTTATTGCAAATAAAAGATATTATATTGACGCATGTTCCTATGGAGAATTTTGAATTTGGCTATAATATTTATTTAATTATAAGTTTTTAAATAAAAAGTTTTTAAAAAATACATAGTTTTTATCAAAAAATTCAGATTAAAATATGCATAAAAATGTGTTTATAACAATATAAATTAGATTCTCCATAGAAACACATTCGCAACTATTGTCTACAAAACAAAATTAGAATTTTGTAAATTGGACCATTTATTATGAAGTTATGATCGTTGGCGTAAAGTCATCTAACACCAAAATGTCCTTCTTCAGAAAACGCGTTTAAAGTTTACTACACTAATGAACGTGATACAAAACAAGTTCACAAAACCTACTGTAATTTAAAAAGTATTTTGAGTCTCAGAAAGAAAATGGTATCATTTTAATGGTAATGAATTCGGGAATATTTTAAAACAAAAAAACAAAAACGCAGACTTGAGTCAAATTTCGCGATTCCTAATGTATATGTATACCTTAAACCCCTGTGTAATTGAAGAAATTTTTTTGGAATTAGAAAACTTTTACATTTTGAATAATGTTAGCCATGAATACAAATATCAGTAATTGTCTCATTTTGTTGCTTATTTTTTTCGAACTAGTAATTGAAACTACGCGAATTTTGTAGAGAAAATAATTTAAATCCTTATCGAAAACAGCACCTGCGCCAGAAAATATATAACCTGGTTTTTTGAACATTAAATGCAACTTTTATGTTTGAAGAAAAGAAAGAATTTGCTTCCTTATTTGTTGCGTAAAATTATTATTTAGTTATTTCTCTTTGTAAAAATGAACGTTTGAATAAGTAAGATTTAAAGTATGTCTTGCAGATATGATGGAAATTGTAATTTAATCTTTATTAATAAACTAGTTATGTCGAAAGAATGCTCAAACAGATGTAACAGTATATAATTGAAAATAAATTGGTTTATCCATGAATTTAAAAAACAAGTATTTTCTCCATTTAATAATAAATATAGAATCTAATACGACCCACTCAGATTTAAAATCAGTATAATTTTGTAAATTTAAAAGATGGAGTATTATAATTTTAATTAACAAGATTTAACCGCATGAAAGTTTATCGTAAAACCTTTTCATAATATTTTCTCCCTACCGGAGCACAAAGAAGTTAGATTCTTTAAATTTTTTAATTAATTACTCTGGAAAACTCCACTATATCTTTTATTAGATTTTTAACTTTACTTGTTCACATTTCCAAAATACATGCATGCCATTTCGTAAACAACAAACAAACTAAGCATATCAACTTTTGCGTTTTAATATTTTAAAGTACTGCAGATATGATATTGAAATGTATGTATTATACATTTTTAAAGTTTATTTTCACAATTTCAATACAATTAAACTATAAGGTACCTTTGAAAAAATATCAACTCTAATATACAAGGTTACTACAAAAGAATCATTCCCTTTCAAAACCCAATTTATTCAAAAGTATAATACTTACAAATATGATTGATAAATGAAAATAACCACAAAATATTCAAGTTTTATGCTCCAGGTGGTACTCAAGTTTTACCACCAGGTGGAGTGGCAGCACTAGTTAAGTATCTTAAAGTTATCCTAACGAATGATTCTTTTGTAGTAACCCTGTATATTTTCAAATTTAGTTATGCGCAAGTTTATTAAAGACAGAATTCACAAATTTTTTTCTGAGTCATTCAAACATCGTAAATAATTGATTTCCACCTTGTATTTTTTGTCTTCAATCTCAAAATTATTCATTTGAATAACGTCGAAAATTTTTTAACGGCATTTAATCTCCAATGGGTTCAAAAATATCATGAAGTATGAATCAAAATACATAATTAAGTTCGTCTGTTTATAATAACAATCAACAATTTATAACGTTTTGCTCACTTACATACTACTGAAGAAAAGGCAAAATTATTTCTAAAATAAAAAAATAAAAAAAGAAGTGAAAAATGTTCACAATTAACGCTTCATCAAATATATCCATAAAAGGATAAATAATAAAAATTTCTAGATCAATATGCGTTTAATGTGAAACTTTCTTTACAACTTTTTCGATAGGATTCAGCCCGTAAAGTTAACTTCCCTCCATTTTCTATGAGAGCGTTATTTACATATAGCGAAAATTTCATTTAATTAATTTTATTTCTTCATATTTTATTTTTTTATGATCATATAAGTTCGTATACGAAATTTTATGAAGTAATGTTTTTTACTACAAGCTCCAGCTGTGCCCTATAAAGAAGAACTTAAACACACTGTATTGTTCCAAGAAAATTCTACTTAACACAAAATAAAATTTAATTAAGATGAACGTATAAATTTCGGGATCAGTTATCTAGTTTTTTATCAGTTAGTTTTCTATCAGTTAATAAAAATTAGTTTTAGATGTAGTTGGTTCTTCACACTCACAATTTTGTTCTGAGAGGTTGCTCATTGGTTGAAAACCTAAAATAAAATTTCCTTTTTGAATAATATGTTATTAACTTTAGGATACCATATCATTGAAAAATGCTAATATTGAATGAAAATGCACAATTTTACTAACGTCAGTATAGTTTAATAACAACCATAAAAAAAATCACTAGCAAAATTTAAAGTACAACATTATAAGTAACCAGGCTTATTATTTCTTCAAAATACCTTATTGAACATTTTAAATATATCTCTTTAAATAAGGTTGGTTGGTTGTTTTCAGATTATCTGGTGCCGTCAGCAACACGAGGGCTATAATGCGCCTAAACATTCGTCATTTGACAAGCCAACATACATTTACAAACACCCATGCCTTACACGGGATTCGAACGGTCTAGAAGCTAGCACGCTAACCTCTTTACCATTTGGTCGACCTTTAAATAAGGATTCAGAGAATACTATTTTCAGATTAAGAAATATTTTATTCATTCATATTTTCTCGCTCTCTGCAAGCTGGAACATTTTCACTTTTCAAAATTTCTATAAACGTTTGTTGAATATAAATATCAAGGGGAAAATATTTTAGATGTCAGTTGAATAATATATAGACAAAAGTTAAGTTAAAAATTGTTGCGAGGCCTTTTTTAACAAATAAAAGTTTTTTACCATTTTTTAAGGGGAAAAGATTTTCAAATGATAAACATACAAATTTTATGTTTCTTTCGTTTTTTAATTTTCAGTACATAAATTCTCATAAATGAAAATGTTTTCACTTCAATCTTACAATACGCCATTTTTTTTTAAATATAGAGCTGTAATGATGCGGCGATCAATATTTTTGTATAATACGGTACTGATGCACTGAAAGTGTCCCAACTTATTTTAGAAATATGTTTCGTTCTCTGTAAGGCGTTCGTATACTCTAGAATATATGTATATTATAATTCTGGGTATAAAAATCCTACTCCTTTTTGAATTTGTTGGAGGGTATATGTTTAAAATCATTTCATAAAAAAAAAAAAATTTAAATTTCGCCAATTGTTAATTTTTAAGATGTAATTAGCTAATTAGTAAATTTTTCAAGCAATGATATATCAAATTGTAATTTACTTAGAAAGACAATTCCAATTGGAAGTCATTCGTAATATTAGTCTTCATATTTTGAAACTCAAGTTTCTAACATAGATTATTTTTTTTTTACAATTTATTTTGTGCGGAAAACATGAAAAAAACACACAATATTTTCAATGAATTTTAAGTTCATTGAAAATCAAAAATCATTACAAAAATAATTTCTCAAACAATTACGTTTAATTGAGTTTCAAAACATCTAACATATTATTTAGATTACTAAAATATAACTTTTTTTTTATAATTGAAAATTTTGTTGTTAAATTATCATTGTTTGAATATATTTAAAAAAATGCATATCCTTGTTTAAAATTAAAAACTGATTTTATCTTTAAAACTAATACTTTGATATGAATTCTACAATTTAGCTAATGATTTAAAATGAAAGGAGTTAAGGGGGTCCGGCACATGAAATTTTTTCAGTTTATTGATTTCGAGTTTATTACTGTTTATTAAAATATAAATTTTTTTTGTCTTCAAATGATACCACATTTGTAATTATATCTTATTTCAAAGTATTTTTAATAATTTTTTGAAGTAAACAAAATGTAGGTATTTAATGCATATTTTTTAACTTCAAATCTGAATTTCTCAAAATGCCATTTTTTCATGTTTGGGGGCACATAGCTTAAAATCTATATGACATAAATGCTTGAAATTCTTTATACATGTTTCTCTAATGTATTTAAGTACTTTGACACGAGGAATTATTGATAAGTAGCATACTTTTAAAAAAAAAAATAATTAGTCTAAAATTTTATAATATTTCTTAAACATATTTTTAGAAAATCGTAATTATTTTAATTTTTAAAAAATAACAAAAATCTCGTATTAAAGTATTTAAAAGTATCCAAATATTATACTGTGAAAGTTTCATAATTATTGAAGGATCGGTTATTAACTGAGATGCCCCCAAAGTTGTTGAATTTAACATGGGCTCCTATGGAGGTGCCGGACACCCTTAACATTGAATTAAAAGGGAATCTTGGATTACGGAAAAAAGAAAAATGAAGTGAAACAATAGTCCTATAATAAGGACACATAGTAAAAATAAGTGTCATTAATTACCGTTAAGTTGGCCACTTGGGTGACGTCAATATTAGGGCGTCATCTTAACATCATCAACATTAAAAGCGTCATCTTAAACATCGGCATAGGGATTCAGGCATCATTGAATCCCGTCATTTTTAGCGTCGTTAATACCAGATGTCATTTTCAAAATGGACAAAGTGATCAGTTTTATGAAGTGATTTTATGTCCTTCAGATGACGTCATTTATCACGTCATGGGTAGGCCTCCGCAGTTACCGCTCCCATCGACAAACACACAAAATCGAAGTTAATATAAAGGATTTAAAAAAGTTATTTTCAGACTTGCAGACATATACTGAGTAGTGGAGAACGCTGTTCTGGACAATAAGCACACATTATTTTGGACAAATTAAAATTATGTGAAAAAAATTTCATATTGCGAAATTTGATTTTTGGTCTATGCTGTTGACGGACCCCAGAAAAAGTATGCCGGATTCTGTTCGTGGGTTGTTTAGATATGGGTATGTAAACAAAACAGATGTGTGGTTAAGATTAAAATCTTTTTTTTTTTTTTTTTTTTCAAATAGTTTTTTATGCAACTAGTTGGGAAAATAATACTTTATCAAACGAGGTAAAATGCTTATTTGACGAGGGCGCTAGCACGACACAAATAATTTGCCGAGTTTGAAAAAGTATCTTCCCACTTGTTGCACACAATATTTTTTTATCATCAGGTACCAAAAATATTTTTAATACATATATTTCTCGAGCCCTTTTTCGTGCGGAGGGACCAGCAACTCGAGACATTTCGTGGCATTTTTGGTTCGGTTTGAGGTTAAGAATTCACTTCATATAAACTAAACACAGTCATTGGCCTTGCATCGAATTTCCGCATCAAACCTAGTAGTCTTCTCGTGCTGCGGAATCCAATCATGTTTTGCTGAGAGGCGCCGGTCGAACGCAAAGGGTTAATGTTGAAAACTCCAGTCAATGGATTGCTTATGAAAATATGTCTTTTCGATACCGAAAAAGCTCCGATACCCTTGTGGTAGAGTATCGGGTTTATGATCGGAGGGTTGTGTGTTCTGTCATCAGTGTGCCAAATATCGATGTGTACCGAATGCAATCCACGATGGATTTAATTTGCGGATGGTGCAAATTAAATCCGGCGTGATCTCAATGTCCTCTCGTTGGTGTGGTGGGGTTGGTTGGTTGTTTTCAGATTATCTGGCATCGTCATCAACACGAGGTCTATAATGCGCCGAAACATTCGTCATTTGACAAGCCAACATACATTTACAAACACCCATGCCAAACACGGGACTCGAACCGGCAACCTCGCGGTCTAGAAGCCAGCACGCTAACCACTGTACCGTTATGTGGTGGGGTCGGAGAGAGGTGTTTACACTAGAAGATTTCGATCACGTATTCTTCTAGATGCTGAAAATTACGAGACGTATTTGGCTGTGTTAAGCACTTAAATGTATTAGAAATAGACAGTCGGAAGTTCCAAACTATATCAATACCATAACTCTATATTCTTTGAGCAAGAGGTGTGCGAGAAAATACTTTTTCACACTAGTGTGGAAAAGTTAGTTTTTCGCATTCTTCGCGAAAAAGTGTTATTTTCTTCATGATTTACGAGCAAGAAAAGTTAAATTTTAGTACGATGTTGTAAAAAAAGATTGACTTACACAACAGATGCTTTAACCCTTTTATTGGACACGTTAATAAAACACATTTACTGATTAGTTGCTTTTTCAAAACTGTAAATTGCGATTATATTGTGTTTTGATTATATGTAATATATTTCTGTAATTAAAAATATGTTTTTCACCTAGAAATTGCGATCCAATTTTAAAAAAGTTAACTCAGAATATTTTTAAACAAATGTTAGGATTCACCTAGAGGTTTACACATAAATTTCTTTAGAAACAAAAAATGAAAATACTCAAGATTGGTAAGATAAAGCTGTATTAAAACGGAATTAAGAGCTGTGTCTTTAATATTCCTTCTTCAAAGCGCCCTCTGACGGTCCAGGGAATGGGCGAAATTCTACAGTTGCTTTCCCATCAATAATTTTTAAGATATATTTCTTATTCAAACGTATAATTTTGTATTTATTTTGTTTTAGATAGGTTATAAACTAACATCCTAATAAAAATATTTTAATTTTACTTTTATTTATAGTCTTAAAAATGTTGTGTATTGTTGAAGTAACTGGGGATCAAATGACGCGTAAGGGCATTTTGGATACAGAATATTTAATAATATTTTTATCTATTGAAATATCAATAGTGCTTCATAAACTAAGACTTCATGCACTTTAAAATGTATTAAGAAAGGCATTATGTCAAATTATAGGTGTGGAAAAAACAACAGCGTACCATCAGCCACCGGTGGTTGATGCGGCTTAAACGGAAAGTTTAGTGTCAACCACCGATGTCTGACGTGGCACTCAACGTGTTAATGATACTATCCTGTAATAAATAAACATTAAGTAAATGTTCAGTAATTTCTTAAAACAGTGTAACTTTTTAGTTTTATATCATATTTTACACTGTCAGCCACCGATGGCTGACGCGGCCTAAAAGGAAAGTTCAGTGTCAACCACCGATGGCTGACTTGGCACTCAACGTGTTAATGATATAATCTTGTAATAAATAAACATTAAGTAAATATTTAGTAATTACTTAAAACAATGTAATTTTTTTTAGTTATATATCATATTTTACACTGTCAGCCACCGAAGGTGGAAGCGGCCTAAACGGAAAGTTCAGCGTCAACCACCGATGGCTGACAGGGCGCTCAACGAGTTAAGGGTCATCTTATAGATGCCTGATTGGTCTGAAGTTTTACACAGGTCATGTTTTTAAATCCTTTATTTTAACTTCGATTTTGTGGGTTTGTCGATGGCGGGCAAATTTTCGAAAGCCTAATTAACTCTCTTGCCGTCATCCAATCGGGCTGAAACTTAACAGACAGATTCGACGTCGATGACAATGCATTCTACCAAATTTTGGGGCTTTTTTTTTATTCACTAAAAGGTCGCTTTTACGGAATACTATTAAACCAACTTGGTTTAACAGCATTTAACCGACCATAGAAGAAACTCTTTCCTGTGACCAAAACTGTTTTGATAAATAAATAATAAAATTGTTTTAATCAGAATAAATTAAAAATATTTGGATGTGTGGAAGTGAGTGTGGTGTTTTATTTTAATAAATAAATTTTGAAATGCAGTTTGCTGCACATTTTACTTATAGAAATATTTTTGTTTTTTAAAATTAGATGCAAACACCAAGTTAATGAATATAAAAATTGGCAATGCATACAAAGGATTTATATTAAAATCTTTGCTTTTAATATAAATCCTTTAAAATAAAAACAATAGCAATATCCTTTATATAAAAACCAATATATAACAATATGGTAAACAATAACTTTATATTTAAAAAAATAAGCATTAACAATAATTTTATATTAAAAACAATAACGATAACTTTATATAAAAACAATAATAATAACGTTATATAAAAACCAATAAACAATAACAATAACAAAATGAGTGATAAAAACAATAGCAATATCCTTTATATAAGAAACAATATATAACAATATGGTAAACAATAACCAAACAATAACTTTATATTTAAAAAAAATAAGCATTAACAAAAATTTTATATTAAAAACAATAACAATAACTTCATATAAAAAACAATAATAATAAATTTATATAAAAAACAATAAACAATAACAAAATGAGTGATAAAAACAATAACAATATGGGTTTCAATCAAAAATATGGGTTATATTGTTGATTGGAACAAGATTAGAGAATGGAAGCCACGCATTTTTTACTTCCTGCAAATTACCTATACTTAAGGGCAACCCTAATGGACATACATTGCTTTTCACATCAACTAATAAACTACTCTTTTGACATTTTAACACTTATATCGCTGTCCATTTTAACCCCTTAATTATCTCTGCTAGCACAAATCCACTGGCTAATATCGGTTCGACTATCGGATCTTTAATACATCGGATCGGGTTTTAAAAATGAAATATGCTTTTATAAGAAAAGACGGAGGGGTAAAAATATATGTATTTTGATGGTTTTGACATGTTTACTTTAAAAAAGAAAATCGTGTATTTTGGAACGATGCTCTAGTTTCTCCATGGATTAGCCATTCGTCACGGAACCCCTGTTTATGATACTGGTCAATACCGCGGTGCTACCTGGAATCTTATCTACACTTTTATAAAATGTACTGCACCGAAAATATCAGAAATGAATATTATTTTATTTGAACTGTTTCTTATCTAGAAACAATTTTAAAATGCTTAAACATAATTTTCTTTTTTGAAAGTAATAATAGAGTACAAATTACAATTTAATAACAAACTGCTCTGATGTATTAAGAAAAGGAATAGCCGAAAGTCGAATTCGTTTCACACTTTAAATCTCTTCTTAATATACTGATTTAACTAATAGGTTGTTTAAAGTCCCAAATAAGAATTTATGATAATGGTCAATTCCCGCATTTTTTAATGTCTTTCCTATTCCAAATATTTAAAGAAAAATTCTTAAAAAAAATTAGTTATTTAAATATTAAGAAAAGAAAATGCCCCAAAACCGAGTCAAAACACTCAGCTATAACTGTGACGTCATGACATCCTTCCGTTCTCTATGGTTAGGTTATCGTGACGTTTCTGCCAAATAGTTGGTGTTAGTTTCGTAGATAGTTACCATATCCCGTACAGGTAGACGCATTTGCGAGGAACTTGCAAAACTGGTTTCCGCTGCCGAATTTCAAGTCAAGATGTTTGGGAACTCTTGACGTCATATTCAATTAGAGCAGAATGAATCGCTTTCTCGCCAATGGCTAACAGGGGAACTTTGCTTGCAAATTTAAAAAAAAAAAAAAAAAAAAAAAAAAAAAGCACAGTGAGTAGACATTCGAACATTTTCGGCCTTTTTGAAACATTTAGAATTAAATAAAAAAATTGCAAAAATGCGGGAATTGTCTGTTATTATCTTTCTAAATTTGTTATAAAAGGTGAATGAAGATAGATTTTAATTAATATTGTTCAACGAATATCATCTAATAAAGTAGTGGTGTCTATTGGAAACAATGCAGTTATAAAAATATACCAGGTCAAGCCCAAACATTCGAAGCTTAACTAGATACCCAGTAATAGTATATACAGAGGTAGAAGGGGGAAAAAAAATAGTGGGGGGATGCCCAAAAGTTGGTGACAAGTGTAAGACCCCCCCCCCCCCACTCCACTTCTTCCCCAACGATAAATTTTATAATTTCGTATCTTATAGTAAAAATATTAATTATTAAGGGAACAACTTTTACTTCCTAACACTAGCACTGAACAAGGTTCCAAAATTTAATGTTATTTTAATGAATATTCTGCGACTAATTTTTTTTTTTACTTGGAAGTAAGAGATAAAGTGAAGTAATAATTCAACATTTTATACATTACTGTTTATCTAGATTTAAATAGAGCTTCAAAATGCGCATAATTTCATTAAATAAAATTAACAGGGAACTCTTAAATGTATTTTTTTTTTAAATAGCTTGTTTTTTTTATGAAACAAGAATAGAAATTTAACATAAAAGAAAGTTCCTCCAAAGTTAAAAGTTGAATAAGTGTAACAGTATTTGATAACAAAAATCCTTATATCTTTATTATACAAAGTAATATAATGCCTTTTTGTTTTACCATAATTTTCTTTTTAAACTTTGGAACACTTTAAACCATTTTTTCTCGGTGTCATTACAATGAAAGGTTAATGTTATTTTTCTTTATTAGTTTTTAGACGGATTGAGTGCTTTTAAAAGAAGGGGGATGGATTTCAGTAATTTTAAAAGTGAAGGAACGCATGGGTATTTTCTTGTAAAGTGGTGGGACACCGCGTCTACCCACACTTCTAGCACCTAGTATATAGAGTTTAAAGTCACGCACATCGAAGTTTAATGGCACGTAATATTCAATGAAAACGCATTGATTTCCTTCTGGTAGATAACGGTGCAGATTATTTCGAATGTGTTTCAGGAAGTCCCAGTAAAGATCATTCCATTTACCTCGCTATGTTATTATCTTCTAGCCCAGTGCATTTAGAAACTACTTTCTATAAACACCTTGACATTTCCTGAGTAGGTACGGACATGATCAATGAAGGGGACTCAGTACTTTAACAATAAAAAAAATTGTTTTCGGATTTTTTATTATTTTTATTTTATGTTTTCCTATATTTCTTTTCCTTTCCATTGATGTATTACTTTTGTTTGTACTCAAATTAGAAGTATGTTGTACTTTGTTTTAAAAATTATAACTTTCAATATAAATTACGTAAGATTTTTACCTTTAACTTTGATTTTCTCTAAACGTGATATTTTAAAATTCAATGTAACTTTTCTAACTAACTAGTAGAG
Organism: Linyphia triangularis; assembly: GCA_963978545.1. Classification (NCBI taxonomy): domain Eukaryota; kingdom Metazoa; phylum Arthropoda; class Arachnida; order Araneae; family Linyphiidae; genus Linyphia; species Linyphia triangularis. The sequence continues at coordinate 107,601,921 of OZ021724.1, forward strand.
ATATACAAGTAAATGTTTTGTTAAATTGTAGTACATAACCTACAGATTTAATGAAGGTTGAAAATATTTTCACTTATTTTCTTTAAATATTTTTTAAGTACAAAATATCTGTAAATAAAGAGAGGGTTTTTTGAAAAAAATGTGGAAAATTGATGAAAACTTAACGAGAAAAATTCTGATGATATTTTTTACCAAACTTTAACCTCATTTTAATCTGTAGAATAGGTACAACAATTTCACAAAAAAATTATTGGTATATCTCTACTAGTTAGTAAGAAGAGGTACAATTAAGTTTAAAAGATCACGTTTAAAGAAAATCAAAGTTAAAGGTAAAAGGCTTATATAGTTAACTTTGATAATTTGCTTTTTTTTTTTTAAAGAAAATATAACATACTTCTAATTTGAGTAGAAACAAATAATATACCAATAGAAAGGGGAAAATACATAGAGTAACATGAAATAAAAAACAAAATTTTATTTTTAGGTTACTGAGTTCCCTTAATGTAATGGCATACATTAAACACGTGAAAATGGTGTCTAATATATTTCATTTTACATTTGAAATCCTTACGTCAAAGCATATGCAGTGGTTCCACTATCACTAGTGTTTTGCAATTTAATTTTTATTTATAATTGATAAACATTTAATTAAAACTATTTTTGTCATTTTATTTAAGTGCATGTATACCCTACAATTCACGAAAATCAATCAGAATATTTATTTTATTTGTTATTATATCATACTATTCTCTGATACTTTAGCTTTCATACAATACTAAAGGTTTGAAGATATTCTTAATATTTTTGAAGTTACTATCAATTATAGGTAGGTACAACTGATGTTAGGTACTAAGATTCTAAAACTTTAAACTGTATTTTGATTAGGTCACACTTTATTCAAACAATGATAATTCAACAACAAAATGTTCAAATATATATATATTTTTTTTATATCATGGTATGTTTTATATCGTATTTTTATACATAATATGTTAGATATAATGAAACTCGATTATTTAAAATTGATTGAAAAATTGATTTTTTAGTGATTTTAAAAATTTAGAATTCATTGAAAATATTGCTTTTTTTATGTTTTCACTCAAAATAAATTGCACAAAAAAACTATTCTATGTTACAAACTTAATCGAGTTTCAAAACATTAAGAATAATATTTCGAATAATTCCCAAGAGGAATTGCATTTCTGAGTAAATTAGAATTTGATATATCATTGTTTGAAAAAGGTACTGATTAGCTAATAAAAGCAAACTAACAATTGCCGGAATGTGATTTTTTTAGGAAATAATTTTTGTCTTATATGCTCTGTAAAAAAGAATTGGATTTTTAAACTCAGAATGGGAAAAAAAAAATAATAATGTTTTAGGGTGTATGTACACTTTTGATCTTTTTCGAATTTACTTATCAAATTTGAAGGTTTTACAGAAAGTAGTTTCTAAATGCACTGGACTAGAAGACTGTAACATAGCGAGTATAGGGAATGATCTTTACAACGGCTTCCTCTTCAATCGGTATCAGAGATCTCATGCTCAGAGACCTATGTGTAAAACATCGATAAAACAACTGGATGGACTGCTCCATTGTCAATGAAAAGAGAAAAACGCGCCGGGGATTGCGAAGCTGGTGGGATGATTAACCAATCACAGTTCACTTTCATAGTTGGATGGGAATGTGAAAAACCTTGTAAAGTGTTAGAGTATATATTTTTTTGCACATTATTACTAATTAAGGTCTACTATTGACTTATCTGCTGTGTACAACCTACAATTCTATTTTCAATCAACGGCAATCCGTATTTTTTATCCCACCTATTGCATCTGGCAACGGCTTCATTTTAACAGCTTCAAGCAGTCTATCCAGTTGTTTATCTATATCGATGGTGTAAAGCGTGTGTGGCGGTATGATGCTTTGTAAAGAATAGCGAAAATTCATGTTATTAACGTGAAATTGGTCACTTCCATTTTTTTATACTATCATTATTATACACACTACTACAAGCGAATAAAGGAGTGAAGTACAAAACTATTGTCATACAGAAATACTGTAAAAACTTTTGAAAATTCATCTTCAGCCCAATGCTGTATGAAAATAGAATGCTCAAATCTGAAAAACATCAAATTTAATAAGTTACATTAAGTAGAAGAATGAAAAGTTAAGAAATCCCGATTTGATCTCGTTATAAAGGAGTTCAAACCCAGCCAGGATTTCGGGGATGAGTTTCTGAAGGATAGATCAGTAATAAATTACCAATCCATCCTCGAACCCCGACGCATCCCACTGCAAGACAGAAAGTCAAATAAATACATATAAAAATTAACATACACTTATAAAACATCTTATCACAAACAGCAACAAACCTCTCCAGGCAGAAATTGTAACCTTCTACATGATTTTCATCAAACCGCACTAATAACACAAAAAGAAACCAACCGCGCATTTTCGAAAAACAAAATAGCTACGCACTTAAAGAAAAATTATATCGTCATCTATAACCAAGACCAGGTACCAGTTAGGGCTATTTAACTGGGAATTTCAATATCACCCGAAATATGGACATAAAGACCTAAAAAACATTAAAATTACAAAAAAAATCTTGGAAATCCATTTATTCGGAAGGGGGTCGTCGTCCAGTACCGAAATTTAGTCAAAATTATCATTTTTTTTTTTTTCTGATTTAAAAAAAATAAATAATTAATACATTCCTAAAGAGAACGATGTCTTTATCTTATTTCTCCGGTGATTAGAACGCCACGAAATTACCTGTTATTAAAACATCACGAATGGGCGTAACGCCTTGAAGCAGCTGCTTAAAGTGAGTTTTTCGAGCACTAGTGTTTTTCACAGATGCTGCAAATTCCAAATCAATATATCTCCAGAACCATTAACAATTGACTATTCAGATTTTTGAAATATTTAATTTATATAATATTTAACACTTTGCCCTCACAAAATTTTATTTTTCAAGTTCTGTTTTTAAAATATAGAAATTAGCGTAAAGGATAACATAAAAAAAAGCAAAAATTTCAATATTTTAATTTTGAGAATTTTTTGAATTTTTTCTAATACACCCATCAAAATTCCGTGAAGACGAATTTTCTTTATATAATTATGTATTACAGAAAGTTTTCACTTTGGAAAAAAAAAATATTTTGTCTTGACTTATATCAAAATACGCAAACATGAGTTATTATTGATTTTTGTTGGTTTTTATTTATTTTTTTTAAATAAATAAACACAATATTTAAAAAAAGCAAAAAAACGTTATCCCAAAGATATATCAATAGTATCTCATACATAAGATAAATTTTTGACGTAAAAATATTTATAAATAAAGTTTTTTTTATTTTCGGTACCGGACCCCTTAAATTGTTTCTAAACATTTTCAATGCCCTATCCAAATTGTTCTTATTATTGCAAATGCCAATTAGTCTATGAAATTGAGAAAAAAAGATATTCCTAAAGATTTTATTACTTAAATTACTATCAAAATTCGATAGACTAATAATATAAAATTTGAAATCTGATCTTTTATCACAGACTCCAATGTTGACATATTCTTCCTTAATTTTAAAATTCAAGTCGAAATAATGTACTCTTTTATTACAATCATTAGTTTTTCTCAACAACAATTCTTTAGGATAAATATCAACAACAGCTTCAAGTTCATTACAATTAAAAACCAATAAATCATTTATATATCTAAATACATCCACATAATTATTTTGTAGAAAATCCCTTTCAAACATATGTAAATAAATGTCATCAAAAGCCCTAGAAAAACTATTACCCATAGGAATACCCTTATTCTGTCTGAAAAAATCAATTCCATTGTAAACATAATTTTCAAAAATATTGAATTTGCAAAGCTCGTTCCAATCCCACTTAACTAAATTTGAATCCCCAAGATAAATTTCAAAAATATTTTTGCAAATGTCAATAAGATTAATATGCGGAATTATGGTGAATAAATTTTCAAAGTTGAAAGTATGGACAAAATCAATTTTGTTAGCTCTAACATAATCCAAAACTTCTTTATTGTTGTTAATCAAAAAATGTCTTTCAGATGCCTTGATTTTATTCGAAACAATCTTACGAAATCCAAACAAATGTTTACTTAGAATACTGTTGAAATAATTAGTACTGCATGTTACAAATTTAAACTTTGGAGGCATTTTATGAAATTTAATCGTTGGATATTTCAAGCTATTAAGCTTAAACTTGTGTTTTTTACTGAAAGCCAAAAGTCTATTGTCGAGTTCTCTCTTAGTAAAACCAAATCTACCATAAGTATTGTTACCATAAATTTCCGATTTTTCATTATATTGTCAGAAAACACTCTCTCTCTCTAATAGTTTATCAATGAACACAACTAATTCTAGGTCAAATACGAAGCAGTACCATCCAATCATAGTTGGTTGTTTTCAGATTATCTGGCGCCGTCAGCAACACGAGGGCTATAATGCGCCGAAACATTCGTCATTAGACAAGCCAACATACATTTACAAACACCCATGCCTAACACGGGACTCGGAACCCGCAACCTCGCGGTCTAGAAGCTAGCACGCTAACCACTATAGCGTTTTGTCGGCACCATCCAATCATAACCAAATACTCATAATCTTGATTTTCGCTCTATGCTGAGCTGTGGCCGGCATACATGAATACTGCTAGTTTGCTAAAAAATATAATTTTCTCACGCCATCGATGAGTTTCGCAAAAAAAAAAAAAAAAAAAAAAAAAAAAAAAAAAAAACTAATCTAGCCTTGATACGAAGGTGAAAAGATTATATCACAGTTTCAGGACAGCTGGAGTTGTAGCTGTTTCGAAAAGAGCCGGTATAACCTTCCATTTTAGACGAGGGATGAAAGATTAAAAAAAAAAAAAAAAATTAACCGAAATTTCTATTTTTGCCGAATAAGCCATACACGATTGATGAACTGAAAACGAACATCACAACAGACGTATGAGATATTCTATGCGTCAAGGGCGAATCCGCCAAAACTGTATTTCAAGAAGGAAAAAAAAAAACTTAAAGAAAAAGAAACTAGTTTCAAAGCGATAAGGGCGAATTGCTATGTTCTGAAGAAAAAACAAGATGAAATTTGGCGTTAATACTTTTATTAGAATGAAAGTGAAAAACAAAATTCATTTCAAAATGCTTTTAATTTGAAAATCAGTATAAGAAAAGATAAAAATTAAGTATATCAATTTAAAAATCCAAGAAATTAATCTGGGTAAAAATCCATAACATCATCCTCATTTTCCGTAATTGGCATAATCAAATTATTTTCTGATGCTTGGATTATTTTATGCTGCTTCATTCTCTGTACACTCACATTCAGACATTTTCACAGTAAAGACACTAACTTTTAACTAAAAACTGAACGAAAAAGTTAAGAAGACAAGAAACACGTCATGTAGACACAGCAGAGTAGGTTTGGTTACAATGCGGTTACTCGGAGTGAAAGTGGAAGCAGCTAGATGGCGCATTCGCCCGTTGCTCCACACCCCATTCATTGCAGTTTTGCCGTTTCTCCCGACTTATGCACCCAAGTTCTACATGTCAAAACTTCAAACAGAAAGGGAGAATAAACCATCTTGTTTCATTCTTTTGCTTTTTAATGACAAGGCTTTTTATTGAAAAAAAAAATAATAATAATTAAGGGAATGGCAGATTTTCCCTTGGAGCATGGAACGCCTCATATTTAATATCAATACTTCAATACTTCACAAAGTCTCACAAAATCTGATAAAACGCATTTGCTACTCGCGAAAGAAGACGTAATTGAAGCATTTATTGTAACACACCTTTTAAAAAGAAAGCCGATATTTCAACTAATCTCTGGGATAATTTACTTTAATTTAAATTTTTAAACTTGTACTTTAAGGCATTTTGATGTGCGTGAATTTATACTCATCCAGTATTTCTTTAAAGAAGTATTTTTGCATGTATAAGTGGGGATTCCGTTAAATGAAAATGCCCATTTTGTTTTGTTTTTTCAGTATAGACTTAATTTAGAATATATTGTTGCATTTTCTGGTTGCGGGTTTAATGTTGATTTTATTTTGTAAAAGCATTTTTACAACTCTTTCTTTTTTGGTTTTGTTTTTTTAGATAAATAATTTAAAAAATATTTTTAAATACCCTTATCTTTTTTTTTAAATGCCCAAGATGCAAGTTTTCAGAAACAGAAATCTTGAATCGTTTGAATCTGTCTTCATTGTAAATTAAATAAAGGTCTGTTACCAAATGAAAAAGAAAACTCCTTATTTGACATATATAATAACATAATAGCAATCCGATTTTGTTCAACTCGTTCAAAGTCGATTTTTGAATAGTTTTGGCAATTTTTGTTCGGAAAGACTTGTACATTCATAATATAGCCTAATTAAATTCATAATATAACCTTTCTCTACATTACCTAAAACACTCAGAATTATGTTCGGAAGGACCTGCAATTGCCTCTCAGTTATTACGCTATATTTCTATCATGAAATAAATAAATTGGATTCGATAAGTGACATGAAAACATAAGGTATGATTTTTAGAAGGCAAATGCTTGATTACTGGATCTAATAAGCTGTTGAAATATGTTTTTATAATATAAAATATGAACTAAACTTCATTCTTTTTACCAATAAATGTGGCTTTATTTGAGAAAAGAAAGGCTAACTTTCAAGTTATAAATAGTTGAATGTTCAAACTATGTACTTATTAATCTTGATAATACAGGGTGGTTATAATTGAAGTTACCCTGTTTAGAGCCACGTAGAGTCCGTTCTAATGAGCAGATTTTGATGAAACTTGGAATATACACTATATGGACCATGGGGAAAAGTAATCTGCAATAAAAAATTGTAGTTCAAATTTTTACCACCAGATGAAAAAGTGGCGCATAAAGAACAAAAAATACAAATTAAAAACACAAATTTTTATTTAATTACAGCATATGTTCTATGTGCATTCCATTTATGTCAACCACATGCTCGAAGCGTGTTATAGCATGTTCAACAATAGTGCAAAGGGTTTCTCGATCATTTGCAGCAACATAAAGTGTTATGCTTGCTTTCATTTCAGGAAGAGTCCGTATTCTCCCTCCATACACACGATCTTTCAGAAATCCCCACAACTAGAAATCACAGGGATTTAAGTCCAGAGAACTAGGAGGCCAGGCAGTCGAAAAACTTCTCGAAATTACCCGATCATCTCTAAAGTGGGCACGAAGTAGTGCTGTCACTGGTCGTGCAATGTGAGGTGGTGCACCATCTTGCATAAAGACAGTAGTCTCTAAACATTATCGTTCTTGTAGGGCAGGAAGGACTTGCTGCCGAAGAAGCTCGCAGTAGCGGGTCCCCGTAATCGAACACCTTCGAGGGCCACGAAGCGTGCTCCCCGCAAAGAAAAAGGGACCAAGAGTAAATTCAGCCGTAAAACCACACCATACAGTAATGTAATCAGGATGCAGAGACTGTTAATGCACAACATTCAGTTTTGCCACACCCTATATTCGACAGTTCTGAGTATTCACGGCTCCATCTAGTGTAAAATGCGCCTCGTCCGACCATAAAATGTTCCAAGGCTATGCATTATCAACGATTATTCTGGCCAAAAAAATTCTACAAAATTGAATGCGCTTACCAGAGTCAGCAGGTTTCAGTTGTTGCACAACATGGATCTTATATGGATACCATTTTACAATGGATCGAAGAATCTTTCTAACTGTATATCAAGGGATAGACAAATCACGTGACACCGCTCGAGCACTTGTAGAAGAACTTGAACACGCTATAACACGCTTCGAGCATGTGGTTGACATAAATGGAATGCACATTGAACATATGCTGTAATTAAATAAAAATTTGTGTTTTCAATTTGTGGTTTTTGTTCGTTATGCGCCACTTTTTCCCCTGGTGGTAAAAATTTGAACTACAATTTTTTATTGCAGATTTCTTTTCCCCGTTGTCCATATAGTGTATATGCCAAGTTTCATCAAAATCTGCTTATTAGAACGGAGTCTACGTGGCTCTAAACAGGGTAACTTTAATTATAACCACCCTGTATAAATATATATATATATATATATATATATATATATAAAATTACTTCTTATAATTTATAATTCACATAAAAAATTGTATTCATACTTTTTTAATAAAGTAATTAGAATTTATTTTTTTTTAAATTTATAGTGAGTAAAACTGTATAAAATCCATAATATGCTAAGCTAAAAAAACTTTAAAAAAAAAAGTTAAATAAAAAAGCTAAATTTCTGAAGACAAATTAAAGAATATAAATGAAAAATAATTGTGGAAAGTTTAAAAGATTTATAATTAATACTTTTTAAATTATATCCATTTAAATGTCCTAGTTTCTAGATAGTACGTTCAAGAAACAGTTGTCATGTAACAAAAACTTAAATATTTCAAGTTTTACTAATGATAGAAATAATAATTTTATGCAGTTTTATTCAAAAGATTTGTATTTTTTTTTTTCTCCTGAGAATTTTAAAATCCCCCAAAAAAACACTTTTGAAAAGTAGAAGAACCACCAACCTCAAAAACACAAAAAACTTTCTTACAATAAAAAAATCATAAACATGATGAAAATTTTCAGCCACAAACACAGTGATATAAAAAAATGGCCAACCTCTGATTAGAACTCTCGGTTGTGACTCGCTTACGAATGTATGCTTACTTAATTTATTTTTAACATTTAAGTTCCGCTCCCATAAAAATTTACGCTGCTTGAGGTTGGCGCCCGTCATAGAATATTAACAATGCTTGCGTTTAAACTAATTTATGGATGTTTGCACGAATATTTGAGTTTATGATTTTATTTGGATGGGTAGGAAATACAAAGTGGTGTAAATATTCATGCTCGTGTAATTTTCAAAATAGTATAGAGAAACTGTGCTCAAACGCTTGCATTTGAATCGTTATTAAGAATTTTTTAAGTAGGAAACTAAAGTGTTTCTGGTAAGCTTTTGTTTGGTTGATACATACATTTTGGAAAGTTTTTATGTGTGGGGGGTTTTAAAGGTTAGTAATTAAGACGGGCGCCAACCTCAAGCAGCGTAAATTTTTATGGGAGCGGAACTTACATGTTAAAAATAAATTAAGTAAGCATACATTCGTAAGCGAGTCACAACCGAGAGTTCTAATCAGAGGTTGGCCATTTTTTTATATCACTGTGTTTGTGGCTGAAAATTTTCATCATGTTTATTATTTTTTTATTGTAAGAAAGTTTTTTGTGTTTTTGAGGTTGGTGGTTCTTCTACTTTTCAAAAGTGTTTTTTGGGGGGATATCATAATTTTTTTTTAAACACTGATGACTTCTCTTTTTTGAATTTGTCCGTTTCATCGTTTTTCTATTTATCTCCTATGGTAAACCTGGTACCAGGGATATTCATAATTCTTCAAACTGAGTTCGACGATACCTTACATGCAATAATTATCTTTAAAATTGATAAACCGAAAGTGGTACCAATAGCATACCTGGTACTTTAAACATTCATAATTCATCAAAACAAAAGTCCAACATGCCATATTTATCTTGGAAAATGATAAACCGAAAGTGGTGCTACCTATGCTATACCTGGTACCTTAAACATTCATAATTTTTCAAGACAAGTCTAACGACACCCAACATGCCATATTTATCTTCAAAATTGATAAACCAGAAGTAGTACCACCTATGGTACACCTGGTACCATGAATATTCATAATTCTTCAAGTTGAGTTCAATGATATCTTGCATGCCAAAATCTACTTGAAAATTGACAAATTGGTTGAATGCGGACGGCAGTAACCATCAAAATCTACCACGAACGAGTACTAGAAACTTGTGTATGGCAACTCAACTCCCAAAACTTAAAGAAATACGTTGCCATTGACAAAGATCCTGTCTGCCAAGTTTCAGCTCGATTGGTTAGTTTGTAAGCGCAACGACCTATTTTGGTGCATAATAACGACTAATCAGTCCGGGACCCACAGCTTAACGTAGATTCCGAATCATAACGAACATCCACACCTAACACAGGAATCAAATCCGGCACCTTTAACTTACAAGGCCAGAGCGTGCATCCCATTGAAAGTTTATACTAATAAATTATTACAAATAAATATTACAAGTTTTTTACAGTCTAATAAATATTGCAGTATAAATTATTTTTATTATACCAAGCATTATTTTGGTTCACATAATAATCCATTGATATTTGACAAAATTTAAAATATTTTCTTAACAACAATTTTAAAATTCACTATGAAATTACAATTTTGATGATATATGATTCTACAATTTCATTTTACAACGGAAAGTAAAAATCAACACATCTTTAAAAAAGAATGACATTTTTGCAAATTCCATTAGCCAATCGCAATGCGTGGTTCATTTAGTCCTCTGTAATGAGTTGACTGTGACGTCAGCTCGTATAACCTCCACATTTATACTTTGCCCATAGTATCTTGCAACAAAATGTGATTGATTTCCCGAAATTAAAATGTTTTTGAAAGTTAACTCTCTCTAAATTGTCATACAGTTCAAATAACACATGCAACTTAAAGAACAAATATTTCTCTTTAATTCTGTCTCTTCAAAAATTAAATTATTTAAATTTTAAAGATGTTATAAGCCATATAATTATAGTCCAATTCGTTCTCCTATACTTCAACATTACGTTAAAACTCACTTAAGCCTAACATGTCGGAAAAACTAACTTCCAAATGATAGCAAACCTGTTTGGCAACTTTTGGCATATATATCTGAACCTCAATTACAAGCTGATCGCCTTTATTTGTCGCCAAATTATGAAATGAAAAAAAGTGGTTTTAAATTAATTAAAAATAGAAAGAATTATTTAATGAAGTTCAAACCATTGTAGGATTTTAAGTTGAAACATTCCGCATCCTATAATTCAATCCGTTTGAAGATCTATAGATTAGTTAGGGCTGTACGTTTGTCTAAATTTTTACATCAAAATCGGGCTAGAACTCGTTTTTTTATTTCGTTTTGGAATTTTCAATATTTTTTTTCTTCGTTGTCTTTTGTCCTAGGTACTCAATTTTTTTTTTCTTTGGAAGATATCACCGAGACGAATCTATGGTATTTTTTGTATAATTATGTGAAGTTTCGTAAGCGCGCTAGAAAATAGTCAATTTCGGCTTTTTCGCTGGAAGTTATGCAGAGAATAGATACTTACTGTCGTTTCTGCCTTTTTTAAGGTTGGCGGCGAAACGACCGTTTCGTCTGATTTTGTGTCTTTGACTCCCTTAAACGTATGAGCGTAATAATAAACAATAAAATCAGAGAGGAAGACAGCAACATAATAAACAATACTAATTTATTTTTCACAAGTCATTTTCACAACAGTTTTTTCAATAAATACAGAGTTGGTCAAAAAGCTGTGAAGCATTTCAAAACTTAATATAAATCTAAAAATTGCCAGAAGCGAGTAAAGTTTGTTGTAAAATGCCTGTCATAGGTTGGCTAGTTTGTACACTTAATGACTATTTTTATGCAAAATGAGGGTTAATCAGGACGGGACCTACAGCTTAACGTAGATTCCGAACCACATCGAATATCTATGTCTAACCTGAAATTCGAACCCAACACCTTTGGCAAACGAGGCCAAAGCGCCATTAGGTAGGCAATGCCTATCATAGAAAACGTTTTAAAATATTTAGAAATGTAATGGGAAGCTGATTTTAAAATATGTGATGGTCTTTAATTTGGACTATTTTTTGTACCAACTTTTTTACTATTTAAACTTTCACGCCATCTATTTTTCTCTTTAATTCTTCCACATTGTCAAGCATTTTGCTACAAACCAAACTCTGATTCCCCAATTTATAAATTTTAAATAAATTTTAGAAATTTTCGTAGACCTTTAGCCCGTACTGTATTTATTTAAAAAGTTCTAAATAACACATAATTGAACACGAATAATACATAAATGCAAAGTCGAATATTAATACTAATCCAACGAATACGTAATTCCTTGGAATGGATTATGGAGTCCACATTTGCTTCACATTCCACGATAACATAAAACATTGACATAGACAGTGAACATTTAAAAGAACATTTATAATTGGCACATACAATCTTGCTCGTATATGGTATGTATTTCAAATTGATAATTATAGTACAAAACAAAAATCTTCAATATTTGCTAGACTCATTTTTATATTGCAACTTAAATATTTTTGAAGTTTGAAAAGACAAAAAAATCAGATTGCTCGATACTAATCAATAATTATTTTACTTCTCATATTGCTACTGTAAAGTGTTTTTTATGCATGATATAATAAAGTACAGTAGAACCTCGATTAATCGTCCCTCCTTTATCCGGAACTCTCTGTTAACCGGCAACCATTTAGTCGACATCAAAAATCTCCCAAATGAGTAATAAATCATTTTTCCTTTTTAAACTGCAATCTTTTCCCTTGCTCTAAAGTTACATAAGTAATGGTGAGGCTTTTGACTGTTTTTCTAAGGAACTGACATGTTTAGAGCAACCTTCGGATGCAGATCAAACTGAACTATTGCCTTCAAAAAAGACTCCGGGATAGAGCAGCGAAACAAAGATTATCAAGATTATTGCAACAAAAACTCATTTCCAACAATTATGTCATAAAAAAAACATTAAAAGTCCTGTATTCAATAAATGAAAATCATTTACTTTTTGTTGGTTTTTACAACTCTCTTTTATACGGAATTTTCGCTTAACCGACCTACCTTTTGTTCGAATTAGGTCGGTTAATCGAGATTCTACTGTAATATGAATATTACATTACATGTATATTATTAGAAATAAATCAATTATCAACTACATATTTAGCATTAATATAAAGGAATATGATCTAACTATGCATATCAGAATATTTACTTTTATCATATGCTAATATTTTTCCATTTGATTTCTACTATCACGTTATTTTCAATAAAAACGGTTTATTAAAAGGTTTCAAATGAAGTTTATCCACATAATCTCTTTGATAAATGGATCAATAATCAAATAGTTACAAAGAGATGTAATGTATTATGGTTATTCTATTGAACACATAACTTTTCCTAAAATATTAGTTTTAAAAAACATTTTACAAAAGTCAGTTCATTTAACCACTCTCTACAAGATTCAAAATAATCAAATAATATCAGATCTGTTCCATAAGCTCCTCATAATACCATCACTGCGTATCATAAATATATTATAACATATACCTATATTATTATATTTTAAGCATATATCCCTGCTTTAAGTAGAACGATGCAAAATGTCCTTAATAGCTGATTTTAATTTTCTTCACAAGAATATATTTTGGGAAAATACGATCGTTAAGTTGCAGGTTCTATATTCACAATCTTTCAAATCGTATTTAATATGCCAAAGGTGTAGCATTAATTACAAATCTTGAAAAAAAAAAAAATTAATTCCAAAACTTGAACCCTGAAATTCTTAGCATATATGACTTATTAACCCTTTAAATCCCATGGAGTCAGCGTTGTGGGTTTCACAAAACCCCGATGACTTTCCATTCATAAAAACTGGAAATGAACTCGCCCGACCGTTCTCCTGTCTGCCACTCCTGGGATTGCTGTGGGGGGTCACTGTCGACCATTAAAAGATCATTACTATATGTATACAGCCTGCAATAGGGGTGTGCGTTGGGTCATCTGCTTGATATGTCAGAGAATTTAGTTGGCATCTTATCAATGAAACAAACGCCACCGCTAAGTACATGACAAGATTCGCATAAAAGAAGAGTCCCTGACTATCTTACTCCATGTCCAAAGGGTGGGGCAGTTTGACATTGAGTACTTTAAATCCATGTCTCCCCTCTACATGATCCACAATAGCCTATTGTTGAGGACCGTCACGCTTTAAACAACTAAGGCAGGGCAGTTCCCCTCACTTGAAAATATACGTTTACCCCTGCAACCGCCCGAAAGGCGGTTAGCTGGGAAATTCTCTACAAGGCGGTATAGGGCGGGTTGGGATTTAAAGTGTTAAAGTCAGGGTTCTAACCAGGGCCCGGTGGCCTAGTGAGTTGAAGCATCGACCTGATCGAAAAATTGTAAGTTCGGTCCTGCTTCATTGAAGCCGGCATGAACCATAATGAAAATTGGGCATCTGTCTTAGCCTCAATGCCCCTTCGTGTGTATGATGGGGTTTTCAGAAAGAGGTGCTCGCGCAGGTATAGACCTTTTTACTTGACCGAGTTCAGAGTAATGAGACTTTAACTGGCTGAGTTAAGCACGCGAATGTTGTAGAAATTGGTAGCAATAATCATTTATAAACAGAGTTTTAAGCACTTAGTCCAGCGCGGCATTTTAAGTAAGTAATTATATTATTATTTTTTTTAAGTAAGTAATTATATTGTTGTAAAAATCGGATATTTTAAACATCAATAATTTCCTACAAAGGTATACATGTAAACAGCTAAGAGAAATGACTAGCCGTAATATATTTGTGACTGGTATAAGAAACAAATGTTAAGTTATGCAGGCATTGGCATTAATAAATCTACACAATAATTACTAATTCATTAGTTGTAATTCTTTCACGATTTGAAACATTGCAACTGGCTGAAAACAATTATGTATATTTGTAGAAAAACTGACGCTATTCAATAGGGTGTATATTAAACCATGTTATGTTATACGATAGGATTATTATCGATGTCAGCGTAGAATTATATATATTATATCGTTATACAGTTGTGTATATTAAAATTTTAATTTTATAGTTTCAAAGTATTTTGAAGGGATTTATTTCAAAACTTATATTTCATACATTGGTAATTTTCTACCAAAGTACACACTTCCAGTAAGCTTATATTTCATTTATCTAAAAATAAAAAAATAAAAATTATTTTAAATAATCGAGAAACTCCTCTTAAAATTAACACCAAAAAAAAATCCACTTATATCCATTTATAAATAAGAATTTTATTTCGTATCAATGCACAGGGCTTCAAAGGATAGATGAATAATTATTCTTTTGTATAATTTTTTAATTGTTTGTTATTCATCGTAGGGTTAGTAGTATGTGCTTAGTGAATACATTTGGTTCTGATAATTAAGAAAGATAAGGGATAATACTATAGATAATATGTTTCAGGATTATAGAGAAACTGTAATTTTTTAAGTAAGGGAGTGTGTCTAGCTTCTTGCTATTAAATAGATTATTGGTCTTAAAAGAAAAGTAGATAGATATTTTGTTTTAAAATATCTGTTAACATACTAGGAATTTTAGGATTATACACACCTTACAAAACACAACTGCAAATGTTTTATCTGAAGAATGAATTTCTTAAATTAACTAAAAAATACTTAATGCCGTATTATTATAAATTACTGGCAACACAATTTAATGCAATGCAGTTTATTAACTTTAAATGTCAATTCCCCGCTAAAATTTTATGTCATTTCTATCTCTTTCAATTAATGTCGAATGTAATTCAAATGTGATCTTTGTAGTCCTCAATTTAAGCCTGTACTTACCATGAAATGCTGCCATTTTATTTTTTGGCATATAAATCATGTGTAATGCAATTTTATGTAACATAGTTTATTAGCTTTGATTGCTAATCAATTGTATGTATCAATGAAGTTTAGTGTCATTATTTGTCCTATTGAAATTAATGTCACATGTAAGACAGCTATGATTTGTGTAGTGCTTAATTTAGCATTTAACTTACAATTTACCTGTTAAGTGCTTCTTAAATTATCTCTTTTGTATGAGATTATCGCTTTCATATTAACATTTCGAAACACAATCAGTAAGATTCTACATTTAATAACCCGTTTAAAATACATGCAATTTTAGCTATTTGACATTAAAGTCATTTGTTTAGTTTTTCTCATCAGCATACGTTAAGATACGAGTCCGGGTCACGCAGTCACAGAGGAATGTCATCAATGGTCATTGGATTTGCCGACGACGATTTGAAGTGAGGCATCGACACCTCATCTCTGACCACTTGGCGAAATCTCGTCCTATGGTTCTGTCTACGCCTTAAGTATTTCGGGCAGCAAGAGCAAAGTAACTTTGTGAAAGCCCTCCTGAAATCCCGACTCCAGCAGGCGTAAATAACGGGATTCATCCCTGAATTAGTCCATCCCAGCCACGTGACAATCGAAACCACCAGCTTTGAGTTCATGACGCAACTTTCCCCACATATGCCCATTAAGACATTGGTGACGAAGAAAGGTAACCAACAGAGTATGAAGACGCCCATGACGATGCCAAGAGTCTTGGCGGCTTTTCGTTCTTTGGCAAGTTTGCTGATCTTCCTACTTAAGGAAAAGCTCTTCATGTGTCTTGATGGTACCTTTAGTGATGACCTCTCATGGTAGTCGTCACCGTTGGTGAGCGTGGGTTCGTATCTCGGTGAGAACACCCCACCACGGTGAATTCTTAGAGTCAATGATGAGCAGACGCCATCACCATTGGTAGCGTGGACTTGCTTAGTTCCAAGCTTTAAGCTCCTTTTCTGTTCCATGGCAGCCCTGTATATTCTGTAGTAGGTGAATAGCATGACAGTGAGTGGCACGTAAAATGAGACAGCTGAAGAAAAGACTAGATAACCGACGTCTTCTGTGAAGAGACACTGGTATTCGGGTGGCGGGAAGGTTGATACAGCTCTCCACCAGGCGATAGCTGGGAATGATATTAATGCTGAACATACCCATACGACTACTATGAGTATACCAGCTCTGGTGGGGCTCATCTTTCTCGGATAAGACATGGCGTCTGTAATGGCCCAGTACCTGTCCAGTGATATGACGCAGAGGTTGAGTATTGAGGCTGTACTCGCCAAGACGTCTATAGAGCGCCAAATATCACACCAGTCTTGACCAAAAGGCCAATAGCCGTCACAGACATCAAGAATGACGCTGAATGGCATGACGACTGCACCAACGATGCAGTCGGCTGTCGCCAACGAGGCGATGAAGTAGTTTGTGACTGTGTGCAAGTAAGGTTCTCTGGCGACCGCCACCATGACAAGGATGTTTCCGAAAATGGTGGCAATGCAGAAGAACGACAGTACAACGGCGAGTAAATTGTTGCTGAATGTTGGATCGTAGAAGGTGGAGTTTTTTGCATATTCAACGGATGTGTCTTTAATAGTGGATAATACTGAACTGGAGTTCATCCATACGGTAGATTGAGGAACAATAAGTTCGACAGTTTTATTGATGATGGTTATCAAGTCAGTGACCGATGGTGGTTCGTAGTTTTCAACTGAAATAGAACCATTAAGTTCTGAATTCAGTTGATAGTCTAATAAATCAACTTGGCTGTTGTTAAAGGTGTACGTAGAGCCAAAACTTTCTATTAAGTTTTCTGAAGTGTCGTTTATCAACATAGTGTAGTAGGTTTAATCAGCTATGGTTTTGATGAAATTTCGTATATATCAATGACATTGAAGTGTTTAGATTACTAACATTTATTTAGGTATAGAGATATGATCGATGTAATTAAGAGTATATTGCATTTAGTTTGGTGCAATAATATGGATATCGCACATGAACTAATTAAATTACAATATAGTAACTTTTTACAACTGAAAATATATACAGTCATTGCTCATTTGGTTTAATCATCGATACTAAAACCAAAGTATAACTTTGTAGATTATTGTATATTTGAATAAAAGGGTGAGGAATAATTTATGAAATCATCCTTAAGATTATGTTTGTTTTATTGAGATTTTTTCGTTTATATATGAATTTGAAACCTTCATTTTTAAAGAATCTTGCAACACCTCCCGATCTGGTTGGGTTACCTAAGTTTCGCTGAAATTTCAAAGCAACAGAAATCAATGCAATCTTTTCAAACTGGTAGCGATTCGTATAATTTTCCCAGGTTACAAATTTTTATTCAAATCCAAATCACCAGCATTCTTCATAATCATTAGATGAAACAAAGATTCCCTAATTCGTACACAAACATCTCTGGCAAATGGACTCACGATATGGAACTCCATGACAATCGATAATTCTGACAAAAGTCCTTGCTTTTTTCACACCCAACAATTAAGGCGACTAAAGTCAGTACTTAAGAGAAAAAAAAACTTCACACTCGTAAACAATTTGTTTTCTACTAGAATTAATTGCTGTTCTATCACAATTGCACAAATCCAAATTCCCAAGACAGACGAATCCTTTTGAAGCTCGCTGCTTGCTAATTTAGAAAGCTTCTGCTTCCGCACTGCATTTCACTTCTTGTGTCACCAAGGGGTATCCTAAAACAGAAGAGAAAATTTAGTTAGTGAAAAGATCCAATTAAATCGTGAAATATCTGTTCGACCATTGGGAACGATAACTAGGAAAATAGCTAATGGTATATTTAGTCTATGCTGAAGTCTGTGGAGACTGGCATTCACTTGTAAATCCTCAACATGTGCCTCCAGAACGAAACGTAGTTTGCTATAATGTGTAATGTACTTGTGTTTTATATTTAGTTCTAGGGAGACTGGTGTTAAAGTTATGCTAGTATTAACTGATATCAAGTGCTTGTAGGGAAATGTTAACGTGATAATATCATTAAAATGGAGCTTGTTTATATATGATTCTTGAAAAGTAAGTGTTTCGAATAACTGTTTTCGCCTGAAAATGTGTTATTGTTTTAGGAATATTTTGTTTGAAAAGTAAGTGCTTCGTACAATTGTTTTCCTATTAATATGTTTTATTGTTTTGGGAATATTTTGTTTGAAAAGTAAGTGTTTCGAATAATTGTTTTCGTATTAAAAGTTTGATTGTTTTGGGAATATTTGGTATGAAAAGTAAGTGTTTCGAATAATTGTTCTCGTATTAAAATGTTTTATTGTTTTGGGAATATTTTGTATGAAAAGTAAGTGTTTCGAATAATTGTTTTCGTATTAAAAGTTTGATTGTTTTGGGAATATTTGGTATGAAAAGTAAATGTTTCGAATAATGGTTTTCGTATTAAAATGTTTTATTGTTTTGGGAATATTTTTGTGAGTAATCTTTTAGGTTTGAAAGTAAATTATACTGTTGATTTGAAAGTAGGGATGGAACGGATATCCGGCAAATATCCGATATCCGGCATATCCGGCTGATTTTTCAATATCCGAAACCCCGTCGGATATCCGATTTGAAATACCGGACATCCGATAATTTCATTCGGATATCCGGCTATATATTCGGCCACCAGGTATCCACAAGAAATAATTTTTTTGCAAAAAATAATGATCTTTTTCGGACAAAGGGGACTCCGCATCCTACACTTTTTTTTTCTTAATTTTTTTTTCTTGGACATTAATTGCAGTCAAGTTAGAAAACGAAAAAGTTCCTTCGTGAGAACTACGCTTTCGCTGTATTATTGGCGCCGAGTTGATAAGCATAATCCATTCCTCCAATATTTTTCCACACACATCCTTCATACGTGTTTTGCAATATGTTCTTTTCATTCCAAGTTTATGATCTGATTAATTCCAGATGTTATATTTGAATGCTTCTCCGTAAAACACGAACCGAAATACTAATAAATAGTACTTTTTTTCCATAACATAAGTTATAAGAGTTTTAGTTATTCTCACTTCCTCCTTTTTTTCTGACATTTTCTAGCGGGTAAAAAGCAATAAATAGCCAATGCGCACTCCTCAATGCTTTTTTTTTTTTTTCTATCGACGATAATACCCTACCACTTTTTATGCTGTGAATGGTATGGTCTAATTTCTGATTTTTCATTGGCAGAAGTTGAAAGCTGGTATATTTTTTCTGACGTAAAATGAAGTATTGTAATTTTTAGGTCTTTAACGCAGCGCCACAATGTGGAATTATATTTAGCTCTCTAGAATGTCTTGAATCATAGTTTTCTCCAATTACAATCCAATTTATAATTTTTAATAATGGCTCATTTAAAATAACCCATTTGGAAGTATTTTAAAATTAATGGAAATGACGAAAGCAAAGCCCTATGTGTTACTTGCTCCACAGAATCGTTTAAAAAATATATTGTGCGCGGCAAAAGCCCAAAATCCTTTTCCACAAAATCCTTATGGAACCATTTAATAAGTGTGCATAAGGAAATTCACCGAAGCTTAAAAGACTCACTAAATGCATAAAATATTGATGAACAAGAAAAAACAATTCACCAAAACAAGAAATGCACGCAGACAACATTGGAATCGACATTATTTGTACCAAAATTGTGGAGTTTAGATGATCCTAAAGCAAAAGCCTTAACCACAAAAATATGTAAGTACTAATTTTGTTTGTTTATATTAAATATATATTTTAAATATGGTATACATAATGTTGATGAATTTTGGGTTCGAAATTTTTTAAGTTTATATTTAAAGACGGAATATTCCGATAGATCCAATTTAAGTTTTCTATGAGATTTCTTTAAATCCGTAATGTTTTAGGTGCATTACAAAAAAAAAAATATAGTCTTCAATTTCATAAAATATTTAAAATAAATCTTTTGTTATTAATAAATGCATCCGGTATAATTTTGTAATCATTTATCAATTATAAACAATGCATGAAGTAAATTGAAAGTAGCTATATTTTGCAGTTCAACATTGTAAAAAATGTTTTTAATATAATTTTAGGTAAGTTAATGGCTCTTGATGCTGAACCATTCTTCATTGTGAATAGAGAAGGCTTTGGTCAGTTAATAAAGTACCTAGCTCCTCGTTATCCGCTTCGAAGTAGAAATTATTTTCGTGATAAAGCCCTGCCAGAACTATATGAAAAACTAAAGGTATCAATATTACAAGATATAAAATCAGCAACAAAGATCTCTTTCACTCATCAACTAAAGTTTAAATATAAAAAATTAACTCAGTGGCGCGACAGCCAGTGTGGACCAAGGCCTGCTGGGCCCAGCTCAGCTTTCTTTACTGTGGCATTTGTGTGTCACATAGCAGATGTTCCGGTCAGATGGTCATTCTGACGCCGAACCCCAGTGTTTAATTCCCAAGCATGCATGGTCCTCCTCAGTTTATTTCTTTCAGGTATAAACAGCTAAGTCAACCTTGCCCAGTCCGCGAATCAAACCATGGACCTGTGGCATGCAGTGAGGTGCGCTAACCACTAATTATAATTTACTTGATACTTCATATCATGACCATTTTTTTCGTATAGCATATCGTATAACTATCGTTTTTAGTATATAGACCGAATATCCGGCCGGATATCCGGTGAAATCCGTTTCCGGTAGACATGGTACCCCGGATATCCGAAATCCGGTATCCGGCAAAACTCACATCCGTTCCATCCCTATTTGAAAGCATCACCAACTTTATTGCCACTTTTTAAGGCTTTTCTTTCTATCATTCTAAACTATTTTGATTGAGTTTTTCATTAAATGTCACACTCAATGGTACGATTACGACTTTGATTATCACTCGTTTGGAAACAAGTATGCGCAATAGAAAAAACGTGCAATTGACATGGGGAAGGGGGGGGGGGGGGACACAATTCGGGTCATATATAAGTTACGTCATGCGCAGTGGAAGAAATTACTACAGGGTTTGTACAGCGAATTGAACCGTGATATGGGAGTTAGGAGAGGGAAAGGGGGGGGGGGGGGTAGTCCATTTCGTGGAGTAACAATTTCCCTTTCTCGGGAAAAATTTAATCAACGCCTCTCTTTTTTCTATTTAAAGTTTTTAAAAAAATTAGCTTCCGTCATTTAAGCTAAGTTTGGCCAAGAAAATTAATCTGCAATAATTTGGACTTAATTCATAATTGGACTATTAATAATCCATATCTGATATAATTTTAAAATTACATAAATATGCATTTTTTTTTTAATTTTTGAAACAAGAAGGATGCAGACTTGATTAATTTAATTTTTTAGGTAGGAAATATGGTTAGCCGCAATTTTGGGGGTAAGGGTTGATCCAACGTGATTGAGTGTAAGCTAGGGGTGGAGGGGAGGATAAAAAAAAGTTGAAACTTTGTATGACGTAATATAATAACGTTCCCTTCCTTGCAACAGATCTGTGTGCATCATTTGCAATTAAAATTTTGAATAAGTTAAAAATTTAGTTAAGGCCATAATACCCTAAATAGACAATTAAAAGTCAATAATTTAAAAGTCATCAAATGAATAATTTAAAAGTCATCAAATGAATAATTTAAAAGTCATCAAATGAATATTTTTTTATGGATATGTGTTAAACTCTTACACTTGTTAAGTTTTTTTTTTAATTATTTTTGAAATCAATGAACTTTTATGAAAACAGTAATGCATTGTATGAATTATTGCAATCACTAAAACCAACTTAAATTTTAATTTCTAATAATGCCTATTTTGAATACTACAAACCATCTAGTTCAACTCTCAAAAACGTTTTTCTTTACTCAGTTTTTTGCTCCACTGTTTCAACTTGTTATGCGCACATTTTCCATGAAACAAATTATGCTATCCTCTTAAGTTTTATTTCTATCAATTCTATTGGTTTAAATTATATGAGAAAACACCCAAATATTTGCAATTCCATTAGTAGAGTAGATAATTGTAAAATTTTAATATAAATTTTTTAATTTAATTACATGTGCTTCATTTCTTTAAAACAGGGTGAGATTTTAAAATTTTCACTTTGAAACTATATATACTACCCAATATAATAATGTTTTTTCCGCAAATCTAATTTATGTCCTAATATATGATTTATTCTGAATACATATTTAATTCTATTATGTGTTTAATTCTGGAAATCATATGATTTTATTTACAATAATTTATTTAAAAAAAGCGCCAAAATAATTTTAAAAAATTAAATTTTTGAAATTTTTATAAGTCATATGCCTTAAAAGTTCTAAAATATGAATACAAACTCATTGTATATACTTAGAAACAATTTGGTGGTTTTTAGAAATAATTTTAGCAGTTTCTGATTATCCCATAGAAAGTACATACTTTTATACCATTTGATAGATTTGTATGACATAAGAACTTAATAAATTAAAAAAAATTAAAAAATTACTTTGAAAGATTATTTAGAAAATGTCAAAATGTGCATTTAAATTTTTTTTGGATCCATACATTTTAACTTGTAAAAGCAGAATAAAAGCAGACATATTTTGAAAATTGAATTTCGTATTAACCCAATACTCCCGCTCTACCCTCTCCTTTCCAAATAAAAATTGTTTTATTGTATAACAGTTCCACTCAGAGACCAGTTATCAGCTCAGAAAAAATAACCATTGTTATTATTACACATGAGCACTTGACTTTTCCATAATTATGTATGTCTGCAATAAAGGATTTCTTTGCTTATTAATGACGTTAGGCACCTCTCTTCTTTTAGGAATGGATATAACATGACAGCCCCATACTTGGTAAAAACATAACGCGAAAAGGAAAGTAGAAAACTGCTGTAACTGGATGCTGGTTATCGGAAAAGCTAAAAGCGAATGCTCGTCCGATATTAAGTCCGATACGAAAGACATAAAAGAAAAGTTGGTGGCTTATGTCAAACACACGTTTCTGTCCTTTTTAGGCATTACGGAGATGGCAGAATGAAATATACTGCTGAGTGACGTAAAAGAAAATTACAAAAGGATGACTGATGAAAGTTATATATATAAGTATATAAAACTGAATTGTCTGTACGTCTGAATCTCATACAAATTCACAGTTTAGCACCTAGAGGTACGAAAATCGGTACATAGTAGCTTTAGTACATGGAGATTGTAGAGAAAAACTTTTAAATTTTATTAAAAGTTGCTTTCATCAAAATTTAGTGACATGAAACAAAAATGCTTGGAATGGCAACGATATATTTTTTTTACATCAGAATAAAACCAAAAGTTATTTCAATACGTCTCCCTTATTTTTCTGATTATTTTTATGTATTGCAATCGTCTGTCCGATAAACAGTTCAAATATTATTATAATTTTCCAAATATTTACTGCAAATCGACGTCCTGCGCATGCGCGGTTTTATCTTAATGCTAATAACCTGAATGTAAACAAATTATTGAAGTTCACTTAAAACCTTCAAGTCATTACGACATTCAATTTTTTATTTATTTTTTTATTTCCAGTAAATATTCATTCGTTTCCTTTAAACCAAATATTAAAATTTATTCTTTTGATTGTTTTTATTTTTTATATAGTATTTTTGTACTTTGCATCCAAGTTCCATATTATTTAATCTACATTTGAATGCATTTTTTGTTTCATACATGTTTTATTGTTTGCACCTGACTATCTTACAATTTGAGCCGGAAACGTAGTATTTCATTTACTATTTCATTTCTAATGTGTTTTATTTTGGTCATGATTATGAAATTGGTAAGGGGCCGGGCATGAAACTACTCTGCACAAAAAATTTGTAAAGAATACAAAACTTTTTTTGTTCAGATGTACTATAAGACATTTGTTTAGTGCGATTTTGTTTGGTGCTTTTGTGTGGTTGAGACGTAATAGTCCGAGAGGCGACTGCAATTTTTGGACCTCATCGAACATCATTCTGAATTTTTTATAGAGATTGGAGAAAAGTGACTGCCACTGGTCTGCCGTGGTAAAAATGGCCGAAACTGATCAAAAATCGCCTTGGAATGAGTGGAACTAAAATCCGATTGCCAAATATGTCATAACTTGCCAAAAAGAGAAAAAACTGTCTGGCAACCCTGTATTTTGATTTTCAATGAGAAAAAGCGCAAACGATTTTTGATCTCTGGCTAGGAAAATGTGTATCTTTTAAAAGTAAGCCAAATTGGCGACATCAGTTACGTCATCCTTGACGTAATGTTTATTGCCAACTTGGCTCCCTTTTAATAGATGCAAGTAGATCGTCTCCAGATATCTGAATCGTCGGCAACCTTCTTAATTGATAATTAAGGAGTGAGAGTTACCAAATAAAAAAAAATGCTCATTATTTGGCAAGTTATGGCTCATTTGTCAATTGGATTTAGTTCAACTCATACCAAGTCGATTTTTGACCAGTTTCGGCCATTTTTGACACGGCAGACCAGTAGATTCGTAATCTACTCACTTTTCTCCGATCTCTATAAAAAATCACAATGATGTTCGATGGGGTCCAAAAATTGCAGTCGCCTCTCAGTCTATAACGCGTCTCCTCACTTCTCAAGAAAATATCCTTGCATCCCCCTACTTCTAAAATCACGTCACTCACTTGGCGAATCACTATTGGCTAACCCTATCTCCTCTCTGTTCAAGACGTCACGTGTAAGGTTATTGCGCAGCCAATAAGCGCATAGTAAAACAGGATCACACATCACTGCATCGTATTCAAGGAGGTCAGGATAAGTTGTCTTGGACTATAGCCCAAGTCATATCCTTGGAAGATTATCATCAATAAATGCTCTTGCATTGCGATGATAGTGTGGATGTGCAGTGCCTTGTTAAAATTATATTAACAAATAAAATTCGCTATCTTCATCAGAGTTCTCTTGAATGTGAACATTGTATTCCTGAACAGGGGGCGCTTTTGGGACACCCTGTATATGTTGTTGATATTAAAAGTTGTTAATTACATAAATATTCACACAAATCTAAAATTGAAATCTATTTATATTACTTTATTTGCACTAACTGTATTTAAACAAATATTCTAATTTCAGCTTCTTAATGTAAACCTGATACAAGTTATATTCATTATAATCAAATTTTTCACTCAATGCGTTAAGATTTATATCTTCCTTGAATTATTTAACAATTTTCAAATCATAAGCTATATTGAGCTCATTGAAGGAACAACTTCACATTTAAAATGCATTATATATACAGGGTGGTTATAATTAAAGTTACCCTGTTTAGAGCCACGTAGAGTCCGTTCTAATGAGCAGATTTTAATGAAACTTGGCATTTACACTACATGGACCATGAGGAAAAGTAATCTGCAATAAAAAATTGTAGTTCAAAGTTTTACCACCAGGTGAAAAAGTGGCGCATAAAGAACAAAAATCACAAATTGAAAACACAAATTTTATTTAAATACAGCATATGTTCAATGTGCATTCCATTTACGTCAACCACATGCTCGAAGCGTGTTATAGCGTGTTCAACAGTAGCGCGAAGGGTTTCTCGATCAATTGCAGCAACATGACGTGTTATGCTTGCTTTCAATTCAGGCAGAGTCCGTATGCTCACTCCATACATACCGTAAAATGGGGTGAATCGGAACACTTTTCAACTTTCTAAGTAAAAATCGGTTGTAATAAAATCGTTAAGGAAATATTTTTGACATTGAAACTTGGGTCTTACCTTCTTCTTTGAGGATCAACCCAAAAAATGTTGAAAAAACTTAGACTTTAATTTATTTTGAATTTTTTCATTGTGTTCCGATTCACTCCGCAGAAAGGGGTGAATCGGAACACTCGTTACAATTTATGTCTGATCTTATTTAAATGTTTACAGGGTGACAAAAAACAAGTAATAATGCATTGTGATGAATAGGAACACAAAATTATCATAAAAAATCATTTAATATGACGGAAAAAATTTGTTTTTGTCAATTATTGTCAAAACAAATCATATGTTTGAAAGCCTATCAACTCTTCTCATATAACTCATCCAAATAGTCTTTAAAATTAATAAATTTTTTTTATCTACTTTATGTTTGCGTGCCGTATGACTGCAAATTCCTTAAAATATCTTGAGAAAGGAGAAAAGCATCCTCATTTGTTTCAGAAAATATCTTCGTTCATGGACGCTTTTTGTAAAACACACTTGCATAGCAATAATCTTGTGGGTGTAAAACTTTGCTCACATAGAGTCTTCATATATTTTTCCATATAACTTAAAGATAACGAAGTCATTTGGAGAAAAAACGACTATAACAATCGGGTTTTCTGCCATGCGGAAACTAGGCTCCTCTTTTGACATTTATTCAAGCCTGCAATCTTGATTACTGTCTTGAAGGGAGTAATTAGACTCTTCTTCAGTCGTTGAATCTTTTGTGGAACGTAATCTTGCCAAAAACAGCTTTTTAATATCACTTTTCAAGTGTTCCGATTCACCCCGCAAATCTCAAAATCGAGACGACGTAAACCATAAAAATTCGTAAAATAAAAAGTTTTTAAAACCAAGTTAAATTAAGTATAGCATGCTGTTGTGGATGATTATACTTATCTAAAAATATATTAGTTAAGTCTATAACTGGTACATGTTATTAATTACGGGATAAGTTTTGGAGAGGTTAAAACTCACAGGATTGTATCCACGCTTTTTTAGAATTTTTTAAAAAAAAGGACAGTATTGAAAGCTTTACAAAACATGTTCGTAGATTCCAAACATGTTAGACAAGTAAAAAAAAATATATTTAATTAATAAAAATGCATTATTTGTGTAAAGTAATAATTTCTTTGTAATTTCATGAAGTTTCGTTCCGATTCATCCCGCTGTTCCTATTCACCCCATTTTACGGTACGATCTTTCAGAAATCCCCACAACAAGATGATCTGGTAATTTCGAGAAGTTTTTCGACTGCCTGGCCTCCTCGTTCTCCCGACTTAAATCCCTGTGATTTCTGAAAGATCGTGTGTATGGAGTGAGCATAAGGACTCTGCCTGAATTGAAAGCAAGCATAACACGTCATGTTGCTGCAATCGATCTAGAAACCCTTCGCGCTACTGTTGAACACGCTTCGAGCATGTGGTTGACGTAAATGGAATGCACATTGAACATATGCTGTATTTAAATAAAAATTTGTGTTTTCAATTTGTGATTTTTGTTCTTTATGCGCCACTTTTTCACCTGGTGGTCAACATTTGAACTACAATTTTTTATAGCAGATTTCTTTTCCCCATGGTCCATATAGTGTATATTCCAAGTTTCATAAAAATCTGCTCATTAGAACGGACTCTAAATGCTCTAAACAGGGTAACTTTAATTATAACCACTCTGTACTTTTAATTAGAATGAATGTTTTATATTATCGACACGTACTTGATTGGTTGTTTTCAGATTATCTGGCGTCGTCAGCAGCACTTGGGCTATAATGCGCCTAAACATTCGTCATTTGACAAGCCAACATACATTTACAAACACCCATGCCTAATACGGGACTCGGAACCCGCAACCTCGCGGTCTAGAAGCTAGCACGCTAACTACTATACCGTTTGGTCGGCCGACACGTACTTAGAATTTCATCGGAAATAGTTTTTTTTTCCCAAAGTAATTCCGGTTTTGAAAAATTCTTAAGATTTGTTAGAACTTTTAAAAAAATTTAAGTTTATTTATTTATTTTATATTTAAATATATGTTTGTTTATATTAATATTAAAATCTGCTAGAGAGGTTTTTAGTATTTTAAAAATAACATTGAAAATATGGAAATTAATATTAAAAATTTAAGACATGTTACGAATGTAGAGTATTATAACATTTTCTATACTTAATGTTAATTTATAGTAACTTAAACTTCATTTCCTTTCAATTTATTAAAATTTACATTCTTCCACATACACATATTATTCCAATTGTATAATACACTAAATTAAATAATTTTAATTAAAAAAGTATAATATATTCTTTTTGATTTCTCATTCACAGACTGTCGTGATACAATGCGTTATAAAGATATTAATACGCTTTAAAGAAAAATAAAGATTATAAATGAGTAAAACGCTTGTTCTTGTAAACATATAATGAGCTTTTTTGAAAAAATATATTATGTTCATACATATGTACAAAATGAATACAAACATGCGTCAACTTTCATTATAATGCTGACACTTAAAGTGACAACCCTGTTATCAAAAAGCCTCTTTCCTGGATTTTCAATGAAGAAAAATTGGAATGCCTGTCGTTTCTAAAACGTGTAATAAATAACAAAGCTTTCAGTTTTAGTTGACAACTTTGAACGACGTATAGAAATCTATAATATTTCAAGAAATTTTTTACTGCATTTTTCTTTTAAAAAAATAAATATTTTTGTAACATGCCAGAAACAAAAGTGCCGAATCGGAATGTCTAGTTCTAATTCAGACATGAAAAATAAGTTTTACTTTGAAATATTTCTGATTAATGTTAAAATTTGGAAGAGTATTTCAAACAATCTGAAGTGTTTTGACACGGTTACAATTACTAGATGGGTTATTCCCTAAAAAGTAAAGGATTTTTTTAAAGCCCAATAATATGAGGAATAGACCGTCTTTTTTTATTTATTTATTAAAAATTTATTTATTTATTAAAAATTTATTTATTTATTTATTAAAAATTTATTTATTTATTTATTTATTTATTTTTATTTAAGAATGATTGAACTGCAAATTATTTAAGAAGTAAAACGTTAAGTCGTTCGAAATTCCTTTAAACTATTACACTTCACTAACATATTTTTTTTAATAATGTACATAAAAAAATGCGGTTATTTTTTATTTGATTGGGTTAAATTTTCCGGTAAAATTAACATACAAGTAGTTTATATGCAAACTGATAAATTTAAAAAAAAAAAAAAAACGGATACTATTTATATTACTTTTTAGAAAAAGATGTTAAGAATTAGAATTATTTTCTTACTCACTAATTCTTCTTAAATACACAAGACTTCCAAATGAAATGTCTTTAAATTGTAGAGAGGCCGCTTTACTGAACAGGAAGTTAAAAGGCAAAAGAAAAATGTGAAATTAGATAGCATGACTCAAAGTAAGCAAAGTTTTTAGAAAACAATCAGTGCACTTCTAACTGGACTCTCCTACTAGCTGAAGATATCCCGCCGATTGTTCAGTTCTAATCATGATAACTGTAACATTTCTATAGTCACAGGAGAAATAGCAACGGTTTTTGATGCGCAAAGGTCTTCAATATTACGGATGTTGCTTAAGGAGACCCGTAGGCAAAAACCAAAAAATTTTATTAATTTAGTACCACCAAATTTCTTATATAAATAAAGCATTTATTTATAAACAATTATTGATACAATTTTTTGTTTTTTAAATTTAATTGTATTTTGATATTTTTTTTTAGTGTTTTTAAGCCAAAATATAGGCCTTTTTAAAAAGACTACACTTCCTTTAATTTGTAATATCTTTTATTTTAAAATTAATTAATTATATTAAAGTATACTCTAAATAAATAGGGAGAGATTTATTTTAATTAGTTTGACAGGGGATTTTAAAAAGATGTTTTGTGTTTTTCACAAGAAATTTCTCCATTTTCACAAAAAATTCCTATTTTTTTAATTCTTAAAAAATAGTTAATACAATTTACTAAAAAAAACCTCTTCCTACATTTTAAAAAAATATTCAAGATTTCAAAAATATAAACAGTTTAAATCTAGGTAAATTTTTCTCAAAGCCTTAGCATTTTAACACAGTCGAAATTGCCAATTCTAGATTCCGAGAAAAACGAACTTAAAAATAAAACTTTCATACAACTACACAGAAGGTCGATAAGTAAAAGTTTAAAAATCGAATGTTTGCAGTTTTCTAGAAGTTTGAAATTTCTCCCATGTCTTCTTGAATATATATAGTTTAATTGTATACAACAAAATAAAAAAAATGAAAAATGTCCACATTTTTTCTGTATTTAGGGTACGGGTTTCACTTAAGTGAACATTTACTTTGACGTAGCTCCAAAAGACAAAATCCAGTGGACTGCCGTCTGGATATCTTGATGACCAAGCAAATAGGTGTGTACCCGCGTTCAATAAGTAAGGAAAAATTGTATCCTAAAATCGCCGAAACACCCTTGCAGCAGTACGTCATACTCGTAACCAGCTTATTGCCTTAATTTAGTTTACTACCTGATTTTTAATTCCCCCCTCCATTAACGCTCAGGATTGGGGGGGGGGGGATGAAGGCGATAAGGACGGATGTCTAAGGTTAGACAAGTTAGGATGATATAAAACTCAAAAAACACAAACAAACAATTCTGTACCTGTACATGATATATTTTCTCAGTTGACACCATCCTCCTGCATTGAAGATTGCATCACACATACCCAAAATAATGCAGTGGAGGAGGAGAGAACGATTATACACATTTAGCTAGACTTGCATTTTTACTATATAACGTTACGCATGTGTATTTTATGTCACATAACCGTGACCGGCACTATTTGAAAACGTCTATAAAAACAGGATACAACGGACAAACCACACCACAACATTCTCTCTCTTGTGCACACGCAGGTTGGTTGTGTTCAGATTATCTGGCACCGTCAGCAACACGAGGGCTATAATGGGCCGAAACATTCGTCATTAGACAAGCCAACATAAATTTGCAAACACCCATGCCTAACACGGGACTCTAACTCGCAACCTCGCGGTCTAGAAGCTAGCACGCTAACCACTTTACCGTTTGGTCGGCTGTGCACACGCAGGATAAACCGCCATTTATAAACAGAAGCAGATGAACTACAGGTTCGAATACCGTGTCTTCGTCTTTGGATTACTACAAAACATGAGGCTCAACGATAATCCAATGGTCAAAGTCGTTGCTCATAAAGCGAAACGTCATCGCGTCCGAACACCCTGTGGACAACGCATCCCCATGTGAGTACGAAGATTTACACCATTACGGCCTGTTGGAATTGACAAGGGGGATACGTTTTGATAGCGACAGGCTATTTATCCATGAAAGAAACGCAGCTTTCTCAAGTGATTGTGCTATAACTGTTTTCCGCCGTTGGGTTCCCCGTGCATGTATAATGTGTTTTTCTTTTTGTGAACCCTGTACATGACTTTAATAACGTTTAGTGTAAATTCCCTGGAATAATTTTTTTCTAATTTGATTTTTAAAACCATTTTATTTTTTGCGGGAAGTATGTTTCCCACAACCCACTGGGAGCAATTCAAAGGCAAGACATCTTACATTTTGCATTTCTTTTTATTTCGTTACGTGATATTTATGAAATATTTTTTTGCAAGTACTAAAATCCACAAAAGGAATTCTAAATTAGCTATATTTTGTATTCAAAAATTGAAGAATTTAAACCTATCACTTTCCATGAAATTTTAGAAAACAGGGATCAACACCTAGTGGAATATTGCAATATGTACAAACGTATCTTGTTCTCTTCTCAGTGCTCCTGACACGTCTAAGAATAGGCCACACTCGTTTCTCCCATGTGCATCTTCTGCTGGCAGATGATACCCCCACATGCAATTCCTGTGGTGTTATGTTTTCTGTTTTACACATTTTAAGGGGGTATGGTACCGAAATTTCCTCAAAAATCCCACATTTTTTTTCTGATTTTAAAAAATAGTTCATACATTCCTGAAGAGAATGATGTTTTTATCTTATTCCTCCGGTGATTAGAACGCCACAAAATTACCTGTGATTTAAACATCACTAATGGGCGTAACACCTTGAAGCGTCTGCTTAAAGTGCGTTTTTCGAGCACTAGTGTTTTTCACAGATGTTGCATATTCAAATCGATATATCTCCAGAACCATTTAACAATTGGCTATTCAAATTTTTGGAGCATTTAATTTATATAGTTTTAAATATTTTGTCTTCACAGAATTTTATTTTTTTAATTCTGTTTTAAAATATAATTTTTAGCGTAAAAGATAACATAAAAAAAAGCAAAAATTTCAATATTTTAACTTTGAGAATTTTTTTAATTTTTTTTTAGTTTACCTATCAAAATTCTGTGAAGACAAAATTTTCTTTATATAATTATGTATTACAGAAAGCTTTCACTTTGAAATTTTTTTTATTTTTTCTTGACTTATATCAAAATACGCAAACATCAATTATTATGGATTTTCTTGGTTTTTAAATTTTTTTTAAATAACAAAACACAATATTTAAAAAAACATTTTCTCAAAGATATATAAATAGTATCTCATATATAAAATAAATTTTTGACGTAAAAATGTACATAAATAAAGTTTTTTTATTTTCGGTACCGGACCCCCTTAAGTGATTGTCTTGTTTTTAATAACATCAGACTTCGACATTTCAATACAAATAATCCATCATTGTCATTGATTTTAAATTCCCCACATCAAAATCTATTTGCATTTTTAAAAGAAATAGGCTTTTATTGCTTGATATAGAATTTTGATAATTTATAGTTTTTGTGGCTTTTGTTGTTTTTAATCTTTGTATCTTTTATAAATTGCATTAATTCAAATACATATACAATTGTTTGACTCAGCCCTAGTGTAGCTCTTGCGCAATAAAACTCCAAATAACCAACCAACTAACCTTGTTCTCTTCTCAAGTGCTTCAGTAGAGCACAGACTGAAACGTCTATATGTTTTTTTTTGTTTGTTTTTTTTTCTTCTTTTTTTTTTTTGTAAAGTTGGCATATGGTCACCAACTTCAATCAATTTTACATCATCTGGAACAGTTTTCTTGCTGCTCAGAAAACAGAGTTACAGATCGTCCTTTGCGTTTGTGACTTGAATATCCAGAAATGAGTTGCCGTTCTAATCGAATTCACCGATGGTTTTCAGCAGATGTTGGTA
The DNA here is from genome assembly GCA_963978545.1 of Linyphia triangularis. Classification (NCBI taxonomy): domain Eukaryota; kingdom Metazoa; phylum Arthropoda; class Arachnida; order Araneae; family Linyphiidae; genus Linyphia; species Linyphia triangularis. Next base: position 107,635,321 of record OZ021724.1, read on the forward strand.
CAAATCATAGGTGGGAAAATAGCTTCCCATCGACATTTAAAAATTAATTAAGTTGGTGGGAGGTATACATCCCACTACCTTATAATTGCTTAAAGAAATAGATATAAAAATAATTATGGAAAGTTTCATACATTTATAACAAGTAATTATTTTGCTATATCCCTTTAAACTTTAAAAAGGGACAAAAAGCCATCACCGAGAAAAACACTTTAAAGTTTAAAATATCACGTCCGGATACAATTGCCATGTAACAAAAACTTAAAAATGTCAAGTTCTATTAATGATGTCATTTTATTCAGAAGCATTTTTATTATATTTTATAATAACAAAATAAAAATCAAGAATTTTTCTATTTTTGAGTCCCCGACCCCCCTTTAAGAGGAGTCTTATGTCTATTCCTACTCCATAAACCTAATATTTAATAATTTTGGCCACAAAATTTGCCGAAGTATAGCTTTTTCAATTAAATATAAAATAACCAATGCTGTAAATTAGCCACGGGCAAGTTACATTACAAAATTAAATATACATTGGCCTATGCAGAGGCAAGAGTCTTCGGCAGCAACCCGCACTGACTGCCGGGAAACTGCCGGTGTCATTAAAGGAATGTAAGCGACTGCTGTGAGACTGATGCTGGCCACCTCAAGGGACCCAGTTGTAAATGGTAGAACCACTTTTCTTTCTTTTCGGTGACAGATGTCTCCCTCGGCGGCGCAGCATCTACTGCTGCTGATTGTCAGAAGTTTCACATTTTTTGCCCAGCAATTTTCCTTTTGTTGGGTATAACGATATTTCAGTTTTCAATTAAAAGTTTATTACTTTCCTCAGAGACTATAGCACTGTTCTGTACTTTAAAAAAAAATATGTCATGTCCATACTAATATTAGAATGCACATTTTACTTCGAATTAACAAAAGCCTTACATAAACAGAATTCCCTTGAGTAAACGTAAGAATCAGGGTAACCAAACTACCGAGGATTAAAAGAAAATAATTGCACGGTCTTCTCTAAGATCACTCATTAAAGACTAAATTGCAAGTTGACAGCATACTTCTATGGAAAAAGCTATAGTAAAGATGGCTACTGGTATAAGTTAGACAGCCCCATATTGCATAGTACCTCCTCTCCCATCCCCCTCTATGCCTCGGGACAACGTTACTTGAGCCTTGAATAGGATGTATTCTTCCGCGTAAAGATATAGTTCCGGAACAATCACAACTTTTATACTAATATTGATAACCTGATCACATAGTTTTGTATTAAACTTAAATATATGTTAATAACAACAAGAAAATAATCGCTTTTAAGTTTAAATTTTAACTAATATTTTAATTTTCTAACCACGGATACTATAAGAGGTTTAACGAATCTTCCACACATCTTTTAAGTAAGCCAGTCAGGGTGTAGTAAAACAGGTGCACACATCGTTGCAGCGTATTCACCGAGCTCAAGTTATCTTGTCTCAATGTATAAAGAAGAGATAGAGAACATCTTAAATTGACAATTACTTTGTCAATTTGATTATTCATTTTGTCACTTGGTTTTACGCACTGTTGCACTTTGACTGTTTTCCTGCCAGTTGTAGAAGTTTAGATATTCTATACTCATACTCATTCTAACAATTGTTTTAATAAAAAAATAAAAAAAAATAAGAAATTATATTATCTCATTCCAATATTGTACTCGTATCTAATACTTGAAGAAAAACCTTATATTTATTATCATTATCATTATTATCATCATTATCATTATTATCATCATCATTATCATTATTATCATCATAATCATCATCATCATTATTATTATTATTATTATTAAGAGGAAGTCCTAGTAAGGGTCATTCCCTATACTTGCTTTGTTACAATCTTCTAGCCCAGCGCATTTAGAAACTACTTTCTATAAAACATTGACATTTGGTGAGTAGGTACGAAAATGATCACTTACTAAATTGCCATATATTAAAAACTTGAAAATAGCTTTTAATATATTTTATATTTGAAATCCTTACGACAATGCATATGCAGTGGCTCCACCTGGTTTTGTCTTTTGCTATTTTAATTTTCGTTTATAATAGACATTAAATGAAAACAATTTATGTCATTTCATTAAGTGATCTTTTTCGTACTTACTCACCAAATGTCAAGGTTTTATAGCAAGTAGTTTCTAAATGCACTGGTCTAGAAGATTGTAACATAGCGAGTATAGGGAATGATCCTTACTTTGACTTCCTTTTAAATAGATTTCTTTAAACTTAGTAAGCAATACAATTTTTCACGCAATTCCCATCGGTACCACTACCCATGGTTAGCGAGCGCATCACACTGATAAGAACAACCTAAAACACCATTGTCATTCGTAGAAGAAAATATATCTATTTTATTCTCTTAAATAAGAAGACATATACATATTGGAACAGAAACAACTTTTTAAAAGTCATTCTCTTTATTTAATTCTTACTTTTGTATTTACTTTCAGAGTACGTAGGAATACTGAATTTCAATAATTTATATGGATGTGGTTTAGAGAGGTTTAGACAAAGAAATGTCTGACCAATCTAAAAAGAAACACCGGTGTCTTATAGATACTTGTATATTTATGCATTCAATTAGTTTTTGTTTTTCAAAAAAATAGTTTATTAAGGATCAAATAAAAGGACATATAAATTTAGGACTAAAAAGTTTAATAATAAATAATTGACAATTTAGCTGATGAAATTTTTAAAAATAGAAACATATTTTTTTCTAAATTATATTCTCTTCCTATTGACGGTCATGCACGTATATATACTTCATAGGATCCCCAGTTTTTCCAGCAATACACAAGATTTTTAAATTTATAAATAAAATTTAGAATAAAATATTTTTTAGATATTTTTATTAGGATGATAGTCTATAACCTATCTAAAACAAAACAAATAAAAAATAATTAAAAAAAATTATGTATTTGAATAAGAATTATTATTTAAAAATTACTGCAGGGAAAACAACTGGGGAATTTCGCCCATTCCCATGACTGTCAGTGGGTTAAGCCCAAAGCTATGATGATCAGTTTATGGTTGAGTGTTTTGGACGGATATAATAAGCCTGTGTATATATTATAACAATGTAAGCATATTTTGAAATTTTGCGAGGTAAGTAATTATTTTGTAAGTTTAATAAAATTTAAAAAATTTATATTTTATATACCTTAGGAATCTTTTTTAATACACTACCGTAAAAAAAAAGTATTTGGTATTTGGAATCAAAATTTAAAGATATATTTTAATTGCGGCACAAAAACCTTATTTAAACGTGATAATAGATACATTAAAAACAATTAAATTTCCCCCCTCCCCCCCACCTAAAAAAATATGCACATTTAAATAATCTTAATTTGACAACTCTTTATTAGTTTTATAGATCAAAGAAATCCTCCTCCCTTCTTCTCTTTGTCGAGGCCTTCAATTTGATTCATGGCACATGTAAGTAGCATTTAGAGTTTTAACAATGTGAGTTCAAATTCAAATCCCCTAACTTCCAACCGGTGTCAGTCATAAGTCACTTTTGGTACGTAAAAATGTCTCGATGGAAACTTTCACTAAACAAATCGCAACAGTGCGTAGAGTTTCGAATTTTTTACGATAACATCAACGAAAGATTTCTCGCTAGGTCATAGAGTAGAAACAACGTAACGGAATTGGCCAATAGCCAGGTAGTCTATGTGACAGCATAGGGCCGTGTCCGGAGATAGGCAACTTTTCAAATTTCCCCTGGAAAGTAGCTTTAATCCTTAAATGCATATTGTTGCCTTTTCGAAACATTCCTTAAATGCGTAGAATGTAGATCTCTTTATGTAGTAACCTTTGCATAGTGTTTTTATTTTAATTTTACCGAAACTATTTTATTGTTTTCGAACGCAACTATAATCTTTGACAGTTTATTTCTTTATCTGTGACAATTTTTATTGTTGGGGGCGCTGTTGTCTGAGTACAATTTCATTTCGGCGGGTGTTACGAATTACGATAATTTATATAAAAAGTAATAAAAGCACACAGGAAAAATTGTTTTCTGGTAAAAACAAGGTAGAGTAACGAATTATATTTATATTTTTGCATATACTGATAAATTTATGCGAGGAAAATGCAGCTTTTTTTGTGATGTAAAACTACATCAATATGCAAAATCCTTATGTTGTTTTTATTTTATTATTATTTTTCTCTTTAGCTACACCCATTTCTTAGTTGATTTTAAATTTTATTTAATGAAAATAAAATTTCATGCATTTAAGGGTTAATGGAACGGCAGAAGCACGTAAAGTAATAAAATTAATTTTATATTTCAAAATAGTGGTTTTTATTACTTAATAAGGGATAAATTAACTACATTCTCTCATTCAGGAATGTAAATTGAAAACTAACACTAAAATTCCCTTTTAAGAACATATTGTATATCGTACTGGGTCAATTAAAAAGTGTATAATGCAATAAACTCATATTGTTACATGTCGAAGTTATCTTTAATACATATATTTTTTTAATATGAGATCTTAAACTACAGCAGAATACAAATTTGAACAATTTAATAGCAAATGAAAACATTTAGCATACAAGGTATTGTCGAAATATCCACTTTTGTAATTTTGCAATAATTGGTTGTAAGATTAAACCTCTTAAAGTAATAATAAAATATAGGTTTCTTAAGCATAAATAATAAATGTAACAACTATGACCGTGTCTAGCAACTTCTTTAATTTATCTTTTATGAAGCAACACAAATTGAAAAGCTCAAGCACGAACAGATATGTAACAAATTTTATATTTCAAAATAGTAGTTCTTATTACTTTATTTGGGACAAATTAAATACATTATATCATTTCGAAACGTTAGTGGAAAACTAGCATTAAAATCCAATTTTAGGAGCATATTTTAAATCTTACGGAGTCAATTATAAAGTGTATAATGCATTAAACAAACGTTGTAATTTGTAGAAAGTTTTTTATGAATGTATTTTTTTTTAAATATGAGATATTAAACAAAAGAAAATTAAAATATTATGCAATTCAATAATGTAACATTTAGAACACACAGAACTGTCGGAATACCAAGTTTTGTCATTTTAAAATAATTGGTTATAAGTCTAAATCGCCTAATTGAACAAGGAAGCATCTGTTTCTTAGGCATAAATGATAAATAATTATTATAGTTCATTATTTTTGTTACAAATGGTGAAAAATGAAAGACATGTAACTTTTAGGTTAATCATTTTCGTTCTTATTAATAGTAAATTACTGAATAATTTTTTAATCCACCATAAGTAGAAACGTACATATTCCTTACCTTCATTAGATTTCTTATGATCAAAATGAATGCATGATTGAATTGTAGTAAGAAAATTATGAATGCACTTCTTAGACCTCAAAATGATGACACATTCTGCAGCGTTTACAATTTTGACAGCACAAGATTCAAATTTATTCAAGGAAAATGTTCCTGTTTCAACATAACATCAATTTTAATATAAAAACACGTTTCAATTTTCTCATCATAAGTCACGGGATTGTGTAGCTTTTATATACACTGGTGTGCAAAACTTAAGCAACAATGTAAAAATTTAGCAGATAGCCATGAAATTGCAGAAAAGGAGATCTGGAGATCAGTACAATGAACACGTAAGTCAGTAGAAACGTCATGCTTATGCAAATATCAGGAACGAAACGTCAGAGGCGACGTGAGAGTACGCAAAACGCGTGATGCCGGCGCGCGCAGCTCAACAGTAGAATATAAGAAGGGACGGAGACGCAATTCAACATATATTCGCTACAAGTGCCAGTGAATCAGTTCGTGAAATATGGCAAAAAGAAATCACCTGGACGACTTCACACGTGGAAGAATGATCGGAAAGCTAGAGGAGAGGCGTACTGTCACCAGTGTAGGTGCAGAGTTCGGAATCAACAAAAGTGTCGTTTCGCGCGCTTGGAAAGCGTTCCAAACCACAGGTACAGCTGTTAGAAAGGTTGGTGGTGGCCACCCGAGGACGACAACTGCAGGAGATGACCGATATATCGTCCTTCAGGCGAAAAGAGGCCGACAGCAGTCAGCAAGCGCCATTGCTCAGCAACTCTGTACAGCAACGGGGCGACAAGTGTCGCGGTTTATTGTGGCCAGACGCCTTCACAAAGGGGGCCTATTCGCCCACCGTCCTGAACGCTGCCTCTCGTTGAAAGTTGGCCACCGGTGCCACCGTTTACAGTGGTGCAGAGAGCATAGAAACTGGACATCTGATCAATGGAGTCGTGTCCTCTTTACGGATGAGAGTCGGTTCAGTACCGGAAGCGATTCTCAACGCGTTTTGATTTGGAGAGAGGTCGGGACCCGGTTTTATCCCAGTAACATCAAGGAAAGACACAGTAACGGTGGTCCTGGAGTTCTTGTCTGGGGAGGCATAATGATGAACGGACGAAGTGAGCTCCACATTTTCGACAGAAGGTCTGTAACCGGGGATCACTATTGTGAGGAGGTACTCCTTCCCCATGTGCGTCTGTTTCGAGGTGCCATCGGCCCAGACTTCATTTTTATGTACGGCCACATCGGACTCTTGCTGTTTAGGAGCTACTGGAAAGTGAAGACATCACTCGAATGGATTGGCCAGCGTACTTCCCAGATTTAAATCCCATCGAACATGTGTGGGATGCTTTGGAGAGACGAATTGCAGCATGCTTACATCCTCCGGAGAACACCCAACAACTCAAACAGATGCTGATTGAGGAATGGGCACTCCTACCTCAAGAAATGTTGCGCCAGCTGGTTCCGAGTATGCGGAGACGGTGCGAAGCAACCACATTGCAGTGAGGGAAGGGCATATCCCATATTAAGGAACATCTGCTTGTTGTTCTTCCTCTTGGATAGAAAATCATGAGTCACGATACTATGCGTTCAATAAAGCTTGTTTTTGTTTGATTCCATACAGTATGCATTGTATTCCTTTTTCGGCGCCGATACTTTCGTCATCCTTTACGTACATAATACTCTCCCTCATTTCTGAATTTCATGCATCTCAGATGATTTCTCGTGTAGTTATGGCAAAAAACCCACCTGTTGCTTAAGTTTTGCACACCAGTGTATTTTTATTGCATTGTTTTATTTCAGACGCATGCTAAGAGCTTTTATATAGTTTATAACTTTATTGCAAAATTGAAGTCCAAGAAATGCGTCAATTCGCCATAGTCTCATATTGAAACAAATACAGCAGCGTCCGAAGACAAGCAGCTTATCATGATTTTACGAATAAATGGATTAACGATGATTCAACTTTAAACATGAGCATTAATGTAATTACCTTTATTTTACTAAATAGTGGTAATTTTATTAAATAATTTATACTAACTACGATTTTGTATGGTCTAGAGAAATCTGTATAGAGATTTTTAACCTATTTGCTGTCAGCCAATCGAATGAAACTTAGCAGATAGATTCGTTGCCTGTGACAATGCTTTCTTACATGTTTTTGGAATGTAACTGATGCTGTTTTTACACGGGTTTCTATTGCCTTACGTTAGACTTATCAACTTTTACTCACGTTCAATTATCCAGATACCAATTTAATTCAAAAATACATAACTTGGCGATATTTATTGGTGGTTGAAACCTTCCCCTGTTAAAGTTAACTATATAAAATCTTTGGTATGGTATTCGCTTTCGTCCGCTTTAGTTGGGGACCATTACGCTTCTCAATATTGAGATTTTCTCTTCACTTATAAGAATAAATTAACAATTGCATTTTGTAAAACTGCATTCTTATTTCTACTGAGATAGTTCATAAATCCATATGTTTTGTTAAAATGTACATACATCAGAACATTTGCGTTTTAATAATATCTAAAGTCAACTAGAATAATAAATTTCCAATTCTTAGTAATGTCCGTCCATGATATATTTCCACCAGTTAGTCTGCTTGGTAGCTGTCACAATTGAAACATAAACTCATCGATTTAGAACAGGGATGATGCATACAGGATATTGGCGTCCAAAAAGTCTACAAAAGTAAATGAAAATGTAGGTGTCCCCTAGGAATTTCCTATGAAAAATGGAACTAGTGTCGTTTCCATGGCAACAGAGAACGCTAGACATCGGGCGCGTGCTATTCTTGCAATATATAGACAGTATCCATCTCTAAATAGTATATCATTGTTGTATAAAATATAATCTTATCGAATTCAGACATTTTTTTAGTTTTCAAAAAGGAAATATATTATTTATGTGTTTACTCAGATAACTACAGTACCAAAATTTAGAGAGAATTGCCGCTTGGTTCTAAAATGATTCGTTAAGTTTTAAGTGAAAAAGCTTTTTCTTCAACAATCAATTTCAATTTCGTACAAACATTACATTTGAGGGCCAGAGAAGCCAAGGGATCCAAGTGACTTTTCTTAACTTTTGAGAAAATACTCTTTAAAGTTTCTTATTTATATTTAATTTGTATGAGAATTATTTGTTGTTCAAATACTAACCTCTGAGATGAAGATATAACTAGTTTTTATAGAAATTAATATAAATAAGAAGCTTTAAAGTGTACTTTCTCAAAAGTTAAGAAAAGTCACTTAGGCCCCTTTGCTTCTCAGTCCATCATTTATATTATAAAAAATATATATGTAGCATACAAATATATATGATAAAGAAACATCAAAACTAACGAGCTTAGATCAGATATGGCTATAGTAAACAACCAAATGGCTTTCTAAGTGAATCAAAGATTATAGTACACTTACCCTTAATATGTTTTTCTATCATTCTGATTTTATATACTGCGCTCTATAAGTATTTATCATCATAAAATTTCCACAAGCGTTCTTTTAAAATTTTAAATTATTGCTTCTTAAAAGGCAAATAATTGAGTTTCCCATTTTTTAAATTTATTATTATTATTATTATTATTATTATTATTATTACTATTATTTTTATTATTATTATTATTATTATTATTTTTATTATTATTATTATTATTATTATTACTATTATTATTATTACTATTATTTTTATTATTATTATTATTATTATTTGTTAAAATACACTTGGATAACATGAAAAAGTATAGACCGTCAAGCGTACTTGGAAAGTAGTTTCAACTTTCAAACATGATTGCAATTTTATTACTAGTCTTTTAGTTGCAGTTTTTCAACTAAAATTATGCACATACTCACCAGTAAAAAAGCATATTTCTTAGTATTAAATGGTATATATATATAATACACATTTAAGCTTTTATAAGACAGTCAAAATAAGAATTTTTAGTTTCTAAAACTGCTGAGAGTCTGTGATACATAAAACAGCGAGTTCGGTGATTTAGTTTGACATTTGCTGTTAACAACTTTGATGAAATTTAATTAATTTAAATTTATTTTTCTTAGGTAAGTCACAAACGTTCAAATACGTTTTAGAAGATCATTACGTCAGTCTCCTTAAGAAAATTTTAAATTAACTCTCCTGAACTGCTAAATTTTTATTAGGTGCTTTTTTGAGTTAGAATATCAATACGCGTTTGTTGCTGGAAGCTTTGTTTTGAAGCCTAAAATTAATTGTAACATTTTATAAAGACTCTCGTAGTAAATATCTTTATGCTCACTTTCTTTGCTTTTCTGAATAAAGTTATGAATGCAAATATTGTGGTCATATCATATTTTAGACTTTGTTCGACTACTTAAAATATAATTTCTATAAAGTTTTTGCGCTTACTACTTAAAACTTACACTTTATATCTAAAAAGCTAAAAAAAATGATTGAAGGAAATATACGGTTTGTTGGTTGTATTCAGATTATCTGGCGCCGTCAGCAACACGAGGGCTATAATGCGCCGATACATTCGTTATTAGACAAGCCAACATACATTTACAAACACCCATGCCTAACACGGGACTCGGAACCCGCAACCTCGCGGTCTAGAAGCTAGCACGCTAACCACCATACCGTTTGGTGGAAATATACGGACTATCACACGTTTGTCATAGGTTAAAATAAAAACTTACACAAAGCTTTGAATCTGAAATTTTATGAATATCTTACAGTATAGAAGCTATTTTTATATTGGTATTATGTTACATCGAAAATTCTCTTGACATATACTAATCAATAAACAACATGTAAGGTGGTCTGAGTATCTGTAACCCTTAAGGTATACATATACAATAGGAATTGCAAAAATCGAGTCAAGTCTGCGTTTTTGTTCGTTTGTTTTGAAATATTCCCGAATTCATTACCTTTAAAATGATACCATTTTCTTTCTGAGACTCAATTTACTTTTTAAATTACAGTGAATTTTGTGAACCTGTTTTGTATCACATTAATTAGTGTAGTAAACTTTAAACGCGTTTTCCGAAAAATGACATTTTGGTGACATTTGGAATACTTTGTGCCTACGATCATAACTTCATTATAAATGGTCCGATTTACAAAATTCTAATTTTGTTTTGTCGACAATAGTTGTGAATGTGTTTAATACTAGAATCTAATTTATATTGTTATAAATCATTTTTATATATATATTTTAATCTTAATTTTTTAATGAAAACTATGCATTTCTTCAAACTTTTTATTTAAAAACTTATAATTAAATATTAAAACCAAATTCGCAATTCTTTATGGAAACATGCGTCAATATAATATCTTTTATTTGCAATAAAAATCATACCTCTAAGTTAATTACAAGTTTATTTATGTCCGTTATAATAAGGTCCTAATTAGTCATTTTAATTACAGTTAGCTAATTAAAAAATTAACGGAAAAAAGTTTTTATATAAAAATGCATCATTTTTAATTCTGATGTACTGCCAAAAACTTTGAAATTATAACATTAAAGAAAATCATCTCAATTGTATATGCATACCTTAAACGAGCGAATTTTTATTTTTAATAAATACAATTTGGAATCAACCAGGAAATAGGTGCAGCTAATGAGAAAAATACAAAAAAGCCACACACAAATTTTGCATATAAATGTATTTTTACATCACAAAAACAGCTGCATTTTTCTTGCATAAAATTATTAGTAAATGCAAAAATATAAATATTATTCGTTACTCTTACATTTTTTCTATCCGAAAACAGTTTTCCAGTGTGCTTTAATTACTTTTCAGATAAATTATCGTAATTAATTACAACCGCCGAAATGAAATTGAACTCAGCCAGCAGCTCCCTCAACAATAAAAATTGTCGCACATAAAGAAATAAACTGTCAAAGATTCTAGTTGAGTTGAAACGATAAAATAGTTTTGGTAAAAAAAAAAAAAAAACACTATGCAAAGGTTTCTACATAAAGAAATATGAAGCTTTAAACATACGATGTAGATCAACATCACTATGCATTTAATGAATGTAGGCAATTTGCAACAGTTTGTACTTAAGGTGTACATATACATTAGGAATCGCGAAATTTGACTCAAGTCTGCGTTTTTGTTTTTTGTTTTTAAAATATTCCCGAATTCATTACCATTAAAATGATACCATTTTCTTTCTGAGACTCAAATTACTTTTTAAATTACGGTAGGTTTTGTGTACCTGTTTTGTATCACGTTCATTAGTGTAGTAAACTTTAAGAGCGTTTTCTGAAGAATGACATTTTGGTGTTATACGACTTTACGCCAACGGTCATAACTTCATAATAAATGGTTCGATTTACAAAATTCTAATTTTGTTTTGTAAACATTAGTTGCGAATGTGTTTTCTATGGAGAATCTAATACATATTGTTATAAACACATTTTTTTATGCATAAATTAATCTTAATTTTTTGTTAAAATCTATGTATTTTTTAAAACTTTTTATTTAAAAACTTATCATTAAATAAATATTGAAGTCAAATTCAAAATTCTCCATAGGAACATGCGTCAATATAATATCTCTTATTTGCAATAAAAATCATACCTCTAAGTTAATTACAAGTTTATTTATGTATGTTCTAATAATGTCCTAATTAGTCACTTTAATTGCAATTAGGGGATTAAAAAATTGACGGACAAAAAAAGTTTATATATAAAAATGCATCATTTTTAATTCCGATATACTGCCAAAAAGTTTGAAATTATAACCTAAAAATTAAAGAAAATCATCTCAATTGTATATGTGTACCTTAAGGGTTAAGTGTATATAGTTAAGAAAAGTCCCTAACAATGCTCTATTAATAAGTCGAATGTTTGCCAACAGTAAATTTGAAGGAAACTCGATCCCTTTTTTTACCCATCTATCTAACACATTCGGTCGCTTTTTGTGTAGAAAAATCCTAATTAATGAATTAATATCAATTTTTTCTTTTTGATTAGAAAACTTGTCAATGTAACATTATATCACTTAAAATAAGCGAAATAAAGATAGAGGTAACTAGTTTTTACTCTCGATTTCCCATGTGTATATATAAGGTAATGAAAGCATAGTAATCGGTCCAAAAAAAATAAAATCGATTTTTTTTTTTGTAGTTCTCCATGTTTTGGAACATCCTGATTTCAAAAAAGTGATCTAGAAAAAATGTCTATCTGTTTGTACGTGGTCAGCATAACTCCCAAACAAATTGATTTACGATGTTCAAACTTGGTGTGCAGGTGTTGGTGGTGGCACAATCAAAATCGCGCATGGTCATAAGGCAGCTGTCATTGAAGAAGGTTTTTTTCCTAAAGACCCACATAAAAATTATTGCAAAAAATATCATCAAATAAGCCTTTTTTTCTAAGCGGACGATTGAGATATAAATACAGTAAATGTCACAAATCCACATCAGCAATATAGTGTAATAAAAAGTTGTGCGATGTTCCACACCCCTAGTTTTAGATGACATACTATATCAGTAACTAATTTTTATGAGAGATAGAACAGTAACTAATTTTTTAGTATTTACCATCTAAAAATTCAGTTACAACTATATGTATCATTTAAAAGTTCAGTAACTAATATCTTTAAGTAAGTCATTATAATCATTATACTTTTTTCTAATTCTTCAAAGGAAATGCATAGTTCTTATATTTGCATATAATGGCCCTCAAAACCTTAAATTTCTTTACTATGTTTCAGTAATTCTACGAATCGAAAGATTCATAAAATGAAAAAAATTAAGTAACAAATTACAAAAAACTATTATCTAATAACAACATTCAAATTACTGTTTAAACACTATTTTTTCCCCTTTTGCACACATGCTTTAAAACACAATAAAAAAACCAAATTATGCGTGACCCATGGAGATATTTTCCGACATACTTCACATCATAAAACTTTTGTTGGGGTATAAAAATAAAAGAACAGCAAAAATATGCCATGTTTTCAGCATCATTGACCAGCAAACCGTTTTGGCAATCCGAATTGCAACATTGAAGAAGTTTTCTATCTTCACTTTTCAACGCACCACTCCATGTGTGCTTCTAAATCGTACCCGAGATTAGAAAAGACTGGATCTCGAAACATATTTCCATGGGGGGGATTTATGCAAGAGGAAGAGATATAAACTTCACATTTCCGTTCACTCTTTATACTTTCAAATGCAATATGCAGTTGAGTGAAAGTTTTATCTATGACATTGGAGATGAAATTGGGGAATATTTTGGAAAGAAAAAAAAAATGGCTAGGTCTTATTTTTTCACAAATGGAAATGTTTTACGAAGAGAATACCGTGAGCATAATTGGTATGCTTCGAATATATTAAACTAAAAGAGCGCGGAGATTAGGATTAAATTAGTTAAATATTCTGATTGAAGTGAAGTGAAATACGTGCAGGGACAAATTAGGTCCTCTTCCTGTGTATGGAAATATCCTATTGTGATATTAGATAAGAGTTAGGGAAATCAGATAAGGCAAATTAAATGATGTTATGCAAAGGACATTTTAAGTGATTTCAACGAATAGGCTTTTTTAAGGTTGGTAAATACTCAATTACTTCTTGATAATGAAGTCGACATTTGGTAGTTATCTCTTTTTTTAAAGGGAGTAGGAGTTTAAGAGCGTCAAAAAATCAATTTTGAGATTATTATTGTATAAAAAAAAAATACAAACAATTTTGTATCCGATGGAGAAAAAAGTTTTAAAAACTCTAAAGTGAAAGTATTTTTTTTATTTATATTTATTTTAAAAAGTATACATCAATTTGTATTATCGTTTTCAACACTTTAACGGTCCATATTTCCAAACTTAATTTCGGAGGTGTAAGGAACATTTACTCAAAAACTATTAAAGATAAATGCCTAAATTTTTTAACATATATTCTTACCACTATATTACACAATTTTAGTATTTTAAGTGTTTTGTTTTCATTCTCGGAAAAAAAATTAAAAGGTCTGTCGTTCTATAGAATTTTCAAAATTTGTCATTTTTGGTGGCACTAAAACTGTATAAAATCTTTAATTTCGAAAATGTAAAAAATGCTAAGCTCATATTGTGAAATATATTAGTAAGAATATTTGTTAAAAATTGTAGACATTTTCCTTTAATAGTTTTTACTTGTAATAATTTCAAAATTGATTTTTTTGACGTTATTGAACTCCGACTCCCCTCTTGCTGATACATAGTAACAACAAAAATCTACTATATTGCTGTAGATGCAACTAGCATTGGAAACATGATAAAAATTGGTGTGATCCAGCTTTTAAAGAAAGTCTTTCTCTCCCCTTTTATAAGCCATCTGCAACGTTTAATACTTTCAACTGCTAAGCAATTTGTCTCATTAAATTGCATTAAGTTTCATCAACATCTTAAATATACACTTTTGTATTTTGATATCTGGAATCATCCCATAATCAAGTTACGCCCTCTGAGCGTCGTGCGAATGGGCGAAATTATACAGTTGTTTCCCTGCAATAATCTTGAAATTATATTTCTGATTCAAATACGTAATCTTGGAAGATAATTTTGTTTTAAATGGGTTTCAAACCATCACACTAATAAAATATGTAAAGAATATTTTATTTTAAATTCTAAAATGTTGTATTTTGATTCAAAAACTGAGGATCAAAGGACGTATATATACTCCCATGACCCTCAGAGTGTAATAGTAAAATAATATTTAGATATAACTAGATTTACAATTAAATGTTACAATTATAATTTCTGTTTAAATCTACTCTCTATTACAAAACTACAAGAATAAACAAACTTAACTCTATTACTCTGTTGAAGGACGAAGTTCTTTTCTTTATTAAAACTTACAAGTTGGATTTTCAAAACAACTGTCATTATACGACTGTTTTTTCGCTTTTTTTAAAGCAGTATATCAGGCTTAGATACTGAGCATGGTACAATTTAGCGAGCTTTAAAGAATAACATTTTAAACTCTTAAAAATGACATCATTAAAAAAAAAATTGATCTCAAGATGGCGAAAAACATGGTAAGAAAACTTTTTAAGGAATATCCAATTTCTATTTAGATATTCTATTTACAGTTAAGATGTAAAATACTTTCGATTTACAAGTAAGATACAAAATGTAAGTATTATTCTACCAGAATGTTGTAAATAGTTTATGTTATAATTTCTGATTAAAATTTTTGTTATCGTTCTAATCATATTGATACCTTCAAAGTGATTGATGAAGCATGTCTGTATCAGTTAGACTTTAGGCACCATAGATTGTAGATTGACTTCCGGGCCGATCACCACTTTTTCGCTAAAATGGGAACTCATATCGAAAAGGCCTTTCATTTGACATATCACAGGTATCCATGGCTTTTTTAGATTTTTTGGAGAATGTCAATCTAATACAAACGTAGCCTTTGTATAAACTTCTTTCATTGCGTGGAAGCTGAAATTACCATCAAAATACTAGTTCACACATTTGCCATTTTTCAATCGATCTGAAACTTGACAGATAGATTTAATGTCGGTGATATGGTATTCTATTACGTTTTGGGACATTCAGTAAAAGGTCGCTTTTTCTCACGTTCTAATATCCATATTCTAAGCTTAATTCAAACATGTACAATTTAACAATATTTAATGACTAAAATCTTATCCTATTAAGGTTGGTGAAGCAATATTTTTGGAAATCTAATTAACCATTTTGCGTCATCCAATCGAGAAGAAACTTAGCAGATGAACTCGTTGTGGACGACAATGTTTATAATCATGTTATGAGACTAAAAAGAGTTTGCAAATAATTATATTATCGATATAATATTATCAATTATATATTATCATTATATATTATTATCGATATAATATCGCAAATAATAATATTTTCATCGTATGGGTCAAACACTATGAAAACTCAATCCGAACTGAATAATTTGCAATTGTACTTTAAAATTGGCTATGCATATGAATGATTTATATTAAAAACTTTTTATTTCATAAAGTGCAATCGCATTTAAAACTGCAAGTCCTTTTTATCACATAAGACAAGAAATTGAACTTCAGATTAACAAACAAAATATTAAGGATTCGATCATTTATTTTGCACCCGTATTTGATTAATGTTAGTCAGAGCTAATACATGTCAATGTCAACGTCTTAGTTTTGGAAATGTTATTAGAATGAGGGAGTGGTTGACGGCGGGAAACTATTTTCATTAAGGAAAACTTCGCTTTACGGCATTTTCAAATCGATGTTGTTCGCTTGATGTGACCTTGTGTTTAACTCCGCCTAAGTATTGTGTACTTTACATACTTGTTCTCTAGCTTGTAATATTTTAGTTTTGTGTAGTTAATTTGTTTTACCCCTTACCTAGAATGTTGAAATGAGTGTTAAATTTTTCTGTTGCCTTTTCAAAAAAAAAAAAAATCACAAATACGCAAATTTTAAATTCTGTTTTAAATGAAATAAAGAAAAATGAAATTTATAAAATAAATCCCATGTTTATCTATTTATTTATCATACTTAAATAAAACTGAAATAAAAACGAGTTATATAATAATATTTTAAACAACAGTTGTCTAAGAATGTTGAAATGAGTGTTAAACTTTTCTGTTGGCTTTTCAAAAAAAAAAAAAAAAAAAAAAAAAAAAATCACAAATATGTACATTTAAATTCTGTTTTAAATCGAATAGAGAAAAATGAAATTTATAAAATAAATCCCATGCTTATCTATTTATTTATCGTACTTAAATAAAATTGAAATAAAAACGAGTTATCTAATAATATTTTAAACAACAGTTGTCTACGAATGTTGTAATGAGTGTTACATTTTTCTGTTGGCTTTTCAAAAAAAAATCACAAATACGTAAATTTTAAATTCTGTTTTAAATCGAATAAAGAAAAATGAAATTTATAAAATAAATCCCAGTTTTATCTATTTATTTATCGTACTTAAATAAAATTGAAATAAAAACCAGTTATCTAATAATATTTTAAACAACAGTTGTCTAAAATTGGATTTATTTCATTGACATCTGATGCTTTAAAATACGAAACTTTTTTCCCCATCCTATATAAATATTCATGTTTATCCATAAAAATATTCAAGTCTTAATAAACTATTTATATATTAAAATATTTGCCATAAAATAATAAATACGCATGCTAATGCAGTCTAATAATAAAAATTCTTGCTAGATATTTTTTTTAAATTTTAGATGATAAATTTATATCACAACAAAAACCTAATTATTTTTCTAATTAAAGGACTTTATTTGAATAAATTTAATAATAACTGGGAATGCATGGATTATATTTATAAAAGTTTAGACTGGAAAAATTCAGAAACTTTACTTCAAACGTCTCCAATTCTTAGAACAAAATATTCTAAATACTTTTTAAAAATATTCCAGATTAGAGTATTTCAAATAAAAGTATATATTTATTTCTTGTTTTTATATTTCAAAACTCGCAACTAAATGAACGGATGCAAATATTTGTGGCTTAAACTTTTAGTTTTAGCTTAAATATTAGAAAAGAATTGTGCATATGCAATTCAATTTCAAAAATAATTCACCTTTCTAAAATTTCGAAAAGGCATTAAATTAAAAAATAAATGCTGTAGATATTATTTCCAATGGCATTTGCATTAATCAAAACACTGTATGATAAAATTATTTAAATAAAGTAGATATGTTGAAATTTAGTTATGATTACAAAATTATGGTATTTTTTAATTTTTAGTTACTTTATTTATACAACTCATTATTCTTTTTTAAATTTTTATCCTTAAAACATTTATGAAATAAAGTTTCATACGTTACGTATTAACATCATTTAAATAAGTACTTTAATTCTTTTCAATTATTTAAAATAATTGCAAAATGTTGAATAATTTAAGATCGTAAACAATTATTAAACATAGATTAGAGAAACTACTTCATATTAGCTTCATTCATTTTCAAGAAATCATTTAACAGTTCACTTATTACTCAAATCTGTATAGATAAATGTCTTTAAAAAAAGTGAATTTTTCTCCTTAACATTTATTACAGAAACTTTAAATGAAAGAGTTTGAATTTAAGTCAATATTGCATAAATGCAAAGTTGGATAAAAGCCTATGCCAAATTTGAAAAACGTATATTATATTATTAAATAGCGAGAATTGCAATTTTTAATAGAAATATGAAAGAATCTAAAGAAATCTCAGCTTTGCCGATATACGAACCTTTAGCTTCCGTTCCGTTCAACAGATCGAAATGAAATTTCTGGTATAGTTATTCAGATGTATGAGCTCGGGGTTCTGTGAATGGCAAAAAAAAAAAAAATGGCACTCACGTTTACGGTTATAATCAGAGAGTCTAGAAATGTTCGGATGGCAACACCTACTTTTTCTGCCGCAAAATGCTCAGTGCATGTGAAAACCCTAAAGAGCGTTGGAACGGTACATGTGTCACAAGAAACGGACGCGTTATTCACGCTCAAAAAACAGCTCTGCGAACGGCCAACAAAAACACGATCGGGGCGCATGGTGGAAATTTACATATGACAGAGGCCAAAGTTCACATGGGTACCATCATAGACAATTTTATTGGTTTTCTACGCTGAATATCTGGCGAGAGGCCTCTTTGTGCCCCGAACATGTGTATGTTGGTCGTTCGCAGAGCTGGTTTCTTGTGCTTACATAACGCGTCAGTTTTTCTTTTGTGATTCACGTACCGTTCTAACGCTCTTGAGGATTTTTACATGCGTTGAGAATTTGGCGATAGGAAAAAGTAGGTGTTGCCATTCGAAAATTTCGAGTTTCTGCAACTATAACCGTAACCGCAAACGTAATTTTATTGCCATTCACAGAATCTAGAGCTCATACCTCTGAATAACTATACCTGGAATCTCATCTTGATCCTAACAGCTGTACAAATATGGCAAGTAATGAAGGGACAAGATAACTCGTAGTAGGCGTCCTGGGCAAGTAGACAACTTACCAGATAACTCTTAGTTGGCAGTCAAGGAGCCAAAGATACAACACTTGGAATTAATGAGAAATCAACTTGTGGTATTAATGTGATCAACAGATCCCCAAATCATCAAAATGACTAAGTACTACTCGAGAATTAAATATAAATAAACTATTTTAAAACATACACCTTCCCGAAGAATGCGATGGGTTGGTTAGTTTTTGACCTATACTTGTGCACAATAGCAGCTAATCAGGCCGGGACCTACAGCTTAAAGTGGATACAGAACCAAAACGAACATCCATGCCTTACCCGGGATTTGAACACTGTACCTTTGGCATGCGATGCCAGAGCTCAAACCCTACAGCCATCAGGTGGACAAGAGCAAGATGGCAGCTGAGCGATTGTAAAAAACAGAATCTGAATATACACAAGAATACAATTCTTGCAATGAATTGGAGGATAAACTTGCTAAGAAGGGTTGTACCCACTCCTTCTTCTTCCGCTTTGACTTTTCTGGAATTATACTCCCGGAAAAAGTAAAAAGCTTCAGTTGAGTGGAGAGAGTCCTCCATCTATCACTAGTATATGGGTAAAATCCCGGGAATGAATTTTGACCTCCCGTGAGACAGAGGCTCCCTGACAGCAATTTCTAGACAAGTTAGCTGTCGCATCAAGTGCCTCACATTCATCTAGAGCAGGAAGGTCTACACCATCTGCTCCAAGTGCCACGACC
This sequence comes from Linyphia triangularis, assembly GCA_963978545.1. Classification (NCBI taxonomy): domain Eukaryota; kingdom Metazoa; phylum Arthropoda; class Arachnida; order Araneae; family Linyphiidae; genus Linyphia; species Linyphia triangularis. The sequence continues at coordinate 107,655,308 of OZ021724.1, forward strand.
ACCAGGCTTCACCATCTGCTCCAAGTGCCACGACCACCAGGCTTCACCATCTGCTCCAAGTGCCATTACCACCAAGCTTCACCATCTGCTCGAAGTGCCACGACCCCCAAGCTTCATCATCTGCTCCAAGTGCCACGACCACCAAGCTTCCCCATCTGCTCCAAGTGCCACGACCACCAAGCTTCCCCATCTGCTCCAAGTGCCACGACTACCAAGCTTCCCCATCTGCTCCAAGTTTCACGTCCACCAGTCTTCACCATCTGCTCCAAGTGCGACGACCACCAAGCTTCACCATCTGCTCCAAGTGCGACGACCACCAAGCTTCACCATCTGCTCCAAGTGCAATGATCACCAAGCTTCACCATCTGCTCCAAGTGCCACGACCACCTGACTTCACCTGAGCATTAGAAGGACTGTTTGAACCTCTCAAGGGAGGACATATCTACCATGATCCTCTTCTTGTACTAGATTTTCTTGGAGTCAACGGACTTACGGATCTCGTCTAACTTCGTCAGACATGGAGGATAAGCAACAACAACAGTTCATTTAATTTAAATTTTTCTCTGCAATACATGTAGGAAGTAAAACTATATATAAATGATTGAATCAAATGAAACATCCACCATGATAAGAAAAAGTCCTTCACAGAACCAATCACTTTAAACAGTCCTGTATAAAGCCAGATTAGGTCTTTGTTCCTTCTATGTTTTAGTGCAGGCTGTATTTATAAAGTTATCACTTTACAAATTTTAGGACATATTCAGTACATCTGTTTAAACTTTAAAAAAAAAAAATTTAATTAAATGAAAATTATCTAAAATTGGAAAATTGTAGAAATATGTTATAATTTTGTCATCCGCAATTAGTTGTTGCAATCACGTTAACTTACTTTCACCTTTTAACAGTGGAACTGTTCGAAGACTGATCACTCTGAGCTTCAAAGCACTCTTTATTCATAAGAACTATAGCGTACAGCGCCAACTGTTGGCAACATTTGTAACTAATTTTGAAAATTTAGTATCAGATATTTACAGCTTTCAAAATAACTATACTTTTTGTTTCATTCTTCTATCTATCTTTATTTTTGATTTATTAAATTTTTAAATCAAGGAATCCTTCGTAGGACAACTTGTAGCATTAAGTAGGCTACTATATGCTTTGAAAGCAACACTGTTTAAAGTACAATTTATTCCCCAGTTTTCGAATCGTGTCTAATACTCAACCAAATGTGTATAACCATAAAAACCAGAACTGCATTAAGAAATGCTTTAGTTAATACATTTTTATTCGAGTTTGTAACGCAAAAGCTGTAAAACCTTAGTTTTATACTTTTTAGGTTGCTAAATTATGCATCGCGTAACTTTTCCAAACACTGTTTTAATTCCTTAAAATATCACGTTGAATCCAAACAAAATCGGCACTCATGTTAAATAAAACATTACCTGAATTCTGATGGAACAAGATATAGCAGAAACAAATTATTCAGCAGAAAAATACTTCCAAAGTATGAAATGCAATAAAACTGTACATCACTCTTTAGATGTGTATGAAATAAAATAAGTCTAGTATTACAAATACCAAAACCATGGATAATCCCCAATGGACTTAAGATGTGCTCTTGGGGGGAAAAAACCTAACAGAAATTCATGACCAAAAAAGCTTTTCGACTCTTCTAGATATATCAAATTTGTTAATGTTTCTGAGGAATTTTGCCTATTCCATGAGGAAATGCAGGGTGTCCCAAAATGGACAGACGCATTTGAAAAATGAATTAAGAAAATAAAAGATAAAAGAGCGACATTAGAAATATTTCGTTTGCTGTGTTCTACTTTTGGTCAAGAGAATTTTATACCATCATTTTGTTTTAAAAAATTACAGAGTTCAACAACAGATAGCGTTAAAAACGATCTGAATACGTTGCACATACTTCTAAACGATGTTTCCAAAATAATCACTTCCAGCGGCAATATAACGTACAATTGAAAGATCGTTTTGAAGTTGTTGCAATATGTTCAAACCGTTATTTTTTAACCTTACATTCAACAGCATCATCTCTTGGAAGACTTTTCGACTAACTTTTAAAATTTATGGATATAAAAATGATGGATGTAGTTGCTCAAGTAGAATGAAGCAAATGTTACTTTCTCTCGCCTTTTTTTTTTAAATTTATTTTTAAAATGTGTCAGTACGTTTTGGGACACCCTATATTTGGTATATGAGGACCTAAGAATACAAGCTGAACAAGTCAAAATTCTTGTAATTTTATTTGGTCGATAACCAATGATGTAGATAGACGAGCCTTTTTACAATAAGCAGATGCAATAACAAACACGTTTCCGCCTTATTCTTTAAAAAAAAAAAAAAAAAAAAGAAGAAGAAGGTGGCTAATATGTAGTAAGCGAAAAAAGTATGATCGCTTGCTGACTATATCTGTTGTTCTAATTGCTGAAAAAAAATCGAAATTATCTGTTTTATTCTATTTCAGCAGGAAAATCTGCGGATGTCTAATTAACCCACTTGTCATCATCCAATCGGATTGAAACTTTGCAGATGGATTCGATTTCGGAGGCAATGCTTTCTAACAAGTTTCTGAGGCTATCGCATTCACTAAATGGCCGCTTTTTACACACGCGTCTATTTTCAGGATACTAATAAACCAACTTGCCGTCATCCAATCGCTCTGAAATTCAACAGTTATATTAGTTGTCGATATGGTTATATAAGGTTTAGGGGTCTGTCACTGTCTCTAAAAGACCGCTTTTAAACCAGCTTCAATTGGCGTGTGGTATTACTAATAAATCTTTCTTCCGTAATCCAATCGAACTGAAACTTTGAAATTGGCAAGTACACTCGTTATTGATGGCTATGCTTTCTATCAAGTTTTGGGACTGCCACAAAAGGGCAAGAGTGTTCCGGGTACTGTAGCCGGGTACAAAATATAAACCTTTAAATTGAACAGGCCTAACTCATCCAAAATAACCTCCTAGAAGTTATATATTATTCTTTTAACAAACCGTAAATACTTATGCTTTGTGATACATTTACGCGTCTTATAAACGTGTAAACATTTAGGTTTGGTGACAACTGCGACAACCTTTACTCGGCTTGCGGAAGAGCACCAGTAAAAGACATGTAACTTTTGGATTTAGCAGTTTCTTATTAATAATAAATTAATAAAGAGTTTTTTTTTTTTTTAAAGTTTATAAGTAGAAAGACAAAAAAGATACATATTTTTTACCCTTATAAGATTCTTTATGGCGCATGCATGATCGAATTATGATAGTTTTTTTTTTTTTATGAATGCAACTACTTTGCTTAACCCCACAACAATCCATGCAATATTTCTAAGTCATTTACGGTTTTGACAAAACGAGTTACAAATTTATTCAGGATGTTCCAGTTTCAACACCTAAATACATTTTAGTTTGAAAACACTTCTTCCATTTTAGTTTGAAAACACTTCTCCCCTTTCTTGTGACACGTTGCAATACTGTGTAGCGTTTGTATCTTTTCATTTGAATATTAACCTCAGACGCATGAAAAGAACCCTTATTGCATAAGCTTCTAACTTTACAGGGAATTAGAAGTATAAGGATCATGCCAAGTGCAAAAGAAACTCGTGTTCAAGCAAATGCAGCCACGTCCAAGGACAAGCAGCTAGTGATTATCTTACGAATGAAAGGATTAACGATACTCCAAATTTAAACATGAACATTAATATAATTAATTTTATTTTACAAGATAGTGGTACTTACTATTAAATACTTTATATTAACTTATCTGGAAAATTTGACAAATATATCTTCTGTTGATATTGTTGCATCGTATCAAGTTTTGGGGTTGCCACTAAAATTTTCGCTTTTACAAATATTTCTATAAATGCTTCAAATTACTAATAAATCAAATTTTCATCATCCAATCGTGCTGAAATGTGACAGATATATTCGTTGTCGATAAGGTTATACACTATCTACCAATAAGTATTTGGACACTCATGCAATTGAGAATGTCTGCAGTCCTGATCTACGTCACTCTTGATTCCAATTCATAGTAGGCTCAACTCTGACTACTACTCCACTAATCTAGATAACTATGTACTTCCTACGCTGTGGCAATTTTACGGGTTGGATCATTGTTACTTCCAATATGACAACGCCACTTGTCATGTTGCGAGGTCCACCATGGGTTAGTATGATGACAGCGGGCAGAACCGACTGGACTGGCCTGCTCAGAGTCCAAACGTGAATCCTATGGATCACCTCTGGGACGAGTAGGACCGCCGAATTAAGGGGTGCAGCAACCGTCCAAAATCGGTGAAAGAACGCCCATGTCCACTCCAAGCCCGAGTGGAAGAAAATACATCATCCAATCACTTGTGGAAAGCATGCCCCGGAGTGTTAACACTGCAATTGCCTCAGGTGGAGGCTCAACCACATACTGAATTTGAATAAATTGTGCTTATTGCTTTTATCACAGGTGTCCAATTACTTATTGGTAGATAGTGTATACAATTTTGGGGTCTGTCACTATCGCCAAAAGACCGCTTTTAGACACGCTTCAATTAGCGTCTGGTGTCACTAATGCACCAACTTCCCGTCATCCAATCGAACTAAAAATTGGTTATATACTCGTTGTCGATGACATTGTTTTTTACTGAGTATTGGGAATGTCACACAAAGCCGCTTTTGCACACTTTTCTAATGCCTTACGTCACGCTTATCAGCTTTTACTCACGTTGCATTATGCAGATACCAAGCTTCATTCAAACGTGTTCAATTAGCGGATATTTAATGAATGAAACCATCCTCTACAGAGATTGACGAGACAAAATCTTTGCTGGGTTAATTTACCCACATTTCGTCACCCAATCAAGCTGAATATTACTAATAGACATGTGGATAACAATGAATTCAATCAACTATTGGAGGCAAAAAATAAATTAGCAAATAGTTTGGAATGGATATTTTGTTCTTAGTGGTCAAATACTATTAAAATATGATGTGAGCTCAAGAAATTGCAATTGCACATAAAAATTGGCAATGCATAAGATTTATTTTTTATACGGTGTTTTTATTTATATAATTTGTTATTAATATCACACATGTGAATTAAACAAGAATCTATTTATCAAAAAATGTATTGGCAGATAAATACTGTGTCTTCATATTTGTATTTAGAAAAAATAATCATTAAAATTTCAAGTTTTATAAATTTTCAATGAATAGTTTGTCATTTAAGAGATGGAAAAGAAATAATTGACTGTAGTTAAAGAAACAGTTAAGCGTAAATTGTAAAATAAATTATATCTATAATAATAAAACAAGCTGTGTGTCTGTCTGTCTGTGGCTCTGTGGATCTATAGAAACCTACTTAAAATTGGAGTAGAGCTCTGAAATTTTCAGCATAAGTAGTTTTGGCCTTCTAATTTTATGCATCACAAACATAATGTTAAAATTTTAATTAGTTATTTTTAATTTTTTTTTAATTAATTAATAAATATGTTACAAAACGATATCTAATAGGGCTACAGCTCTGAAATTTTCAACATAAGTAGTTTTAACCTGTTAATCGGACTTTTAAAAAACAGAATTTAATTTTTTTATTTTGTTCTTTTTTAATTAATTTTTTTAATTAATTAATAAACATTTTATAAAACGATTACTAATAGGACTACAGCTCTGAAATTTTCAACATAAGTAGTTTTAGCCTTTTAATTAAACTTTTAAAAAACAGAATATTAAATTTTTATTTTATTCCTTTTTAATTAATTTTTTTAATTAATTAATAAACATTTTACAAAACGACTATTAATAGGGCTACAGCTCTGAAATTTTCAACATAAGTAGTTTTGGCCTTCTAATTGTAAAAATCACAAACAGAATATTAAAATTTTAATTAGTTACTTCGTAATTAATTTGTTTAATTAATAATTAATTATGTTACAAAACGATATCTAATAGGGCTACAGCTCTGAAATTTTCAACATAAGTAGTTTTGGTCTTCTAACTGTAAACATCATAAAGAGAACGTTAAAAATTTAATTACTTCTCTTTTAATTAATTTCTTTAATCTATAATAATAAAACAAGCTGTGTGTCTGTCTGTCTGTCTGTGGCTCTGTGGATATATAGAAACTTACTTAAAATTATAGTAGAGCTCTGAAATTTTCAGCATAAGTAGTTTTGGCCTTCTAATTTTATGCATCATAAACAGAATGTTAAAATTTTAATTAGCTATTTTTTAATTAATTTTTTTATTTAATTAATAAATATGTTACAAAACGATATCTAATAAGGCTACAGCTCTGAAATTTTCAACATAAGTAGTTTTAACCTTTTAATCGGACTTTTAAAAACAGAATTTTAAATTTTTATTTTGTTCTTTTTTAATTAATTCTTTTAACTAATTAATAAGCATTTTATAAAACGATTACTAATTGGGCTACAGCTCTGAAATTTTCAACATAAGTAGTTTTGGCCTTTTAGTTAGGCTTAAAAAAAACGAATTTTAAATTTTTATTTTGTTCTTTTTTAATTAATTTGTTTAATCAATTAATAAACATTTTGCAAAACGACTACTAATTGGGCTACAGCTCTGAAATTTTCAACATAAGCAGTTTTAGCCTTCTAATTGGACTTATGAGAAATAGAATATTCAATTTTTGTTTTATTCTTTTTTAATTAATTTTTTTAATTAATTAATAAACATTTTACAAAACGACTATTAATAGGGCTACAGCTCTGAAATTTTCAACATAACTAGTTTTGGCCTTCTAATTGTAAAAATCACAAACAGAATATTAAAATTTTAATTAGTTACTTTGTAATTAATTTGCTTAATTAATTATTAATTATGTTACAAACGATATCTAATAGGGCTACAGCTCTGAAATTTTCAAAATAAGTAGTTTTGGCCTTCTAACTGTAAACATCACAAACAGAACGTTAAAACTTTAATTAGTTCTCTTTTAATTAATTTTTTTAATCTATAATAATAAAACAAGCTGTGTGTCTGTCTGTCTGTGGCTCTGTGGATCTCTAGAAACTTACTTAAAATTATAGTAGAGCTCTGAAATTTTCAGCATAAATAGTTTTGGCCTTCTAATTTTATGCATCACAAACAGAATGTTAAAATTTTAATTAGCTATTTTTTAATTATTTTTTTTATTTAATTAATAAATATGTTACAAAACGATATCTAATAAGGCTACAGCTCTGAAATTTTCAACATAAGTAGTTTTAACCTTTTAATCGGACTTTTAAAAAACAGAATTTTAAATTTTTATTTTGTTCTTTTTTAATTAATTTTTTTAATTAATTAATAAACATTTTATAAAACGATTACTAATTGGGCTACAGCTCTGAAATTTTCAACATAAGTAGTTTTGGATTTTTAATTAGGCTTTAAAAAAACTGAATTTTAAATTTTTATTTTGTTCTTTTTTAATTAATTTTTTTAATCAATTAATAAACATTTTGAAAAACGATTTCAAATAGGGCTACAGCTTTGAAATTTTCAACATAAATAGTTGTTGCCTTCTAATTGGACTTATGAGAAACAGAATTTTCAATTTTTATTTAGTTTCTTTTTAATTAATATTTTAATTAATTAATATTCTGCAAAACGATTTCTAATACGGCTACAGCTCTAAAATTTTCAACATAAATAGTCTTAGTCTTCTAATTGGACTTCAGAAAAACAGAATTTTAAATTTTTGTTTAGTTCGTATTTAATTAATTTTTTTAATTAATTAATATATATATTGCAAAACGATTTCAAATAGGGCTACAGCTTTGAAATTTTCAACATAAATAGTTGTTGCCTTCTAATTGGATTTTTGAAAAACAGAATTTAACACTTTTTTTTTTTTTTTTAATTATTAAACAAATATTTTACAAAACGATTTGTAATTGGGCTACATTTCTGAAATTTTCAACACAAGTAGTTTTGGCCTTCTAATTGGACTGACAAAAAGAATGTTAAAATTTCAATTTGTTTTTCAATTAATTTTTTTCACAAAAAGAAACTTTGAATAGGCCTAGATCTCTGAATGTTTCAACATAAGTAGTTTTAGCCTCTAATTTTGCTTTCCACAAACACGTGTTAAATTAATCTTAAAGGAATGTTGTATTAACGGTGAATTTTTTTTTTTTTTTTTTTTTTTTTTTCACAAGGGAGAGGCTTCCAATATTAAGTCTTTGCGTAGCAATTATATTTTAGTGAGTGAAGTGAGCTTATGCTTACGCAGCAATGAAACTTTCAGCAAGCGAAGCGAGCCTATTCTTGCATAGTAATGAACCTTTTAACGAGTGAAATAAGCCTGTGTTTATGTGTTCATGAACTTTTCAGCGAACTAAGCGAACTCGATTTTGCTTAGCGATGAACCTTCCTGCGAGCGAAGCGCCAAAAACTTGGTCAATGACAGATTTCCACAACGCGAGGCCTCACAGCTAGCTAAAATATTGCACAAGTTAAAATTTCGTAGCGAAGCACGGGTATTTAGCTAGTTATATAATAAAATTTTCATTTCAAACGAAGTTTTGTTAAATTCAAACTTAAATCGCGACAATTTGTGATATATAGCAGTTTTATTTAATAATAAATACCAAAAAAAAAAGTAATCTCACTAATATAAACGTACTTTTTCAAATATTTAATAAGATTAATATTTATTAAGAACGGTTGCTAAAATATCAGCAAATACATGTGGACGTGCACCAATACATAAGTTTGTTGAGATTTTGGCACAATTACATGATCAAGATTAAATACAGATCTTTTAGATATGTTTAACTTTTACCGCTAAATTTTGACTAATTTTTGTAGTAACACAAAAACATTAAATTTAATGAAGACTTTTATCCTTACACAAAATCAAGATCAAGTAGAGGAATTTAACCGAAAAACTTTGAATTACACTATAATAATGATGTTAATATTTGTGTCATTTTGCCGTTTTTGTATTTTCACCATTCATTTAGAAAAAATGACCAGTTTGGCGATATTTTTTGAGATAATTCTTGTATGGGTCTTTTTTTTTTAAAAAAAGAAGAAAAAACAAAAAAAGAAACCCTTCACCAAATTGATGATTTTGGCGATATACTGTTTTATAATTGTTGTAATATCCTTTCTTATACGTGAAACTAGCGAGAGAAAAAAAAAAAAACGATCTTTGATGAGGTATGCTCAAGGAAAAAAAACTCTGTGTTAAAGGCATTCGTTTTTCAAATTTTTGCACCATTAAAGCATTTTTACGGAAATTTCTGAGATGGATATGTATAGAACACCTTAAGAGGAATTACAACACCTATTTTTATCAAAATCATTAGAAAAGCCGTTTTTAGCATTTAATGAAAAACATGATTTTTTCAATGGCATCTACCTTATGTCCATGTGCGATTTTGACAAAAACTTTATTGGTAAGTTTCATGGTCACCACTAACCCGCCTGCGCATTTTAGCCCTCGTGTTGCTGACGGCGCCAGATAATCTGAATACAACCAACAACCACCACTAACCCGCAAACAAAATTTGAACACCCTAGGATAATTTGTTCGGGAGTTATGCTGACCACGTACACAGAGACAGACTTGGAGAAATATATATATATATATATATATATATATATATATATATATATATATATATATATATATATATATATATATATATATATATATATATATATATATATATATATATATATATATCTATATATATAAGGCAAAGCCCTCACTCACTCACTCACTCACTCACTCACTCACTGACTCACTGACTCACTCATCACTAATTCTCCCACTTCCCACATAGTCACAACTCTGAAAATCGGCACAAATATCAACAATGGTAAAAATAGAAAAAGTAAACTATTCCGATCTCGATTAACACACTTTAAGGGGTCGAAAAGGGGTCAAACGTTCCAAACGGGGGACATTCGAAAATCCTACTTCCCACATAGTCACAACTCTGAAAATCGGCACAAATATCAACAATGGTAAAAATAGAAAAAGTAAACTATTCCGATCTCGATTAACACACTTTAAGGGGTCGAAAAGGGGTCAAACGTTCCAAACGGGGGACATTCGAAAATCCTACTTCCCACATAGTCACAACTCTGAAAATCGGCACAAATATCAACAATGGTAAAAATAGAAAAAGTAAACTATTCCGATCTCGATTAACACACTTTAAGGGGTCGAAAAGGGGTCAAACGTTCCAAACGGGGGACATTCGAAAATCCTACTTCCCACATAGTCACAACTCTGAAAATCGGCACAAATATCAACAATGGTAAAAATAGAAAAAGTAAACTATTCCGATCTCGATTAACACACTTTAAGGGGTCGAAAAGGGGTCAAACGTTCCAAACGGGGGACATTCGAAAATCCTACTTCCCACATAGTCACAACTCTGAAAATCGGCACAAATATCAACAATGGTAAAAATAGAAAAAGTAAACTATTCCGATCTCGATTAACACACTTTAAGGGGTCGAAAAGGGGTCAAACGTTCCAAACGGGGGACATTCGAAAATCCTACTTCCCACATAGTCACAACTCTAAAAATCGGCACAAATATCAACAATGGTAAAAATAGAAAAAGTAAACTATTCCGATCTCGATTAACACACTTTAAGGGGTCGAAAAGGGGTCAAACGTTCCAAACGGGGGACATTCGAAAATCCTACTTCCCACATAGTCACAACTCTGAAAATCGGCACAAATATCAACAATGGTAAAAATAGAAAAAGTAAACTATTCCGATCTCGATTAACACACTTTAAGGGGTCGAAAAGGGGTCAAACGTTCCAAACGGGGGACATTCGAAAATCCTACTTCCCACATAGTCACAACGCTGAAAATCGGCACAAATATCAACAATGGTAAAAATAGAAAAAGTAAACTATTCCGATCTCGATTAACACACTTTAAGGGGTCGAAAAGGGGTCAAACGTTCCAAACGGGGGACATTCGAAAATCCTACTTCCCACATAGTCACAACTCTGAAAATCGGCACAAATATCAACAATGGTAAAAATAGAAAAAGTAAACTATTCCGATCTCGATTAACACACTTTAAGGGGTCGAAAAGGGGTCAAACGTTCCAAACGGGGGACATTCGAAAATCCTACTTCCCACATAGTCACAACGCTGAAAATCGGCACAAATATCAACAATGGTAAAAATAGAAAAAGTAAACTATTCCGATCTCGATTAACACACTTTAAGGGGTCGAAAAGGGGTCAAACGTTCCAAACGGGGGACATTCGAAAATCCTACTTCCCACATAGTCACAACTCTGAAAATCGGCACAAATATCAACAATGGTAAAAATAGAAAAAGTAAACTATTCCGATCTCGATTAACACACTTTAAGGGGTCGAAAAGGGGTTAAACGTTCCAAACGGGGGACATTCGAAAATCCTACTTCCCACATAGTCACAACTCTGAAAATCGGCACAAATATCAACAATGGTAAAAATAGAAAAAGTAAACTATTCCGATCTCGATTAACACACTTTAAGTGGTCGAAAAGGGGTTAAACGTTCCAAACGGGGGACATTCGAAAATCCTACTTCCCACATAGTCACAACTCTGAAAATCGGCACAAATATCAACAATGGTAAAAATAGAAAAAGTAAACTATTCCGATCTCGATTAACACACTTTAAGTGGTCGAAAAGGGGTTAAATGTTCCAAACGAGGGATATCCGAATGTTCCTCTTCCAATGTAGTCATTTTTCTGATATTTTTTTGCAAATGTTAAAAAAATAAGTCATTCCAATATCGATTAACGAATTTTTAAGGGATGAAAAGACGACGCAACATTGAAACTATACGAGGATTAACTTAATGTCTAATTAACTTAATTCCAATACAGCTACTACTTTGAAATTTAGAACTAAGAGCAAACATAAACACAATAAACTATTCCAGTTTACTATTCACAATTATAAAGTTCGTTTAAAATGTCAACAAAGGAAAGTTCCTATTTTGATAAATCAATTTGTCGGGATCGAAAAGGGAGCAAACGTCTGAAGTGTAGAATACATGAATGTCTTTTGATCGCTAAAATGCTAATGGTAAAATTTCGTAGCGCAGCACGGGTATTCAGCTAGTATATATATATACTAGCTGAATACCCGTGCTGCGCTACGAAATTTTACCATTAGCATTTTAGCGATCAAAAGACATTCATGTATTCTACACTTCAGACGTTTGCTCCCATTTCGATCCCGACAAATTGATTTATCAAAATAGGAACTTTCCTTTGTTGACATTTTAAACGAAATTTATAAATGTGAATAGTAAACTGGTATAGTTTATTGTGTTTATGTTTGCTCTTAGTTCTAAATTTCAAAGTAGTAGCTGTATTGGAATTAAGTTAATTAGACATTAAGTTAATCCTCGTATAGTTTCAATGTTGCGTCGTCTTTTCATCCCTTAAAAATTCGTTAATCGATAATGGAATGACTTATTTTTTTAACATTTGCAAAAAAATATCAGAAAAATGACTACATTGGAAGAGGAACATTCGGATATCCCTCGTTTGGAACATTTAACCCCTTCTCGACCCCTTAAAATTGGTTAATCGAGAACAGAATAGCTTACTTTTTCTATGTTTAATCTTTTTTGACATTTGTACCAAATTTCCGAGTTGTGACCATATGGGAAGTGGTACATTCGAATATTCCTCGTTTGGAACGTTTAACCCCTTTTCCACCCCTTGATCCACCCGAGATCGGAATAGTTTACTTTTTCTGCGTTTGTCTTTATTGATATTCACACCAGTTTTCAGAATTGTGAAAATATGAGAAGTAGGACATTCGAATATATCGCTCGTTTGGAACGTTTAACCCCTTTTTGACCTCTTAAAGTGGGTTCATCGAGATCGGAATAGCTAACTTTTTCTATGTTTACCATTGTTGACATTTGTACCAATTTTTAGAGTTGTGACCATATGGGAAGTGGTACATTCGAATATCCCTCGTTTGGAACGTTTAACCCCTTTTTGACCTCTTAGAGTGGGTAAATAGAGATTGGAATAGCTTACTTTTTATACGTTTGTTTTTGTTGATACTTGCACCAGATTTCAGAGTTGTGACGAAAGGGGAAGTAGGACATTCGAATATCCCTCGTTTGGAACGTTTAACCCCTGTTCCACCCCTTAAAGTGGGTTAATCGAGATCGGAATAACTTACTTTTTCTTCGTTTGTCTTTATTGATATTCTCACCAATTTTTAGAGTTGTGACGAAATGAGAAGTAGGACATTCGAATATTCCTCGTTTGGAACTTTTAACCCCTTTTCGAGCCCTTAAAGTGGGTTAATCGAGATCGGAATAGTTTACTTTGTCTATTTTTACCATTGTTGATATTTGTGCCAATTTTCAGAGTTGTGACTATGTGGGAAGTAGGATTTTCGAATGTCCCCCGTTTGGAACGTTTAACCCCTTTTCGACCCCTTAAAGTGGGTTAATCGAGATCGGAATAGTTTACTTTTTCTATTTTTACCATTGTTGATATTTGTGCCGATTTTCAGAGTTGTGACTATGTGAGAAGTAGGATATTCGAATGTCCCTCGTTTGGAACGTTTAACCCCTTTTCGACCCCTTAAAGTGGGTTAATCGAGATCGGAATAGTTTACTTTTTCTATTTTTACCATTGTTGATATTTGTGCCGATTTTCAGAGTTGTGACTATGTGAGAAGTAGGATATTCGAATGTCCCCCGTTTGGAACGTTTAACCCCTTTTCGACCCCTTAAAGTGGGTTAATCGAGATCGGAATAGTTTACTTTTTCTATTTTTACCATTGTTGATATTTGTGCCGATTTTCAGAGTTGTGACTATGTGAGAAGTAGGATATTCGAATGTCCCCCGTTTGGAACGTTTAACCCCTTTTCGACCCCTTAAAGTGGGTTAATCGAGATCTTAATAGTTTACTTTTTCTATTTTTACCATTGTTGATATTTGTGCCGATTTTCAGAGTTGTGACTATGTGGGAAGTAGGATTTTCGAATGTCCCCCGTTTGGAACGTTTAACCCCTTTTCGACCCCTTAAAGTGGGTTAATCGAGATCGGAATAGTTTACTTTTTCTATTTTTACCATTGTTGATATTTGTGCCGATTTTCAGAGTTGTGACTATGTGGGAAGTGGGAGAATTAGTGATGAGTGAGTCAGTGAGTGAGGGCTTTGCCTTATATATAGAGATATATATATATATACATATATATATAATATACATATATATATTATATATATATATATATACATATACATATATATATAATATATATATAATATACATATACATATATATATATTTATATATATATATATATATATATATATAATATATATATATATATATATATATATATATATATATATATATATATATATATATATATATATATATATATATATATATATATATATATATATATATATATATATATATATATATATATATATATATATTTTTTACCAAATGCTTTACTTGTATTACCCTATGTATTGTTGCACAAATTGTCTGTATATATTGTAAATAGTGACGTATTATTTCAAAATTCTATTGTAATTTATTTTTATCCTATTTTATTTAGTAATTAATAGCGATTATACAAGTTAGAAAAAGGTGGCAACACCTAAAGTAATCGAGAAGTTTCGAGATATTTCGTTTCCGATAAATTGGCTGGAAATTTCGAGAATGTCTCACGCGCTTGTATATAAAGGACTGGAGAACGGGAAAGTTTACAGATTGACTTCAGACTTCGTTGAAAGCTGATCGCTTTGTTTACCTATTGGAGTGAGCTTGTATAATCGCTGAATTCGAAGTTATTTTTGTTGAAGCTTGTGTTGAAGCTTGAGAGTAATTAAACTGTCGCCTGTGAATAAATTTTGTGAGTTTTCTGAAGAGAGAATAAATAGTTTTAAACCGTGAAAACTGTGCCATCATTGCCTCAGTGGAAAAATTCGTAACAGTGGTGTCAGAAGTGGGATTCTCGTAATTTTGAATGCCGACAACTAGAGGAATGATGGAAGACCAAATGAAGCAGTTGATGGAAATGATTGTTAGAATGAAGGCCCAACAGGAAACCACCGCCGCCGAAATGAAAGCCAGTCAACAAGCTACCGCTGCTGAAATAAAAGCCGGACAAGAATCAACCGCTGCTGAAATAAAAGCCGGACAAGAATCAACCGCTGCTGAAATAAAAGCCGGACAAGAATTAACCGCCGCTACAATAGCCGCTGGTCAAGCCCGCCAAGAAACGACTAACGCCGAACTTGCCGCCGCAATCGCCGCTGGTCAAGCCCGTCAAGAAACGACAAATGCCGAACTCGCCGCTGCAATCGCCACCTGCCGAGAATCCACATCAGCAGCTATAATTGGGATTAAAGAAGAAATGCAATCCGAACTGGCTACAATGGTGGAATCTACGATAATAGAGACTACTACAAGTGTTCTACAATCGGTAAAAGAAGATGTTCTGTGTGAAGTAAGAAAAGAAATCAGTGAGAGTTTTGAGGCGGTTAATGGGAAAGTTGACTGCTTGGGAGAAAAGGTTTCTACAATGAAGGAAGATCTTGTGACTGTAAGGAATGAAATCGAAGAAAAGGTTTCCACCATGAAAGAGGAACAGGAAAAGTTTCATGACGCTGTTGAGGAAAGGCTACGGAAAATTGAAACGGGGGAAGCTATGACCGTTGCAACGCCTAAATGGGATAATGTTTCCACTCCCTTCATTGCGCCACGTTCCAACATCAAAGTAGCCACTTTTGATGGGAGGTCGTCTTGGCGCGTTTATCAAACGCAGTTTGAAATTATTGCTTCTGCGAATGGTTGGGATGATACTTTGAAGGCATTCCATCTCGCAGCATCTCTTCGAGGTGAAGCTGCTGACATTTTACAGACACTACCTGAAGAGAAGCGGGGAGAATTCGTGGCGTTGGCAAGTGCGTTGGAGTTAAGGTTTGGGGAGCAGCATCTAAAGGATTACAACAGACTGCAATTGAAAGTGAGACAGCAGAAGGCCAATGAAACTCTTCAAGAATTGGCATCGGATATAGAAAGACTGTCGCTTCTCGCTTTCCCAGACTGTCCCTCGGACGTACGAGATAACCTGTCTCTTCAGTATTTCGTGGATGCTATCAAAGATCCCGACACACAGCAAGCTACCAGGATGTCAGACAGCAAAGATCTAAAGTCCACCCTCGTCTATGCCATGAGAGTAGAAGCCGCACAGCAAGCTTCTAGAAAAGATCGGCGTTTCGTACGTGGAACATTGGCAGACGATTCCTCTGAACTTTTCACGAAGAAGTTTCAAGAACTGGAAAGCAAGATGGAGCGAATTATGAGAAATATTCCTGGATCGAGGGATCGAAAAACTAGAGTGGTTTGTTGGCTCTGCAACCGGGAAGGACATTTCAGACGTGATTGCCCTGAATTGGACAGGAGAGGGGACAGACCCTCGTCCGAACCTCAGCAGTTAAACTAAAGAGCGGCTATCTCGCGAGGCGGAGGTCGCCGTGTAGAGCAGGTGGTGCACCACTCAGCCTCTATCACATCTCATCCCTTCAAGGAGGAAACCATGGTTTATTCGTGGAGGGCAAGATCAATGGAACTCCCTGTCGTCTAATAGTTGACTCAGGGGCAAATGTAACCATCTTACGGACGGATGTAGCCCGGCGCCTGGACAGCCAACCTCTTTACACGGCGCCTTCAGTTTCACTACAAACTGTGACTGGTGACAAAATTTCTGTGCATGGGAAATTAAATGTCAACATCTCTTTTGGATTTCACACCTACACTCACACCGTTTACGTCGCTGAAATTATTGACCCATGTATTCTTGGATTGGACTTTTTAAAGAAAAATGGAATTACTTTGAATTTCGAGAAAGGCGAGCTTCAAACAGGGAAAGAAGAAGTTCCATTGTTCGGTTTGGACTCGGAAGAGCCGTGTGCATATCGAATAGTTGCTCTTGAAGACATCACCATCCCCTCCATGACAGATTTGGTTGTAAAAGGTTCAACAGAGCTCCCGAAGGCCTTCCGATTCGGAGTAACGGACTTCCCATCATCGAATAGCGTCCCGAAAGGAGTGCTTATAGGAGCGACGCTTGTGGATCTCTCTCAAGAGGTGGTGCATGTGAGAATGGCCAACATAGGTGATTCTAAGAGAGTTATCAAGAAAGGAGAAGAAATTGCCACTTGCACACCCGTTACAAGCATCGAACGAGGATCGAAGGAGCTTCCGACCGCACCACCCGTGGATTTAGTGGACCAGCTTCTCGAGGACTCTCGGTTGGAAAGAAGGCAAGAGAAGATTGTCGGAAACCTTATAAAAGAATTTCAGGACGTTTTCTCCATGTCATCGAAAGATGTAGGAAGAACGAAGCTTACACAACATCGAATTGACACTGGGACCCATTTACCGATTAAACAACATCCTCGAAGACTTCCATTTGCAAAACAAGAGGAGGTCGGGAGATTGTTACATGAAATGGAAGATAATAGAGTTATCGAACCCTCCTCAAGTCCATGGGCCTCTCCAATCGTACTCGTTCGAAAGAAGGATGGTTCCACCAGGTTTTGTGTGGATTACCGGAAGCTGAACGAAATTACGAAAAAGGACAGCTACCCTCTGCCAAGAATTGATGACACTTTGGACACTCTATCAGGGAACCAGTGGTTTTCGACTTTGGATTTGAAGAGTGGATACTGGCAAGTGGAGATACATCCCGACGATCGTGAGAAGACTGCCTTCACTACCGGCCAAGGATTATGGCAGTTTCAAGTTATGCCGTTTGGCTTGTGTAATGCACCGGCTACGTTCGAGCGACTAATAGAGACTGTGCTTAGAGGACTTTCCTACGAGACCTGTCTGGTATATTTGGACGATATCATTATCACCGGGCTGAGTTTTGATCAACACTTGCAAAATGTGAAGAACGTGTTCTTGAAGCTTAGGGAAGCCCACTTGAAACTTAGCCCATCAAAATGTAAGCTCTTTAGGCGGAAAGTCAGTTATCTCGGACACATCATCTCATCCGATGGAGTAAGCACAGATCCAGCCAAGATCCATGCTGTGCAAATTTGGTCTCGACCGCAAGACGTTCATCAATTGCGAAGCTTCCTAGGACTGTGCACGTATTACCGTAAATTCGTGAAAGGTTTCTCCAAGATCGCCAGACCCTTGCATCGACTAACAGAGAGCAAGCAGAAGTTCCTATGGACTACCGACTGTGACGACTCCTTCAATCAACTGAAGAACGCTTTAACATCCGCGCCTGTTTTGGCTTTTCCCGATGTTAACAAGGACTTTATTTTGGATACAGATGCCAGCAATGAGGGAGTGGGCGCCGTTCTTTCCCAGGAAATTGAAGGACAGGAGAAAGTCATCGCTTATTTTAGTAAGAGCCTGTCAAGATCCGAGCGGAACTACTGCGTCACAAGAAAGGAGTTACTGGCAATAGTAAAAGCCGTTGAGCACTTTCATCATTACTTGTACGGCCGAAAATTCCTTTTAAGAACTGATCATGCGTCTCTGACTTGGTTGCTGAATTTCAAGAATACAGAGGGACAAATAGCAAGGTGGATTCAGCGCCTGCAGGAATATGACATGGATATCCATCACAGAAAAGGAACGTTCCATGGGAATGCAGACGCTCTTTCTAGAAGACCATGTCCGGAGAACTGTCGATTTTGTTCCAATGCCGAGTCTAAGTTTGGAGTTAACACATCGGCCGTTCGGAAAATAACTTCCAAGTCAACTACTTCAGACGTGGATCCTTGGAGTGATCAGAATGTCCGCAAAAGTCAGGTCGAAGATCAGGACTTGAAACCTCTCATTGAATTCCTGGAAGCAGCTACCGGAAAACCCAGTTGGCAGGAAATTGCATGCTATAGCCCAACAATGAAGAGATATTGGGCTATGTGGGACTCTTTGCACTTGAAGAATGGAGTACTCTACCGTCGATGGGAGTCCGATGACGGCAAAAGCTTCCGGTGGCAATTAATCCTTCCAAGTTCTAGAGTTACGAACGTTCTAGAAGAACTTCACAGCAGTTCTACTGGAGGACATTTTGGTGTCACGAAAACTCTTCAGAAAGTCAGGGAGAGATTTTTCTGGGACAAAGCAAAATCAGACGTGGAGAAGTGGTGCAAGTCCTGTGATGCATGCAATTCACGAAAGGGACCGAAGACCCGAACTCGTGGAAAGTTGCAACGTTACAACGTAGGAGCACCATTCGAAAGAATTGCTTTAGACGTCTTAGGCCCCCTACCTCACACAACTAATGGCAACAAATACATCCTAGTTGTCATGGACTACTTTAGCAAGTGGCCAGAAGCATACGCGATTCCGGATCAGGAAGCCACAACCGTAGCAGAAGTCCTCGTACGGAATTGGATCTCCCGATTCGGCGTACCCCTGCTGATACATTCCGATCAGGGGACGAACTTCAACTCTGCCGTCTTCACTGGGCTGTGTGACTTGCTCGACATGGAAAAGACTCGTACAACTCCCCTGCACCCACAATCCGATGGAATGGTTGAACGATTTAATAGAACGATTCTGAATCATCTCTCCTTGTTTGTTTCCAAGAACCAGCAAGATTGGGATCAGAAACTTCCATTGTTCCTTTTGGCCTACAGAAGTGCTACTCACGAGACCACCGGATATACACCATCTCAAATGATTTTCGGAAGAGACCTTAGACTACCCTGCGACCTCCTCTTTGGACGACCACCGGACACCCCTTCCTCGCCTGTCCAGTATCTAGATGATCTCCAGGCACGTTTGGAAGCCGTACATCGGTTCGCCAGAGAAAGAATCAACATCATGACAGAGCGCATGAAGGTCCGCTACGATGCCAAGGCCACGGAACGTTCATTCCAGGAAGGTGACAAGGTGTGGTTATGGAATCCTAAACGTCGGAAAGGACTCTCCCCTAAGCTCCAGACGAACTGGGAAGGGCCGTATGTGGTCCTTAAGAAGATCAACGACGTCGTGGTAAGGATTCAACGGACACCCTCCTGTAAACCTAGAGTTGTACATAACAATAGACTAGCCCCATATTATAGTAGAAGTGATTGAATTGCCTTTCCTCTTAAGGACTTCACTGCCCGGGACGTGCAGTCTTTAAGAAGGGGGAAATGTTGCACAAATTGTCTGTATATATTGTAAATAGTGACGTATTATTTCAAAATTCTATTGTAATTTATTTTTATCCTATTTTATTTAGTAATTAATAGCGATTATACAAGTTAGAAAAAGGTGGCAACACCTAAAGTAATCGAGAAGTTTCGAGATATTTCGTTTCCGATAAATTGGCTGGAAATTTCGAGAATGTCTCACGCGCTTGTATATAAAGGACTGGAGAACGGGAAAGTTTACAGATTGACTTCAGACTTCGTTGAAAGCTGATCGCTTTGTTTACCTATTGGAGTGAGCTTGTATAATCGCTGAATTCGAAGTTATTTTTGTTGAAGCTTGTGTTGAAGCTTGAGAGTAATTAAACTGTCGCCTGTGAATAAATTTTGTGAGTTTTCTGAAGAGAGAATAAATAGTTTTAAACCGTGAAAACTGTGCCATCATTGCCTCAGTGGAAAAATTCGTAACACATGGGGATTCGTAAGGGACATGTATACACATAGATAATTGAAAGTAAAAATTAAATTCTTTTCTAATGAACTAACTGAACGTTACTTGTAATAAAAGTCTATGTATATGTTTTAACAGCTAACTACTAACGCTATAATTACGAATATTCAACCCTTACGGAAAATATGGTAGAAGTGTTACAAAATCATTGTTTATTGCATATTTTTATCAATTGAAATCGAAATCTTTTCATTGAGGATAGTTATTTTTTTTTAAATGATTTTGACTTTCATTTGACCATATGATGTATATATAGGGTAATGAAAGCATAGGATTCGCTCAAAAAATAATAATAATAATAATTTAATTTTTTTGCATTTCTCCACGTTTCGGTTGGTTGGTTGTATTCAGATTATCTGGCGCAGTCAGCAACACGAGAGCTATAATTACCCGAAACATTCGTCATTTGACAAGCCAACATACATTTACAAGCACACATGCCTTACAAGGGACTCGAACCCGCAACCTCTCGGTCTAGAAGCTAGCACGCTAACCACTATACCGTTCTCCACGTTTCTGAACATCCTGATTTCAACTAGGGGCGTGGAACATCGCACAACTTTCTTACTTTATATTATTGATGTGAATTTGCGTCTTTTGTCGTATTCAGGTATCCGTCATTCGTTTAGAAAAAAATGACCAGTTTGGCGATATTTTTTGCAATAATTATAATATGGGTCTTCTTTTTAAATTAAAAATAAAAATAAAAAAAAAGAAACTGTGCTAAAATGGAAATTTTGGCGGCATACTTTTCGATAATCCTTATATTACCATTTCTTATAAGTCGAAAGTGAGAAGGGGAGAAAAAACGCTCGTTCGTAAGCAATGTTCAAGTAAAGAGAAATCTGTGATAAGGGCTTTCGTCCTTAAAGCATTTTTACGAGAATTTCGGAGGTGGAAATTTTTAAAACACCTTAAGAGGCATTATCACAGTGGTTTTGAACAAAATCGTTAGAGCCGTTTTTTAGAAATTAATGACAAATATTTATTTTTTCCATGGCAGCTACCTTATGCGCAAGCGCGATTTCGACGAAAACCTTACTGGTAGGTCCTTGGGTCATCATCAACCTGCACGCCAAATTTGAACATCGTATGTCAATTTGTTTGGGAGTTAGACTGACCACGTACACACAGACAGACATTTTTTCTAGATCACTTTTTTAAGATCTGGATGTTTCAAAACGTGGAGACATGCAAAAAAAATCGAAAACATTTTTTCGACTGAATCCTATACTTTCATATCTCTTTAATAATTTACCCTATAATCATAACCCTATAGGTAATTGAAAGTGAAAAAGTAATCTAGAAAAAATGTCTGTTTGTGTGTACGTGATCAGTATAACTCCCAAACAAACTTACCAATGATGTTCAAATTTCGTGCGTGGATAGGTGGTGGCAATACGACCTACCATTAAGGATTTCGTCAAAATCGCACATGCACATAAGGTAGCTGCCATTGAAAAAATCGTGTTTTTCAATAATTTACTAAAAACAGCTCAAATGATTTTGATCAAAATCGCTGTGGTAGCCTCTTAAGGTGTTCTAAACATCACCACCAGCGAAATTTCCGTAAAAGTGCTTTAATGGCGATAAAAGTTGAAAAACAAAGGCTTTCAACAGAGAGTTCTCTGCTTGGACATAGCTTATCAATGATCGTTTTTTCTTCCCTTCTCAGTCCCACTTATGAGAAAGGATAATATAAGAATTATCGAAAAGCATATGGTCAAATTCACCAATTTGGATTTTTTTTTTGTTTCTTTAAAAAAAAAAAGGCAAAAATTTAACCAAACTGGCCATATTTTTTCTAAACGATAGAAGGAAATGTAAAAATGGTAAAAGACACAAATCAAATTCACATCAGTTTAGTTTGAAAATACGGCTCGTGATTAAGGCTACCAAATTAGAAAGTGCCTCTCACCTTTACGGAGATTCATTCTCAGATTAAACACAGGAACAAGACTACTTGGATTGCCCCCCCCCCCCCCCCCAGCGCACCATTGGTATCAGTATCCCCGTTCTGGGGGCTCCCTTGCTCAGGGTCTTAATAGACAGGAACAAACTACTCTTGTCCGCTTTCGAAGTGGCCACCTTCAGACATTGAAATTTATTGAGGGATCCAGGAGCTTCGAAATCTGCAAATACTACTCTACTGAACAGGCTTCGCCTGATCACATCTTCTCGTGCCTGGGACTATCTAAGAAGGATTTGGCCGACGACCCTGTTTTGGTGTTGGATTTTTTGAGGGTGTGCGACATCATGGACCTAGTCTAGCTCTGCTGGCCTCCGGGGGCATGCAACAACAACAATTATAAAGTGTCTAATAAAGCATGATTTAAACTATGAAAGTTCATAGAAATGTAATTTAAATTTTTAAAAAAATTCCTGCTACGATAGCTTATTTAAGAAGAAAAAGAATTTACTTTTCAATTCAAGTGGTTTCAGATAAAAGATACACTTAAGAAACTAAATTTAATTTAAGAAAGGCACAATTTTTTTTCAAAAATTTGGTCAATATTTAGCAATAATAGCAGTCTCAGCAAAATTATACAGCAGCTTCGGGAAAATTGACAATCTTTGTGGATGTAAGAATACAGTCTGAAAGTTTCCTAGAAATCCATTGATTATTTTTGAGTGGTGGAAACATTCAGTAATCTAATTAAGATCGTAAATAAATCTGTAGTGCTTGCCTGAGTGGTGGGATATTACTAAGTAATCTCAGATTGGTTTCCAATGGTAAATAAGAAAATAATAGAAAATAAAGCACTGAATGCTTGCCATAGCAAAGAGAATGGAAAGGGATGAAGGCTAAGCAGGAGCTTGTATTAAAGTAGGGTACAAAGGAACCTATAACAGGGTGGGTCCCATTTTTTCACGACTGTGACAATAAATTAAATAAATTTTTAAATACAAATGCATTTTAGAAACAAAAAACACATTGATCTCAAAGTTGTATTGCCTATAAAACGAGTTAAAGGCAGTAATTTAATCAACCTCATTTGAAATATATTTTAGATTTAGACAAATTAACAACTTTTGTGGTGGTAAGTATACATGCGGAAATTTTCATATAAATTCATTGATCATTTTAAAGTGGTGTCCATAATCAGCATTGTAATCAATCATAACTGAAATGTATATTAGCTTCGGGCCAATTATAATCTTTCTTATGGTAAGGACACATTACGTATAAGTTCATGGAAATCCATTGGTCCCTTTAAAGTAGTGATAAATACTCGAATAACAGTTGAAATGTATAATCAGCATTCTAAGAACAACAGCTGAAATATATAATCAACATTCTAAGAATAACAGCTGAATACTACTTGAAAATCGGCTGAAATATACCACAGCGGACCACAACAGAATATATAAAAGCATCGACCCAAATAGCAACTTTTGTAGTTATAAGTATGCATGTTGAAAGTTTCATAGAAATCCACTGATCCTTTTAAAATGGTGTCAATATTCAGCATTCCAATTAACCACATCTAAAATATTGTTGCGTTGGATGGGTTCGAAAGATTTGAAGCCAAAGCAGATCAAAACTTGCAGAAATTTATTCCAATATAATTCTTCACAGATTCCTTTACAACTCCAGAACTTCTCGTTCTAGTAGACTCAATACAGCTCTATACACAACAATAGAGCACAAACAGCAGTTAAACTTGACACACAACTGCTAAATCGCCGCAAAAGACAATGCAATAAAGTTCGCTTTCGGAACTCTCTGAATGCTCGCTGACAGACAACCAAATCAGTTGCTCCACTCAGTCAGTATCTCAGTAATTCCAGTCAACTAACTGACTCAACTAACTCAATGACTCAACTCAGTCAACTAACTGACAAACCTAACTCCAGTCAACAACTAACTCAACTACTAACTCCCCGCTCACTTGGCCGGTCTTATATAGGGGAGGCGAACATTCTTGAAACTTCTAGAGGTAGACATTTGGAGAACTTTCTAGATCGTAGTCGAAAAGTCCTATACATGTACGTGGGGACCGAAAATGTCACCAAATGGTCGCCAAGTGTGGCGACATTTGGCGATTTCTCGCCAAAATTAACGACAAAAATTAGTCGCCAAAACCGTCGCCAACTTGGCGAGATTGCTATTACCATAATGTTAAATGCCCTGCTCCTTGTAAAACTCGCTTCCCAGCGTTATCTCTGTAAAACTCGTTATCAAGCATTAAGATACACATTGCGGGGAAGCAAACTAACGGCGAACTATTGCACTGCCTTATGCGAAATGTACATAAGTTTTCCTATTTACAAATATACAAAAATTTATAACAATATATATCAGCTTCGTAGCTATTAACAACCTCTGTTTTGGTAAGAATATATGTTGAAAATCCATAGAAATCCATTGATGCTTTGAAAGTGTTGTACTTGTACCGCAGCTGAAATATATAACCAGCATTTTAAGAATAACAGCTGAATGCTACGCGAAAATCAGCTGAAAAATACCACAACGGATCGCAATGTAATATATAAGAGCATAGAACCAATTAGCAGCTTTTGTAGTTGTAAGAATACATTTTGAAACTCTCATAGAAGTCCATTAATCTTCTTAAAGGGGCTTAGTAACAAACCAATAAAACAGCAACGTTTCACAATCGTATACAAATACAATTTTTCCCAATTATCAATAGATAGATGGATCCTTACTCTCATTTCTTCTAAAAATAAAATCTTTTAAGACATATTATGAGAAAATTGTTGCCAAATGAATAGGTTTGCTGAAATATATTGCTCGCGTTCGTATTCTGAGATGAGCTACATTTGACAAATGCGTCGCCGTTCCAAATGGTCTTTACCTTCATTTTATTGTCACAAAAGCACCCGGAAATAGAAAGAAAAAAAATGTCATTTATCTCCAGAGGCTGAAAAATAAGAACATCCACATTTGTCTTGGAGGAATGGCGATATATTACATTCTTTGGGGCAGTTTGGTCAGAAAAGAAATCTTGTGAATGCAGTGAATTATAGCACAATTTAAAATGTTGTACTTTAAAATATATATATCGATATTGTAGAAATGTGTCAACGAAAACGTATATTTTTTTGCTGTAGGGAATACCATTCATTTGTCTAAAATATTGGTAGTTTTTGTTGTTAAAGTTGGTATATTTAAAAAAAGTCCTTGTAAGGCTCATTCCCTATATCAGCTATGTTACAATCTTCTATCCCAATGCATTTAGAAACAATTTTCAATATAATTTTGAAATTTGGTGAGTAGGAACAAAAAATTCACTTAATTAAGTGACATAAATTGTTTATGTCACTTAATTATCAGTTTGACAATAATTATTTATGTCACTGTTGCATCAGCTATCTTACAATCTTCTATCCCAATGCATTTAGAAACAATTTCCAATATAATTTTGAAATTTGGTGAGTAGGAACAAAAAATTCACTTAACTAAGTGACATAAATTGTTTATGTCACTTAATTATCAGTTTGACAATCATTATTTATGTCACTGTTGCATCAGCTATGTTACAATCTTCTATCCCAATGCATTTAGAAACAATTTTCAATATAATTTTGAAATTTGGTGAGTAGGAACAAAAAATTCACTTAATTAAGTGACATAAATTGTTTATGTCACTTAATTATCAGTTTGACAATAATTATTTATGTCACTGTTGCATCAGCTATCTTACAATCTTCTATCCCAATGCATTTAGAAACAATTTCCAATATAATTTTGAAATTTGGTGAGTAGGAACAAAAAATTCACTTAACTAAGTGACATAAATTGTTTATGTCACTTAATTATCAGTTTGACAATCATTATTTATGTCACTGTTGCATCAGCTATGTTACAATCTTCTATCCCAATGCATTTAGAAACAATTTTCAATATAATTTTGAAATTTGGTGAGTAGGAACAAAAAATTCACTTCATTAAGTGACATAAATTGTTTATGTCACTTAATTATCAGTTTGACAATAATTATTTATGTCACTGTTGCATCAGCTATCTTACAATCTTCTATCCCAATGCATTTAGAAACAATTTTCAATATAATTTTGAAATTTGGTGAGTAGGAACAAAAAATTCACTTAATTAAGTGACATAAATTGTTTATGTCA
This sequence comes from Linyphia triangularis, assembly GCA_963978545.1. Lineage (NCBI taxonomy): Eukaryota > Metazoa > Arthropoda > Arachnida > Araneae > Linyphiidae > Linyphia > Linyphia triangularis. Next base: position 107,682,074 of record OZ021724.1, read on the forward strand.
CTTAATTATCAGTTTGACAATAATTATTTATGTAACTGTTGCATCAGCTATGTTACAATCTTCTATCCCAATGCATTTAGAAACAATTTTCAATATAATTTTGAAATTTGGTGAGTAGGAACAAAAAATTCACTTAATTAAGTGACATAAATTGTTTATGTCACTTAATTATCAGTTTGACAATAATTATTTATGTCACTGTTGCATCAGCTATCTTACAATCTTCTATCCCAATGCATTTAGAAACAATTTTCAATATAATTTTGAAATTTGGTGAGTAGGAACAAAAAAATTCACTTAACTAAGTGACATAATTTGTTTTCAGTTAATGTTAATCTATTATAAATGAAAATTAAAATATCAAAAAGACAAAACCAAGTGAAGCCACTGCATATGCACTGACGTAAAGATTTCAAATGCAAAATAAAATAATTATTTTGGCGATATACTTTTCGTTAATCCTTGCATTATCTTTTATTATAAGTGAAACTGAGAAGAAAAGAAAAAGCGATCGTTAATGAGGTATGCTCAAAGGAAGAGAACTCTGTGTTGAAGGCATTCGTTTTTTAACTTTTTACACCATTAAAGCATTTTTACGGGAATTTCGGAGGTGATGTTAAGAACACCTTAAGAGGCATTAGCACAGAGATTTTAATCAAAATCGTTGGAGCCGTTTTTTTAGCAATCATTAAAAAACATGATTTTTTCAATGGCAGCTAATTTATGCGCATGGGCGATTTTGACGGAAACCTTAACGGTAGGTCCCTGTGCCATCACTGACCTGCACACCAAATTTGAGCATCTTAAGTAATTTTTCGGGAGCTATATACTGTTTACAGACTTTTTTTTTTTTTTTTTTTCAGGGAACTTCAGTCTTTCCTCATGCCATACACCTATTGCTATATTTTTCAACCACCATTGCTGCTGGAATATTGCTTTGGAGCGTAAGACCTTTCATAACGTGAATAACTACAGTAATGAAATTGCATTAAAAAAATTAGAAGGCAAATTTGTAAGTGATTTTTGTTAACATTACACTTAAAAGTTTTAAAAGCTAGCTTATAAATACTTAAGAAATTAATAATAAAAAACCACTAGTTACTTTGCCTTCACATTTTTAATGAACTTTCATTACTGCATATATGCGTGTTTCAAAACTTCATATGCTTCAATGTCCACTTGATGGCTGTGTAGTTAGTGCTCTGACTTCACATGCTAAAGATGCTGGGCTCTAATTCCGGGTTAAGAATGAATGTGCGATACGGTTCGAAATTCACGTGAAGCTGTAGTTCCCTACCTTATTAACGTTAATGAGTATAAGTACAGCTTGTTGAATTCACAAAGCAACCAATAATATGCTTCAAAGCAATATTTTGACAATAGCTGTGGCTATAAAAGTGGGGTATTGGGTCTATCGGATGGGGACATGCTGACGGTCCAATTTAAAGAGATTTGAAATCAAAAATTTAAAAAAACTTTATTCAAGTTAAATATTGAGTTTAAAGTTTTAATAATTATGTTAGTCTTAAATAAGTTCATATAATCTTTGTCCCCCCCCCCCCTAAATTATTAATTATTATTTATTTAGATTAGTTTTTGAATCCTCCACCGTTGAGTTTTGTTGAGCGTATTTATACGCTCTGTTATAGTAATGTTATATAAAGTTATTTAAAAATATATATACTATTATTCTTAGGGTCTGAAAATATGATAATATTTTATTATACCACGTTAAACTGTAACGCGTATAATAACCACGTATAATAAGTGTACCACGTATAAGAGTATAATATCCACGTTAAAAGCGGATTCGGAACCACAACGAACCTCTCCCATGCTTACCCCATGATTAGAACCCGGCATCTTTGGCATGCGAGGCCAGAGCTCTAAACACAGACATTAGGTGTGTTAGGTCAAGGCATTTTGGAATGCATTTACTAACTAGAATCAAAACTAGGATTTTGAAGTACAGTTACACAAGTGGATTACCGACGGCAAAGATGCCAAATAATACACAAAGTCTATGTAATAAAAATAAATTATGTATCAATTTTTATTTTTGTAATGAATGTACTATTTTGCAAACGGTTAAAAAAATTTAAATCAATATTTGTTCTAAGGTAATGTGTTTCATATTATTAATTATTTTAAATTAATGTTCGTGGAAATTAACGCATACTAATTTATTGATATTTAAATTAATTGAGGGGAGTCGGAGTTAAAGATCACCAAAAAATCAATTATGAGATTAATATTGTAAAGTAAACTACAAACAATTTTGAATCCAACAGTGCAAAAAGTTTTAATCTCGCTAAATTAAAAGTATTTTTTATATATTTTTAAAAAAAGTGTTGTACATCAATTTGTATTACCATTATCAACTTTAACGGCCCATATCTCCAAAAGCAATTTTGGACACGTAAGGTACATTTTTTCAGAACAGAACCTATTACTGAAAAATGCCTAAACTTTTTATCGTATATTCTCACCAGTATATGACAGAATTTGAGGGTGTCATTTTAAAATATTTTGTATAGTTTCTTTAAAAAAAATTAAAAGGTCTGACATTTAATAGAATTTTCAAAAATTGTCATTTTTGGTGGCAATAAAACTGTATAAAATCTTTAATTTCAAAAATAAAAAAATAAAACTGTGATATATATTTTTAAGAATATATGTTCAAAATTTTGGGCATTTATCTTTAATAGTTTTTGAGTAAATGTTCCTTACGTCTTCAAAATTGCGTTTGGAAATATGGGCCGTTTAAGTTGATAATGGTAATACAAATTGATACACAACACTTTATTTAAAAATATACACAAAATACTTCTAATTTGGCGAGATTAAAAATTTATGCACCTTTGGATTCAAAATAGTTTGTAGTTTTTTTGTACAATGTTAATCTCAAAACTGATTTTTTAACGTTCTTAAATTCCGACTTCCCTTAATTAATTAATTCGAGTAAATAAAATAAAATGCGGGGATATCTAGTTTTTATGACTTATGGCATAAAGCGAAATCAACATTCTTAATTAAAGTACTAAAAAGGCGAAAGTATAATTAGTAACACTAAAGCTAAAATAATTCATTTTATCTTTTAAAATTTGTTGAAACTATATTAAATCCTTAATGTCAGGTATAATTAAAAACAACAACGTGAAGTAACTCTGCGTATATGATAAAGTGATATATTTATATTAAATTTTATAAACGAAATATATATATATATATATATATATATATATATATATATATATATATATATATATATATATATATATATATATATATATATATATATATATATATATATATATATATAATTAAATAAAACAAATTAGTTTTGTGAAATTCTTTCAATGTCTTACTAAAATAAGTTTCTAAAAATACAAGAAAACGCAATAAATTGATTTACCTGTTTAGATCTTATTTTCTTGAATGTTTTATTCAAATATATAATTCTGCACATACATAACGGTATGAAAATCAATGTCTGGATTAAAATTTTTGCCTCTTAAATGAGAACTTACTTTCAATTCTGGATAACTTTGAAACTTATCAAACTTAAATTTTCATGCATCGCAAAAATAAAAGGTTATGTTTTAAACAAGTTATAAACATAAAGTAAAACCTTTTAAAGTATTTATTGCATACAATATTGATAAATAATTTCTTGTGCAAGGTTTTTGTAACTTGTTTGACAAGCCTCGCATATTGAGATAGAGTTGTTTGTTTGTAAATAATGTGCCTCAGATGTAAAAGTTTCAAAATTGAAAAGGTAATTGAGGTTTATTGGTTATAAATAATAAGCGATTTCTTTTAATATTACTTGAATAAATGTCCTCATTTTATGACTTACCAGAAAAGAGAATCTTAAAAACACTAGAAAACATATTCTTGCGAAATAAGTTAGTTATTTAATACCCTTTTCCAAAAATGTATTCAAATTTGTGCTATAAAATATTAAATGCATGGAATGTTTCCAAGTTGTATTGATAAGTTTGTACGAAATATGACTCTTAAAATTTTTTTACAAATATTCGTGCACTAGCACTTATCTACTTAATCTACTGATAGCTATGAAACCTTATATATCTCACTAAGAAAAAGTTATCAAACTAAAACTTTTTTTAAATATATTTTGATGGTACTTATCAATATAAAAAGACGAATGAGCACATATATCGTAATATTTAAATCATATTTAATGCTTTTGCTCACATATTTTCGATAAAACTTTCCATAAATTATTGCTCTTTTATGTAAAACTGCATTCATAATATTTAGAATTAATTTGTAGAATATAACAAAGTCAAGTCATATGAACATTCTTAAGAAAATTCGCAATCTTGATAAACCGCGTAAAAGAAAATTGGTTTAAAATAAAATACGTGTTGTTATGGTTCTGAATGTCATAGATGGGAACGTCACACGAAAATGGTCGTAATGTTTACTAGAAAAAGAAATACTGTTTTGAGATTGGCTTAAAAATCATATTTGTTTTTAATTTTAATTATCTATGCGTTTACATAGGGTAGTGAAAGTATAGTATTTGGTAAAAAAAAATCGATTATTTTGCATTCATTCACGTTTTGGAACTCCACGATTTCAAAAAAGTTGTCTAGGAAAAATGTCTCTATCCTATGTCTATGTGTCTATATGAACGTGGTCAGTTCAAATTCGGTGGGCAGGTTAATGGCAGGTTATATGGTGGCCATGAATCCTATCATTACTGTTTTAGTCAAAATCGCGCATGTGTATGATGTTGAAATCATGAAAAATCATACAAAAGCATGTTTTTTAGCAATTGATAAAAAACGGCTCTAACGATTCTGATTAAATATCTTTCCTAATGCCTCATAAGGTGTTATAAACTTCAACACCTCTAAAATTCCCGTAGAAATGCGAAAAAAAGCGTAAAAAGTTGAAAAACGAGTGCCTTTATTACAGAGTTTTCTGCCCTTGAGCATCACCCATCAACTACTGATTTGTATCTGTTATACGCACAAGAAAGAGCAATCTAATGTTTATCGAATAGCATCACCAATTTCGCCACTTTGACCTGTTTTTTTTGGGGATATTTTTGCCCATATAAAAATGATATCCAAAAATATCGCCAAACTGGCCATTTTTAAGTAAATCTATATATTTAATAGGCAATACGTTTTTTGGGGTTAGTCCGTCCGCCTAAACTACTCAACCAATTTCAATGATCAAGGTATCATTTTAAAGGAAATAAGCTGTAGATTTGCCAAAAGGTGCCAAAATAATGTATTAACACTTTATTAATTAGTTAAATTTCAATATTTTTCATCATTAAGCTACTACAAAGCCTCAATGATTTTGAATATAAGAATGGCAACATCCTTAAGTAAACAAACCCGCTGCTCGGGGATTCAACCAACCAACCAACCGTTGCTAATTTTAAAGCTATCCTTACGTATGTAAACAACAAACACGTTGCTAATTTTAAAGCTCTTTTTAAACTCTTCGTTTCAAAGTTGATTTTTTCTGTTTTTCTGAAGCATTTTTGTATTAGAGTATTTATTATTTTGAAGTATTTCTATCCAGAAAATGCCGCGCTTTGGACGTCGTTCTCTAACGGGGCGACTTATCAGAATAAATAAAAGATATTGGGACTTCAATGTAAGGGCATAACTAATGAAGTTTTAACTCAGAATGTTGGCTGATAGTATATTTAACTTTCTATTATGAAACTTGCAATTTGGGTGTTTTCTTTATTAGGCCTTACATTAAATTTATAAAAATTTGGTTACATTTTTTATGGCTGGCAAACCTATTCGAGCGCAACAAGATGTTTTAACCACAAATTCGAGGGGCAAAGCCGCTCAATCCAAGCGCAGCGAGGTGTTTGGGGGTTGGCGAGCGTTAGCGAGCAGGGGGCAAAGCCCCCTAGTAAGTAAAATTATGAAATTGGTTAATAACACCCCATATCAAATTTAACACAGAGACCAATATTACGGTGTAATTGAAAGTTGTATAACGTTTCACACCCCTAATTAAAGTTGTATTTTGACCGGTGAACAAGTTTTGACAGAAGATAAAGCCCAACCAGGAAACATACATAAAATTCATTCAGAAACATACATTCATTCATTCATTCATTCAAAAAGCTAAGGGCACTCGTATGTGTTTGTAGTGATAATAATGAAGATAATGCATAAGCTATAAGTGTACGAATTAGCACCTTTTGCTTTTGGTAGATTTCATTTCCAAGAACTTAAGTTGTTTAAAATATGTGACCAATAATCTCCATTCAAGAAAATTTAACAATATTTATTTACAAACAACTAATCCTATTTAATTTGACTGAAAATATAATTGTCAGAACTAAAATATTATAAGGAAATATTACTAAAATGTACGGTCACAATATTACTGTACTTAAATAGTTTCAGAAATAAATATGGTTAGACTGAGTACAAGACTCCCATGTACTGGAAATAATTTGGAATGAAACATAACAGAATACTCTAAATCGCCATCTTTAGAAATACCATTTAAGGGTTGTGGAATGGCTTCCCGAAATCCTTTGCATCGCTTTAGTTATTCATGCAGGCAATGCTATCAATTGAACCAAAACTTTACCATCGTATACTTACCGACATAACGTCAGGGTTACATTTGCGCAATGGCGAAAAGATAATGCAAAAAGCTAGTGGAGGCTAAAGTCAATGTTCTTAGGACACCGAATGGGGAAAAAAAAAGCATAAACTCCTATGCACACTTTGCAAAGATCCTCGGTAAACTATAAAGAAAAATATACAACAAACCATTTCTGGCGATGAGAATAGTTTTCTTGGAAAGAGTTTGTGCATTCCCACATCAAAGGGAACAACGAGTGAAATAAATGGCGATGGGACACTTCGGAACATTGAGATATCCTCCGTATAATAACCCTTTCCAGAAGACTTCACGTAAAGTCGTTGCAGAAGCAAGTACTTTGCAGAAATGATTCAGTGAGCCATTTACCAAAGCTTCCGCTGTTATTTGCATCTGATATTTTTCTTCGTATGTTTAAATGTGCTAACCTATTCCTAAGAAAGGGAATTCATAGATATATTGATTTTGAATATGTGTTGTATGACGGTGTAGAGATTTTTTTTCTTTCAATTCGAAAGGGACGAAGAGCTAGAATATAGAATATATATATATATATATATATATATATATATATATATATATATATATATATATATATATTCTATATTCTAGCTCTTCGTCCCTTTACGAATTGAAAGAAAAAAAATCTCTACACCGTCATACAACACATATTCAAAATCAATATATCTATGAATTATATATATATATATATATATATATATATATATATATATATATATATATATATATATATATATATATATATATATATATATATATATATATATATATATATATATATATATATATATATATATATATATATATATATATATATATATATATATATCTATGAATTATATATATATATATATATATATATATATATATATATATATATATATATATATATATATATATATATATATATATATATATATATATATATATATATATATATATATATATATATATATATATATATATATATATATCTATGAATTATATATATATATATATATATATATATATATTATTTTTTTTGGTCATGTCAATGTACGTTTATCTAATTCTCAGCATAGACACACAAGTGTTCGATGTGCTGCGACCAAATAGCTTCTTAGCTTACCTCCCACCAACCTTTCCACTAAAGTTATTCATTACCCTTCATAAAAATAAAGTTCAAAAAATAAAAATAAAGTCGAGTTTGTGTTGCAAATTTTGTAAGCTTGCTCAAAACTTAATGCTCACATGTTGTTCAAAATTATGCAATGCGGCGAATTTGCAGCATTAGTCTAAATTTGACAATCCACATTGCTACCCTGACTTAAGGTATGTGCCTACCCCAAAAATCGTTTTACTTGTGGAAATTCCCGATTTTTGATTTTTTTTATTGTATTTCAAAGCCCAAGCACTTAGAATCTAAATTTTTTTATTTTTGTTACTGGGTTGATTTGAATCAAAGATATAGTACAAATAACAAACCGGAAATGATTAATTCCGAAACCGGAAGTGCCTATTTTAAAAGCCATTTAATGTTAACAATGTATTCAAACAACTGTTTTTTACTCCTAGATAATTTATATACTTAGACTCTTCTGACAACAGTTTGTTGCAAAAATGCTTCATGGCTTGACACAGCAAAATACCGAGTCTTTTAACAATGTACTGTTGCACATAGTGCCGAAAGAAAATGTCATTCAATTACAAACCTTGTAATTAGGTTCTCATATAGCAATGATACTTTTTAAATCTTATTATACAGTAGGCTTGGGCGATGTATCGATACATCGTCCAAAACCGGTGTGAAATCAACATCGCCAAACCGGTGTCACTATTTTCGCATACCCGATACATCACGATATTTTTCGACGAGAGCACGATTCTTGCTTAGCACTTCAAGGACGAAGAACCGTGATGCCACGATTGATGCGCGGGGTTTCTGAGATATTATAGAAACGTATTGAAACCGTCGACACCGCGCCGTTTGAAACACGATACTTTAACACACCGCAGTAATCCACCCTGCATATTCGCGGTGTCTCCAAAACTGTATAGAAACATACTGTAATAGCTAACACCGCGCTGTTTGAGACGATTTCTATTTGCTTTTGCTGAGGCTATACTTCATTCACATTCAAGGACGAAGAACCGTGATGCCACGATTCATGCGCGGTGTTCCCAAGATACTATGGAAACGTATTGAAACCGTCGACACCGCGCAGTTTGAAACGAGTTTCATTTGCTTTTGCGCGGTACTTCATCAGCAAGCTCACATCTGGATAATCCTATCTACCATGCCCTGCATATGCGCGATGTTAACAATATTGTATAGAAACATAAGGAAACCGTCGACATCGGGCCGTTTGACAGGTGGTGCCAGCAGTCCAGTAATATTGGAGATACGATAAAAGAAGTATTCCTTTAATGTTTGAACATTATTTATGTTGTTCTCTCAACTCTTGGAAAACATTTTGATTGTTATTTAATAGTCATCAGATATAAGACATTGATATCTATTTTTGGGCATTTCCTACACTTTTTGTGTTTCATTTTTGATTTTTTTTTCATTATTTCTCTAACTTGTAAGAAATAGAGTATTACGATTTTTTTTATCTTGCTATTATTATATTTTGCTTTATTTATTAACGTAAGAGGATTGCAGTATTCTGGCGTGGTAATTTCTGTCTAGTTCTTACTCAGTTAAGATAATCTGGTTATTTATTACTATGAGCTGTTTGTTATATCTGCCAAAATCAATGTGAACTAGTGCATGGACTAATCACAGTTGCTTCTCTAATTTGATTGCTTAAATACTTATAAACGATTTTTTCCCATCCACTTTGAGGATTTCCTCTTCGGTGTCGTAAGTAAATAAATGTTTTATAATTTTTTTTTTTTTCAGTTTGAACAATTTGAATAAAGTTTATTTCCATAAGTATCAATCCAACATTGCTTCTTAAAAATGCGGAAATGCAGATTTTTTGGGCACAAAATAAAGATCATTAGAATTTTAAATGTTAAAGAATAAAAATAAAATTAATGCATAATAGTTATATTGTATATTGTAAGTAATAAAATATGTATTATAAAGTATGTTTTTGATTTAATGATTAAGAATATCCGATAACTAAAGTAACATGTGCACCGCCAGGAAGTGCACTTGTCCTCCTCCCCCCTCCTTCCCTGGAAAATAACAAAGTAAAATTTCATTAAGATAGAGAAATTGAAAAATCCGGATTAAATCAAAATAAAAATAATAATAACCGGCTTATACCCCCTTGGGTGTTTTGTGTATCTCGCTGAAAATAATTCGGTCGCTGCTCATGTTATTTAAAATAAACTTCCTAAAACTATACAAAATTAAAATGAACTTAATAAAATTTTACAAAGCTAATTAAGCATAACTTTCGGCTATATAGCGTGTTATGAAAATGTTGTTTTGTAGTATTTTGTAAAAAAAATATACACATAGTTTGCATCGCGATGTATCGTGACATCGTGATGTTTGCTTCCCTATATATTACGATGCAGAAATTTTAACATCGCCCATGCCTATTATAAAGGTCATCAAATAGATTTTAAAGAGTTAAAAATCCCATGCGAGTTAAAAAATTTGAAAAAATACAAAGAAACTGATATTGAGCGAATTTAAAAAATCAAGGCGATCCATTACAAAATTGCCCAGAAAACCTTCTAATCCAAACGAAAGTCAAAATCAATTAAAAATGAGGCAAAAGATGGTCTGACTTATAGATATGGCAAGTTTTTTTAAGTGTGAGGAATGTATATAAATTTTTTTGTTTTACATTAAAATGTCCATTTGCGTTTACTGGAAAACTGTACTTTTCATTTTGTTTTCATTTACTAAAAATCTCATTTCTCAAAAAGTTTTTAAGGAATTGAAATAAAACTTTTCCAGTGAGTTAGGATCATCTATGGGTGTGTTATAAAACAAAAACTAATCTGAAAGTATGTAACTATTTGTTTTAGAGCTAATTTTACTTGAAAAAATGATTTTTAGTTTTACGATTTATGGTTGTACATACAAAATGGCCTATAATTTAGCAACTTTCCGATATATTGAAAATCTTTTGCTTCATAACACAGATAGTGGTTTCCCTAATATAATGATGTCTTAAAAAATATCATTTGTTTATTAGTTTTTTGAAGAGGAAGGTTAGCGTAAACCTATTTTTTTACTTATACTTGACTAAAAATTACCAAAATTTCAAAAATAAAAATAATTTCCTTTAAAATTATACATGGATTATTAGATTATTAGTTTTATACTCTATTATAACAAAATACATACATGGTTCACATTTTTTTTCATTTATTTAAAAAAAAAAAAAAAATTGTTTAGAAGGGAGGCACATACCAAACTTCACGAAAGTTGTTCTACTCATGTCTAATATTCCATCATTTCCTGTAAAGGTTAATGACAATTACTATGTAACAAATAAATTACAATTCCGCATTTTTTTAATATCCTAAGAAAACGAACATTTAGCGTTTGAGTGTTTATTTTTCTCTTGAATTTTATACACACGACCACGCATGTAAAATAGCAATAACATCTATAAATAAATCCTTTGGTATTCAAAGCCCTATAGGGAGTTTTAGATCGAAGTCTACAGGGAATATCACAGATGTTTTTCAGTAAGATATAGGTCATAAACTAAGTACAAAAACTAAAATACAAAATTTATTGCACCCTATAGAATGAGGAATTGCAATCCTCTAAGAACTGTTTACATGTCCTTGTTCGAGAACTCACCCTTAGGAATACATCAGTTAATGCCCATTGTTTTGTCTAAGTCATTAAACCTCGAAGAAGAAGAAAAAATACTGATTTTGCTGCTGATTTTATGACCTCGTAAAAAGAAAGTACATTTCCTTTAGGAAATCTAAGCTGAGGAGCTAGTGTTATTTAAAGCACGTAATATAAAACCTTCTGGTACTGGGGATTAATTTTACAGTGTCGTGTTGGACGCTGTTTTATACTAATTCCCTCACTTCCGAACATAATTATTTATCAAGAGTGATTTTTTTTATGCGTTGATGGATCGTTAAAATAACGTTGTAGCAAGGTTTTTTATAGGTCATTAATGAGAGCAATTGGTGGCAGTAGCGGCAAGATAATGCACATATTTATTTTTGGTTTTATTAAAATACGAACTCATTAGTTAACTGTCCAAAGTAAGTTGTAAGTTTACTGTGTAAAGCCAAATGAAGCTATCTAAAGTTTCAAGAACTATACTGCCGTAGTTCATTTAATTTTATTATTGGTCCGCATTGTTCAGTAGTATTAAAGTTACAGTTAGAGCACACAGGTTTAGATAATGTAACTAGAGAATAAATTTATTAACTATTATACTGTTATTAAGTTTTCAGATATAATGATCACACAGTAGTTATAAAATACAAATTATTCTTTATTCTTCGTTTCGAAGGCTCACAAAACTTCTAACGACAGTAAATGTCAGTGCATGCAAGCGATAAAGCAGGCTTCACGAAAGAAAACAAGCACTCAGATACTTTCAAAACAGTTCTCATAATCAACTAACTCCATTTAATGCCGTGGTGGTATTTATATCTTCGCATACGCTTTCCTGAAAAACCCAACAACAAACGATCTGGCGATCTGAATGCGCAAGTGAAATAAATACACCTTTGATAGTCGACCCGGTCGCGAGAAATTTAAGAAAATATCGCCATGTTTGGCTTTCTTCGACAAAAGTTTTATTTTACCTTTGTGTACCTATCGTAAAATTGCTGTTTGAATCTTTAATCTTTAACTCCTTAAATTTGCAATGTGATGAACATAGCTTTATCACAGTTCCTCACCTTGCGAACCTTTGTAAAAACAGCAAAGTCGTCCAAGAGATCTATACCTCATCTGACGCACGTATCAACTGGAACCTATGAACTTTACATACTTGGTCTAAACCTTGCCTGAAAATAGAAGCGCTACATCGGATATGTCAGGATCACCGTTTCCTCCATCACATATTAACAACAATCCATGTAGCCACCCAGAAAGTCCTGAAGGCCGATAAGCATCCAAAAGCTGGAATAAAGCTGACATGGGATGATTCTTTCGTCCAACCGGCTGATCGGATATAATGTGGATATATCTTTCTGTCTGCCACCAGCTGATTTCCATCTTTAGGGACGTGGAACAACATCAGTGTCGTTCCATGCAGTCTACTTTTAAGATAAGGCGCAGATCAAGTTTTGAAATTTTACACGTCCACTGTTTTGATTGATTTGTGCCAATCAGCTACAGACATCATTAGGTACATGCTATTCCAGTGGTTCAATGACACAATCTGTGTCTTCGAGATGTAGTTTCTATTTTCAGACAAGGTATAGACCGTGTCTGTAAAGTTCCTAGACTCCAATTGAGATGTGCGTTAGTTGAGGTAGTGACCTCTTCGAGTGCTTTGCTTCTCTTTCAAACGTGTGCTAAGAGGAGCATTGCATATTCAAGGAGTTATAGACTCACATTTTATGATACCCCCCCCCCCCCCTGTCTTAACGTCTGTACCATAGGCAACTCAGTGTCTGAAGGTAACAAAGAACTAAATGAGTATATTGTAAATTATGTGTCAAAGAAAGCCATACATAGCGACATTTTTTGACCTTTCTAACGACCTTCTCTGTAAAGTTCCTAGGTTCCAGTTGAGATGTGCGTCAGATGAGGTATAGACCTCTTCGAGTGCTGTGCTTTTTTAACAAACGTGTGTGAAGAGGAGCTTGCATATTCTCAAATTTTATGATATCCCCCCCCCCCCCTGTCTTGACAGCTGTACCATAGGCGACTCAGTGTCTGAAGGTAACAACAAACTTAGAGAGTTTTTTGTAAATTATTTGTCATGAAAAGCCAGACATGGCTACAAGAAAGGACACTTAAGAAAGCACCGCTACAAAAAGAGCTTCACCAACCAGCTCTTACGGGGACGTATGTGCCCTGTCCTTCTCATTCTTAAGTGTATCCAATCAAAATTACCAAACATACCTCTCGTACTCAGACCAATGAGTAATTTACAAAACTTAGAAAAAACGGGCGCCTAATCCTCAGACTAACATGACTAACACAAAACTGACTCTCGAGCCGTTAGCTCAGGAACTCTTCCTCATAACTTAAACACATTAATTTTCCATTATTGATTCCGCCCGAAAAAGGAATCGAGAAGATGTACTACATACCTGATATGGGGTAAATCATATTGATGTGTTATTCCTGTAACCCAGTTGATGTTAATTAAATGAGCTGTTTAGATTTGAACCAGCTGTTATCGATCTCTTGAGTTTATTCTTTTAATTGTAATTTTTTGCAATTTAGGATAGAGATAGATTTGGCGCTGTTTAGATTTTATATTCCACGGTACGAATTTATAGGTTTCCGGAAGCAAGAAATTTAAAGATGCCATTGTTGATTTAAATTTAGACATCCTTGCTTACCTCAGGCGCTGTATGGTCTACGTGATGCCTTTGCGCCAGAAATCCAACCAACCAACCAAATTTGCCTGTCTATCATGACGGCTAGAAAAAATCTCGAAACCTCTCGATTCACTTGGGCGTTGCTAAGTTTTAACCTATATTATCGCTGTTTATAAATACATTTAATAAAATAAACTTTAAAAAGAAATATATACCCTATATACAATTTTATGTAGAGAGAAATTATGCAATAACATTGTAAGATTATTTATTTTAAAGGAAATCGAAAAGTTAACAAAAACCCAATCTTTCAAATTCTTACTTTGTAATGAAGAAAAATAAATATGAATCAAATATATTATTCATCATTCTAGAAGATTAAAATTAGGATGACATGCCATATATCGTTGACTTGTAGTGAAAAGATGCTAACTAAAAATTGCAAAAGTTTTCGAGGGAGCAAATTAATTATCTAAAATGCTATTTCCACACGAACTTAGCGATATGGCCTATTACTTATTTACCATAATTTATTCAAGAGATCAAGTTGCAGATTTGTTACTAATAGGTAGTTTTCTCTTCTTGTTTCCAATTTTACCAAAAAGGTGATTTTAAGCCAAAAGGGGAGTTTGCACTTTTCCACTCCAAGTCGACGATACATTAATTGCAAAGACTTGGAAACGTACTTTGAGTAAAACCAAAAAGCCGAAGTATTCCAGACGTTTACGGTTTTCTACCAAATGAACAGATATCTCAATTCGCTTAACATGAGTGTCCTTTATAGAAGTCGGAAATATCGATCAAAATAAATATCGATACTATTTCGTTGCATAGAAAAAATTGATTTTTTTTATTTGATTTTCAATTTTGCCAGAAGCAAAAAATTTCGGCGCAAATTTCAACTTTTCATGATAACTTTTCTGTAAGGTGACTACTTTTCCAACTGAAATAGATCTATTACATAGAAGGAAAAAAAAGGAGAAAAAAAATTATATTTTCGCTGAATTGGTGCAGAGATTTTAAGAAAAATTTAGATAATTTTCAATAGCTTTTAAGTGTATGGAAAATATTGAATATTGGTGCCGTGTTAACTGTCCCTCACCCAAGTTCAAACTTTAGTTTTGAAGTTTTTGAAAAGGGAATAAATAAAATCGAAAAAACACATGGAGCTACAAAACGATCATCAAAAAACTAAAAATGTTTGAAAATATCGATGTATCGGTGACTTTTATCGATATTTTTAATATCGATATTTTTGTAGAAATATCGATAAAAATATCGTCGTATAGATAGATCACCGACCTCTAGTCCCTTAGGAGAAACTTCTAGCAAGGATCATTCCCTATACTAGCTATGCTACTACCTTCTAGTCCAGTTAATTTAGAAACTACTTTTTTTAAAAAACTTGAAAATTGGTGAGAAGGTACGAAAATGATCACTTAAAGAAATTATATAAATTAACAACTCAAAAATAGCGTCTAATAAATGTTATTTTATAGTTGAAATCCTTTAGTCAATGTATATGCAGTGGCTTCACTTGCAGTAGTCTTTTATTTTTATTTTTTTAATTTTCATTTATAAAATGAAAAATATTCGACGCTATTTTCAAGTTTTTAAATGTATTTAATTTTCTGCCTTCTTACCAAAATTTCAAGATTATATACAAAGCGGCTTCTAAATGGGCTGAAAGATTGTAACATAGCGAGTTCATGGAATGAACCTTTACTAGGAATACCTCTGCATTAAGTCAATGTTAGAATTAATTGCAAAAATCGCTAATTCAGTAGTAACGAAACTATAAAGATCGATCAAAATGTAAAATACGCAATCCTCAACGAGCTATGGTAGATTTGTTCGCTCAAAAGCATTTACCGTCTGAGCGCTGACCAAACGGTATAGTGGTTAGTTTGCTGGCTTCTAGACCGCGAGGTTGCGGGTTCGAGTCCCGTGTAAGGCATGGGTGTTTGTAAATGTATGTTGCCTTGTCTAATGACGAATGTTTCGGCGAATTATAGCCCTCGTGTTGCTGATGGCGCCAGATAATCTGAAAACAACCAACCAACCGTCTCTGAGCTTAACATATACAATACGTATCCACATTCACACTTAATCTTAATAATCGTATATCCACCACAACATACATGGCTCATCGAGTAGTCAACACTATGCTGCCCAACCTCAGAATTGATGATATATAATTCATTTCATCCAATAGGCTCATGCTAAAACTAGGCAGAAACTCGCTTACGCTGCACTTTATATCTTAAAAATGCCAGTCCCTTCTAAAGCAGTGCTTAGTTGCTAATGTGATCTGATAGTATTCTACAATTAGCATCTTAAACAAATTATTACGTATTTTAAGGAAGAAGTAAAATATGACATTTGATATTTTCGATAAAAAAAAAATAGAGTGCTTTGCCTGAATATTTATTAAATTATCACTAAATAAAATGAATGGCTTATTGGAAATAATTGTAAGACTTGGAATACAATTTTAGCATATTTAATTATCTTTACGATGTGCATGTCAAGAATATGTGATAGATACAACGCAGTTCAAAATGTATGCAAGACACGTTCAGTGGGTTAACTACTTGGTATTGATGAAGCGATTAATGGAAAAGATTTTTAATCTCATTTTCTCTGACGCTTTACCAGAATTCAACCCTTTATGATAATTTAGTTAAAGAGTCTAATTTTTACGACAATGGACAATTACCGCTTTTTTTTATTATTTAATTCTAAATGTTTCAAAAAGACTATTAACAGAAAAATTTCTGCTCAATGCGCGTCCCCCCCCCCCCCCAATTTTTTTTTTAAATTTGCAATCAAAGTTTCCCTGTTAGACGTTGGCGAGAAAACGATTCATTCGGTTCGAATTGAATGTGACGTCAAGGCTTCCCAAACATCTTAGCTTGAAATGCGGCAAAGGAAACCAGTTTTGCAAGTTTCTCGCAAATCGCTCCAACTTGTACGTGATATGGCAATGGTCTACCAGAGCCAACTGTTTCAATGCCAACTATTTGGCGGAAACCTCATGATAACCATAGAAACAGTAAGAACCCTTGACGTCACAGATCTTGTTGTGTGTTTTGATCGGACTGGTTTTGGCATGGTTTTGAGGCATATTTTTTCTTAATATTTAAATAATAATTTTTTCTTAATATTTAAATAATAATTTTTTCTTAATATTTAAATAATAACTTTTTCTTAATATTTAAATAGCTAATTTTTTTAAAGAACTTTTGTTTAAATATTTGGAATCAGAAGGAAATTCTTCATAAATATAAACTAATTTCACTCTTTTTAAAAAAAAATGCGGGAATTGTACATTCCATATTCTCATAATTGAAATGCAAAAAAGAATTACTTTATTTTTCTACACAAATTCAATACAAGTTCCTAAACATAATTTTGAATAATATATTTTGTATTCTTCAAAATAAGAAAAAAAATTTAAATTAATATTACCTGTATATAAATGACTATTGATTTTAAATATTGAATTTCAAATTGAGTGAAATTGTTATGTAATTATAGCGATAAATTAGCTCAGAGATTTCTTAGTTTTCTTTCCCAGAGTTTTGGTTGCCGATGACTACCTTTTACAAATTCATGTTATTAGGTAAACGCATATTCGTCATTCAGCGTAAAATATATTACAACACAAAAGCAACCTAATCAAATTAATATTTCTTACGTGATATTTTAAAACCCTTTCACCGCTTCAATAAACATTTTCAAACTCCAAATTAAGGCTTACACTAGAAACAATTATTGGATGTATATGCAAACGATAATTATATGGTGTATTTATTCCCTTACGATAATGATGTCATGTTTGAAGTTTACTCTGAGAATTATATAGCTACATAATTAGTTTCTTACATAGAATATTTATATTTATTTTAACTACGTAGTTTAAATATTGTTGCGTGGACGAGTTCGAAAGATTTAAAGCCAAAGCAGATCAAAACTTGCAGAAATTTATTCCAATACAACTCTTCACAGATTTTTTTACAACTCCAGAACTTCTCGTTCTAGTAGACTCAATACAGCTCTATACACGAGAATAGAGCACAAACAACAGTTAAACTGGACACACAACTGATAAATCGCCGCAAAAGACAATGCAATACAGTTCGTTTTCGGAACTCTCTGAATGCTCACTGACTAACCTCAGTCAACTACTAGCTCCCCGCTCACGTCTCCAGTCTTATATAGGGGAGGTGAACATTCTTGAAACTTCTTGAGGTAGATATTTGGAGAACTTTCCAGATCGTAGTCGAAAAGTCCTATACATGTACATGGGTACCGAAAATGTCGCAAAGTTTGACGACATTTGGCGACAATAATTAGTCGTCGAAACCGTCGCCAACTTGGCTCTATCTCGGCAATTTGGCAAGATTGCCATTACCATAATGTTAAATGCCCTGCTCCTTGCAAAACTCGCTTCCCAGCGTTAACTCTGTAAAACTCGTTATCAAGCATTAAAACATACATTGCGGGGAAGTAAGCTAAAGACGAACTATTGCACTGCCTTATGCGATATAAACATAAATTTTCCTATTTACAAAATTAACACTACGAAATATTTAGAAATATACATAAAATTTTAACAATATGCTTTGGCGTATTTCTTAAACAAATTAAATACATGGCTTATATGTGAAGTACGGTAACACAACATGTGGTTTGTAGAATACATTTATGTTGGCTTATGTTCCCTATATTGAAACTCCAAAACCTATATTTAAAAATATTTTCAGGTATGGAATAAAACATATCTTCGAGACAGGATGAAAAGGTTGGATATTAAATTTCGGATAAAATGTTTTATGTTACAATACACTGAAAAGAAATTCGGCAGATTCCCATAAGCAAGAGAATTGTTTGCTGCCTAAAATATGATCCGATAACATGAACTCACTTATGAAATTTAATATTTGTATTTGTTTTCGCTAGTCAAAATAAGTTTAGATTGAAAATTGTTTTTAGGATTATATATAATATATATCTACAAGAAATCTAAACAAATACGATTTAAAAAAACAAGTTTTAAAAATTGTTAAAAAAAAAATACATAATCATCATCTTATTGATTCTGTAAAATATATTTAGCTTCACATATAGAAGTTAAATATAAAACGAAATTTGTACTTCTTTAAAATATATATATTTTTTTTAGTTAAGGTATACCGTATACAATTGAAATGATTTTCTTTAATTTTTAGGTTATAATTACAAATTTTTTGGCAGTATATCAGAATTAAAAATGATGCATTTTTATATACAAACTTTTTTTTTCTGTTAACTTTTTAATCAGCTAATTGCAATTAAAGTGACTAATCAGGACATTATTAGAACATACATAAATGAACTTGTAATTAACTTAGAGGTATTATTTTTATTGCAAATAAGAGATATTATATTGACGCATGTTCCTGTGGAGAATTTTGAATGTGACTTCAATATTTATTTAATGATAAGTTTTTAAATAAAAAGCTTAAAAAATACATACTTTTTAACAAAAAATTAAGATTAAAATGTGCATAAAAAATGTGTTTATAACAATATATGTTAGATTTTCCATAGAAAACACATTCACAACTATTGTCAATAAAATAAATTTCGAATTTTGTAAATTGAACCATTTATTGTGAAGTTATGACCGTTGGCGTACAGTCATATTACACCAAAATGTCATTCTTCAGAAAACACGTTTAATGTTTACTACACTAATAAACGGGATACAAAACAGGTTCACAAAACCTACTGTAATTTAAAAAGTAATTTGAGTCTCAGAAAGAAAATGATATCATTTTAATGGTAATGAATTCGGGAATATTTTAAAACCAAAAAACAAAAACGCAGACATGAGTCAAATTTTGCGATTCCTAATGTATATGTATACCTTAAGGATTTCAAAAGAAAAAAATTCCTTCTTTTAGAAAATAAATAATTTAAATTGGTTTGTATTCAATTACTACGAACTAAGTAATATCTTCAAAAACTTGACCGTTTGTGAGCAGTACTGCACAGGATGTTTCTATAGAATATCAATATAATCTTCTTCTTCTTATCAAAGACTATGGTGACTAAGTCACATCTGGTTCTTGTAAGTATTTTGTACTAACCCCAGATCCAGTACAGATCGGATGTGAGCAGTACTGCACAGGATCTTTCCATAGAATATCGATATAATCTCTTCTTCTTATCAAAGACTATGGGGACTGAGTCACATCTGGTTCTTTTAAGAATTTTGTACTAACCCTAGATCCAGTACAGATCGGAAGTGAGCAGTACTGCACAGGATCTTTCCATAGAATATCAATATAATCTTCTTCTTCTTATCAAAGACTATGGGGACTGAGTCACATCTGGTTCTTTTAAGAATTTTGTACTAACCCTAGATCCAGTACAGATCGGAAGTGAGCAGTACTGCACAGGATCTTTCCATAGAATATCAATATAATCTTCTTCTTCTTATCAAAGACTATGGGGACTGAGTCACATCTGGTTCTTGTAAGTATTTTGTACTAACCCTAGATCCAGTACAGATCGGATGTGAGCAGTACTGCACAGGATCTTTCCATAGAATATCGATATAATCTCTTCTTCTTATCAAAGACTATGGGGACTGAGTCACATCTGGTTCTTTTAAGAATTTTGTACTAACCCTAGATCCAGTACAGATCGGAAGTGAGCAGTACTGCACAGGATCTTTCCATAGAATATCAATATAATCTTCTTCTTCTTATCAAAGACTATGGGGACTGAGTCACATCTGGTTCTTGTAAGTATTTTGTACTAACCCCAGATCCAGTACAGATCGGATGTGAGCAGTACTGCACAGGATCTTTCCATAGAATATCGATATAATCTCTTCTTCTTATCAAAGACTATGGGGACTGAGTCACATCTGGTTCTTTTAAGAATTTTGTACTAACCCTAGATCCAGTACAGATCGGAAGTGAGCAGTACTGCACAGGATCTTTCCATAGAATATCAATATAATCTTCTTCTTCTTATCAAAGACTATGGGGACTGAGTCACATCTGGTTCTTTTAAGAATTTTGTACTAACCCTAGATCCAGTACAGATCGGAAGTGAGCAGTACTGCACAGGATGTAAGCACGCACTCGATCGTGAGAGGGAATGCGCAAGTCTACCAATAACCACCGAAAAGTTCATTTCTGCCACTTTTCGATAACTACCCGGTAGATTGCAGCACTACCGACTGCATATGGAACTTCTTTACTTAGAGGCAATACCAAGTAGAAGATTCCAGCAGAAGACTTGGCTTTTCCACCCTTAGAGGTGAGGTATTGATTTCTATGGGAACTTGGAGGACTCAGCGACCACGACTGATTTAACTTGCCCCAGTCACCATTAGTGAACACGGTGGTCTTCAGTCGGTCCCAGGCTTGAACTCCATCCTGGGACCTTAAGGTTGGTTAACCTGAAGGTTGCGAGTTCCTACCAACCTTAAGGTTCTCGCAACCTTAAGGTTGCGAGAAAGATACTCTCCCAACTGGGCTACACGACCTCGATATAATCTCTTAGTAATGTTGTATATATTCTCAATAATACGTAACAATTGGAAAGGCATAATGTATTGGATCATAATGTATTGTAAAGCTAGCAATGCTTAATACTAGTCTAACCTGTTTGTAATTTCTAATGTAATAGACTGACTAGAATGCTTAAGGAACTATACTGATAGCAATGCCCAAGCACTATATCGTCGTCAAATCCGAATGCACTGCACCAATTGTAGGCCAAATGCATTGTACGATTTCTAAAATATAATGCCCTATACTGTCTGTTATACCTAATGTACTATTATCATGCCTATAATGCTTAATGCCTAATATGCTTTATTTGTATTGCATAATGCATTGCAAAATCAGCAATGCTTAACACTACTCTAAACTACAGTATGTGTTTCATGTAGTAAACTGTTATGAATTTTTCTCAGAGAAAATGAGGACTCAGTTTTTACTAAATAAAAACTATAATTTATTCTTCCTTCGAAGACCCCTCAAAACTTTTCCCAACAACAGAAAAAAATTGTTATAAAGTTCCAACACACGGTCAAAAAATGGTCGAAACATTTTCGCTCATAAGTGACGAGTTTTTCAACATAATGCATTGAAATTTGGTATACAGAGTAAATGATGTATTCTAAATCGAATGAAATGATAAAAAATTGGGGTTCGTATTGAAATTTTCGAAGATAGCGTTACTTTTACTTAGTAAACGGTCTCTTAAAAAAAAAATTGCATCAGATATATAGAAAATCATAAGCAAAACATTTTGGTGCAAACCGTAAGATTCTACGATAATTAGAACCGAAGATATAGCCATCGTTCTGATTTTTTTTTGGGGGGGGGGGTACTGTACATTCCACAAGTGACAAAATGACTCTGGTTGAACACTAAATAACCAAAATTTTTAAAAAGTAAATATTTAAGACTGAAAATATTTTACTGTTGAGTAATGAAATTTTGAACTGAAATATTAATGAATCAACATGCATTAATTTCATGTTTGAATGAATAATTTAAAATCCATACTTTTTCTGAAAATCTCACCGTCATTCTCACCACCTTCATTTTTAAATTTTCGAAATCCATGAGCCATAAAGTTCAAAAGTTATGGGACATGGGGTTAATTTTCATAAGCCATTTACTCGAACGAAATGCTGCAGTGTTGAATTTGTTATAATCATTCATTTTACTAAAACATATATTTAATTAAAATTTACTTTGATAATTTGTTTAACTGCTCCTATAGCTTTGTTTTGTGTGCTTTTGAATAGCATTTAACTGCATGAAACTCATTCATTTTGAAATTTGCACTCACTCTCCCCCCCTCCTCCTCACAAAACCATGCCATTGTTAATATGGGCCCCCTCACTCACGAGTCGCCACTGCTTGAAACTCAGCACCGGAAACCAGTTTTGCAAGCTTTTCGCAAATCATGCCAACCGGTTGGGATATGGCAATTGTCTTCCAAACACCAAGTATTTGGTAGAAACCTCATGATAACCATAGAAACGAAAGGATGTTTTGACGTCACAGCTTAGAGGATCGTTTTGATCGTACTATGTTTCATTGCATTTTATTTTCTTAATATTTAAATAACTATTTTTTTAAAAAGAACTTTCGTTTGAATGCTTGGAACCGGAAAGAAATATAAACTAATTTCACTCGTTTTTAAAATATGCGGGATAAAAGATAACTAATGCCTTGTATTACCTTAACTCGTTCACCATATCTTCAATCTAACATGGATTAAAAAAATATATATATATATATATTTTTGATGGATTTCAAATACAACTGCTGAAGATGTTTTCGCAATCAATCTCGCAACCTCCCGTAGTACTTAAACCGATTAATCACTCTGAAGTATCCCATGCCGTCTCAGAAGTGGCAAAACAAGAAAAAAAGACGCGATGTGACATCCACAAATCATCCTGGGGATTAGTCAAGATTCGGTGCAGCTTCTGTCATCGGAAAAGGAGACAGATTCTCGCTAAATCACTAGAGAATGGATTTAGTACAGAAATAACTACATCTGCCATTTTTTTTTTCTTGTCGTTCACTCAAATGAATAGGACTGGAAAGAAGACAAGATTTAAAGTGAAGGTATCACCGTTATTTGAAGCTTGATTAAGAAAAGTGCAACTGAATTTTTAAAGTTCAAACATAATTTGGTATCAGCCTTCAGATAACAAATATTAAATAAAAATTATCCCAAAAATTCCAATTTATCCTTTACATAAGTTGTCGATTTTTATGTGCAGTTGCAACTTATTTAAGCGATTTTTTTGTTCAGACCAAGTTTTCATAGTTCGACCACTATGAAGAATACCATGGATTCCCTGTCCTTGACTATGTCTATTTTTTGCAAATAAAACTTGATAGAATGCATAGCCTTTGACAACGAGTCTATCGACCAAATTTCAGTTCCATTGGCTGTGAGCAATTGGGTTAGTTAGATCTACGAAGAATTTCACATCACAGACGAACACACACACTTACAAAATCAAAGTTAATGCAAAATATTAAAAAAAATATATATATATATATTTTATGATTTATTAAGAAATGTACTAAAATTGCTTGCAAAACATTTATAATGGTTCCAATGTAATTTTAATACCTTAACTAGGCGTGTGGAACATCGGGCAACTTTCAATTACAGGCGAGTATGACGATATTATTTTTTGCGATAATTCTTGTATGGGTTTTTAAATAATTAAAAAAAAAAAGCTACGCCAAAATGATGATTTTGGCGATATACTTTTCGTTAATCCTTATATTATCCTTTATAATAAGTGAATGCCGACCAAACGGTATAGTGGTTAGTGTGCTAGCTTCTAAACCGCGAGGTTGCGGGTTCGAGTCCCGTGTTAGTCATGGGTGTTTGTAAATGTATGTTGGCTTGTCTAATGACGAATGTTTCGGCGCATTATAGCCCTCGTGTTGCTGACGGCGCCAGATAATCTGAAAACAACCAACCAACTATAATAAGTGAAACTCAAGGGAGAAGAAAAAACGATCGTTGATGAGGTATGCTCAGGGAATGAGAACTCTGTGTTGAAGGCATTCGTTTTCCAACTTTTTACGCCATTAAAGCATTTTTACAGAAATTTCGGAGGTGGGTATGCTTAGAATACCTTAAGAAGCATTTGCACAGCGATTTGTATCAAAATCGTTGGAGCCGTTTGTTAGCAATCATTAAAAAACAAGATTTTTTCAATAACAGCTACCTTATGCGCATGTGCAATTTTGACGAAAACTCTAATGGTAAGTCCCATGGCCACCAGCAACCCGCATACCAAATTTAAACATCGTAGGTCACTTTGTTCGGGAGTTATGCTGACCACAGACACACAGAAAGACACATTTTTTCTAGATCACTTTTTTAAAATCAGGGTGTTCCAAAACGTGAAAAATTTTTTTGGACCGAATGCTATACTTTTATTACCCTGTGTATAATACATATGTCTAATTGAAAGTAAGAAGTTTAATTATCAATGTAGTATGACTTTGGTTACATGATAATAATTAGATTAATAACAAACATTATAATAATTTAAGAACTAGAGAGTAAACTAAGCTATGGAAATTTGCATTCTTGTATAGTGTTGACAATAATGGATATCATATTTAAATAATTTATCAAATATTGAAACTAATTTATCTAATGTTTCAGGTGTACATACGCATACCCTAGAATTTTTTATTTTTTTTAATATGAGTTTAAAATCCCAATTCTTTATTATCTTAATTAGATAGTATATGATTAAAATCATTTCATAAAATATTTAAATTTTGGCAAGTGTTAATTTGTTAATTAAGCTTTAATGAGCTAATTAGTACCTTTTCAAACAATGACATATCAAATTCTAATTTACTTAGAATAGCAATTCCACTTGGAAATCATTCGAAGTATTATTCTGAATGCTTTGAAATTCAAGTTTCTAACATGGAATAGTTTTTTTATAATATATTTTTGTGTGAAAACATGAAAAAAAATCAATATTTTCAATAAATTCTAAGTTTTAAAAATCACTATAAAATAAATTTCTCAACCAATTTTTTATAAATAAGTTTCAAGACATATGTAAAAGCATATAATTTATTTTAACTAGATCAAATATACATTTATAAGTTACCAACGCTGTGTCCCATGCGTGGGTGGATAAAAATGCATATTTGATCTAGTTAAAGTTAGTATTTTTCCTTATAACTTTGTCTCCATGTAATATAATATGAAACAAAAACATAACTATTAAATTCATCTTAATTTTATAACTATTATCGAGGCCGTGCGCGAAAAACCAAGTATCTTGCTAGATGCTCAGTCTACAAGGCCATAATCCTGAATTTTTAAAAGAGTTTGACGTCACAGAAAAAAGCTATGAAATTTTGAGTTGTTGTTCTGTTGATTTTATTTGCACTTGTAAATGGTTCACTTTTTTCTTACGGATATTATTGTTTACAATATTTTCGGTGAGTACATTTTTTCAAAATATTAATATAAAAGTATGGCGCACCAAATGCTATTCGGTTGCATTCTATTTCAAAAGCCATTTCTAAAAAATGGTCTTTGAAATCTTTAACGTATACTGCATTAAATATGTATATATTAAGCCTAAGCTGTTTTCCTGTCAGATTTTATTAGGTAGCAATTTATTAATGATATTCAATATTTGAACTGAGGAATCTAACCAAGTTTTTGGGTAATTTTCTAGTTATTGTTCATGACATTCTTAATGTAAGTGTATTTTTGTAAGGATTAAAAACAGATGTGGTATAGGACATTTATAATTTTTTTTTTTTCTTCTTCTTTTGGCGTTTAGAAAATTCGCCAAAATTAAAAACACAGTAACTGAAAGAAGATTAAAATATAAATAATTAACTGAATTAAAATATAACTTAAAATAAAATCGTCGAAAAAAACAACATTTATTTAAAAAAAAAAAAAAAAAAAAAAAAAAATGCCAGATAAAATTGCGCCAAAGAAATGTCCTATACTACATCTGTACCAAGGATTAATTAGTGATCTTTCTATTGATACTTATCTTCTTTACCGTGGCTTAAATGTTAGCTTGGTGAATAAGGTGGGATTCTGTATTATAAATTTGTATATATGTATAATGAAAGTATAAGTACCGAATACTAAATAACAAATTTTCCCATAAGAAACCAAACGCATGATGATTTGTATTCGCATATTCTAAAAGTATTAGAAATGTTTATTCAAATATTGTGTAGTTCGAGGCCATATTTTCTAGAAATTTCAAAAAGTTATCGGAGTTAAACATGAAGAAATTTTTTTGAAATTCAAAAATCAGAAACAACTTTTGAAGGAACTAGTAATGAAAAAGATGGATCTTCTTCCTGAAATTCCTGATCGACAATGTGATTGTGGAACGAAGATGAAAATTTGAATAGAATTTCGTTTGTCAGTGAGCATTACATATTTACTTAATTAGGCTCTTCAGGCTCTTTACGCTGTTAAGGTTTCCAGCCTACCTCTCCATACCTTCCGATCTATGGTCAGGGATCTAAATTCCTCTAGACCATTTAAGTGATCCTTTTTTAGGTCTGATTGCATTTGACTTTGCCAAGTTGTCCTAGGCCTTCCTCTTTTCCTCTTGCCATCAGGAGCCAAGGATAGAGAAACGTGTGTTTCATTCTCTTTTGGCATTCTTAATGCATAACCCGTCCATCGCCACCTTCTCTCACCGATTTCTTCTTCGATTGAAGTAATGTCTGCCCTTTCTAAAATTTCTTCGCTAATAATTTTAACAGGCCAAAAGATTATAAGGATTCTTCTAATACAATTATTTTGAAAAATTTAAAGTTTAGCATAACATACATTTAAAAAATTATGTCAAAATTCATAATGATGAAGTGAAATCTCAAAGTATGAAAAGAAAACTAGCCACTCTTTCTGTATGATTATATATGTATATTTTTTTTAATTAACCTATTTTAAGATTAAGGTCTTGGTATCGATGAGATTGATTTCTTTTGTTATCGCTATGCAATTTTTGATTTCCGAAACAGACACGACAGCATATCGAGACACTTGCGTCGATTGTCAAGCTGCCGTCGGAGTTTTATGATCAAGGCATAAATGTTAAGCAGCTTCCCTTTAAAATTCCATCCAGAAAGCATCCACCCTAGATTCTTGGAAATGTCTTTTGTTTGGACATGATAGTTTCAATTTAGATGAGATATTCTTTATCATTCTAGAATTCTGCTCATGGAAAAGCAACCAATTTCTAAAAAATTAAAATGAATTTAATTTACTTCGTAATACTCTTAAAAAGTTTTGTAAAAATGCCTTTGAATAATAAAAATATAACTTGCTTAATTACTCACTAAATTTTTAAACTATGTTTTGCTTTAAATCTAGGTAAGAGAAGTTTCTTAAATATTAAAAGATATTTTTATATAATTAGTCTTTTTAAAGGAAGAATTTGTGGATAAATGTTCAATTTTTTCGTAAAGGAATTTCTGGTTTTAAATAAAAGATTATTTATTGAAGTAAAAGATTATTTAAATAATTTTTTTAATATTGTTTTTGTATTTTAGTTTTTAAGAAAAATTAAACTGAATTTATTTCAGTGTAACCACCAATCAGTTTTGAAACAACAAGCTTTTGAATAAATTATTGTGAACAAATTTTTTTTTTTTAAATTATTCCCTAAAATTATAAGAATTTTTAATTTATTCCTATACATTAATTTAGTATCTAGTTAGGCATATTTTATTATGTAGTTAGGCATTGTAAATATTCCAATTTTGATGCTTCTTCATCCATCTTCGTATGCAATCTTACCTAAAAAGTGAGTTGTGATGGGTTTGCGCTGTGACGTCACAATCTGGTTGTTTCGGGCCTGATACAACTATAACACTCACTCGTGAAACTAAGCATCTAGCAAGACACTTGGTTTTTCACGCACGGCCTCGCTATTATCTGTTTACGAGAAGAAAAAAAAGAGTTAAAATGTCCCTTGCGTCAGACAGACCATTTCATTAAAATGTTATATCTTAGAAATTCGAGCTAATTGGTAAAAACTAATGCCATATTGGAATTCAGGGCATCAAATTCATAAGAAATCAACTCCAAATACCCCGTCGCCAAAACCACTGTTGGCCTGTGTAATTTATAATTACTATATTTACAATTGGCGATACATTTCCGCGTCTTTTATAAGGGTAAACATTTAGGCTTGGTGCCAACTGGTAGCGACCTAACGGAAAACTACCCTTAATATTTATACTTTAACTTAATTTTATTATTATTTAAGTTTTAGTTTTCTTTTAGTTACCATGTTACTGGGATAACTGGACACTTGACTAGAATAACATAGCGAGTGTAGGGAATAATCCTTACTTGGATATCCTTTTAATTGTCAGGTGATTGATTTCTAAATCGTGAACTGTGTTAATTCGACTAGAAGTAAAACAAGGGTAAATATGTTAAATCCAAATTATAGAATTAATGATGACTTGCATAATAAAATAATAATTCATTCCGCGGTCAATCCCAATCCTTCTCGAAAACGTTCCGTCATACAGAAATCGAGCGTTTATTAAATTACCTCACCGGGAAAGTCATTTAACATTTTATGGCTCTACTTTGAGACAGGATCTTTCGAAACTCAAATATTGAACTTTTGTAGGATTTGTGGGAATAGGAGAGAGTGTTTCGATCAGATTAAAATCAAGATCAATAGATTGCAAGAATGGAAAGAGTACTAAAATTTTTTTTATGAGGAGTCAGTATATTTTTAGAACTATAATTTATTGTAAGGCTATTGTTTATGTAAAATTCGTAGATTTTTTTTATTGAATATAAGTTGAAAAGAGGTTAATATAAATTACAACTCAATGCAGCTAAAATTGTTCCTTATTTATGCCTTACTAGGGGGAGTACTTGCTGGCGTTCTCCAACCTTCAAACATTACAATACATTTATATCAGTCAACTTTTGAAATCCTTAAAAATTTAATAATAATAATAATAATAATAATAATAATAATAATAATAATAATAATAATAATAATAATAATAATAATAATAATAATAATAATAATAATAACAATAATAATAATAATAATAATAATAATAATAATAATAATAATAATAATAATAATAATAATAATAATAATAATAATAACAACAATAATAACAATAATTATAATAATAATAATAATAATAATAATAATAATAATAATAATAATAATAATAATAATAACAATAATAATAACAATAATAATAATAATAATAATAATAATAATAATAATAATAATAATAATAATAATAATAATGTGTAAATGAACATTTTCAAACTGAAATAGAATAATAGTAGCACAAATTAATACACTCCATAATATACTCGTATATTAAACAGTAACTCGTTGAATTCAAATTACTTCGGAAACCATTTTTCTAAGTTGTTACTGCCGACCAAACGGTATAGTGGTTAGAGTGCTAGCTTCTAGACTGCGAGGTTGCGGGTTCGAGTCCCGGACACAAATCCTGGTCTTTTACTGTGTTTCAAATGCATCAGCTTTCATTTTTTATGTATAGTTAAACTCCCTCTATCAATTTGGCTTCTGACAAACCAGAAAAACAATTGTTAAAATATTGACAATATAGACTGAGAGGCGACTGCAATTTTTGGACCCCACCGAACATCATTCTTAATTTTTTATAGAAATTAGAGAAAAGTTAGTAGATTACGAATCCACTGGTCTGCCGTGGCAAAAATGGCCGAAACTGGTCAAAAATCGACTTTTAATAAGTTGAACTAAATTCAATTGCCAAATGCGATATAACTTGACAAATAATGAGCATTTTTTTTTTTTTTTGGTAACCCTCACTCTTTAATTTTAAATTAAGAAGGTTGCAGATGATTCATATATCTGGCGACGGTCTACTTGCATCTATTAAAAGGGAGCCAAGTTGGCAAAAAATATTACTTCACTTATGACGTAACTGATGTCGCCAATTTGGTTTACTTCTAAAAGATATAAGTTTTCCGCGCCAAAGATCAGAAATCATTTGCGCTTTTTCTCACTGAAAATCAAAATGAAGTGGGTTACCAGACTAATAAGTTTGTTCTATTTTTGTCAAGTTATGACATATTTGACAATCGGGTTTTAGTTCAACTCATTCCAAGTCGATTATTGATCAGTTTCGGCCATTTTTGCCACGGCAGACCAGTGGATTCCTAATCTACTCACTTTTCTCCAATTTCTATAAAAAATTCAGAATGATGTTCAATGGGGTCCAAAAATTGCAGTCGCCTATCGGACTATAAGTTTTTTAACTCTCTCCACATCATAAGCACGGTTAAAAGAAAAGTTGTTTCCTTTAAATTGACCGACTTACTCCTCAATCCACATGGACTACTTTGTGAAGGTATCATGCCATGCATTTAACTTCCAACCTAACACCAAGTAATGCAAAGTATGCTTTTAATCAAAATGTTAATTTGTACAGATAACGAACGGACAAAAATGTAATTAAATGAAATGGGGTAATTGATTCATATTCGCATTATCATATATTCACTACGAAACATTCCTCTAAAAGTATTTACAAAGTATCAAATTCTACAGTAGCAATTTTACATAACAAATACTCACCAAAAGAGGACACTAGGTATATGGAATAAATTTAATTAAAACAAATCGCAGAATGAAGAAGAGAAATTGGAAGTCGGTATATGAAGATGAATTTACTAGGTCAACTAGGGTAAAATGATTTTTTGTGGAATCAAATAAAAGTTGCATTAGAGCAAACCAAGTTATTTATTAGAAACTACAAGATAAGAACAAATATAAATATTCAGGAAAACAGTGGGGAATTTAGATGGTTCTACCACTTTTGAAGTTTTCAGCTTAATGTATTAATGCTATTAATGCTTTGATTATAGTATATGTTTTGCTTAGATGATGTACATAGAGTGAAATAAATTATAAATGCAGAGATTGTATTTGCTTATCTTACAAAGTAAATGCAGAGGAATGGGAAATTAAAAAGAAAAGTTTGAATTATACTTATTTACATAATACAATGAACTTTATCATTAGTATGTATAATATGGCACAAACTCCTATCTCATTCAAACGGTTTTCCTTATCTACAAAGATTGTTTTTTGTTGGATAAGAGTTGATGCTACTAAAATGGTGCTATTCCTTGCCATATGTAATTTATTCTGTGCTTTTCCCCCAAAAAACAGCAGGTGCTGTTTCTGGTTTTCATCTACGGTGAACAATTTGGTGAATACTTTCAAGAGGTCTGAACCAGATCCTGAAGCATTATTGATAACGCAAAGCTTTTTTGCAGATATCTCATTCAGTAAAAAAATGGTCGTTATTTTCTCATTCCTCTTAAACTTTACGGACAAGATCTTCACAGAAACAAAATTTTCAAAAGAATTGTTTGTGCTATAATATCTTTCTGGAGATCTTCGGTTTAGTTTCAGCACTTTTTTCCTTTAGTACTTGATTCCTCACGTGTTTTGCATCCAGGTATATTTTCAACCAAGAGTTAAGACAAAAAAAACGCCTCTGCAATTACCATATATATAGTTTCTGAATTTCTTTAAAGAAACTTTAGGCACTGCTTGATCTGTTCCTGTAGACTTAACACACTCTCAGCAACATAAGATATTCATTGGGTCAGAAATTGATAAAAGAGCTGAATGATACTTTTAATAAACTATGAGAATGAATTTGCATATTCTGAGAATTTCTTGTTCACTCTGACAATTGAGGACTAGAAATGGAAAAATGTCCTAAAGACCAAGCTAAACAGAGTGGAAAGCCCCCAAAGTTTTTTAATTCCAGTAGCAATAGTTCAAATTCAATCAGGTACTTAGTCATAGCCTTAAGTACCAGATGCGAGTGTTTTTTCATTTTTCGGCTCACCTGAAAAATTTATATTTTGGACTTAGGTCGCTTTCCATTTCTAGTCCTCAATTCATCTATACTAATCGTTGACCAAACGGTATAGTGGTTAGAAAACTAGCTTCTAGACTGCGAGTTTGCGGGTTCGAGTCCCATGTAAGGCATGGGTGTTTGTAAATGTATGTTGGCTTTTCAAATGACGAATGTTTAGGCGCATTATAGCCCTAGTGTTGTTGACGGCGCCATATAATCTGAAAATAACCAAACCATCTATGCTAATCTTTGAACAAAAAGTTATTTATATTTTAAATTTCTTTATGTATCCCTACTGGTATTCATTTTTCATGGTGCATTGAACCTACTTCCATATGTAAGTGTATCACCACCAAGAAAGATCATAACCAGTTTCAATAATTCCCTACAGTCATCTAGATGCTTCTTTATATTCTGAAGCATTCGTTTTACAAATTCAAGAATTAAGTCATGTTTGGCAAGTTTCTGCTTATATCATCCGATGCAGTCTGGAGTTTGTCTCGGTCTATAGATTCTAAGTCTTTCTAAAAACACTTAAACATCAAGATATCTGGTCCAGATGATGACCCAATACAAGTGCAGACTGCAGAATATTACCTCTTGGACAAATTAAAAAATTGGTCCTTGAGGAAGGATTTCTTTTTCTTTTTTTCTTTTTCTTTTTTTTGATTTGTAATGAGAATTGAAGTTAAAATTTTCCCATTTGAATAGAAAAAAATGTATATATTTCATTTGATAGACAATTATGATGTTTACAGTGTTCTCAATTATGGATGCTGAGTCTACCCCAACATTATATTTTCTTTTTCGTTACCACCCCTATCTTGCATTTTAAATCATGTTGCCTAATACGAAACTTTTTATAATCGTTATATTTATTTAAGCATGTTCGTCTGAATTTTCAGTTTGTGTTAAATATAGCTAAGCGATGATATCAGTTTGGACAGGAACTGTGAATAAAGAACTTTTTCAATTTTTTACTTAATCAACACTAACGTTACTGCGAAAATCATGTATTACACTCGAGAAATTTTTTCAATCGTATACCTATATTTTTGCATACGAAAGTACGAAATTTGTTAAAATAATACTTGTATTATAAGTTTTTTACAGACATGTGGTGGTTTTGTGTACAAATAACAGATTAAACACCTAGACACCGTCGAGTGCAGCGTTAGCCACTACGCGGCTAGATTTGAACCGCGACAGATTTTTCTGTGGCCTGCCGGCACAATAGAATAAAAAAAAAAAAAAAAAAAAAAAATTAAAAAAAAAAAAAAAAAAAAAAAATAATTCATGGTATGAACTTTTTTTATATAAATAATATTATTGCACAAATTGTCTGTGTATATTGTAAATAGTGACGTATTATTTCAAAATTCTATTGTAATTTATTTTTATCCAATTTTATTTAGTAATTAATAGCGATTATACAAGTTAGAAAAAGGTGGCAACACCTAAAGTAATCGAGAAGTTTCGAGATATTTCGTTTCCGATGAATTGGCTGGAAATTTCGAGAATGTCTCACGCGCTTGTATATAAAAGACTGGAGAACGGGAAAGTTTTCAGATTGACTTCGGATTTCGTTGAAAGCTGATCGCTTTGTTTACCTATTGGAGTGAGCTTGTATAATCGCTGAATTCGAAGTTCTTTTGTTGAAGCTTGTGTTGAAGCTTGAGAGTAATTAAACTGTTGCCTGTGAATATATTTTGTGAGTTTTCTGAAGAGAGAATAAATATTTTTATACCGTGAAAACTGTACCATCATTGCCTCAGCGGAAAAATTCGTAACAGTGGTGTCAGAAGTGGGGTTTCGTAATTTTGAATGCCGACAACTAGAGGAATGATGGAAGACCAAATGAAACAATTAATGGAAATGATTGCTGGAATAAAAGCCGGACAAGAATCCACGGCCGCTGAAATGAAAGCCGAAATAAAAGCCGGACAAGAATTAACCGCCGCTGGTCAAGCCCGTCAAGAAACGACAAATGCCGAACTCGCCGCCGCAATCGCCGCTAGTCAAGAAGCAACGTCGTCGGACATTAAAATTTTAGCCTCCAAACAGGAATCGACTGCTGCGTCCGTTGACGGATTTATAGAGCGCACGGAAAATGTGCTTCAGTCAATGAAGGCTGATATTTCGGAAGTCAAAGAAGATCTTGTGACTGTGAGGAATGAAATCGAAGAAAAAGTTTCCACCTTAAAGGAAGAGCAAGCCAAATTCATTGACGTTGTAGAAGAAAGGCTGCGAAAAATGGAAACTCGTGAAGCTGTGACCATTGCAACGCCTAATTGGGATAATGTTTCCACTCCTTTTAATGCGCCACATTCCAACATCAAAGTGGCCACTTTTGATGGGAGGTCGTCTTGGCGCGTTTATCAAACGCAGTTTGAAATTATTGCTTCTGCGAATGGTTGGGACGATACTTCGAAGGCATTCCATCTCGCAGCATCTCTTCGAGGTGAAGCTGCTGACATTTTACAGACACTACCTGAAGAGAAGCGGGGAGAATTCGTGGCGCTGGCAAGTGCGTTGGAGTTAAGGTTTGGGGAGCAGCATCTAAAGGATTACAACAGACTTCAATTGAAAGTGAGACAGCAGAAGGCCAATGAAACTCTTCAAGAATTGGCATCGGATATAGAAAGACTGTCGCTCCTCGCTTTCCCAGACTGTCCCTCGGACGTACGAGATAACCTGTCTCTTCAGTATTTCGTGGATGCCATCAAAGATCCCGACATACAGCAAGCTACCAGGATGTCAGACAGCAAAGATCTGAAGTCCACCCTCGTCTATGCCATGAGAGTAGAAGCCGCACAACAAGCTTCTAGAAAAGATCGGCGTTTCGTACGTGGAACATTGGCAGACGATTCCTCTGAACTTTTCACGAAGAAGTTTCAAGAACTGGAAAACAAGATGGAGCGAATTATGAGAAATATTCCTGGCTCGAGGGATTGAAAAACTAGAGTGGTTTGTTGGCTCTGCAACCGGGAAGGACATTTCAGACGTGATTGCCCTGAATTGGACAGGAGAGGGGACAGACCCTCGTACGAGCCTCAGCAGTTAAACTAAAGAGCGGCTATCTCGCGAGGCGGAGGTCGCCGTGTAGAGCAGGTGGTGCCCCACTCAGCCTCTATCACATCTCATCCCTTCAAGGAGGAAACCATGGTTTATTCGTGGAGGGCAAGATCAATGGAACTCACTGTCGTCTAATAGTTGACTCAGGGGCAAATGTAACCATCTTACGGACGGATGTAGCCCGGCGCCTGGACAGCCAACCTCTTTACACGGCGCCTTCAGTTTCACTACAGACTGTGACTGGTGACAAAATTTCTGTGCATGGGAAATTAAATGTCAACATCTCTTTTAGATTTCACACCTACACTCATACCGTTTACGTCGCTGAAATTATTGACCCATGTATTCTTGGATTGGACTTTTTAAAGAGAAATGGAATTACTTTGAATTTCGAGAAAGGCGAGCTTCACACGGGGAAAGAAGAAGTTCCATTGTTCGGTTTGGACTCGGAAGAGCCGTGTGCATATCGAATAGTAGCTCTTGAAGACATCACCATCCCCTCCATGACAGATTTGGTTGTAAAAGGTTCAACAGAGCTCCCGAAGGCCTTCCGATTTGGAGTAACGGACTTCCCATCATCGAATAGCGTCCCGAAAGGAGTGGTAGTAGGAGCGACGCTTGTGGATCTCTCTCAAGAAGTGGTGCATGTGAGAATGGCCAACATCGGTGATTCTAAGAGAGTTATCAAGAAAGGAGAAGAAATTGCCACTTGCACACCTGTTACAAGCATCGAACGAGGATCGAAGGAGCTTCCGACCGCACCACCCGCGGATTTAGTGGACCAGCTTCTCGAAGACTCTCGGTTGGAAAGAAGGCAAGAGAAGATTGTCGGAAACCTTATAAAAGAATTTCAAGACATTTTCTCCATGTCATCGAAAGATGTAGGAAGAACAGAGCTTACTCAACATCGAATCGATACTGGGACCCATTTACCTATCAAACAACATCCTCGAAGACTTCCTTTCGCAAAACAAGAGGAGGTCGGGAGATTGTTACATGAAATGGAAGATAATAGAGTTATCGAACCCTCCTCAAGTCCATGGGCCTCTCCAATCGTACTCGTTCGAAAGAAGGATGGTTCCACCAGGTTTTGTGTGGATTACCGGAAGCTGAACGAAATTACGAAAAAGGACAGCTACCCTCTGCCAAGAATCGATGACACTTTGGACACTCTATCGGGGAACCAGTGGTTTTCGACTTTGGATTTGAAGAGTGGATACTGGCAAGTGGAGATACATCCCGACGATCGTGAGAAGACTGCCTTCACTACCGGCCAAGGATTATGGCAGTTTCAAGTTATGCCGTTTGGCTTGTGTAATGCACCGGCTACGTTCGAGCGACTAATGGAGACTGTGCTTAGAGGACTTTCCTACGAGACCTGTCTGGTATATTTGGACGATATCATTATCACCGGGCGGAGTTTTGATCAACACTTTCAAAATGTGAAGAACGTGTTCTTGAAGCTTAGGGAAGCCCACTTGAAACTTAGCCCATCAAAATGTAAGCTCTTTAGGCGGAAAGTCAGTTATCTCGGACACATCATCTCATCCGATGGAGTAAGCACAGATCCAGCCAAGATCCATGCTGTGCAAATTTGGTCTCGACCGCAAGACGTTCATCAATTGCGAAGCTTCCTAGGCCTGTGCACGTATTACCGTAAATTCGTGAAAGGTTTCTCCAAGATCGCCAGACCCTTGCATCGACTAACAGAGAGCAAGCAGAAGTTCCTATGGACTGCCGACTGTGACGACTCCTTCAATCAACTGAAGAACGCTTTAACATCCGCGCCTGTTTTGGTTTTTCCCGATGTTAACAAGGACTTTATTTTGGATACAGATGCCAGCAATGAGGGAGTGGGCGCCGTTCTTTCCCAGGAAATTGAAGGACAGGAGAAAGTCGGTGCTTATTTTAGTAAGAGCCTGTCAAGATCCGAGCGGAACTACTGCGTTAGGAGTAGTTCCGCTAGTTAAGAAAGGAGTTACTGGCAATAGTAAAAGCCGTTGAGCACTTTCATCATTACTTGTACGGCCGAAAATTCCTTTTAAGAACTGATCATGAGTCTCTGCTTTGGTTGCTGAATTTCAAGAATACAGAGGGTCAAATAGCAAGGTGGATTCAGCGCCTGCAGGAATACGACATGGATATCCATCACAGAAAAGGAACGTTCCATGGGAATGCAGACGCTCTTTCTAGAAGACCATGTCCGGAGAACTGTCGATTTTGTTCCAATGCCGAGTCTAAGTTTGGGGTTAACACATCGGCCGTTCGGAAAATAACTTCCAAGTCAACTACTTCAGACGTGGATCATTGGAGTGATCAGAATGTCCTCAAAAGTCAGGTCGAAGATCAGGACTTGAAACCTCTCATTGAATTCCTGGAAGCGGCTACCGGAAAACCCAGTTGGCAGGAAATTGCATGCTATAGCCCAACAATGAAGAGATATTGGGCTATGTGGGACTCTTTGCACTTGAAGAATGGAGTACTCTACCGTCGATGGGAGTCCGATGATGGCAAAAGCTTCCGGTGGCAATTAATCCTTCCAAGTTCTAGAGTTACCAACGTTCTAGAAGAACTTCACAGCAGTTCTACTGGAGGACATTTTGGTGTCACGAAAACTCTTCAGAAAGTCAGGGAGAGATTCTTCTGGGACAAAGCAAAATCCGACGTGGAGAAGTGGTGCAAGGCCTGTGATGCATGCAATTCGCGGAAGGGACCGAAGACCCGAACTCGTGGAAAGTTGCAACGTTACAACGTAGGAGCAACATTCGAAAGAATTGCTTTGGACGTCTTAGGCCCCCTACCTCACACAACTAATGGCAACAAATACATCCTAGTTGTCATGGACTACTTTAGCAAGTGGCCAGAAGCATACGCGATTCCGGACCAGGAAGCCACAACCGTAGCAGAAGTCCTCGTACGGAATTGGATCTCCCGATTTGGCGTACCCCTGCTGATACATTCCGATCAGGGGACGAACTTCAACTCTGCCGTCTTCACTGGGCTGTGTGACTTGCTCGACATGGAAAAGACTCGTACAACTCCCCTGCACCCACAATCCGATGGAATGGTTGAACTATTTAATAGAACGATTCTAAATCATCTCTCCTTGTTTGTTTCCAAGAACCAGCAAGATTGGGATCAGAAACTTCCATTGTTCCTCTTGGCCTACAGAAGTGCTACTCACGAGACCACCGGATACACACCATCTCAAATGATTTTCGGAAGATACCTTAGACTACCCTGCGACCTCCTCTTTGGACGACCACCGGACACCCCTTCCTCGCCTGTCCAGTATCTAGATGATCTCCAGGCACGTTTGGAAGCCGTACATCGGTTCGCCAGAGAAAGAATCAACATCATGACAGAGCGCATGAAGATCCGCTACGATGCCAAGGCCACGGAACGTTCATTCCAGGAAGGTGACAAGGTGTGGTTATGGAATCCTAAACGTCGGAAAGGACTCTCCCCTAAGCTCCAGACGAACTGGGAAGGGCAGTATGTGGTTCTTAAGAAGATCAACGACGTCGTGGTAAGGATTCAACGGACACCCTCCTGTAAACCTAGAGTTGTACATAACAATAGACTAGCCCCATATTATAGTAGAAGTGATTGAATTGCCTTTTCTCTTAAGGACTTCACTGCCCGGGACGTGCAGTCTTTAAGAAGGGGGAAATGTTGCACAAATTGTCTGTATATATTGTAAATAGTGACGTATTATTTCAAAATTCTATTGTAATTTATTTTTATCCAATTTTTTTTAGTAATTAATAGCGATTATACAAGTTAGAAAAAGGTGGCAACACCTAAAGTAATCGAGAAGTTTCGAGATATTTCGTTTCCGATGAATTGGCTGGAAATTTCGAGAATGTCTCACGCGCTTGTATATAAAAGACTGGAGAACGGGAAAGTTTTCAGATTGACTTCGGATTTCGTTGAAAGCTGATCGCTTTGTTTACCTATTGGAGTGAGCTTGTATAATCGCTGAAATCGAAGTTATTTTTGTTGAAGCTTGTGTTGAAGCTTGAGAGTAATTAAACTGTTGCCTGTGAATAAATTTTGTGAGTTTTCTGAAGAGAGAATAAATATTTTTATACCGTGAAAACTGTACCATCATTGCCTCAGCGGAAAAATTCGTAACAATATCCAAAATAATATATGTTAACTATGTAGAATAGAGTTTTCTACTACGTGCCCGAAGAAACTACAGGTTGTCCCACAAATGACCGACTATTTGAAAAATCAATTAAAAAAAAAAACTGAAGGTGATAGAAATAATCGGTTTATTGCATCATGCTTAAATTATCAGGGAATTTATTCTCACCAATTTTCAAAATTAGTTACAAATAACTAGCTCTGATAACTAGGAAAAACTTCAAAACAATGTTTTCAAAATAACCACCGTTTGCTGCAACAACGTGTCTCAGTTATACTCCATTTAACGTGCAAACTGGCCTATTAAAAAGTGGATACTTCGAACACAAGAAGATAAAAATACAGTTAAGAAGAAAAAAATACAGTTAAGAAGAAAAAAATACAGTTAAGAAGAAAAAAATACAGTTAAGAAGAAAAAAATACAGTTAAGAAGAAAAAAACTGAAATTCAAGAAGAGTTCATCAGAAGCATGCTTGGTTTCACTATTGAAGTACCAAAACCCAGATTTGGAAACAGTAATTTAGGCATTACAAGTCGAAGGTTTTCCAACGATATGACCTGACTGCTGCAACCACGGGATATTGTGTTAAATTGATTCACTGATTGAAGATAATTTTAGAAATATTATCTAGTAATTATGGAATTGATACAAAGAGATTTTCTTACAATACCATGAATACAGCCAAACTCCAGGCATCCTATGACTCTTACAATGCATAAAACGCTGTTGTATGGTCCTATACTAGAGGTCGGAAATATCGATACTATATCGTTGCATAGAAAAAAAATATCGATATATCGATACGTGACTTTTTTTTATTTGATTTTCAATTTTTGCCAGAAAAAAAGGTTTTCGGGGCAAATTTTTACTTTTCACGATTGCTTTTTTGTAAGGTGACTACTTTTTCAACTGAAATAGATCTA
Organism: Linyphia triangularis; assembly: GCA_963978545.1. Taxonomy (NCBI): domain Eukaryota; kingdom Metazoa; phylum Arthropoda; class Arachnida; order Araneae; family Linyphiidae; genus Linyphia; species Linyphia triangularis. Next base: position 107,722,786 of record OZ021724.1, read on the forward strand.
TTACAAATATATATATATATATATATATATATATATATATATTCGCTTAATTGGTGCAGTGATTTTAAGAAAAATTTAGATAATTTTCAATGGCTTTTAAGTGTATGGAATATATTGAATATTGGTGCTATTTTGACTGTCTCTCAGCCAAGTTCAAACTTTAGTTTTGAAGTTTTTGAAAAGGGAATAAATAAAATCGAAAAAACACGTGGAACTTCAAAATTATCATCAAAAACCTAAAAATGTTTGGAAATATCAATATATCGGTGACTTGTATCGATATTTTTTTAGAAATATCGATAAAAATATCGTTGTATCGATATATCGCCGACCTCTATCCTATACTCATACAAAATGCCTTATTGCTGATTGGGACGTTATAATAAGAAATTGAGGTGGTAAGGAATATGCATTTAAGACATATCGCTTAAATTAGTTTAAAAAAAATTTCGAGAAAAGAATGGAATACAGATGTGCGGAATAGACTCCTATTGAGCTCTGATCCGCTCATAATAAATATGAAATGTAGGAGAAAATCCCCCTGAAACAAGTTAAGTCTTTCATAACAATTCAGTGAGCCTGTTTTTTTTAGTATTTTATATCAAAACCAAATAAAGATAGATTAGAATCTGAATAAAATCATCGAATAAGTCATCAGATGAAGAGCCAAGATAAGCTATTTGGTGTAAAACTAAAATACTGAGTGATTATGGGATTAATAATGAATTTAATGCACATTTTGAAAATGCAATGATATCTTTTTTTAACATGGAACATATATAACGATAAATGAATGATAAGTCACATACAGAATGATTTAGCATGAAATTACCCATTAATATTATCCAATGATAATGATATTAGTGTAATAAAAAAAAACGTACATTTTTAATAAAATATTTATTTTTTTTCATCAAAAGAAGAAATTTCTCTATTTTAATCAATAAATTAAAGTATTAGTGCATTTTAACAGTGTTCCGACGCGAAAATAACGTTGGTCAACTTTTCGATGCATATACCCCAGTGTGAGTCGGTCATTTGTGGATCACCCTGTATATGAAGATGCTTTCAGCAAGGTGGTTTTCATTATGAATAAATACTGGAATATCTTAATACTCTTATCTTATCTTGACAATTTATTATAATTTACTGCAACAAATACTCCGAAATATATATCTATCATAAAATAAACTGAAATATTTCGACCGTCATCGTCTCACAATTTGATATCGACTATAACGGAATAATCTGGAAGTATAGTTGAAATACTTTTATTAAAAGTTAGGTCGAGTCTCATTGTCACTTTGAAACAAAATTTTCACTTATTTTTACGACTTAGATTTTCTAATAATGAAAGCTATTATTTTTTAAATTATTAAAAAAAAAAAAATATATATATATATCAATTGTTATTTAACTAGGATAAAAAATAATAATATTTTTTCCAATTTTTAGAAATGCTATAAATTGTTAAACCGATAATAATTAAAGATACATATTTTGGTGTTAGCGGAAGGCGAAAAGCTCCAATAAAAGTCTTAAGGCCCACCTCTAAAAGTTAGTGGCTAACGCTGGTCTAGTGAATAGAGTATCTGGCTAGGAAACCAATAAGGTCACACGATCGACCCCCAGCAACAAACAGCAAAAAAAGCTATTAAGCCTTATTGGTGACTATCGGACAACTTAATCATGCTGCCATCTATCGGCACCTTCTGAAAACACCTTAGACGACTCACTGCCAAACAGAAAGCAACCTCCGGCGACTTACTGCGGCATGCGCAAGCAACTCAATCGTTCGTCCTTTCTGATTTCATAATCTGATACATTCATCGATATAAATAAACAACTGGATAGACTGCTTAAGGGTGGGTAAATGAAGCCGTTGCCAGATGCCGTTGGTGGGATAAAAAATACGGATTGCCGAGGATTGAAAATAAAATTTTGGGTTATACACTGCAGAAATGTCAATAGTAGACCTTAATTAGTAATAATGTGCAAAAAAATATATACTCTAGCATTTTACAAGGGCTTTTTGCCTTTCCATCCAACTATAAAAGTGAACTGTGATTGGTAAATCTTTCCACCAGCTTCGCAATCCCCGGCGCGTTTTTCTCTTTGCATTGACAATGGAGCAGTCTATCCAGTTGTTTATCTATATCGATGGATACATTATCTTACTGATGCTAGTTAATTGTAGCTCTTAATTTTATGGAACCCAGCTATAGGGTGAACTTGTCCGTTCCTTTCTACATCTGAATGAATTGGAGAAGCGAAAAGCTAGTCTCCCCTCATTGTATAGCACCACCGATTATGGAGATTTTAAGTTTAAATTGTGAAATATAACCTAATAGAATAAACAAAGATTAATATTATTAATTAACTCTTTGGTGAAAAATACACTTTTATTCAGGAAAATCATAGAAGATAACCAAATCGCCATGGTGAAAAGTTAAATTGCTGGCAAAACAAATGCTCACGAAAAATCATAATCACCTTTAACATGTCATCAAGAAAAGATGGTGAAAATGATAGGTCATATACTGTGCATGATAAGAGAGAAAATATCAGCAGTAGCACTGGTATGGGTCCCCGATGAAATAAAGAAAAGGAAAAGATACTTCTTGTCTTGAAGAAAATCATGTGGGAGGAGGGTAGTCATGCTGGATGGGCGAGCTGGTCAGCAGCAAGGCCATAAAAAGCGCCAGAGGCGGAATGACAAACTGAAAGCCTTATTAGGCACAAAGATGACTAAATAAGTAAGCAAAGCATCTGACTAATCAAAAATACGTTATTATAGTCATCCATATGCTCTTAGATAACTTTGAAAAATATACATGACTCTAAAAAAATAATACAATGAATCATAAATCAAGACAGTTTAATTTCTAAATTTTGAGTTTCTACACTATACCAATCTCCTAAGTAAAGCATCGATATAAATAAACAACTGGATAGACTGCTTAAGGCTGGGAAAATGAAGCCGTCGCCAGATGCCGTTGGTGGGATAAAAAATACGGATTGCCGAGGATTGAAAATAAAATTGTGGGTTGTACGCAGCAGAAATGTCAATAGTAGACCTTAATTAGTAATAATGTGCAAAAAAATATATACTCTAGCATTTTACAAGGTTTCTAGCATTTCCATCCAACTACAGAAGTGAACTGTGATTGGTTAATCTTCCTACCAGCTTCGCAATCCCCGGCGATTTTTTCTCTTTGCATTGACAATGGAGCAGTCTATCCAGTTGTTTATCTATATCGATGAAGTGAAGTTCCCATATCAAAATTCAACTATAAGTCAATTTACACAAAATTCGTAAAACCTAATTAATGTATACATTTTGAGAATGTATATCATATTCTTATTAGAAGGTCGTGTTAATATTAGTAAGATTTAAAATAAAATTTCATTTAAATAAACTCCATTAAAGTATAAATAGATGTTATTTAAAATTCAACTTAAAGGTTGCTTAAATGCTAAATATATGGAAAGTTCACATCTTAGTTGCAAATATAGGTATTATATATTAACTTGGATAAGTGGCAAGTTTCTCACCAATTTCACGCTATTTTCATTGAAAATCTTCAATTTGGCCTGGTTTTGTTTTGGTCATCCATACCAGATGAATATTTGGCTTAACTAAACCTAGCTAAACATGATTGTTATCTGGGCCTAATGTTCTTCCTGTATTTCCGTAATAGAAACATATTGTTGCACAAATTGTCTGTATATATTGTAAATAGTGACGTATTATTTCAAAATTCTATTGTAATTTATTTTTATCCTATTTTATTTAGTAATTAATAGCGATTATACAAGTTAGAAAAAGGTGGCAACACCTGAAGTAATCGAGACGTTTCGAGAAATTTCTTTCCGATGAATTGGCTGGAAATTTCGAGAATGTCTCACGCGCTTGTATATAAAGGACTGGAGAACGGGAAAGTTTTCAGATTGACTTCGGAGTTCGTTGAAAGCTGATCGCTTTATTTACCTATTGGAGTGAGCTTGTATAATCGCTGAACTCGAAGTTATTTTTGTTGAAGCTTGTGTTGAAGCTTGAGAGTAATTAAACTGTTACCTGTGAATAAATTCTGTGAGTTTTCGGAAGAGAGAATAAATATTTTTAAACCGTGAAAACTGTGCCATCATTGCCTCAGTGGGAAAATTCATAACAGTGGTGTCAGAAGTGGGATCTCGTAATTTTGAATGCCGACAACTAGAGGAATGATGGAAGACCAAATGAAGCAGTTAATGGAAATGATTGCTGGAATGAAAGCCTGCCAAGAAACCACCGCAGCCGAACTTTCCGCTACGATTGCCGCCGGTCAAGCCCGCCAAGAAACGACGAATGCCGAACTCGCCGCCGCCATTGCCGCCAGTCAAGAAGCGACATCATCGGATATTAAAGCTTTAGCATCCAAGCAAGAATCATCTTCTGCGTCCGTTGATAGATTTATGGAGCGCACAGAGAGTGTTCTTCAATCAATGAAGGCGGATATTTTGGATGTCAGAGAAGATCTTAAGACAGTGAGAAATGAAGTTGAAGGAAAAGTTTCCACCGTGCAGGAAAAAGTTTCCACCGTGCAAGAAAAAGTTTCCACCGTGCAAGAAAAAGTTTCCACCGTGCAAGAAAAAATTTCCACCATGCAAGAAAAAGTTTCCACCTTAAAGGAAGAGCAAGACAAATTCATTGACGTTGTAGAAGAAAGGCTGCGAAAAATGGAAACGCGTGAAGCTCTGGCCATAGCGTCACCAAATTGGGATAACGCTTCCATCCCCTTTATGGCGCCGCGCTCTAACATCAAAGTGGCCCCTTTTGATGGGAAGTCGTCTTGGCGCGTTTATCAAACGCAATTTGAAATGATTGCTTCTGCGAATGGTTGGGACGATACTTCGAAAGCATTCCATCTCGCAGCATCTCTTCGAGGTGAAGCTGCTGACATTTTACAGACACTACCTGAAGAGAAGCGGGGAGAATTCGTGGCGCTGGCAAATGCGTTGGAGTTAAGGTTTGGGGAGCAGCATCTAAAGGATTACAACAGACTGCAATTGAAAGTGAGACAACAGAAGGCCAATGAAACTCTTCAAGAGTTGGCGTCAGATATAGAAAGACTGTCGTTCCTCGCCTTCCCAGACTGTCCCCCGGATGTACGAGATGATCTTTCGCTGCAGTATTTCATCGACGCTATTCAAGATCCCGATGTGCAACAGGCGGTAAGATTATCCCAAAACAAAAACCTGAAGTCGGCCCTCGTGTACGCCATGAGAGTAGAAGCCGCGCAGCTAGCTTCTGGAAAAGACCGACGATATGTGCGTGGTGCATTAGCCGAGGATTCTTCTGACTTTGTCACCAGTAAGCTTCGAGAACTGGAGAGCAAAATTGATAGAATGATGAGAAGCTATCCCGGAGCCAGGGATCGAAGGACCAGAGTCGTTTGCTGGCACTGCAAACGGGAAGGGCATCTACGACGAAACTGCCTTGATTTGAAAAAGAGAAGGGATAATACTACCACGGATTCTCCACAACTGAATCTAAGAAGATGTCATCTCGCAGGGCAGAAGCTGCAATGTAGAACAGGTGAAGCCTCGACCAGTCGTTTCCACGTTTCATCCCGACAAGGAGGGAACCAGGGTTTATTCGTGAAGGGGGAGATCAACGGAACTCCATGTCGTCTAATCGTCGATTCGGGAGCGAACGTAACGATCGTAAGGACGGACGTGGCTCGTCGCCTGAACAGCCGACTCCTCTACACAGCGCCCTCTGTTTCTCTACAAACTGTGTCTGGTGGTAATATCTCTGTTCATGGGAAATTGCAAGTGGACATTGCCCTTGGATTTAACACCTACAAGCACACCGTTTATGTTGCCGAAATTGTAGATCCGTGCATTCTCGGACTAGACTTTTTGAGGAAAAATGGAATTACGCTGAATTTTGAGAAAAGCCAGCTGCAAACAGGGAGAGGCGAAGTTCCTTTGCACGATCTAGACATGAAAGAGCTGTGCGTATATCGGATTGTAGCTCATGAGGACAATGTCATAGAGAATGCTGAAGAGTCCACATCTATGGAAAGTACCTCTCCAGCCTCGGAGAGAGAACCGAAGAAAGCGACGTTGATGAAACCCTCCCAGGAAGTGGTTCATGTGGAAATGGACAAAGTTAGTGACGAGGGAATCGACATCCATACTCCTGTTACAAATATCGAACGGAGGTCCCGGGATCTATCAGCTGCACCCGCGGATGATTCGGACGCAATCTCAAAATCATATAACCAGCAAGATGGGGATCAGAAACTTTCACCGCTTCTGTTGGCATACGGGAGTGCAACTCACGAGACCACCGGATTTTCTCCATCTCTAACGATGTGTGGAAGAGACCTTAGGCTCCCCAGCAACCTCCTCTTTGGACAACCACAGGACACTCCTTCCTCGCCTGGCCAGTATCTAGATGATCTGCAGGCACGTTTGGAAGCCGTACATCGGTTCACCAGAGAGAGAAACAACATCATGACGGAGCGCGTGAAGATCCGGTACTATGCCAAGGCCATGGACCGTTCATTCCAGGAAGGTGACAAACGTCGGAAAGGACTCTCCCCTAAGCTCCAGACGAACTGGGAAGGGCCGTATGGGATCCTTAAGAAGATCAACGACGTCGTGGTGAGAATTCAACGGACACCTTCCTGTAAACCTAGAGTTGTACACTACAATAGGCTAGCCCCATATTATGGTAGAAGTCATTGAATGGCTTAAGGACTTCACTGCCCGGGACGTGCAGTCTTTAAGAAGGGGGAAATGTTGCACAAATTGTCTGTATATATTGTAAATAGTGACGTATTATTTCAAAATTCTATTGTAATTTATTTTTATCCTATTTTATTTAGTAATTAATAGCGATTATACAAGTTAGAAAAAGGTGGCAACACCTGAAGTAATCGAGACGTTTCGAGAAATTTCTTTCCGATGAATTGGCTGGAAATTTCGAGAATGTCTCACGCGCTTGTATATAAAGGACTGGAGAACGGGAAAGTTTTCAGATTGACTTCGGAGTTCGTTGAAAGCTGATCGCTTTATTTACCTATTGGAGTGAGCTTGTATAATCGCTGAACTCGAAGTTATTTTTGTTGAAGCTTGTGTTGAAGCTTGAGAGTAATTAAACTGTTACCTGTGAATAAATTCTGTGAGTTTTCGGAAGAGAGAATAAATATTTTTAAACCGTGAAAACTGTGCCATCATTGCCTCAGTGGGAAAATTCATAACAATATGAAGAACTGGTTATTACAATTCTACTTGCATTATTTTCAACTGTTATAAAGATTTCTTAATATTTTTTTTTGTTCAGAATAATCAACAACTGAAATTTATGAACAACCAATCTGGTTGGTATACATGCAAAAAAAGTTTTAATAACAGAAGTAATTAAAGTACATTTTTATAACAACGTGCAAAAAGTTAAACTTTATTTGATTATTTTTAATCAGAAATCGTGGCGAAAGTAACACTTTACAACGAAAAGTGTGTGAAAAAGTACTTTCTGATACGCTTCGAGCTCCAATTATATATACTTTTGGTATAAAATAGTTATTTATACAACTGTACTTAACTTCAACTTAACTTGACATCACTAGACGATAGATCTTCAACGTGCTCATAGGCAAATAATCCATTTTAGCGGAGTGAAGACATAATTCTCGGCAAACCTTATAGCCTTTTGTTCTCTATACTAAACTTCAACTTAACTTGAGATCACTAGACGGTAGATCGTCACAGTGCTCATAGGTACTTAATCCATTTTGGCGGCGTGAAAGCATAATGTTCGCCAAATCACAACCCTGTAGAGAACAAAAGGATATAAGGTTTGGCGAGAATTATGTCTTCACTCCGCTAAAATGGATTAATTACCTATGAGCACGGTGAAGATCAATTGTCTAGTGATGTCAAGTTAAGTTGGAGTTTAGTATAGAGGGTTGTGGTTTGGCGAACATTATGCTTTCACGCCGCCAAAATGGATTAAATACCTATGAGCACTGTGACGATCTACCGTCTAGTGATGTCAAGTTAAGTTGAAGTTTAGTATAGTTGGGAAAGAATTACTTTTTCAAACGAGGTAAAATACTTATTTGACGAGTGCGTTAATACGAGTCAAATAATTTACCGATTTGAAAAATATTTTCCGATGTGTTGCATACAATATTTTATTTATTATCACGTGCAAAAAATAGTTTTACTACATATATAAACTAATGTTGGCAGCTCCAGTCAATGAATATCTTCTAAAAATATCATTTCTATACCAAAACCATGTAGAATTTGAATACGAGGAGTGGGAGAAATTATTTTTTTGCACAATTACGCGGAATAAAGTTACTTTCCCGCACTCCTAGAGATAAAGTGCTACTTTAGGCACGATTTCTGATTGAAAATGATCAAATAAAGTTTCATTTATTTATAAAAAGGACATTTTTAGAAGGGATTTGCTGACGGAGTTGCCAACATTAGTTTATATTTGTATTAAGATATACGTATAGGCTTCAAATCGCAAAAATCGGGGAAGATTTGTAAGGCCGTAAAAAACAAAAGCAAAATAAAAACAACACAAAAGAAGGAAACCCTATTATAGAGGAGCATACTAAAAAGGAAATATATAATAATTAGTATAATAATAAAAAAAAAATTATATAAAAAATACTTTTTTAAAAGTTATTCTCAGATTGTAGTTTTTTCTATTTTGCATTTCATTCAAAGAGTAATAACTCCAGTTTAAATAATATTTTTTGAAATTTGTTTTTTGCTATATAATCTGCATACATTGTTGAATGTTTTGACCCTAAATACCAAGTGATTTGTAAATATATATATTTTTAATTGAATTTTAAAGATAAGATTCTGTATTAAAAAAACTTGGATTTTTCTAATAGATTCAGTTAAAGCAAGATATCACAAAATATACACACTAAAATTCTGATAATAGGGTCAAAACATAAAGCAGGATATTCCGCATTATTGAACACCAAAATTGTATCTGTGGGTGAATTAGAATTTTTGTCATTACCGTTCCAAATTAGCCTAATTAGTTGATTAAATGTTAATTAATTATTAAAATTGAAGAAATTTAAATTTTTTTTATTGGAAACAGTTTAACAAATAATTTACTTTTCAAGGTGCAAAGGTATAATTTTTAAATTGAAAATTAAAAAAAAAATGTTGAAACCTATACGTATACCTTAAAGATATTTTTTTAATAAATATTGCACGTATGTATTGCATTTTATAAAAAATATTGTTCTTTGGGAATATCTTTTTAAAACTCGGCAAATTATTTGACTCATGCTACCACACTCTTCAAATAAGTATTTTGCCTCATTTGAAAAAGAATCATTTCCCCAACTAGCAGTATAAATAGCTATTTTCATTATAAGGCAAAAGTTTTGTGGCTAAGTAAAATACCTATGTCTAGCGAAAGAGTGGTGCACATATTTTAACGATTTTATACTTACATTTTTAAAATAAGCGATGCTTCTATTTTTCATGTTCCACTTTTTAAGGCAATGGGACCTACCATTAAGGTTTTCGTCAAAATCATGCATGTGAATTATGTAGCAGCCATTTAAAAAATTTATGTTTTTCTGCACTTGCTAAAATAGATGTTGCGATTTTAATTAAAATCACTGTGGCAATGCCTTTTAGGTGTTATAAACATCCACACTTCTGAAATTCCTATAAAATTTAATATTGGCGTAAAAAGTAAGAAAAATAACGAATTCTCTGCTCCTAAATTTCCAATCAACGACTTTACCTTCACTTACCCAAAACGAAAAATGCTTTAATTATTGCTATAACCATCGCCAAACTGATAGTATTTTTATTTATTTTTTTAATTAACGAATATATGAGAACTGAAACTGTAAGCCCCACCAATCCAAGTTAAATTTAAATGCAGTAACCAGTATTATAATATAATTGAAACTGTACAATGTTTCACATCCCTTCTTTTAATGGTACACATTTACCAAATTTAAAAGTTATAAGTTATGAAAAACTAATAAAAGTCATAAAAAGATTTGAAGAAGAAGAATAAATACTTAAATTTAATTCTCATAGCATGTAACTACAAATTTGGATCCATTATGCATTGCCTACAGAAGAACACGTTATGCAAATATTTGCTCTTTCTAATTATAAAGCTATCAGGATATCATTACCAAATACTTTGTCACGTTCAGTACTAATAGGCTTAGTATCATAACTTCCTAGAAAACTTTATGGAAATGAATGTAATAACGGCGAAACGACAGTAATCCAAAAGCAATACTGTTGTACTTTGGAATTATAATAAAAGTATTTTACAATTTCTCCACTATGCAATAATTAGTAACAGAGTTAAAATTCAAATTCATATTTAAAAGAATCAGTTTGAGTAGACAGATAGCATTGTGTATATGGTTTAAAAGTTACTCGATAAAATGAAAATATTTCACTAATATGTATAGAATACACTGCAGGAATGAAGGGAAAGAGGGGATTTGATCCAGTTATTTAAATTTATTGCACATGGTGAAATTAGGGGTTTAGAATTTGTCACTGACAATAGGACGCGAGGAAATGGGTGCAAATTGTTCAAATCTCAATTTAATAGGGAAGGGCGAAAACACTATTTTTACTGGGTATGATTGGAATGATTTGCCAGCAAATGTTGTAAATTCAGAGAGCGTAAGGAGTTTTAAGAAACAGTTAGATATGCACTGGGGGATCATCAATAGGCAATAATTGGATTACACTGGCTAGGTAAGTAACTTATATTTTGTACTTTGTATATATTTAATTTAGGTTATTTTGTTACCATATTTGGTTACTTATGTTTGCGTACTGTTGGTTTTTATAAAATTTATCAGCTTGCATTATGTATTGCATTTTTCCAGTATGATTGTCAAAAGATGTGTCAACTTTGTGTATTGTATTGTATTATGTATATTGCATTGTATTATGTATATTGCATTGTATTATGTATATTGCATTGTATTATGTATATTGCATTGTATTATGTATATTGCATTGTATTATGTATATTGCATTGTATTATGTATATTGCATTGTATTATGTATATTGTATTGTATAATCCTGTAACTATTGTATATTGTGTCAGGTTGTATATATTGCTTGCATTATATATTGCATTTTTCCAGTATGATTGTCAAACATTGTGTCAACTTTATATATTGCATTGTATTATGTACATTGTATTATATATATTGTATTGTATTATGTATATTGTATTGTATAATCCTGTAACTATTGTATATTGTGTGCATGATCCTGTAACTAAGCTATATTGTATGTATGATCGTGTAAATATCGTATGCAAATTATTTTCTATTTCTATATACGTGTATATATATATTTACTCGACCAACCCTGTTAGGCCTTGAGCCTGTTGTTGGTCTTAAAATTTATATTTGTATTTGTATTTGCCAAAGTTCATCCTTAACAGGCTGTGTATGAATTTCAAACAATAATAAATCAGAATGGCATAACTGTAAAATGTATGTTTATATTGAATAAAAAAATAGTGTATAATGGCTGTATTATTTACAACCCTGTATTTCCGTAACATTTTGTTCAAACCAGAAATTATAACTCAGCATTTTCTGCTAATCTTCAGAATTTATAACTCAGAATGTTGTGTCAATAGGTTCAACTCATATGAATTGGCAAATTATCAAGCAGTTTAGTATTCTGTCAAATTAAAAATTCAAGCCTGCAAGAATTTGTGTAAATGATTTGAAATATCTATGATTTTTCCAAGTTTCTAATGTCAAAACATTCAAAGTGATAGATTTTTATGAGTTATTTAATTTTTTTTTTTTTTTTTTTTTTTTTTTTCTAAATTGCTAGCAATAGGTTCTGATGTTTTGAATAAAAATTTATCTGATAAAATCTTTTTAGAAATTATCACCATCTTGACCATCGAAATTCACATAAACTAGGGGTGTGGAACATCGCACAACTTTCAATTACACTATAATACTGATGTCAATTTGAGTCATTTACCGTTTTTATATTTTCATCATCTATTTAGCAAAAGTGACTAGTTTGGCGATATTTTTGCGATAATTCTTGTTTGGGTCTTCTTAAAAAAAAAAAATCCGCCAAAGTGATGATTTTGGCGATATACTTGTGGATAATTCTTACATAATCCTTTCTTATTACTGAAACTGGTGAGAGAAGAAACAACGATCGTTGATGAGGTATGCTCAAGGAAAGAGAACTCTGGGTTAAAGGCATTTGTTTTTCAACTTTTTACGCCATTAAATCATTTTTAGGGGAATTTTGGTGGTATAGATGTTTAGAACACCTTAAGAAGCATTACCACAGCGATTTTGGGCAAAATCGGTAGAGCCGTTTTTAAGCAATTACTGAAAAACTTGACCTTATGACAGCTACCTTATGCGCATGCAAGATTTTGACGAAAACCTTAATTGAAGGTCCTTGGGCCATCACCAACCTGCACGCCAAATTTTAACATCGTATATCAATTTTTTCGGGAGTTATGCTGACCACGTACACACAGACACACATACACATTGTCACATGGATATTTTTTCTAGATTACTTTTTTGTTATCAGGATGTTCCAAAACGTGGAGAAATTCAAAACGAATCAATTTTTTTTGACCGAATCCTATATTTTCATTACCTTTTGTATACATATAGGTAATTAAAAGTAATAAAAAAGTTATCAATGCTTAACAAGCTTGAAAATTAATATCTTCATTGGAAAAATTCTTCCTATATGAATTGGTGTATTTATATAATAATTAAATTGGCCAGGTTACGTTAAATAAAGTTACATATTTTTAATTTCTTTACTGCATATATTTCTTAAAAAATGCTTATGCAAAAGTTACGTCTTTTTTCCTGTTATTTCAATTGGATTTTTTTTTTTTTTTCATCTTTAACTAGCAATTGACAACTACATTTTAAGCCAAAAATGATGCCAAGCTCATCAACATGACGTAATTATGGCAAAAGAAAATTTCAAACTAGCCAATTTGTTGATTACTTTTAAAACTGAGAACGGTAAACTAAAAAATTCATATTAAAATTCAAATCAGTGACCAATATTAGGATATAAATAAAAATTTGAGTGTTTCGTAACCTAGTTTTAAGTATAATTGTCTTTAATTATACTTTGTCTTTAATTTAAACACTAAAAGCACATTTCACGAAATATTAATCTTGGTAATTATTCAATTTTCCTTCGAGGCACATAAGTAACGTACTTAAAATTCAAAGTGGCTTGTAAATTATTTTAAATTACTTAAATCACGCATTACAACTGCTTTTCCACATTTAATTTAATACCAATCACGGTGGGATTAATTTATGGAGAGATAACTAAGTTGGGATCACAAGATCGTGATATGATTCAATTAGGCTTTCTTACCGTTTTCCTAATGCATTATGCATGGGAATAAAATTGAAATTTGATAACGATGATAAATGAGTTGGATGAATGTAATATGGAAAGTGAGTTAAGCTTTGTTTTAAATTATTAATTAGAAAACCTTTCAAATTAAAAATGAATATGATGTACTTTCAATGTCAATAAATTAAGAAATTTTTTCTGGTATTTACCTACAAAACTATAGAAACGGGCATATTGCAGTTTGTAAACTAAAAATAAGGGGTGTGAACATCGTAAAATTTTTTATTACATTTAATACTTGTTTAGGTACTTTAAATTTTCCATAGATTGGTGCATTTACCATTTTCATATTTTTATTAATTTACAAAAATTACCAGTTTGGTGATATTTTTGGCGATAAGTATACTTTGGCAAAAAAGAAAAAAACACCACCAAAATGATGAAATTAGCTATTTATTTCTCGAAATATATATTAATTTGTATTTTCTTATAAATGAAACAGAGGAGAAACAGTCATGCTCAAGGAAAGATAGTTTGGTTCTAAAGAGATTGGTTTTTCAATTTTTTTTTTTTTTTTATGGGGATGTTAGCTGGGAAAGTGTGTAACATCTTAAAATGTACTACCAAAGCCGGTTTTTCTTGGCAATTGCTGAAAAATACAAATTTTTCAATAACCAGCTACGTAACGCGCGCACTCATTTTTGACTAAAACCTTACCAGACCCATAGCCCCCACTAACCCGTATAGCAAAGTTTAACATAGTAGGACAATTTGTTTGGGAATAATGTTAACCACGGACACATATTTTCTTAAGACCATTTTCACTTTCAATTACCCATATGTATACATAGGGTAATAAAAGTATAGTATTCGGTAAAAAAAAAATCAATTTCTTCTTTTTCGCACTTCTCTACGTTTTGGAGCATTCTGATTTCAAAAAAGCGATCTAGAAAAAAATTCCGCGCGCGTGTGTGTGTGTGTATGTGTGTGTGTGTATGTGTGTGTGTGTGTGTGTGTGTGTGTGTGTGTGTGTGTGTGTGTGTATGTGTGTGTGTGTGTGTGTGGTCAGCATAACTCCCGAACAAATTGATCTACGATGTTCAAATTTAGTGTGCGGGTTGGTGATGGCACAGGGACCTAGCATTAAGGTGATCTTTAAAATCGCGCATGCGCATAAGGTAGCTGCCATTAAAAAAATCATGTTTTTCAGTATTTACTAAAAAACGGCTCTAACGATTTTGTTCAAAATCGCTATGGCAATGCCTCTTAAGCTGTTCTTAGCGTCCGCACCTGCGCAATTGACGTAAAAATGCTTTAATGGCGCAAAAAGTTGAAAAACAAATGCCTTTAACACAAAGTTCTCTTTCCTTGAACATACGATTGTTTCTTCTTTTCTCCCCAGTTTCAGTTATATAAGATAGGATTTATAAGAATTATCGAAAAGTATATCGCCAAAATCATCCTTTTGGGAAGGTTACTTTTTTTTAAAAACCCATACAAGAATTATAGCAAAAAATATCGCCAAACTGGCCACTTTTGCAAAATGAATGATAAATACATAAAAACGGTAAATAACACAAATCCACATCAGTATTATAGTGTAATTGAAAGTTGTGCGATGTTCCACACCCCTAGTTTTTATTCATCTCATTTCAAAACGTGAAGAAATGCAATAAAATCGATTTCTTTTTACCGCATACTTTCATTACCTTAGGTTGATTGTTTTCAGATTATCTGGCGCCGTCAGCAACACGAGGGCTATAATGCGCCCAAACATTCATCATTAGACAAGCCAACGTACATTTACAAACACCCATGCCTAACACGGGACTCGGAACCCGCAACCTCGCGGTATAGAAGCTAGCACGCTAACCACTATACCGTTTGGTCGTCTTTCATTACCTTAAGATAACATATAGGTAATTGAAATTAACAAAGTGTGCGTCTGTCTAAAGGGGCCTCACTAAATATTACTGCATTTGGAGATCCGTAAAGCGTTCTTTGGCTAAACATAACTGCTATGAAATATACATAGTTTAATTTATATGGGAATTTGCGGCCGGTGCTTATATTTTCAGAGCGATATGTTGTTTCATTTCATTTTCAATCACTTATATTAACACCTTATTAATTTAACACATGGAAGAGTTTTAGTTCGATCCTAATTGAAACGCTTTCCGTTGGCAAATTTTTGTGTCGAATCTAAAGTAAATAATGCTTATACATGTATGCGTCAAATTTAAATGCTATTTTATCGCCAAAGTGCAATGCATTGTGATTGGGCAATGGGATGTCATAATTTGAATTCGTTTTTAAATATATTTTGCGATTTATCACAGGGCATGTGTTGCCATACGATAGATCATTATTCCTACTGTTTTGACAAAAATAAGAAATCCATTGCCAGAAAAAAACTAAAAAATTTATTTTTTTTAATATAAATGGTTATATACGTTGTCAACTTTTATGTGCAGTTATTTAAGTAATATTGAGCTCAGATCAAAATTTCCACGAAGAAAACATCCATTCCATGTCATTGACTATATATTTTTATCCCAGATCTTGAAAAATTGCATCCTCAACTTCAAAGAGTTTATCCCTCATGTATAATGCTCGATTGAACGACGGTAAGTGGATTAAGTACTTTGAAGATTTTATCCGCCACAACCAATATTAAAACTAATACACCGTGTCTATAAAATGTTGGACACATTTTGATGCTGAATAATTCATAAAACAGTGAAGATATAAACAAACTTAGGGGATTTATACATAGAATTACTCATGCATTTTCATTTATAGTGAACGTTAAAATTTCCTTTTTCCACTTGAATATCATTTCTTTTGTAAATATCGTCTGCCGGTGTTATTTATTTAATGTTTTTCTTGTTAATTTTGTAAATATCGTCTGCGCGCTTTATTAATTGTATGCTTTTCTCTCTTGGCCACCCGGATCACCTGATATAACGCCACTGGATTTCTTCCTTTGGGAATTCGTAAAGTACATCGTGTACAGGAGGAAAATGTCGAATGACTTAAAGGCTAGGTTGGTTGTTTTCAGATTATCTGGCGCCGTCAGCAACACGAGGGCTATAATGCGCCGAAACATTTGTCATTAGACAAGCCAACATACATTTACAAACACCCATGCCTTTCACGGGACTCGAACCCGCAACCTCGCGGTCTAGAAGCTACCACGCTAACCACTATACCGTTTGGTCGGCACTTTAAGGCTAGGATTACAGCCGCAATAGCTTCTGTGGATGTCGACATGCTTGCCCATACCTGGCGCGAAATTGACTACAGTCTTGATATTTTCCGTTCGACGTGTGGAAGTTCATTGGCAAGGGCCGTACAACTTTTTGAGTCTATCTAACCATTAGTGTTATCAATTTAAATTGATCTTTATTATTTTATGAATTATTCAACATCAAAATGTATCCAACATTTTACAGACACTCTGTATAATGGTTGGTTGGTTGTTTTCAGATTATCTGGTGCCGTCAGCAACACGAGGGCTATAATGCACCGAAACATCCGTTATTAGACAAGCCAACATACATTTACAAACACCCATGCCTAACACGGGACTCGAACCCGCAACCTCGCGGTCTAGAAGCTAGCACGCTAAACACTAAACCGTTTGGTCTTCACCCTGTATAATGGATTTATAAACAGCAAAATGACAGATTTTTCTTATCATAAGTCGTCCACGTTAAAAGGGCAACATTTCAGTTTTTAAATATCACCTTTGAATGATTATACATGCTTTTGCTTGAATGAATATGGTTTGATATCTCGATCTGACGCACGGTAATAAGAATGTATGTGAAGGCGGCTTTACAATGATAGTCCCTAAAATTTAATAAAATGAATCGTCATCGAAAATAAGTCTATCTGAAAAGTTGCAACTCGATTTGATGACGGCAAGTGGGTGAATTAGCCCACCGAAGATTTTTTCCGCGCTACAAACATGCAGAATCAAAGTTAAAATACAAGATTTAAAAATACTATCACGTAAATGCGTGAATAAATACTGAACACCTGCCAATTAAACATTGCGGTAATTTGAAAGGCGACAGCAAAATTGTTAATAAAAATCTATCATACAAACAATATTACTTGTTAAATTAATACTAAATTCAAAGAATAATTTGAAAGAAACATTAAGAAACGTTTTTTTCTTTGGTGTTTCTGCCACAAATGCTCTTCATATATAATATTAGTGTTTTACTCAAAAAATAAACTTTCCTTAAATGTGGAATTTAGCGGGATTCTAAAAATAACTTTAAAATACATAAAGGTTTTAAGCATTATGCGTGCCTAGAGTTTACAAAGCATACTGCGTAAATACTTTTATAATATACAATTGGAGAACAATCACCCTTTTGTATTTCGATTTAAGTCGTTTTGGGAATTACCTCCAAATACAGAAAACTGGTAAGCAACAAACGACATTTTAGTATTAAAGTCATTGTTATATATAATAATTGTATTAAAGAATTCCGTAATAGTAATTGTATTCCGCCGACCGTGGCCCAAACAAAAATTTCGATAAACGGATTCCTTTAGTCCTTAGAAACGGTATGTCCGGATGAATACCTGGTCAACCCATCGATATAGATAAACAACTGGATAGACTGCTTAACGCTGGGAAAATGAAGCCGTTGCCAGATGCAATTGGTGGGATAAAAAATACGGATTGCCGAGGATTGAAAATAAAATGTTGGGTTGTACACAGCAGAAATGTCAATAGTAGACCTTAATAAGTAATAATGGGCAAAAAAATATATACTCTAACACTTTACAAAGTTTTTCGCATTCCCATCCAACTATTAAAGTGAACTGTGATTGGTTAATCTTCCCACCAGCTTCGCAATCCCCGGCGCGTTTTTCTCTTTTCATTGACAATGGAGCAGTCTATCCAGTTGTTTATCTATATCGATGGGTCAACCGCGCATCTGAGGTATTCTTGAGTAAATCAAATTGAAAGTGATCCGAGATGGTCCGAGAAATGATTGAAGTTGGTCCAAATCAAAGGATTTGATCTACACTAATTAATCAAATAAAAAATATTGTTACGAATTTTTGTATATTTGTAAATATTTCGTAGTGTAATTTTGTAAACAGGAAAATTTATGTACATTTAGCATAAGGCAGTGCAATAGTTCGTCTTTAGTTCGCTTCCCCGCAATGTGTGTCTTAATGCTTGATAACGAGTTTTAAAGAGATAACCCTGGGAAGCAAGTTTTACAAGGAGCAGGGCATTTAACATTATGGTAATGGCAATATCGCCAAATTGGCGACGGTTTTGGTGACTAATTTTTGTCGCCAAATTTGGCGAGAAATCGTCAACTGTCGCCAAACTTAGCGCCCATTTTCGGTCCCCAAGTACATGTATAGAACTTTGCGACTACGATCTGGAAAGTTCTCCAAATATCTACCTCTAGAAGTTTCAAGAACGTTCTCCTCCCCTACATAAGACCGGCCAAGTGAGCGGGAAGTTAGTTATTGATTGAGTTGAGTCAGTTGTTGACAGAGTGAGGTTAGTCTGTTAGTTGACTGGAATTACTGAGTTGAGATACTGAGTCTTAGTGAGCATTCAGAATAGTTCTCAAGCGAACTGTATTGCATTGTCTTTTGAGGCGATTTAGCAGTTGTGTGTTAAGTTTTTAACTGCTGTTTTGTGCTCTATTGTTGTGAAAAGAGCTGCATTGAGTCTACTAGAAAGAAAAGCTCTGGAGTTGTAAGAGAATCTGTGAAGAGTTATAATGGAATAAATTTCTGTAAGTTTTGATCTGCTTTGGCTTCAAATCTTTCGAACCCATCAACGCAACAATATCAAAAAGATTACTTCGAGGTTTTTACGAAAATATTGTAGAATATTAATTAATAAGTTATTATCCATTTTTTTTCTTGCACTCTACTATACTATATTTACTCCTAAACTATATTCTTTAAATTACACTAACTATAGAATGCTACTGTGAGATGTTAACATTCCCAGTGTCAAAGCTACAGAAATGTTACACTCACATAAGGCATGTCAAATGAAAGGTTTTGAAGAGATTAAGTGAAGACATACCGAAATTTAACCAAAAGTACTGACAAGACGCCAATTTTCAAATTTTTAAGGTTAATGTAGAAACTCTAAAATCATCTATGAAACATGTCTTTAAAATTCGATTTTGAAAACATCTGTAAGCTTAATAAGATTACGCAAAATTCAACCGAAAGTGCTTCCATAAAAACTCAATGGAAAATTCACATCTTGACTGAAAGTACAGATATCGGATTGTAAACAAGTTTTTCGCCAACTCTATCACCAAACTCATCAATTTGATGATTTTTTTTTTTATAAAAAAACTCTTAAGTTGCAGAATTCTTATTGTCGTCAAATTATAAATGGTGTCTGGCACTGCGCAATTAAAACGTGTGTTGAAGTGGGAATTGTGTTACAATAACTGTCACAGTTCAATCATAACAGAAATATATGTTACAATTACACAATCAGAAATGAAAACATTTTCGAACAAGTTAATTCCCCTTTTTGTGCACTGTTTCTATTATAGAATCGGGATTATTGGTAAAAGTATAAATTTAAATATTTTCCCCAAATCATTTGTTTTATGATAACAAAGTTTTATTATAATCTAAAAAGGGTATTTAAATTAAATCATGCAATGGGAATCAATTATACAACAGCATTTTCACGTTACTCTACAATTCAACGTAAACGTTACAATCTACTTTGACGTTATTAATGCAATTTAACATAAACAAAATTGTTTAACACCAAAGTATACAAGTAATTCGTAAATAATTTGTTATTAAAAAGTTTTATTAGTTATTAATAATTAATAAATTAATTAATGTGTATTTTAATACTACTATGTAGTAAACACATATTAGGCAGACACCATTTTATCCAAACTTATTAAAATATTAATTGCAAATTAGTTTTCAGCTATCAAAAAAGTTACTTATTACTTTACGCACTATTTTTTTTTCTAAGTAACTCGTTTAAAATTATAAATAAAATGATTAGTTGCAGAAAAGTTTAAAACGGGAAAATTATGCCAATATTTTGAAAATATTTACTAATATTATATTAAATAAATGAACAAAAGAATTACAATGTCTGCACAAGTTCATTACGGAACAACTTCTAAGAAAAGCAAACGATTTGCACAAAACAATTTTTAATAAATGAAAAGTCCATAATAAATAACGACCGTGAGGATGTTAATTAACACAATACATGTTTGCAGTCTAACAAACAAATAAATAAATTAAAGATACTCACAACATATTTTCCTCCATAAATTCTCAGCAAGCCACATTCATTACGGAGTTTCTAAATAAAACTGGATTAACATCTCAAACAAGAACGCAGAAAGTTGAACCGATCCATTCATAAGTCACCGTTTTACGTTGCCGCTCACACTAGAGGAATCTGAAGAACGGAGAATCGTTTGTTGATGTTTCCTCCCACCAGCGACATCTGGTGAACGGTTTAAGCACCTCAATGCGATGTTCGAAACGTTAACTATTCCAGGAAAGGGTGAGTGGAGAGTAACTATTACTTTTTGTTTGTTTAAGGAGTTTCACTTAATATTGGATCCTATATTAAATTAAAGGACCTTCGGATATCTGACTTAAAATTACTTGGACTTTGATTCTGAAATGCTTGTTAGATTAATTTTGGTAGTAAGACGGAAATTTCTATGTTTAAGAAATTGGCAGAAATATATTTCCTTTGAAAAAAAAATTTTATTATTTTAAGGGAATCTGGTACTCAAAATTTTAAAAATTCTCAAAAATAAATAAATTATTACCTTAAAAAATAATACAAATATTCTTGAATAAAATGGCATAAAAATTTAATTTCTATCATTAGTAGAACTTAAAATATATCAGTTTTTGTTTCATGACAACTATATCTCAGACATGCTATCATAAAACTTCGAAACTGTTTCTCCCTTTTTTGGCTTTTTATTCCTTTTTTGAGTTTAAATTGATATAACTTAAAAACTAATTGTTATAAATCAATGAAACTTTTCACAATTATTTTTCATATATATTTCCATAATTTGTTTTCAAGAATTAAGTTTTTGATTTAACTTTATTTAAAAAATGTTTTTGAAGCTTAGCATACTATGTATTTTTTACATTTTTTGCACAAAATATTTTTTTTCCCCCTAAATTTATAATTACTTTATTTTAAAATCATGAAGACAATTTTAATATGAATTATAAAAAGCTATTTTATGCAAAAATTAAGTAATTTTCAAAAAAGTTTTTAAGATATGTATCAAATTTATGAAATATCAAAATAAATAGATTTTTAACTTTCTAAACATAATACATTACTGCATAAAATAATTCTAAAAATAAAGAGTTTAGAATTTCGAGTCCCAGACCCCCTTAAAAATTAAAATTACAAAACAGAAAATATGCCTCCTTCGTTTTAAATTAGTTGACCTTGAAATTAATTTACAGAAATGTTTGAATAGTAGTACCTTCAAACCAGAAACTGTTGAGAAAAAACTAAATTTTAAAGTTACGAGAATATAAATACCTATATTTTTTTTTTTTTAAATAGCTGTAAAATTTTATATAATATTAATGAAAGCTGTTTAATTTATTGAAGAACAAAGAAACCAAAGCAAAATTGATTAATGATGTAACAGATTTAAAAGCAAAGGCCTGACTAATACTTATTTACATTTTATTGCACATTATAATATTTGTTTTAAAATCAGGGTTTTTTGTTATGCTATGTGTGAGAGAACTCTGTATAAAATATATTTAATTCACATGGAAAAGAATCGTAGAGAGTACTTTGACACTAGCTACAACAGCTTTGACATGCCGAGTTTCCAAATCGAGGATTATTAATTATATATCGGCAATAGAATACAATATATAACTCTGCTGAAAAAGTAATTCCTCTAACCAAATAACATATCCTCTGGCTGTAACCTGCTGCCCAGGAATATTACTTAACGGGACATTACATATTGTGTTTCATTCTATACACAGAATTGTTGACTTTGGTGCTCGTGGGAAAATAATTGGTATTTGAAAACTTTAAATCCTGTTTTTAAAACGTTCTTTACATATAATCGAAATTTTCTTTTATGAAACAAGTTTTTTGCACAGATTTCTTGTGTGATTGTGAAATTCAACGAAGTGTAATTTGACATAAAATACAACTAGGCAATCATTTGGAAATAAAAACAATATGCAGGGTGGTCATAAAAAAACTTTTCCGAAATATGGACAACTAGCCTCCGTTCATTTAACAGATCGAGATGAGATACCAGATATAGTTATTCAGAGGTATGAGCTCGGTATTCTGTGAATGGTAATAAAATGGCGCTCACGGTTACGGTTGTAATTATAGAAACTCGAAATTTTCGTATGGCAACACCTACTTTTTCCTATCGCAAAATACTCAGCGCATGCACAAAACTCTAAAAAGCGTTAGAACGGTACGTGTATCACAAAAAAAAAACAAGAAAAAAAAAACTCTGCGAACGGGGTGCTATCACATGGGTGTCATCACAGGCAGTTTTATCGTTTTTTTCTCTGAATATCTGGCTAGCCGTGTTCTGCAATTGGTGTCTTGCCTCTGCCATGTGCAAATTTCCTCCGTGTGCACCGATTGTGCTTCTGTTGACCATTCGCAATGCGACCATTTTTTGTGATACACGTACCTTTCCAACGCTCTTTAGGGTTTCCACATGCACTGAGCATTTTGAGACAGAAGAAAGTAGGTATTGAAATTCGAAAATTTTGAGTTTCTGTAACTATAACAGTAACCGTGTGTGTTATTTTGTTGTCATTCACAGAATCTCAAGCTCATATCTCTGAATAACTATACCTGAAATCTCATCTCTATCTGTCGAACGAAACTGAAGCTCCATTTAGCGGAAAAGTTTCTTTATGACCACGCTGTATGTAAATGGATTACACTTAAACAGCGATCAAATTTCATGTGATTAATTCATAATTTATATCTTAATTATAAGATATACTAATCTAATGTACACAATTAATAATATAAATTCATAAACTTAAACGCAACATATATTCATTTAATTACATTTTATTAAACAATTGTTAATTATTTAAAGATCAGACTTATTTTTTTTGTTATTATTATTTTATATTCACATTTTTCAACTTTCATACAAAACTCAACTGGTAACATATTCTTGTTACCAGAGGCAAAATTATTATTCCCATTCATATAACATATTGACAGATATTTTTAACTTATTTACGAATGCACAATATTAAAAAAAGAATATATATATATATATATATATATATTTTAATAATAATCTTCTCTCAATACACTGTTTTAATTTCCGATAAATATTTATAAAAGTCATATTCAATTTTCTTTTCTTAGCCTTTTTTTTCCGAAATACTTTTTGGCACGGATATGAACGTTCTTAAAGAAGGTAATATTGAAGCTTAAAGTTTTAAGTATTCTCCAGGATCCAATAGCTAATGGAAAGTGTATCAAAATATATAGAACACAAACAAATCAAAACCAAAATTTCATTTTTATAGATAAACAAAGTGTGATATATTATTATACGCCTACATACTTCTTTAGATGATTGGAAAGTGTACAATATTATGCGCCTCTGCTATTCCTTTATTTCATGGAAACCTCAAATAACAACGAGCAACAAAATATTACAACAATGAAACTGAAAACGTCGTTGTTATGAAATACGGCTCCAATCCTTTTGAAAAGTCTCCTTTCCAGCTCTTGCGGATCGCAATAGTCGTAGATATTACTACTGTTATTGTTATGATTGTATAGTAGTTTTGTGTGTTTCATTCATAGAGTATATTTCATTCATGGATTATGTTTTATTCATAGATTATGTTTCATTCATATCCGAATGTCGATGCAAAAGCGCTGCTTTTTAAGGACGTGTAAACATAAACGGCAATAATCTGTGGTCTATTTAGACTACAGTCAGATGATTTACTCCGAGATTTCTCGCCTCATGCTAAAGATCTCAGAATCAAACCTCGCTTAATAATACAGTAGAACCTCGATTAACCGCCCCTCCTTTATCCGAAACTCTCTGTTAACCGGCAATCATTTATTTAGTCGACATCAAAAATCTCCCAAATGAGTGATTAATCATTTGTTCCTTTTTAAACCGTAATCTTTTCCCTTGCTCTAAAGTGACATATGTCATGGTGAGGCTTTTAACTGTTTTTCTAAATAACTGACATGGTTAGAGCAACTTTCGAATGCAGATTAAACTGAACTATTGCCTTCAAAAAGACTCCGGGATAGAGCAGCGAAACAAAGATGATCAAGATTATTACAACAAAAACTCCTTTCCAACAATTATGTCATAAAAAAACATTAAAAGTCCTGTATTCAATAAAGGAAAATCATTTACTTTTTATTGTTTTTTACAACTCTCTTTTATCCGGAATTTTAGCTTAAACGACCTACCTTTGGTCCGAATTAGGTCGGTTAATCGAGATTCTACTGTATTTTACATATCTGCTTTCAAAGTAGTAATTTGTGAAAGATAGTCAATTGTTTATTGTTAGGTTATCTGTATGGAGTTTGAAGAGTTTAATCCTGCAGTATATAAATGTGGGATGGATTCCCCTTTGGAGGACTTCCGGAAGGCATTCCTCATTGATAAACAGACAGATTAGATTTCCATGTCTTGCTATAACGATTCAGTTCCTCATATAGTTCTTGCGCCAGAAAATATCTAATATAACCAACCAATTATTGCATTCAATTTGTTAGGAAATATTTGTATGATTTTCTCATCGACTTCAACTACAATGAATGAGCGAATAAAATTTTAAAGTTCAAAATGTCGACACATAAATTGAGCACTACATAATTAATATGTTCACCATATAAATGATGAAAATTATCTTTAAATTTGAAATTAAATAAGTATAAACTTCAAACTGTGCCACATAAATCTACGATACGGCGTTAGGTTGTTTATCACAATGGAGAATACCCATTTTATCTGAGACATTAATTTATAAGTTTGAATTATAATACTAAAACTTTTGAAACAACACTTACTACACACGCGAGAGCTTAGCATTAAAAATAATTGCCATCCAGTTTAATAGACACTTAAAAATAGAGCATCAATTATTTTACTGGAAGGCCATATTATCTTTCGTTTAACATATGGTATTATTTTAGAATTTTGCTTCACTTGGGTTTAATATAGAAATTATAAACAAGGGGTGTGGAACATCGCACAACTTTCAATCTATATAAATAAAACTGACTTTCTGTCACACGGATTTGGGGACCGTTTCACGTAAAAACTACCTAACGGATTAGGATGAAATTTGGTATATCGCTTAATTAAACGACCAGGAGTAAAATAGGCGATATATTTTTAATTTTAATTGAGTTTTAAAATTTCCGAAATAATTTTTTTTGGTGTTTTTAAGCAGACACAATTTAGTATTTCCTGAATGGCAACTGAATGACAATCTTCGTTTGGTTTGTTTTGAAAATCGCAAATGATATTCTACATTCACAATGCCTAGAAAAAAACGCCAATCATTAAGCAAAATCGACAAAAAAGTTTTTCAAAAACGTTTAAAGAGGAACGAATTACAAAATGACAACCAAAGTAAAAGATTTAAACTCAAATAGTGCTTAAAACTATTTTCGTAACATATTATAAACAGACTTACTTTATTGTACTTATTTTTACATATATATACTTATACATATTACTACAGCATGCTTTGTAAACTTTCCATTTATTAAACTTTTATATTATTTTTATTTAGTACCAAAAACTGAGTTTATCCGTCAACGACGGGCCACGCAGCTAGTTACACTATAATACTAACGTGGATTTGTGTCATTTTCTGTTTCTATATTTTCATCATTCATTTAGAAGAAATAGCTAGTTTGGCGATATTTTTGGTGATAATTCTTGTATGGGTCTAAAAAAAAAAACCTCCTCCAAAACAAGGATTTTGGTTATATATTTTTAAATAATCCTTTTATTATGCTTTATTATAAGCGAAACTGAGGAGAGAAGAAAAAAACGAATGTTGATGAGATATGCTCAAGGAAAGAGAACCCTGTGTTGAAAGCATTTGTAGTTCAACTTTTTACGCCATTAAAACATTTTTATGGAAATTTCGGAGGTGGGAATATGTTTAGAACACCTTAAGAGGCGATACCACAGCAATTTTTATCAAAATCGGTAGAGCCGTTTTTTAGTAATCATTGAAAAACATAATTTTTCTCAGTGACAGCTACTTTATGTGCATGCGCAATTTTGACGAAAACCTTAATGGTAGGTCCCATGGCCACCACTAACTTTCATACAAATTGAAACATCGTAGGTCAATTTGTGCGGGAGTTATGCTGATCACATACACACATACATTTAGACAGACATTTTTTCTAGATCACTTTTTGAAATCAGAATGATCCAAAACGTGAAGAAATGCCAAAAAATATATATTTTTTTTTGACCGTTTGGTATGCAACCTATGCATACATATGCGTAATTGAAAGTAAAAATTGAGTTTAATTTGCACTATTTTAAATTTGGAGTAGGTTTATCTTTTCCTCTTAATTACAACTCTATTTGAGGTCTAATTATTTAAAGCATATAATCTTTTATTATTTGCATTTGCAGTTTAAAATGTTCTCATTATAACCCTTCTAACTGCTTCAAAATATATAGTTTCTAGGATTTGAATGATAAATATGTTGGGTGTGATCTGACGCCGCATATCATTTAAAAACATGATAATGCTTTTAAATACATAACACATATTTTACTTTATATCCGGCTTCTTCTTTGCTGTATAAAACTAAACTGATTTCTAAAACAAAATATCTAAATTTTAATTATCAAATGAAAATGTTATCACCTCACTACATTTTATAAAAAAAAAACTAAAAGATTTCTTTGATTTTCAAGAAATATTCTACTTACAACTGTGGTGCAAAATCAGAAAAGTTAAGGACTTGTTTAAAATTAATCAAATCAAGAATTAATTAAAACATTAATTGAGAACTAAATATTTTCAAGTTATTAAATTGTATTATATGTCTGAGTCGTCCATTTCCAAACTTGCCTAATTGACAAAATTTTAAAAGTTGAGATTTTAATTGCATGTTGTTGACACAACAGAAATACACATTTTAAAATAGTTTTACTGTAGCAAAAGTCTCTAAATCCTATTTAAAAAAAAAAAGGACTGAAAATCGAATACAAATTCAAAATTGGCCTAGTTGCATTTCATTCCATTTCCAAAACTGTCTTGTTGTAAACTCAGATACTGTTCCTTAACTACCTACTTGCTAGCATTTAAGATGGCGGCTTTCATGAAGTCATTTCCAAAACTTGCAAGTTGCAATAAAAAGAAGCCCAACCAACTAGTTGTAAGCTTCCACAAAATTGTTTATTATGAAAAACTGGGGGACATTTTCATAGTGCAGACCTATATTTCTACACTTTTTATTAATAATTACTGTTGTCTAACCTGTTACTTTAAGGGAATCAGTTATTTTTATTCAGCTGTGTTGGTTGAAAATTGAGTGATTTATATGAGGTTATGTCTCGTGTTATGTTCTCTTTTCTTGTGATCTTGTGAAAGAAAGTGAGTTTAATTATTGCAAATGTTGAAGAAGAAATAAGAGTTGAAGGTACTGTGAAAATTGTAAGTAGTAATAAAAGTAGTTTGTTTTAAACATTTTAACATCACATTCAGTCTCATTGTTGTTTTTGATTTCCCAAAACTGACCAGATGTATTTACAGTGACAAAACCAGCTAATTGCAAAAGGTCCAATTCAAAAACTATAACTACAAAAAAGTTTTCCAAAACTGCCTAGTTGCATATTAAAACAGCTTATTACCTGCTTTATATAAAATAATACCGACATACGACTTTGTAAATTACGTTTCTAACAGATTTTATAAACATAACAGTCAAAAGTTAACTCTTGAGTTTAATAAAATACAGGTTTTTCTCGTTTTCGGAAAAGTTGTCCCCTAGGCAACTAGGCACTTTTGGAAATCGACGACCCATCTTTATTCTGAATAACTTAAGGTATACGTATAGGTTTCAACATTTTTTGTTTTAATTTTCAATTTTAAAATGAGACCTTTGCACCCTGAAAAGTACATTATTTGTTAAACTGTTTCCAATAAAAAAAATTAAAAATTTCTTCAATTTTAATAATTAATTAACATTTAATCAACTAATTAGGCTAATTTTGAACGGAAATGACAAAAATTCTAAATAACCCACAGATAAATTTTGGTGTTCAATAGTGCGGAATACCCTGCTTTATGTTTTGACCCTATTAACAAAATTTTACAGTGTGTATATTTTGTGATATCTTTCTTTAACTGAATCTATTAGAAAAATCTAAGTTTTTTTATACAGAATCTTATCTTTAAAATTCAATTAAAAAAATATTTATTTACAAATCAGTTAGTATTTTGATTCAAAACATTCAACAATGTATGCAGATTATATAGCAAATATCAAATTTCAAAAAATATTATTTAAACTGGAGTTATTAATGTTTGAATGAAATGCAAAATAGAAAAAACTACAATCTGAGAATAACTTTTAAAAAAGTATTTTTTATATAAAAAACTGTTATTATTATACTACTTATTATATATTTCCTTTTTAGTATGCTCCTCCATCATAAGGTTTCCTTCTTTTATGTTGTTTTTATTTTGCTTTTGTTTTTTACGGCCTTACAAATCTTCCCCGATTTTTACGAGTTTTGCGATTTGAAGCCTATACGTATACCTTAAAGAATTAGAAATTGAAGCTATTAGGATTGTAGTTGTCAAAACTGAATTTAATACAAAACAATCAGAATGAATACTAAAATTTACTTTTCTCTATCACAATATATTTTTATTAATTAACATACATTTGAAAACTTTAACATAATATATAGCAACTATATATACATACATAAAAATATTAATTTCTTTTCAAGAATTGACTATATATTGAATTGCTTTTGATCAGACTCTGAGATAGTAATGCTGCTTAAAAATAATAAGTGTTAAAGGAAAGTACTTTAGTTGCTTAGGTCTATTCGAGTAGTCAACTCCTTAAGTATTTCTAGAGATGCGACCTAAATAACTTCAATGTCCAATTTTGTTAAGTGTAGCGCCATTGTATGGTTTGATTCTCAGAATAAGTGATGTGAAAAAAAAGTATTTTTTATTATACACAGTGATATAAACAGCTCATGACACTTACTTGTCGTTTCAGAAGGATATACAAAAATATATAAGTAGCTGACATTAAAAAAAACATCAAGGCGTATTTAGGAGGTTAAAACGTTTATAGTGTAGAAAATAGTGATATTATCCTAAGTTAACTAGAGGTGTGGAACTTTGTACGACTTTCAGGTAAACTTTATGCTGGTCATTGTATTTGAATTTGCCATGGATTAGTCTAATTTACCGTTTTAATTTTTTAAATTTTCATTAATTTAAAAAAAATTTCCTAATTGGCAATATTTTTGGGCGATAATTATTACATTTGTAAAAATATAAAATAGTAAAATGGCAAAATTGGTGGCATGTTTTTCAATAAATGTTACATTATCCTTGATTTTAAATGAAACAGAAGAAAAATGATCGTTGGAGGGCACTACTCAAGAAAAGAGACCATTTTATTAAAGACATTCGTTTTCCAACATTTTACGGAATAATTAGAATAATTCTATAGAATAATTAGAGCACCTTTAAAGAAATTATCACACTGATGTTGATCAAATTCGTTTCTTTACCAATTGATTACAAGCGTAGTCCTTTAAATATCAGCTACCTTATACGCATGCTCAATTTAAATCTTAATCACAATTCCCATGGCAACAACTTACCCGCATACAAAAAATTGAACATCGTAGGTTATTTCATTCAGAAGGTATACTGATAAAAGGCAGATACATACACTATCTACCAATAAGTAATTGGACACCTGTAATAAAAGAGATAAACGCAATTTATTCAAATTCAATAGGTGGTAAGTCTCCACCTAAGGCTATTACAGTATTAACACTCCAGGGCATGCTTTCCAAAAGTGTTTGGATGATGGACAATGGCATTTTCTTCTACTCGACTTGGAGTGGACATGTGCGTTCTTTCACCGAGTTTGGACTGTTGCTGCACTCCTTAATTCGGCGATCCTACTCGTCCCGGAGGTGTTCCATAGTATTCACATCTGGACTCTGAGCAGGCCAGTCCAGTCGGTTCAACCCGCTGTCATCATACTAATCCATGGTGGACCTCGCAACATGACAAGTGGCTTTGTCATCTTGGAAGTAACAATGATCCAACCTTAAAATTGCCACAGCGTAGGGAGCACATAGTTATCTAGGTTAGTGGAGTAGTAGTCAGCGTTGAGCCTACCATGAATTTGTATCAAAGGTGACGTATATCAGGACTGCAGACATTCTCAATTGCATGAGTGTCCAAATACTTATTGGTAGATAGTGTACGTAGACACACAGACACTTTTTCTACACCACTTTGTTTGAACTCAGCTCATTCAAAAACGTGTAGCCATGCAAAAAAATCGATTGTTTTTACCGAATAAAATAATAAAACTGCCCTATGTTAACATATAAGTGACTGAAAATACAAATGTAATACACATAAGTTGTATAAGGCATTAGCGGAATTTATGTTAAATGTTATTTGCAAAAGATATTGCTAAATCATATTGGAACACCATCAAACCAAGATAATTATTCTGTACAAGAGTGGCTTTGTGATAAAGTCTCTTATTGAAATTTTTGCGAAAACTGTGTTTAGAACCAACTATGGAGTGAATAAACTCTAAACTGCTATTAAAGATCAAAAGTATCTTGTTCTAGCAGTATCTATTGCTTCTAAGAACACTTATAATGTAGAATTTGTTTTGCGAGATTGTGTGTGTGTGTTTTTTTTTAATTTTTTTTTATTATTATTTTTAAAGTTTAGTAAATCTTGTCAGGGAATGCTTATTACATTTCTGTATATATACAGAAAGTAGGTTTTCTTTTCGATTGTTATAGTTTTTAAGAAATTACTGATTCATCAGAATTTTCATATGTTGGATAGTTAACGTATTATGACTTAAATAATAAAAAATGACACTTTGAAGGGTGCAAGTGTCACATTTTTTTTTTTTTTTTTTTTTTTTTTTTTTGTAATTTTCTCGTCTTTTTACCAGATTATGAAACATGTTTTACATTTCATAGATGCTGTTCCGATTACAAACATACTAATGAAAAAACTTTAAGGGGGTTTGGACTAAAATTTTTTTAAATTCTCATTTTTTTTTATTATTATTATTGTAAAAAAAAAAAAAAAAAAAATACAAATTATTTAAAGTAAAATGTCAAAAAATATTTAAGGTTTTCTTATATGACAACTGTATCTCCGATATGCTATCTTGAAACTTTCAAACTGTTTTTCTCGGTGATTTTTTTTTATTTTTTATTTTTTTTTATTTTTTATTTTTTTTTATTTTTTAAGTTTAAATAAATATAACATAAAAGCTACTTGTTATAAATACATGAAAATTTCCACAGTCATTTTTCATGCATATTTCTTTAATGTGTGTTCAGGAATTGTGAATTTTGATCTAAATTTAAAAAAAAAAAAAAAAAGTTTTTGGAACTTAGCATACTATGGGTTTTATATAACTTTTGCACAACATATTTTTTTTTTATATTTTCTAAATATTTTATAGAAAAATCCTGAAGAAAATCTCAAATGAATTATAAAAAGTAATTTAATGCAAAAATGAATTGATTTTTTTTAAAAAGATTTTTAAATATATCAAATTTAAAAACTGTCAAAATTTTAAAGTGTTTTTTTTTTTTTTTTTTAATTAAAAAAAAAAAAATCTTAAAATTTAAAGTAATTTTTTGGAGCTTCAAAACATAATACAGTTAGTGCATACAAAACTTCTAAAAAAATATTCTAAAAATAAAATTTTTAGCATTTTGAGCCCTTGATCCTCTTAAAATGATAATGATGCCAGAAATAACTTCCTTTCTCTACATGGAGCTGTATTAAACTATCCCGTCGACCGTTAGTGAGTCAAAAAGTTCACTTAGCGGATTTCCATAGTCTGTCGAAATAGTCAGTACAGACCGATGTTCGGTTCACCAAGCAGCTGAAGCAAGAATCCTATGCTAATCGAAGCTGAAACGGACTTCCGAAGATGAAAGGAGAGATTCGTACTTTTTGTATCCAACAAAATGTCGATGGGATAATATTTAAACCCTTGGTAGGCGTGCGACCTTTTGTCTCGCTGTTAGTCGCGTAGGGAACAAATGTCCCCTAAATTCAAATTTTAGTGCATACATTAAATTCGTGACGAAATATCAAAATAAATTAGCATTTCAAGAAAAAACACAACATTATTGAACAGAATAAAGTAAAAAGTGAAAAATATTTAAAAAATAATTTGAAAAAAAAAAAACTGTAAGAAATCTCATGTGCTGCCACCAATTGAGAAATCGACTGTGGGGGACATTTGTCAACCTCGCGACCAACCAAGGGTAAAGTACTCAATATTCAAACTATTTTTTTACTGCGTAACGAGCTTTTCGGTTATCTATTATGATGATATGAACATTAAAAATATGTTATTTTACCATCTTTAAATACATTTATTTAATGCTTTCATTTAATAAAATTCTGAATATACTGACTGTAACATTACGTAAATGCATACTACTTAGAATATTTCACAGATAACGTAAATGATGGGCCTGTATATAGTTTTTGATACATTTCTGAAAAAAGCAAGTTTTTATTCTTTTCTTCAAGGAAAGAGACAAATTGCCCAATTGTTTACAGATATGTCAATTCCAACTGTTGTAGAAGTAACGCATTGAAATAGAAGCCCATAACGATTTTGACAAAAATGTAATGACGTGTCTGCCGTTTTATAAGAAGAAATAAGCAATAACAAATATAGAGGAAAATAATAAAGTTTTTGTAATAATTTAAGTTTTTGGTATTTCGTCAATATTCTATTTATGTATTTTGGAACACAGCATCTCCAAGTTAAACTATTCTTTTTTTTTAAAGAAAATGAAGAAAAAAAAAAGTTATAACTGTTTATTTCTGAAAGTTTTTAAAGAGAGCTTCCCATTTCTGAATAAGATTTATTATTTGCTGTTCTTATTTTTATGTAGGATGCACTTTTAAATAAAAAATATATTGATAACTACTTGGATGAATTTTGAGAAACTTAGGATTTTATTTTTTATTGAACAACATAGAAAATCCTTGTGTTTCACAAGGTATCACACAGGACTTCCAGAAGTAAGAAGAAAACATTAGTTAAAGAATACAAAAACAATATCCATGTGAGAAAACAATTAGAAATTAGATCAAGTTTTTAGGAAACTTAACAATTTGAAATTTAGTATATCTACAATCAAGTAGTGATAATTGGTAAGTAATAGGGTTTTTTTTTATGTAATATAAAGCAATAAAAGTATTGCATTCGATATAAAAAATGTTTTTGTTATTCTACCTGTTCTGAACTTACTTGGTTTCAAAAATAGTGATTTATAAAAAAAAAATGTACATGCGCCTGTCTGTGGTCAGAATAACTCTCGAATGGATTGACTTACGATGGTTATTTCTTGTCTACGGCGTGAGATTAATGTCTTTCAGCAATTGCCAAAAAAAGGATCTAATGATTTGGAGGAAAATCGATGATCTAATGCCTTTTAAACATCATTTCTGAAATTCCTGTGAGTTAAAAAAAAAAAAAAAAAAAAAAAAATAGTTGAAAAGCTAATGTCTTTAACACAGAGTTCTCTTCCCTTGGTCATTGATCATCAACGACTGTTTCTTCTCTGTGTTACTTATCCGGAATGACAATGAAATACTTATTGAAAAATATATTGTTATGAATTTTCCTCGGAGGCAATGATGACACAGTTTTTATTAGATAAAAACTATTATTTAATCTCTCTTCAAAGACTCACGAAATTTCTCCGACCAACAGTGCAAATCACTCTCGAGCTTCAACATAAGCTTCAGTAAAAACAACTTCGAATACAGCTATAATTCAGGCACAGTCAAATAAATAAACAAAGCTTTCAGTCAAATCAACACCCGAAGTTAAACTGATCCCCGTTCTTTCGTTGCGGTTTCGTTCATAGGTGCGCGCGAGAAGTTTTTCGAAATATCCAGTTATCGGGTCAATTTATAGAAACGAAACATCTCGAAATTTCCCGATTGCTTCAGATGTTGCCACCTTTTTTCTAACCTGTATTATCGCTGTTAACAAATAAAACAAAATAAAATAAAGTAAAATAAAATAAAATAAAATAAAATAAAATAAAATAAAATAAAATAAAATAAAATAAAATAAAATAAAATAAAATAAAATAAAATAAAATAAAATAAAATAAAATAAAATAAAATAAAATAAAATAAAATAAAATAAAATGAAATGAAATAAAATAAAATAAAATAGAACTTCAAATGAATACGTCCCTATTTCCAACTATTTATAGAAAATGCGTGTCACAATTTCACCATTTCCTCGAATTCAGTAATGTTTGCTACTAAAATATTTATGGCCAAAAATACCACCAAACTGGCCACATTTCTAATAATGAAAATATAAAAATTAAAACGAAATGTCGCATTAATGCATTTCAAATTTAAATCTAGGGATCTGTATTATTGTGTAATTGAAAGTTGGGCTATGTTAATAAATATAATACGATTGTTACTTTGTTATGATTTAAGTTGGTAGGTGTTTTTAGTTACAAAAAGTAAGTTGTTGAAGTGAAAGGTCAGTAAAGAAATAATAATAATGTCGACCCTTTTTTACGAATTTAACGAAGTATTATTTATTCACTTGATATTTCAAATGTCTATCATTAAATATAAAATTATATAAAAAAAAAAACATGAAATTTTAAAACAATTCTTAAAAACTATTATAATTAAACTAAATTAAGTTCGGGTAAAATTAAATCAATATAATGACAAATATAAGATAAACGTAGTACTTGTAAACGTAGGATAACGTAGTAAACGTATATATTACTATTTATTAAAAAAAATTGAAAACTAGCCTTTATTATTACTTTCGCAAAATTAATAAAAAAATTTAACTAGCCAAGAAAAATTCATTCCAATACATAAAGTTCATGAATTTGAAGGCACAATAAAATATTTGAATAGTCATATGAGAGAAGTAATTTCAGTTTTCATCAAAATATGTAATAACCACGCTCAGAATCCCAAGCAGAAGTTAATCAACATCAACTTTTCTAAGAGGGCATCAATAAATACTATTGATTGCTACTTCTACCATACCTCCAAAACGGGAATTCTTATTTTAGAGAAACAGAAAACAGTTTTTTTAAAGAAATGATGTGCTTAAGAATAATGTATATGTATCGTTGTACTTCAAGAAAAGTTAGAGGCCTTTAGGGAGAAAGACATTTCTTTTAACTTCAAAAAAAGAAGAAAAGTACAAGAAAATCAGAATTTTATACGAGAGTTTCAAAGTACGTAGTAAAGTAATAAATACAAATTTAGGAGATTTAAAAATGACAGCTCTTTCAAAATGAAATCTTTCGCTTGTTGTGGATTAATATAAATGCTTTGCCGAGTGCAGTTAAAGGCTTCTATTGATAACGAATGCGCATAATGTTGGAGGATGAATCACTTTCTAAAATAAAAAGCTGAATGATTAGGAATGTCAAACTATAAAAATCTACTTTTCCCTTGAAATTTATTCACAAATATTGGATTTTATCATGCTTGTAAAACGAAAGAAACGTACTTTTTATGAAAGATGGATAAAATGCAAAGTTAACTAAAAAAATTATCATATTGAAGATAAAATCTAATATTCTTGAAAGATGATTTGCATGATTAAGGATTTCTTGCTGCAATAATTTCATATCCATAGAAATCCGCTACATTTCAAATAAAACTGAAAATGATTTAAAATGCTCCAATTTTATTTTCAATGCAGAGGTTTATTGCTATAATCACAATGTGATTTCCTACTCTTAATACATTTTTAATTTATTAACCCTTTCAGTCCCAATTATTTATTTTTCATTTTAAAAATCTGAAATTTATAAAATATACCCATTTGGTATCCAGAATAACAGGGTTGAAAGCAATTTTTTTTTTGTTTAATTTTTTAATTAAAATTAAAAATGATTCCAAATGGCATCATTGGGCATTAGATATAGGACAAGTCTAAAGCTATTTCGCTTCGACATTTCTAAATAAATCAAATAAAATTTGAAATATTCTATTTAGTCGTAAATATATCTTAACGTAGTGAATACTGCTAGAAAAAAATAGCAATAACGTGGTAATAACAGTTCGAATCTAAAATAAATAATATAGCCGGGAAAAGGTGTTGAGTTGTACTTAACTCCCACTGATGCCAAATGGAATCATCACTTTTCAATCGTTGCAAATGTTAAAATTTTAAAATATTTATTCGTTAAAAATGGTTAATATACAATTTTTAAATATTAAAGAAAATAATATGAACATATTTAAAAGAGTTATTTAATTTAAATTACTTAAAAAATGAAATTAATTTCGGCATCTTTTTCGGAATTGAGAAAACATAAAAAAGCCTCATTTCATTCATCAACAGAACCCGTGCAGCCATATATTGGTGCAAAAGAAAAATATATTTGGGCAGAGAATAGTTTGATGATTGTAAAAACGTTGATTCGAATTCACTGGGAGTATTAGGTGAGCAGAAAAAAAATTGTAAATGTTGTGATTCCAATTGGCATTACTGGGAGTGAAAGGGTTAAAGAGCAAAATAATTGTACTAAATGAAATTAATAAAAATAAATTTAAATACCAGAAATTATTTTTTTTTATATATTTCTATGTGCCTGGTTGAACTTCTTTACAAAAGAAATATACAAGGGTTTACAATACACTGAAACAAATTACTACAAGATTCTAAATAGAAAACTGGGAATGCATAGGTTAAGATGTTTGAAATGAAACTATCGTCATTCGCTTCTCAAATGTGAGAAAACCCAGAAAATATTTCTCAAAGAGCCTGATAATAAATTTGTGATTGTTCGTCACAATCGTTGCGCATCTATTACTTTTGGAAATCAGATATTTGCGAGTGTCAATCGGGGTTCGATTCCTATAGAATAGTATACAATACATTGATCTGATTCCAATGTTTTCTTCACTTTCTTGAATTCACAAAAAATAAAGAAACATTTAAAAATCTTTCCTTTTTACCACCTGATTTAAATTCCATCGTTTTGACCAAAAATGGAAAACGAAAAGTTAGTTTATGATATAATTATTTTTAGGGGTCTAAGATAAAAATCGTCATACTAGATCCATCATTTGAAATAACCTACTCGAAAAATATAAAATACTTAAGGTATCCATCCGAATACGTTCGACTCAAGTTTTTGGAAAATGGATTAATAAGAACAGTTCAGACATTTTTTATTTTTTTTTTATTTTTTTTATAAAAACTAAAGAAGTTTTAGACAAATTTTAAGAAAAATTTACCACAAAATAAAAACGCACTACAAAAAAAAAAAAAAAATAATAATAATAATAATAATAATATACGTATCCCAAAATTCCTTTTATTTCCATATATTTATGATAATAGAGAGAGCAATGAACCACAAATATAAGAGGTATTCTAAACAGTTTTTTAAAAAATTAACATTGTACATAGGTATTCATTAATTTTTATAAAAATTACGTCTACCGTTCTACAACAAAAACAACTTTAAATTAAAAAATAAATAATGTTAATGTTATATTTCTTTGTCGTTGTCTTCTTAATATAGTAATAAACATTTCCTGAAAAAGTTCTTACAGAAATCTATACAAGTTTTTGTAAAATCATGTTTTGAGAGCACAATATTTAACGAAAAATTCATTTTCCAAAAAACGCGTTTAAAATTTTCATTTATGTTTAACTTTAATTATGTTAATTATGTCTAATTTTTGTTTACCTTTATAACTTCACTTCTAATTAACGCACATAAAAAGTAAAGACTGTTTCAGAAAGTTAAAAATGTGGACAAAAGTGTTAAGGAATAGAAAAAAAAATGAATAAATTTCTTCAAAATTGACATTTTTAACGTAGTAGGATACCTTAAATATAAAAGTGCTGGCGGAAAGTACATAAGTAAAAATAAAAGAACACATTTTATCAAAAGCCTAAACTATAATTAAAGGCATCGCAATCAATGTAAAGAGAACAAGAAAGATGCTTCAAACATCTAAGGTTACCTGAATTTTTTTAAGATAGAAATCTCAAGTAAGTCCTTTAGGGAATTCACTCTATTAGTTCAGAAGCTTATACTTGAGTTGTTTGATGTTTTTCTTTTGTTTAACTTTCGAAGAAAATGAAGCACGTCTTCACATTTTTAAGATGAGTGGATGTAATGCTGAAATTAAATAATTTCAATTAACAAATACAAATACATTGTTTTAATAATATAAAACATTATATTGTAAGCTTGAGTCTTGTATGGAACAAAGAAAACTGAGTGATTAAAGTTGAGTTCTTCTAGTGTACTTTTGTTAATCACAAAGGAGTGGGATATGTTCGTCAATTAGTTTATTTTTGAAAGAAGATGGATTATTATGTAAAAGAAAACTAATACACGTTAATTTTTTTCCGAGTACAATGACTTACATTTCTTTAAAAAATCTCCCTCTTTGAAGTTTTTGTTTCATCTATGTTTCACTGTTCAATATAACCCATAAAAAGTAAGTTTTTAATGTAAATCCTTTTTATGCATTGCCAATTTTTGTGTCTCAACTTCTTGAACTCAGAACGAGTTTTCATAGTGTTTGACCACTAAGAACAAAAGATCCATCCCTAACTATTTACAAACTTCTTTTTTGCCCCGAAAGCTTGATTGGATACATTGTTATCCATAACGAGTCTATTTGTCAAGGTTCAGTTTGATTGGATGGCAGAAAGTGCGTTAAATTAGCCCTCTAAAAAATAATTTCTAGTCAACTTTAATAGGGGAAGGTTTCAATCATTATCTATCTCCTAATTGAACATGCTCGAATTAAGCTTGATATCTGGATAACAGAGCTTGATTAAAGCTGATAAGTCTGATTTAGTGTAATAGAAACTTACGCAAAACCGGCCTTTGTGTAACAGTCCTCAGAAACTTGATAGAATGTATGTCCTATCTACTAAAAATATATCTGTCAAATTTCAGCTCAATTATATCCCTGTATTTATTCTGGTCAAATCAATTTTTGCAACAGGAAAAAGTTTCTACAATGATCCGTTAAAATTCATTCACTTACAGATTTACTACGCAACGCTAAGTTAAATTGACACTACTGTACTCCATAATAAACTTATGCATTCACGTCCAATAATCTTTTATATATTCTGATTAAAAAAAATTTTGGTGACAGGAAACAGTTTCCATAATGATCGGTTAAATGGGATTGATTAGTAATCCTAAACAATTATAGAAGCGTGTGCACCTTTTGGTCACCGTGAAAGCCCCCTAAACTTGATAGTATGTATTGTCAGTGACATTGAAGCTATCTGCCAAGTTGCAGACCTATTGGATGATGGCAAGTTGGTTAATTTGGCCTCCGCAGATTTTTTCGACAGGCACAAACATACTCGCATGGCCGACCACCCGCCATAAATCGTAATTAATGTAAAGTATTTAAAAATTAGCTATGTATTTAATCAATTACACTAATTTCGATTGTGTTTTTGTGTGTGTTTATATTTTTGGGGAAGACAAATCTTCGGATGGCTAATTTACCCATATATCTTCGTCCAATCGAGTTGAAACTTTGCAGATGAACTTGTTTTCGATGACAATGAAGTCTATCAAGTTTTATCAAACAAACAAAAACTTAGTTGATGGAAAGTAATGTGCGGGTTATCTACAACAATATAAAACTCAATCTGAGCTCAAAATCAGCTAAATAAGTTACAATTGACAATTCCTGCATTTTTTAAAACGAGTGAAATTAGTTTATATTTATGAAGAATTTCTTTCTGATTCAAAATATTTAAAAAAAATGTTCTTTAAAAAATTAGTTATTTAAATATTAAGAAAAAAATGCCCCGAAACCAAGCCAAAACCAGTCCGATCAAAACACTCAACAAAATTTGTGACGTCAAGAGATCCTTTCGTTTCTATGGTTATCGTGAGGTTTCTGCAAAATAGTTGGCGTTGATTTGGTATACCATAGCCATATCCCGCACAGGTTGGTGCGATTTGCGAGAAACTTACAAAACTGGTTTCCCCTGCCGCATTTCAAGCCAAGATGTTTGGGAAACCTTGACGTCACATTTAACTCGAGCCAAATGAATCGTTTTTTCGCCAACGTCTAACAGGAGAACTTTGATTGCAAATTAAAAAAAAAGGGCATTGAGCAGAAATGTTAGTGTTTATGGCCTTTTCGAAACATTTAGAATTTAATAAAAAAAAATGCGGGAATTGTCCATTACACATAAAAGTTGACAATGCATATAGAGGGTTTATAATAAAAAAAAAATTTAAAAAAAAAAAAAAAAAAACATGCTTTAATTGATTAATATTTTTATAACTAAACCATAATTTACTTTTAGTATTATTAAATAATGAAATTAAAAAAACTTTAAAACAAAATTTCTTCAATGTCGACAACTATTTATTTAATATTACCTTAAGAGGATTTTCCAAAGATTTATTTTTAATTATCAATATGTAACTCAAGGCTTAATGTCTGTAAAGCAGATAAAAAAATTCAATTCAAAATCTAATTCACCAAATTCGAAGAATTAATCTAAAAACATATCAATACCTTCAAACAGTATTTGATTAATATTTTATGATGCGGAATTATACAGATAAAAAAAAAAAACACCGAAACAATTTAATTTTAATTAAATAATCCTATTATTACTTTACCTTCTTTACATTGTCCCAAATGATACAAAGAAAAGATTTAACTGTTAATCTTTGAATGGAATATTTGTAATACAACGTATTCAATATCGATTACATATTACACGGAGTGGAAATACTTTTTCATGGACCATTAAATACGGACCCATTACTTTTTTAGTATGAAAGGGAAAGGCAAACAGATGCAAATGAAATCTGTAGCTTCTTGTGCTCATAAAGTTGAGAACAAGTCATTCTTGTCTGAGTAATTACCCTAATTAATAGACATACGATAGATTGATAATGTGGATTTCTCCTTTGAATATTACTAAGTAGTGTGTATGAAAAAAGGGTGTTTCAATTTATTTAACTTTAGAAGAAGTTTATTTAAGTATTAAGGCTAGAAAAGAAAAAGAAAAAAATTTTAATGTATTAATAGTTTTATTAACTAAATACTTATCTAATTAAGTGAGTATTTAGAATTATATTCTTGAAATGAGAATGAAGACTAATAGGATTGTTCATATAAATTACATTTTTTGTATAGGTAGAATTGTATGTAAATGTAGTTTTAAATGTATCAGTTTGCTTGTGTATGCAGTAAATGTTTATAAGATATTATTCTTTGAATATCATTAGGTAGTGTATAAAAAAGGCGATACAATAATACAGTTTTTAGAGCGAATTTATTTAACTTTAGTAGAACTTTTTTTAAATGTTAACTCTATTAATGAATAAAAGCAATATGTTAATGTATTAATGGTTTTATTAAATAAATACATTTATAATTAAGTGAGTATTTAGAATGACATACTTGAAATGAGAATTAAGACTAATAGGATTGTTCATATAAATTATATTTTTTGTATAAGTGGGATTGTGCGCAAACGTAGCAGTAAATGTATTAGTTTGTCACAAACAAATAACGCTGTTGAATGAAAAATTAAGAAAAAAAACTTAAGAAAATCTTGCAAAAACTTCAAAATAATGTATCAATTGCGTCATATTGTTTCTGGAAATGGTGGTTATTTTGAAAACTTCTTTTAGCAGTCTGCACAACGTGTTCAGATCATCTTTTTTATTGGCATTTTTATTCATTTATATATATATATTATATATATATATATATATTAAATTGATAGGAAATTTTTTTATATATTTCTAAGTAGAATGCAACAAAAGGAACATCTCTATCGTTCTACGACCGACCAAACGGCGGTATAATGGTTAGCGTGCTAGCTTCTAGACCGCGAGGTTGCGGGTCCGAGTCCCGTGTTATGCATGGGTGCTTGTAAATGTATGTTGGCTTGTCTAATGACGAATATTTCAGAGCATTATAGCCCTCGTGTTGCTGACGGCGCCAGATAATCTGAAAACAACCAACCAACCTATCGTTCTACGTATTTTTTTCATTTTGTGACCCATTTCAGGAAACCTCGTAACATTATCATATACTCACCAAATATATACAAAACTAAACTGTCAAACTGATAAGATAAGAACAATTTTAATGCGCACAGTTACTATCGTTTTTCATCTAAAAAAAAAGTGCACTTCTTTTAATAAAATACGATTTATATATCAAATTAAAAGGAAACCCCGAAATATATATTTTTTTAAATTTCGGTTTTAACTCCTCTTCAACATTTTATCTTTCCACTATTCAACCAAAAATCAATTTGCGATTATAACCTAACAATCACTGGTAATTACAACCACAGCGCATCGGAGATGAATCTCCCTGGATGTCATGAAGCACACTCTTCAATCGCACGCAATTAAAGCCTCGACGAGCCGTCACTATTTATACTCACTAACACAAACAAGAAAATGTAATTTGTCAATCTTCCCAAACACTCGAATTGACAGACGAAAGCGACCGGCTTGATTCAATGCCAAACCGATGAATGAAAGGACACCTTTGTGTAACAGCAGCCCCCGAGTCAACACTGAAATTCACTGTCAAAAGAAGGAAACGGAACCCTTGTTCTTTCCCAACACAGTATGGTTTCAAAGTTAAATTACTTTTTTTTTTCAAAGAGTCTAGGTCAACAAGGTGTTAGATTGTGTGTATTTTTATTTTGATCTGGTTTGTTAAAATAAGTATACCTGAAAGAAACCATACTTAAAATAAGTACACTTGACTGGGATAACTGAGTGGCAAGCGTATTTGACTGTCATCTCTGA
This sequence comes from Linyphia triangularis, assembly GCA_963978545.1. Taxonomy (NCBI): domain Eukaryota; kingdom Metazoa; phylum Arthropoda; class Arachnida; order Araneae; family Linyphiidae; genus Linyphia; species Linyphia triangularis. The sequence continues at coordinate 107,766,373 of OZ021724.1, forward strand.
TATTGTATAAAACAGGTTGCTTTTAAAAATCTAAAAGTTTTCGAAAGGGGAGAGCCATTGAAAGCACATTGGACTAACTTGTCAAGTCTTGGTGGATATTTTTAGATTTTGTCCATCCTTGAAGCACATACTGGAAATTTTTCATTTTAAAAAGATAACACATTTTGAAATGTTTTTTCTGTAATTGATTTCGATTTTTCTGTTTTGTCGTATTGTTTTTTTTTTTATATAAGAAACGTTAGCTTGTAAGCAGTGTGTTGATTGAAAAATAAAAAATAAAATAGAAGAATATTAATAACATATTTTACGAAAGGGAATCGTAATAAATTTGATAGAAGAAAATACAACAGATGTTAAAAAGTTCATATCCTCCAAAATTTTCCAGAAATTTCCGAAATTTCCAAGTACGAAAACTTAAAAAACATTAATCTAACATCAACTCCGTGAAACCGATTTTTTCAGGAACACGAAAAAATTGAATATTTTGATAACCACTATTAAAGAAAGTATGAGATAAAGTACGTTGGTTCAGTATTATAACAAGTAATAGTTGGGAAAATTAAAAAAAAAAAAAAAAAAAAAAAACTATTGACGTGGAAATTCGGTGTTGAAGTTTTCCGAATTGGGCGATTTTCGCAAGTCTATCCAATTAAAGGAATGCAAAAGATTTGTGTATTCCTTCTGGGGACACTGTTAAATCATCAAAATATTTTAATTAAAAAAAAAACTTGCTATGGATAATGTAAAAGCGTGCTATAAGGTATACGTACACAACTGATATATTTTCTTTTATTTTTATTTTTGAAATCTCACAATTTTTTTTTTTTTTTTTTTTTCAAAGTGTAAAATAGATAAAGACTGAAAAGACTTACAATGAATAAAAAAAGTTATTTAATTAATAATTAGTTAAAAAATACATGTATTTTTGAACTGTGTTTGCTTAAATTTTAATTGAAGCAGGGAAAAAATTGCTCATTGGAAATAGTTCATAATAATATTCTTAATGTTTTAAATCTCATTAAGTTTCTAGGATATATTTTTTTCAATTCAATGTTTTAACTTTGAAAGAGAAAAATTATAATAGTATTTAAAAAGCAGAAAAATTTATTTATTTACCAATCAATTTTACTGAAGGTCAAACCATCCAATAACTAACTTATAGATTTTAATTTCTGAATACTATTTAAAAAAAAGTAATATCAAACCTGGTTTATCCTCGTTCAAAAAAGGGTCACATGCCAAAAACAGGATTCTCCATAAACATAATTTTAAAGTTTTTAAATTAATTTTCCAAATAAAATAATACTTCAATTCACATTCAAACTAATATAAAATAATTCACTGCGGACAAAATAGTATAGTGGTTAGCATGCTAGCTTCTAGACAGAGAGGTTGTGGGTTCGTGTCCCGTGTAAGGCATGGGTGTTTGTAAATGTATGTAGGCTTGTCAAATGACGAATGTTCGGCGCATTATACCCCTCGTGTTGCCGACGGCGTCAGATAATCTGAAAACAATCAACCAAAATAATTAACTAGCTTCCAGATGATACCAAGATCTCGAAAAATTCCATCTACAGATTATTTTAAGGCAAGAAAATAAAAAGCAGATTTTGGTTTTCACGATGTTTTGAATGTGCATTTATACTTTAAAAATTTAATGTCTAAACATCAACAAGTCCTTCATATTCGCGTATTATTCCATTAAACTGTTCGAGTGATGGTACCGAAGATATTGGTGTTGATCTTGAAAAATGTCATATAAAAAATCTCAAGATCTTGAAAAACTCCATTTAGATATTACATTTAGGCAAGAAAATAAAAAGCAGCTTATGATTTTTGCGATAGTTTGAATGTGTATCTACACTTTAAAAATTTAAAGTCTAAACAATAACAAGTCATTAATATTCGTATTGAAGGGAGCTTGATTTGAATTCGCAATTTGCCCTTCACTTACAAATCGATTTGAAACAGTTGGCTTGCTTTGTTTTTTCTTGAAGTTTCAGAAACAAAAAGAACGAAGTAATGACATTCTAGACTGCATCAATATTTATAAAGTGTTGTTAAACCTATTTATAAGTTCTGAATAAATCAAATTTATTTTTGCGATATTTTGATTATGTAGCTACACTTTAAAAATTTAACGTCTAAACAATAACAAGTCATTAATATTCGAATTGAAGAGAGCTTGATTTGAATTCGTAATTTGCCCTTCACTTACAAATCGATTTGAAACAGTTGGCTTGCTTTGTTTTTTCTCTAAGTTTCAGAAACAAAAAGAACCAAGTAATGACATTCTAGACTGCATCAATATTTATAAAGTGTTGTTAAACCTATTTGTAAGTTCTGAATCAAAGATCCCATCTGAAGACCTTCTTCAAACGGATAAGTCTGTCATTTCCTCCTCTGCTCCGGAACCACAAATCAGATTAAGACTTCTCAAAGTGCCAAGTCAATGGAACTAACATCTTCAAGAAACAAACAAATAACGGCGAACAAAACAAAAAAGTAGCCGCTGGTCAAATCTTGTATAGAAAAAGTCAATACATCTCCTGAAAGTCGCACAAAAAAGAGGTTGGATGTGAGGAAATTGCTGTGCCTTTCCATCAAGTCGCAAGCTGTGCCAAATGATTACATCAATTGACGGGGGACAGGAGATAAAGAAGGTGGTGATTGGACATCGAAGTTTGTGGGGTTGTTCTACTTTTTTTTAGAAGGGAACTGCTATTTCGATTCTTCCCTTTATATAGTTCTTTTAAGGGGGTCCGGTACCGAAAATAAAAAAAACTTTATTTATGTACATTTTTATGTCAAAAATTTATTTTATGTATGAGATACTATTTATATATCTTTGAGAATTATTTAAAAAAAATTTAAAAACCAAGAAAAATCCATAATAATTGATGTTTGCGTATTTTGATATAAGTCAAGAAAAAATAAAAAAAATTTCAAAGTGAAAGCTTTCTGTAATACATAATTATATAAAAAAAAATTTTGTCTTCACAGAATTTTGATAGGTGAATTAAAAATAATTAAAAAAAATTTCAAAGTTAAAATATTAAAATTTTTGCTTTTTTTTATGTTATCTTTTACGCTAAATGTTATATTTTAAAACAGAATTAAAAAAATAAAATTCTGTGAAGACAAAATATTTAAAACTATATAAATTAAATGCTCCAAAAATTTTAATAGCCAATTGTTAATGGTTCTGGAGATATATTGATTTGAATATGTAACATCTATGAAAAACACTAGTGCTCGAAAAACGCACTTTAAGCAGACGCTTCAATGTGTTACGCCCATTAGTGATGTTTAAATCACAGGTAATTTTGTGGCGTTCTAATCACCGGAGGAATAAGATAAAAACATCATTCTCTTCAGGAATGTATGAACTATTTTTTAAAATCAGAAAAAAAAAAATTGGGATTTTTGATGAAATTTCGGTACTGGAACCCCGAAGATCCGCCACCTCCATAGGAGCCTATGTTAAATTTAACAACTTCGAGGAGGGGGGGGGGGGGGCATCTCATTTAATAACCGATTCTTCAATCATTATGAAACTTTCACAGAATAATATTTGGATACTTTGAAATGCTTTAACAAGAGATTTTTATGGTTTTTTGAAAATTAACATAATTATAACTTTTTAAAAACATGTTAATTTTTTTTAAATTTTGGACTATTTATTTTGTTTTAAAAAAAGTATGCTACTTACCATTTATTCCTCGAGTTCAAGTACTTAAATACATTAGAGAAACATGTACAAAAAATTTCAAGCATTTACGTCAAATAGATTTTAAGCGACATGCCTCCAAATATGAATAAATAATTTTTTTTGGAAATTTGACTTGTAAGTTAAAAAACATACATTAAGTACCTACATTTTGTTTACTTCAAAAATTTATTAAAAATACTTCAAACTAAGATATAATTGCAAACGAGGCATCATTTTAAAGAGAAGCATTTAAATTTTAATAGACATTAATAAATTTAAAATGAATAATCTGAAAAATTTTCATGTGCTGGACCCCCTTAAATACATTTCGTCTCTGTATAAAAAGATAAATTAAATGTATTTACTTTGTATTGTATTACTTTGTCAGTAGTAGAGCAGTATTTCTAAACAGATTGCATATGGTGATAAATGTTTCATATTATTCATAAGAATGTAAGAAATAAAAATGATCCCAGAAAATAACAGACTAGTAATTATTTATTTTGCCTTTAAACTGTATGTATGTCTAATACTTGCAGAATAGAGATTATGCGTTTCTGGACAAAAAAAGATAGATTTTTTTTACGAAAGCGAAAATTATATCAGATTTTCAAGAACATAAAATTACTAAAACGCATTTTGTTGGTATCATCTACTTCAATAAAAACACTTTTAGAAAAGGCGTTCACTGATTTTAATGAATGCTTTTATAAAATCTTATCACAGTAGACGAATGTTTTAACATAAAAATTTATTGAATTATTGATATGATCAATACATATGAATGCTGAAAACTTATTTGTAAATAAATTTCAATTAAAAATTTATTATATGTTACAAAATATTAAAACTAAAAGTTATTGAATATTTAAAGTATGCTTTAGTTAAAAAAAAAAAAAAGTCTTCAATAAATTAAGGGAACATTGATTTTTTTTCAGCTTAGTAATTTTAGTGATGCTAATTAAATGCGTATTCGTTATTACTGGTTTGTTATTTTTCAGCACAAAAGCCATAATAAGTTTAAAAGGAATATATTTAATATACAGATTTAGTTATTAGTTTATTAAATTCTCATAATGTATTGTCACTAAAGTGCAATAAAAGTATTCCAGTGATATTTTCTCATTAAATTAGTATACATTCCTATCATAAAAATCAAGATATCTCCTGTCGACTCTATTCAATTTCAAAACAATAACAAATGTTTTTCAAAATCAAGAATAAATTGTAAAAGCGAACTAATCGGACGGATAGCTATTTTAAACAAAAAATTTCTATGCGTTAAATAGATCTTCAATGCATGAACAAAACATTATTTTGAGACCCCCTTTTGTCATTTTCTCAATACATTTCATTCTTCTCACTAATATAACAAATTTTTCAATAACTATTATTGCAAATCGTAATTACATGTAACACAATATAAATAATATGCCATTCTTTCTCATATATATACTTACAAGTTTATTATATCCAGATTTAAAAAAGAATTTCGGGAACATATTAAATTAAATGCATACAACGTAACAATAATTTATTTATTTTCTAAACTTACTATAGACATTTGAATTATATTCCATCAAAGCAAAATAAATCCAATCCCCTTCATTAATATATACAATAAATAATAAGTAAAATCCCACATTTAAGCTCATTCATAAGAGCTTTCCTTTTCACCGATAAACAATGGAACCATTTTCCTTCGACAAGATAAAACTTCCTTTTTCCCGCTACAAAATTCCAAAATTTAATCATAGAATAAAATATTGGTGGAAATGTATCTTCGCAGAGGCGATCCATTTTTATCTCGATATGCCACATTGTCAACAACGTCAAGAATTTTTAGTCATCCGCTGGCAAGGCATCACCACTGCTTGACAGAAAACCTTTTTAGTACTTTGTCATGAGCGTTCCACACCGTGGAATTTAGGTCCAAAAAGCGAGTGATATTTTTGACACATCCGGACTTTTAGTTTTGGGTCGACGTCACTTCAAAAATCCGTTATTACTCGGACAGAAAGTAGTTCTGGCGGATGCTTAATGTATTGAATGCTTGGAGTTGAAATTTGTTCTTACGTGTAATTTGAAATTAGGAGCTTACAAAGTGTCATGAAAAGAACGAACACTTTTGAATATTTTTTTTTTATTTTATCTAAGGTACGCAATAGAAATGTACCGTTCGTTTCATTCTCATTAAAAAACTACAGCATTTTATCCGATTAATTTTCAAAAAAAGTTAGAAAGTTCGTCAACAAATGGCGCTGTCCTATTAAAAACTTAAAAAACGGTAGGAACATGTTGCCTTAACTACAATTCGATGTTTTCAAAATAACCACTATTTCTATCAACGACACGACGCAATTGAAATATTAATTTGCAGTTTTTACAGCATGTTCGGACATTTATTTATTCATTCATTCATTCATTCATTCATTCATTTATGTATTTATGTATTTATTTATTTATTTATTTATTTATTTATTTATTTATTTATTTATTTATTTATTTATTTATTCATTCATTCATTCATTCATTCATTCATTCATTCATCCATTCATTTATTTATGTATTTATTTATTTATTTATTTATTTATTTATTTATTTATTTATTTATTTATTTATTTATTTATTTATTTATTTTTTGTTTGTTTGTTTGTTTGTTTGTTTATTTCTTTGTTTGTTTGTTTATTTTAATTTTTAATTTTTCATCACCATCTTTTGATGAACTTTTTTGAAAATTGGTGGATAAAATTCCTCAGATATTTAAGTATAATACAGCAATTATTCGTTATCACTTTTGGCCGCAGTCATTTCAATGTACAGATTTAAACGAGATTTGCCTAATTTCAACCGAATTTTCAAAGTAAAACCTTTTTATTTTTATTAGGAAATATTACATTCGACGGTTGTGTTTTTAATGAATGAACTTATATAAAATTTAAAAAATCCATTACTATTTTTGTGAATGTAATAGATTGATGTATACTAAAAAACAGAAACATGTTGTTAAAGTTTGAGAGATTTCACCATTTTCAATAATGTACTCTTCAATTAATCTTCTGATGCAACCATTCGTTAGAAAAAAAAAACTTATAGGGTACTTATAGGATATATAGGATTATCTAGAATGAAGGAGCAGATGTTTGTGGCAAAAAATAAAGAACTGTTTCGATGTTTGTCAAATAACAAATGGTGCTCACGTTGAATGCATAAAATAACATTGAATCTCCTCCATCTATTGATGGGTAGTATGTGGCGCTATTTATTACCGTCCATTTAAAATGTGCTCATTCATTTTGAATAACCCTGTAATATATATAAATTACAAAGAGTAACTTTAACTAAATAATATAACGAATTAATTTAGGACACTTTCAAACTTTCCAACTAACGTGAAATTGAAAGTGAATTTGGTTCATTGGAGATAATATGGAAAAGCCAAATTAGTATACAGAATTCGCATAATAGTGAAAGGCCGTCTTTTGAGAGTCGATTTCACAGAATATCATTTGTATATATTAGAATTAATTTCACTCCAACGGAATGTTAGATTAGATTTCTGGCAACAGGTATTTAAATAAGATAACGAAAATTCTTCCTTCCTCCTTGAATCTGAAGGAATTCCCAAATTAAAAATCTTTGTTTGTCTTAATGATCGAATGAGAGTCCAGTAACTTAAATAATAGAGTCTTCTTAATAGTAAAACCAATAAATTATACTGATTGTTCATGTTTTCAAAATTGTTAGAATTGTGATTTGAATTAAATTATGGTTATATTTGAGTACTTTAGGTAGGAAATTATTGAGTTATTTTCATTAATGAGTAGCCTATAGAAGAAATGCATTTAAAATCTTATATATTCGATCATAAATAAGCTGTGTTGTGCTTGCCTGAAGGGTTGGCCTTTACTATAATAAGAAAGTAAAAACGAATAAGGCGCTAAGCACTTAAAGAAAAAAAATATGCAAAGGGAGGAGACGGCTAAACAGATGCTCGTACTAAAATAGAGTTCATGGGAGCACATAAAAGGATAGCGCACATTTGTCATAGCTGTAACAATAAATTAAATTTTTAAAAAATAAGTACATTTTAAAGTCAAAAATACGCATGTTTTAAATTTGTAGGACCCATGTCTTAAAGAAAATATAAATTAATAAAAACAAAAATATAATCATGAAATGTTCCATCCGTTGTTTGTTGAATTTAAATTCTAAAGCTCGTGACAATTCATCATGATGGATCGTGATAGTCCTAGAAATGCATTTAAGTGACATTAACTGTCTTTTATTCCACTAATTATCTAAAAACAAAGTGGAGCTACATTAGTTTGGCTTGATGAAAATAAATCTAAGAATAGTTTTCTGATAATTTTACCATAACCATTAGAACTAAATTAAATCTACTTGTACTGATAATTTTGAAACCATAGATATGCAGGATGTCTTACAGCCAGTGTTACCAGATCTCGGATTTAAAATTCTTAGGCAGGAAGTTTTCGCCATGCATTTTGAACATAACATAGTTCAAAAATTGAGATTTACTGCGATTCAAAAAGAAGTAAGAAAGAGCACTATATCAAAATATTGGTATGCAAATAACAACAGTCATAGGTATTAAAAATACTTCGTCTAGTAAAACTACTAAACGCATACTTAACAAAACTAGAAGTGAGGAACATAGCACAACTTTCAATTGCACTATAATATTGACGTGGATTTGTGTCATTTCCCCTTAATTATATTTCATTATTCATTTAGCAAAAGTGGCCAGTTTGGCAATATATTTAACCATAATTCTGGAATGTTTCCCCCCCCCCCCAAAAAAAAAAAAACCTCTTGCCAAATAGATGATTTTGGCCATATACTTATAGATAATTCGTACATTACCCATTCTTGTAAGTGAAACTGAGCAGAGAAGAAAAACAGGTCGTTGAAGAGGTATGCTCAAGGAAAGAGAACTATGTGTTAAAGGCATTCGTTTTTCAACTTTTTAAGCCATTAAAGCATTTTTAAGGGAATTTCGGAGGTGGGGGGGCATTTAGAACACGGTAAGAGGCATTACCACAGCGATTTTGAACAAAATCATTACAGCTGTTTTTTAGCAATCATTGGAAAACATGATTTTTTCCAACGGAAGCTACCATATGAGCATGCGCAATTGGACGAAAACCTTAATGGTAGGTCGCATGATCACCTTCAACCAGTACACCAAATTTTAACATCCTAGGTCAATTTGTTCGGGAGTTATGCGTCCCACAGACACACACATACACGCACGCAGACAAATATAGATCACTTTTTGGAGATCAGGATGTTCCAAAGCGTGAAGAAATGCAGCCTATGTATGAAATTAACCTATGTATACATATGGGTAATTGAAAGTAAAAAGGGCTCTAGAAAAATGTCTGTCTGTGTGACTGTGTTCAACTGAACTCCCGAACAGATTGAGCCGACCCAACGGTATAGTGGTTAGCGTGCTAGCTTCTAGACCGCGAGGTTGCGGGTTCCGAGTCCCGTGTTATGCATGTGTGTTTGTAAATGTATGTTGGCTTGTCTAATGATGAATGTTTCGGCGCATTATAGCCCTCGTGTTGCTGACGGCGCCAGATAATCTGAATACAACCAACCAACCGGAACAGATTGACCTACGATGCCCAAACTTGGTTTGCGAGTTGCTGATGGCACAGGGAGTTTAAGAGAGCTTAGGTATCCAGGTTTGGGTAAAAAGAGGGCCAGCCACATCCATAGAACATTGGATAATCAAGTGCAATGACAAACTTCCATAAATAGACATGTTGAAATAAAATATATTATGTCATTTAAATATTGTAGCGAAACTCCTTCTATCGAGCCTTCGTGGATCGGTTGGTAGAGCATCGGAAATCTAAGCGGAAGGCTGCGCGATCAAAACCCACTGCCGCCGAAATCTCAAGTTTATTTCCTTTACTTATTTATTATTTGTAATATTGTTTCTAGAACTTTCTAGAAGGAATTTGGGAAGTTCGTCCATCGTGTATATGCAAACTCTATTGTTCTGATTCTTATACTTCCTGTTTGGAACATCCTTAAAATGTATATAAGTCGATGCTCCCTGAGTTCGGGAAATTAAGTCTTGAGTTTACTTGCGGATTGTTCATTCATTTCCTTCGATAGCGTATTCTACACGACAATATTGTCAAAAATCACTCCGTTACTCTTAAAAACTTTTACTGAGAAAATGGAGTTCGATCTTGGTTGGGATATCTTGGGATTGTATTGTACTTCATTAAGATGATATCTTATCGGAAGAAGGAGGATATCTCCACGGCCAAGAAGGATGCGGAAATTGCGATGAAAAGGAAGTAGAGTTAGGCTTAGTGTAGTACAGTCATATTTAATCTAGAGTGTGTTAAATTAAAATAACTTTGTATGTTCATATTATTTGCATGTATGAAGATGGTTCAAACATTTGTAATCAAAGAAATAGAAACATTCGTAATAGTTTTCATTTTGAACTTTTAAAATCATTGTCTCTAGAACTGCCAAATATATAGAACACAATATCAAAAAATGTGATTTTTTTTTTTTTTTTTTTTTTTTTGCTGACATTTAAAAGAAGTATATCATAAACTAAAACATTTAATCACAATTTTGTTTGTAACATTAAGTACTAAAGGATACGTTTAAATAAGTCCTTTCTCCATGTGCATTTTTATGAAATTACAAAGTCATCATGTACTTAAGGCTATATAGTTTCTTATTGTGTTCAAATTGACAAAACCAAAATCTGTTGCTGCTTCAAAGCGATAATGCATGCAGCTCATTTCTTTGGAATCAGATTTTCAGTTACGAAAATACTTGTTTATAAATCAGTAATAATTTATATTACAATTTATTATAGTTGTTATGTGATAAACCAATGACTTTTTATTACTTGATATTGTTTCTTTTATTCATTATTAAACATTATTGTTATTTTATTTATTATTAAAATTCATCTGTGTATGTATTTTTTTTTTTTTTTTTTTTTTTTTTTTTTTAATTCATTATAGGCTGAAATCTCACTTAAAGAGAATAGCCCTAGATACATCAGCTATTGACCCTAAGTGTAACGAAGTCTTGTACCTAGGGCCATTTGTGTTTGACAGAATCTATTATTTTAAGTATTTATATTAATCCCAATGGGAAGTAATTATACTATAACGATGCGTGCATATCAGTTTCACATTTTTAAATGGCTCAGTAGCTCATTTTTTTGTGCTTTGAAAAAAGGCGGCCCAAGGTACACAAATCTCCCTTACTGTTTCTTTAAGTACTATTAAGGGAAAAGAAAAAGCTAAAAATAAGATTTTTACTTTCAATTACCCATATGTAATGCTAGTTTTATGAAAGTATAGTATTCGTTTAAGGAAACAATTTCGATTTTTTTTTGCATTTCTCCACGTTTTGGAACATCCACATCTCAAAAAAGTGATATGTGTGTGTGGTTAGCGTAACTCCCGAACAAATTGACCTACGAAGTTCAAATTTGGTGTGCGGGCTGATGGTAGCCATGGGACCTACCATTAAGGTTTTCGTCAAAATCGTGAATGCGCGTAAGGTAGCTACCATTGAAAAAATCTCGTTTTTCAGTAATTACTGAATAAAAGACTCGAACGATTTTGTTCAAAATCTCTGTTGTAATGCCTCATAAGGTGCTCTAAACATCGCCACCTCTGAAATTCCTTAAAAATGTTTTAATTGAGTAAAAAGTTGAAAAACGAATGCCTTCAAAGCAGAGTTCCCTTCCTTTAAACAAACCTCATTAACGATCGCTTTTTCTTTTCTCTCCTTAGTGTTTTTTTTTTTTTTTTTTTTTTTTTCCTGCTCGTGTAAAAACTATTGCCAAAAATACAAAAATAAAGCCAAACTGGCCATTTTTATTCAAATGAGAGAAAATAAAAAATAGTAAGTAGCACAATGTAAAATTTTAATGCAATGATCAATGTTATGCAGTGTAATTGAAAGTTGTGCGATGTTCCACACCCCTAGTTTGTATAATATTGTTATGAATTTTTTTCAGAGGCAATGAGGACGCAGATTTTACCAAATGAAAACTATAATTTATTTTTACTTCGTAGGCTTATTAAACTTTACCGAAAAAGAGTAAATTTACTAACCACCTTCAAAACAAGCTTCGATGCATAAAACTCCGCATACAGAGATAGTTCAGACACAAAAAGTAAACAAAGTGCTCAGCTTCTTTCAAATCGACATCCGATGTTAAAAAGATTTCTCTCAGTCTCCCGCCGTGGTCTTATTTTTATAGGAGCGCGTGGGAACTTTCTGGAAAAATCCAGTTGACTATTCACGGAAACATTTTGCAATTTTCCGATAGCTTTAGATGTTGCCACCTTTTTTCTAACCTGTATTATCGCTGTTTACAAATAAAATAAAATAGAACAGTAAAATAAATAAACTTCAACTTAACTTGACATCACTAGACGGTAGATCGTCGCAGTGCTTATAGGTATTTAATCCATTTTGGTGTCGTGAAAGCATAATGTTCGCCAAACCACAACCCTGTAGAGAACAAAAGGTTTGGCGAGAATTATGTCTTCACTCCGCTAAAATGGATTAATTGCCTATGAGCAGGGTAAAGATCTATCGTCTAGTGATGTCAAGTTAAGTTGGAGTTTAGTATATTTACAATTATATCCGATTTGCCTCTAAGCACTTCATGCACATGAAAAAACTACGAGTGTGGAACATCGCACAACTTTCAATTACACTATAATACTGAAGTGGATTTGTGTCATTTACCTTTCGTATATTTTCATCATTCATTTAACAAAAATTACCAGTTTGGCGATATTTTTTTTATGCGATAATTCTTGTGTTATCTTTTCTTATAATTGAAACTGGGGAGAGAAGAAAAAACGATCGTTTATGAGGTATATTCAAAGAAAGAGAACTCTGTGTTAAAGGTATTCGTTTTTCAACTTTTCACACATCAAAACATTTTAATGAGAATTTCGGAACTGGGGATGTTTAGAACACCTAAAGAGGCATTACCACAGTAATTTTGATCGATATCGTTAGTGCCGTTTCTTAGTAATCCTTGAAAAATATGATTTTTTCAATAGCAGCTTATACGCATGAGCGATTTTGATGAAAACCTTAATAGTAGGTCCCTGTGCCATCACAAACCCGCAAGCCAAATTTGAACATCGTTGGACAATCCGCACGGGAATTCAGCTGACCACAAACACATAGAAAGACATTTTTTCTAGATCACTCTTTTGAACTCATGTTGTTATAAAACGTGTAAAAAAAATCAAATTTTCCCCTCAACATCATAAAATAGATGATACTGCTTACAATTACGAAAATGAAAATCAATAAAATTTTGTGTAAAGCAAAACTTACATGGCATGGGAAGAAGAGATGATAGAAATTTTAGTCAATTTCCAGCGTCTTAAAATAGATGATATAGATTAAAAGTTTCCAAAAAATGGGAAAATGACGCTTTCATGCATGAAAATAAATTATTAATTACTTAACATTTTTATCAAAAAACCTAAACTTTGACAAGAATAAATTAACATCGTTTTACCTTATGTATTATTAAGATGGTATTTTGCAAAAGCAATTAAAGCATGGCAAATTTAGTAAATGTGGCAATTTAAAACAAAATCTCGAAAATATATCCTTAAACTTTAAGTTAAAATAAACTTTAATCTGCATTTAAGTACCTTTAACTTTACTTTGACTTTAAGTTCATAAATGTCTTCAAAAATAAATACTTTGATTTGTTCCCTTGTTAAATCCTAGCAGTACATCATCGAGGATTACAATTCAGCAAACGTAAGCAATTCTTTTCGCATCAAAATCCGTTGGTATTTGTGGAAAAGATTTGTTTAAAAACATATTTCGTTCAAACCCTTTCATCACTTATCCAACTCCAGATGCATTTTCATCCCCCCGATTTGCAGATACATTTCTTTATCTTCAGTAATTATATCCAATAAGTGAGAGCTAACAAGCGATTACCTGCTGAAGAGATAGAAATAAAACTTGCTTTTCATCTTCAGATACACTCTAAATCGTTGTATCGTTTTAATAATATTTTAGCAAGCTAGTGATGGTGTTGTATTTTTATTATATTTCAAGGGGACACTGAAAGTTCAAAAATATCAATAAAAATGACGCTTTTTGTTTTCGTTTTATAAAAATTGCTGACATCACTAGCTTTAATTTCGCGTTTGAATTTTTGAAATCCAATTATTTGAAGTGGTAAAATCTTTATTTTAACTATCTATTTTAAAGTATTGCATACTTGTCGGCAAAGGTTAAAAATGTATTTATCTCAGCTTCGCTTTTTTCATATTTTACGTATGTTCGAAAAGCTCCTTACGATTCATTTTTTTGATAAATCCATCTAATTTTTTGTAGAAATAATTTTTAATGTAATATAAAGAGATACACATATGCTTTTTTATGTCACATAATTTTTTTCAATTTTTTTTTTTTTTTCCCTGTTGGGAAGCTGAAATATTGGCATTTCTTACAGAAAAATAACTAGCACCAGGTGTGAAATTTTATTTCTGTTCAACTGAAGCACCTAAAGTGAAAATGTTTATAATATATTGATAAAGAACTTTAACATTTTCTTTCATGTTGATTAAATCATTGTGTTGAGAAGAGCATTTTGAAAAGAGTTAAAATTTTGTATTATTTTATGCATCTTAATAATTCACTATATATTGTACATCATCTGCTGAAATTTTGTTGTTGTCTTATAAGTCATATCTTCTACGTTTGTGCCAAATTTTATTTAATTCTAAGCAAAACTAAAGAATTTTGGAAAAAGTGTCCCATGTCCCCTTAAGCGTATAATTATCATTATGCAAGTCCTACTTAATTAAACAACAATTTACTTTATTATTACTTTTATTCAAATTTTTTCAGATATGTATATTATACATATACGAAAGCATTTGAATAACTGCAACAATAAAGTAAATTGTTGTTTAATTGAATAGGCCTTACTTAATGATAATTATTATATACACTGAATCATGTTACCACTTAAGAAGTCAGTCTTCCAAAATAATATTACGAATTTTTTTATATTTGTAAATAATTCATAGTATTAATTATGTAAAAAGAAAAATGTCTGTACATTTCGCATAAGGCAGTGCAAGAGTTCGTCTTTACTTCGCTTTCCTGCAATGCGTCTCTTAATGCTTGAAAACGAGTTTTACAGAGATAATGTTGGAAAACGAGTTTTACTAGAAGAAGACCATCTAACATTATGGTTAATCGCAATCTCACCAAGTTGGCGAGATAGAGCCAAGTTGGCGACCATTTGGCGAGATAGAGCCAAGTTGGCGACCATTTGGCGACATTTTCGGTTCCCATGTACCTGTATAGGGCACTTTGACTGTGATCTGGAAAATTCCCCAACTTTCTGTCTCTAGAAGATTCGCCTCCATATATAAAACCAAGAAAGAGGGTGAGTTGAGTTAGTGGAGTTACTGAGTTAGCTGTCTCTAAGCGAGCATTCAGAGAGTTCCGAAAGTGAATTGTATTGCATTGTCTTTTGCTTTGATTTTAGCAGTTGTGTATCTAGTTTTTAACTGCTATTTGTGCTACATTATTGTGTAAAGAGCTGCATTGAGTCTATTAGAACGGGAAGTTCTGGAATTGTAGAAGAATCTGCGAAGAGTTATATCGGAATAAATTTCTGCAAGTTTTGATCTGCTTTGGTTTCAAGTCTTTCGAACCCATCCACTCAACAATAGTATTTCCTTGATTCACAAGTTATTTCCTTACCCTATATGCCCTAACGCCTTTATTGATCTTTGTAACTTCTTGGACAGGATCACATCTGATATCTCGAAGGGACTTGCATCTCATTGAGTAAGCTATGAAGTAGTTTGTCAAGTTTAGATACCGATTCTGATACCAGGTGGGCAAAAAAGATATCAGCATTTTATCGAAAGTATTTCTATTTTGCAGACTAGAGAGTTTGAATTAATATTAGCGGAGGAAAATAATTCGGATCTGATGCATGGAATTCTGAAGCCACAGTACAAACTACGAATTTATATATAAGGTGTTTTTAATATAAAGTTTAGAAAAAAACGTAAATTAAAATAATTAAAAAGACCTGAAACTTGATCAGTTTATTCTTGTAGAAAGGGTAAAAGGTATATGGCATAGGAAAATAATATTTCAAACTATTTTCTACTTTTGCCACACTTATGCTTTTTGAAATTCGATATTTAGTATGAGAAAAATTTCCAAGATTGAAATCATGCTTTTTGAAAGTTAGACTTTAATTATAATTATCCCGGAGTGATTAAAATTAAAATCTGACAGTTAAAAAACTGTAAAAATAGATACTCGTAAGAATGACCTAAAATTTAATCTGAATGTACACGAAGAAGAGGATTGATTGGTTGGTTAATTTGTGCGCTCAGCGACCTTTTTTTTTTTTTTTTTTTTGCACTATGATGGCTCATCAATCCGGGACCTTCAGCTTAATGTGGATTCCGAACCACAAAGAACATCCATGCTTAACCCGGGATTCGAACCCGGCACCTTTGGCATGCAAGATCAAAGCTCTAACCCCACAACCATCAACGAAGTGGGAAAGTGGTATGGAATACGAATATACGTTATTCAAAATAGATATTTATAATGTCATGCCGTATTAAACTTCTTCGAGTAAATACCATCGATATAGACAAATAACTGGATAGACTGCTTAACGCTGGGAAAATGAAGCCATTGCCAGATACGATTGGTGGGATAAAAAATACGGATTGCCGAGGTTTGAAAATAAAATGTTGGGTTCAGCAGAAATGTCAATAGTGGACCTTAATTAGTAATAATGTGCAAAAATATATATACTCTAACACTTTACAAGGTTTTTCGCATTCCCATCCAACTATAAAAGCGAACTGTGATTGGTTAATCTTCCCACTAGTTTCGCAATCGCCGGAGCGTTTTTCTATTTTCATTGACAATGGAGCAGTCTATCTAGTTGTTTATCTATATCGATGGTAAATACAGGAAACATTTCAGGTCATTGTAATTAGTATTTTTTTTTTTTTTTCTAAAGTTGAAATTTTTTGATAAACGCACTGTATATCGGTTGCCCCAAATAAAAATAATTTAAAATGTAAATGTCTCCGCAGATTAATATTAGATTAGTAATGAATCTTTTTCTTATAATAAATGTTTACAATTATTTTCAAATATGTTGATTACATTATATTGAAAAGAAAGAAAAAAACTCTAAAGGAATAAAAGTTTATTTTATTTGTAAAAGCTTTTGGCGATGATTTTTAACAGTGTACGAATCCCCCCAAAGTAAAACTAAAGTTTCCATTCAAGCAAATGAAAACTCTAGACAAAAATCAGTTTCAACTCCAAACCTAAAAAAAACTCAAGATGCTTCTCAAGTTTCATTTACGCCAGATATTAAAATGTAACTTTTATTTTATTTGTAACTCATCACTTGGATAGTTTAAAGGTATATTTTTAATATAATATTACAATTATCTTGGTTCAATTACAAATTTGTATTGAGATTGAACAAACAGGAACACCTAAAGGTGATCTCCAAATATACGTTTATTTTTAAAATATGTTCTTATTTGTCTGGTTACACTTCTTTCAAAAATTTTATTCAAGTCAAATTCATTTAAAAAATTGCATTCAATTTTATAAAAATTGATTTTCTAGCAAATTTTCTTTTAAAGTTTTAACGCCTATCTTTTATTTTTTTACTTTTATTTACCCATATGTATGCATAGGGTAATGAAAGTATACTATTAGGTCAAAACAAAAAATTTGCATTTCTCCAAGTTTTGTAACATCCTTATCTCAAGAAATTATCTAGAAAAATGTGTGTCTGTGTACGTGGTCAGCATAATTCCCGAACAAATGGATCTACGATGTTCAAACATAGTGTGCTGATTGGTGGTGGCACAAGGACCTACCATTAAGGTTTTCGTCAAAACCGCTCATGCGCATAAGGTAGCTGCCATTGAAAAAAATCATGTTTTTCAGTAATTGCTACGAAATGGCTCTAACAGTTTTGTTCAAAATTGCTGTGGTCATGCCTCTTAAGGTGTTCTAAACAACCCCACCTCCGAAATTCTCGTAAAAATGCTTTAAGGGCATAAAAAGTTGAAGAAAAAAAATGCATTTAACACAGAGTTCTCTTTCCTTGAACATACCTCATCAACGATCGTTTTTTCTTCTTTCCTCAGTTTCAGTTATAAGAAAGGATTATATAAGAATTATCGACAAGTATATCGCCAAAATCATCAATTTGGCAGAGTGTTTTTTTTTTTTTTTTTTCCTTTTTTTAAAAAAAGACCTAAACAAGAAATATTACAAAAAATATCGACAAACTGGCTACTTTTGCTAAATGAATGTTTAAAATATAAAAACAGTAAATGACACAAATCCACGTCAGTATTATAGATATAGGGTAATTGAAAGTTGTGCGATGTTCCACATCCCTAGTTTTTTATCATCAACCGATTATTTTACTTTTATTTGAAAAATTCTTTCCTTCTTTCACAGAGATGAAAGATAACTTTTTAAACTTTATCAACACTGCTACACCTATACATTTAGGTAGTGTTGCTTATCCACGGATATTTACGAAAATGTACTCTACTGTTCTTCTTCTTCTTCTTATCAAGGACTATGGGGACTAAGGCACCTCTGCTTGAGCATTTTGTACCAACCCCATATCCCGTACAGATCGGTAGTGGGCAGTACTGCACAGGATGTAAGAGCACACTCGCAAGAGGGAGTGCGGATGTAAGAGCACACTCGCAAGAGGGAGTGCGCAAGTCTACCTATAGCCGCCGAAGAGTTCATTTCTACCTCTTTCGGTAGCTATCCGGTAGATGGCAGTACTACCGACCGTATGTGGAACTTCTTAATTTAGAGGCATCACCAAGCAGAAGATTCCACCAGAAGACTTGGCTTTGCCACCCCCAGAGGTATTGATTTGTAGGAGAACTTGGAGGACTTTGCGACCATGACTGATTTAACGTGCTCCAGTCACCATTAGCGAACACGGCAGTCTTTAGTCGGTCCCAGGCCCGAACTCGCAACCTCAGGGCTCGCAACCTTCTAGTTGCGAGAACGATACTCTCCCGACTGGGCTACGCGGCCCTTTACTCTACTGTTAAAAATGTAAATCTATTTTTAGCGCATTTTGTAAAGTACCTTAAATTTTTTACCCCTTTAAATATTTTTGTTACAAACTCATTTTTTATTTCCTGCAGAGTGAATAAATTTTTTTTTAAACATAAACACTATTAACTAAGTGTATCATAAGATTTTGATGAATTATTTTCATATATATATATATATCATTTAAATAATATTATAATATGATAGAATATATACATCATTTAAATAATTTTCATGCAGGAAAGCAAAAACTAATTTATGGTGAATTTCTTAGTCCAGGGGAGTAGTCCTATAATTTTTGTATTGCAGATCAAAAGTTTCTATTTCGCTCTCTGGTACATTTTAAGATATTTTTTACACATATATATTTTAGTTGGGGGTGAAATTCTCAATGTAATTGGCCAAATGTGCGACTTGTGAAACTAAAAGCTTTTCTCTGCAGATTTTAATAATCCTCTTCACTTTCATTTCTACTTGACTTAATTAAAATTGTTAATAGTTATTTATGCAACTAGTTGGGAAAGTAATATTCAAACGATATTAATTGTTTACTTATAAGTGCGTTAACACAAGTCAATTAATTTACCGAGTGTGAAAAAGTATTTTCCCACGCGTTGCATATAATATTTTTTTTATCACGTTCAAAAACTATTTTTATATGATTATGTATAAATGTCGGCATCTCCAGTCAATGAATTTCTTCTGAAAATATGTCATTTCAACACCAAGACTATATGATATTTGAACACTAGGCATACGAGAAAGTACTTTTTTCACACTAGTACGGGAAAGTAACTTTCTCAATTCCTCACAATAAAGTGTTATTTTTCCCACGATTTACGAATAAAAAAAGTTAATTTATAATTTTTGGGAGACTAATTAGTAGAAATAATTGTACATTTGCAATACTTACAGTTTGATAATGAATCTCCGATCTAATATGTACACATTTTATATATTTAAGAACAATGTAATCCTGTTCAAATGATCATATTAAATATAAATGAGAATTTTAAGTAACGATATGCTTGATATAAGTTTTTATTTACCCAGGATTTTCTGAAAAATTTCTATCAGCAAAATGTGCGACAAACTTCGTTTCAAATTTTATTTATTAAAAATGAATGTGAATTTATGCTCTCACATACAAATATCATTGATTTATTCTAATTAAAGTAATTTTATTATTACTTTTTTTAATTTTGGGAAATAGGGAAAAGTTTCAACAATGATCGATTAATAGCTATTTTAGATATTGTGAGTGGATGTGTTTTATTAGTATTCCGTAAAAGCGAACTTTTAATGACAGTAACAGTCCTAAACTTTGATAGAATGCATTGTCATCGACAACGAAACTATCTGCTAAGTTTCAGGCCGATTGGATGACGGCAAGGGGGTTTAATAGGGTTTCAACATTTTTTTTTAATTTTCAATTAAAAATTAGATCTTTGCACCTTGAAAAGTACATTATTTGTTAAACAGTTTCCAATAAAAAAATGTTTTAAATTTCTTCAATTTTAATAATTAATTAATATTTAATCAACTAATTAGGCCAATTTCGAACGGTAATGACAAAATTCTAATTAACCCGCAGATACAATTTCGGTGTTCAATTATGCGGAATACCTGCTCTATGTTTTGACCCTATTAACAGAATTTTACAGTGTGTATATTGTGTGATATAACGCTTTAACTGAATCTATTAGAAAAATCCAAGTTTTTTTATACAGAATCTTATCTTTAAAATTCAATTAAAAATATTTATTCACAAATCACTTAGTATTTAGGGTCAAAACATTCAACAATGTATGCAGATTATATAGCAAAAAACAAATTTCAAAAAATATTATTTAAACTGGAGTTATCACTGTTTGAATGAAATGCAAAATAGAAAAAACTACAATCTGAGAATAACTTTTAAAAAAGTATTTTTATATAAAAAAAACTGTTATTATTATACTAATTATTATATATTTCCTTTATAGTATGCTCCTCCATCATAGGGTTTCCTTCTTTTGTGTTGTTTTTATTTTGCTTTTGTTTTTTACGGCCTTACAAATCTTCCTCGATTTTTGCGAGTTTTGCGATTTGAAGCCTATAAGTATATCTTAATATAAAGGATATAAAAACGTTGAAAATGGTATTACTAACCTGTTGTTATATGTCTGCCCACCCATCTCAATCATTTTCAGTCCCATTTCATTATTCTGTTTTTGCTCCTATCAATATATTCCTTTATTCAGTGCAATGTACGTGTTTTATATTCTGAACTTTGAGAAGAAGTCATGGTTAAGTAGATTCGGTAGGCTCTATACCACTAATGTTAAATAAATGGACAATTCTCTATGTTGGGGAGACTTGTGTACCTAGGACCATCCCCCTTTTATTGATTAATATTTAATTCTAAGTTTTTACTCACTAGGGTAAGTGGCAACACCCAATTGCTCTTTTGGTAGCCATTTTGAAATCTTAGAGGAAAAAGCTGTGACAAGTTATAAGTGGAAAACGTTTTAATATTGTCTGCAGTAATATTTTGAAGCTGATGTCTTTTATTGTTTTACAAAGTTAAGTCAAATACTTTTCTTTGAATTCTAGTAAATAATTTTGTTTGTAACTTTAAATACTAAAGAAGATGTTTAAATAGGTCTTTTCTCCATGTCCATTTTTAGTAGAAGACCTTTTATATGAAATTACCAAGTCGTGTACCTAGGGCCACATATTTGCTTATTGTGTTCAAATTTCCAAAACCAAAATATAGTTGTGCTTCAAAGCGATAATGCATACAGCTCATTTTTTTGGAATCAGTTTTTCAAATTATGAGATTACTTGTAATTCACTAATAATTTGACACATTGCATTTTATTATATTTATATGATAAACCAATGACTGATAATTACTTGATATTGTTTCATTAATAAAATTTATCTGGTTAGGTTCGTTTTCTATTCATTATGGACTGAAACCTCACTTAAAGAGAATGGCCTTAGGTACATCAGCTACTGGCACTAGGTACAACGAAGTCTTGTACCTAGGGCCATTCATGAAATTTCTCTAAAAAACCTTCTATTTGACAGAATCTACTGTTCTAAGTATTTATATTAATCCCAATGGGAAGTAATTACTATAACGATGTATGCATATAAGTATCACATTTTTAAACGGCTCAGTGGGTCATTTTTGTGCATTGAAAAAAGGTGTCCCTAGGTGCACAGGTCTCCCCTACCTTTTCTGAGTAACTAAAGCACGGATACTTTTACAATTTTTTCTTGAATTTTATTTGAACCTTCTTTTCTAATCTGAGATTGACAATCTGATGGTCATGAATGTATAAATGCGTCCTTTGATACCCAGTTTGTAAAACAATACACAACATTTTTAAATTTATAAATAAAATTTAAAGTTAAAATATTGTTTATATCTTTTTATTAAAATGATAGTTTAAAACCCATTTAAAACAAAATAAATAATAAATAACTTTTTAAAAGGTATACATTTGAATCAGAAATATAATTTAAAAGTTATTGCAGAGAAAACAACTATACAGTTTTCCCCATTCCCTAGACGCTCAGAGGGACATTAAGAGAGTACGTTTGTAAAAAAAAAAAAAAAAAAAAAAAAAAAAAAAAAAAAAAAAATCTCAAATGATAAAACACCACAAATCTCTGAAAATCTTATTTTTTTAAGGCATAATAATTTTTCTTTTAAAATAATTAATGAACATTTTTCTAAAATGTTAACTTCAGATTAATATTTTATGTGTGCCAAATATAGGGTAAAAATTACATAAAGAAACTAAATATTTGTTTTTTCAAAAAGATGCACAGAAGTTTGAAAAGGGACATTTTGAGATAAATAAATTTTTATAACGAAATTGTTGCATGGCGAACGTGCGTTTACATTTTTTTTAATCTAATTTTTTTCCGAAACTAGAAGGGGAGAGAGAGAGATTGCGGGTCAAAATTATATCTTAAAAGAAGCAGAATAGTTTAAAATTTAAAGATATGCAAAAATCACGAAATCGATAATTTTGAAATTTCAAGTCTACTAAGCCCCCTTAAATCAGATGATTTATTAATTCACGAAAATTGTTTCTTTTCAATTTGCGTAGCTCTGTACGAAACAACACAAAAACATTTTATATTTTTATTGAAAATCGTAATTTGCTTATTTTGAATGAAAAGACGGATTAAGATGAGAAAAAATATTGGAATCTGGAGTACAAAGACATGTTTGATTTATCGGAAAAAGATTTTATTTGTTTGTTTGTTTGTTTTGGTTTCAAATTAAATAATGCCTTTTTGTACAGTTTGAAAATAAATTACTAAAAGAAAAAGAATGTTTAAAATACATTAGTGAGTAGTTATTGGGTTTATACAAAGAAAAGTTAAATGACTATTCGTAAAGCCTGACATCAAAAAAATTGATGATAAAATGACAATTTCATGAACGCATTTGAGACATTGAGGCATTTGGTTGGTTAGTTTCTAAGCTCAACGATCTATTTTATGCACAATAATGAATAATCAGGCCGGAACCTACAGCTACCCATAGAGCGGCTGTTCCGGATTATCTCGTCCTTTTATCTCCAGTTTTTCCAACAATACACAACATTTTTAAATTTATAAATAAAATTTCAAATAAATTATTTTTTTATTATTTTTATTAGGATGATAGTTTAAAACAAATTTAATAAAAAAATAAATTAAAATAATTATATATTAGAATCAGAAATAAATTTTAAAAATTATTGCAGGGAAAACAACTGTACAATTTTGCCCATTCCCTGGACGCTCAATGGGTTAACGTGGTTTCAGAACCATAACGAACATTCATGCCTAATCCGGGATTCCAACCCAGCACCTTTTTCATGCGTGGTTAGAGCGCTAACCAAGCAGCCATCAGATGGGCTTGTTCCGGCATTTAGACTAACAGGAGAACAACGTGGTAATCCTTCAAACTAGTAGTATAAACAGCATTCTTAAAAACTAAAAAAAAAAAAAAAAAAAAAAAAAACTCAAATTGTAACTTTCTCAATAGAACAACATAACTGGCCAATCGACTTCGACAAATCCCAATGAGAAACATTGTAAACTTGCCGTTGTTTCAGATATTGGCCAATATCACCCGAAACCAGATAAAATATACTGGAAGTTCGCACCAGTTAAAATGTTCTAGAAATTCGTACCAGATAAAATATACTAGAAGTTCATACCAGGTAAAATATACTGGAAGTTCTCACCAGTTAAAATATACTAGAAATTCGTACCAGATAAAATATACTGGAAGTTCGCACCAGATAAAATATACTAGAAGTTTGTTGTGAAGCTCAGTTTTAAAATTCAAATATTTTATTCATAAGAATGGATGAAGAGAAAAAATATGTTTTATGATATTTCTGACTTGTTTATTCAAAAAAAAAAAAAAAAAAAAGCTTGTATTTCACAACTTGGTCTAAAACTGACCAATTTTCCGGAACCTCTGTTTCCAAGATCGTCCAATGTTCTGTACTCCGTGCGTCAATATGGAAGATATTTTAGCAAATGCTAAGATATTATACTTGTTTGTAAGGATGTTATATGAACTTAAAGTTCATCTTATCATTAGCACTTGATCAATTTCCCTGAAAATATAGGTGCAATGAACTTATAGAAAGTTGAAAGATTTCACCAAGACAAATTAAATACAAAAGTAATATCAAGGAAAGTAGAATATCTTATGATGGCAGATACTGATCGATGCTGAAAAGAAGCAATCAAGTTCACAAAAATAATAGCGGGAAAAATAAAAAGTGATCGTACTAATACGAATAAAAACACCAAATGCTCACCCGAGAATATACAGAATATTAGCAGCAGAAAGCAACTTCTTGAATTTTTAAGTAATAAAACCCTTGAGGCTATGTGGCAACTTGTTGCTCAGTACTAAGAAATGGTTAAAGTTTGAAAATATTACTGTTATATAAGGATTTGTAACCATTTTCAGAAACTTTTTTAATTATTTATAACAGACTTTGGTAACAAAAGTAAAGTACGTATTTTTGTACGTATTTATTTATGTTCATATGGGTAAAATGAACAGAATTTTTACTTTTTTTTTTTTCATTTAATATAGTTTCTCTGATGGAAATCGTTTTTAAATGACCTCATCTAAATATATCTATAATTTTAAAATATGTAGAAAGCCCATCATTTTCTTAAGAGAAATAAATAAAATGGTAAGATCTTATATTGTTTTATGGAAATAATAAAAATGGAATTGATCTTTATGTTTGAGAGAGTAAAAAAATAAATAAGTGACTGAGTGAGAAATTAACTATCTAAGTAAATAAGTAATTAACTAAGTAAGTAAGTAATTAACTAAGTAAGTAACGAACTAACTAAATAAGTAAGTAACTAACTAAATATTTAACTAAGTAACTAAATAACTAATTCAAATTTAACCGCAATGTAGTAGTATTTTTTTCCATGTAAAAATTATTGCTAAAAATATCACCAAAGTGGAATTTTTTTTTTTTTTAAATGAATGAAAATATGAAAATGGTAATTGACACCATATCTAATTAAAATGCAATGACCAATATTATAATGTAATTGAAAGTTGTGCGATGTTCCACACCCCTAGTTTTCATTATGGAGAATATTTTGATCAAAATTACTCAAAATAGTGATCTTGTAATACATATATTAAATGGCAAGTAACGTAACTGAGAGAAACCTACTCTAAACTAAGTGCAATTCTAATCAAAATTTAACTTTCCAAACTGATTTTCTCACGGAATTGAATCAGTGGACTAAATTCATCACTGTCTAATTATAAGTATTGGACTCAATGGAACAGTTATACGATTTAAATGCATGAAAGTAGCACTGCGATTGTCATTATGAATGCTTCAGAACTTCCTCACTAATTGGAAACAAATAGGATTCCCTTCATTAGACGGATTCGTTTCTGAAACTTTAAGTCAAATGGAACATCAGCTTAATCCTGGTTTGCTCAATCAAATCTAAAAAGGTAACTGATAGTGTCAGAATGAAATTGATTGAATTTTGATGAAAGAATTTCGAAAAAAATTCTAATTGAAATAAAATATTTATTTCAAATGTGTCCCTTCAAAACTTTATGGATTGAGTTCTCATAGATAACCGAACTATCTGCAAGTTTCTGATCCATTGGATGACGTTAAGTTTTATTAATTTGTACGGCAACAGTAGTAGCGTGTGTATCAATGGCATGACAGATAATTTATTAATATGCCATCCACAGATTTACACGTCACACACACGTAAACAAAATCGAAGGTGTTATAAAGGATCTTAAAAAAAATTAAAAACCATACAATGTGATCTTAATTAAGACCAGCACATATGAAAAGAAGATGTAAATGGAATGGCATAAGTAAAAAGGTATTTCAAACTTTTTTCTCTCGTGCCCAACCATTGCTTTACAAAAGCCATGATCTGGCGTGAGAAAAAGTACCATTACTGTTTTATCGTAAGAAAAAGTGCCATCCGTTTGTAAGTTAAACTTTCATTATAATTACCTCTGTGTGATTATATTCACCCTGAGGTGATTATAATTATAGTTGATCTTTTTAAAAGTTTAAAAAATAAAAAAAACTCATCAGAATGACATTAAATTTGACCTAAATATGTGTGGAAAGGGAGAAAGTGGTATGTATGTATGTATGTATGTATATATATATATATATATATATATATATATATATATATATATATATATATATATATACACGTTTTTTAAACTTATGTGTAACACAGGGATGATGATGTATCTGGTAATTTGTTGTATCTCTTTTGTCTTCATATTTCTGATTTATCATTTGTAACTTCACTTTTTATATTTTTGTATTTTATATTTTGACGAAATCTCAAATTTCTGCAATATATATATATGTATATATATATATATATATATATATATATATATATATATATATATATATATATATATATATATACACCCACAAGTGAGATTTCGCGTTATTCTGACAAGTAATTTTGTTACAGGTTTTTGAAAGTTGAATTTTAATTATGGATACCCTATATATATATACAAAGATTAGATTTATTTATCAATGTACAAATTAGGACGCGATTTTAAAGCTACTTTTCCATATGTGCTTAAGCCATACCAGTTGAATTATTTATTTTCATTACAATGTTTTCCAATATTGATTTCAAAAATGTAAAAGACAATCAAATACGATAAAAAAGTATATCCAAGTATTCCTTCAAGAATATTTCGGATATAGAATTCCGATGCGAACATAGTAAAGATGGCACCCGAATATGATTCAAGTATTCTATCGTAATTTATATTTTCAGCTACATGCGACTACGATCAAGAATTTTAAATTTTTCAAAAGTATACGATATAAACTTGTCACAAAAGATTGCTATATATTCTATTGAACCAGGTTCTGTGAAGTTCTTTGTAATTCTCAAAAGGCCTAATTTAAATATTAGTTTTGATGATTTAACTTTGAAATGATGTTTTCTCAAACAGTACGACTGATAAAAAAAAAAAAAAAAAAAAAAAAAAAAAACTTCCTGAATGAGATTCTTGAACTCATTGTGAACTTGTGATCTTGTTACTTTACATTATTCAAAAGAGAACAAATATGAATATATTCAGTGAAATGCTCATACTTAGCTAATGAGTTATTTCAGTGATTTGAAATTTGGAATATACATTTCAGTTTTAAAAAAATTAACATTTCTATGTTTATTTAAATAGTAATTACATAAATGTTACATTTTAGATAGACATTTTATCAGATAGACATTGCGTAAATAAATGTCAACGCTTATAAACGATAGAAAATGATTACGAAGTTCTCGACTTTATCTTTTAAGTATGTGTATAACAATAACAAGTTCTTAGTTTCTCAAGAAAATAACATATTAATGGGTGGTTTTCTGTTTAACATTTACAAATGTATGAATTATTTTTAAAACTTACCTTAGAAAGTAAAAATTGAGATATTTGTTTGCAAGTAAATCGAAGAAACTTTGATAACACATGATATACATTTCTCGAACTAATATGATACTTAACAGGTTATTACAATAATAAGTCAACAAATATAGCTTAAAATTCGAAAATAATATTTAAATTTTATCGTGAAATTTTATTTTTTGTACTTTAATAAGATATCACTTGCTTTAAATTTAATACCTAAATGTGTTTTTTTTTTTTTTTTTTTTTTTTAATATAAGTTCATGTATTTAAGATTAAGGGGACACATTACCCAAAAAAATATTTTCAGCAATTGTACCACTAAAATTTAAAGTATAGTAATTTTACATTGTGTTGATAGTAAGTAAACATAATTCAACCTACAAAAATATTTTGAATAAATAATTTTTAATTAATTCAATTTTTTTTTTTTTTTTTTTTTTTTCCGAATACTACGAATATATAAGTATTTTGCCATGAAAATTTCACAATATATTCGTATTATTATTTTTGACAATAATTAGTATGTATTGAAGATGCAAGCTATGGAAAAGGTTTTATATGTTTTTATTCTAAAAATAGCAGCAAAACCATGTTTTTTTTTTTTTTTTTTTTTTTTTTTTTTTTCAAGTATAAAACCTGGAAAAAAAGAAGAAGAAAAAAAAAAAAACGTAGAACACCTTATTCTGTAGTAACTTTTATTTATCAAATGTATATAAGTAAGCTTTACAAATTTCCCAATCCTTACTAAATTTAGAAAAAAGCCTTAAAGATTTAAAACAACACTCAAACTGAAAAATAACGAAATGAGAAAAACATTATTAAAGACTTCTTTTTTAGCTTTGATAGTGTGAGATGGTTTCGAAATTGCAATACAACTGTTTATCTAACAAAAGTCAAGTATAAATTTTTGCACTGCTATTCAGAAAGATATTCTTCACATTATGGGATAAAAATTGAAAAATTTACATTTTCCTTATGTTTTGGGTACCATGCACCCTTAAAATCACAAATATGATGGTTTCACTGATTCTTATGAGAATAAAATAATTTGCTTAACATTTTAAGCCTTCAAACTTGTAAAAATATTTCCTTTTAATGTCATTTAGAAATTTAATAAATACTTTTGGTTTTGAACTTTTTTTAATCCTTCCAAAAACGGTAAGTGTGAATATTTTTTGGAAATAATTCGTATTTCTATATTACATTTTCTGATTATTATCAAATGTACTTATCACAATTTAAAATTGAAGTAATAGAAATTGTTTAAAAGCTTTTTATTGGTACCCTAAAATTTATAAATAATCGGATTTTAGTTTATTATTGCTTATCAAAATTTAAATTCTCTTCTTTAAAAGGAAACCTCATTTGTAATAATACTTCAACTAGAAGTAACTTTAATAATTTCTCGAAGACAAAATTGGTAACTATTAGTGCAAGTAAAGTTTTCTTTAAAATGGGTTTTTCTCAAAACTACATTTTTCATTATTGTTACGAATTTTTCCACTGAGGCAATGATGGCACAGTTTTTCAGATAAAAACTAGTATTTATTCTCTTCAGAAAACTCACAAGATTTATTCACAGATAACAGTGCAATCACTATTAATCTTCACTACAAGCTTCAACAAGAACAGCTTCGAATATAGCGATTATACAAGCTCACTCCAATAGGTCAACAGAGCGATCGCGATCAGCTTTCAACGAAGTCCAAAGTCATTCTGAAAACTTTCCCGTTCTCCAGTCTTTTATATACAAGCGCGTGAGACATTCTCGAAATTTCCAGCCAATTCATAGAAAAGAAATATCTCGAAACTTCTCGATTGCTTTAGGTGTTGCCACCTTTTTCTAACTTGTATAATCGCTATTAATTAATAAATAAAATAAGATAAAAATAAATTACAATAGAATTTTGAAATAATACGTCACTATTTACAATATATACAGACAATTTGTGCAACATTATTCATGCATCTTTTTCTCAGAAACTGAGCAAACTATCTTTCTAAAATGTTTCCCACATATTCCTTTTATGTATATGTATGTACTGAAGTGAGATTTTGTTGTTATTTTAAAAATATTGTTGCTTGGATGGGTTCGAAAGATTTGAAGCCAAAGCAGATCAAAACTTGCAGAAATTTATTCCGATATAACTCTTCGCAGATTCTCTTACAACTCCATAACTTCTCGTTCTAGTAGACAGAATACAGCTCTTTTCACAACAATAGAGCACAAAACAGCAGTTAAGAACTTGACACACAACTGCTAAATCATCGCAAATGACAATGCAATACAGTTTGCTTTAGAACCACTCGGAATGTTCACTGAGACTCAGTAATTCCAGTCAACTAACTGACTAACCAACCAAGTCAGTAACTCAACTGACAAACGGACTCAACTCAGTCAGCAACTAACTCCCCGCTCACTTGGCCGGTCTTATATAGGGGAGGCGAACATTCTTGAAACTTCTAGAGGTAGATATTTGGAGAACTTTCCAGATAGTAGTCGAAAAGTCCTATATATGTACATGGGAACCGAAAATGTCATCAAATGGTCGCCAAGTTTGGCGACAAAAATTAGTCGCCAAAACCATCGCCAACTTGGCTCTATCTCGCCAATTTGGCAAGATTGCCATTACCATAATGTTAAATGCCCTGCTCCTTGTAAAACTCGCTTCCCAGCGTTATCTCTGTAAAACTCGTTATCAAGCATTAAGTGTCACATTGCAGGGAAGCCAAGTTAAGACGAACTATTGCACTGCCTTATGCGAGACGTACATAAATTTTCCTATTTACAAAATTAACACTACGAAATATTTACAAAAATTCGTAACAATATTTTTTTTGTTTTGGCTTATTTAACAATTATTAAAAATACTTGCAATTTTGAACAAATTTGAGTGACTTCCATGAAAATTTCATTTAAAAAAAATGAATAGCAATTAAAAGCTAATTTCAGTAGAAAAACAAATGTCTGCAAAATACAGTGAAAAAAAAATAGGCTAGTATGTGAATTACTTTCTGAAGAAAAGGTACATGGAATATTCAAAATTAACATTAGAGTGTACCAACTCCCCTTAAATTGCACTAGAGCAATTTAAAGCGATTTATATTCGCTTCCTTACGCCTAGGTAAATTTCAATGGTCATACGTATTCTAATTTTTTTCCAAAAAATTTTTCAATTAAATTTAAATTCAACTAAATTTCCAATAATTCATAATGAATTCTTTAAATAAAGCTTATAAATTTTTAAATCAAACATATTTCCTCAAACCCAAATTTACATTCCAAAATGTACTGAGAATTCCCCCCCCCCCCCCCCGTTATTGGATTAACATTACTACTAACTCGCTTTCAGATCTTTTTAGCATTTAAACCTATTAATTACATCAAATGTAATATCTGACTAAAGATAATCGATTGTAGAAATATGTGTTATAGATTTAGCATTTGTTATGTGAAACGAATGCTGATACTGATTTTCATTCCAACCAATACATTTGTTTTAATTAAACAAGAAAAATATATTTCTTAAATAATAAATTTAAAAATAATCTATAAGGTTTTAAAAAGTTGCATAACAATCGAAGACAATATAACTTCAAGTTGGTTTGTTGGTTGTTTTCAGATTATCTGGCGCCGTCAGCTACACGAGGGCTATAATGAGCCGAACATTCGTCATTTGACAAGCCAACATACATTTACAAACACCCATGCCAAACACGGGACTCGAACCTGCAAACCTCGCGGTATAGTATAACTTCAAGATAAAACGAAAAAGAAATGTTAACTACATTATGACGTACTTATATAAACAGATGAATGTGCCCTATATTGTCAAACCGACTTTTCACAAGACTAACTGCCTTAGAAAATATACAGAATAAAAAAGAGTTTTCACCTCAACTGAAATATTTTCAGGCAGTTTAGAATAATTAAATGCTTTTAAGCTAAACTTAAGTTAAAATTATGCTTTATTTAAATAAAAAACTTTCTTATGAGCGAGAGTCAGACTTTTGTTACCTCAAACTGATGCTTAATCTTTTTTTAACAACATCTGCCGTAGTATTACTTTTAACAAATGAATTTTTATACAAGATGTAACAAGTGCAGTATACGATCATTAACAAAATTTGAATTCAAAATAACTTTATATTATTATTATACACTTCAAAAAGGTTTTACAATTTAGTTTATAAAAAAAAATTATAATTCTAATGATGAAAACAACTAGTTTTTTCATCAAATTTTGATAACGATCGTTTATTACTGCTGTTGTACATGGTGTAAAAATGATTCATACGTTTTGAAGCAATGCTTCGGCAGATGTTGTGGTCAAAAAAATTAAGCATTAGTTCGATGAGACATTAAAAGGCTGACGAACACTCTTAAAGTAAAGAAACACTATATTATACAGAGTGTCATAAAAGGGATTTGCCCACCTGATGTCTGTGGGGGTTAACACTCTGACTTTGCATACCAAAGGTGCTGAGTTCGAATCCTGGGTTAGGCATGGATGTTCGTTGTGATTCGGAATCCACGTTAAGCTATAGGTACAGGCCTGATTAACCGAAATCGGGCCAAAAAAATACTTATAACCATCGTAAAAAGGACTCACACATCTGAAAAGGGAATTTATAAACCAAGAACGGAAGATGGTAGAAATATGTTATTTGTTGCATTCTGCAGGGTCAGTTTAAGAGGGTCCGGGGACCAAAATTTTAATTTCTTTAATATTTGTTGGATCAACAATTTTTTTTTTATGTAATTGTTGAACAGTGTACTAGTCTATAAAATATATCTAAAAAAAATATTAAAATTTTATAATTACTATAAAACAACGCAGCAGTAAATATTTTGATATAACTTTGAAAAAAAATATCTTAATAAACTTAAAAATTATATGTATGTGTTCACAAATATATAACAAGAAAATTTACCAAACACAATTTTGCTATTTATAGCGGGTATTAAAGTAAAAAATTTTAACTATAAAAGTTCATATTTTTTTCTTTCGAAATTAAAAAAATTCACATCTGGAGTAAAAAATCAAAATTTTAAAATTTTGTTTGGTAAATACCTTCTAAAGAATTAATGTAATATGCATGGGAAATTTGTTATATGCTACTTGTTTACAAATGAAGTTATTTTCCCTTATGTAATAAAAAGCTGAAGAAATCATCCTTGAGAAAAAGCTGTTTAAAGGTCTTGCAGAAACTAAGTCAGCGTCAGCTGTCAGATATTAATTTGGCAACAGCAAGCCAACGGAAAGTGGTAGCATTATAAATGGGGTATTAAAACGATCTTAATTAAACACATTATTTTTTTAAAGCAATAGAGAATTTTTGGACCATTTTGAAAATATTTGGGCCCTGGATCTCTTTAAAATCACGCACATCAAAGTTTACATGCACGTAGCAGTATCAGTTTTATAATTTAAATTAAAGTAAGACATCACAGAGATTAGTTAAAACGTTGGATTTTATTTTTAACAGACACACTTTTGATGTAAGAATGAATGTTTGAATTGTCGATCGAAATGTATCGGCAAAAATTAAATATAACAAACCGATTCTCAACTAATATTTTTAAAAGACTTTTGTTCATTAGTGATAAAATATTTAGTATTTCCGAACGCGTATATAATTACCAAAATCTTCAAAAATATCTTATTCAAGTTGAATATTTATTTTTTAACAAAAACAATGAAACGTCGATTTTCAAAATTATCCAAAAACCCTTTTTTTCTTTTCTTATGACTCCTTACCCAAAATCACTTTCGTGACAAGAACCAGAAAAATAGTAATCTCCTAAATGATTTCAAGATGGCCGCCTGCCCATGCAACAGAGCATAATAACGTAATGGTAACAATTAAGAACGACGGCTACGATTCGGTATTTTTTTTTTTTTTCGGTCATCTGCTAAATGACTAAAAGTTCTTTTTCCTCTCGTATTAACGAAACAAGACTGGTTACCGAACAAGAAGGATAGAATACCAAGAGAAAAAATAATTCTTTTGCTGTTACCGTGCCCTTGCTTCCTCAATAATGAGTATCGGGAAGAAGAGGCGTTATGCGTTGAAAGAAAGTGCCGCGTTGGGAATTAGTTTTGTTTTAAGTTGCGCTATCTTGTTTTAGAGAGATTGTAATTGAAATAATTAGTAGACAGAGAAAAATTTAAATTTGAATTCAAGTGGATCAGTTTGTAAAGATAATTGCTTTTGGAGATTAAATTAATTCTGTACAACACAGGTATCTTATCTAAGCAGAATATAAGGCATCATTTGATCAATCCAATAGAAGACATTTCTTCGGCGTGATTTCATTTGGCGTTTCCTTACAGATAAATGCGGTTTCTATTTCCAGTTATATTTCAGTTTTATTATTATTTATATTTGAACTTTGGTTGGTACTAATCTGTTAACTGGGTACCAGATAAAAATCGCCAAATTGAAGACCTAAGTAGTCCAAACTAACAAATTTTCATATAATTTATAATTTTGTAGATTATATTTTTAGAATATGCGATACATTTATGCGCCATTTAAACGGGTAAACGTTTAGGCTTGGCGCCAACTGGTAACAGCCTAACAGAAGAGTACCCTTAATATTTATATTTTAATTTAATTTATTATTATTTCTGTTTAAATTTTCTTTTTGTTACCATGCTTTTTATTTTTGTGATGTATCTCATGATTAACTGAAAAAAAAAAAAATTGCCAAATAACCTGTACAACATCTGTTCCACTTTTTCTTAAATGTAAACTTCTATGTCTTTCAACGGATCCTCAGCATCGCGGGACCACGCATCTAGTATATAATTAGCAGGAAATATTGAAGTATCAATATGGTTGTAATATACATCCAAAGCGATATTCGACATTGTATTTTAAACCATTAAAGACGACTTTGAAATGGATAAAAAGTCGTTGTTTTAACTTTTATCTTTTTTATTTAGATCATTTAAAGTATATTTGGATTTTTTTTTTAAAAATAATTTTTATGATTTATAAAAAACATTAAGTGGAACGAAAATCAGGATTTATTAGCAAACAAAAAAAAAAAATTCGTTTGACACATTTTCTTACCAAACATTGAAATGGGTTAATGTCTCAATTAATAGGTTTTTTTTTTTTTTTTTTTTTTTTTTTATAACTAGCTATAAACTGTATCAAAATTATAGCTTCAAGTAAGTTTAATAATTATTAATCGTAACTTAAAACTAATAAATATCAGCAAAATAAATAGTTTTGTTATAAATACAAATTTACAATAAATAGATATATTAGTCCCGCTTCTCCTACATTGTAATATCATATTTTCATATAAAATAAAACAGTTCAAAATTATTTTCTTATGAAACCTACCATTAAGGATTTCGTCAAAATCGCGTATGCGCATAAAGGAAGATACCATTGAAAAAATCATGTTTTTCAGTAATTACTAAAAAACAGCTCACACGATTTGGATTAAAATCTCTGTGATAATGCCTCTTAAGGTGTTCTAATAATCTCCAACTTCGAAACTCCCGCAGAAATGCGATAAAAGCGTAAAAAGTTGAAAAACGCGTACCTTTAACACAGAGCTCTCTGCTATTGAGCATCGCCCATCAATGATTGACTTTTTTCTGTTTCATGTACAAGAAAGTGCGTGAAAGAAAGTAAGCACCAAAATATCGCCAAACTGGCCATTTTTATTTAAATAATTGAAAATATGAAAATGATAAATAACATCATAAATTTGAATGCAATGACCAATATTATAACGTAATTGAAAATTGTGCGATGTTCCACACACCTAGTTAAAAAAAAGATTGTATCTTATATTCTTAACTTTTAAACATTAACATTTGTTTCTCTTCATTGACTTAAATCCCAAGGGCATTGTTTCGATGTTAAACTAAAAACTTCAATACATCTTTTGCAACAAAGTTAAAAATGTGTTTATAAATAGGTATCATCCCATTAATTTAGAAAGTTTACCAGTCAAGAAACTTCTTTAATCTTATTAAGTAATTCTGTTGTTTCCTTTTACTCGTGCGTGTTTTCCTTTTAGAATGGAAAAGAGTAAATGTTTACTTAAAAAAAAAAAAAAAACGTTAAAAGTTGAAAAGGAGCATGATTGAATAAACTTCTTGTGAGAAACTAAAAGCGTAATTGGAAAAAGTAATAATAATTTAAGAGGATTTACTTTTTAAAATTCCTCTAAAATATAACATAAATGGGTATTGATGTACTGTATGCTTTCATCTTTTATCGTATTTATGCTGATGCTTGACTTTATCATAGACAAAACAGACTGTTTGTGAAGAGATTATTATATCCAGCACCTTTTTGGTTTAACATCGCACTTTAAGAGTTTAAAGAAATACTTAGAAAGAAAATTTGATGTGATTATTGAAAAAGACAAACCTAATTAAATTTTTCTTTTTTTCCAGTTTTATGGAATAGAGGAAGAAAACAAAAATCTGATAAGGATGTGGTGCATTTTGTTATATTAGCATTGCGATGTGTTTGAATCGATCGGCAAGTTATTAACTTGAAGAACACAAAGTTTATATAAATATACATTTTGTATAAAATAAATAAAACGTTACTGGTTACTATGGATGATTCAAATCATTAGTTGAAAGCGATTCTCAATATCGAGGCGTGAAAATCAAGTGTCTCGCTAGAAGCTCAGTTTCGCGAACGGAGTGTTGTATCAGGCCCGAAACAACCACATCGTGACGTCACAGCCGAAACCCATCACCAGACCGCTACTTAGGTAAGATTACATACGAAGATGGATGAAGAAGCATCAAAGTTGGAATATTTACAATATCTAACTACATAATCTATTCTAAATTATAAGTATAGGAATACATTTAAAATTGCAATAAATTTAGGGAATAAATTTAAAAAATTAATTTGTTCAAAATTAGTTCATTCAAAAGTTTGTTGTTTCAAAACTGATAGGTGTTTACACTGAAATAATTTCTGTATAATTTTCCTTAAAAACTAAAATACAAAATTTATTTTAAAAAAAAAAAGATCTAAAATTTTTTTTTTACTTCCATAGCATCAAACCGGAAATTCCTTTAAGAAAAAATTGAAAATTTCACCACAAATAAAAATATCTTTTGATATTTAAGAAACTTCTCTTATATAGATTTAATGCAAAACTTGGTTTATATAATTTAGTACGTAATTAAAAAAAGTTATATTTTTAAAATTCAATTACATTTTTACAAAACTTTTTAAGAGTATTTCGAAGTAGATTGAATTCTTTTTAATTTTTTAGAAATTGGTTGATTTTTCGTGAACAGAGTGCTAGGACAATAAAGAATATTTCATGTACCAAAGTTTGTACTTACACAATGTTTCAAATAACCAATTCAAATAGTAGACCCTCTTTTTCCATACCTCCCCATGTACACAAAAAAAGCAATTCAGCTGGGTGTCTTTGTATATAGACAACTCAGCAAGAATTACTCATTTAGTTTTTATGTGGCTGAAATTATGGTGAAATAGAAAATGAATTAATAAAAAGAAAGTTTTCATAATTGCCCTCTTAAGTTTAAATAACAATATTTCCTGCGTGAAATTGTATTTTATAAGAAATCTTGAATGTAAAAAAAAAAAAAAAAAATAATACTTAATATAATGGAAACTATCATGTCCAAACAATAGATATTTCCAAGAATCTATGGCGGGTGGCTTCTGGGAGGACTTTTAAAGGGAATCTGCCTCACATTTGTGCCTTGAATAGGAAGAAACCCAGAAAACCCCGACCAGGCAGCTCGACGCAAGAGTGTCTCAGTTTGCTGTCATGTCTATTTGGGAAATCACAAATTGCACAGCGCTAGCAAAAGAAATCAAACTCATCGATACCAAGACTCAATTATCCAGTAGGTTAATTTTAAAAAAGTTGTATAATTATACAGAAAGAGTGGCTAGTTTTTCTTTTCTTACTTTGAGATTTTACTTTGTCATTATGAATTTTGACATAATTATTTAAGCGTATGCTAAAGCTCACTGACAAAACGCGATTCTGTTCAAGTTTTCATGTTCGTTCCACAATCATATTGCCTATCAGGAATGTCAAAAAGAAGATCCATCTTTTTCAAACTTAGTTACTTCAAAAGTTGTGTCTTATTTTTAAATTTCAAGAAATGTTCATCTTTAAATTCGATAACTCATTGAAATTGCTGTGGTTTGCTTAACCCAGTTATTCCGCACTGATTTTATAAGATGTACTGTGTCAAACAGCAAACATATTTTTTTTAAAGATTGGCATGATTAGATGAACAGTCAGGAATACTACCATTACACATTTTCCCAAACACTTTTCTATTTAATGCTAAATTGTCAGAAATAATACATAAAATATCATAACCAGCATTCTTCAAAATTTCTAACACTTTTAGGGTATGCGAATTCAAAATATCATGCATTTGGTTTCTATAGGAATTAGAATTAAAATCTGGTACACAGCATTTACAACTAGTCTAGAATAGGATTAATTTGCGATTTAATATTCGGTACTTATATTATCATTCTGCATATATATACACATTTATAGTACATATTCCCCCTTTATTCTACAAGTCAACATTTCAGTGGAGTAAAGGCTTAAACTTGTGATCCTCAGGATAAATATTCTCAAAACAATCCATACAAAAATATACTCACATCAAGAGTGTCATGAATAATAACGAGAAAATTACCCCAAAACTAGCACAGATTCGTTAGTTTAAATATTGAAAATTATTACTAAATTGCAACCTTATAAAATCTGACAGGAAAATAGAATGCTTAATATAGTAGTATACAAAACAGAAATGACTTTGAAAAAGAATGCAACCAAATTTCATTTGGTGCATTATACTTTTATATAAACATTTTGAAAATTATGTACTCACCGTAAATAACAAACTTTAATAATCCTTATGAAAAATTCAAAGATAATTAATAATTCAAAATTATAAAAAGAATCTCCCAAGCGCCATTTTCGAGTTCAAACAGCATTCACAGTTTCGTTTCACGGAATCACAGATAAAAAACTTGGCTTTCAGCTGTGACGTCATACTCGTTTAAAAATTCAGGATTATGGCCTTGTAGACAGAGTATCTAGCAAGATACTTGATTTTTTGCTCACGCTTTCATCTCTCTCTCTCTCTCTCTCTCGTGTAACTACATGGCTCTTTTCAGTGTAACCTGTATCTGACAATTATTTTATCCGCTGCAAGGTGGGAAATCTGCCATTTATTTAAGGAATCTGTCCACTAAGATATAATTACCAGGTGAGGAAGAATAACGCTGGTGGGGAAGGGATGCAACTGCTCTAGAATACACCAGGTCATGCAAAGATTACCAGAAAATTATTTATCAGAATGTTATCAATGTTGGTTATGCACGTGGAGTCTCTCTTTTCAGCAAATATTATTAAATTATAATCATTTACCAGGCCTTTTTTAAATTATATAAATCAAATGAAAACAATTATATTGATAGTAAAAATAATTCGATTGGTGTTTTCGAAGTCATGTACTAACTCTATAGGTCATTCTTTTTAAAAACAGTGCACTAAATGTGAAAGTGAGTCTTTTGGAATAATTATCTCAATTAAAATATAATTTACTGAAGTCGAATAAAATTAAAAGGAACTTTAAAAATTTAAATATGTATTTTACAGGGTGTGTTCCAAAAAAATGTGACGAATTAAAAAAAAAAAAAAAAATTAACACCATTGGAAAACAATGGAAAGGGATTAAATTGTAACGTTTACCACATACTACTAGGGAAACCAGAGAATTTTATCCCATAATTTTTCAAAAGTAGTAACAAAATTCACTGACAGATGGCACTGTTGAATTAAAAAAATATTTTAAACATGTAGTAATTCAAAATAATTTTTCAATACAACATCCATTTCTAGAAACAACATATGTTGTTTCTGGAAATGGTTGTTGTTTTGAAAAAATTATAGCACATTTAAAACATCATTTTCATTATGATGAGATCCTTT
The DNA here is from genome assembly GCA_963978545.1 of Linyphia triangularis. Taxonomy (NCBI): domain Eukaryota; kingdom Metazoa; phylum Arthropoda; class Arachnida; order Araneae; family Linyphiidae; genus Linyphia; species Linyphia triangularis. The sequence continues at coordinate 107,806,261 of OZ021724.1, forward strand.
TGTTTTTTTTTTAATTTTTTTTTAATTCAGCAACGCCATCTGTTGGTGAACCTAGTAAATAATTATGGAAGTTGATATATAAAATCCGCAGTTGCCCAAGTAAAATGCAGCAAATGATACATTTCTATCGGATTTTTTTTTTTTTTTAATTCATAATTTTAAATGTGTCAGTCTGTTTGGGACACCATTTTACATGTATTTGGTGTTCTTCTGTTAGTTTGTTTTTTCACAATCGTAAAATGACATACTATCAATACAAACGTCTAGTTTTTAAACTAAGAATGCCTAAAGCACTATCCTCCTAAAAGGTTCTTCCACAATAGGGTATAAACTTAGTTTCAATTGACACTACTCCGTAATGCTTGTTGCAAAAATTTGCAACGAATGTATTTCGTTCTATAATAATTTTGACGGTAGCCGTAAATAACACATTCATTCCATTCCTCAAATATGGAACAAGCCATACGTCAATCTCTTTTCAAGGTAAGATACAAAAGAGAGATGTCTAAATGAGGTGATATAACATTAAATGAATCCTTTATAATGGACAATTTTACGCATTTTTTTAAAAAAAAAATTTATTCAATTCTAAATGTTTCGAAAAGGCCATAAACACAAAATTTTATGCTCACTGCGCTTTTTCTTTTTTTAAATTTGCAACCAAATTTCGCCTGCTAGATTTGGTAAGAAAAACGACACATTCAGCACGAAGCTAATGTTGACGTCAAAAGATCTTAAATAAGTTGGCTTGAAACGCAGCAGCGGAAACCAGTTTTGCAAGTTTCTCGTCAATCACGCTAACCGGTAAGGGATATGGCAATTATCTAAAAAACTCACACCAACTATTTGGCAGAAACCTCACGATAACCATGGAAACGGAAGGATATCTTGACATCACAGCTGTAAAGTAGTGTTTTAATCGGAAAACGATCGGGTGAAGTTTCCGGGCATTTTCTTTTCTCAATATTTAAATAACTATGTTTTTTTTGTTTGTTTTTTAAAGAACATTAATTCGAATATTTGGAATGAGAAATAAATTCTTCATAAATATAAACTAATTTCCCTCGTTTTTTATAACATTAAAAAATGCGGTAATTGTCCATTGTAAGACAAATTACTTACAATTCCTATTAAATGTTCCGAAAATGTGTCACGTGCCGGACCCCTTTAAGATATCATTAATACTAATAACCTCAGAATTACAATAAAAACTGTAATCTCAACAACAAAATAACTTATACCATAAATCAAATAAACACAAATACACTCACAAATAGTCTCAAACTAAACTTTGTTCGTATACTATATTCATACGTTCACCTCCTTGATTAGCACCTCAAGCAAACAAGACAACGTAATCGCAGTTCCAGCACCACAGAAACTGCCCACATTTAGAAAATGTTAACCACTAATCCTCGCATACTCATCCAACCACTTCGGAGAACATGTAGAAGAATTAAAATAATCAAGGCATTCACCAAACTGCAAGAGGCTTCGCCAAATAACTCCGAACTATTGTGCTTACACTTCGCTGGATATGGTCACAAGACACTGATATTCTCTACCGTAATTAGTAAAGAGCATTCTTGACAACCTAATTAGGTTGGATAGGGAGCCCTTAACACATCAACTTGCGGTCCAGCCAATCGCTGGGTTTTCTTGCTCCGAGCTACATAAGGATGGCACATACACGAAAATGGCGTCTCGTAATAATGCATACACAAAGTTATTGGGTTGACATTTAATTATAAATGTAAGTGTGATCATACTTCTGAGTTGTTTTAGTCAATTCTTCTGAACACTAAGCGTGTGAACGGTCAAATGAGAAGTTACAAGGAGTTAAGAGAAACATATCTTATTCGATGTTTAGTTGTTTTATGTTCAATAAATTCATATAACATACTAGTTCACGTATTACTTTCAATTACCCTATGTATGCATTAGGTCATAAAAGTATAGCGTTGGTAACAAAAAATTCAATTCCTCTCCCCCCCCCCCCCTTCCCCATTTCTCCTGATTATCCTGATTTCAAAAAAGTGATCTAGAAAAAATTTGTGTATGTGTGTCTGTGTTTCCGTGATCAGCATACCTCCCAAACAAATTTTCCTACCATGTTCAAACTTGGTATACGGGTTGGTGGTGGCACGAGAACCAACCATTAAAGTTTTCGTCAAAATCGCGCATGCGCATAAGGTATCTGCCATTGGAAAAAATCATATTTTTCAGTAATTGCTAAAAAAATAGCTCTAATGATTTTTATCAAAATTTCTATGGTAGTGCTTCTTAAGGTGTTCTAAACATCCCCAACTCCGAAATTCCCTTAAAAATTCTTTAATAAGTAAAAACATGAAAAAGGAATGCCTTCAACACAGATTTCACTTGCTTTGAGCACCGCCCATCAATGATTGTTTTTTTTTTTTTGTTTTTTTTTTTTTTTGGGGGGGGGTTCTGTTACACGCACAAGAAAGGACAATCTAAGGTCTATTGAATAAAAATATCAATTTTACCCCCTTGTAGTGTTCTTTTTAGCCCAATGAAAAATTAATGCCAAAAATATCGCTAAATTGGTCATTTTTATTTATATGAGTGAAAATGCACCCAAAATAACACCATAAATTTTAATGCAATTGCCATAAATTTTATTGCAATGGCCAATATGATAGTGTAGTTGAAAGTTGCGCGATGTTCCACATCCCTAGTTATTTATTGAAACGGAATAAAGGATGATATTTAAGAAAATTGTTGTATTATTACAACCTTACCCAGACTCAGGTTAAGGTTGTAATAATTTTGCTTTAATCACAACCCAGCATTACTGTTACTTAACGCTTTATTTACTAATGGGAATTAGAACTCTAGTAAATTCATCGCAGTACTGCATTAGTTTAAACGCTTTAAGACACATAAGAACTTTGAAATTCACTTTTATGAAGTCTTCATCAACTGTTGGATGACAGCCTATTTCTCATTATATGTAAAACATATGGATAATTTTTAATCTTCTAGGCATCCATCTTGTCCTTACATATGCACCTCTCTCGAGAAAGCTTTCAAAGAGAAATAGGCTGGTGCTGCCATCTATCAACTGAAGAAGGAACATCATAGAAGTGGATTTCTAAGTCACATTGAATCTCAAAGTACCACGAGAAAACTGATAGGACTTAAAAAATCCGTCAAGTGAATAAAAGGTAAAGTATTATCTGAATTAAATATATCAAATTAGAGATAGTTTATGCGACAAATTGGCATCAAAGCTTTTTCTCAATGTATTTACTCTAAAGTAGCATTTTGAAATAGGTCAGGGGTCAGCAGAACCGTGGCTGAGGAACCGCATGCGTCTCTTCTTATAGATATTTGCGGCTCTTCGAGTTCTAAGTAACTCAACCTACGAATTAACTGATAAATCAATAAATGGACAATTCCCGCATTTTTTTAAAAACGTGGGAAATTAGTTTATATTAATGAAGAATTTTTTTCTGATTCCAAATATTCAAACAAAAGTTCTTTAAAAAAAATTACTTATTTAAATGTTAAGAAAAGAAAATGCCCGAAAATCTCGTGCGATCGTTTTCCAATTAAAACGCTAATTTATAGCTGTAAAGTCAAAGGGTCCTTTCGTTTCCATGGTTATCGTGAGGTATTCCGCCAAATAGTTGGTGTTAGTTTTTCAGACAATTGCCAATTGCCATATTTGCGCGATTTGCGAGAAACTTTCAAACTGGTTTCCGCTGCTGCGTTTCAAGCCAAGTTATTTCAGATCTTTTGACGTCACATTAACTTCGAACTGAATGTGTCGTTTCGCCAAATCTAACAAGTGAATTTAGGTTGCAAATTGTGCGAAAGGAAGTTAATCTTTGTTGCATCGAGAATTTGTTGACGTCAGTTGTTCTCTCGGCTTGGACTGGGGTGGAAAGTACATTTTACTGTAGACTTTTCGCGGATGCGCGAGTTGTTAAATGCCTACAACGTAGATCAATTTTTTCCGGAGCTATGCTGACCACGTACACATACACACAGACAGACATTTTTGCTAGTTCACTTTTTTGAGATCAATATGTTTAGTTCCAAAACGTGGAGAAATACAAAAAAAAAAAAAAAAAAATTGATAGTAATAAAACAAAAAGCATAGTTGTTTTGAATGCTGTAAAAATCTGATACTAAATTTTCAAAATTAGTTGCAATTGTTGCATTTAAATATACGTTGAATTCGACAGGAAATATGTAAATTTATATATATATATATATATATATATATTTTTTTTTTTTTTTTTTTTTTTACACTTACGTAGGATGAATGAAACTTATAACCACATGATTTCCGTTTTTCTAATTTACCGCAATCATCAAATTTTTAGTTTGAAATAAAGTAAAATGTGCTATAGTATCTCCATATTAATGATGATTATTCCAAATCGTAATTTTGTTCAATGCTTAATACAAAAAAGGATGCAGTTTCAATTATGTTTATATATATAGAAGACTACTATGAGATTAGATAAACGCTACACATTTTTAGTTAATATAGCGAGCACAAAGATATTAGGAACTAGTGCCAGGCGATGATGGTTTTAAGAGACATCCTTTTCTTCTGTCGACTAGCCTTGTAATCTGCAGACAAGTGTTGGCGACAGATTTTGCTTTTTCGGGATATTGCGTCCGGAACTTACCACGCGTGAAATGTTAATTAACTGCAGAGGGAAGGGGGGATATTTTTGGCGGAGTGTTTGGTACTTTTGGCGGAAGGAAAGAGTTTATTTTGCGGAAATCGCTCGAATGCTCAACCGAATGCTGGCGAGATTTACCTTCGGAATTGGGAACAAGTTTATATGAAAACAATTAAGTTTCCATCCGGGTATGATGGATGCGCTTCTGAGATAGGAGAACAGAGGTTGTGAAACAGTTCCAAAGAAAGTTCACTAAGGGGCATTGAAGAAACAAAAATAAATTTAAAGGACTTTGAGGAGTTAACGTAAAGTTGTTGTTTACCTAATTTCCAAATTTAAAATCTTTTTTGGAAGGAAGTAACTCTAGATACGCTGTAGTTTTATTATTTTCATCCTCGAAATGAAAGTTGTAGTTTTTTTAAATAAATTATTTTTAAACAAATACAGGTGGTTATGAAAAGTAAATGTTCACAAATTGCAAAGCGCAAAAATTAAAATTTGACTATCCAAGCCTGATGTCAAACCAGCAGAACATGCACGTTGAACGAGTTTAAAAGAGTTTTCGAATCTTGAAAGCTCAGTTGCTATCACAGTTAGAACCCTGATTTTTTTGCCATCGTGTTACCATTAAACGTGTAACGTAAGTGAAAAATAACATAATTTTTTACATTGAACAAGGGAACATGGCAAGAAATTCATTTGAAAATCGCCGGTCACAGGTTTTGTTCTTCTTCCGATTCTTCTGTATGGAGTGACACATATGGGTAAAATCAGATTGGATATAACACTTTCTCCTATATTAGCTATCAATTAAAGATTTTTTTAGTTTAATGGCAGTAAATTAAATTTAGCCGTTTTAAATTTCACTAGAAGCAATACCTAGAATAACATTCGAATTTTGAAACATATACATACTTTAATAACATGATACATGCCTTATTGAAATACAAAAATTTTCTTTTTGCTTTTCTTCATAGGCTTTGAATTTAATTTCGGAAGGGAAAAAATTCCTTGAATTACTGACCTTCATTCTTTGGTTGGTTGCTTTCAGATTATCCGGCGCCGTCAGCAACACGAGGGCTATAATGCACCGAAACATTCGTCATTAGACAAGCCAACATACATTTACAAACACCCATGCCTAACACGGGACTCGAACCCGCAACCTCGCGGTCTAGAAGCTAGCGCGCTAACCACTATACCGTTTGGTCGGCCCTTTCATTCTTTGACGATGATGTTAAAGATATTTTTATACTCATAAATATATAATTGTGACAAAGAGTCATATCAATAAAATTATTTTCTTCATTTTTGAAAACAAAAACATATAACTCTTCTGTAGTTGCTATATAAATTATCTCAATTATTATATTGTAATATTAATATATATGCTATTAGCATTATTAATACCATCAAATTCATTAATAATGTCATTATTATCGTAGTAAAAATTATCTAAACAGTCACGAAAGAACTAAAAGCTTGTGCAGAAAAACAGAGCAAAGGAGCTACACATTCGAAATTCAAATTCAACTCACGAAATATAACTGAATATCTGAATAAAAAGCTAAAATAAAACTAGATTGTTCCCGTTAAAACTTTTGAAAGTTTTCACCAACAACTGCAAAGTTCACAAGACAATCTACTTAGTAAAGTGAAGGCAGACACCAATAACACATATCTCTTAACTGACACTGATCTATGCAAATAAAATAGTTTGACAGTGAGTTTTGGGGATGATACAAACAGCCAATACGAGCGTGACCTGATTTAGAAGCAAATGCTTCAGATTCAAAATGAAATCTGCTTCAGTATTAAGTTTCAAATTTAGTTTTCGTAACACGCATTGGCATTTTACTTTTTAACAATACATTCTATCTATCTCTTATAAATAGAAAGTATTCTTACAGTTTTCATAGAGAAATCAAATCAATGGCTATCTAATTTCTGTAATTACTCTATAATCTATGTATATAAAACTGAGTTGTCTGTATGTTTGAACCTTATACAAATCCAGTTTTGCATCTAGATGAACGAAATTTACTACTTAGAAGCTTTAGTACATGGAGATAGTAGAGAACAACTTGAAAATTCGATTAAAAATTGCTTTCATTAAAATTTAATAACATTAAAAAAATTCTTCGTATGGCAACGATATTCTTTTATTACATCAGTATAAAACCAAAAGTTATTTTAATGTGTCTCCCTTATTTTTCTGATTATTTTACAATCATCTCTCCAATAATTGGTTTGAATTTTACTGTAATATTTCAATATATTTACTGTGAGTCGATATTGTACACAACTTCTACGCATGTGCGGTTATAAAGCATTGCTTTTTATGCATCGTTTTGTTTTCTACATTTTAAATTCATCCTATTTTTGTTTACATTTTGTGATGTCGTCAAAGATGTATTGTGCTCAGTGGGTATTGACATTTTGATTTTATTTAATGAGTATTAATAACATTTAAACAAAATAAGTTCGTTAAATTCCTTTGTATTTTATTAGCAAATATCTTCTGCATTAAAGTTATCATATATATTTAACATCTAAAAGTTCGTTTACCCAACATAATTTACCATTGTACGTTAGTGCCATTATGGAATATTTTCATTCGTATTTTGGTCAACGTAATAAATCTATTATATCTTTTTTCCAGGATGTGTCCATTACAAGATTACAAGATCAAATGTAAAAAGGCCGTATAATGTGAAAAACCTACGTACTCTATCATTAGGTGTGTTTTGTGGCACCGCATTGACCAATATTGGTACTTTTACGTTATATATATCTATGCCACTTGGCGATAATTTTTTAGTTGGTGAATAATTTGGTAGATAACGCTATCGTTTCAGCCTATTCATTTTTCTCTCAATTCAGATTTTGTTTTGTTTTAAAACAAAAATTAAGAACTTGGTACAATATATTTTCTAGGTTCTTTTTAAAACAGAGGCTAGAACTGCACTATAGACACTGGGCATATTTTGATATTAAAGTACATTTAATGAGAGTAAGTCAAAATATACATAGAATCTAGCATAGCAACGGATTATTTAGACTCAATTTGACTTCATCACTTGCAGCCTCAATTATAGATTCTCCGAAGATTACTGAAATTCACTGAAAACTTTCAAATCATTTCGACATTTGCTAATATGCCAAAAAAGAGAAGAATAAATATAGATGCGAAGTATAGAGCATCTGCCGCCAAGAGAGCTAGGGCATCACCACTGCAAAAACAGCATCGATTGGAGAATGACCGAGCGTGCTATTACAAAATGAAAGAAACCATGCATCTGTTATAGTACATTGGAAGCTGACAACCAACAACAATTAATCCGAAAAAATTCCGAATCTATATAACACAGAACTGATAGATGTCCTTCAACGGGTCCCCAGCAGCGAGGGGCCACACAGCTAGCATACAATAACGTTCATGTTTTCTAAACAGAAGTCACATAAACATATACCTAAAATCATATCTGACGATCTATGTCTTTGTATATACAAGAGTGAGTCAAAAATTATCCGCTATGTTCACATAACTCTTCGTCCATTGTTCATACTGATCTCTGTCCTCGTTTATTGTTTTATTATGTTATTGGGATCGATCCTAATTCCTGCATTTGTCTTCCTTTTACTGCAGATAGATCATGGCCGCTCCATTAGAAGTTGGCACCAAAGAGCAAAGAGAAATAACGAGCGGTGATCCGGTTTTATGATCGGAAGGTGTATCAGGGGCCAAAAATCCATCAAAAAACAATATGGGAACAGTATCTTGCCGCAACGGAGCAAAATGGATTGAAAAGTTAAAAATGAACGCACGAGTATTACGCCTGAGGAAGGAGCTATCTACGGCCAAGAATGATGACAACATTGAGCGTAACATGGTTCTTTTTAACAGACGAGTGACTATTGATGAAGTGGTGCATAGTCTGCACATTCATCTAATACACCTTACGACCGAAAAAACCACTCGTTGCTCCTCTTTGGTGCAAACTTCTAATGGAGAGGCCACGATCTATTGGCAATAAAAGGAAGACAAATGAAGAAATTAGGATGTGCAAATGATAATTCCCACATTTTTTAAAAGCGATTGGAATTAGATTATATTTATGAAGAATTTCTTCCTGATTCCAAATATTCAAACAAAAGTTCTTTTAAAAAAATGAAGTTATTTAAATATTAAAAAAAGTAATTTCGCTGAAAACCCGTCCGATTGCAGTTCGATATAAGCGATCCGCTGTAGCTGTGACGTCAAAATATCCTTCCGTTTCTATGGTTATCGTGAGGTTTCTGCCAAATAGTTGACGTTGGTTTGGTAGACATCAGTTGTCATGCAGGTTGCCACGATGTGTGAGAAACTTGCAAAACTGGTTTCCGTTGCTGCATTTCAAGCCAAGTTGTTTCAGATCAAGTGACGTCACATTCAATTCGAGCCGAACGAATTGTTTTCCCCATCAAAACTAACAAACACACTTAGGTTCCAAATTTAAAAAAAAGAAGAAGAAAAAAGCGTGCAGTGAGCCGAAATTTGTGTGTTTATGGCCTTTTCGAAACTTTTAGAATTGAAAAAATATATATATTAAAAAAATACAGGAACTGTCTATTCCATGGCAGGACTACAGCTAAATAATAATACAATAAACGAAGACAGAGATCAATATGAACAATGTAAGAAGAGTTCTGTCAACTTTGCGGAATTTTTTTTGACTCGCGCTCATTTTATGAATGAGTAATTGAAGCTTTGATATAAATTCAAAGCTAAGTTTCAAAGAAATCATAAATATATTTACAAAGAAACCAGGCGTTATTCAATCTTAGAATTTTTTTAAAAAAGCAATTTTTAACTCGGACAAGTTTCTGAATCCTCCCACCCCATCTTCTCCAAGGGTCTGTAAAAATTTTGAAATGCCTTTTGAGAACCTTCTTCTGAAGTTTATTCTGCACCATTAAAAGTCACTTGACTTTTCTTCGATGTTAAATCGACTTTAGATTACAGTTTTGGCATCGTTCTTTAAGCCTGTGGTAAATGTCAACAAACAATGAAATAATACCAATGGTATCCGCAAAAAAAAAAAAAAAAAAAAAAAAAAATGTAGAAACCACATGCACAGTTAAAACTCGAACAAAAAGTTGATATTTTTTAACATTTTGATTCAAAAAAATATTTCAACGTTATTATATATTTAAAAATCGATCACTAGTTTTCGCAAAAAGACTTTTACAATGTTACGAAACTATACCATTTTTGCTTGCAATGGAGAATTTTGGTGCTAGAACTATACTAGGGCTATACGTCACCGAAACAACATAATATCCAAATCTATCTGAAAAGAGAAATGCCTTTTTTTTTTTTTTTTTTTTTTTTTTTTCGTTTCTCCATTTTTTGAAATATTCTATATATATCAAAAAAGTTATCGAGAAAAAATTTCTGTCTGTGTGGGTTTGTCTGTGGTCAACATAACTCCCGAGAAAATTGACCTACGATGTTCAAATTTGACTAAGGGTAAGTGGTGGCCTTGGGACCTACCACTAAGGTTTTCGTCAAAATCACGCGTGCGCATAAAGCATCTGCCATTAAAAAAATATTGTTTTTCAGTGATTGCTAAAAAGCGGCTCTAACGATTTGATCAAAATCGCTGTGGTTATGCCTCTTAAGGTGTTCTAAACATCCCTACCTGCGAAATTTCCGTAAAAATGCTGTAATGGCTTAAAAAGCGGAAAACGAATGACTTTAAGACAGAGCTCTATTTCCTTGAGCATACCTCATCAGCGATCATTTTTTCTCCTCGCCTCAGTTTCCCTTTTAAGAAAGGATAATATAAGAATTATTGAAAAGTATATCTCCAAAATCATCTAGTTAGAAATAAGAATTATGGTAAAAATATCGCCGAACTGGCCATTTTTTCGAAATGAATGATGAAAATATAAAAACGATAAATGACACAAATTGATATCAGTATTATAGAGTAATTGAAAGTTGTGCAATGTTCCACATCCTTAGTTGAAAACTGGAAGGATACCAATAAGACATAAAATTGTCACAATCATTATACATTAAAAATAAGATAAGAACATATTCGATCCTAGTTCAAAACTGAAATGGGATCAAAGAACTCTACAACAAATTCTTGACGAACAACAATACTTTAGAAGTTCAATAAAGCAATTTCAACTCCATTGCATCCCATATAAACAGGGCCTAAAGGCTGCAAAACTTCGTTATCTAGAAACCGTCACCACCATTTTTTTTTATTACTACCACCCCCGCTTCAATATCACAGCGTCAATTCTTCTAAAATACGCTTCTAGAAATTTCTTTTGATCCTCCACAAAAAAATTCCTTCCCCAATTCGTCCAAGTTCATCCAGTTTTCGATCACATCTTTTAAATAGGAGCAAGATAAGTCAATTGTAGACAAGGAAATAGACTCGCGAAGATTTTTTTTTCTGTCATAGGTTGTCTGGTGTAGTGGAACTGCCTTTTGTGAAGTCGTCTCAGTTCTGAATGGTATTGACCTCCTGACTGACATCGACGTGAAGGATAAAGTCTCGCGCTAGTGGATGGGCCACTGGAAAGAGTGACAGTTTCATTCATTATCGTCTGAAGATTAGATCAGGAGATTTTGACTGATTTTGATTGGTTTCGTGATTAATTAATCTCAGAATAAAACTAAAACGTTTTGGAATTGTGTTACTTTTTTTTTTGTATATTTTCTAATTCTTTTTTTAAATATATTTTTTCTAATTCATTTTTAAGTATATTTTTTCTAATTCTTTTATTAGAATTATGTTTTTTACATTTTTTTAAATTTCTATTTGGTATTCGAACTTCAAGGTTTCTAATTAATGTTGAACAAGTTTTTATTTAAAAGTTTATATTCTTATATGTGTGTCATTTTACAAAAAAAATCAGAAATTTGGATCATTCATTACATTCATCAAAAACATTCTTTAAAATCTTAGCACTTACTATAAAGGCTGATATATTCAAGATTAATACTATTATAGTGATTGAGATAACAAAAAAAAATTTTTTTTTTTACTTTCAATTACCCATATGTAAACAAAAGATATTGAAAGTAAAATTTTCGGTGCAAAAACAAATACAACATAACTCCGGAAAAAATTGACCTACGATGATCAAATTTTGGTGTGAGAGTTGGTGATGGCACAGGGATCTACCATTAAAGTTTTCGTCAAAATCGCGCAATCGTATAAGGTTGCTGAATTTGAAAAAATCATGTTTTTCAATGATTGATAAAAACGGGCTCTAACGATTTTGATGAAAATCGCTGTGCGCCTTTTAAGGTGTTCTAAACATTCCCACCTCCGAAATTCTCATAAAAATCCGATAAAAGCGTACAAAGTTGAAAAAACAAGTGTTTTTCTCACAGAGCTCTCTCTGCCCGTTGAGCATCGTCCACCAATGATTTTTATTTATTTATTTATTTATTTATTTATTTATTTATTTATTTATTTATTTATTTATTTATTTATTTATTTATTTATTTATTTATTTATTTATTTATTTATTTATTATTTTTTTTTCAGCGTGTCATGCTTAAGCCAGGAAAATATAATGTCTACCGAATATTTCACCAATTTCGCCATTTTAACGTTTTTTTTTTTTTTTTTTTTTTTTTTTTTTTTGCTCACGTTAAACAATATCGCCAAACTGGTGATTTTTATTTAAAAGATAGAAAATAATAAAATGGTAAGTAAAACCATGTTAAATTTTACTGCAATGGACAATATTATATAGTGTAATTGAAAGTTGTGCGATGTTCCTGACAAAAAGTTTTATTTTTTATTAATAAATGTGTCATGAGCTGTAAATGGCTTCCGTAACTTATTTAATAAAGTTTAAATTTAAAATAAAAAGTTATAATATATAAGTAATAATACTTTTACAACTAGTTAAATATCATACAATTTAAAAAGTAACAAAAATGACAATTTTCGCGCATATTTTTAATATCCTTAAGTTTTTCGGAAATAATATTTTTGCAATATTAATTTCTGAAAAGTATCGAAATAGAAAAGAATATTACAGAGTAGAGTGTCACCTGATGCAGAACAAATTGTCATATTGTTATAATTATTTGAATTTTGATAAAATTATTTTTAAATTCCTAACTAATAATTTTTTTTTTTTTTATAAAGTTCAACTATTTCTCAATGTCATTAATATCAATAAATTATAAATAAAACACACACACATGCACAGTGAGTAAAATATAAGGTAATGAAACTGTTCTGTCAGTTTTATGGCGAAAAACAATATGTTCACCTCTTAAGTTGGTGATATGTAGATTATTGAAAACCTAATAAAAATACGGTTTGCAATTTAAAAAACTATTTTTCTGGATTATTTACCACTATTATTTTTTTAAAAAATCTCATAATATACGCTAACGTTATATAAAATAATGAAAAAACTGAGGAAAATAATATCACCTTCAATAAATTTTTATTTTAAGTGTATGCAAGTTTTTATTAATTATTTTAATTTAAACTTATTTAAGTCTTTAAATATCCAAAAGCGCCTATTTTTATTATAAGTATAGGTATAGATATTCTATAAAACTTTTTAATAATAAACCACCCTATTATGAATCTGTACACACCCAATACAAATTTCAAATATAAAGCAAGAATTATAATACAAATGGAATAGGTTAATAAGTATTGTCAAGTGGTATAACTTTTAAACTCAAGGTGTTTGTAGAATCCCCAATAATTCACGAGGTTCTTAACTACTCGGTTGGTTAGTTGGTTTCTACGCTCAGCGACCATTTTTATGCACAATAACGGCTAATCAAGCCGGGGCCTACTGCTTAATGCGGATTCCAAACCACAACGAACGTCTATCTCTAACACGGGATTCGAACCCGGCACTTTTGACATGCAAGGCCAGAGCACTATCCACTCAGTCATTAGGTGGACCTTACCTACACGGATACCTATAATTATTTCAAATGTATTGTGGGATTTTAGTACATTACATTCCAAGAGTACTTGATCATTTTCGAGTTGCAATTGGTGTATTTCTCAAATTTAGTGTACTACCACTTCAATAGAAACAAATGGCAGACATAAAATTTGAGTAGCCCTTATTTAGTTACACATGAGACTGGATGGAAGAAATAGAGGGCCTGAGAAACAAAGGGATCAAAGTGACTTTTCTTAACTCTTGAGAAAATACTCTTTAAAGTTTCTTATTTATATTAAATTTGTATGAGAATTATTTGTTGTTCAAATACTAACCTCTGGGATGAAGATATCACTAGTTTTCATAGAATTTAATATAAATAAGAAACTTTAAAATGTATTTTCTCAAAAGTTAAGAAAAGTCACTTAGACCCCTTTGCTTCTCAGTCCATCAATTGAAATGCAAATAACTAATCATACTCATGAAATACCAAGAACTCTTCAAGTTGAGACAAAGGTTTCAAGTTTAATTTCGCAAACAATTTAATCCTGTGTTGACAATGGCTTCATCCTTTTGAAGTCAATTTATAAAAATCGAACTTCATCGATCAATTAAGGTATCAATAACACATTAGAAATTGGAAAACTCTGCCAAAATAACCTATTTTGTTCTTTTACTTTAAAATATTTTTTTGAACTTAGCAGCTTTAAAGTGATAACATCTACTTTACGAAAAAAATTTAAAACTACGAAAGTATTTTATGAAAGTACACAGTGGTGAAAAGATTACTACCACAAACTTTGAACTCGATTTGTGAGGAACTAGTTTTGGTCAGTTTAAGGGGGTCCTGGATCCAAAATTTTAATTCCTTTAATATTTGTTGGATCAACACAATTTATTTATGTAACTATAGAACAGTGTACTGGTCTATGAAACTTATTAAATAAAAGTTTTAATTTTTTTTTTTTTTTTTTAATAAAATCTTACTATAAAACAATGCATTAAATATTTTGATATAACTTAATCAAAAATATCTTATTAAACTTAAAAATTGTATGTGCATGCGTTTCCAAATATACAACAAGAAAATTTACCAAACACAATTTCGATATTTGTAGCGGATATTAAAATAAAAAATTGTAACTGTAAAAGTTCATATTTTTGTTCTTTCATAATTTAAAAAAAAAATCCTATATGGAGTAAAAAACAAAATTTTTAAATTTTGTTCGGTAAATATCTTCTAAAGAATGAATACAATATGCATGGAATATTTGGTGTATGTTACTTAATTACAAGTGTAGGCATTTCCAATTATGTAAAAAAAAAAGCTAAAAAACTGTTGAAAGTGCAGGCAGAAACTAAGTCAGCGTCAGTTGTCAGATATTAATTTGACAAGTGCCAGCCAAAGGAAAGGGGTAGCATTATAAATGAAGTATCAAAATGAACGTAACTGAACACATTATTATTTTTCACAACTCCCCCCCCCCCCCCCAATTTTGAAAATATATGGGCCCCGGACTCCTTAAGACTTTTTCTCCCCAGAAAATATTACAGTTTGAATCAAACCAATTAGAAAAACTTTTAATGTAATTTAAAGTGTACAATGCAGGGCAGATAATCTAAGAAGTTGCAGTACATTCATGCAATAGTTAATTTTTAACTAAATTTTGAATCTTGATGTTTGCATAAAAAGTGGGCAATTTTAAATACTTTCAAATCAAAATTCTATGAAAAAAAAAACTATTTCAGCCACATTTACAATTTTTATCGACTTCTTGTTACAAATTATTGTGTTTAATTTTCAATTAAAATTAAAATTCTAAATAAATTAATAATTTAACTGTGATTGGTGGAATTAGACTTTAAATAGGCAATTTAATTTTAATAAACTAACACCATCATATATAGAAACTTTTTTATCCAGATATGTTAGTTTTTCTTAACACTTGCTAAGTGTGGAAAAAAATTCAGCCTAGTTAAAAAATTATGATTTTTTTCATGTGCTCAGGTTCCTTAAATTCAAGACACTTTATGCGCTATTTCTTAACAAGTTCTTGCCTTGCCTAAATAATACACAGCTTTTGCAATTCAACTTGACAACCTGTCATTAAAACTGAACGATCGAAGTTGTAGTTTTCCTTAAAGAATTAAAATATGACTTATTTGGTTTATGGTTTTGATTTCACACCAATAGCCAGGTGATAGATTTGTTTTTCAGTTCCTATTTAAGTTTGCGATATTTAAGAGTGCTTCACATATCTTATCTATAATAATAAAACAAGCTGTCTGTGTATCTGTATGTTTGTGGATCTTTAGAAAAGCTACTTAAAATAGGAATAGAGCTCTGAAATTTTCAATGTGAGTAGTTTTGACCTTCTAATTGTACTTTTGAAAAACAGAATTTTAAATTTTGATTTAATTCTTTTTAAATTGATTTTTTTTAATTGATTATGAAGTATTTTACAAAACGATTTCTAATAGGGCTACAGCTCTGAAATTTTCAACATAAGTAGTTTTGGCCTACTTTTGAAAAACAGAATTTAATTTTTTTTAATTAATGTTTTAATTAATTATCAAATATTTTACAAAACAATTTCTATTTGGGTTTTGGAGGCTAATTGTAGTTTTTGCCTACTATTTTTGCTTTTCACAATTGCGTGTTAAAATATTCTCAAAGGGGTGTTGTATTTTTGTATTAACGGGGAATTTTTTATTTTTTTTTAGACGGGGAGGGGCTTCTAATATTAAGGATTTACGCAGCAATTAGCTTTTAGTGAGCGAAGCGAGCTTGTGCTTTCGCAGCAATGAACCTTTCAGCAAGCCCATGCCTGCATAATAATGAACCTTTAAACGAGTGAAGTAAGACTGTTTTTTATGTGTTAATGAACTTTTCAGCGAGCGAAGCGAGCTTGGTTTCGCGTAGCGATGAACCTTCCTGCTAGCGAAGCCAGCCCATACTCGAAGCTCCAAAAACTGGGACCTACACACCAATGACGGATCACCGCAACGCGGGGCCTCACAGCTAGCTTAAGTATTGCACATGGTAAAATTTCGTAACGAAGCACGGGTATTCAGCTAGTCTATAATATACACGAGCTCCTGAGGTATAATAAATTATGTCACTCATCTTTTTTATACTTATAAAATGTTTTCTTGATTGTATCTCTAGAAAAATAACTCTATGGACAAGTTAAAAAGATTTGTGTAGAATTTTTACATTAACAACTTGTATATCTCTGCTGTTTTTTTATCTTGCAAAGCAAAATATTTTGCAAAACTGTAACAATAAAAACATGATTACGGTTTCTTCTTCTTCACAAAAGAATCTCTCCAACTGTCATCTTTCCAGAAAATATTTCTTTGAAAGAAGACAGAAAGTGATTTGTGACCTAGAAATCCACCTAAGAAAAACAAGTTCATTAACGTTGTTTCATATAATGCTCTAAGAAATAAGAGAAGATTTGACAAGATATAATTACACTCAACTGCTTGTGGTGTATCGTATTGGACTTGAGTACTTTTGCCTCAGGAAACTTGTGATCAGTTGATGAGTTTAGAAAACTTTGCTAAGAACATCAATTTGGGGCTTCAACTTTGCGTGTATCAATATTAATTAGCGTATTTTTATGAAAGTAAAGTGTAAAATACAAAGGAAAGAAAGCTAATTAGTTGTGTTTCAAATGAAATAAATTTCTTTTCATTGCAGTGAAGAATTTCTTTTTATTAGAAATAAAATAAATTTTTGTGCTTTGGTTAGAAATACTGATAAAATTTTCGTAGATAATGAATCTTCTAATATTAGATACACCTAGAATAATGTTTGCTACCCATACCCTAAAATAAAAACAATATTGTTAGCGTTATTGTAGCAGCATTTTTTTTTTTTTTTTGCTTACTTCAAACAAATTAATGAAGTCATTAATGGTTATATATATTTATACTGTTGAGTGGGATGGGTTCGATAGATTTGAAGCCAAAGCAGATCAAAACTTGCAGAAATTTATTCCAATATTCCTTCACAGATTCTCTTACAACTCCAGAACTTCTCGTTCTAGTAGACACAATACAGCTCTTTTCACAACAATAAAGCACAAGACAGCAGTTAAAAACTTGACAACACAACTGCTCAAATCGCTGCAAAAGACAATGCAATACAGTTCGCTTTAGAACTACTCTGAATGCTTACTGAGACTCATTATCTCAACTCAGTAATTCCAGTCAACTCACTGACTCACGTCAGTCAACTAATTCAGTGACTCAAAATCACGGACTCAACTCACGGCCGACCTTATATAGAGGAGGTGAACATTCTTGAAATTTCTTGAGGTAGATATTTGGAGAACTTTTCAGACCGTAGTCGAAAAGTCCTATACATGTAAATGGGGACCGAAAATATCGCCAAATGGTAGCCAAGTTTGGCGAAATTTGGTGATTTCTCGCCAAATGTGGCAACAAAAATTAGTCGCCAAAACCGTCTCCAACTTGGCTCTACCTCGCCAATTTGGCGAGATTGCCATTACCATAACGTTAAATGCCCTGCTCCTTGTAAAACTCGCTTCCCAGCGTTATCTCTGTAATACTAGTTATCAAACGTTAAGACCCATATTGCCGGGAAACCAACTTAAGACAAACTATTGCACTGCCTTATGCAAAATGTAGATAAATTTTCCTATTTACTTAATTAACACTACGAAATATTTACAAATATACAAAATTCGTAACAATACTTTATGTTAACTGATAGACAACTTAAAAAATGTTGGATTGTGAAATTCGCACTGTCATAAAAAGTAGTTTTTGTAATTATTTTCTGTACATCATATATATTCTTATTTCTTACTTATAAAAACTTATATTTGTGGCAAGAGTCAGTAGCATTTGTATTTCAGGATAGTTGAACTCAAGTACTTGAGGTTATAATTTTGGGTCACTTTGTGTTATTGGAATTCATTTTTGTAGATTTAGCATAATACACGTATATGCTGCATGTGTATTTTTATAGATTGGATGACAAAAGACTGCGAGGTGTTTGGATAAATAAGTAAAGATTCTATAAGTTCAGAGATATTCAAAATTTCTATCCACAGGGAAGTTAAATTATAAAGTTGCGTGCTCTCAAAATCGTGACTTATTGTTCATACACTCAGGCATAAAAACATTTAGAATCATTCAAAGTATAAATCAGTTGACCACTTCCGGCTCCAAATTAAGACTTGTGTCTTTTATAAAATTCAATGCTTATCATTTTCTTCTCTCGTGTCTGCTCCACTAGTAGGATAAATCAAAAGGACAGAATATGTGTGAGCGATTCAGGCAGATCAATATTTTAGAACTTTTTTATAGATAAAATATTGTTTTGTTTTTTTTTAATTTGAGGGAAAAAAAGGAATTAGATGGTAATACTATTTCAGTATTATTTGCGTGGTTTTCGTAAAAGCAAATGGAAAACCAGTCAAAAAGGCAGCAAAGTGGACGTTTCGAGAAAATGACCTAATTAATTATTTACAAAAAGCCAATAAATCTTAATAATAATAATCTTAATAATAATCAAATAATAATTTGAAATCTCCTCACATTGAGCCTTATTTTGAATGAATATATATATATATATATATATATATATATATATATATATATATATATATATATATATATATATATATATATATATATATATATATATATATATATATATATATATATATATATGTATATATATAATGTAGGTTATGTATTCAAAGTTGCCACTAGCTTGTGTTTAGTGGAGCTAGGTTATCCAGGGTGTCGAAAAGTCCTTAACACAATTCAAAAATTCACAAAAATGCAACAAATTGTTGTATGAATATGCGGTTTAGCACAATATAATGCTTCACAGGATCAAGAATTTATTTTTCCATCTCAAAAAAAATTGCTTCATAAATGTGTTTATTCAAAGATATCGCTGTATCTTCAGCTCAGTTCAGTGTCAAGGACTTTTCGGACACCCTGTATATATATTTTGAAATACGTCACCATATGGAGAAGATTTCAAAAAAGTGACAAGACATACAAGTCATATCGTGTCGAATACTACAAATTAGAAATGCAGGAATGTTTTTTATCGCTAAAATGCGCATTGGTAAAAGCTAACGTCTATTCAGCAAGAACTATGTAAATTATTTTATAATGGGGAGGCGTGTATTTAGTTTCTGGCTAAGAAAAATATGGGAAAATTGTAACTATATACAAAAAGTGTATACCTAAAAGCTTGTACTACCTTTACTGTATGAAACTTTACTCCTCTATTCTTATATATCCAAGATTTGCATTGAGTGTTTTCTTATGTCATCAGATACATACATTTGTTCTTATTTTACACACGTTCCATTGAGAAAAAGGAAACAGAACTACATTTACAATCACGGCGAAGCATATTACTCTGTATTAAATATTCTAGGAACGAAACGGGATGTAGTATTGCCGACCGAACTTCATGTATACGATTCAATATTTAATAACATGCTTCAGATATGCAAAACCATTCCCCAAAAGCACGTCCGGGAAAATTTTAGTATCTCTAATACACTTTCCAAGGATGTAGGTGTGATCGGAATGCTATATTATTTCATTGGAATTGAAGGTTTAAAGGAAGAGAACTACTGAGTTTCTAAGCTTAAAATATTCGAGTCCGGGTTACACTTACTTTCAGAATAAATCCCAAAATATGAAGATCTGACAGGAACCCTCCACCCACTACTGGTATAAAGGTACTTAACCTGGTCTTCCCTTAGCCCTCACATGTGGCAGGAAATCTACCAGCACGCATAGCAAGCAGCCATTGTCTTACCTTCTCTCATAGACTTATGATAAACATTAGACTGTGCTCTCCCACTTCAATTATACAACGAGGCTGAAACCAAAATCAAACATATGACTAGGGAGTTTTTGAGAGCAGGGTTGCAGAGTTGGCAGGTTTCTCCTCTTTTTGGCGTTATCCTAGTTACATAAAGGAATAATTTTATGACGTAGTTAACTTGTGTGTTAAATTGTTGGTTGATTGTATTCTTCTGGAATAATAGGTATAACTTTTCCGATGACGTGTGTTTTAAAAAAGCCTGTGCAGTTTTACTTGGTTTCTTTGATAAAATTTCACAACTTCAAACTAATTGTAAATAAACTACGCTTTTCAGTTTTAATTATTAATAATTATAAAAACCTTTAGAAGATTTAGAATTTAGTAAGGTTCACTTATTGTAATATTTTTGGCACTTTTACACTTTGATCGTTGTATTCACAAATAGAGAGTGCAAATGTTGTAAATTTACCAAGCTTAATATTACATATGTAAAAAAAATTCTTCCATCATTGTATTAAACAAATACTTCAATTAATAGTAATTATACAGAAAAGCAAATATTGTAGAATTACGAAGAATAATATTATATAAGTAAGTAATACATATCCTTTCATATTTTCATTAAAAAAAAATTAAGGGCATCTTCATAATAGTACAATAAATAGCTCAGCAAAGTACAAGAAATTTAATCCAGGCACGGTATGTGCTTTAAGGGGACATGGTACCCAAAAAATGACGAAAATGTCAATTTTTCAATTTTTATCCCATAATCTGGAGAATATATTTTTGAATAGCTGTGCAAAAATTTATACTTGTACTTTTGACAGATAAAAAATTATATTGTATTTTCGAAACCATTTCACACAGTCAAAGCTGAAAAAGAAATCTTTAATACTGTTTTTCTCGGTTCGTTATTTTTCAGTTTGCGTGTTGTTTAAATCCCTAAGGATTTTTTTTTAAATTTAGTAGGAATGGGAAATTTTTATAGCGTACTTATATACATCTGATAAACAAAAGTTAGTATGGAATAAGGTGTGCTATGTTTTTTTTTTTTTTTTTTTTTTTTAAAAGTTGAAAACTTGAAAAAAAAATATGTCATTTTTCTGCTGTTTTTAGTGTAAAAACATAAAAAACTTTTTCTTGCTTCTTCAAATCCATACGAACTATTGTTAACAATTATAATACGAATATATTGTAAAAATTTCATGGACAAATACTTAAAATTGTGGAAGGGGTAGCATTTCGATAAAAGTTTGAAAAAAATTTTAAAAATTGAATTAATCAAAAATTATACATTCAAAATATTTTTGTAGGTTAAATTATGTGTACTTAACATCAACACAATGTAAAATCACTATAGTTTAAATTGTAGTGGTGCAATTTCTGAAAATAATTTTATGGGTACCATACCCTTTAATAGATTCTTAGCACATCAAAATCCCAGAAGGCAAACAAATTTTAAAATTTTAAACTGAAACACATTAGTAAAAAATAAATAAAAGACACTCGTAAATTAAAACTGAGTGGTGTATTTTTGGGGGGCGGGGGGGGGGGGAGAGTTTGGCAGCTACATTACTGGGAATTTAGTGCTGTGTGTTTTTTAATTATTGTAAAACAAATTTAATTATTGTCTAAGAAATAACTTTAAACTTCTATAAATTATAATTCTAGCAGTCCTACAACGAGTCTATTTGCCAATTTTCGGCTCGATTGGATGAAGGCAAGTGGGTTAATTATTCCTTCCAAGCGGTAATATAGTAGGGTGTGTAAAACAAGACTTTTAGTGACTACCCCCAAAATTTGATAGAATGTCTTGTTTTTGACAAAGTGTATCTGCCAAGTTTCAGTTCTATTGGATGACGGCAAATAGGTTAATTAGCCTTCCGTTGATTTGCCCACCACAAACATACACACAAAAAAACTTAAAGTTAATAAAAAACTATTTTAACCTATATAAATAACTTGTACTTCACATGTACAATGTAAAGAAAAATTGACTTTTTTGATAATTTTAAAGGAAAAATCGTAATTATAATTCAAACAGAAAAAGAAACTTAAATATTAATGTTTTATTACACGAAATATTCTATTCCACCCCTTGTTATTTATTTATTTATTTATTTATTTATTTATTTATTTATTTATTTATTTATTTATTTATTTATTTATTTATTTATTTATTTATTTATTTATTTATTTATTTATTTATTTATTTATTTATTTATTTATTTATTTATTTATTATTATAAAGCACACTACAGAAAAAAAATTCCATTTAAAGTGTACAAGGAATAGTACATTACAAACAAGCAAACAATAGTAACAAAACAAGATTACACATTTTAAACCAGCAGACATTTAACCTTGAACCATAGAAAAAGATACATTAAAAATATCCAAATCATCAGAAATCAAATTAAAAATTCTATAAAATTTATACAAACAAAAGTTGTCAATGTAGTTATATTTGGTAAAAACAGTAATAAATAAATTTTGGCTACGAGTATTGGTCGGTACAGCAAATTTAATGGAATTATGGATCTCAATGCAATCATAAAATTATTAAGGACTTTGTAAAAGAAAGAAACATAAGAAAGCTCACGTCTAGATTTTAAACTGGGGATGCTGAAGAAATTGCGAAGGAAAGAAGAGGAGAGATCATGAGAATTATAATGGTTACCCTTATAATAAAGATAACGCATTAATTTAGTCTGAACCCTTTCAAGAATTACAATTTTATTGTTATAGTAAGGGTCCTAAATAAGTCAGCAGTATTCAAGATTTGAACGGACCAAACTAAAATAAAGAGTTTTAAGAGCCTGAGGCATAGAAAAATCTTTTGTATTACGTTTAAGAAAACCAAGCTTTATGTTAAAGCCACAAAACCCGTAAGTTTCATTTTAAAAAATCGCTAGGTAAACCGGTATGAAAGTATCAAAACAATAATAAAAACGTTCTTAATCATCAGTTTTGAAGATTCAGATTATTTATTAAAGGATTAAAAAAAAAAAAAAAAAAGATTAAGCATAGTGATCATGACCTTGATAAACGTCAAAATGTATTTCTTTTTGATTCGCGCCAAACTTCGCCAATCTGGCCACTGAGCGGAATTTGCTGTTCATACTTAAAAGTGAAATTAAAATCCTTAAATAGCCCCTAATTTCATCAAAATGCAGCTATAACCGTCTGTTTTTCTATTTCAATATTAACTGCAATTTTCAGAAGTTAATTGCAAAATAAAATCCGTAATAAACCAATTAAAGCTAGCTTTTTGAGAATGAGAAACAACAACATATTTATGAGTGCACTGTAAAACCTTAACTATATAGAAAATTTCAAAAATAGCACTTATTTGTGAAAGGTTATTGAGTCTCCTTTCTGGAACTTTTACAACCAACTTTTTACAACCAAATGCAGAACAATATTTAACAATTTATATTGGATTCATGTACTTTCCGTCAGACGCATTTCGACGTTTTCCACGGGAATGAGTGGGGATTTTTTTTTTCTTCTTGGTTCTCCTTCGTCTATCAGTCACGTGGTTTTCATTTCGTTACACGAGGTTACTCTAAACATGCGGTCCAGACAGTATTACAAGTCTATGCCTTCTCTAAAGGGAAGAAAATTTACGCTCTTAGCCCTAAGTGCTCAGGCCTCAACTGAATACATTCTGGACTGTTTGGGTCTAGTTTGGGAGGACATTTATTCTTCTCCCCTTCTCGTCATACACTTTTTGTAGGTCAACGGATTCCTTGACCTTGTCAGACTGGGTTGGAGATTATTAACAACAACAACAACAACAGGTTGCACTAGACCATGTTTTAGTACGGATGCTGAGTCAAATAATTGAATTTATAATAATAAAAGTAATTTAATGTTATGTTCAGGAATATGAAAGAACCGAATTTTGGTACCCCAGTCATACTTCAAATAATTGTTTGATGTATAAAACGTATGTAAGGTGTCCCAAAATGATTTTTTGTGCTTGCCCTTGATTGTAAATGTGAATACCATGGACTTTATTTTCTTTGCTATTATATAAACGGGATTGTAGTATTTTATAAAAATGCTGGAAAAAAAAATAGATTGGGTGATTTTTAATGTTAGTTTTTAATATATTTAATACACGCCTGGTAAGAGGAAAATTTCATTTAAATATCTTTCTTGACGAATGATTGCTTTAATTTAAATAAAAAAATTGAATATTCAATCACATTTTATCGAAACATAGTATTACAATGCATTAGATAAAGCAATGACAAATCAGGAATTGTCTAAGAAAACTAATTTTCTTTTTATATCGCATTATTTGCAGTTATTTAACTTACCAACATTGCTCTTTATGATAGTTTTTGTTACAAATCAAATAATTTACTTTTGTGCTAAACTTGAATTTATATTTGAGTGTGATTTTTTCACATCATATTCTAAAACGAATCATTCCCTGATAAAATCTATGCATTTCCTCAGATATATTCGTTCGGTTCTTCATTCGTCACTTATTGATCAATTTTCTTCGTCTACATGAGGAGAAATTCAGTTATCATTGATCACATAAAACAAACCATCCTTTCCCTTACGCATAGAATAGCCTAACTCTCTTTGCTAGCAGCTGCATTAATTTAATAAAAGCATAACTTGGAAAAGTTTCACCAAACTAACTTTAGGTTTATACATATGCAGTAAAACATAACAGTTAAATGAAATTTGCAATGAATATTTAATCCTTAAATGCAGATTGTTACCAATTGTCTACATTCCTTTTATGCATAGCGGTGCAGATCAGCACCGTATGTTTAAAACCTTGTATGTCTTTAGGTAGCAACCTTTGCAAAACTTCACAAAAACAAGTTTATCGTTTCCGAACACAACTAGGCCAACCTGATGGTTGTGGGGTTAGCGCTCTAGCATCGCATGTCAAAGGTGCCGGGTTCGAGTCCTGCGTTAGGCATGGATGTTCATTGCGGTTCGGAATTCACTTTAAGCTGTAGGTCCCGGCCTGATTAGCCGTTATTGTGCACAGAAATAGATCGTTGGGCGTACAAACAAACCAAACCAAATCGAACGCAACTAAAATATTTGACAGTTTATGTCTTTATCTGTGACAATTTTTAATGTTGGGAGCGCTGTAGGCTGAGTACAATTTCATTTCAGTGGGTGTTATGAATTACGATAACTTATATATGCAAGATATAGAAATTTAAGGTGTGTGTGTGTGTGTGTGTGTGTGTGTGTGTGTGTGTGTGTGTGTGTGTGTGTGTGTGTGTGTGTGTGTGTGTGTGTGTGTGTGTGTGTGTGTGTGTGTGTGTGTGTGTGTGTGTGTGTGTGTGTGATGTAAAAATACATCAACATGCAAAATTCTTATGAGTTTTTTTTTTCCCCCTCATCAACTACACCCATTTCCCGGTTGATTTCAAATATTATTCATTAAAAAAAAATTCATGCCTTTAAGAGTTAAATGAAGGTTGCAATGAATCTTTAATTAAAATGTATTACAGCCTTATTAGCTTGTTGTACTTCTATAGGGTATATCAAAAAGGAAAATCACAGTTGAAATATATATATATAAGATAATGGAAATATACGTTTGTTACATTCTACTTAGGTCACTAAGGAATTTTTTACATTAATTTTCAAATATAGTTTTAAAGTTCACCAGCAGATGGTGCTTCTATTAAAAATAAAAAAGCGATGAAAAAAAGATCGTTTTTTAGTTCAGGAACATATTAGGTCGTTTTCTTTTTAAAGTTTTTTCGATCAACCTACATCGGTTGAATCCAATTTCAAATTGGAAATATAATTTTTCACTCTAGGTCGGTGATAAAAAATTTCACAATATTCAAGAAAGCTTGCAACTTTTACAGAAGTTCAAATAACATAGATAACTTATTTTTATACTAATATAATTTTATTCAAAACTTTATAAGTAATTAACTAATGAAACTTTATTCAATTAAACAAACTGAGGGTAGTTTAAAGTAATGCCTCCAGTTTATTAACAAATTCTGATAATAAAAAGTTGTTTGCTAAATTACCTTTTATTTCACGCGTTATCGGAAAAATATTGAACCTCTACTTTTCCTCATATTACCAACCAATAACTCAGATTTGAATACATTTATCACAATTAAAATTCGATTCGTCAGTTTGCCTCTGATAATGATACGTTTAAAGAGTTTAAAAGACAATCACAATTCAAGGAAAATAAAAAATCGATTTCTATTGATGCATTTAAGCACCTATAAACGGAACAAAAATTTCCACTAAGTATACAGTCACGTTAAAATGAATTATATTCGAAAAGAAATGCATATAATTTGTTTCAAATAAATCACATACCAGGAAGTTCACAAGACTAAAAGAAGCAAATACGTGCCATTTTAAAGATATTTTAGGGCATTCGTATAACAAAAATTATTTCTCAATTATAATTTTTACTATTTTTACAAGTTAAACACTATTTCAGTATGAGCAAGTTTGGGCTAAAAAAAGATTATTCACACATCAATTTGTAAATACATATGTGTTATTTTAATTAAAAAAAATAATTTGGTTTGTAACACAAAAGTTTACGAAACACTAACCTATACATTTATTTTTCTTATACATCATTTTTAACCATAATACAACAACTATATATAGAAACCAGCATGATAACTTCTCATTCATACTTATATCTACCAAATACCAGATACAAACCAAAGTCTGCAAGAGATGTGAAACGATTGTCTAATTTTAGAACCAGGATAACATTTGGTTAGGCGTGCGACATTTTGTCTCGCGGTTCGTCACGTGAGGGACAAATGTCCCCCAAATTCAAATATTTGTGCACACCGTTAAATTCGTGACCAAATATCAAATTAGTGGGTATTTTAATTAAAAACACAACATTATAGAACAGAATAAAGTAAAAATTAAAAAAATATTTTTTAAATAACTTAAAAAAAACTTTAAGAAAGCTTTGATCCAGTGCTGCCATCTATAAAGAAATTGAGATTGTTGGGGACATTTGTCACTAAGGGTTAATGTTAAAATATTTAAGTAAATCATACACAGTTTCTTTGTTTATTTGTTTATAGGTTGATGCCAATAAGTAACTCATATCACGTTAATGAGAATCGTGTAATGTTTTGAATCACGCCAGCTTAAACTAGAGCGTACAAAGTTTATTTGCACTTAATACTGGTTACTGCATTAATTTGCCATGAATTGGAATAAAGTACCGTTTTCATTTTTCCTAGTTTAAAATATTACCGTTTTGGTGATATTTTTGGCCGTAATTATCATACTAGAAAGAAAACCCGCCACAATTGCTGGATTGGCGATTTTTTCCTCAAATATTACATTATAATTTGTTGAAAGTGAAACAGAAGAGAAACCAGTCGTTGATGGACGATGCTCAAAGAAAGAAAACTTTTTTTATAATTGCATTCGTTTTTACTCCTTTTTTTAATTTCTATGGAAATTTTGGAGGTAGGTGTGTTTACAACACCATAAAAGGAATTACCACAGAGATTATAATCAAAGTCGTTAGAACTGTTTTTTAGCAATTTCTGATAAAAAATGATTTGTTCAATGGCAGCTGACTTATGCACAAGTATCTATTTAATGAAAACCGACATTCATATGGACGCCGTTGTCCTGTATGTAAAAGTTGAATATCGAAAGTCAATTCCTTCGGAAGTTATACTGATCACGTACACACAGACACCCAGAAATTTTTGTAGACCTTTTCTTTTTAATTCAGCACGCTCCAAATCGTATAGAAATGCCAAAAACAAACGAGTTTTTCCCCTATGTTAACACATGGGTAGTTGAATGTAGAAAGCAATTTTTATAGTGTATACCACCAATTAATTGCCTGCACATAAGTCCATCACCTTCGCATTACTTTCAATTACCCATATATTTACATAGGGTTTGGTAAGTTGTTTTCGGATTATCTGGAGCCGTCAGCAACACGAGGGCTATAATGCACCGAAACATTTGTTATGTGACAAGCCAGCATACATTTACAAACATCCATGTCTGACACGGCACTCGAACCCGCAACCTCGCGGTCTAGAAGCTAGCACGCTAACCACTATACCGTTTGGTCGGCGTTTTCATAGGGTATTGAAAGTAATGCATTCGGTCACAAAAAAAATCTTTTTTTTTTTTTTTTTTGCTTTTTTTTTTTAAGGATTGGAACATCCTGATTCCGAAAAGGTGATTTATAAAAGATGTCTGTCTGTGGTCAGCATAACTCCCGAACAAATTGGCCTAGGATGTTAAAATTTCTTTTGCGGCCTGGTGGTAGCCATGAGACCTACCATTAAGGTTTACGTCAAAATTCCGCATGCTCATAAGGTAGCTGCCATTGACAAAATTATGTTTTTCAGTAATTGCTAAAAAAAGACTCTACCGATTTTGTTCAAAATTTCTCTGCTAGTGCCTCTTAGGGTGTTCTAAACTTCCCTACTTCCGAAATCCTAGTAGAAATCCGATAAAAGCATAAAAAGTTTAAAAACGAGTATATTTAAGACTGAATTCTCTGCCCTTGAGCATCACCCATCAACGATTGAATTGTATCTGTTTACCGAACAAGAAAGGACAGTATAATGTCTATCGAATAACATAGCCAATTTCACCATTTTGACTTTGGTGGTTTTTTTTTTTTTTTTTTTTTTTTTTTTTTTTTTTTTTTTTACCCACGTAAAAAATATTTCCAAACATATCGCCAAACAGTCCATTTTTATTTAAATAACTTAAAAAATGTTAAAAAACACTCGATATCAAATTTTAATGCAGTGACCAATATTGTAAAGTAATTGAAAGTTGTGCAATGTTCCACACCCCTAGTTTAATTCTGTACGTTCCAAAAAATATTTAGAAATGCAAAAAAACAATCAGGTTGTTTTTTTCTCATTTATGTTGACATATGGGTAATGAAAACAAAAAGCAATTTATTAAATATATCATACAGTCTAATAATTGTCTGTGCATAAGTGAAAAACCTTCAGTTTTTATTGGTGTAACGCGAAATAATAGTTATTTTTATGCTGCATACTAAGAACTTGTTGTGTAAGATACATGATAAAAACATTAATAGCGATATATGTGTAAAAGGTTCAGTGCATTTTGTTTCCAGTATATTTCAGTGAATGTGAGCTTGCAAAATAAATTCAATTAATGGAAAACGGTATTTGTTAAAACCAGGACCATTTTAAACATCAAATATAGAGAGATGCTCTTTTCAAATTCCAGGTTAATAAAAACACAATATCTGTTTCTTGATATATTTCTGAACATCTAAGATCATTTATAGCGTAGAATTATAATACACATTCTGTTACATATAATTTTACATTTTTCCAGATAGATATTTCTGAGATTTTCATTTTTCAAAACTAATGTTAATCTCAGCCACATTTCACTTCAAAATTTAATTCAATTTAAAGAGAAGAATCATATTTCAGGAAATTCTTTATTACGAATGAAAAATCGTCGAATAAATCTGAGAAAAACTATCTATATTTTCTTTTGTGTTCATTCCCAAACTCTGAGAACAAAATCTAATAATGTAAGAAACTTAAAGGAAAAAATAGTTTCTTTTATTTTTCTTTCGTTCCTTTTTCTTTTCCTGCCAAATACAATCCGGCAATTCGTTTTCAAAAGAATTTTCAAAGTGAACCATCCATTGGTTTTTTTGATGATAAATTCTTACTTTATCCCTATGTTATTGTGTGCATATTTCTTTCTAGAAGAGGGAAATAATTTGTTTTCCCAGTGGAAATTGCGAATGATTTGATTCGTCAAATGAGTTTTTATTAATCCATTTTGTGGCGGAAAATAACACTATTTGGATTAACACAATTACTTAGGTAAATCACTTTTTTCAGCAAATTGAATTGTTTATACAAGATTCCCTATTTTGCTTACGCCAAACATATGCAAAAGAATTTTTATAATTAATGACTAGATTATTTTTGTTTTCAAAGTATTAGGCAATGGAACAGGTGTAACAAATTAGCCCCATATTGCTTCTATTTTCAAAAATCAACCAACAACTTCCATAAAATTAATTGTGATTTTTTTTATTGATGTGTTACTAAGATTAAGGGTGTGGAACATCGCACAACTTTCAATTACACTATAATACTGACTATATTTTCAACATTCATTTGGTAAAAACATGGACAGTTTGGCGAAATTTTATATGATAATTCATGTATGGAACTAAAAAAAACACACAGAGAAAAAAAAACTCCGTAAAAATGATGATTTTAGAGAAAACTTGTCAATAATTCTTACAATACCCTTTCTTATAAGTGAAACTGGGCAAAGAAGGAGAACCGGTCGTTGAAGGGGTATGCTCAAGAAAAGAGAACTCTGTGTTAAAGGCATTCGTTTTTCAACTTTTTACGCCATTAAAGCGTTTTTATGGGAATTTCGGAGATGGGGATGTTTAAAACACCTTAAGAGGCATTAGCACAGTGATTTTGAGCAAAATCGTTAGAGCCGTTTTTTAGCAATTACTGAATAACATGATTTTTTCAATGGCAGCTAACCTACGCGCATGCGCGATTTTGATAAAAACCTTAATGGTAGGTCCTTGGACAATCACTAACCCTCACACCAAATTTGAACATCATAGGTCAATTTGTTCAGGAGTTATGCTGACTCGTACACACATACACACAGACAAACTTTTTTCTATCAATCTAATCAAATGTTAACTCTGTTAAAAAATATAAAAAACTGTGTGTTAAAGTTATTCGTTTTTCAACTTTTCAAACCTCGAATGCTTTTTACGAGAATTTCGGTGGTGAGGATTTTTATAACCCTTTAAGATGCATTACCGCAGCGATTTTGATCAAAATCATTTGAGGTTATATTGAGTTTACATTGGAATGTAATTTATATCATGTAAAGTACCTTTACTTAATTAAATTAACAGAAAAGTGTCCTTGGATTCAGTAACAATACTTAATATTTGGTCAACCATTATTTATGAAACAGACCAAACAAAAGTTAACTATTGATATACACTACTTATTTACAATATATTCTTTCTTTTCTCGAGAAAAAATATATGTCTGCACGAAAAACATTATAAGTATGATTAATTACAGATCTACAGGGTATTAAATCTTCCAAAAAATAGAAAAATGGACCGAAGACAACCACACCATGAAACTATGGTCTAAATAAAACTAACAAAACACATTCAGACTTAAAAAAATCTAAAACTTGATAAATTGTTTATAATACGTGTTTCGATATATTTTAATTAAGTACGTTTACCAATTAAAATGTTTTAAACTTAAAATGAAAGGATTAACTTAAGAGGAAGTCCTAGTCAGGATCATTCCCTTTACTCTCTATGTTAAAATCTTTTAGTCCAGTACATTAAGAAACTACTTCTATAAAACGTTAAAATTATGTGAGTTGGTAAGAAAAAGATAAAAAGATCACTTAATGAAATGACAGAAATTGTTTTCAGTTAATGTTGATCTCTATATATATAAGGCAAAGCACTCACTCATCACTAATTCTCAAACTTCCCACATATCCACAACTCTAAAAATTGGTGCGAATATCAGCAAAGACAAACGTAGAAAAAGTAAGCTATTCCAATCTCGATTAACCCACTTTAAGGTGTGGAAAAAGGGTTAAACGTTCCAAACGAGGAATATTCGAATGTTCTACTTCCCATTTCGTCACAACTCTGAAAATTGGTATGAATGTCAATAAAGATAACCATAGAAAAAGTAAGCCATTCCGATCTCGATTAATCCCCTTAAGGGTTGGAAAAGGCGTTAAACGTTCCAAACGAGGAATATTCGAATGTCCCACTTTCCATTTGGTCACAACTCTGAAAATTGGCACAAATGTCAAAAAAGATAAGCATAGAAAAAGTAAACTATTCCGTTCTCGATGAACCAACTTTAAGTAGTGGAAAAAGGGTTAAACGTTCCAAACTCGAATATCCCGCTTCCCATATGGTCACGATTACGAAAACTTGCGAATATCAATAAAGACAAACGTAGAAAAAGTAAGCTATTCCGATCTTGATTAATTCACTTTAAGGGGTGTAAAAAGGGTTAAACGTTCCAAACGGGGAATATTCGAATGTCCCACTTCCGGCATGGTCACAATTTTGAAAATTGGTACGAATACCAACAATGGTAAACATAGAAAAAGCATGCTATTCCGATCTCGATTAACCCACTTTAAGGGGTGGTAAAGGGGTTAAATGTTCCGAACGATTGATATTCGAATATATCACTTCCCATATGATCAAAACTCTAAAAATTGGTACAAATGTCAACAAAGACAAACATAGAAAAGTTAAGCTATTCCGAACTTGATTAACCCACTTTAAGGGGTGGAAAAGGCGTTAAACGTTCCAAACGAGGGATATTGGAATGACACACTTCCCATTTGGTTACAACTCTGAAAATTGGCACAAATGTCAAAAAAGATAAACATAGAAAAAATAAGCTATACCGTTCCCTATTAATCAACTTTAAGGGGTCGAAAAGGTGTTGAATGTTCCAAACGAGGGATATCCGAATGCTCCTCTTCCAATGTAGTCATAATTCTTATATTTGGAGCAAAAGATAAAAGGGCAAATGTAAAAAAATAAGTTATTCCAATATCTATTAACGAATTTTTAATAGATGAAAAGTCGACGCAACATTTAAACTATACGAGGATTATCTTAATGTCTCAATTCCAATACAGCTACTACTTTGAAATTTAGAACTAAGAGCAAACATAAACGCAATAAACTATTGCATTCTGGATTACGTAATTAAAAAGGGTCCGAAGAGAGTTAAAAGTTCTAAACGAGGGATATTTAAATGTCTCTTTCCAATATACTATTCACAATTATAAATTTTATTAAAAATGTCAAGAAAGGAAAGTTCCTATTTTGATAAATTAATTTGTCGGGATCGAAATGGGAACAAACGTCTGAAGTGTAGAGTACATGAATGTCTTTTGATCGCTAAAATGCTAATGGTAAAATTTCGTAGCGGAGCACGGGTATTCAGCTATACTAAACTTCAACTTAACTAGACATCACTTAGACGGTAGATCGTCACAGTGCTCATGGGTATTTAATCCATTTTGGCGGCGTGAAAGCATAATGTTTGCCAAACCACAACCCTGTAGAGAACAAAAGGCTATAAGGTTTGGCGAGAATTATGTCTTCACTCCACCAAGATGGATTAAATACCTATGAGCAGTGTGACGATCTATCATCTAAGTGATGTCTAGTAAAGTTGAAGTTTAGTATAGTCTACTATAAATTAAATTTAAAATAGCAAAAGACAAAAACAGGAGGAGCCACTGCATATGCATTGATGTATGGTTTGAAACATAAAATAAAATGTATTAGATACTATTTTCGAGGTTCTAATTTATGTCATTTCATTTACAGATTATTTTCGTACCTACTCACCAAATTTTAAAGCTTTATAGAAAGTAGTTTCTAAATGCACTGGGCTAGAAGATTGTAAGATTGCAGAGGAGCCACTGCATATGCATTGATGTATGGTTTGAAACATAAAATAAAATGTATTAGATACTATTTTCGAGGTTCTAATTTATGTCATTTCATTTACAGATTATTTTCGTACCTACTCACCAAATTTTAAAGCTTTATAGAAAGTAGTTTCTAAATGCACTGGGCTAGAAGATTGTAAGATTGCAGAGGAGCCACTGCATATGCATTGATGTATGGTTTGAAACATAAAATAAAATGTATTAGATACTATTTTCGAGGTTCTAATTTATGTCATTTCATTTACAGATTATTTTCGTACCTACTCACCAAATTTTAAAGCTTTATAGAAAGTAGTTTCTAAATGCACTGGGCTAGAAGATTGTAAGATTGCAGAGGAGCCACTGCATATGCATTGATGTATGGTTTGAAACATAAAATAAAATGTATTAGATACTATTTTCGAGGTTCTAATTTATGTCATTTCATTTACAGATTATTTTCGTACCTACTCACCAAATTTTAAAGCTTTATAGAAAGTAGTTTCTAAATGCACTGGGCTAGAAGATTGTAAGATTGCAGAGGAGCCACTGCATATGCATTGATGTATGGTTTGAAACATAAAATAAAATGTATTAGATACTATTTTCGAGGTTCTAATTTATGTCATTTCATTTACAGATTATTTTCGTACCTACTCACCAAATTTTAAAGCTTTATAGAAAGTAGTTTCTAAATGCACTGGGCTAGAAGATTGTAAGATTGCAGAGGAACCACTGCATATGCATTGATGTATGGTTTGAAACAAAAAATAAAATGTATTAGATACTATTTTCGAGGTTCTAATTTATGTCATTTCATTTACAGATTATTTTCGTACCTACTCACCAAATTTTAAAGCTTTATAGAAAGTAGTTTCTAAATGCACCGGGCTAGAAGATTGTAACATAGCAAGTATAGGGAATGATCCTTACTAGGACTTCCTCTTAAAAATGGTAAAATGGACATTAATTCATCAAACTAACATTAACATTAACAGAAATGCGCAATATATTATTACGAATGCAAGAAAAAGCCAAGACATAAAGTTTTCCGAATACATTGAATATTTGCGACACCTGCCTCTGCGCAGAACACCTACTTTCTCACTACTTCTTTTCCTTCCCATTGTCTTTGATGAGCGCAAGAACAGATACTTTGGTTACGGAAGAAGTTTGTTCCCCTTTCTTTTTCCCTTTTTTCCCTTTTGCTGGAAAAGTTTCCCCGTACTAAACTTTTCCATTAACCTTTACCTACGGCCACAAACACCACTGCCATGATGTAAATAATTCCATGTAGATTCTCTTTCTTTGCTTGTACGACGGAACTAGGTTATTTATACAGAGCGAGATTTTTTTTTTGTCTTTAGATATTTGATATGTATATGTGCCTTAGCCGCTAAGAATATGTGTTTGTTCTTGTATTAGAAGCTAAATTATCGTGCATTTGACTGCTTGATTGTAGAAATTGTACTTATTGTGTTTATTTGAATTTGACCTATAATAAATGTAAATATTAATGTTAACCATAAAAGGCAAATTATTGCCTATTGTCTACATCCCTTAAAGTCTCATATCTACCTTTGCATAGTATGTTTTTTTTTTGTTTTTTTTTTTCAATTTTATCAAAACTATTTTATTGTTTCCGAACGTAATTAGATTCTATGACATTTTATTTCTTTATCTGTGACCTTTTTTTTAAGGGGGGGGGGGGGGTGCTGTTAGCTGAGTACAATTTTATTTCGACGGGTGTTACGAATTACGATAATTTATATCAGAAGTAATAAAAATAAACAGGAAAAATTGTTTTCGAATTTCGGAAACAAGGTAAAAGTAACGAATAATATTTATATTTTTGCATATACTGATAAATTTCTGCAAGAAGAATGTAGGTGGGTTTTTTTTTTTTATAGGGGGGGGGGGAGGCGTTTAATGTAAAAATTCTTTACGTTTCCTTTTTTTTTTTCTCTCCCCTCCTCATTAGCTACACTCATTTCCCGATTGATTCTAGATTTCATTTATTTCAAATAAAAAATCATGCATTTGAGGATTAAAAGCTAAATTATCATGTATTTGACTGCTTGATTGACAGCTTTTTTGAAGTTGAAATTATCGGATTAAATTTACTTGAATTTGACTCATAATGGATGTAAATATTAATGTTAAGTCTTTCAAGAGTAAATTTCGTGCCCGAGACGAACTATATGGGAAAATAATAAATATTTTTTTAACACTATTTTGATTTAATTAGTCTTATATAAATATTTCAAGATAATTTTTTATGTATTTTCATTTTCTTGAAAACTGCAATATTAGAGTCATTGGTCAATATTTAATGTACTTAAACACATTTATTATTTCAATGAATTCAGATTATTAGATCCATTTTACGTTTCTCTATTTTGCAGTTCTGTTTAACTTGTTTTTTTAATTGACCAATAAGAAACCTGATGATAGTTATCTAAATTGCTAAGTTTATGTTTCTACTCAATTGTTTATAAGAGACCCGTCGTAGGTCAAGAACAAGTCGACGCATTTTCATGGGATCATTGTTATCTTCAAAATTAATTTTATTTAAAAATAATTTATTGGGAATCAAAATTGTACATTATATGGTTAGCCTATTGCTTTAAATGGCCTTTTGACAATTTACCAAAAAATTCATAAAATGCGATAGATCGGATTATTATATTATTTTTTATTCTATAATAGTTTATATATTTGTTGATAATCGCTAATTTTTACTTTTTGATAAACTAACAAAAGATCTGAAGATTAAATGTTTTATATGAAAGTTTATATTTTTATTTAGAGTGTTTATAAGATACCTCCAAAGAGATATCAAAGCTAAAGAACCAATTAAAGAATGTTCATGTGATTTAATTTTTTTTTTTTTTTTTTTTTTTTTTTAATATTAATTTTACTCAAACATATTTTTACTTACTTTGATTAGGCTGATGCTTTAAAAAACTTTCAAATTTTAAATAAACTTTATAGTGCCGTCTGAAAATTCGAGAAGCGTGATAATTATTTGATGTCTGACTAATTTTCATGGTTGAAACTAGTTTAAATATTTGCAATAAAGTAAGAACTATGTAAAGTTTTACAAGTTACTACACGTGAATTTATAATAAAGAAAGACATGATAGAGACAGTATGGATTCAAAAAATCTGATTGTAAACCCATAACAACAATAATACAAAACCGAAGATGGCAATGGGTAGGACATGTTTTACGGATGCATCCATCAGACCCAACACGCGGTGCCCTTACTTGGGCACCTGATGGGAAAAGAGGACGCCCAAAATACACCTGGTGTCAAATGATATTAAAAGAACGAAATTCACTTGAGTGGCCGAACTGGTGAACAGCAAGGATATCAGTACTAGACCGGAAGGGATGGAGTGCTATGCACCACTTGAGCGTCAAGAGATTTAAATCAAATAAGTTAACTGACAGTATGGGGTCCCATGCAAATAGTCGAACACTATAAGCATGTATTAAGGTATACATATACATTAGGAATTTCAAAATTTGACTCAAGTCTGCATTTTTGTTTTTTTGTTTAAAAATATTCCAGAATGCATTACCTTTTAATTAATACCATTTTTTTAAGAGACTCAATTTACTTTTTAAATTGCAGTGGGTTTTGTGAACCTGTTTTGTATCACGTTCATTAGTGTAGTAAACTTTAAACGCGTTTTCTGAAGAATGACATTTTTGTGTTATATGACTTTACGCCAACAGTCATAACTTCATAATAAATTGTCCGATTTACAAAATTCTAATTTTGTTCCGAAGACACAGATTGTGAATGCATTTTCTATGGAGAATATAACACATATTGTTATAAAAAAAATTTATGAATATTTTAATCTTAATTTTTTGTAAAAAAAACTATGTATTTTTTTAAACTTTTTATTTAAAAATTTATAATTAAATATTGCATCCAAATTCAAAACAATTCTCCAAAGGAACATGAGCCAATATAATATCTTTTATTTGCAGTAAAAATCATACCTCTAAGTTAATTACAAGTTTATTTATTAATGTTCTAATTAGTCACTTTAATTGCAATTAGCTGATTAAAAAATTGACGGGAAAAAAAAGTTTATATATATAAATGCATCATTTTTAATACTGATATACTGCCAAAAAGTTTGAAATTATTACCTAAAAATTAAGGAAAATCATCTCAATTGTATATGTATACCTTAAAAAAATCCGGACACATTTTATCCTTCATAAATTCAAATTGAAAATCATTACCCTAACAATATATAAAATAGAGTAATCATAAAATGTCTGCCACATGGAGGAAAGCTCAAAATGTAAATCTATTCTGTACTCTTCAAAAATTATTCGTTCATGCGTAATTACAGATTATGTGTGCAATGAAATGCCATACCTATGGTTCGGTAGTCTAATATTTCAAGGATTAAAAGGAATAAGTAATCAGTGAAAACTATATCATGAAGGAGCGTTTTCATATCTTACATAGATGTTTGTGGTAGGCCTAGTATTGAATTCGGGTGTCCAGTGTTAGACGTAAATCTTAACAACAAAAGTTGCTTAGCTGTTTGTGGTTGGTTGTTTTCAGATTATCTGGCGCCATCAGCAACACGAGGGCTATAATGCCCGGAAAAATTCGTCACTTGACAAGCCAACATGAATTTACAAACATCCATGCCTAACACGGGACTCGAACTTGCAACCTCGCAGTCTAGATGCTAGTACGCTAACCACCATACAGTTTGGTCGGCCTTAGCTGTTTGTGAATTATAGCCATAATAATATATCCACACAAAATCGAAATTAATATAAAGGATTAAAAAAAATCCCACAGTGATTATCGATATATATTGGATATTTTCATGTATATTATAAATATTAGTATACAAGATGGTTTCAATATTGGACACATATATTCTTGTAAATAGACTTGTTGCCTGAAATTTAGTCTACCCTTGCTATAGGTCAGCCTGTTATAACACTACTTACAGGAACTGATTTATGAAATCCAACTACACACAAACACACTTCAATATTGCTATGATTATTTGGTGTGTTTTCACTTTTACTTGAACCTTTACTACTATGCATAGTTTTGTTCCTTAAAAAATGACGATTTTGCTTTACTTCCAAACTCTACTAAAAGGTAATCATACAGATTGGTCGGCGCATGAAAAAGTCCACATTTTGGCATGGCAACAAAATCCAAAACTCCTGTCAACCCAGTTCCCGAACCAAGTAACTTATTGACCATAATTTCATTTGCATGCAAGAAAAACAAATTTTCAAAACTTTAAACGTGATTTAAACAGAATAGCATTGTTTATATGCAGAGATTCTTTCAATCGATGATATCTCAAGCTTAAATGAACCTTTCGGAAAAAAGTGTTCTTACATAAAAAAAATTGCTCTACAGTTTCAATGGCGATCCATAAGATGATTCTTGATATTACAAAATATTTGCAACAAAAATTTCTTTTCTAGACGAATAAGAAGTTACGTAATCATAGTTCAAAATTATGCGGTATTTAACAACTTAAATCTTTATTAGCTGATGAATGTCTTATTAAAAGTGAACAATTTTTGCAGTAAACATCCTTATTAATCATCAACTTTAAAAGATTTTTAAAAATGTTAATACAAAAAAAGTACAAAAGTGTACGTACGTTTTAAACAGTTCAATTGAGAAATTCATAGATATATTATCCCCATTGATGTAGAGGGCGCTGCTAATGTAATCCCCTAGCGGCGACTTCGTCGCCAGAGAGAGAGTATGATTGAGGGAGTGAAGGTGAACGGACGTGGAAGTAGCCTCTCCTAGTTTAGGTTTAAGAACCTATTTTTAACTCATGCAACGAATAAACCTGCTGTATATTTAATTAGCCTCTTCACTTTTACCCCTTCATCATACAACATGGGGGCTCGCCGTGCTTTTTACCCGCGAGAATACGATGAAAAAAATATTTAAAAAACTGCACTTCCACGCATCCAGAGGTCAAACCAAAATCCTCTTCACGAAACAAAAACTGTACTTTCACGCATACAGAGGTCAAACCAAAATCGTCTTCACGAAATAAAAACTGCACTTCTACGCATCCAGAGGTCAAACCAAAATCCTCTTCACGAATTACCGCAGCAATCAGCGACCACCAGTGGAATCTACAAATAAAAGGCAAACTCATCAACCAGCGTCGTCATTATACAACTGCATATACAATTATATAACACTCGCTTCGCCGAACAAGTCCCACTTCAGCCGTCAAGCAGAAGTTCAACGAAGTCAGCAAAGTTATTCCACATCGACCAACTACCACGAACCAGAAACCAGAAGCAACGAGTACTCTTCGAAAGAGCAACAACATAAAACGGATACAACTCCAAAAGCGAAGTAAAATCAAGAAACGCAGGTAGGATCCATCTTATTATTAATTATGTTTAAAAATATCAGAAAGCAAGATCTCGCATTTGTCGCCGCTGAGTTAGATATCGTTGTACCGGATGGTACCACAATTCTAAAATTAAAAGACTTAATTGAAAAAAGTGAAATTTTCGTTAAAGATCCAGATTTCGTTAAAGATTTAATAACAACAGTTGTAGAGGATAGAAAAACCCAAGAGGCTAATGAAAAGCAAAAAGAAATCGAAAAAATTAAGCTTGAAAAACAAAGAGAAATCGAAGAAGTTAAACTCGCACAGATAGAACGACAACTCGAGCTCACAGCTCTTAAAAATACTACTGCATTAAACCAAACTAGTACTGGAAGTACCACAGCAACCGAAGCAAGTCCAAATATCGAAAGTCTTCTTCGTAGTGTTCGACAGTCCCATCGAGACCAGAAAACTACAATTTATTCTTTCAGTCTCTAGAACGTGCGTTTACGACAAAAAATGTCCCAGATGATGCAAAATCGGAAATTTTGATTAGTATACTGGGCGAACAGGCTAGTTACATTTTACTAAATATTTCGGAGAACGACCTAAAAAATTACGAACAAGTCAAAAGTATTGTCCTGCGCCAATTTCAACCCACGCCACAAGAATGTCTTCTTAATTTTCGAAGGAGCCAACGCATGCCGAACGAGTCGTATACGCAATTTGGGTCAAGGCTATCACAATCATTCGCATATTACTGTAAGGTACGCAACGCCACTGACTACGAAACACTATGTAAATTAATGGTGTCAGATAAACTTTTCAGCACACTTGACCGCCAAACACAAGCACACATTGCCGTTCGCCAAGGGGAAGATTGGCTAGAATCTAAAGAACTTGCAAAAGAGTGTGATATTTACTTTACGTCAAAACGTAAATCTCTAAGCGAAACAAATCATCAGCAACAAACATACAACAGCGGGCAGAATTTCCAAAATAAAAATACGCAAAACCAATACAGAGGGTCATTTAACAGACCGCCAAGGGGTTCTTACAATCACCGTAACAACAACGATAATTTTAGGCCAAATGCACCAAATAATCACGTCTGCGAAATAGAAACCGGAAGAAATTACAACCGCGATAAATATTTCAATAAGCTACAGTACGAAGATGTTCTTATCGATGATAAAAAGAATAAAAACTTTGATCGATGGAGATACTAATATAACTTGTGTAAAAACCAGTGTATTACCACCCTCAACAGTCTATGACGGATCAATAACCCTCACAGGAGCTTTCGGTTCCACACAAAAAGCGAAGTTGACAAAAATAAATCTAGCTCATCCAAAGAACAAAAATCCAATTCTAGTTACTGCAGCAGCTTGTGACGACTTATGTTCAAATTTAATAATTCCACCTAACGTATACTAAAGCATAAAAACACGAGACCCACTTCCGATTGAAAACCAATTCGAAACCCGCACGGAAAAAAAATGCTATGTTGCTTTAAAAAAGAACTCGGAATATATCACTTTTCCTGCTGACAACAATAACGAAATTTTAAATGCTTCTCAAATCCTTACGATTCCGAAAACTCAAAAAGATTACACGTGTCAAGGTCATACAAAGGATGACTCAACGGAAAATATCGGTTCTTCGTTGATGGAGGCAGGGCTTAATGTCCCCATGAGTAAAGACGAACGATCATTGGAAGATCCAGATGAAGTGTGTGTAGTAACAGAAGACGGAGGAAAAGGCTCCAAACCAGAAGCTCATGGTCGAGAATGTAAACAAACAGAAACACATGTTGATTGTTTACCTTTTCTGTTTACGATTGGGGATAGCGTGAGTTTAAACGAAGCGGATTTCTTGCACATTAACGACGATAACTTGCGGGATACTGTTACGAATATGGTAAAATTTTATAAACCAAATAAAATAAAAAGTACAAATTTTCAAATGAAGATTTTTTTATCGGATGAAACGCCAATCTTTCAGCGGGCACGCCGTTTATCAATCACCGAGAAATTGGAAGTTAACAGGCAAATCAAACAACTATTGAACGACGGAATTATTTCAGAAAGTACTTCTGACTTTTGCTCACCAATAGTTTTGTGTAAAAAACAAGATGGCTCAACACGCATGTGTATTGATTACAGACGTTTAAATAAAGTGGTAATCAAAGAACGATTTCCAATTCCTATTATAGACGACGTCTTCGACAGGCTACAAGGGGCTACCGCGTGTACACAAATTTAAATCTCAAAAATTCGTTTTACCAAGTAGACGTTGATCCTGCAAGCCGCAAGTATACTAGCTTTATTACACCAGATAACCAGTATCAATTTAATAAAGTCCCGTTTGGACTTTGCAACTCGCCGTCTGCTTTTCAAAGATTCATACAGATTGCTTTTCGAGAACTTTTAGAAACTAATACACTGATCTTGTATTTAGACGATTTGATCATCCCATCAGTCAATGAGTTAGAGGGCGTCGAAAAACTCAAGCAAGTCTTCAAAGTAGCTTCCGACTATGGACTTGAGTTTAACTTTAAAAAATGCAATTTTCTACAAAGAAAAATCAACTTTCTCGGGCACATTTTAGAAAAAGGTACAATTCGTCCCTCGACAGCCAAAACAAACGCTGTTTTAGGTTTTCCACAGCCCAAAACAACAAAAGATGTTCAATCATTCCTGGGTCTAAGTGGATTTTTTAGGAAGTTTATAAGGGATTATGCTGCCATTGCGAGACCCTTAAGTGATCTTTTACGGAACAATACTCCTTTTTATTTTGGTACAGACCAAAAACAAGCTTTTCTAACACTGAAACAGGCACTGTCAACAGAGCCTGTGCTACACCTATATAAACAAGGCTCGCCTTTACAGTTACATTGTGATGCATCCTCAAAAGGATTTGGTGCTATTCTTCTTCAAGCAGACTCGGATAACATATTCCATCCTATACATTATATGAGCCATAAGACATCACCACAAGAAGAGAAATATTCATTTTACGAATTAGAAGTTCTTGCCATAGTTCAAGTTTTAAAGAAATTCAGACACTACCTTGTAGGTACCAAGTTCAAAATTATTACAGACTGCCAAGCCTTCCAAAAGACCATGCCAAGGAAAGAAGTGCCACCAAAAATTGCCAGATGGGCAATGTTGTTAGAGGATTTTGACTACGATATAATACACAGACCAGGCAAGCAGATGACACGTGTTGATGCTCTCAGTCGTTACCCAGTCATGTCAATCCAAGTTGATTCAACAACCCAGAAAATCTGCGATGCTCAGTCAAAGGACGAATTCACACAAGGCATTAAAAATCTAATCGATCACTCTTCAACTACAGAATACAAATACAAGAAAAACATTCTTTACAAACTGGTCAATGCCAAGAACTGTTAGTTATACCACAAGACATGCAAAAACAAATAGTCCAAATAGAACACAATAAAGGCCATTTCGGGATCAATAAAACTGAAGC
This sequence comes from Linyphia triangularis, assembly GCA_963978545.1. Lineage (NCBI taxonomy): Eukaryota > Metazoa > Arthropoda > Arachnida > Araneae > Linyphiidae > Linyphia > Linyphia triangularis. Next base: position 107,850,106 of record OZ021724.1, read on the forward strand.
ATTGGTGAAACAACAATTCTGGTTCCCGCATATAAGAAAAACCGTCGAAAGCGTAATATCCAACTGCATTCCATGCATACTTTTTTCACGTAAAGTTGGAAAACAAGAAGGATTTCTACACCCAATCCCAAAAGGCGACGTCCCGTTGGAAACTTACCATGTCGATTTTCTCGGCCCACTTCCAAGTACAAATAAAAATTACAAATACATCTTTACCGTGGTATGTGCCTTTAGCAAATTCATATGGATATACCCTGTTAAGTCAACGTCAACAAAAGATGCTTTGGATAAACTTCAACTCCAACAAATTACCTTCGGAAATCCTAAACGAATAATATCAGACCGCGGATCAGCCTTTACAGCAATAGAATTTAAGAAATACTGCGAAGATGAGGAAATTGAACATGTCACAATCACCACTGGTCAGCCTCGTGGAAATGGACAAGTAGAGAAGTTTCATGGAACACTTATCCCTGTCATCACAAAGTTATCCCTCGATGACCCCAATAAATGGTTTAAACATGTGTCAGCAGTCCAACGCGTAATCAACAGCACCGTTTCTTCAGCAACAAAGTACACACCTTTCGAGCTCCTAATAGGGATTAAAATGAAAAACAAGGAAGACCTTAACATCAAGAAAATCCTCGAAGAAGAACACATACATACCTTCGTCCAAAATAAACGACAAATGCGCGAACAAGCAAAAACCAATATACTACAGCTGCAAGAAAGAAGCAAGCACAACTTTAATACTCGACGCAAGACAGCAAACAAGTACAAACTCCACGACAAAGTAGCCATCAAAAGAACGCAGTTTGGTACTGGTTTAAAACTTCGTCAAAAGTTTTTCGGCCCATACGAGGTGGTAAAGATTCGGCCAAATGACCGATATGATGTCCTTAAACTGGGGACAACTGAAGGACCACTTCTCACATCTACATCAGCTGATATGATGAAGTGCTGGGAAGATACTTAAGTTTCTTCAATTTTCTTTTACAAGAACTTTTTACAGAAGATACTTTTTTTTTCTTCGAAATTTTTACAGAAGAGTCTTTTTTTTCTTTTTATGAACTTTTGAAAGAAGAGACTTTTTTTTCCATCATACAAACTTTTTAAAGAAGATACTTTTTTTTTTCTTTTTATGAACTTTTGAAAGAAGAAACTTTTTTTCTATTTTCTTTCACACAAACTTTTTGAAGAGACTTTTTTTTCCCTTTCTACAAACTTTTAAACTTTTTATGGTGCAAGAACTTTTTGCACAGACTTTAAATTTTTAAGAACTACACGTTGTGATCTTCAAGACATTAATGTTGTTTAAATTTTATTATTGTGCTGTATTTTTCAATATCTTTATTTACAGGTTTAGTATATATCAATGAGTCGGTGGTCCTCCTCAATCAGGATGGCAGAGTATATTATTCCCATTGATGTAGAGGGCGCTGCTAATGTAATCCCCTAGCGGCGACTTCGTCGCCAGAGAGAGAGAGAGTATGATTGAGTTAGTGAAGGTTGAACGGACGTGGAAGTAGCCTCTCCTAGTTTAGGTTTAAGAACCTATTTTTAACTCATGCAACGAATAAACCTGCTGTCTATTTAAATAGCCTATTCACTTTTACCCCTTCATCATACAACATAGATGTCTTTCCATAGATATATTTGGACTGTGTTTTATACAAAAGATGCCATACATATGAATAGAGTGTTTCTATTAAGCTTAACGAAATAGGATTAATTTCAACAACAATTTTACAGGGTATCTATAAATTATTTGGGCAATAGAGCTCCAATAGATAACTCATAATAACTAGGCATAATAAACATATTTATTGCATACAGAATGACATACTGAACATAAATTAATTGGGGGAAAAGAATGATTAATAATGGGTAGTTATTAAGAGTTATACAGATCTATTTGAACTCCATTGCCTGACTAATTGATAGAAACCCTAAATAGAAATGTTATAAAATGGGTGTAGGAAATACTAGAAATGTTTATAGATTACTGTAGCAATGGACAATTCCCGCATTTTTTAAAAACGAATGAAATTAGTATATATTTATGAAGAATTTCTTTCTGATTCCAAATATTTAAGCAAAAGTTCTTTAAATAAATTAGTTATTTAAATATTAAGAAAAACAATGCTCCAAAACCGAGAAAAAACCAGTCCAAACAAAACATTCAACAAAATCCATGACGTAAAGGTTCTTATCGTTTCTATGGTTATCGTGAAATTTCTGCCAAATATTTGGCTTTGGTAGACCATTGGCATATCCCTTACAGGTTGGCGCGATTTGCGAGAAACTTGCTGGTTGGTTGCTTTCAAATTATCTGGCGCTGTGAGCAACACGAGGTCTATAATGCACCGAAACATTCGTCATTAGACAAGCCAACATACATTTACAAACACCCATGCCTAACACGGGGCTCGAACCCGCAACCTCGCGGTCTAGAGGCTAGCACGCTAACCACTATACCGTTTAGTCGGCGCGAGAAACTTGCAAAATTGGTTTCGTCTGCCGCATTTCAAGATGTTTGGGATTTCTTATAGACTGAGAGGCGACTGCAATTTTTGGACCCCATCGAACATCATTCTGATTTTTTTACAGAAATTAGAGAAAAGTGAGTAGATTACGAATCCACTGGTCTGCCGTGGCAAAAATTTCCGCAACTGGTCAAAAATCGACTTTTAATTAGTTGAACTAAATCCAATTGCCAAATGAGCCATAACTTGCCAAATAATTAGCATTTTTTTTTTTTTTTTGGTAACTCTCACTCTTTAATTATCAATTAATAAGGTTGCAGACGATTCAGATATCTGGCGATGGTCTACTTGCATCTTTTAAAAGGGAGCCAAGTTGGCAATAAACATTACGTCAAGGATGAAGTAACTGATGTCGCCAATTTGGCTTACTTTTAAAAGATACAAATTTTCCAAGCCAGAGATCAGAAATAGTTTGCGCTTTTTCTCATTGAAAATCAAAATGCAGGGTTGCCAGACGAAAAAGTGTGTTCTCTTTTGGGCAAGTTATGACATATTTGGCAATCGGATTTTAGTTCAACTCATTCCAAGTCGATTTTTGATCAGTTTCAGCCATTTTTGCCACGGCAGACCAGTGGATTCCTAATCTATTCACTTTTCTCCAATCTCTATAAAAAATTCAAAATGATGTTAGATGGGGTCCAAAAATTGCAGTTGCCTCTCTGACTATTAACTTCGCGTTCAATTCGAGCCAGACTCATCGTTTTGTGGCCAACGTCTTACAGGAGAATAGTAATTGCAAATTAAAAAAGAAAGTAAAAGCGCATTGAGAAGAAATTTTTGTGTTTGTGGACTTTTCGAAACATTTAGAAATGAATAATAAAGCAATATAAATAAATGCGGGAATTGTCCATTGTCCTTTAAGTGAAGCAGTTTAGTCTTCTTATGTCCTTGAGCAGTATAGGACCGTCCAAACAAGTCTCTGCAATCATAGTGTACTAGAAGCCACAACTGTCTAGTTGTTCCTAATAATTGTTCATAAATCCCTTTCAACAGAGTCCACTCATTTGGAAGGAATGTGGCCTTTTTTTCCTGGCCCCATATAGTTCGGCCAAAGTTATCTCCTTGACGGGGTTATGATCTTTTATTATTTAATTTAAATAGTAATTATAATATTAAAATTAAAAGTGTCAAATGAGCGAAATTCACACTACAGCTAATGAACTGCACCCATGGGAACTTAAGAAAGTTTTCAAATTCAAAGTAATGACTCCTGTCTTCAGTTGCTTCAACATTTAAAATCAATAATATAATGATGTTGCTTAAAAAATTCCGCCTTCAGGTATCAAGTAAATGAACCGCCAAAAAGCACATTTAATAAACAACGTAATAAGTTATGGAAATTAAATTATCTTTTTCCGGGGATATTAAATCTCCAGATGAAGATTCAAAGGAAAAAATAGCAACAAAAAATCTCGTCCAGGGGATCGACTTATATTAAGAACCATGCAAAATATGTTGCTACATTTTAATTTAAAGTTCACCACAAAATGCCTTCATAATTAAATTACGATAGTTTCTCAGGAAATTAAGTACTTTGCTCCAAAGGGCAATATGCTTGATTTACGGTTTTTATACTGTATTTAATCTTTTCAAATGGCATAATCCCAAGAGAAATGTATTAAAAGCGTGTTTTGTTATTCAATTTAAGAGAAGCAAGTATTTTTTTTATACTGTATACATTATGTTACATTTAGTATTTAATGGAATGCGATAGTATAGTCGATAAATTATCAAACACGGCGGAAAACTTAACAGAAATATAATGGGTAGTCCTAAAGTAAAATCATTTTTTACTTTCAATTACCCATTTGCATAACATAGGGTAAAAAAGTATAGCATATCATTTTTTTCCCCTCTTTCTCCACGTTTTGGAACATGTGATCTAGAAAAAATGTCTGTTTGTGTGTCTATGGTCAGCATAACTCCCGAACAAATTGACCTACGTTCTTGAAATTTGGTATGAGGGTTAGTGGTGACCATGGTACCTATCATTAGGGTTTTCGTCAAAATCATGCATGCGCATAAGATAGCTGCCATTGAAAAATTCAGGTTTTTCACTGATTACTAAAAAACGGCTCTAACGATTTTGATAAAAATCGCTGTGGTAATGCCTCTTAAGGTGTTCTAAACATCACCACCTCTAAAATTTCGGTAAAAAGGTTTTAATGACGTAAAAAGTAGAAAAACGAATGCTTTCAAAACAGAGTTCTCTTTCCTTGAGCATATCTCATCAACGATCATTTTTTCTTCTCACCTCAGTTTCGCTTGTAATAAAGGATAATGTAAGGATTATCGAAAAGTATGTCACCAAAATCGCAATTGTCCACAACCCTAGTTAGTCCACGATTGTCCACAACCCTAGTTAGTCCACGATTGTCCACAACCCTAGTTAGTCCACGATTGTCCACAACCCTAGTTTTTATTGTTCCTGCGATTCATATGGGAAAAAATGAGCTATGTCTCTCCATAACCACTAAAACTCATTTGATGTTGATTTTAAATTCATTTATTACCAGTGTTAAGAGCGTGGGCGTTATGAGGTCTAGTTATTCAACGAGCAGCACTAAACACATTCTTTCACAGTTTGTAAAGCATGAAGTCAGTCTTTTTATTCACGTTATTTATAAGTTTCAAAATTTAAAAATAAAACGAAAAGCAGAAAAATAATTGTTATAATTAAAAAAAATTACTAGTTGATAAGACGACTATTTTGAAATTAGCCAAAATGACCGATTTTATTCGTTTAATTTAGAAAAGAATTATCGTGTTAATTTACTAAATATTCTTGAATGGTTTGCGTTTGAGTGGTTTGTTTTGCAATTCATATCTAGGTAAACCGTAATTTTATCCCTTACTGTCTGAAATACTTCCCGAGTACTGATTGGCCGAGGGAGATTCCACCCAATAGTCCCAATTTAGTTCATTATGCACAAGTACCCCAAAAAAAGTTAAACGCAGACGCTTGGCAGAAAATATCCGATTTCATAATTTTTTCTAGCTGGTCATTTTATTTGGTGGAATTTTTATAACGTCTAGTTGTTTTTTTGGGAAATTAATATATGCTAACAATAATAGGTTTTCATATGAGATTAATTATTATGATTCTATGTTTCACCTTGAAAATGGGTAACTTCGAAGGTTGTGGAATGACTTTTTATTCTTGCCTAAGATAGATAAAACTGAGTATTTAACTGTAAAATGTGATAAAAAAAAGACATTTAAAAATCGATATTGTACGAACATTTTACTGTAAGGTGATTCATTTTTCACAAAAATCATAAAAATCAACAAAGCTTTTTTCAAAATAAGAAATAATTCCTTTTTAATATCAGCAGATAGAATTCTACATCAAAATCTCTCTCCAAAGGTGTCTGGTTCGAATTCTGGGTTAAGAATGGATGTTAGCTGTGGTTCGGAATCCACGTTAAGCTGTAGGTTCCGGCTTGGTTAGCAGTCATTGTTCATAAAAATAGTGGTTTAGCGTACCAGCCAAACAACCAATCGGCATCAAAATCTCTATGAATAGCAGCAAGCCACCTATAACAACTGAAGAATTACTATCAGATATCTACTGCACCATTTGTCTTATTGAACGATTTTTTGTTACTTTCTTTTCAAGTCTTCTATTTTTCTGCACCATTCTTCCTTAAAACTGTTTGTGAAATATCGTTTTTTCAAGTACCCTGGAATTTTTAAATCAAACTGTGCATTTACACCCCTATACACTATCTACCAATAAGCAATTGGACACCTGTGATAAAAGAGATAAACACAATTTATTCAAATTCAATAGGTGATTGAGCTTCCACCTAAGGCAATTACAGTACATACACTCCGGGGCATGCTTTCCACAAGTGTTTGGATGATGGAGAGTGGTATTTTCTTCCATTCGGCTTGGAGTGGACATGTGCATTCTTTCACCGATTTTGGGCGGTTGCTGCACTCCTTCATTCGGCGATCCTACTCGTCCCAGAGGTGTTCCATAGGATTCACGTCTGGACTCTGAGCAGGCCAGTCCAGTCGGTTCAGCCCGCTGTCATCATACTAACCCATGGTGGACCTCGCAACATGACAAGTGACGTTGTCATCTTGGAAGTAACAATGATCCAACCTTAAAATTGCCACAGCGTAGGACGCATATAGTTATCTAGGTTAGTGGAGTAGTAGTCAGCGTTGAGCCTACTATGAATTGGGATCAAGGGTGACGTAGATCAGGACTGCAGACATTCTCTATTGCATGAGTGTCCAAATACTTATTGGTAGATAGTGTATCAGATATCTACTGCACCATTTGTCTTGTTGAACGATTTTTTGTTTCTTTCTTTTCAAGAATAATCCTCTATTTTTCTGCACCATTCTTCCTTAAAACTGTTTGTGAAATATCGTTTTTTCAAGTGCCCTGGAATTTTTAAATCAAACTGTGCATTTACACCCCTATATACTACCACAATCCATACAAGCTCTTTCCCTTTAAAAGCAACTATTCATTAAGGTTAGCTAAAAACATTTAATGCCAGGACAATTTGCCATTTTTCATTCACTTAAGCCTCGACTTATTCAATAAAATGTAGTTAAAAATAGATTTCTCCTAATATCTCTTATGCTTATTCTCTACTTGTTTATTTTTTTGCCCTTTCGCTTTTAAAGGAATATATGAAATAATTACATTTCTTCTTTGCATCGTAGTTTCCGTGGTCGTTCCTATGCGTTTCCATTTTTTTTTTTTTTTTTTTTTTTTTTTCAAAAGGCCGAAAGAACTGACGCTAGACTTTTTCAATTAAAAACGAGAAAAAAAAAATTGAACATCCGCAATAAAAAAAACTTTCGAATTTAATTAACAGTGAAAAAATACAAACTAAAAAAAGTACTAATTTACTTAATGATGAGAAAGAAACAATACGATGATGGACCGATCCTTTGTCAAAACAAAATAAATGAAATTCTTTTATTTTAAATTACACCCTCTTTACGACATAAACAAGAAAAAATTAGAATAATAATAAACAATATTTAAAAGAATTTCGGGTTAGACTTTTGTTTCTGCAAAAACTTTTAAGGTTTATTTTCCCAAAAAATATAATACATATATATATTTTTTTTTAAATTAGTTTAAGTGTGTTGAATCTCAATTACTGAAAGCAATTTTTTTATGGAAACATGTAAGAAATATCTAAACCTTTTATTCGTCTAGTAAAAATTGTAAATAAAAAAAAAAAAAATGTTTATAACAGAGTTTCTATTAATTTTGTATCATGTTTATAAAAACTAAAATATTTAAATTTGTAGCGACTTTATTTACATCCAATATCATTTCAAAACCACTCAAAATATAATTAAATAATCAGTTGGATTTGTCCCAGTCACTATTACCTTAAAATAACTTAAGGGTGACCCGTAAATAGAAACCTAAATTTTTTATTAATGAATTTAGTGGCATCAAGTTTTTTATATAAACAAAAGATGTATTTTTGAACAATTATTGACCAAAATTTTTGTTTTTTAAATTTAATATTTTTTTTTTTTTTAAACTTGTGTTTTTAGTGTATAAGCCATTTTAAAAAGACTATTCCTCCTTCAATTTTTAATAATATTTTTTTTTTAATTTCAAAACTAATTAACTATATTGAAGTATACTCTAAAGATGTAGGGAGAGATTTTTTTCAATTTGTTTGACAGGCAGTTTTAAAAAATATTTTATTTTTTACTCACGAAATTTCTAAATTTTCACAAAAAAATTCATATTTTTTTAATTCTTAAAAAAAAATGCAATTTAGCTAAAAACTCCCTACATTTATAAAACAGGTATTCAAGATTTCAAAAATATAAACAGTTAAGTTCTAAGTAAATTTTTCTCAAAGCCTTAGCATTTTAAAGGCAGTCAAAATTGCCATATCTAGATATCTAGATTTCGAGAAAAGAATAAACACTTGCATACAACTTCATAGTAGATCGGTATGTAATTGTTGAAGAATTGAATGTTTGCAGTTCCCTAGTACTCTGAAATTTTTTCCATGTCTTTTTGAATATATTGTTTTGCGTGGTCGGGTTCGAATGATTTAAAGCCAAAGCAGATCAAAACTTGTAGACATTTATTCCAATATAATTCTTCACAGACTCTCTTACAGCTCCAGAACTTCTAGTTCTAGTAGACACAATACAGATCTTTTCACAACACTAGAGCATAAAACAGCAGTTAAAAACTTGACAACACAACTGCTAAATCGTCGCAAAAGACAATGCTATACAGTTCGCTTTGGAACTACTCGGAATGTTCACTGAGTCTCAGTAAATCCAGTCAACTAGCGGACTCAGCTAACAACTAACTCCATCACCAGCACTGCTGAGCTTTTATAGGGGAGAGGAACATACGTGAAACTTCTAGAGATAGATATTTTGAGAACTTTCCAGATCGTAGTCTTGCCAATTTGGCGAGATTGCCATTACCATAATGTTAAATGCCCTGCTCCTTAAAACTCGCTTCCCAGAGTTACCTCTGTAAAACTCATTATCAAGCAGCGAGACCCATATTGCCGGGAAGCCAACTTAACGACGAACTATTGCACTGCCTTATGCGAAATGTACATACATTTTACTATTTACAAAATTAACACTACGAAATATTTACAAATATACAAAAATTCGTAACAATATCTATAGCTCAATTTTATGCAATAAAATAAAAATCTTTTTTTCTTTCCTTCAAATTTTGTAGCTATTTGGGGTAGAGGTCTCCCTTAAACAGACGTTTTTTATTTGCAGTCAGAACTCATATTATCACGAATGTATTGTTTGGTGCCAGATTATGATTGAATTTTCCCCCGATATGATTGATGACATATGATAAAAAAAAACCAACCAATTTCGTGTTTTTCATAAATAAAAATTTCTTTAAGTTAGTGAGTAAAAATGTTTAAAAGCGTCCAATTAGGGACTGTCCCGGAAACTTGATAAAATATATTGTCATTGATAGCGAGTCTATCTACCAAGATTTGGCTTGATTGGATGCCGGTAAGTCAGTTAATTAGTAATAGAAACGTGTATAAAAGTGAACTTTTATTGACTGACTCACAAACGTTGACAGAATGCATTATCATCGCCAACAAATCAAATTATGAAATCAAATTACCATTATGCTAGTTTGTCCTCCAAAGATTTTTCCACCATAAACACACAAATAAGCAACAAAATCGAAACTTAAATAAAAGATTTAATACTAATTAAAAAAAAAATCACAATGTTAAATGATAGCGTCCTATAAATGCAAATGTTTGGTAAGTTTGGGAAAAAATGCAATGTTCCAAAATCAAATATTTAGATCAAAGTTCACAAAAAGATGATTTAAATCGATGTTCTAAAATTAAATTATTTTAATCAAATTCGAAAAACTAAATATTTAAAACAATGTTCTAAAAAAAAAATAGAGATAGAGCCAAGTTGGAGACGGTTTTGGCTACTAATTTTGATCGCCAAATGTCGCCAAACATGGAGACCATTTGGCGACATTTTCGGTCCCCATGTACCTGTATAGGACATTTTCACTGTGATCTGGAAAATTCTCCAAATTTGTATCTCTAGAAGATTCGCGAAGATTCGCCTCCCTATATAAGGCCAAGAGAGAGGGTGATCGACTAAGTTAGTTGTCTCACAACGAGCATTCAAAGAACTGTATTGCGAAAGTAAACTGTATTGCATTGTCTTTATGCGTCGATTTTAGCAGTCGTGTATCTAGTTATTAACTGCTATTTGTGCTCCACCGTTGTGTAAAGAGCTGTATTGAGTCTATTGGAACGGGAAGTTCTGGAGTTGTAAAAGAGTCTGCGAAGAGTTATATCGGAATCAATTTCTTCAAGTTTTAATCTGCTTTGGCTTCAAGTCTTTCGAACCCACCCACGCAATAATAGTTAACCATCCTCCTTATTTGTAACGAAATTTCACACGAGAAAACTTGTAACTAATAAAACAAGTTACTAAACTTGTTTCGCCAGTCCCTTTTAATGCAATTTATTTATCTTTTGTTTAGTCTGAGAGTTTTGATACATTTTCTTCATAAAAGTATAACCCAAATAAACCACAATCACTAAGATTTTCTTTTCTTTTCTTAATCCACTAATCTTCAGAAGAAAGAAACAGACACCGTAACGCGATTAGTGACGTTGATCTGAAATGCTTTTTCAAGCGGAAACTTGGTAGAAATAAATTGTTTTCGATGTCGGTTCCGATAAACAGAGTAAAATTACGGAAATCAAGAGAAAAGACAATTTGATACTTTATCTTAAATTGATTAACGGATAATAATGAAACCCATAAAAACAAAGTTTTTAACATACATCCTTTATATACATTGCAGATTTTTATGTTCATTGACGCAGCGCCGATTCTGCAAACAGCGTGTTTTGGTGTTGACATCTAATTTTAAATATCAAAAACATTTCAATCAGCAAATTATGTGGCAAACTACGTTTCGAAATTTATTTATTAAAAATGAACGTAAATTTATGCACTGACATCCAAATATATTTTATTTTTTTGATTAAAACAATTTTATTATTAATTTATTTAAAAACATTTTGGCAACAGAAAAGAGTTTTTTAAATAGTCTGTTAAATGCTATTTCAGTGCGATTGGATGACGGCAAATTGGATTATTAGTATTCCCTAAAAACGACCATTTATTGACAGTTACAGCCGCCAAAATTTAATACAATGCAATATCATCGACATAGAATCTCTCTGCCGAGTTTCAACTCTATTGGATGACGGCAAGGGAGCTAATTAGGCCTCCGCAGATTTGCCAGCTATCGACAAACAAACAAAATCGAGGTTAATATAAAGGATTTAAAAATGAGTTTGAGAATTCTTTAGTGTTAGTTTTTTCATTGAAATTGAACTTTAAAAAAATGCAAATATTATAATATTTATACCTTAAATACGTATAGGTTTCAAAAAAATTAATTTTCAATTTAAAAATTATACCTTTGCACCTTGAAAAGTAAATTATTTGTTAAACTGTTTCCAATAAAAAAAATTAAAATTTCTTCAATTTTAATAATTAATTAACATTTAATCAACCAATTAGGCTAATTTGAAACGGTAATGACAAAAATTCTAATTCACCCACAGATACAATTTTGGTGTTCAATAATGCGGAATACCTTGCTCTATGTTTTGACCCTTTTAACAGAACTTTACAGTGTGTATATTTTGTGATATCTTGCTTTAACTGAATCTATTAGAAAAATTCAATTTTTTTTATACAGAATCTTATCTTTAAAATTCAATTAAAAAAATAGCCGACCAAACGGTATAGTGGTTTGCGTGCTAGCTTCTAGACCGCGAGGTTGCGGGTTCGAGTCCCGTGTTGGCATGGGTGTTTGTAAATGTATGTTGGCTTGTCTAATGACGAATGTTTCGGCGCATTATAGCCCTCGTGTTGCTGACGGCGCCAGATAATCTGAATACAACCAACCAACCAATTAAAAAAATATTTATTTACAAATCACTTAGTATTTTGATTCAAAACATTCAACAATGTATGCAGATTATATAGCAAAAAACAGATTCCAAAAAATATTATTTAAACTAAAGTTATTACTGTTTGAATGAAATGCAAACTAGAAAAAACTACAATCTGAGAATAACTTTTAAAAAAGTATTTTTTATATTAAAAACTGTTATTATTATACTAATTATTATATATTTCCTTTTTAGTATGCTCCTCCATCATAGGGTTTCCTTCTTTTGTGTTGTTTTTATTTTGCTTTTGTTTTTTACGGCCTTACAAATCTTCCCCGATTTTTGCGAGTTCTGCGATTTGAAGCCTGTACGTATACCTTAAACAACAACATCCAATGGCAGTAGAGAGTGGTGATTATCCCACTAGAAAACTATAAAGAGTGTAGAAATCAATTTATTTTAATAAAATATTTTATACAAATATACCATGTAAGAAGTATCTCTTTTGAATTTATTTTTAAAAATTAAGAAAGAAATTAAAGACTTTCAACTGCGTCAATTTCTTAACAGATATTCAAACTTTAATTGGGTCGTTTTCTTTTCTGTCTAAACAATTATTCAAAACTTTTCTGATGGGATTAATTCCCTAAAGTTAACTTCATATAAGTCTTTAAAGGGCCACAGTTCAATGTGGTGTCAAAATTATGTTTTTATTTTTATGTGCTTTTTTTCTTTTAATTTTCCGGGGTTTAAATTGTATGCCATACTAAATTTATAAAATATTCATTGGAATAGGCTCTTAAAACTCTGATAAGATTTAAATCAATTAAGAACTAATTGTATTTTTATTTTACAGAAACAGAGCCACTAAACCATGCTAAATATTTCACAAGATTTTAACTGTTGAGTATAATGTATCTATATCCTTCGTGATAAAGGTATTAAAAAGAACAAAATTATATCCCTACAATGTTCATAACTTTTTCTGAAAAAATGGCGAAGTTCGTTCTTGTCTCACATTACATAATATACAGGAAATTGATAATAACTATTTCAATATTTTAAAAATAACTATTTCCATAATTTAAAAATAACTATTTCCATAATTTAAAAATAGCTATTTCAATAATTAAAAACTGAATTTTCTAAAGTCATTCAAAACTTTAGTAGAAAAATTGACACTTATCAAATAATTTAAAAATAACTATTTCAATAATTAAAAACTGAATTTTCTAAAGTCATTTAAAACTTTAGTAGAAAAATTGACACTTATCAAATAATTTAAAAATAACTATTTCAATAATTTAAAAATATCTATTTCAATAATTTAAAAATAACTACTTCACTAATTTAAAAATATCTCTTTCAATAATTTAAAAATAACTATTTCACTAATTTAAAAATTTCTATTTCAATAATTTAAAAATAACTATTTCACTAACTTAAAAATATCTATTTCAATAATTTAAAAATAACTATTTCACTAATTTAAAAATATCTATTTCAATAATTTAAAAATAACTATTTCACTAACTTAAAAATATCTATTTCAATAATTTAAAAATAACTATTTCACTAATTTAAAAATTGGATAATCTATAGTCATTCAGCACTTTTGTACAAAAATTGACAATCATCAAAATTATCTAGTTTTAAATACTAGCAGATGCTAAAAAAAATATTAGACCTATGAAATAAAATTGCACATTTAATTATATTATTTAAAAAAAATAGATTATTATTTCCACAAATTCTTAATAATGTTTGATGTCATTTTTTTATATGTTAGTTTTAAGTATGAAAGTGGATAAAACGCTTTATAATCATGTCCTTTGATAGCACTCAAGAAATAAATTCTTAATTACTTAACTTATGCTCGTTAGTAAAAGTTCTTATTCTTTTATACTCTTTAGTTTAGTTTAGTAAACTTAGACTTCTTATTACTCTTTAATAAAGAAGGGAGAAAAAATTCAATATCAGAGAATATCACAATACAATTTGCTAAGGAATTTTTGCGCTTTAATAAACATTTCATAAATGTAGCGAATTTAGTATCTTATAACGAAGCATGAGATGAACCAAAACTTAACAAAGAAATTATTCACGAAGCTTTGATAAAAGGAGGGTTCCGTTTTTGAGAAATTTTACAAGAAAAATAATTTGGAGTTTTTCCTCAAACAGTGGGAAATTGATTATATTTGTGTTTCATAAAAAATATTTTATTATTAACCACCTCCAGCTTGCTTTAAGTATCTTCAAATGAAGGAACTTTTTGCAATTTTTAAGAGTTTTATGTACGATATACACTGATATTTAATAACATTATTTAGCATCTAACGTGATATAAATATATACCTCAGTTCATAGTTGAAAAAATTTAATTTCTTACTGAAAGAGGGAGAAAGATATTCGATAGCATATATCCACGAAGTGCAATTATTTAAGATACTTGCCTACGTTGAAAAGGTTTATTTTGATGAAATCTGACCAAAAAATATTATTCGTGAATATATTAGCCCAAATTTTTAAGTTTCTAAAACTATCTTCTTTTTAACTCTGCGTTGATTTGAACAAAAATTATGACAATTTGAAACTGATCTAAAACTGTAAATTATAACCGGAAATGACCGGAAATAGCACACCGAAACCAAAAGTTGCCGATTAAAAAGTGATTTCCCTATAAATATTAATATGTTCTTCTTTTTAATAAATAAAAAAATTGAAAAAGGATAAGGTGCATTTTAAGTGTGTAAGTAATATGGTTTATATAGAAACTGTGTGTTTTAAAGTTTAAATGCATTTTTCTCGGAATTGATATTCATACAAATATTGCTAATTTGAAATGTCGTAACTCAAATAATTATTCATGAATCATTATAAAAAAAATTGTACTTCTCTTGTTGATTGTTTTCTAGGAAATGTGCTATCAAAATTGAGATTGGATGGTTATTTTAGGAAATACAACCTTTAGTTTGAATATAAACAAGGTGAAACTGTTAAAAAATCACTAACTTATTTTTCAACTATCCATAAAAAAAGTTTTAATGAATACATTTTTCTTAATGTAGTATATGCCCTAGGTAAAAGCATGTAGTTTATTTATATACAATTTATTTCCTAAAAAACTTAATAGTTTTTCATTTATCTTATTTTAAGTTTTTGAAATATTTCATCAAAATTTCATGCAAAATTGCAATTTTTGAAAAATAATAATAATAAATTTGAATTTTTTCACTGTATTACTAATCTATAGCAGTACTAAATATAAAAAGGTACTTAAAATATTCCTACATAAAGTTATTTTTAAAAAAATACTCCGAACGTAGGCAAGTACCTTAATGCCACCCCTTTTCCCTTATTTCAAACCTTTAAGAAGATATCCGAGTAAGGATCATTTTCTGTATTCGCTATGATTTAATCTTCTAGCCCAGCGATTCCCAACCTATGGGCAGCTAGTAGCGCACACCGTGGACGCTGGTCGAGAGTCTAAGCCAAGATAAATGTTATAGTAGCTTCAGATGTAGAGATAGGAACAATAAAATCAATTGATTGTTAACACCAATCAAATTATTCGATTGTATTTTTTTTTTTTTTTTTTGTGGTTTAACGAGTGAATAAGGAGTGAATTCAAAAGCATGGCTAAAAATTAGAGGTTGGCGATATATCGATAAGACGATAATTTTATTGGTATTTCTAAGAAAATATCGATATTAAAAATATCGATAAAAGTCAACGATATATCGATAATTTCAAACATTTTTAGTTTTTTGATGATCGTTTTGTAGTTCCATGGTTTTTTTTTTGATTTTCTATATTCCCTTTTCAAAAACTTCAAAACTAAAGTTTGAACTTGGCTGAGAGACAGTTAAAATGGCACCAGTATTCAATATTTTTCCATACACTTAAAAGCTATTGAAAATTATCTGAATTTCTCTTAAAATCACTGCACCAATTAAGCGAAAATATAATTTTTTTTTTTTTTTTTTTTCTTGTAATAGATTCATTTCAATTGAAAAAGTAGTCACCTTACAAAAAACAATCATGAATAGTAAAAATTTGCCCCCGAAAAACTTTGTTTCTGGTAAAATAAAAAATTAAATAAAAAAAAATCATTTATCGATATTTTATCGATACGTTTTTCTATGCAACGATATAGTATCGATATTTATTTTGATCGATTTTTCCGATTTTTTTTTTTTTTTTTTTTTTTTTTTTGAGGGGGGGGGGGGGACTTTGATCACTTGTTTTATAGTTTCTTATAGTTGTGACAACAAAGTGAATACAAGAAAGTTATTTTCTTTAAAAAAAAAAAAAAAAAAAATTTAATCCTTCTTGTACAGAATGTTAATTACTGATGCACGCTCACGCACATAATAAGTTAGTGGTCCTCAAAGTTTTTCTTGCAAAATAGGTGGGTCTCAGGACTAAAAAGGTTGGGAACCGCTGTTTTAGCCCACACTGTAAATGCTGGTGTCTTAAATATAGACGCAAAAAGTGTCTGAAAGTTAGTTTCAGACACATTAGGTGACTTATTTGACAACGAGCTAATAAATATCAGACATCAAAAGCGTCTGAATCTTCCTGAATTTGCATTCATTCACGGAATTTCTTAAACAGCTAAAGGTTGGTTGTTTTCAGATTATCTGGCACCGTCAGCAACACGAGGGCTATAATGCGCCGAAGCATTCGTCATTAGACAAGCCAACATACATTTGCAAACACCCATGCCTAACACAGGACTCGAACCCGCAACCTCGCGGTCTAGGAAACAGCTACAGGAATGGTCAAAATGAGACATTTGGATTTTTCAGACAGAAAGTAAGACTATAAAACGTCTGATATATACGACTATATAGCGAAACTTCAAAATGTGTGTCCTCCAATCAGATACGGGTTTAGCTTTTGGAAGAACACACGGCGCATGCGCTGTGTAAAAAGTTCTTGCTTGATTTACAAATGTTTGTATTTTTCGAGTATCGTGTAGCATTCGATTTCAAAATGGTATTGCAAATTATTTTAAAATGGTTACGTTCCTGCTTTATAAGTAGCAGAAATAGACAGTCGGTAGTTCCAAAAAACAAATACTTTCCTGCGTTTGCTATTTTAAAACGGTCATTTTAATGATAATATCCTTTAATCTTGCACTTTTGTTTAACTGTGCTTAACAATTCTTTTGGAAGCGTTCGTTTTTGAAATCAACATGGAGCATTTCTTGAGATGAAGCAAGTTGCCTTACAAGAAACTAATGAACCCCTTTTTGAACTATTTAGATTTGCTTTATATTTGATAGTCAATGAATTAATGAAAAATGGGGTACCATGTTACAGCTATAAGTGTTATTCAATGGTACACTTATTTTCAGTGTTTTTATTATAGTACATTTCAATTGATCTAGTATTTCTAAATGACACTCACAGAATTCTAAGTTTTCTGTTTTATATTCCATTAAATTTTTGTTGATTTTGTTGCATATTACAAGTACTAATGATTATGAAAACATGTTTGGTATAATCTGAATAACATGTATTCTTGGTTCTCGATGACAGCAATAAAATCCGGAAAATCAACGCTACAAAATAACTTGTTCACCATTTAATACTTGTCAAAATGAAGAAATTTTTTTTGTACATATGTTGTTCAAACATTTTAAAATAATATTTTTGCAAAAAGCTCATAATAATAGGCTAATAATGTATTTATAATCACTTAATTAAAACTCGGTTGAATAAAATTTCCCGCAGTGAGTTGAATTGTGGTAGCTCACAAAAAATCTTAAAACTAAAATAAAGTTTTTTGCATTATATTTCTAAGAAATGTCTATATACTGCATCAGATTTCACAAAATAATAAAAAAAAGTTTTTTTATGCGGTAGTTTGTTGAACGTATGAAAATTTGCATTTTTTTAAAGTAATAATCTAATTAAAAATTAAATTGCATAGATTTTAATAATATTTTTGTTTTGTATGTACTTTATATGCTATATAATTGCCGTGAAAAATTTCAATCCTACATCTTTAATAGTTTTTTTAACGAATCATAAAAAAAATTTAAAAATCATCGTTTTAAGAAAACGCGAGAAAAGTATAGAAATTTTAATAACTTACATGTTTTTCAAATTTAATATGCTCTACCTCTGTATTTTGAAGCAGCCATCTGTACAGATACTTCTAATGCCTCTTTTTATACCCACTCCTTTTTCTTACATTTTTTGAAGTTTTTTAAATGCCCTTTCTGCTTCGGCTTCTTAGCGATTAACTGGTTGAAATGCGTTATACGCCCCCACTTTGGTGACTTTGCAAAATGTTGCCAAGTTGCATTGACACTTCCACTGAATTGAACTACAGATTTGCCAAAATGGATGCCAAGTTGGAATGGAACCATACAGGCACCGGGTTACCATATTTGACTCAAAATCACCAGAGAGGGGGCTTATAATGCATTTTAATCGATTAACAAAGTGTCGCAGTGACAGGGAAAACTGTTGTAAAAAGGTCCCATCCTCAAAATTACAGGAATTTTAATACTTTTTTAGTTTTAATATGTTATTTAATCATAAAAACCAATTTCAATGTATTTCGGTTAAATAAAAAATTTCGCAATGATTGAATTGTGGTAGCTAGTAAAAAATCTTAAAACTAATTTTTTTTTTTTTTTTTTCGCTTTATATTTCTGTTAAATGTCTATATACTGCATAAAGTATCACATTTCACAAAAAAATGGAGAAAAAATTGTATGCGGTAGTTTGTTGAACGTATGAAAATTTGTATTTTTTTTAAGTAATAATAAAATTAAAAAATAAATTGCAAAGATTTTAATAATATTTTTGTTTAATATGTACTTTATATGTAATGTAATTGCCATGAAATATGTAATGTAATTGCCATGAAATATGTAATGTAATTGCCATGAAATATGTAATGTAATTGCCATGAAATATTATGTAATTGCCATATCTTGCATAGTTTTTTAAACAATTCATACCAAAAGTTGAAAAAACTAAAGAAATTCTAATAATTTGCATGTTTTTCAAATTTAATGTGCTCTACCTCTGTGTTTTGAAGAGGCCATCTTTACCTTTACTTCTAAATGCCTTTTTTTTTATACCCCCCCCCCCCTTCTTACATTTTTTGAAGTTTTTTAAATGCCCCCTCTGCTTCGGCTTCTCAACGATTAACGAAGTGTTACAGTGAGAGGGAAAACTGTTGTAAAAAGGTCCTATCCTCAAATTACAGGAATTTTAATATTTTTTTAGTTTTAATATGCACTTAACATGGTATTTAATTATAATAAAAAATCTCAATGTATGTCTTGGCATATTTTTTTTTTAAGAGCTTACCAAAATTTGGGAAACCGACTTTTTCTGAAACGCAAAAAATGTTCGTGCAACTTACATACTTTTCAAATTCAATATGCTCCACCGCTATATTTTGAAGCATCTCCTTACATACTTATAATGCCTTCTGTTTTACTTGTTTATTTTTCATGCATCTTTTGAGGTATTTTTTAAATGCTCTATATCTGCTTCAGCTATTCGACAATAATTGAAGCTTCGTAGTGTTATAATCATTGCTATTGTGTATAATGTTATTATAGGGGAATGTTATAACCAGGTAAAATTCTCAAATAGAGAATAATTAGATAACAACTGCTTGATCCATCATTAACATAAATTTATGTTGCCACATAATGTAACCAAATCATTTTTAGACTCGCCAGTGCAACTCATATACTAAGCTTCAACTTAACTTAACATCACTAGACGGTAGATCGTCACAGTGCTCATAGGTATTTAATCCATTTTGGAGGCGTGAAAGCATAATGTTCGCCAAACCACAACCCTGTAGAGAACAAAAGGTTATGAGGTTTGGCAAGAATTATGACTTCACTCCACTAAAATTGATTAATTGCCTATGATCACGGTGAAGATCTATCGTCTAGTGACGTCAAGTTAAGTTGGAGTTTAGTATAGTACTATAAACCAGGTGCATGCTTACATTACGCTTGTTATTTGTCTTTGAAGTTGACATGAAAAAAGCAACTGAAAACTGTGATACAATCTTAGAAGCCAAAACTTTTTTATTTGAGATTCAGCCCCAATACAATGTCTACTAATACCAATACATATATTTTACAACTTGGATATATTGATAGTTGTGTGCATATTATTAACAATTGTTGTGTTACAATCTCATGCTTAAATTTACCAGGAAGGTGAAACATAGTCAACAAAAAGTTATGAGCAACATGGTAGTAAAACAGTAAATTTTACTTTTTTAAAAATAAAAATTATTAAATTTGAATTGTTTATGTAAGAATTTGAATTGTTTGTGCAAGAATTTGAATTGTTTGTGTAAAAATGTGTCCAACATCTGTACTATAAACAACCTATTCAGACACATCAACTGCCTGAAAAAATCCCCAATTCAGACACTCCAAATGTCTGAAAATACCCCATTTTAAGACACTTCATGTGTCTAAAAGATTAAGACACCATTTTTCGTCTTAAAATAGTGCCACTTGTTTAAGACACTTTTGTGTCTTATTTTAAGACATTTCAATTTGCTGTGCAGTGCATTTAGAAACTACTTTGTATAAAATCTTGAAATTTGTTGAGTAGAAACAAAAATTATTACTTAACGAAATTGCATGCATTAAAAACTCGAATATAGCGTCTAATAATTTTATTTCATGTTTGAAATTCTTTAGTAAATACATATACCATGGCTCCACCTGACTTTGTTTTTTGCTATTTGAATTTTCTTTTATAGTAGATGGACATTAAATGAAAACAATTTTTGTCATTTCATTAAGTGATCTTATTCGTACCAACTAATAAACTTTCAAAGCTTTATAGAAAGTAGTTTCTAAATGCACTGGGCTAGAATATTGTAACATAGAGAGTGTAGGGAATGATCCTTACTATGACTTCCTCTTGAAAATACTAATTTAGCAAATTTTTGATCTGATGATAAGTTTTCTTGGTATTGAATTCAACTATTTCGTTAGTAAAAATCTAATAAAAAATATTTTCGCAGTGAGCACTAAAATAAAGTGCTTCAGGTAGTAAGTCACTGGTGATTCCTTACAGCAATAGCTCATTGCAAGATATCAAACATATAATTACCACATGATAGACTTCAAAAATATATAAAATCTAATTTTTTTTTAAACGAAAAAAAGGAGAAAAAACCTTCGGGGCCGAAAAACCCTATTCATTTCTTCTGTTTGTGCTATAATTCGTTAATTTACAGATGAAATCGATGTTTTCTGGGAAACTTCTTCGATGAAAGAGTAGAAGAAAATAAAAAAATTCTTTTGTAAACAAATAAATTGAACATGCCTTTGAACAAAACGAAATTTAAGTGAACTTTCTAAAAAATAGAGAAAAATAGGATCACACGTAAACCCGAAATAAATAATTTAGATTTTCACAGTGACATAGACATTACAGAAGTACGATCGTTTACTTCCCGATCACATAGGGACTGTTTTATTTATCAGATATTTAGTGATAAAATATAACGTATTTGTTTCAAAACCGTGTTAAGAATACAATCAATCATTATAACTAATTTACTCTTTTTTAGTACAACACGGGATAGAAGCTCATACATATCTGCGGCACCATCTGTTGATGAAAAATGTAATTATTATTTATTTATTTATTTTTGTAAAAAAAAAATCCAATTTTTTAAAACTTTTTTCTGTAAAAACGAATTTGTCCAATTATATAACGTACCTGCATTATCTACTATTCAAAGTTTTGTAATTTTTTAATTGGATCAATATATATTAGCGTTTAAGGTACGTTAATACATTAATCAACATAACTCACAAAAAATAAGTTAAAGAACTTATAAACAAAAGAAAAGAGCAGAGACATTAATACATGTTTTAACTGTCGCTACCCCTTTCTAATGAAACTGAATTAGTTTGAGGCAAAAATAAACAACCAAAAGTACATAAAAAACTTACCTTTTCTCACTTTAGCCGAATATGGAATAACTTAACGACATTTGTTTGATATAATTAAACAAAGATTTATGTCCGAACAGCGTATTAAAATAATTGTTTCCTGTCTGGAACATTTAAATGAGTCGTTAGCATTTTTTTTTTTTTTATGCTTCAATGGGAAATTGAAAGAGAATGAAATGGCCGTAAATAATGACGTAAACACCAGTTCAATTATTGTAGCTACTTTTCCTAGATTAAAAGATTAAAAACTACTAATGAGGATTCTCTTCTTTTTTTTATATTTATGGATAATAATAAAATGCGAAATGACAAGTTCGAAACGTTGCGGAATGAAAAAAAAAAATATATATGTTTATTTTTTAATTAATTTAATTAAAGTCTGTTTTGAAACTGAATTATAGTTATCGATGTTAGTGCTTGCGTTTAAGCTTCCATAGAGTTCTCCAATTTACCATAATCCTTCTCTTAATGCATTTTAATTCGTTTAACAGGAGTAGTCAGTCTGTATTTGCCTCACAGACCAAATGCTTAGTTTTTCTTATCACAATATAGTCCGTAATATTTCTTTAGAGCACGAATTTTTGAACCAAGTATAGCATCAGTAGTTGATTATCATTAAAAAATCAGAAAGAAAAATAACTATGTTCGTTTGTTTATTCGTTCGTTTGTTCGTTTATTCATTCATTCATTCATTCATTCATTCATTCATTCATTCATTCATTCATTCATTCATTCATTCATTCATTCATTCATTCATTTATTTATTTATTTATTTATTTATTTATTTATTTATTTATTTATTTATTTATTTATTTATTTATTTATTTATTTATTTATTTATTTATTTATTTATTTATTTATTTATTTATTTATTTATTTATTTATTTATTTATTTATTTATTTATTAAAATTATAATTGAACATTTTGTTGTTGAATTATCATTGTTTGAATAAATCGTGACAAAATCCAAATAGTGTTCGTTAGAAAATAGGTTTGAAGTTTTAAAAGCGTAGTACCAAACAGTGGTAGTACCTACCTATAATTGATTGTAACTTGACAAATATTTCGAATATCTTCAAAAGTTTAGTATTATTTGAAAGCTAAAGTATCAGAGAATATTATGATATAATAACAACAAAAATATTAATATTCTGATTGATTTTCGTGAATTGTAGAGTATACGTACACCTTAACGTCACTATTTAATTCGCTGAAAATAATTCTTAAAATTATAAATCTTCCTAATTGAATTATCTTAAGAAACAGAAATTTTCGGAAAAAAGTGATGAGAAAAACATTTCAGGTACTCTTAAAGTTAAAAGTAAACGTATTAAATTATTCTTGTGTTCTGGATATCAAATTACATTTACACGCAAGCATAAGGATTTTGTTAAAGCATTTCAAGAATATAAATGACTTTTTTTTCTATGCATGTATTAACACTAATGCTATTTTTGAATGCGTACAAAAAACTAATATCAAAATGCACTGGGCATTCAAAACTAAATTAAAGCATTTGTCAAAATCATGAAGATTTAATTAAATAGTATTAAACCTCTTAGTTTTACTTGTCTGAAATATACTCACTCGACTTACAAGAAAATGTTAAAAAAATGCGTAGAAAAAGTTAAAATAATTTTAGCAAGCTTATGAGCTATTACTAAATCAAGAAAATAAAATTAAGTCAGAATTAAAGTTCGAATGTTAAGAACTGTGATTAGAAAGGTTAAAAGTTTTTATATAAATATTCAATAGCTATGAAATGATTTTAATTTTAATCACTTATTTAAGCCAACTCCTCAAGAATTAAAAAAAAAATCTAAAGGCAGAATCACGTGTTATTTATTTGTTTGTCTGTCTGTTTATTTATTTATTTATTTATTTATTTATTTATTTATTTATTTATTTATTTATTTATTTATTTATTTATTTATTTATTTATTTATTTATTTATTTATTTATTTATTTATTTATTTATTTATTTATTTATTTATTTATTTATTTATTTATTTATTTATTTATTTATTTATTTATTTATTTATTTATTTATTTATTTATTTATTTATTTATTTATTTATTTATTTATTTATTTATTTATTTATTTATTTATTTATTTATTTATTTATTTATTTATTTATTTATTTATTCAACTATTAGAGCAATTTGGCTCTTTTGACATAATATCCTTTTGAAATTGAGCTGCAAGGGAGGATAGTTTAAACTTCACTGTAAACAAGTTGACTAAATGACTTTGAGGTACGTCATAGGATAATGAAACTTAGTCAGAGGACAAATGAAATAACTAAGGGTGGTTATTGCTCGGAAATAAATCATCAATGTTAGTGATTTTTACTTTAAAACTTGAATATAAAAAAAGTATCCGATATTTCAAATAGTGACTTCCCTAGTAGCTCAGCAGCACTACCTATTATTGCACGATGTTAGCCAATACCGATAAGTACCGCAATTAATAGGCCTTTGTTCTGTTATTGACCAATCTCATCCAATGATGTATAAAATATACTGACGTTTTGAAATGTCGATGCACCGTTCTAAAATTAAAATACTTTATTTGTAAAAAAGCATGGAGGCAAAAATAAATATTTTATGAAGTTTCTAACACGCTTATTTTTTTTTATTTTTTTAAATCGCCTATTTCGGAACGACGCTCTACCACAATTAACCAATTTTCCATTACCCTATTTCCGTCAACGACTAATACTAGGGCAGTTCTCTGAATGCTGAAAGGTAGATTTTCGCACTTCTTTCTTCTTGTAAATAAATAAAAATTTCAAAAAATCATAATTTTAAAATTTTAATCAGTTTACGAGTAACAAAAAAAGATGCAAAATGCCTTGGAGTACAGCCGAGAATTGCCCACTACTGTTCAAGCTGGATTATAGAAATAGCAGTCACATTTTGAAAATTTGGCATACAAATATAAACTAGGGGTGTGTATCATCGCACAACATACAATTACACTATATAATACTGGTAATTGCAATAAAATTTAAAACGGTGTTACTTACCATTTTTTCAAATATTTACAGTTTAGCGATATTTTTTACAATAATTTTTACAAGGCCAAAAAAAAACAAAAAAAAAACGCCAAAATGGAAATGCCAGAATGGAATTGGTTCTTTTATTCGATAGGCATTACTTTGTCTTTGCTTGTGTATGAAAAGCAAAAAAATCAACCGTTGATGGGCGATGCTCAAGAGCAGAGAGCTTTGTATTGAAGGCACTCGTTTTTCAACATTTTACTCTTTTATCGCATTTTTATGAGAACTTCGAAGGCGGGAATATGTAGAACACCTTCAGAGGCATTACCACAGCGATTTTGAACAAAAACTTTTGAGACGTTTTCTAGCAATTACTGACAAACACGATTTTTTCAACGGCAGCTACCTTATGAGTAGGTGCGATTTTGACGAAAACCTTACTTGTAAGTCCCTGTGCCATCTCCAACCCGCACACCAAATTTGAACATCTTATGTCAATTTGTTCGGGAGTTATGATGACCACGTACGCGTACATATAGACACACAAACAGACATTTTTTCCAGACCACTGTTGGGAAATCAGAATGTTCCAAAACGTGGAGGAATGCAAAAAAAAAAAAATCCAAATAATTTTCTGACCGAATGCTATACTTGCATTACCCTATATAAACATATAGGTAATTGAAAGTAAAAATTGTAGTGATAATAGTAATTTCTTTAATCGGAAATACTTTAACTTTTAACTTTCATTTTGAAGTAAATAAAATACGAAAGAATAAAAATATTTGAACAAAGTAAAAGGTAAGGTTTAGTGACATACCAGCTATAGTGTACTAGCATTCTTTTCCAATATCCTAAAGTTAGTAGCGATTATTGTCTGTGTATAGTGAATAGCTACAACATTTTGTAACAAGAGGCCACCCACATCAACATCAGTAGGGCCAATAGGGTTCTAGAAGATTGGCGAATTCTGGAGAAACTCCAGCATCGTTCCAATATATATATATATATATATATATATATATTTTTTTTTTTTTTTATTTTTTTTTTTATGTCAAAACATCACAAAATATTATTTTTTTCCCGCATCTTTTCTTAGAAATAAAATATTGTTATCATAAAACTGCGTTTCAACATTTCAAAACTTTCAGTGTATTTTATCCATCATTGGAAGACATTGGATAATATCTGTAACAACGGCCGGTTTACAATGTTCCACATCGGAATTGCCCAATGTCGATCCTGGGTTCCTTGACAGCGAGTTATGTTCCTGGCCTTAGAGCCATTAGTATGCTTAAATATAAAAAATATAAAAATGTATATTAACGGATAATTTTTATAAAAACAATAATTATTGTTGTTGTAGTCAGGCCAATTGTATCGCTCAAAATTCCAAATAAAAAACAATATTTAATTGATTTTACATTATTTTATTTTAAAATAAATTTTAAAGCACTAGTAACGAAGTTGGGAAATTATAATTACGAATCATTCTAGCTGAAAATTCCAAGTTTTTCTTCTGATTTCTGAACTTTTAATACTCAACTTAACAGGGAAAAAAAATCCCTTCTTTCAAATCCTTCGTAAATCCGATTGATTCTCCCAGACCAAAAAAAAAAAAAAAAAAAATCCACATCAGCAAATTGCCTTTTATCTACTCTAAACCTCAAAAGTAGGCTGTTCTTACAGACTGCAATATATCTACTTAGAAAATAAAAACCTTCACAATTTGCACAAAAGCTTAACTTCAGAAGCATTCTTTCGGGTCAATACACAGCTTCCGCCATTGATTATCGGAAAAACGAGCTTTTGCCTTATCTTCCGTAAAACAACCGGAAATTACACACAAGTATCGCCTAACCGTAACCAAAACCCTTTTATGTCCCCCTCCCTCCTTCCTATAACACCCGATACTCCCCCCACCCCTGAGCAGACGATACTGGTTGGCGAAACTCGCATAACATGTTATCTTCCATCCCCCCCCCCCCCTTGTAAGATAAGACACGATGAGAACCATACAGTTCGATGGACGTGGACACAAAAACACACTTTGATGTCTCGTCGTGTGGATAGGATAAGAACAAGGCTTTGTAACAGCAAAAAACTGGATCTCAAAACTATATCCTTAACCCATTTTAGGACAAACATACAAATTTAAAAAAAGTTATATTGTTTTCATTGATATAAGCTTAAATTACATTAATTAAGACGAGAAAAAAGTTTCTTGCATAAAAAAATAATATTTTATTTAAGAAAAAAAATGGGGCGTATACACATCATAGGCCAAATCAATGAACAAATCATTTAGTTGAACAATTGTATTATAGTCGAATTTTTTTATGGCGTTTTCGAAACATTTTGGTTGCAAATGGACTTGCCATTAGAGGCACAAATAAATCGTGTGGTTTTGGCAATGTACATCATCTACGGGGTTTTATTTTATTATTTTTTTTATTATTATTATTATTATTATTATTTTACTTATGGTATGTCCGATTCTATCAGTCCGTATTTATTTCGATAGAGCTGAATAAAGTTTGGCGTCCACTATCGCTAAGCAGAGCAGATCAGAGCGGAGTGGATTAGAGCCAATTACAAAGCTGTCAACGTCCATTGTAGCTCGAGGCTCGTGCTATAGTAGACATTGGGAGCCTTGTAATTGGCTCTAATCCACTCCGCTCTGATTTGCTCTGCTCTGCTTAGCGATAGTGGACGCCAAGCTTAAAATAGCGTATTTTGAAAATTTCTCAACAGAAAGTGAATACTCCAGTTGAATTACTAATATTCTATAGATATCTTCAGAACCCTTAAAAATAGCAGAAAAATAAAAGTAGTGAAAAATATACTTCACAGTATTAATAAAAAAGTATTTACTGAAATGGTGCGTTTACGCACCTTTGGCCGAAAATGGCTTAAGAGGACTTCCTAGTAACGATCATTCCCTATACTTTCCATGTTACAATCTTCTGGGCCAGTGCATTTAGAAACTACTTTCTAAAAAAACACTGACATTTTGTGAGTAGGTACGAAAAAGATCATTTAATGAAGTGACATAAATTATTTTCATTTAATGTCTATCTATTATAAATGAAAATTAAAATAACAAAAGACAAAAACAAGTGGAGCTTTTACATATGCACTGACATAAGGATTTCAAATATAAAATAAAATGAACTAAACGCTATTTTCGAGTTTCTAATTTATGTCAAATAATGAAGAACTTGCACAAGTGAGGAAAATGAATATTTTTTGTATTTTCTAGTGTTATCCAACGAGCAGTGCAATTATTTTTTATCTTTATGCTTTCAATTAATCAAAAATTGAGTTTGAAATTAGCCGAAATCAAAGCAAAAGTCACATGACCAAAAATGCATGAAAAAACCGTGACGTGGTTACGCAGAAATAAAGTCGCAAAATGAAGGAGAAACCATACTTATTCCTCGTCTAAAACAGGTTTCAGACTGGTTCATTATCTGCGCGTTGACGTTTCACGTAAAAGTGGCTTTTTACTGCCAAATCGCAAAGTGAAAAACTAAATATTTTTTTAACTATCTATCCGACCTCAAATTTTTGAAAGAATGGTATTTTTTTTTATGATTTTTTTTTCTCTACTTTTATTTAAAAATAAAACCAAAAAACGTGAGAGTTCCTCATTAAAGGACCTTTTTTTGTACCTAGTCACCAAATTTCAAAGTGTTACAGAAAAAAGTTTCCAAATGCACTTCATTTTAATACGAGACAAAATACAGTGTTACCTAAAAGTAATAAGGTTGAAAAAAATATTAATTCATGAATATTTAGTTTTTGGATGCATTGTCTTCACTGATATGCTCAGAAAAAATACGGTTTTAGCTTCTACGCTACACTAATGCAGTGTGAAGCGTATGCAAAGGTTTTGTTCGTGCGTCCAACATTCCCAATATTGTGTGCTACCTGGATAGTGAATGATTTTTGAGGAAACCTACTGTGAATAAAGTTTAATTTTATTATGTTTAAAGATATTCATTTTACCTTCCCTATATCAACTCCATTACTGTTGGTTGGTTTGTACACTCAACGACCTATTTTTTTCACAGTAAATACTAATCAAGCTGGGACATGTAGCTTAACGTGGATTCCGAACCACAACTAACATTCGTGCCTTATCCAAGATTCGAACCCGCCACCTTTGGCATACGAGGCCAGAGCGCCAACCCGCAGACATCAGGCTGGCCGAGAATTTTTGAGATGTTACTGTCATTTAAATAATATATCCCATAAAAATAGAGTTTTTTAGAAATCCCTTATATGCATTGTTATTTTTTATCATCATTAACACAGCACCTATATCAAATACATTTCTATCAGCAAAATGTGTGGCAAACTACGTTTCAAAATTTATTTATTATAATTAAACTTAACTTTATGCTCGAAAATCCAAGTATCATTTATTTATTCTGATTAAAGTAATTTTATTATTTATTTATTAAAAAAAAATTGTCAACAGGATAGTAGTTCCAACAATGGTTGGATAAATACCAGCCAAAGCGCGATTGGTTGATGGCAAGTTGGATTAGGAGTACAGTAGAATCTCGATTAACCGACCTAATTCGGACCAAAGGTAGGTCGGTTAAGAGAAAATTCAGGATAAAAGAGAGTTGTAAAAAACAATAAAAAGTAAATGATTTTCTTCTATTGAATACAGGACTTTTAATGTTTTTTTTATGACATAATTGTTGGAAATGAGTTTTTGTTGTCGTAATCTTGATAATCTTTGTTTCGCTTCTCTATCCCGGAGTCTTTTTGAAGGCAATAGTTCAGTTTTATCTGCATCCGAAGGTTGCTCTAACCATGTCAGTTCTTTAGAAAAACAGTCAATAGCCCCACCATTACTTATGTAACTTTAGGGCAAGGGAAAAGATTACGGTTTTAAAAGGAACAAATGATTTATTACTCATTTGGGAGATTTTTGATATCGACTAAATGATTACCGGTTAACAAAGAGTTCCGGATAAAGGGGGGATGGTTAATCGAGGTTCTACTCTATTCCGTAAAAGCGACTTTTTAGTGACAGTAACAGCCTCAAAATTTTATAGAATGCATTGTCATCGACATCGAACCTATCTGCCAAGTTTCAGCTCGATTGAGTGATGGAAAGGGGGTTAATTAGGCGTCCGCATGTTTGCCTCCCATCGACAAGCATAATAAGGATTTAAAAAGGAAATTTTCCATTGAAACAACCTTCTGGTGAAGTCAAAAAGGGCTGAGAAAAAGTATGAGGACATCCTCCTTTTATCAGCTAACTTTATCGAATGGGATGGGAGGGAGTTCTCCGATGTCTGGCCATTGGCGAGGTTTTCTTAAAGTAATGCATTAGCCATGATGAGTTAGTTTTTATTCTTCCAGACCTATAAGAAAGAGTATAGCTAAGTGAAATTTGTGACAAGGACGGAAAAAGTTCCCCGTAAAGATTGCTGGTTCGCCACTTTTTGGGTTGCTTTTACCGAGGATGCATGATATTAGGTTTGAGGGAATCTGGTTCAAGCTAATTCCAAGATTGAGATACGAATAAATGCAAAGTTTGAGGACAGAACGTAGGCCGACAAAAAAAGAGTGTATGAATTTGCAATGAGGACACAAAAAGAGACATACTAAGTGATACTAAGAGTTTGAAATTTAAATGCCGTTCGTAAGAAGAGATGCCGTGGTTATAACTAATTTAATCCCCTAGTGCGTGATATATTTTTTATGGTGCAAATAGCGGTCATGTAACTGGTGTTTGTTACAAAAAGGATAGTAATTAAAATACTTTTTTAGGTATAAACAATCTTAGCATGACTAGTATAATTCATTACAATTTCAAATTGCAATAAAATATATGAATTATTTACTGAAATTTTACTCCCAAGTTGTGTAGCATGTATGCTACTTATGCACTAAAAGGTTAATTTGCAAATATCCTACTAGTAAGTAGAGTGATGACTAACTTTTATGAACAAGTTTTTAAATCTAATATTTAATTTTGTTTTAAATAAGTTTCAAACATTTAACTTTGGAGATAATAAATAAAAACTATGTATGAAAATTCATAGGAAAAATTAATAAAAATTAAGTAATATTTTGCCACTATTTTTTCAAAAATGGGACACTGTTTTGGAAAAGACAATGTAAATATATCCAATCTTTTTCAATGCTATTTTCTACACTATATGCCACCTTTCACTGTAATAATTGCTTACATAAATTTAAATTTCAATTCTATATAATCACTTGAACTATAAAAAAATATTTATTTCTTGAACTATAAAAAGAGATTCATTAAAATTTAAATACTTACATTATTTACAATTATCAGACGAAACGGTCGTTTTGCCGCCAACCTTAAAAAAGGCAGAAACGACAGTAAGTATCTATTCTCTGCATAACTTCCAGCGAAAAAGCCGAAATTGACTATTTTCTAGCGCGCTTACGAAACTTCATATAATTATACAAAAAATACCATAGATTTGTCTCGGTGATATCTTTCAAAGAAAAAAAAATTGAGTACCTAGGACAAAAGACAACGAAGAAAAAAAATATTGAAAATTACAAAACGAAATAAAAAAACGAGTTCTAGCCCGATTTTGATGTAAAAATTTAGACAAACGTACAGCCCTAACTAATCATAGATCTTCAAACGGATTGAATTATAGGATGCGGAATGTTTCAACTTAAAATCCTACGCTGGTTTGAACTTCATTAAATAATTCTTTCTATTTTTAATTAATTTAAAACCACTTTTTTTCATTTCATAATTTTGCGACAGATAAAGGCAATCAGCTTGTAATTGA
The DNA here is from genome assembly GCA_963978545.1 of Linyphia triangularis. Classification (NCBI taxonomy): domain Eukaryota; kingdom Metazoa; phylum Arthropoda; class Arachnida; order Araneae; family Linyphiidae; genus Linyphia; species Linyphia triangularis. Next base: position 107,881,892 of record OZ021724.1, read on the forward strand.
GGTTCAGATATATATGCCAAAAGTTGCCAAACAGGTTTGCTATCATTTGGAAGTTAGTTTTTCCGACATGTTAGGCTTAAGTGAGTTTTAACGTAATGTTAAAGTATAGGAGAACGAATTGGACTATAATTATATGGCTTATAACATCTTTAAAATTTAAATAATTTAATTTTTGAAGAGAAAGAATTAAAGAGAAATATTTGTTTTTTAAGTTGCATGTGTTATTTGAACTGTATGACAATTTAGAGAGAGTTAACTTTCAAAAACATTTTAATTTCGGGAAATCTCCATTGAAAAATGAAAACAATCACATTTTGTTGCAAGATACTATGGGCAAAGTATAAATGTGGAGGTTATACGAGCTGACGTCACAGTCAACTCATTACAGAGGACTAAATGAACCACGCATTGCGATTGGCTAATGGAATTTGCAAAAATGTCATTCTTTTTTAAAGATGTGTTGATTTTTACTTTCCGTTGTAAAATGAAATTGTAGAATCATATATCATCAAAATTGTAATTTCATAGTGAATTTTAAAATTGTTGTTAAGAAAATATTTTAAATTTTGTCAAATATCAATGGGTTATTATGTGAACCAAAATAATGCTTGGTATAATAAAAATAATTTATACTGCAATATTTATTAGACTGTAAAAAACTTGTAATATTTATTTGTAACAATTTATTAGTATAAACTTTCAATGGGATGCACGCTCTGGCCTTGTAAGTTAAAGGTGCCGGATTTGATTCCTGTGTTAGGTGTGGATGTTCGTTGTGATTCGGAATCCACGTTAAGCTGTGGGTCCCGGACTGATTAGTCGTTATTATGCACCAAAATAGGTCGTTGTGCTTACAAACTAACCAATCGAGCTGAAACTTGGCAGACAGGATCTTTGTCAATGGCAACGTATTTCTTTAAGTTTTGGGAGTTGAGTTGCCATACACAAGTTTCTAGTACTCGTTCGTGGTAGATTTTGATGGTTACTGCCGTCCGCATTCAACCGATTTGTCAATTTTCAAGTAGATTTTGGCATGCAAGATATCATTGAATTCAACTTGAAGAATTATGAATATTCATGGTACCAGGTGTACCATAGGTGGTACTACTTCTGGTTTATTAATTTTGAAGATAAATATGGCATGTTGGGAGTCGTTAGACTTGTCTTGAAAAATTATGAATGTTTAAGGTACCAGGTATAGCATTGGTAGTTCCACTTTCGGTTTATCATTTTCCAAGATAAATATGGCATGTTGGACTTTTGTTTTGATGAATTATGAATGTTTAAAGTACCAGGTATGCTATTGGTACCACTTTCGGTTTATCAATTTTAAAGATAATTATTGCATGTAAGGTATCGTCGAACTCAGTTTGAAGAATTATGAATATCCCTGGTACCAGGTTTACCATAGGGGATAAATAGAAAAACAATGCAACGGACAAATTCAAAAAAGAGAAGTCGTCAGTGTTTAAAAAAAAATTATGATATCCCCCAAAAAAACACTTTTGAAAAGTAGAAGAACCACCAACCTCAAAAACACAAAAAACTTTCTTACTATAAAAAAATCATAAACATGATGAAAATTTTCAGCCACAAACACAGTGATATAAAAAAATGGCCAACCTCTGATTAGAACTCTCGGTTGTGACTCGCTTACGAATGTATGCTTACTTAATTTATTTTTAACATTTAAGTTCCTCTCCCATAAAAATTTACGCTGCTTGAGGTTGGCGCCCGTCTTAATTACTAACCTTTAAAACCCCCCACACATAAAAACTTTCCAAAATGTATGTATCAACCAAACAAAAGCTTACCAGAAACACTTTAGTTTCCTACTTAAAAAATTCTTAATAACGATTCAAATGCAAGCGTTTGAGCACAGTTTCTCTATACTACTTTGAAAATTACACGAGCATGAATATTTACACCACTTTGTATTTCCTACCCATCCAAATGAAATCATAAACTCAAATATTCGTGCAAACATCCATAAATTAGTTTAAACGCAAGCATTGTTAATATTCCTATGACGGGCGCCAACCTCAAGCAGCGTAAATTTTTATGGGAGCGGAACTTAAATGTTAAAAATAAATTAAGTAAGCATACATTCGTAAGCGAGTCACAACCGAGAGTTCTAATCAGAGGTTGGCCATATTTTTATATCACTGTGTTTGTGGCTGAAAATTTTCATCATGTTTATGATTTTTTTATAGTAAGAAAGTTTTTTGTGTTTTTGAGGTTGGTGGTTCTTCTACTTTTCAAAAGTGTTTTTTTGGGGGATTCATACTTTTTAATTCATTCTAACAAAATTAAATTCAAATGAGTCGTTTTCAAGTCTAAGTGTTATTTTATGCACATTTTGTATTAAATGTCTGATATAGTAAGCCATAATATAGATGAATGAGAAATATTTATTCCGATAATTATATTTAAGTGGGGTCCGGCACATGAAAAATTTTCAGATTGTTAATTTTGAGTTTATGAATGTTTATTAAAATTTAAATTTTCCTCTATAAAATGATCAAAATTCATAATTGCATTTTATTTTGAAGTATTCTTAATAATTTTTTGAAGGAAACAAATGTAGGTATTTAATGAAGGTTTTTTAAATTCAAAGCCGAATTTCTCAAAATGCACATTTTTCATATATAGGGGCACATAGCTTAAACTCTGACATAAATGCTTGAAATTTTTTATACATGTTTCTCTAATGTATTTAAGTACTTTAACACGAGGATTACAAGGTAAGTAGCATACCTTTTCTTTAATTATATTTTTTTAAATATACTTTTTTTTCTATACTGTGAAAGTTTTGTAATGATTGACGAATCGGTTATCAAATGAAACACTCCCAAAGATGTTGAATTTAACATGGGTTCCTATGGATGTTCCGGACTCCCTTAACAGTATTATAATTTTACAAAATTTGAGCTTTTCAAACACTGTTAGAAGCAAATATCCTGCGAACCATATCTGCCACAACCCAGAGTAAAATTTAGAAATTCAAAACACTTATTTTGGACTTTTTTTTTATTTGTCCCGTTTAACCATGATATGGGGTAAATGTTGTTATGAATTTTTCTCAGAATAAATGATGACTCAGTTTTAATTAAGGGGGTCCGGCACATGAGAATGTTTCAGATTATTAATTTCGAGTTTATTACTGTTTATCAAAATATACATTTTTCTCTTTAAAATGATGCCGCATTTGTAATTATATTTGATTTCAAAGTATTTTTAATAATTTTTTGAAGTAAACAAAATGTAGGTATTTAAAGCATGTTTTTTAACTTCAAAGTCGAATTTCTCAAAATGCCGTTTTTTCATGTTTGGGGGTACATAGCTTAAAATCTACTTGACATAAATGCTTGAAATTTTTTTTACATGTTTCTCTAATGTATTTAAGTACTTTAACACGAGTATTATCGATATGTAGCATACTTTTTATTAAAAAAATAGTTAGTCTAAAATTTTAAAAAACTTCGTAAACATATTTTTAGAAAATCATAATTATTTTAATTTTTAAAAAATAACAAAAATCTCGTGTTAAAGTATTCAAAATTATCTAAATATTATACTGTGAAAGCTTCATAATGATTTAAGAATCGGTCATTAAATTAGATGCCTCCAAAGTTGTTGAATTTAACATGGGCTCCTATGGAGGTGCCGGACCCCCTTAAATAAAAACTATTATTTATTCTTACTTCGACTGCTCACAAACTTCTTCGAACAACAGAACAATTGCTATCAAGCTTCAATACTACAAGTTTCGGTACATTCAACTTCGAATACAGCGAGAATTCAGGCTCAATAAACAAAGATCCGATGATTTTTCAACAGTGTTCGATTCTCGTCTGATCGAAGATATATATATATATATATATATATATATATATATATATATATATATCGCTTCCTTTTATAATCTCGAGGCAGAAATTTCTAGCAAAATCCAGTTAACCAATTACGTGATCGAAAAACCTCGAATTTCCCGAATGATTTAGGTGTGGCCTCCTTTTTCTAACGTGTATCATCGTTGCTTACAAATTAAGTTAAATAAAATAGAACATTATAAGAAATACGTCACTATTTACAATTATATACAGAATAAAATGAGATAAAATAGAAATTCAAAATAAATTCGTCACTATTTACAATTTTTATACTGACGATTTTTGTAACACTATTAAATTTAAAGAGAAGTAATAAGGCATTTATAAATTGAGAAAATTAAAGAGTACTATGTACATTATTTTTCAAACAGCACTAAAACTTCTTCTAATTTAATCTTTAAGAATGCTTTCTCCTATGAACAAAATAGCGATACATATATTTTTCACATGAAGTATTCAAATTAGTAGAATAAAAAATGCCTATCAAATTTTATTCAATTATATTTTACGTAGTAATTAAATCAAATAATTACGCTCTTTATTTGAAAAATTATAGCTTTCATTTTAACATTAAACCTACCAGAGAGGTGAAATGATCGCTTTGTGACTTTAATCAAAATTGCTAAATTCCAAGTTTTCATTTTTCCTCCTCAAGCCCCAAAAAATAAATATTTTTTAATAAATACATGATAATTATTTTGTGTTTTATTGCCTATGCTAAATTCTGTATTATTTATAATCAACTGGAAAAGAATCTAATGTTTATTTGAAAAGCGGTCATTTGACCGCCATCGGTAGAAATAGGCATGTATAAAATGTCGGTAGGTTTATAATATTAAATTTTAATTTTTAAATGCCTGATAACATTTATTTAAATTTTTAAATGTCTAATCAGATTTAATTAAATTTCAAAGGTGTTTTATATATGTATATGTATGTATATTTCTGAAGTAAGAGGTACCTAACAAGTGTAATTCCTTCTAAAAACACTCATTTCTGAGATTATTCATGAAGTCTCACGATCGTTTATCGCTGAGGTTAGGTTCAAAAGTGTTATCTCGGCATTTGTGTATTGAATAGGAGAAAACCCAGAAAACTCCCACCAAATCAGCCCGACTCGAGACTATAAATCAAAATCACCGACGTGCCTACTCATTTAGAAGAGACGCTCTGGGAGACGCTATACAAATAAAAAATTTCCTATGTGTTTTTATAACTTTTTATATAAATAATCGTAATTCTGCTGAAATGAAATTGTACTCAGCCAACACCGCCCCCAACACAAAAAATTGTCACAGATAAAGAAATAAACTGTCAAAGTTTCTAATTAAGTTCGGAAACGATCGAATAGTTTTGGTAAAATTAATTTTAAAAACAAAACACTATGCAAAGGTTTCTGCATAAAGATATTTGAAGTTTTAAACATACGAAGCATATCTACATCGCTATGCATTTAAAGAATGTAGACATTTGGCAACAATATGCATTTAAGTGTTAAAATCTATTTTTTCTCAAACCTAATAGGTACGCATTACTTCTGCAATCATTATTGATTCATTATAATTGGACATTTAATTCTATATTCAAAAGCAAGAAAAAGGCTACCGATCATAACATCAAGATGATTTAGGAATGTAATACTACGCTTTCTTAAACCAATTTATTCTAAAATTCAAAAGGGTACATATAAATCTCATCATATACCTATAATTACTGTTGATTAAAGTTTAAGAAACAACCTTTCCTTATTCCATAATATATTTCCAGCCATTTATTTGAAGAATTGGTCCCTTTATTAAAAGTATTTCGCTAGTTAACTTTTTAACCACTAAACGTCTACACTTTCGAATCTCGAGAGGAAAATTATGATGAATAAAAGGATAGAAAGCCCTTAATTACACATTTTCTAACGATCCTCCATTGGCCCTAAGTGCTGAATTGCCCTTTATGGCGCACGAAATCTTTTTAATTACAGTTGGGATTTAGCTGTAGAAAGGAATATTTCAAAGGATGATACTGATCATGCCTCGATCCCTTAGATTGATAATTCGATTAGTTTAGGAAAATGAGGTTACTTTAATAGCCTGTCTTTTTTAAACAAATTTCTATTTTTAGTCATTAGAGAGGCACTTTTTTTACAATCCAGTCATTACATAACCATTTGGTCTTGATACGAAAAAGTCACCTTAAAGTCATGGGGAGAGAAAAGTAGAAAACTAGAAAGAAAGTCAATTTCTGTTAAGCAATTGATATTAGAGTATGAATAGGGTATAGATAAGAAACTATTGGTACTTTTAAGTCATAAAATGGAATATTATGTTACTTTTAGGATTTTATTATTAACTTTTACTTTGTTATGTTTTAGGGAATTTTTCATACAAAGGGGTTTTATGCTGATTTGTATAATACTTTACAACTAAAATAATTACTTAATATATTCAACTTAATTTTTTGTTTCTTTAATGCACAATTTTGACATTGCTGAAATTTTGTATATATATATATATATATATATATATATAAATATATAATAAATATATACATAAAATATAAAATAATATATATAAAATATAATATATATATATATATATATATATATATATATATATATATATATATATATATATATATATATATATATATATATATATATATATATATATATATATATATATATATATATATATATATATATATATATATATATATATATATATATATATATATACATATATACAGATAATCTAAATACAACGAACCATATTACAAAGCTTCGTAATTTTTCAATAAAGTATTTAAAGAAATATTTTGAAATAGTTCAGAAACATTTTAAAGCCTATAGCTTCAAATATATAAAAAAGTTAACAAACAATGTACAATTTACGAAGATAATGAAATGAAATATGTGTAAAAACTGATTGTGGAAAGTTTAATTTATTAATAACTAGTAGTTATTAAGTTCAATTTAAAATAAAAAAAAAACTTCAAAATTTGAAAAGAACTCTTTTGAGGTGCAGGTGAATGTAATACACAATTATATCGATATTTCAAATTCTTCTAATAACACGAAGTTTTTGAGTCATTTTATTTAGAAATATTTATGTTACTTTTTTAATAATACACCGCATTTATAAATAGAGTCAAATTATCGAAACTTTGTAATTGATTTTTTTTGTTATATGTACTCAACTGTTACCATTTAAATGGAAATTCTTGAATTTTATAATAGTGAACGATTCCTATGTTAAATGATTTAATTTTATATGAACATGATAACTAAAACCCTTCAAATTATCACAATGGGTAAATTATACATTTTACATTAAATAGTTACCCTTTAATCAAATTTACATGGTGCATTTCTAAACTTAAATATGGTCATATTGAGATGTTTTGTTTGAAATATCCATCTTTAAACTAGATTGATTTTTGGTAAAAAATGCAAACGTTTTTGAATCGACGGTTATTTTAATTTTTAATTTATCTTAATTATAATTATAAAAATTTCATAAGATAGTTAGCTTTCTTTGAAAAAATTTACAACAGTTGCCGAAAAACGGCTCAAACGATTTTGATCGAAATGGCCTTTAATGTGCCTTGATGCCTTTAATGTGTGAGAACCTCCGAAATTCACATAGAAATGCGATGCAGACATAAAAAGTTGCAAAACGAATGTTTTTAATAGAGTTTTCTTACCGTGACCATTACCCATCAATGACTGTGTCTCCTCTGTTTCACTTACAAGAAAGGATAATGTCATATTTACAAAAAATATATATACCAATTTAGCAGTATTTTATTAGATTTGCCAATGTAATAATAGCCAAAAATATTGCCATTGTCAATTTTAATTTTAAATTATTGAAAACATGAACACGAAAATTGTAAAGTACATCAATTCATGGTAAATAATAATGCAGTAACCAAATATTAAGAATAATTGAGAGTTGCGCGATGTTTCGCACTCCTAGTTCAATTTGTGATACTCTACTTCGTTTAAAATGGATACGATTTTACTCAATAACTATTTTAAAAGTCGGATTTTGCGAAAGAAAGTATCTACCTTTAACGATCCAATTTCTTTACAGCCATGAACAGGGATTAAAAGTTGACCGCATCCAACTAAACCCTTTACAATGACCCATCCCAAGGGACCACCACAAACTTATCGTTGGAAGACAATGTTTCTTGTTTTGAGAAGCTCAATTCCTTTTAACAAGAGTTTGTGAAGCGACTCCTAACAGGAAAGGGATCTCCCAGGAATCCCATCCCATGTGTCTCTCAAAATGAGTTTCCGAAGACAGAAGAAGCGAAAAAGACTAATTCGGAGAGTAAAGTCGATTTAATCACCGAAATAGGAGCACTAAAACGTTCCTTTGAAATTGCTAGAAACTTTGATTAGTGCTTTCTCGATCTTTACCCTCAGCAGAGTTTCCCGATAAAATTGACAACGACATTTAATTTTCAGTGTTACGTGAAAAGTGTCGCAAATAAATTGGCATTAGACTTTGGTAATATAACGTACGTCATGTCTGCCGGGTTGAAAAGTTTTGGGAAATTGTTTTATTATTTTTAGAAATAAGTATTAGGCGCGACATTTACTTTTGAGTCGCTAGACAAGAGTTTCAAAAGCATGGCATTTGTGGGAGTGTGTGACTTGGATTTAAGATTCGGGAGACTTTTGAAAATTGAATAAAATGCAATTTTATCTATTTCATGGAAGAGTTAAAAGCGGTTTTATGAGAAGTATGTTTTCAACTTCAAAATAGATTCTCCCTTAAGTACGTGATTTTCATTGATGTTTGTTTAGAAGTGTGGAATGGAGAAATTTAAAACGATATTATAATGTTGATTTATTAAACTCGATATGTGGTGCCTCATTTTAAAGATTTTAGTTTGTAACTTCTGTACAAACTTCAGAAACTTCTTTAGAAATGGTACAATCCCTGCTAGTTATCAACTCGTTTATCTGCTTTGAGATATTGAAACGCTTTGTATAAATTCACAGATCCGATTAAAATGCACCTTTGCCACACTTTGAATTTCAATAAGAAAAATCAAGTAATCATAGTATGAGAGTGAGGTTTGCACTAAAATGTTTCTGACTATGAAAAATATTTTTTAAGTAAATAAAAGAAATAGTTCCGAATGTTACACATAGATGGTGCTGTACCTTTAAAACATTAAATAAACATAAAAATAACTCATGACAAATTATATTTTGTAGGAGTGCGGAACATCGCACAACTTTCAATTACACTGTATTACTGATGTGGATTTGTGCCATTTTCGTTTATATATTTCCATCATTCGTTTAGTAAAAATGGCCAGTTTGGCTATGTCTTTTGCGATAAATCTTATATAAATCTTTTTAAAAAAAACTTTGCCAAAAAAGGGAATTTTGGCGATATACTTATCGATAATTCTTATATTATCTTTTCTTGTAAGTGAAACTGAGCAGAGATGGAAAAACGATCGTTGATGAGGTATGCTGAAGGAAAGACAACTGTGTTACAGGCATTCGTGTTTCAACTTTTTACTCTGTTAAAGCATTTTTACTTGAATTTCGGTGTTGGAAATGCTTAGAACACTTTAAAAGGCATTACCACAGCTTTTTTGAACAAAATCGTTAGAGCCGTTTTTTAGCAATTCTTTAAAAACGTGATTTTTCAATGGCAGCTACCTTATGCGCATGCGAGATTTTGACGCCTTTGAAAACATTAATGGTAGGACCTTGGGCCATCATCAACTTGCACACCAAATTTGAACATCGTAGGTCAATTTGTTCGGGAGTTATGCTGACCACGTACACACAGACAGACATTTTTCCCGATTTTTTTTCCAAATCCTATACTTTCATTACCCTATGTATTACATATGGGTAATTGAAAGTAAAAAACTCATGACAAATTATATTTTGTTGATATTAGATTCAAATGCTGACTTCTTATATAATGCATTATCTTTACTGACGAAACAATTTCCCATGTGCCTTGAATAATCAACAGGTACAATATGAGTTAATTGTAAAATTAAAACAAGCATCCTGTTGTTGAAGTAATTTCAGCGCTAGAAGTGTGGGTAGACGCGGGGTTACGCTACTAAATGTCTGTCTGTAGTCTTTGGCAGTTCTTTTTCATTAAACCTACTGGCACAAAGGAGGTTTATTTGGATATAATGCAATCTCCCTCCAATTTGTTATTTGCATCGGAATTGTTCCTGGGAGAAAAATAGTGTACACTGGGGTCGATTGTAAGACTCTAGGAGGAGTTTCCTGTCAAATGGATAGGAGAAATGATCCAGTGTTAAGGCCAATCCAGTCTTAACCCCTCTTGATTTCAACTTGTGGAATTATATCACAGCCTTGTTTCTCTTGACATTGAAGTGTTAAATAAGTGGATCACACATGCTAGCCAGTCTATTCGGAAATCCTTGCTGGCAAGTATGTGGATATATTCGAGCACCATTTGGCTGTGGTGTTCGAACTACGACAAACGCACGCGTTAAAATACGTTATAGGATACACGAAAAAAACACGCTGTATATGCAAGTGACAAATAAATATACATGTAATTTATTGCTTTGAGTTTTAAGACATTTTGCTGTTTTTAAAGTACAACGCCATCTATGTGCAACTTTTGGAACGATATATTGTTTATTTGCTTAAAAACATTTCTATCGGGAGAAGCATTTTAGTACAAACCATAGTGTCGTATGCCAATTACCTAATCTTTTATTGAAATTTAAACTGTGTCGAAGATATTTAAATTAAGCTGAAGCACTATTACATACAAATTTAAAAAATTGCAAATGATTTACTTATGCTTGATTTGCATTACAACAAAAATTGAATCAATATAAATAATATAATTAACAGTTAACTTGGCGTAAAAGAGAAGCTTCAATAAAATCTTGACTAAAAGCTTCATTGCTCAACAAAACCAAAATAAATTTGCTTGCTAAAGGTTTATATACTAAGAAAGGACAGGCACGCTTACCTTGCAAAAAGGTTAATTGTGACGTAAACCTTTATCAATAAACCTTAAGAAAAAAATAAAATTCCACTTTAATATAATAATATTAAAACCCTCCCCACGCTCTTTTGAAAAAGCTCTAAAAATTCCCTCTTTCCTACTCTCTAGAAACACATTGTTTTCCCCTTTTCCTACTGAATAAAATACGTAAATAATACAACACAACCCCTACCCCTCTCACCCCCCCCCCCCTCCTTTGAGAAAGCCCCTAATAGCTGTAAATTATAGCCTCCTGTGAAACTAATCCCATTATACAACTCCAACCTCACCCGTAAAACATTCCAAAAACTTTACAAAATTAAATATTCTGTTTGTGAAAAACAAAATTATAAACGACAAAACACTTATGTTTAAATTTTCATACTTCTACGTCTATTGGAATTGGAAGTAACTTGATAAAAAAACATTTTTTAAAAATAAATTTAAAAAAACTAATTACAAATTTTACAATATGCTTGTGTAGAGAAAAATCAGATGTCGAAATCTGCTTGTGGTTGAAACGCTCATTAGAAGGCCTTTTATAAAAATAAAAAATAAATAAAAAAAAAAATTTAAGAATTAATAAAAAAAAAATAACATTCTGGCTGTAAATCACAACATTAACAGACAAAAACTACTTATGTATAAAATTTCAGAATTCTACGCGCGTTGTAAGTCACTTTATGAAAAACTTTGAAAAAGATTTTTAAAAAAAATAATTAAAAAAAGAACCATACAAATCTTAGCAGTATTTTAGTGAAAACTAAAATAAGATGACCAATACTTATGGTTAAAATTTCAAAATGCTATGCATATTGAAAGACACTTTCTATAGAGCTACAAAATACAACGCCTCAGACAGACACAACAAAGACTCTTTGTTTTACTACTATAGAGATGGACTAATTAAAAATAATGTTCTTTATTATTTGTGAAATTTAGTATGTTTAATTTAAAATTCTAAATTTCCAAATTTAAGAAGATAACCATAAATTTAAGATTTAATATAGTTACTCCCAATAGCTGGTTGATTGTTAAATTTCAGATTAAGAAATAACCATTAAGTAGAATTTTTTTACTCGTAACTAATACGTTTAATAGTAGAAGATTTATTCACAGCCTATATACATTTTGAATAAAAGAACATCAATGAAATGTACATTTTTGAAAATAAATGTGCAACCAATTAGGAATTAACTTAGGAATTCGCAATCAATAGGAATTATTTCAAGAAGTATGATTAGAATATAATGGAGGCCAATTTTAATGCAAACTCTTTCATGATTATTTTAAAGATAATATTAAATCAAAAGAAAACAACAGCCATAACTTTTACGAAAAAAAATTAAATGCGTCAGCTAATTACGTAATGGTATATTGATTTTTTGGAATCTGGATTTGCTAGGTACCCTAAATATTTCAAAGTAATTACTTTAAAACTTAAGCAAATCACTGTTTAACTTTTAAAGAGCATATTCCTTTTTGTGGAAGTTTCAACATGAATATCTTATACAAGTTTTCTAATGGACGAGCTTAAATCGAAAAACAATAATTTTATTACCATATGCATTCGTTGCATTAAAATGATAGCCAACTAATTTATTATGCAAAAGCGATAAACTTGAGCCAAGTAATAGATTTATTTTCTTGTGCAACGAATTGGTATTCTACTATTTTCAGGGTCTTTCTCAAAGGAAGCCCTAACTTTGAATAACATAACTGCAAAACAGTAAGATACAACAATATGAAAAAAGTGACATGTATGTGCTCTAACGGAGAGTCGAACTCGGGACTCCTAGATCAGTAGACAGGCGTGTTAACCACAAGACAAAAGTGATCCCTAGTGCCAAGGTGTTGTACCTGTCATTAGTACACGAGACCACCACATAGCCCCTAGTGAGTCACGAAGAGACGAATGATTGAGTTGCTTGCGTGGGGCAGTGAATTGCCGGAAGTTGCTTTCAGTAGGGCAGTGAGTAGCTAAAGATGCTGAGATGGTAGTGCGGAAGTCGTTCAGTATTTTCAGAAGGCACCGATAGGTGGCAGCATGATTCTGTTTTTCGGTAGTCACCAATGTAGCGATGTGAGCTAATGGGGAGTCGAACCAGGTACTCCTAGATCAGTAGACATGCGTGTTAACCTTTAAACAAAAGGTATTACTAGTGTCTAGGTGTTGTATCTGATATTTGTACTCGAGACCACCTCATCTTGGACAGGCAGATATGGAAATGTAAACATACCGGTTTTCAAGATTGAAAGAAAATTTGATGACAGCTGCATATTGCTAACAGATGAGACCTTCACTCATTTGGTCGGTCTTTTTATTTGGAGGGGTTTGTCAATAAATGCAACTGATAAGTTGGGGAACTTAAAACCCTTCCTCGTGCCGTACAAAACCACTGCAAAGATAACCTTTTTGGACTGCATTATCCAACAAAAAAATCATAGGGCAATTTTTACTTACAATTACCCATATGCTTACATTGGGTAATAAAAGTACAGCATTCGGTAATTTTTTTTTTTTTTTTTTTTTTTTTTTGCATTTCTTCGCGTTTTGGAATACATTGATTTTAAAAAAGTGGTCTATAATGTATGTCTGTGTGTACGTGGTCAGCACAACTCCCGAGAAAATTGACCTACGATGTTCAAATATGGTGAGCGGTGGTCACCAATAGACTTGCGTGTCAAATATGGAGAGCTACCTACGATGTTCAAATATGGTGAGCGGTGGTCACCAATAGACTTGCGTGTCAAATATGGAGAGCGACCTACGATGTTCAAATATGGTGAGCGGTGGTCACCAATAGACTTGCGTGTCAAATATGGAGAGCTACCTACGATGTTCAAATATGGTGAGCGGTGGTCACCAATAGACTTGCGTGTCAAATATGGAGAGCGACCTACGATGTTCAAATATGGTGAGCGGTGGTCACCAATAGACTTGCGTGTCAAATATGGAGAGAGACCTACGATGTTCAAATATGGTGAGCGGTGGTCACCAATAGACTTGCGTGTCAAATATGGAGAGCGACCTACGATGTTCAAATATGGTGAGCGGTGGTCACCAATAGACTTGCGTGTCAAATATGGAGAGCGACCTACGATGTTCAAATATGGTGAGCGGTGGTCACCAATAGACTTGCGTGTCAAATATGGAGAGCGACCTACGATGTTCAAATATGGTGAGCGGTGGTCACCAATAGACTTGCGTGTCAAATATGGAGAGAGACCTACGATGTTCAAATATGGTGAGCGGTGGTCACCAATAGACTTGCGTGTCAAATATGGAGAGCTACCTACGATGTTCAAATATGGTGAGCAAATGTGGTGACCATGTGACAAACCGTTTGAAATCATGAAAGACATGAAAAAAACAAGTTTTTCAGCAATTGATAAAAAACAGCCCTGACGATTTTGATTAAAATCACTGTGCTAATGCATCTTAAGGTGTTTTAATCGTCCCCACATCCAAAATTCCCGTAGAATTGCGATAAAATGTAAACAGTTTAAAAACGAGTGTTTTTACCACAAAACTCTCTGTCCTTGAGCATCGCCCATCAGCGATTGATTTTTTTTTTTGTTCCACGCTCAAGAAAAGACAGTGCAATGTTTATCGAACTGCATCGCCAATTTCACCATCGTGGGGGGCTTTTATGAGTGGAATTATGGAAATGGTAAACAACACCATACCAAATTTTAATGCAGTGGGCAATATTATAGTGTAATTGAAAGTTGTTCGATGTTCCACACCCCTAGTTAATGAAACAAACAGTTAACTCATTAAACAACAATCTGTTGCAACTTTTCCATATTGCAACGAATTTTTCAAACCGGTGTATTTTGAATACCATATCTGTCGAACTTGTTTCTTCCACTGTTTCTCAATATTTTATAGTTATGTCGTTCTAAAGTTAGAAAGACTTTTCTGTACGACCTTGTAAGTCTGAAAAGTAAAGTTAATGATGCTTTAAATTGAACAGACTATCCGCTTACAAATAAATGTAGAGCATGACCTTGAAAAGATGTCATTTTATCCGTTGGAAAGTAACAATCCAGTCTTTTGAACTCTCTTGGCAACCATTCTCTGATTGCATCATATATTTCTTACCACCTTAGACACACTTTAAGTCCCTTTAACTGAATGATTTTTAATGCTAAAGCTTTAATATGCAATGCATGGTAAAGAACGAAAACTAATATATGTATAAAATTATATGCAGCATTTTGTTTGCCACTTATTTAAAAGACCTTAAAATATTCAAAAGTGTTTAGGTATAATGACACACTATTTTTAAATTTAAAAAATCCCGATACCTTTAACTTTTGTGTAGGTAACTCGTCTTGTTGCAAACTTTCACTTGACGTAATTGCATATGTATTTAGGATTTGTAGTTTCGTCTTTAAGTACAGTGTGCCCAGCGAAGGACCGTCTGATTTTAAAATTAAATAACTCAAAAACAAAGATCGATAGAAGAATAAAACAAAAAGTATAATTATTTTGAAAGCTGTAAAAATCTTATGGCAAATTTTCAAAACTAGTTACAAATATTGCCAACCGATGGCGCTGTAGTTTCAAAATTCCAGAAATATGTTATAAATTTTTCACGAACCGAAGACTGATCGCTCTGAGCTTCAAAGCACTCTTTATTAACAAGAAACAATACAGAGAGATACAGTCTACAGAGCCACCTATTGGCAACTTTTTTAACTAGTTTTGAAATTCAATATCAGATTTTTACAGCTTTCAAAATAATTATACTTTTTATTTCAATATTGTTACAAAAATCGTCTGTAATTAATTGTAAATAGTGACGTATTTATTTTAAAGTTATATTTTATCTTATTGTGTTAAACAGTGACGTATTTATTTTAAAGTTCTATTTTATTTTATTCTGCTAAAAATTGAAAGCACTGACGCATTTATTTTAACGTTCTATTTTTATTTAATTTAATTTGTAAACAGCGATAATTCAGGTTAGGAAAGGTGGCAACACCTAAATCATTTGAGAAATGTCAATGCATTTCAATCAGATGATTGGTCGACTGGATTTTGCTAGAAATTTCTTCCTTGACACTATTTAAAGCTTGTATTGAAATCTGATAGTGATTGTTTTGTTGTTCGAAGAAGTTTGTGAGCCTTCGATGAAAGATTAAATTATAGTTTTTATTTAGTAAAAGATGTGTCATCATTTCCTCTGATAAAAATTCGTAACAAAATTCTATATCCAGAAAACATTAATTTAATGCGTAAAAAAGCCAATAAAGTTGAATCCAATCAAATTGAATCCACAAACAAACAATAAATAAAATGAAGTTCATTCATTTCTGGAATTGCGTTTCACCAGAAGCAAAGGTAGTCTAACTGTCAATCACACTTACGGTCTTTGAGTGACGTTTTAGCGATACGTATTTTCAAAAGGAAACTTCCTTTAGCACAACAAAAACTTTTTATTGCGTAAAATATTCTCACGACATTGGTGATGGAATCATAATTAATAGTTTTTTCTTACCACAGCAAGTTTCAGAAATTAATCTATAAATTTGTTTTAATATAATTACTTTATGTGCATTGTAAAATTTTATGAGAAATTACAACTTGGGCGATTCTGAAATTAAAGGGAATTTGAGGAGATAAAAATAACATAAAAATAAAAAATAGGTAACAAAATTGAAATTTTGCTCTTAAAAAATTTTATTAACAAAACTAATACAAATACCACTTCAAAAAAAAAGGTAAAGGAAAAATATATTTTCTTAAAAAAAAACAGCTTTCTAATTTTCTTGCAACCTCCATGGTTAACACAACGCATGGAGGTTATAAATGAGTAGATTACAATGCTTAAAACTTAAACTAAAAACTGAGGATACACTGGCTTTGCTTTTAGAGAAAAAAAAATGTTTTAAAGTATAAAAATAAGAAGTTTAGAATAGTAATTACCAATAATAAAAAAATTGCACCTACCCTGTAACATTAGGTCTCCCTGAATCTACATGAAAACAATTTTTTTTTTAACCGAATTAGCATATTTGTCAACTTTTATCCTATTCCTTAGGCTAATGTCAATTATTTTATTTATAGTATAGGCGTAGTAGTTCAACTTTTTGAAATATTGGGAATACCATTTTATGAATACTGCACTCTAGTATAAAGTCATGTCACTTCCGCATGACCTTGGAATCTCCAACCAACAGAATCCTGGGTTTGAAACATGAAGATAACGTTATTAAAAATGATTCAATGTCAAAGAGTTCGAGTTATGAAAGTGTATTTGATAGTAAAATGCTTTTACTAGGAGAAAAGACAGAAAGCTCAATTATTCCAATGAAACAAGGGATTTAAAAAAATCTACTCTAAATTTCTAAACCATGTGACCATAAAGAGATTTCCATTAGAGCAGAAGCTCAATTAGCAAATTCTCTTTTGCGGGATTTAAATGTTATGATAGAAATTCAAGCAGCGGTAATAGCTAAATTGAAGTATTTCTTTGAAAGAGTAAAATACCATTAAGGTAATTCAACTATTTTTCATTCTATTTTACTCTATTTACATAAGCAATAAGTATAGAAATTAAAAGTAATAAATGTTTCAAATAACTAAACGAAAAGAACACGTATTTTTGTTTGAAGAACTAGATTCAATATATTTCGGTTGGTTGTTTTCAGATTATCTGGTGCCGTCAGCAACACGAGGGCTATAATGCGCCGAAACATTCGTCATTAGACAAGCCAACATACATTTACAAACACCCATGCCTTACACGGGACTCGAACCCGCAACCTCGCAGTCTAGAAACTAGCACGCTAACCACTATACCGTTTGGTCGACCAATATATTTCGGACACGCAAATGCAAACTGTGGCTCTGGAAAAATTGTGCTTGTGTGTGAGAACAAATATGAAACTCCTTTCTATTGCTAGTTCTTGTTTCAAGTTTTAAATCTGAACTTTAGCTCCAATTTTCTTATACTAATTATGCCACGTGGTTCGATTAGTATTATAGACTGCCAAACAATAAGATCTATGTAGGGTTGTTTTTTTTTTTGTTTTTTTTTCACAATTAATTTGTAATGGTTTGAAAACCCTTTTTACTTTGATTGTACAACTTTTTGTAACCTTTTGCTTGTCAGAAATCTAATATGTTTTCGTGAGTCAAACAAAATTCCCAAAAGGGATGTTCCAAGAGTACAATAAAAGCAATTTTCTGTAGAGCTGATTGAACAACAGACTTTAATATCATCTTGTAAATACTTAATGCGTAGTACTATCTTAAAAACTTTCTGTGATGCATAAATAATTCTGAGGTGACATTTCATAGTAAACCATAAGGAAGTATAAACTTTCATTGCAAGTTCAGCTTGTTTTATCAACTACGTGGTTGGATCAAGTGATATAATATGTAAACGTAATTTCGGTTTGCCATAGTCAGTCATCTTGAAAGGGAGAAGTTTTCAGGGTTTCTGCTGAACTAATCCTTGGGGGCATTTGCTAGTTTGAGATCCTGACATATTTTTCAGGCATATTTCTCTTCGGTTTTCAACTTCTTAAAATCAACTTCTGAAAAACCCTACATTATTGTATTCAAGAACTAGTAAATCTTGATAACGTGTTAAACGTTTTCCTATTGGACCATCAAAAGAAATACAGTGAGTGTAAAAAGTATTCGTACAGTACGACAATTGATTTAAAAGAGATCCGTTCATAAAAATTATAAACATAAATTCCACTTTAATTAATTATAAATATATAATAGAACATATTTTCACTAGTTTCATGTGAAATTTACACAAAAATAATTTTATACATGAATAAATATTTACAAAACTGAAACAATACAACATCTTGTGGTGTAAAAAGTATTCGTACATCAGGCATATATTGGCCAATACAATCATAATATTTCAGCTAATACCTTGTAGGATATCCTTTAGCTCGAATAACTGCCTTGAGTCTCTTTGGCATCGATTCCACCAATTTTGCTGTTATTGAGCTAGATATGGCGTCCCATTCTTGATTAAGAGCTGATTCCAAATCATTTTTATTAGAAATATGTCTGGGTCTAATATTTTTATCAAGAACGTCCCATAAATTCTCGATGGAGTTGAGGTCCGGCGATTGAGGAGGAAATTGCATGAACTTTGGGGTATTATATAGTATCCAGAGCCTTGTGTTTAGGGCTGTGTGCTTGGGGTCGTTATCATGCATGAAAACGTAAGCACCATTCAAGCCCATTTTTGTTGCACTAGATCCTAAATTATTTTTTAAAATTTCAATATAAAGTTGATGATTCATAATGCCTTTAATAAAGACTAATTTACCCACCCCAGAAGCACTCATACAACCCCAAACAAGCAGACTTCCATACCCATGTTTCACTGTTAGCACTAAATTCTTGGGAGGCATTTCTGTATTGCGCTTTCTCCATACCATTCGTCTCACGTCCGATCCAAATATGTTGTATTTACTTTCGTCCGAAAAGATAATCTTTTTTCCAGAAATCTGGACTTTCATTAACGTATTGCCTGGCGAAAGACAATCGCAGCTTCCGATTCTTCTCACTAACAAAGAATTTTCGTCTCGCAACACGGCCATGGAAATCTTCATTTCTGCATGCATTTCGAACAGTACTTACGGAGACTGCTGTTCCCATGTTCTTTAGTTCTGATGTTAATGTAGGAGCACTTATTTTGGGATCCTTCTTTAATGAACGTACCAGAAACCGTCTGTCAGATTATGTCAATAGACATGGTCGCCCAGTACGATAACTGTTTTGAACCTTTCCAGTGGCAGCAAACTTTTTTATGATTGACTGCACAGTTGAACGAAACACTCAAACTCGTAGAAGAGAGAAAAAAGTTAAAAGGCAAAGTAAATAGTACAAAATCAGAAAGAATAAGACAGAAGTACCAGAAACAATACAAAGAAACGCACAAATGCGTCAAACGATCCGCCAGAAATGACAAGAGAAACTTTTACCATGCACTTGCAGAAGAAGCTCAGAAAGCTAATGATGTCGGTGATATTGAGGAGATTTATAAAATTATAAAGAAATTGGGCGGTGTTAAACCAAATGCTGAATGTGCGGTTAATGATAAAAATAGCAAACTCCTTACACAAGAAAAAGAGATCACAAATAGATGGAAGGAGCACTTTGAAGAACTTTTAAATGTTACCAGCAACTTAGTTGGAAGCGAAATTGAATCCCCCTTTGAACACCAAGTTGAGCTTGGTATAGAAATGGAAGACGTTACTGTGGAGGAAATTAAACATGCAATAAAGTCCCAGAAGAACAGAAGAACTGCTGGAAATGACTTCATCACTGCCGAGCTCATAAAAGCTGACATCGATACATCTGCGGCAGTACTCTGTAATCTATTTAACATCATATGGAATGGAGAAAAGGTCCCTCTCTCGTGGAAAGAAGCGCAAATTGTGAAAATCCCGAACAAGGGAAAACTTACTGAATGTAACAATTGGAGAGGAATCAGCCTGCTCTCTGTACCCGGAAAGATTTTCTCAAGAGTCATCATAAACAGGATAAAGAAAGGAATCGATGACATTCTTAGGGTTGAACAGACAGGATTCCGTAGTGGAAAGAGCACTGTTAACCAAATATTTATCCTTCGAAACATAATCGAACAGTGTGTTGAAAGAAATGAGACAATTTATCTTAACTTTATTGACTTCTCTAAGGCTTTCGACAGCATCGACAGAAAATGCCTTTGGAAAATTATGGGATTCTATGGAATTCCAGAAAAGATCATAAACATAATCAAGGAAATGTACAATGGGAGTAGTGCCCAGGTACTTGTAAATGGTGAACTAACTGAGAAATTTGAAATAAAAACAGGAGAAAGACAGGGATGTGTGTTGTCGGGTTTACTGTTTATCCTTGTCTTGGATTGGGTAATGAGGAAAACAGTAGAAACTACCCATAGGGGAATAAGATGGGACTTTAACACATTTCTTGAAGACTTGGACTTTGCGGATGATATTGTTCTGATGTCATCCAGATTCCAAGATATACAGGAGAAAACTGGTCACCTTGAAGAAAATGCCAAAAAAGTTGGTTTGGCAATAAATGAAAATAAAACCAAAGTAATGAAAATAAACAGCAATAATAGGTCAAAAGTAATCATTAACTCCAATGAAATTGAAGAAACAGATAGGTTTACATACCTTGGTTCCATAGTAGACTCACTGGGTGGAACGGATGAAGACATCAAATGTAGGATTAAAAAAGCTCAAAATGCTTTTAGAATGCTTTTTAAAGTATGGAGGTCATCAAACTTAAACATTTCTCTTAAATTAAAAATTTATAATGCAATAGTAAAGTCAATACTACTATATGGCAGTGAAACTTGGAAAATCACAAAGCAACAGGAAAATAAATTGAACTGAACGCATTCCATACTAAATGTTTAAGAAAAATTCTGAAAATTTATCGGCCGCAAAAAATTTTAAATCGTGATTTATATATCAAAACAGCAGATAAACCCTTAATCGATGACCTAAAGAGAAAAAGATGACATTGGGTCGGCCATGTTCTTAGAAGGGACCCCAAATCCAATGAACGAATCGCCCTAACATGGTCTCCTGACGGTAAAAGGAAGAGAGGACGACCAAGACTGACGTGGAGGCGAATGATCTTGAAGGAAAGAGACAATCTCGGTTGGGCCAAGCTGGGCTGTTGCCAGGGAGGCCGCGCTGAACAGGAGGGACTGGGTTTCGACAATTGCGGCCTCATGCGCCTACAAGGCGTGAAGAGACTCAAGGCAAAGCAAGGCACAGTTGAACGGGGTCTACCGACCAGATCAGAAATCTTGTACGATTTACCACTTATACGGAGCTTTAAAGTCAGTTCTCTTTCGGAAACACTTGTCTCTTTACTTTTACGACCCATTACAGAATTTCTAGTTTCTCACTACATTAAAATTTCCACTGAAGAACCTTTTAAGTAACTTACAGAATGACGTCAATTAACTACATCATAATGGCTAAACCAATCACAAAATAACTAAAAAAAATTGCATTTCTTTTAGTGTACGAATTCTTTTTACACTAAAATAAATCGTCAATTTTTAGTTTTCTGTAAATATTTCCACAATTGTAATATTTTTTTCTGACTTTTACACGCATTCATGTTTGATAAAAGATATTTTGTTAATTTATGCTAATTTTATGCTAATTTAGGCAGAATTAACATACCGATGCTAGCTCCTTTCTAGAAACCACTCCTGTACGAATACTTTCGACACTCACTGTAGGTCAAGAATTTGAATCATCGAGGCTAACTATAACTATTTTAATTGGCAATTCTTTTAAATGAAGAAAACAAACAACTGCTTGTACTAGGTGTTTTTTTTTTTTTTTTTTTTTTTTTTTTTTTTTAAATTCGATTAACGAAATTGATTTATTAGATAGTCCAGAATTTGAAGCAACCATAACCAAGAGCTTTAATATTTTTCTTATCAATGCAGTTTTCTTTCATAAAATTTAGTATTGATGATACTACAAGTTTTGTCAGAATCACAGTCTGGAGTTGCGTGTCCAAAATATGTTGAATACAGTTCTTCAATCAAAGATATGTGTTCTTCTCGTTTAGTTATTCGGACGCATTACTACTTATAATTTTTACATATATTGCTTCATCATTTTGATCATCAAAATAGAGTAAAATAGAATGAAAAATAGTTAAACTAATACCTTGAGGGTATCTTAAGCTTTCTTAAAAAACTTTCATATTATCTGTTACCGCTGGCTGACTTTTTATCATTACATTAAAACCCTGCAAAAGAGCACTAGCTAATGGACAGTATCCGCATTTTTTAAAAACGAGTGAAATTAGTTTATATTTATAAAGAATTTCTTTCTGATTCCAAATATTCAAACAAAAGTTCTTCAAAAAAATTAGTAATTTAAATATTAAGAAAAGAAAATGCCTCAAAACCGAGCCAAAACTAGTTCGATCAAAACAGTCAACAAAATCTGTGACGTAAAGGGATCCTGCAGTTTCTATGGTTATCGTGAGGTTTCTGCCAAATAGTTGGCATTAAAATAGTTGGCATTGGTAAATCATTGCTATATCCATTACAGCTTGGCGTGATTTACGAGAAACTTGTAAAGCTGATTAACGCTGCTGCATTTCAAGGCAAGATGTTTGTAATTTCTTTACGTAACGTTCAATTCGAGCCAGACTGATCGTTTTCTCACCAAAGTCTAACAGGAAAATTTTTATTGCAAATTAAAGAAAAAAAAAAAAAAAAAAAAAAAAAAAAAAAAAAACCTCATTGAGCAGAAATTTTTGTGTTTATGGCCTCTTCGAAACATTTAGAATTAAAAAAAACAAAAAAAAAATGCGGAAATTGTCCATTATCATTTTACAAATCTGTTTTGTTTTTTTTATCTTAAAGTACATAATTAGTAAAAATGTTTACGTTTAAAAAGCTCAATTTTCCGCAAAAAATTAGTTTTCTAATTAATATTTAACTCATTAGTTAGCTTATTTTTGAAGAATGATTACTCAAATTTCATTAGTTCAATAAAAAAACTATGATTTCAAATTGTTCGTAATATCATTCTTAATGTTTTGACTCTCCATTCAAGTTTCAGGAAAATATAGTTTCCTAATAGAATTTTTTAAATTTTGGGAGTTGAAAAAATCACAATATTTCTAAAAACTTATTCAAAACCTAGGAAAATTTATTTTCTTTCCCAACCAATTGCAATTCAGGGTCAAAACATCTTATAGGTAATGCAGATTTCAATTCCCAAATAATTTTTTCAAAAACATTGTATCATATTTTAAATATCACTGTTTAAATGAATTTCAACGTGCCAAAACCCCCATTCTTAAGATAATATGTTTAAAATTTAAAATTTATTTTCGGAATAAAATATTACTTTAAACTAATAAAATAACTCACCAGCTTTAAAATGGTACCATTATCTTGCAAAAACTCCATCTGGAAATTATTTTAAAGCAAAGAAACTAAAATCACTTTTTGGTCTATTTTGATATATTTGGTGTGTATCTTAAAGTTATACTACGCCTTAACTTGTGAATGTTTTGTGGAGTAACTCTATACATATGTTACACTTTCAGTTAAAGTGGGAATTCAAATTTGCTCTTCTTAAAGAAGTATTTCTTAAGAGGAATTCCTAGTAAAGATCTTTCCCTATACTCGCTATGTTACAATCTTCTAGTCAAGTACATTTAGAAACTACTTTCTATAAAATCGTAAAATTTGGGGAGTAGGTGCGAAAAAGATCACTTAATGAAATAACATGAATTGTTTTCATTTAATGTCTATCTAATAAAAATTAAAATTAAAATAGCAAAAGAGTAAACCAGGTGGAGCCACTGCATACGCATTGACATAAAGATTTCAATTACAAAATAAAATATATTAGCAGTTCATGTTCTCTATGTTTTTCTCTTTCCATTTCCTCCTTTTCTCTCTGTTTCTCACTTTCATCAGCTTTCCGCTCTTCTATTATTGTAATCAAAAACTCTTCCCAAAATTCCGGATCTTCTATATAGCGTTGGTTGCCTTCAATATCCTTCCGCAAGTCCACTACTTTCGCGGTAGCATTTGGTGTTTCGCCCATTTCTTCCAACACCCGCCTTAAATCTTCTTTCTTGCTTCCTTTGATCGCAAACATTTCTCCCCTTCTATCGAAATCGGTTTCCCCGCACAAATGTCAGTCGCTGCCTTTTACTTATGTTAGAAAAATAAAATTCAAGAAACCACATCCAGTTCTCAACGAACCTCCACCTTACTTTATGTTTCGAAAACTGAAACGATACAATCCAAAAAACATTTCCTTACTTTTTTTTTTTTTTTTAATTAAAATACTCTCTCGTGCATCAACGTTTACAAAATTATAAAAACCGCTTGTTATCTCGTGGCTGGAATCTAGCATAATCAACAAATGCAACAGCATTATTAATTCAGAAACCTTACAATTAGACACTATTTTCAAGTTTTCAAATTACGTCATTTCATAAAGTGATCCTTTTCGTACTTACTCAACCAATGTCAAGGTATCTATAGAAAGTAGTTTCTAAATGCACTCGTCTAGAAGATTGTAACATAGCGAGTATAGGGAATGATTCGTACTAGGACTTCCTCTTAAGGTATGGTGCATAAATGTCAGTAGAAGCATGAAAATCGATGTCATAAATCGCATAGTGTCGTCATATTTCTTTGTCGGGAATCCCTTGAAGCGTTTATCCAAGCTAAACCCAAAACAGATTTTTCATAGACTGAATAATTTTCAAATGAAAGTGGATATACAGACATATAAGTGTTTTTGAATATAGTATATCATAATGTCACAGGCGAAGTCGATCAATAGCTATGGAATTTTTTATAGTTTGCTTCTTTCGCCATTTCTTTCAACATTTTCTTTTCAAGTTTCTTTAAAATAATTTAGAAATGTTTATTTTTTAAAGTACTTTAGGATTAGAATCAAAATCCTTAAATTATTAAATACAGAAATGCTAATTAAACTTAATTAAAATTGCTTGTGTTTTCTTTATTTCGTCGAAATGCTTAAAAAATTGCATCATATCATATCGCAAAGAAAGAAATACGTTAATATTTTTTGCAACTTATTCTTCCATATAAGTATTTTTTTAAATGTTATTGTATATCAATATGCAAAAAACTGGCATGAAAAGTGATATAGAAAAGCATATAAACAAATGCTTCTTTTTTATATACGTCAATGAAGAATATTAAATAAAAATATAATTTTTAATCTTTGCTTAATAGTCTTAGTAAGGATCATTCCTTATACTCGCATTGCTACAATCTTCTAACCCAGTGCATTTAGAAACTACTTTCTCTAAAAACTTGAAATTGGGTGGGTCCGAAAATTATCACTTAATGAAATGACAGTAATTGTTTTTATTTAATGTCTATCTATTATAAATGAAAATTAAAATAGCAAAAGACAAAAACAGGTGAAACCATAGCATATACATTGAAGTAAAGATTTCAAATATAAAATAAAATATATTAGGTGTTATTTTCGAGTTTTTAATTTATGTCATTTTATAAAATGATCATTTTCGTATCTTCTCATCCAAATGTCAAGGTGGTTATAGAAAGTAGTTTCTAAATGCACTGGGCTAGAAGATTGTAACATAGCAAGTATAGGGAATGATCATTATTAGTACTTCTTCATAAATCCTTATTTACATGTAACATAACCTGTAAAATTTAATAATGTGTTTCCTTTTACAGAATATTTATAGTCCGAGAGGCGACTGCAATTTCTGAACCCATCGATCATCATTCTGAATTTTTTATAGAAATTGGCGAAAAATAGAGTAGATTATGAATCCACTGGTCTGCCGTGGCAAAAATGGCCGAAACTGATCGAAAATCGACTTGGAATGAGTTGAACTAAAATCCGATTGTGAAATATGTCCTAACTTGCCAAAAAGAGAACAAACTATTTCGTCTGGCAACTCACTTCATTTCGATTTCCATTGAGAAAAAGCGCAAACGATTCTGATCTCTGTCTCGGAAAACTTGTATCTTTTAAAAGTAAGCCAAATTGGCTACATCAGTTACGTCATCAGTGACGTAATATTTATCGCCAATTTGGCTCATTTATGAAAGATGCAAGTAAGCCATAGCCACATATCCGAATCGTCTGCAACCTTCTTAATTGAAAATAAAAGAGTGAGGGTTACCAAATAATAAAAATAAAAAAATGCTCATTACTTAACAAGTTATGGTGTATTTGGCAATCGGATTTTAGTTCAACTCATTCCAAGTCTATTTTTGATCAGTTTCGGTCATTTTTGCCACTGCAGACCAGTGGATTCGTTATCTACTCACTTTTCTCCAATTTCTATAAAAAATTCAAAATGACGTTCGATGGGGTCCAAAAATTGCTGTCGCCTCTCGGACTATTATTATTTTTAAAATGCACTGGGCTAGAAGATTTTAACACAGCGAGTTTAGGGAATGACCCTTACTTGGACTTCCTTTTGAGTAAACTACTACAGCAAGATTGAGTAAAATATAATGTCGGGTTTTAGTGGAAATATTTATATTCCAATGCGTCCATAACAGGACGCAACCTATAATATGTGTTAGGAATTTAAAATATCTGCATAAAAAGTCCGCATAATTATACTTAATTGAAATTTAATTACTTAATTAAGTATTACGTAACCAAACCCGCCAGAAAACAATTTGGATCGATATTCCACAGTGTTCCAAGTATTTATTTGTATTTATTTCATTTCAAACTGAACAAATTATTTTAATTTTTGTCAACTGATTGGTTCAAACTGAAATTATTTCTTGTGAACATTTCTCCTATTGATAGAAACTAGTTTTTCACAAATTGCATATTTAGTATTATAAGCAACATAGTACCATGTTAAAACTACTCAGTTCAAAAACAAAATAAAATAATATAACCCATAAAAACAAAGTTTTTAATACAAATCCTGCACATGCGTTGTCAATTTTTATATTCATTAACACAGAGCCGTTTCTGTTGCCAGCGTGTGCTTGGGGTAGGCACCTAATTTTGACTATTAAAAACATCTCCATCAGCAAAATATACGGTGAACAACTTTCCATATTCAAAAATTTGAAAAGAAATTATTCAAATATTCGTTTGAAATTTGTTCAAAAATTCTTTAAAAATTCATTCACTAAAAATGAATATGAATTTGTGCATTCACATTTAAATATCTTTTATTTATTCTGCTTAAAACTATTTTATTATTTATTAAAACAGTTTTGGCAACAGGAAAACGTTTGTTCAATGAGCAGTTGAATGCTATTTCAGCGTGATTGATGACGGCAAGTTGGTTTTTAGTATTCCGTAAAAAAGACCTTATAGTAACAGTGACAAATCCCAAAATTTGATGGAATGCATGGTCATCGACATCGAATCTATCTGCCAAGTTTCAGCTCTATCGGATGACGGCAAGGGGGTTAATTAGGCCCTCGCAGATTTACCTGGCATCGGCATATACACAAAATCGAAGTTAATATAATGGATTTAAAATTATACATTCATCCAAAGAAAATCCCAACTTGGAAAAATTATGAACGTAAAGCATTTTTTGTGACACAACCTCGTAAATAGACACAATATACATATGATGTTTTAAAGTTCCTTCACAAAAATCCTTTCCATATTTTAACAGTTGTCTGGATTAAGGTTACTAATAAGGATATGACTTTGTAGCTCTTTTGTAGTACAAAATCATTAAAATCAACGTTTATATAAATGTAAGTTTTTCGAAAAAAATTAAACTCCTAATTTTAAATATTAAAAAAAAACTCCCCCCTCATCAAAATATACTGTAAACTAATTTTCAAATTCAGAAATTAAAAAAAAAATATTAAAAAATTCTTTCGAAATTTATTCATTAAACATGAATATGAATTTATGCATTCACATTCAAATATCTTTTATTTATTCTGATTAAAACAATTTTATTATTTTTTTTTATTAAAACAATTTTGGCAAAAAAAGAAAGGGATTCTTCAATCATCGGTTATATGGGATTATTAGTATTCTGAAACGATTACAGCAACGTATGTAAAAGCAACCTTTTAATGACAGTCAAAAAATTTGTTAGAATGAATTGCCATTAACATCGAATCTACCGTCCAAGTTTCACCACGATTAGATAACGACAAGTTTGTTAATTAGGCCTATGCAGATTTGCCTGCCATTGACATACACATCCCACCCCACACTAAAAAAAATTAAGTTAGTATAAAAGATATGAAAAGATAACAAAATAGCTCATAGAACAAAGTTTTAAAAAAATACCAATTTTTGATTCCCATTAATATTTATAAAGTTTATAAATCAAATAAAATTTATATTTTCATTATCGAATAATATAATTTATTTGTTTAGTTAATGTGATGATAGCAAAATAGTTAATGCTTTGACGTATATTATTTAAGGTAAGATCGTGTCCAGCAAAATTAGATTCGACAACGGTAAAACAAAATAAAAGAGTTGAGGACGTCGGTTGTAATTCAAAAGTGTCAAGTGAAAGAGTTTTGTAAGACTTGTTTCCCCAAAAGGGAATTTATGGAAACAATGCATCACACAGATAACAAATTTCACTCAGCTTTCATTTCTTTTCAGTTTTGTTTCGAAGCAATTTACGCAGCTATTAAATATACTTAATGTTAGTTATACCCTTTGAGAATAACGTAAGGAATTTATTCGCTGCTTTGCTCGCAATGGAATTTCATATTACTCTTAGAACATGGATGCAATTACAATTGCCTTTATACGCGTTTAGAATGTTCCATTTTGAAATACATTGTTGTTGTTTTTTAATATTAACTAATAGGAATTTTATCAATGAAAGAAATTAAATACGAATGAAAAAAAAAAAAAAATCATAAGCATCATATCATCATAACTATTATAATAGTCCGAGAGGCGACTGTTATTTTTGGACCCCATCCAACATCATTCTGAATTTTTTATAGAAATTGGAGAAAAGTGAGTAGATTAGGAATCCACTGGTCTGCCGTGGCAAAAATGGCCGAAACTGATCAATAATCGACTTGGAATGAGTTGAACTAAAATCCGATTGCCAAATATGTCATAACTTGCCAAAAATAGAACAAACTTATTCTTCTGGCTATTCACTTCATTTTATTTTCAATGAGAAAAAGCGCAAACGATTTCTGATCTTTGGCTGGGAAAACTTGTATCTTTTAAAAATAAGCCAAATTGGCGACATCAGTTACGTCGTAAGTGACGTAATATTTTTTGTCAACTTGGTTCAATTTTAATAGATGCAAGTAGACCGTCGCCAGATATCTGAATCGTCTACAATCTTCTTAATTGAAAATTAAACAGTAAGGGTTACCAAATAAAAAAAAATGCTCATTATTTGGCAAGTTACGGTGAATTTGGCAATTGAATTTTGTTCAATTTATTAAAAGTCGATTTTTGACCAGTTTCGGCCATTTTTGCCACGGCAGACCAGTGGATTCATAATCTACTCACTTTTCTCTAATTTGTATAAAAAATTCAGAATGATGTTCGATGTTGTCCAAAAATTGCAGTCACCTCTCAGTCCTTAATTGAAACGTAATGGAGATTTAAATCCTCATTCTCATCACTGTTGCTGGGCCTCATGAGATCATGATTCATCAATGAATCATCAATATCATCAGGTCAAGGAACCCTAAAGACGTTTTTCTGACTGGATAACTGGGAAATCCTTAAAGCGTATCCAGGAACTCCAACACCTCCCAAAAAATCGGATCAGCACGAAAAAAAAAAAAATCAATTTCTAGAATTAGGAAAATATACAAATATAAATTATTACCCAATATATATGTAAATACGTTCAAAATGTCAAGAAACATAATAAAACTAGTCGAAAGATATAATAGCAAAAGACATATAGAGTCCTGTAATGGCTTTTGACATTTGGAAGGTCTTTAGACACAGTAGGTAAAGATTTAGTGTATTTGCATATTTCATATTTCTAGTAATTGAATTTCTTGTCAATATCAAATGTTTACATAAGGTAATGAAAGTATAGCATTCGGTCAAGAATTTTCGATTTTTTTTTTTTTTTTTTTTTTTTTTTTTTTCATTTCTTTAAGTTTTGGAACACATTGTTTTCAAAAAGTGATCTAGAAAAACAATATCTCTGTATATATATAGTCAGGATAACTCCCGAATAAAATGACCTACTACATTCAAATTTTGTGTTATGGCAATGCAACCAAACATTAAGGTTTTCATCAAAATCGCCCATGAAAAATCATGAAAAAATCATGTTTTTCAGCAATTGTTAAAAATACGGCTCTAATTATTTTTATTAAAATATCTTAGCTTATGCCTCTTAAGGTGTGCTAATCTTCCCAAACTTCAAATTTCCCGTAAAAAGGCGATAAAAGCTTAAAAAGTTATGATTAATGACAACTGACAATTAATAATTTTTTGACATATCACCTTGTTTATAGTCAAACTAAAGGTGGTATTTTATAAAATAATCATCCAATCTCAATTTCTAAAACGGATACCCTAGATAACAATCAACAAAAAAAGTACAAAACATTTTACAATGATTCATGAATAACTTTTTGAATAATGACACTTCAAATTAGCGATATTTGTGTGAAAATCAATTCCGAGAAAAATGCATTTAAACTTTTATAACACTTTATTTCTAAATAAACCATATTACTTACACACTTAAAAAGCTCCTTCTTTTTCAATTTTTTTTTGTTTATTATAAAGAAGAAAATGTTAATATTTAGAAGGAAATCACTTTTTAATCCGGCAACTTCTATTTTTGGTATGCTATTTACGGCTACAATTTACAGTTTTAGATCAGTTTCAAATTGTCATAACTTTTCTTCAAATCAACGCAGGGTTAAAAGAAAGACAGTTTAAGAAACTTAAAAATTTGGCTTAACTATTCATATATATATTAACTATTCATATATATATTATACTATTCATATATATATTCATATATATATATATATATATATATATATATATATATATATTATATATTTCATCAAAATCAATATTTTCAACGTTATTTATTTATTTATTTATTTATTTATTTATTTATTTATTTATTTATTTATTTATTTATTTATTTATTTATTTATTTATTTATTTATTTATACGGACATGTGCTCTTACAGATATATAAATTAGATTATTTTCAAAAATACTATTAATCGTGTTTTTTGTGACTTTTGAACAAATTTTAACACATTTTTTTACAATATCATATGTTCATCTATCTAAAAAGATTCTAATATTGAATGGAGACAATTTTAAATCAATTCTATCAGTACTGTCTGAGAAAAAGATTAGTAAAAATGCCCTTCCTAACATAAAGCCTTCTAATAAACTTCAGTGAAATGAAATAGTCTTTAAAATTTCTAAATATACAAATTTCTAAATATTTCTTTAATATTCAATGAGTTGTGCAAATATTTCTATGAATTCGATAAATATCAAAGTTATTGTAATTTTTATGGATGCTTTATCAATAAGTATTTACTAATGACAAAGTTTAAAGCTTTACGTACATTTGCTGATAAATGTTTCAAATTAATATTATAAAATTATGTATAGAAAATTGCATTTTCATTTATTGCATCATATTATCTACGAAATCCATAAACGATTTGCATACTTTAATTTAGTTTTTTTTTTTTTTTTTTTTTTTTTTCAAGTTTCTTAAAGTTAGTTCTATCTTTAAAAACACACTGTTTAACTGTTATATAAGTTTATATATGTCAGTGAAGCAATAAACATCATCTGAACAAGAGTAGCATATTAATTACTACGAGCATTTCAACTTAGATAGAAATTTATCAAACAATCTTACCTTAACATAAACATGCTTGAAGATCACTCAACAGACGATTTTGAAGTAACAAGATAACAGTTCGACAACGATAACAAAAAATTTAACAAACCAATAAAAACATAGTTCTCACTTCAGGCAGTACGCGGCCACGTTTTAAAAATACATACTAGTCTAGCTTTACACCGGCAAAATACCTAAAAATAGCGATCGTTCATTTTTAAACTTTGTGTAAGCATCGTAACGACAACTTTCCCAAACTTTGCTGCTCGAGAGTCAAACAATAAGTGAGCTTCTGAAATCATCAATGGGCTTTTGGATTCTTCCCCAAGGCGATCATTTTCCCTACTTTTCCCTACGCTTAAGAAAGAGATGTTGCCAACTTTGGTTGTTGAATTCTAAAAAGAATTTTTTTTTTATTGTTTGTTTGGAGCAGGAAGTGGACACATGCTTTTTAACGATTTCAATTAGAATGCAATTGAAATGGGTTTGTTAGAAATCTTAGAAAGTAAATAGAATGGTTTTGAAGCTAAAGAATAGTTTTGATTTGTTTCCTTACAATTTTTCAGTTACAAATATATTTATTTACTACAAATTGTATACTAATTTAGAATTTTTTGCTAATAAGTATATTTATATATTTTAAATATTCTAATCAGTTTTTAAGTTGTTGTTTTTTTTAGTTTAGTTTGAACGATTCCGGCTGCCTATTTCTGCCACTATGAAGTACTTAGCACAGCCAAATGTGCCTCATAATTTAGAACTACAATAATATTAATGGGGTCGAAACCTTATCGCGCATATCTCTCTACATTACTAAACCAACGAAAGGGCATTGAGACCAAGACATATTTAATGTTCACTACCTCCCATTATCGCACTCACTAGTATTCGGCGAGGAATGGCTGAACACACGATCATGGGCCCAGTGTCTTTACTCACTAGGCCACTGGAGCCCCGTTTTAGTATTTTGTAAACATATTTTCCGTGATGTTGTCTCTTTCAATAATTTACTATCAAAACATTATAACACAACTGTAACATCCTTTGCTATGAAAAAGTACTATAACTTTAAATTGCTATAAAAATAGTAAAATACATAGCAATACACAGAACAAACAATTTAAAAAAGTACAGTTTTTACCCACATCTCAAATATATGTAGAAAGACACCCTAACTCATTTAATATTTCTATATTTTATGTGTTGTTAGTTTCATTTCCTAAAGGGGAAAACTTGTTTTTAAAAAATAAATTCACTTGAGTGTCATTATCAATTCTAAAGGAGATTTGGTACCTATAAAACATTTTTTTTTATTATTTAATTAAGCCTTTAAAATTATAATTTTTACATATTTGGAAATATTAATAAGAAAAAAAAGTTCATATGCTGCTCTAAATTTTCAAAACATTAAAAATTCATCAAATTTATATAGTCTAACTTTTTAGACATCAGATTTAGAGTAAGTAAAACAGTTTTTGAGAAAAACGATAATTACTGTACCTATAGGTAAAAAAAGCGTACAAAACGGGAATTTTTCAACATCTAAATATATATAAAAAAAGTTTTATTTTATTTAAAAATCCATTTCTATTTTTCTCAAATAGATGTTAACAAAACATTTCAAGTTATTTCATTCATATGTGATGAAGTTTTAGCATTTTGAGTAGGGGGGGGGGGGTAACACTGTATTCAATGTATTCAATTATTGGTGGATAATGTGGTCAATCAAGTTTTGGAGACAAAAAAGAAGTTTGTAAATATTTCAGAATGGATCTTTTGTTCTAAGTTGCCATACACTACAAAAATTCAATCTGAGCTCAACAAGTTGTAATGGACAATTCCCGCATTTTTTTTATTCAATTTTAAATGCAATCAAAGTTCCCCTGTTAGACTTTGGCAAGAAAACGATTCATTCGGCTCAAATTGAATGTGATGTCACTTGATCTCAAACAACTTGGCTTGAAATGAAGCAGCGGAAACCAGTTTTGCAAGTTTCTAGCAAATCGCGCCAACCTGTACGGGATATAGCAATGGTCTACCAAACCAACGCCAACTATTTGGCAAAAACCTCACGATAACCATAGAAATGGAAGGAAGTTTTGACGGCACAGCTATAGTTCAGTGTTTTGATCGGACTGGTTGTGGCTCGGTGTAAGGGCATTTTCTTTTCTTAATATTTAAATAAATAATTTTTTTAAGAACTTTTATTTGCATATTTGGAATCAAAAAGAAATTCTTCATAAATATAAATAAATGTCACTCGTTTTTAAAAAAATACTGGAATTGTCCAATGTACATAAAAATTGGCGAAGCATATAAAGGATTTAAAAACTTAGTTTGTGTGTGTTATATAATTAGATCCCCCCAGAATAATATTAATTGAAGGTTATTAAAATACGACATTAATAGAGCGTCATAGTCTTTAAATAAATATAGCGCTATCGTATTTATTCAAATAATCAGTTGAAAAACTGCATAAATATCCCTCGTTCAGAACAAGAAGAATAGTTATACTAAAAACTGTTTTGATCTAACTCATGTTTGTTTGTTTTAAAGAAACATAAACATAACATGTTAGAAAGCATGATCACATTCCGCTATAACGTTTAAAATACAATTTTAAAGTATTTCCTGAATTTTAAAATCCTAAGAAGAGGGAAAGATAAAAGATAGAATACCTTCAGATATATATGCTGCATTATTCATCTACTCTAAGCAATCCGTGCATGATACAACACTCTGCTGGATTGCTTAAATGTTTGAGGGTAAATATTTTGCTACTTTTGAAGTGAGTCTAGATTTATTCCAAGTATAAATTAAACAAAAAGGACCAGGAAGTATTTATCTGAATGGGTTTGAATTTTTTATCCTATATAAATTTGTTTTAGTGCTTCGTGCCTTAAAGGAAGAAAACGTAAGATAGTCCAACTTGAAAAACGGAGGAAATATTTCAATTTATAAGGTTAACGTTTATCTTGAATATAATATTTATACTGATTTGGACATTTAATGTGAAATTCAAATAGATTTTTGGTGTATTTATGTCTAAATGGTAAGAATGATTACCGAAATTATTAAACTTTTTTTATGCATGCTTACAGAGTGTTAAGAAGAAACTTTTTACTTTGAAATCAAATAACTCGGAAACGGCTATTGATGAAACTCTAAAGCAAGTGTTATAGATTGAGAGGCTACTTCCAAGTTTAGTTACCCCATCGAACATAGAATGTGATGAAAAATTAGTAGATTACGAATCCATTGGTCTGCCGTGGCAAAAATGGCCGAAACTGATGAAAAATCGACTTTGAATGAGTTAGATTAAATCCAAATACCAAATAAGCCATAAGTTGCCAGATAATGAGCATTCTTGTTTTTATTTGCTTACCCATCGCTCTTTAATATTCAATTAAGAAGGTTACTGATGATTTAGTTGTTTGGCGACGGCTTTCTTGCATCTTTCGCAAATGAGCAAAGTTGGCAATAAATATTGCATCACAGATGACGTAACTGATGTCGCCAATTTTGGCTTACTTTTAAAAGATGCAAGTATTCCGAATCTGAGATCAGAAATCGTTTCCGCTTTTTCTCATTGATAATCAAAATGCATTGGGTTGCCAGACGAAAAAGTGTGTTCTCTTTTTGGCAAGTTATCACATATTTGGCAATCAGATTTTAGTTCAACTCATTCAAAGTCAATTTTTGATCAGTTTCGGCCATATTTGCAGCGGCAGACCAGTAGATTTACAATCCATTCACTTTTCTCCACATTCTATAAAAAGTTCAGAATGATGTTCGATGGGGTACCTAAACTTGCAAAACTTTTGAAATTAGTTATAAACATTTCCAGCAGGTGGCGTCTTACGCTATAGTCGAAGTATGGATAACTTTGAAGCATGGTTTTTCTGTAAAGACATGACTTAATCCCTTTTTAACAGGAAAACCCGGCTTCGGATTCTTAAGAGTCCTTAGTGTGATATTGGTTTACAGTGTTACATGTAAGTAATATTTTGAACTTATTTTGATACTTCTGTTCCACATCTCGTCGGCTTTCCCAAATAACTAGGGGTGTGGAACATCGCACAACTTTCAATTACACTATAATACTGACGTGGATTTGTGTCATTTTCCGTTTTTATATTTTCATCAATCATTTAGAGAAAATGGCTAGTTTGGCGATATTTTTTGCGATAATTCTTGTATGGCTCTAAAAAAATAAAATAATATTATTACAATTATTGGAAATTAGGATGTTTAGATACATTTACATATCCCGAGAATATAAAAAAAAGTATTGAAAAAAAAAAAAAAAAAATATATATATATATATATATATATATATATATATATATATATATATATATATATATATATATATATATATATATATATATATATATATATATATATATTTTCAATACTTTTTTTTATATTCTCGGGATATGTA
The DNA here is from genome assembly GCA_963978545.1 of Linyphia triangularis. Taxonomy (NCBI): domain Eukaryota; kingdom Metazoa; phylum Arthropoda; class Arachnida; order Araneae; family Linyphiidae; genus Linyphia; species Linyphia triangularis. The sequence continues at coordinate 107,918,612 of OZ021724.1, forward strand.
AATGTATCTAAATATCCTAATTTCCAATAATTGTCTTTTACCTATCAAAATAATGATAGAACTAACTTATGCATGGTATATACATTTTATACTTTGCAAATATCACTTCAAAAATATGCAAATTTCATATTTCTGTAAAGTTCAAGAGCATATAGAAAAATATTTATGAATGAAAAATAGTTTTCAAAGATCGGTAAAGCAAACAAAAGATTGAAATAGGTACTACAAAACTTCCAAAAATGTTTTTTTTTTTTTTTTTTTTTTTTTTTTTTTTTTTTTTTTAAATTAATCACTTTCACAAATGATTGCAGCAATATTACATTGTTACAATCCAATAGAATTTTTTCATAATATACTTTTAACAGTATGAATATATCATATAGAAAATATTTCCGTGAGATAATACTAGTGACCCCCCCCCCCCTTCCCCTTGAAAACAATAAAACAAGAGACTAACTGCTTAAATACCAGTTCATTACCCTCTAGCATACAGGAAAGAAAGGTCAATTTATGCAGCAAGTTTATTCTTCTGATAAATTACTTTTTAAATTTAACTACTGTTAAGCACAGTATTCATTGCATTAATGGCTTTACGTTAACTCAGCATGACAAGGCCCACGATTTATGGAAGAATAAAACCATTAATCCCATCCGCTTTTGAACAGTTTTACAGGATGTCAGGCAAAATCAATGAAAACTCCATCAGCGTTGGAAAGTAAATAGTATGGAGTTTACACTAACAAAATCTATCTTCGTGATATAGAATGAAAAAAAATCATAACGTTATTCTTAAATCATTATTAAATGATGATTTTCAAAGCGTTACTTAACGTGCTGACACAATCGTTTAGTTTGATGATCTTAAGTTATTATTGCATAATTTCTGAAGAAGGGATTTGTTGTTTCTTTGTCTGCAATATAAAATATTTCTTTTTCTTAGTGAATATTGTTGCGTTGATGGGTTCGAAAGACTTGAATCCAAAGCAGATCAAAACTTGCAGAAATTTATTCCAGTATAACTCTTCACAGATTCCTTTACAACTCCAGAACTTCTCGTTCTAGTAGACTTAATACAGCTGTATACACAATAATAGAGCACAAACAGCAGTTAAACTTGACACACAACTGCTAAATCCCTGCAAAAGACAATGCAATACATTTCGCTTTAGAACTACTCGAAATGTTCACTGAGACTCAGTAATTCCAGTCAACTAATTGACTCAACTCAGTCAACTCACTAACTAACCAACCAACTTCACTCACGGCCGGTCTTATATAGGGGAGGGGAACTTTCGTGAATCTTCCAGAGATAGACATTTGGAGAACTTTCCAGATAGTAGTCGAAAAGTCTTATACATGTACATGGGGACCGAAAATGTCACTAAATGTCGCCAAGTTTGGCGACATTTGGCGATTTATCGCCAATTTGGCGAGATTGCCATTACCATAATGTTAAATGCCCTGCTCCTTATAAAACTCGCTTCCCAGCATTATCTCTGTAAAACTCATTATTAAGCATTAAGACACACATTGCGGGGAAGCAAACTAACGACGAACTATTGCACTGCCTTATGCGAAATGTACACAAATTTTACTATTTACAAAATTAACACTACGAAATATTTACAAATATACAAAAATTCGTAACAATATTGTAAAGTGTACATTGATGTAACTAAACTTGTCAAGATCAAGAACGCGTCCTCAAAACGTGTTATCCCATAAACAAGGGGTGTGAAACATCATACAACTTACAATTCACTATAATATTGGCCACTGCTTTGAAATGAATCCAAAATATTTACCGTTTTCATATTTTCACTCTTTTAAATAAAAAGGCCAGTTTGACGATATTTTTGGCAATAATTTTTACTTAAGCAAAAAAAAAAATGCCAAAATAGTGAAATCGGCCATATTATTCGGTAGACATTACATTGTCCTTTCTTGTGCGTGAAACAGAAAAAAAACTCAATTGTTGGTGGGCGATGCTCTAGGGCAGAGAGTCCTGTGTTAAAAGCACTCGTTTTTCATATTTTTACGCTTTTATGACATTTCTACGGGAATTTCGAAGGTATGGAAGATAAGAACACCTTAAGAGGCAATAGCACAGATATTTTCATCAAAATCGCTAGAGCCGTATTTTAGCAATTACAAAAAAACATGGTTTTTCATGATTTCAGCCTTATCCGCATGCACGATTTTTATGAAAACTTTAATGGTAGGTTCCAGGGCTACCACTAACCAGCACACAAAATTTGATAGCGTAGGTAAATTTCTTCCGGAGTTATGCTGACCTCGTACACACAGACATACAGACAGATATTTCTTAGACCACTTTTTCGAAATCAGGGTGTTCCAAAACATAGAGGAATGCAAAAAAATATCGATTTTTTTTACCAATTACTATACTCGCATTACCCTACGTAAACATATGGGAAATTGAAAGTAAAAAATTGAAAAAAAGTTATGCATTCTAAATTTGTTTTTCAAACACCCTTCATGTTTTGTTCTAAATAAAGCATGCCAAAACTGCTCCATTGGCGAAAAAATACTCAAACTTGTTTCTCAAACTGAAAACTTTATCGAAACTCTATAGTCAGGCCAAAATTTCAAAATCATGTTTCAGACAGCTGAAAATGATGTACCAAATATTAAATAAGCTCTGGCACTTTTTTTTTCTATTCATATTATCAATCTGGATTTGTAAATTGCAACATACCAGGAAAACCAATAAAAAACTGCCGACCAAACGGTATAGTGGTTAGCGTGCTAGCTTCTAGAACGCGAGGTTGAGGGTTTGAATCCCGTATTAGGCATGGGTGTTTGTAAATGTATGTTGGCTTGTCTAATAACGAATGTTTTGGCGCATTATAGCCCACGTGTTGCTGACGGCACCAGATAATCTGAAAACAACCAACCAATAAAAAACTTGTTGATTAGCTTCCCAAAAATCGTTTATAAAGTTATATATGAATTTCTTCATTTTCCTTACATATAGCATCAAAATACTGCAACAACTATTAAAAACAGAGAAAAAAAACTTAAATGTAACTTTTTCTGCAAAAAAAATCAATAATTGTGAATATCTACACCAATTCAGATTTTGACTCACATTACTAAATCCTTTTCAGAATTATGTATTACACATTTATCTGAATGACGATATATTTACTCTGGAGCAAACTTTTATATCATTCACAGTAAGCAACACAGAACTTTTCAGGTATCACAGACCACGCCTGTTTGTGAGGCTTTCATTACATACGTTTCAATGCATTTTCAAACAGATGCAAACACGGAATCTTCAAAAATACCGAAATCCGTCCTCATCATGAATAGATGTTCTCACATGTCTCAAAACTCAAACACATTTACCATGAATCTAGTCAAAGAAAATCGGTTTTCGTCTTCAACGCGATTTGTGTACATTCTCACATTCAAACACCTAACAAATAAAAGAAGCTCGACACAGAAAGATATCAAGAAATTGATCTCTTCCTGCGCCTCAAAACCAGCTGAAGGTATGATATAAAGTTCATACCTTGTTTTGCATGATATAAGTCCATACAAAAACTTCAGCAACTATCGGAGGCAGACACAGAGAGCCCCAAAAAACTCATCACCGACAACCCAGGCAAAAAAAAATCAATAGAGACGTGCATTTTTATGCATGTTCTTTAGATTCCCTCCTCCCATAGTTAAACTTTTTTTTTTCTCCTAAGAGGATGCTGCTGATGCTTTCAGGCATGGGGAAGGGGGGATTTTCTTTTAAATTGTGTAGGGAGATATCTCTCTTAGAGTGCATTTGGATATGCGCGCCTGAATGGAAACGAACAATACCCGAAAAATGTATTTTCCACGAGTGATATGAGGCCCCGGATGTGAATGAATTCTTGAAGATCTGGAAGCCACTTTGAATATTTGGAAACTAGGGGGTATTTATAGTCTTTTTGTGTTTACATTTTTGATAGAAATAAGCGTCTTGTTCGTTCGGAGAGATATGTTCACTTTTTTTTTCTTTTTTTTTTCTAAGTGTATTGCAGTATATTGCTTCATGCTTGCATAGATTCAAGCATGGTAACAGTGACCTTGTTTATTGCAAAGTTCGCGAAACGCAAATCTTATTTATTTCATCGATGTAGTAAAACTATTATTGCTCTTATTCGTGTCGGATTTTTATTCTGTTTGACTATCTTTTCGATGTGTTTTAAATATTTTATTTATGAGTAACTCCTATAGTGATGTATACTTTTGAAAAATAGCTTATTTAAAATATTTACAAGTTTGAAAATTTTGTTACAAAATATCAATTCTGAAGAAGAGATTAAGCCATTTTCTTTCTAAGGGTTGGTTGGTTGTTTTCAGATTATCTGGCGCCGTCAGCGACACGAAGGCTATAATGCGCCGAAACTTTCGTCATTAGACAAGCCAACATACATTTACAAACACCCATGCCTAACACGGGACTCGAACCCGCAACCTCGAGGTCTAGAAGCTAACACGCATACCACTATACCGTTTGGTCGGCTTTCTTTCTAAGGGACTAAACCAATTTTTAACGAACATTTTCTAATAAGATGTCTTCAAGGCGAACTACGTATTTGAATTTTTTAAATATTAATTATATATCAGTTTTATAACTTCTTAGAATCTTAAGTTATTTAGTATCAATTATAAAATAATATGTATTAATACATTACAAATATTTTACTATTGCTGTTTCTTAGTTCATTTTGAATATTTTAAATTAGTAATATAATAATAACTATTAAAAATATTTACTTTAAATAAAGGGTGATCAAAAAGTATCAGCACATTGAGAAATTGATAGTTCTCAAATAATTTAGCATAGTACAATAAGATTTTTTTTTAAATGTCATAATAAAAGGTTCTACCCTCAGAAAAGAGAAAATAGTTCATATTATTATCAACAAATGATACTTTATACCAAAATATTTGTGATGGTTGCCATAGCCTTTAAATTAATCATGAGCAGTTACTTAGAGATAGCAATAACCTTTGATGATTGGAAAAAATGTTTTCTTAAATGTTGAGTTATTATTTTTTCGTAAATTTTCAATAAAAAAAATAATCATTTCTATCTTAACTGTTCATGATTCATCAATTTTTCAAATGTTCTCTTATTTTCGATCAGCCTGAGTTAAGTATGCAATATGTAAAGAATTATCTCTATTTTCAGGATTATTTTACAAATATGTTTTTAAAAAATTAACAAAATCCATGCATCTTTAATATTGCAACTGAATACATTACTCGTTATTTAGAGTGGGAATATTTGCTATCTACTCTATTTGTATACATCATTTTACGCAATTGGAATATTATAGGGAAATTTTAATGGACTAATAGTGCTTAGAGAATTCTGAATCCCAGGCATGAGTGGTGAATTTCAATTCAGAGTGTTCGCAATATCCATGCATTCGACAAGGGCTCTATATGAAAAGTGAGGAAGATCATATATTGAAAGCTCAGACTGAATTTCATCGGAATTAATGCCATTCATACAATCAAATTTGTAATTTGGCGGGGAATTGTAATGAATCTTAAACTGCTCAAGTATGTTTGTACCCGGCATAGATATGTTAATTACGAATTGTTCACGATTATTAAATTGACACTCATTTCTATGGTAATAACTTCAGTAGGGGGTGTGGAACATCGCACAACTTTCAATTTCACTAATAATATTGGTCATTGCATTAAAATGGTGTTATTTACAGTTTTCATATTTTCACTCATTTAAATAAGAATGGCCAGTTTAACGATTTTTTTTTTTTTTTTTTTTTTTTTTTTTTTTTTTTGCACTAATTTCTACGCTGTCAAAAAGGGGAAAAAAGTCAAGTTGGCAAAATTGGCGATATTATTCAATTAACAAAAAAAAAATCAGTCGTTGATGGGCGATGCTCAAGGACAGAGAACTCTGTCTTAAAAGCGCAAGTTTTTAAACTTTGTTTTGCTTTTTTCGCATTTCTACAAGAATTTCGAAGAGGAACACGTTAAGAGCATTAGCACATAGATTTTAATCCAAATCGTTAGATGCAATTTTTAGCAATTGTTGAAAAACGTGATTATTTCATGATTTCAACCTTATGCGCATGCGTGATTTTGACTAAAACCTTAATACTAATTCCCATGAAATCTTAACGCTACGCCCAAATTTAAACATTGTAGGTCAGTTTTTTCGAGAGTTATACTGACCTCGTACACGCAGGCAGATATTTTTTCTAGATCACTTTTTTTGAAATTAGAGTGTTCCAAAACGTGGAGAAATGCAAAAAAAAAAAAAAAAAAAAATCAGATTTCTTTTTTGTACCGAGTGCTATACTTTCGTTGCTCTATGTAAGCATGGATAGTTGAAAGTAATTGCAACAAGATATAAATAACTAAGACGTAGCTTTTATGTACTCGTTTAAGAATTTCCTTGTACAGAGGTAAGTGAGAAGCAGAATTCTTCATCTCTAGGAAAACTAATCCTTAATAACTCATTTTAACAATTCCGGAAATATCTAGTTCTTTAATGTTAATTAATACAACCATTATATACCATAATAGTTACATGTTAATCATGATTGAAGTTATTTTATATATATATAAAATAAATTTAAAAAAATATATATATATATATATATATATATATATATATATATATATATATATATATATATATATATATATATATATATATATTTTTTTTTTTTTTTTTTTTTTTAAGGGGACTTAATATCCCTTACACTTGTAATGTGAAATCGCTCATTTTTGATGAATCTTACTTAGAAGTTCTTAACAAATGAGTTTGAAATTTTTGTATAGGTTAAACAGGTCCTATAAGAGATACCGAGGTTAGAGTTTTGTAAAAATAGCACCAGAATTTTGTTTGTAAAATTTGAATCAATCTAATTTTCTTTTGGGAAAAACATCTTTTTTTACAATTACATTTGGCATTTTAAAATAAACATTTTTTTTTTTTAAAAAAAACTCACGTTAATCGGTAGATTAAATACAGCAATTTGATAAAAAAAAATTAACAGTATATATCTACTGGTTAGTTAGAAATAGTACATTGAAGCTTAAAATATTGCATTTAGAGAAAATCAAAGTTCGAAGTAAAAGTTTATTATAGGTAATTCTCAATAGCTTGTATTATTAACAGAAAATATAACATACTTCCAATTTGAATCGAAACTAATATATCAATGGGGGAAAAAAACTACGCTTTAAAAAAAAATCAGTTTAAGGGTACTGAGTGCCCTTAAAATTGAACTTTTGACGCTATCTAGTAGCATCTTGAGAGAATTATTAATTTATAGTTTCATTTTCAGGAATAATGTCGTAATTTCAAGAGAAAGTATTTTCTGCACTGGAGAAGAAGAAGCTTTGAAAGGGCAGTGAATATATTTTTTTTAATTTAATAACACTTCTCTTCTTCTTTACTTATCTTTTTTCATATGATATAATTTGTTATTGTCCTACAGCTAAAAGATCCCTAAAAAGGTATTTTTTGTTTCAAAATAAATGTTTCTTGCGATCTTCATGGATTTTGTATTTATGACGCCAGTGAATTTGAATTTTCAATAAATATTAAAAAAAAATTCTAACTTTTCAGTTGATACCCAAAAATTTATAAATAAACAATTTTGAGTTTATTATTTTTTTTATCAAAATTTAAATTCTCCCCTTTAAAGAATATCCCATTTTTAATAAAGCGTCAACTAGAAGTATTTCTTTTTTTTTTATCATTTTTTGAAAACAAAATTGGTAACTATTAGTGTAAGTAAAATTTTCTTTAAAATGCGTTTTTCTCAAAACCACATGTTTCATTATTCATGCACCTTTTTCTCAGAAACTGCTCAAACTATCTTCCTAAAAATTTTACCACATATTCTTTTTATGTATCTGTATATACTGAAGTGAGATTTTGTTATTAGAAAAAGATTTTTTGCTTTGACTTATTTTGGAAAAAAAAAACTTGTGATTTTTAACAAATTTGGATGACTTTCACGAAAATTCATTTAAAAAAGGTAAATGAATTATAATCTAAAGCTACCTTCAGTAGAATAACAAGTGCCTGCTAAATGCACTTATAAAAAAGCAGGCATCTAAAGTTAATTACTTTCTGAGAAAAAAGTACATGAAATAAGCCAAATTAACATTACCGGTATAGAGGGTACCGACTCCCCTTAAACCAAAAAAAAAAAAAAAACCTTGATTTAAAAATATTTTTATGCCAAAAATTTATCTTATGTATTGTTTGCGTATTTTAATATAAGTTTTTTTTTTTTTTTTTTTTTTTTTTTTTTTTTTTTTTAATTGAAAGCTTTCTGTAATTCACAACTACATAAAGAAAATTTAGTCGTCACATAATTTTGATGATTGAATTAGAAAAAATTCAAAAAATTCTCAAGGTTAAAATATTGAAATTTTCGATTCTCTTCTGTTACCTTAAACGCTAAATGTTATATTTTAAAACAAAATTTAAAATGTTAAATTCTGTGAAGGCAAAATATTTAAAACTATATAAATTAAATGCTCTAAAAATGTGAATAGCAAATTGTTAATGGTTCTGGAGATATATCGATTTGAATTTGCAACATCTGTGAAAAACACAAGTGCCCGAAAACTTTAAGCAGACGCTTCAAGGCGTTACACCCATTAGTGATGTATAAATAACACGTAATTTCGTGGCATTCTAATAGTTGAAGGAATAAGATAAAAACGTCAATCTCTTCAGGAATGTATGAACTATTTTTTTTTTTTTTTAAATCTAAAACAATTTTGTGATTTTTATCGAAATTTCGCTACTGGACCCCCTTAATTTTAATTTCTTTTCTGTGCATTTTAGATTACTCATTTCCACCTTACTCATTTTTAGATCACATTACAATCACATTTACAATCACAATCCATCAACTCGTTTGGGAAAGGCAACTAAAAACCATCTAAACTCGCGCTTTTTCGCAACAACAGCCATCTAGGAATAAAAGAAAATCTAACTCGACATCTCAATGATACTTCTTGAAAACACGATCGTGTGACCAGACCATCTGGTTTTCTTTCTTTGCATTCGAATAGGATTCGAACCTCTTAAACACCCACAGGCACTTTTCTCCCAAGATTTGCCCAACACGATAAGATTTTGAATCTTTTGAGCTCTGCCCGAGTGAGTTAATCGCATCTGGGATCCACACTGCATGCAAAACGGACAGAGATAGTGGCTGTGGCAGCGATAACGGAAGGACGAAACTGTTTCGATGTGAGATTGTAACGCGTTAAAAGGTTTCCTATCCCTAGGTTGATTTTGTGTTAAATATAAAGCTACTACTAATTTCGCCATAAAATTATAATGCAACTGGAGGTAGTTTTATGTGTGGCTGTAATTAAACGTCGCCAGTCAATTTCTGGGAAATTATGGTTTGGGTGATATAAAGTTGAACTGTATTAGATATCGCATTTTCCTGTACTTTATTCAAAATTAATTTTTAGAAATTAGCACCATCCAATTTCTATTTGCGCATATATTCTAATGTTCTATTTAACATTAAATGCAGTCTCTAGAGCTATATTTATATGCGTTATTTCTTGGTCACTAAATTTACCTGGAGATCCAAGAAGAAAAAAAAAACATTATAATCACATCAACTGAATTTGTGCTCAAGTAAAGAATCATCTTTAAAACAATCTGAGTTCAGTCACTCATATGTCCGTGTATAATACATAAGCTGAACTACAAAATACGATTAGATTGATTGGTTCATTACTAATTCCAATCACGTTTGAGCAATGGTTGGCTGTCGACGTTGGAGGCAAAAAAAAAACGTGTACAAAAAAAACTGCTTGTATTGCTTTGCAGTTTTAGTCAAGTTAAGGAGGACGCTCTTTGGTTTACTCGTAAACCAACAGAGTAAGTAGGTAACTGTTACTGTCATTAAAAACTGCAACTTATTATTTTCTTTATTATTATAAACTAAACTGTATATTACTGTTATTAGGAGCTGAGCTGTTCATTACAGTTGTTAGGAACTTATCTATGGGTTACTGTTTTTAAGAGCTGAACTGTGGATTACAATTATTAGGAGCTGAGCTGTTGATAACTGTTATTAGGAAGTGAACTATAGATTACTGCTATTAAAAACTGCTTTACTCTCGCAGAAGGGAAGAATCAAACCCTACTCATGGTCTGAGGTATATACTCATCAAGCATGGATAAGATCTTGGAATTCTCCATATTCCTAATGAGAAGACACAAGGTGATCATGATAAAAAATCTCGCGTCAAACATTGAGCCACCTGATAAGAGTTTTCTCTCATTCAAGAAAGATAAAGAGAACAGTTCTCATTTGAAGATCTCATTCAAGTAGGTATTTACCCGTTTTATAGCAGGATCTGTGATTTGAGAATTTAATTTCATTTGCCATCTTTTAAAGGGCCTAGTTTTCTAAATAAATTCATTATTTCACCCCAATAAAAATTTACTACTAACTACATGAATAAATTAATAAAATATAATCATACAGTGTTTCAATTGAAGGCCTGGGAAGCAAAGGGGTTCAAGTTACTTTTCTTAACATTTGAGAAAATACACTATAAAGTTTCGTATTTCTATTAAATTTGTATAAAAATTATTTGTTGTCCAAAAACTATCCTGTAGGATGAAAATATCACTTCTTTTCAAAGAATTCAATATAAATAAGAAACTTTAAAGTTATTTTCTCAAAAGTTAAGAAAAGTCACTTAGACCCCTTTGCTTCTCAGTTCCTCAATTATGATTGTGCGCCATCAACTTAATTACTGGATAATTTATTTATTTTTAAAAATCTTTTTAATATGTGTTTGTAGGAAAATAGTCTCTGCATGATTATAAAAATATACTCGGAGTATGATTGGAAACAAAAAGAAATATCTTACATGTAAAATGTCGCATTAGCTTAAATATTAACAATTCCTAATGAAAGTTTCACTTCTGCAGCATCTATTTCATTACTTTTCCTTGTTTTTACATATAATAAATTATTTTAAAATAAAAGATGATATTCTGTCAATTACTTACTTGGAGAAGATTTTGGTATATTATAACTTTGGAGTTCAAATAACACATGCTAGGAATATTATTTTATTTGGTGCATATTGTCCAATTATTTTATAGGGGGGGGAGGCATAGTATTTTACATTTCTTAAATGACTCAAAATTTTACTTATTGTTAAATTGGTTTGTAGTACCTCCCTATTTTAATGGAGTTGAAGGTCATAATGTTTTATATGTACTAAAATGGACAACTGTTTTGCACTATGTAAAATAAATTATTATTTCTTGTAGCAAGTCCACGCATAGTAGGGTATAAATGAAAATTGGTAAAAAAACAGCAATATATTGAGAATAAAGAGATGTATTTTTATACATACTGACACAAGCTTAACGATAATTTAAGAGAACAAATACCAGACATGAATTCAACCAAAATATAATGTCAAAAGCTGTTATCTATTTTTAGGAATGGTTAGACGGGACATTTATTGTGATATTCTATCTCTATTCTCTTGAAAGGAAGCCACATCTAAGCTTTGAAGATTTTCACATTTTCAAACCATTTTCAAACCATTTTCAAACCGAGGCTGTTCAAACAAAAGTACTTAAGATGAGATACGTTTTGGAGATATTATTTTACGTCTCCAATAAAAACAATTCAGCTTTCCCTAAACTGTAAAGCCCATAATCATATAATCTAAAGTTTTTTTATATATAAAATTGGGTAAAGAAATGTATTAACTTCGAATCTAAACCCCTTAGAAACATTGACAAAGTAGTTAGCAGAGTTCATAAGGCGGAAGTTTAGTAGTTTTGTTTCGCCTTAACCCTTCTTTGAGATCATCGGGGCTTTTGAACACACGTTCTGCACTGCTTCTAAATCGATGGATGTGCTGTTTATAACTTTTCTTTTATGAATGTAGTAAATGTTCTAGATAATGTGGCTTATGAAACTATCTGATAAGGGGTGGTTTCACTTTTATGTTACTTTTGTGACATTTTAGCTAGAAGGATTTTACAAATGTTTTTTGTTTTTAAGTTGTACTTTTAAATTAAATTGAGGATGGGATTTGAAATGAAAGATATTGATAGAATTTTCTGATAGTACTTTTGAAATAATATCAAAATTGCTAGAGATATTCATATGAATTATACTGATACTTATAAAGACAATGAAAGCAATATCAATTTTTATAAAATTTAAATATGATTCTTGTGAATGAAAATATAATAAATAAATGTATATTAAGGATACTGACACCCTTTTTCCTGCTGTTTGGAAATTCTGAAAGCGAACGAAAACTCAAGTTGAAATCCGAATGAGTTTTTTCGACACGTATTTTCAAGTAATATTAAAAGGTGTATTCCCGTCAGGATTTTATGATTAGAAATGGACGACCAAATTATTCGCCAAATAAGAAATGATCGCCCAGTAGCATGGCTATAACCAGAGAAGAGAAATTCAATCAAAATGTATACCCTGTTGATACTTACTTACTTAACTTACTTTTACTTAACTTACTTTTACTTAACTTTCTTTTACTTAACTTACTTTACTAACTTACTTGCTTATTTATTTATTTATTTATTTATTTATTTATTTATTTATTTATTTATTTATTTATTTATTTATTTATTTATTTATTTATTTATTTATTTATTTATTTATTTATTTATTTATTTATTTATTTATTTATTTATTTATTTATTTATTTATTTATTTATTTATTTATTTATTTATTTATTTATTCACTTATCTATTTATTTATTTATTTATTTATTTATTCACTTATCTATTTATTTATTCATTCATTCATTCATTCATTTATTTATTTATTTATTTATTTATTTATTTATTTATTTATTTATTTATTTATTTATTTATTTATTTATTTATTTATTTATTTATTTATTTATTTATTTATTTATTTATTTATTTATTTATTTATTTATTTATTTATTTATTTATTACACTGTCAAACAGAAAGACAAATTCAAATTACATGACAAATGTACTTCATCTTCCCGATTTCTATTTTGAAATTGTTTTCTCTTTTAATTGAACTTTTTTAAAACGTATATATAGTTCAATGAATGCAAGTAAAGTGAAACCAATAAAGTATCACCATTACTTAAAATACCCATTACAATTTATGCAATGTGAAATCTTCCCGATTTCTATTTTGAAATTGTTTTCTCTTTTAATTGAACTTTTTTAAAACGTATATATAGTTCAATGAATGCAAGTAAAGTGAAACCAATAAAGTATCACCATTACTTAAAATACCCATTACAATTTATGCAATGTGAAATCTTCCCGATTTCTATTTTGAAATTGTTTTCTCTTTTAATTGAACTTTTTTAAAACGTATATATAGTTCAATGAATGCAAGTAAAGTGAAACCAATAAAGTATCACCATTACTTAAAATACCCATTACAATTTATACAATGTTAAAAATTTTTATTTATTTATTTATTTATTTATTTATTTATTTATTTATTTATTTATTTATTTATTTATTTATTTATTTATTTATTTATTTATTTATTTATTTATTTATTTATTTATTTATTTATTATTTTTTATTTATTTATTTATTTATTTATTTATTTATTTATTTATTTATTTATTTATTTATTTATTTATTTATTTATTTATTTATTTATTTATTTATTTATTTATTTATTTATTTATTTATTTATTTATTTATTTATTTATTTATTTATTTATTTATTTATTTATTTATTACACTGTCAAACAGAAAGACAAATTCAAATTACATGACAAATGTACTTCATCTTCCCGATTTCTATTTTGAAATTGTTTTCTCTTTTAATTGAACTTTTTTAAAACGTATATATAGTTCAATGAATGCAAGTAAAGTGAAACCAATAAAGTATCACAATTACTTAAAATACCCATTACAATTTATGCAATGTTAAAATTATTCTTTGTTTCAAGTTCCTATAATATCCGTTATTTCTTTTCTGAAAGACTTTTGCCGTTCAAAATCTGGTAAGCATGGCACATTTAAAAAAAAAAAGTAAAACATTTAAAAGTACCGTAGTAACTAAGGGTCTGGAAAATCACACAACTTTCAATTACACTATAATACTGACGTGGATTTGTTTCAGCTACAGTTTTTATATTTTCATCATTAATTTAGCAAAAATATTCAGTTGGCGATATTTTTTTAGGTAATTCTTGTATGAGACTTTAAAAAAAAACGCCAAAATGGCGATTTTGGATATATACTTTTCCATAATTCTTATATTATCTTTAATTATAAGTGAAACTGAGGAAAGAAGAAAAAACGTTCTTTGATGAGGATGCTCAAGGAAAGAAATCTCTGTGTCGAAAACATTCATTTTTTAACTTTTTACGTCATTCAAGCATTTTTAAGAGAATTTCGGGGGTGGGGATGTTTAGAACACCTTCAGAGGCATTACCACAGCGATTTTTATCAAAATCGTCAGAGCCGTTTTTCAGCAATAGGTGAAAAACTTGATTTTTTTCGTGATTCGGAAGTTATACTGACCACGCTCACACACACATTTTTTCTAGACCACTTTCTGAAATCAGGATCTTCCAAAACGTAGATAAATGCCAGAAAATCGAATTTGTTTTTTTAACTGAACGCTATACTTTCATTACCCTATGCAAATATACGGGTAATTGAAAGTAAAAATATACTACTTCTAATAACTCTGAATATCATGTGGCACTATCGGATTACCACGTATTTTTCTAATCCAACAACTCAATCAAAAATCACTCCGCTCAATGTGATCTACGGGTCTTTTATACATTTTGGAATGGCAGGAACCAAAATTATCATTCAAAGACAAAAGTCTACTCTAAATTTTGAGTGATAGGTAAGGTCATTTCCGCATCGTCTTTCGAAGAGTAACTTGTACCAGGAAAACTCTTATTAATAATGACATTTCTTCAAAAATGGAGCGAAATCCGCAATCAAGACAATCAGTACGGAATACACTTAAAAAATTTCCTCGTGAACCTATGAACTTGAGATGGATTTTTTTATTACTTTCAATTACTCATAAAAGTATAACATTCGGTTAAAAAAAAAAAAGATTTTTTTTTACATTTCTCTACGTTTTGAAACATCCTGATTTCAAAAAAGTGGTCTAGTGAAAATGTGTGTATGTGTGTACGTGGTCAGCATAACTCCCAAACAAATTGACCTACGATGTTCAAATTAGGTGTGCGAGTTGGCCTCTTAGGGCATTCTATGCGTCCCCACCTCCGAAATTCCCCTAGATATGAGATAAAAGCTTAAAAAGTTGAAAAACGAGTGCTTTTAATACAGAGCTCTCTGCTCTTGAACATCACCCATCAATGAATTTTATTTATTCTTTTTTTTTTTTTTTTTTTTTTGCTTGGTACACAAGAAAGAACAATGTAATGTCTATTGGTCTATTGAATGTATTTCACCAATTTTGTGCGGTGTTTTTTTTTTTTTTTTTTTTTTTTTTTTTTTTGCCTGTATAAAATTATTACGAAAAATTCCGCCAAACTGGCCATTTTTATTTAAATGGGTGAAAATATGAAAACGGTAAACAACGCCATATCAAATCTTAATGCAATGACTGTTATTATAGCGTAACTGAAAGTTGTACGATGTTCCACACCCCTTAATAAGGTTCGTAGTGTAAAGATTCTATAAATAATTATTCAAATGTTCTATTAAACATACAAATTATAGTTGAAAGAAAGAAAGCACTTATGAGATGAGAAGTAAAAAATATTAGGTTGTGAAAATGATTTGCAATAGATAATTTAGTTTTTTCCAAATAATCAAATTCTGAAGAATTTTCTAAAAGAAATTGAAATTGCAAATTAAAGATAACTCACTGCAGGAAATGTGGTAAGAATATTTATTGTTTAATTTGAATCTAACATTTATCGACTTGAATGACAGTGCCCGAAATATATATTGTCAAGACACAAATTAAGTCACTGAACCTTATCTCAGTGTAAATTAGAGTTAATCTGCAGATATTGCATTTTTAATTTGGACAACAGTATCCGGTCCACATTCAAATGGATTTATTTAAGAAAAACTTTCCCTTATATCCCCCCCCCCCCCCCACATTTTCTCAATATTTTTTTATGAATTTTGTATCAGTCTTTTACCTTACTTTAACACAAGTTTAAACATGAACTTCTTAATAATTTTATAATTTTTTTTAAAATATTGCCAGCTTCTCAAGAATCACAGCTAGAAAGTGTGTCCTGCAACCTAATTCAAATTGATTCATAAGACTGAGAATTATGGACATGCCTCTTCTTACTAGAGGTCGGCGATATATCGATACGACGATATTTTTATCGATATTTTTTTTTTTTGGTATCGATTATAAAAATATCGATTCAATTCAACGATATATCAATATTTTAAAATTATTTTTAGTTTTTTGATGATCGTTTTGTAGTTCCACGTGTTTTTTGAATTTTCTTTATTCCCTTTTTAAAAACTTCAAAACTAAAGTTTGGACTTGGCTGAAAGACTGTTAAAATGGCACCCTAACCAAAAAGAAAACATAATGTAATGGAAAGATAAGATCATTCATTAGTAGTCATTAACATAGCGCCTTTCTGTTGCCAACGTGTGCCTGGAATTTGCATCTAATTTTAAATATTAAAAACATCTGTATCAAAAAATTTGCGGTAAACTACCTTTCAAAAATTTTTCTTTAAAAATAAATGTGAATTTATGCATTGACATCCAAATATATTTTATTTATTCTGATCGATAATATAATTTTTTCATTAAAACAATTTTTATAATTTATTTGTTAAAACAATTTTGGCAGGAATTCATGAAAAGTAGAAATTTGTCCCAAAATTCTTTAAAAAACTGGCAAAATTAAAAATAAAATTTAAAAAAATCATGCATCGATATATCGATATTTTTTTCTATGCAACGATATAGTATCAATATTTATTTTCATCGATATTTCCGACTTCTACTTCTTACCCCTTATCTTCTACTATATGCGTGGACATCCTTCAATGATGCATAGACACCCAGGCTCGCTTCACTCGATAAAAGGTTCATTGCTACGCAAAACCAAGCTCGCGGAAAATTCAATGCTAAACAAGAACAGATTCGCTTCACTCGCTAAAAGGTTAATTGCTTTTTAAACCCTTAATATTAGCCCCCCCCCCCCCCCCCCCTTGTCGAGAAACAAATTATTTTCCCCTGAAATACAATAAGGCAGCTACCTTCATCCCCGTTGAGAACATTTTTACATTGTGTTTCCCAAAAGTCCAATTAAAAGGTCAAAACTACATTTATTGAAAAGTTCAGAGCTCTACGCTTATTAGAAGTCGCTTTGTAAAAAAAAAAAAGGAATTTTGGTTTTTCAAATGTCTAAGTAGAAGGCAAAAACTACTTATGTTGAAAATTCCAAAGCTGTAGTTCTATTCGAAGTCGTTTTGTAAAAAAAAAAAAAAATAATAATAATCATAAATAATAATTTTAAAAAAAAAAACTAAATAAAACGTTAACATTACGTTTTTCAAAAGTCAAAGTAGAAGGTCGAAACTACTTATGTTTCAAAGATCGAAGCCTATTTTAAGTAGCTTTCTATAGAAAAACAGATTGTCAGACTTTTTGTTTTATTATTATAGATTTCTGCATTTTAACCACAAAGCATCGGAATAAATTTTTATTTCCTATAACCTTATAAATAGCGAAGAAATCTACAAGAAAACACCAAGTTCTTATTGGTGCACTAGATTTCAAAGAATATCTTACCCGTTAGGATCTTGCATTCCTTTATTATTTGCAATAATATATTATTATCATAAAAAAACTAATAATATTATATTTTTCATCAAAATTTAAAGTTTCCCTTTAATTTATTTATTTAAAAAATAATTAGAGTTTTTAAATTATGCATCAATATTACATGTGTCGGTGAAAAATTTTAGAACGAAATATCCGGTTCAGAAATATTTTATTAATAAATACGGTATGTCATTTTTCTCATAGCTCGGAATTGAAGTGAAACAAATAATTTCAAACTTATTTAAAAATTAATAACGAAACAAACCCATTTCATAACTTCCAAATCTAAATTACCTCCAGAATAGAATTTGTACAGTTCTCTTCTTGGCAGCATCTAGCATTAAGAGCAGATGCATTTCTAAAAGTTCTTTAATCATCAAGAAATGAAGCGGCAACTTGACTTCTTGACTCATAGCGTCAACTTTAAAAGCAAACGACCAGTCATCAAAAACCAATAACTCAGCTAGATATTTCTTCATCCTTAGAAGATATTCCAAGACTAAATTCTCCTTCTTCAACTTATAAAAGTAAGGAAATTAAACAGGTTTTTTTTTGCAGGTGAACTAAATGCCATTTTCATTGGCAGACTTCGAGTCATTTACTTTTTTATCAAACACGACTTGATGTTTAATAAAAACTAAAAATTCTTCAAAATTAATATTCTTCATCTTCAGTAAGTTATATTTAGGGAAACGGAAGATTCTTTTTATATAAATGTCAAAGTACGATTTAACTTTAGCTTCAAGTAGTATTTTTTCCTTTAAAAACCTTCACTTTCGTTCTATGTAATTATTTTTTTTTTTAATATAAAATATTACATCCTCAGAATGCTTTACATCTGAAAAAAAAATAGCGTATCTTGGAATATTAATTGCAATATCAGAATTTACATGTCTGTTATGTCTTTTTGATTTAGTAATGAATGTAAAAATAATCCAGACAGATTGAATGTTAAAATAAAACAGAATCAATGTTTATGTAATTTACAGTCCCATCCAGCTGTAGAAATTACTGGAATCAATTAAAAAAAAGAAATAAATTTGTCTACTTACATCATCAAACCAGGACGTGCTTTATCAAAAATGTAAAATATTTCTGGTTTTTTTTTGTACACCATCCGTTCTTAAATCATGATAAAAATTGTACCTTCAATAAGTCAGATAAACTGTAATGAAACTAAAAGTGTATAAGAATGCCCCAGTTTCAATGATATATTATAACAGTTTAATTTACACTATTTACAACAAATCATACATCAAATTGAAAGTAAACAAACCTAGTCTTTCTTACAACTGTTCAATAGGTGCACCTTTAGTTGCACATCAAAACCTATAGTCCAATTCGTCCTATACTTTGGTTAACAAGTCCGGTGTAATGGGAGCAATAGACTCTTCAATTCTGTGTCTCAACTCTGTCAAATCTTTAGGTAACGTAGAGACGATCTTTTATAAAGCCCCATATGAAAAAATCGCTTGGCTTTATGTCAGGTGAAAGTGGGGGCCAACGACAAAGAGCTCTGTCGCCTCAACCATTAAGACCAATCCAACGGTCAGGGACTTAGACGTTCAACCACTCTCGTACAAAGAGACAAAATGAGGAAGAGCATTATCTAAAACTGTTTGAGTTATTCTTTAGTTGTGACCTTGAACCATCGATATAGATAAACAACTGGATAGACTGCTTAACGTTGAGAAAATGAAGCCGTTGACAGATGCCATTGGTGGGATAAAAAATACGGATTGCCGAGGATTGAAAATAAAATGTTGGGTTGTACACAGCAGAAATGTCAATAGTAGACCATAATTAGTAATAATGTGCAAAAAATATATACTCTAACACTTTACAAGGTTTTTCGCATTCCCATCCAACTATTAAAGTGAATTGTGATTGGTTAATCTTCCCACCAGCTTCGCAAAGCTTCGCGAT
This sequence comes from Linyphia triangularis, assembly GCA_963978545.1. Taxonomy (NCBI): domain Eukaryota; kingdom Metazoa; phylum Arthropoda; class Arachnida; order Araneae; family Linyphiidae; genus Linyphia; species Linyphia triangularis. Next base: position 107,938,399 of record OZ021724.1, read on the forward strand.
CCTCGGCGCGTTTTTCTCTTTTCATTGACAATAGAGCAGTCTATCCACTTGTTCATCTATATCGATGCCTTGAACCAACACTCGGCAACGCTTATAGTTGATACTATTAAAATGTATAACTGACTTCTTTCCCATGTAATTCGCGAGAACGATTTACAAAATGGTTATACTATTCTCTAACCGATATCTGCAACTTCTGGATAGATTAGAAGAGGTTTTTCCTCTGAAAGTTGATAAAGCCAATGGAATGGACGATTCCCGCATTTTTTAAAAAAGAATAGAATTAGTTTATATTTTTGAAGAATTTCTTGCTGATTCCAAAGATTCAAACAAAAGTTCTTTAAAAAAAAAAATAGTTATTTAAATATTAAGAAAAGAAAATGCCCCAAAACCGAGCCAAAACACTCAGCTATAACTATGACGTCATGACATCCTACCGTTCTCTATGGTTATCTTGAGGTTTCAGAAAATAGTTGGTGTTAGTTTGGTTGATAGTTGACATATCCCGTAGTGGTTGGCGCAATTTGCAAGAAACTTGCAAAACTGGTTTCCACTGCTGCGTTTCAAGCCAAGTTTTACAGATTTTTTGGGCTGAATGGGTAGTTTTTCCCGCCAAATCTAACTGGCGAACTTAGGTTGCAAATTAAAGAAGAAAAGAAGCGCAGTGAGCAGAAATTTTTGTGTTTATGGCCTTTTCGAAACATTTTAAATTGAATTTTAAAAAAATACGGGAACTGTCCATTGTCACCCCATCTACTGCTTCCTATTAGATTGTTTTTGATTACTAACAGGCGTTAACTGGTTTGAGGAAGATTTTACTAATATACAAATACTAATTTTAAGACCAAAAAGAAGTTCAAGGCCCTACAGGGTTTGTCGAGTAAAAAATTTATATATATATATACACTTATATAGAAATAGAATTTGCATACATAACAGAAAATACAGAAATGGATGAATAACATGATAGAAGATACAGGATTTGTAGAATGCAATATAGGAACATCAAAATTGCATATTACATAATATTCCAAGATAATTAATTTTTCAAAATTAACATAATTACACCACATACAGTTACAAGTTCAAAAGTTACAGGATCATACATGCAGTATACAATACTTACAGGATCATACATACAATATACAATACTATATACAAAGTTGACACAGCGTTTGACAATCATACTGGAAAAATACAATACATAATGCAAACTGACAAACTTTATAGAATCCAATAGTACGCAAACCTAACCAAATATAGTAACTAAATAACCTAAATTAAATACATACAAGTTTTGCATATAAAAAATATAAGTTACTTACCTACCCAGTGTAATCCAATTATTGGCCATCGACGATCTCCCAGCACGTATCTAACTGTTTCTTAAAACTCATATAGATCTCTTTGGTGATTGTTAAGACTTCTTCGGGTTTAAGTCAAAAACTAAGTATTCACTGTCTAAAAATTGCACTTAAAAACAAGTGATAAAATCCTATATTTTTTTTTTTTTTCAATTTTAGCATTTCAATAATGTAGCGATACAAATTCTATGATCGCAGATTTTCAGGTACACCCCTGTGATGGTGTGCAACATCGATACAGATAAACAACTGGATAGACTGCTCCGATGGCAATGCAAGGGGAAAAAACACGCCGGCCGTTGATGATGATGATGGGTGGACGATTAACCAACCACAGTTCCCTTTTAGAGTTTGATGGGAAATCGAGAAACCTTGTTAAGTGCTAGAGTAGATTTTTTTTGCACATTTTTACTAATTAAGGTCTACTATTGACAGTTCTATTGTGTACAACCCAAGATTTTATTGTCATTTTTTTTTTTTTTTTTTTTTTTTTTGTATACTCAACGACCTGGCAACTGCTTTATTTTCCCAGAGCTAAGCAGTATATCCAGTTGTTTATCTAAATCGATGGGTGTGCAGTAATAATTAGGATAGCACTATTCCACTACTCTACCTTAATACCAATAACCTCACTCAGATACATTCACACTCTCCGTGATTGGTTGAAAGCTATCTAAGTATAAAACCCAGGAAAAGGCAGGAGTAAAAAGGCAACTAGATTTTTCTAACATAATAATTTAAACCATACTCAACAATTTAAAGGATTTATAAACTGAATAATGCACAGCTTAACATTCGGAACTGGAGCAGGTTGTTGTTGTTGCTTATCTCACGCCTGACGAAGTCAGACCAGGTCCATGAATCCGTTGACAAGAAGGAAGTCAATGACCAGAAGAGGGGTAGAATAGATGTCTTCCCTAACCAGTCCCAAACAGTCCAGGATATGCTGAGGTGAGGCCTGATGTTGGAGGCATTTTGGGCAGGGAGGGAAGGTTTTCACGCCTTCTGAATAGCTTAGACATTTCAGGTGGCCACTGGCAAGTCGCGAAAGGCAGGTGCTGGATTTTCTGTCACATGTGATGGTTAGTGACAGGCCTGGCTTGTTACCTGAATACCAGAGGTGGGAGTGGGAGTGGTACCAGTTGAGCAGGTAGTCTGGATAGTCTCGATACTGATAAATCATTAGTCAAATACATTAATCATTGATTATAAGTATACCGATCACCACAACCTCGATTAACCGAAACTGTTACAGTCGAGAAATTGAAAAATTATGACTATTTTTTAAAATTTTCAATCAGATTTAATACACCAATACTTATGCAAGGGTATTCGCAAGACGTGTGATCAATAATAAATAATAAAACAACGAGTCTCTTATAAAAAAGCTACTTAGAATCGGAGTAGAATTCTGAAATTTCAACATAAGTAATTTTTACCTTCTAATGAAACTTTTGAAAAAAGACTGTTAAAATTGTTATTAGATTTTTAAATGTTTTTTTTTTTTTTTTTTTTTTTTTTAATTTTTTTTTTTACAAAAAGACTTCTAATGGGGCTACAGCTGTGAAATTTTCAACGTAAGTAGTTTTGACCTGGTATTGAACTTTTGAAAAACAGAAAAATAATATTTTAATTGATTTTTTTACAAAGTGACTTAAAATAAAGATACAGCTTTGAAATATGCAACATGGATAGTTAATTTTAATTAATTTTTTTATTAAAACTTTTACAAAGTTACTTCTAATAGGAATACAGCTTTGAAATTTTCATTAAAAGTTATGTAACTTTGGCCTTTTAATTAGACTTTTGACAAACACAATATTAAAATATTCTCAAAGGGATGAGGGAGTTTATATCATTGTATTTATGGGAGCATTTGTGTGTTTCTAGACAGATTATGGGGTTCTAATATTAAGAGTTTACATAACAATTAATATTTTAACGAGTAAAACGAGCTTATGCTTGAGCAGCAGTGAACCTTTCAGAGAACGAAGCGATCCTGTGTTTGCATAGAAATGAACCCTACAGCGAACGAAGCGAGCTTTTCTTACGTAACAATGAATATTTCAAGGAGAGAAGCGAGCCTGTGGATATGTGTCAATGAACTTTTAAGCGAGCTAATCGAGCTGTGTATGCATAACAGTGAAACTTTTAGCGAGCGAAGCTAGCATGATCAAACATAGAAGATAAACTTTTAACGAGGCAAGTGTGCCTGTTCGCAAAACACCAAAAGCTGGAACTCCACACAACGCGGGGCCACACAGCTAGTACAAAAGATAAACAGTTTTTTGCTTAATATCACTGCTTATTTGCTTACGATTACTCTTGTAATACTGGTATAGTTTTTTTTTGTTTTTTTTGTAAATAATTAATTATTTGAACACCACAGTCCCCAATTATTTCGGCGTATAGTAGTTAGCGTGCTAGCTTCTAGACAGCGAGGTTGTGGGTTCGAGTTCCGTGTTAGGCATGGGTGTTTGTAAATGTATGTTGGCTTGTCTAATGACGAATGTTTCGGCGCATTATAGCCCTTGTGTTGCTGACGGCGCCAGATAATCTGAAAACAACCAAACAACCTAATTATTTCGGATAATTGTTGGTCTACAGTGATACTAAATCGATTTGAATGATATTGAAATATGTTTGTGATTCCCCTTTCCTGATAATGTTATTGCCGACCAAACGGTATAGTGGTTAGCGTGCTAGCTTCTAGACCGCGAGGTTGCGGTTTCGAGTCCCGTGTTGGCATGGGTGTTTGTAAATGTATGTTGGCTTGTCTAATGACGAAAGTTTCGGCGCATTATAGCCCTCGTGTTGCTGACGGCGCCAGATAATCTGAAAACAACCAACCTGATAATGTTACAAACAATTTTATATTTTTATTATTTACTGATTTGTTCCAGTCCATAGCATTGGGCTTAAACAAACAAGAAAAACAAATACTGATTTATAAACTAATTTTTAGAAATTGATGGTTTTAAGTTGTTTTTAACCCTTTCTTTACTATTTTTTTTTTACTTTTTAATTTGGGCTCATTTTTTTAAATACTTATTTTTTCCGAAGAGAAATGAAATTGAGCTGCTATCCAACAATTGAAGAACGTTCTTCATAGAAATAGACTTCAAAATTCCAATGGGCCTCAAAGATTTTAAATTAGTACAGTACTATGAGAAATACAGAACAATAGCGGTTGCCTGTAAATAAAAGAATAAAGCTAATTACGTGTATTATGACGTCATATTGCATGACATTTTGATATTTTTGTTGCACAAGTAAAAATTATATTATCTGAAGGGAAAAATTCAGCAAAATTTTAAAGTACCATTTAAAAATTATCCACAACTAATTGACTACTAATACTACTAATTGATTACTAATTGATTGAGTGATTACTAACTACTACTAATTGATTGAGTGATTACTAACTACTACTAATTGATTGAGTGATTACTAACTACTACTAATTGAATGAGTGAATTATCATAACATTTTTAAGAAAAGTTTGAAAAAGCAATTAAACACTTTTTTTATTTCATTATTTGGGAAAATAGACTTTTGCACTATATATGCAAATGAGAAAAATATTTTAAGTATGTTTTAAAATTTGCATTTCCACTTTAACCTCGGAGAAAAATTTTGTTTAGATAAGTGACATTTTTATAGTAATGAGACGCTTATTTGACAATATCACAAGTAACCCACATTTTCCTGACTTCCCTTCATTTTCCCTCTATCTCATTCTGATAAGAATATATTCTAAAACAACAACTTAACAAAACAGAGCTAACATGTAATTTGAATTAAATTGATAAAAAAAAATCTAGTGGCTGCAAATAGAGGACTTCGATAAAAACGACGACATTTTTTCCTGTTATCAAGATTTGGGTTTTTCTTTTCAATTATTAGCTAAGAAATCCAAACGCAAAGATAAGAACATTTCATTCTTAAAGAAAATTTCTTCGTTCCTAAAATAAAAATAATTGTATGGGTTTCAAGTTTTATTATTTTATACGATTGAAAAAGTATTAGTAAAAAAAATATTTAAGAAAATGGCTTCATTTAAGAAAACTATTTAAATAATTCAATTATAGATAAGGAAAGTAGTTTAAGAATTAAATAGCCGGAAATAAATTAATGTTTTTGTTCTTAGTAGTAGTATTTCAAAAAAAAAAAACACATTTGAAGGAATAATGCAGAAAATAAATTAATACAAATACTTCAGTAACTAGAGTAATGAATTACGTAATGAAACAGCATTTTAAATGAAGTATTATAACTATTTACTTAGTAAGAAAAACTTGCCAAAAAACAGTGAAATTGTACACGTTCATGATTTGACTGTTGCGATAGAGGTTCAATTCAATAACTGCTTTTAAATCTATTTTTATTATTATTATTATAATTATCTTTAATATAATTAATATTATTTTTTATTATTAATATCATCATTGATATCGTTATTACTATAATTATTATTATTATTATTACTATTTTTATTATCATTCACATAATTAATATGATTATTTTTTTATTATTATTACTTTCATTATTATTATTATTATTATTATAATTATTATTATTATTATAATTATTATTATTATTATTACTTTCATTATTATTATTATTAATAATAATAATAATAATATAATTAACATAATAATATCATTATCATATCATAATAATATCATTAATATAATTATATAAGCTTCAGTGCTTACAACTTCAACTCCCACTAAACACAAATTCCATTTCCCGGTAGTTTTTATATCCTCGCTTGCGAACTTGCCCAAATGAATGTGTTTCTACTTTCAATTACCCATATGTATACATAGAGTAATGAAAGTATAGCATTCGGTGTAAAAAAAAAATACCGTTTTGGAACATCCTGATTTCAAAAAGTTTTCTAGAAAAAATGTCTGTCTGTGTGTGTATGTATGTGTGTATGTGGTCAACATAACTCCAGAACAAACTGACGTGCGATGTTCAAATTTGGTGTGCGGGTTGGTGGTGGCCATGGGACCTACCGTTACGGCTATTGACAAAATCGCGCATGAGCGTAAGATAGCTGCCATTGAAAAAATCATGTATTTCAATGATTGCTAAGAAACGGTTCAAACGATTTTGATAAAAATCGAAGTAGTACTGCCTCTTAACGTATTCTAAACATCACCACCTCCGAAATTCTTTATACTTTAATGGTGTAAAAAAATGAAAAACGAATGACTTTAACACTGAGTTCTCTTTCCTTGAGCATAACTCATCAACGATCGCTGTTTTTTTTTTTTCCTCTTCTCAGTTTCACTTGTAAGAAAAGATAATTTAAAAGTTATAGAAAAGTATACTGACAAAATTCCTATTTTGGCGAAGGTTATTTTTTTTTTTTCTTTTTTTTTTTTTTTTTTCAAAAAAAGACAAATATTACAATTATCGCAAAAAAATATCGGCAAACTTGCCATTTTTCTTAACGAATGGTGGAAATATAAAAACGGTAAATGACACAAATCAGCATCAGTAATATAGTGTAATTGAAAGTTGTGCGATGTTCCACACCCCTTGTTCTTCTTGGGATTCAGCCACAATAGAATGTCTACTATCAAAATACATATATATTTTTAAAAAGTCCCAATCCCCTTACCTACTTGGATACATTAATAAATATGTAATATTATTTACAGTTGTGTTGATGTTTTGAAATCTCATACTTAAATTTACCAGGCAGGTTAAAAAATTGTCGATAAAATGTTATATACAACATAGAAATTAAACAATAATTTTGACATTTCTTTTAATAAAAATTTGTAATTTAAAAAAAGCACATTTCTATTGCATTTTAATTTGAATATAATGTATTTAGCTTCTCAACATTCGAAAGGTCCACATCCAACCCATTCAGACATATCAACTGTTTGAAAATAACCTCAATTCAGACACTCCAAATGTCTTAAAATACCACAATTTCAGACGCTTCAAGTGTCTTAAAAATTAAGACTCTATTTTGCGTCTTAAAACAGTGCCTCTTGTTTTAGACATTTTTGTGTCTTATTTTAAGACATTTCAATTTGCTTTACACGTACTGGCAACATAGCGAAATTTCTTGATTAATTTCTAACTCCTTACAAAATTGTAAAAACTATATAATCGCTGCTGAAAAATAAATTTCAGAAATAGAACTGTAAAAAAGAAATATGTACAATAGTTACAATTGCGTACAGAAAAATTGCATAAGAATTTTTCCTTTCTTAAGTGAACTTGTTACCTTTTAAACTTTTTTTTTTATTCAAGCCTTTAAAATTATAAACTTTTTTCTATTTGGAAGTATTATTAAGTAAAAGTTAAATTTTATTAAAAAAAAAAGTTCACATAGTTATCTAAATTTTTTTAAAAATTCATCAAATTTCAATTTCTATCTTCTTTTTCATTTTTCAATATTTTTTCCTAATTTAAAAAAAAAAAAAAAAAAAAAAAAAATTCCTACTACTATAGTCTAACTAATTTTAGGTATTGGATTTAGAATAAGTAATATAGTTTTCGAGAAAAGCGATAATTACTGTACCTATATGTAAAAAAAAAAGCTTAAAAAAACGGGTGTTTTTCAACATTTAAATTTGTAAAAAAAAATTATTGTACTCAAAAATCCATGCCTATTTTTGTCATAGATATTGAGAATAACATGAAAAAATTCATACTCATTCATTTCATTCATAATTGCTGAAGTTTTAGCATTTTGAGTAATGTGGGAATGTTCAAATCACGAACTGAAAAAAATGCGTTCGATGCATCGAAGGTGCTTTTGCAGCAATGCTAAATTCTCCATAAAAGTATAGTTTTTCTGCAATTGCAGCTATCGGATCAACTAAAAAACTTTCCAAAATAAGGAGAAAGTTTCAAAGATTAAAACGCAAAAAATAGAAAATTAAAATTTTTATTATTTTTTATGAAAACAAAGATTACCAAGTCCCCTTTAAGACTACATGTCCCGGCAGTCAAATAAACTGATAAGTACTATTATAATATAAGAGGATAGCCTATTTTAGTATACAATTTTAAGTTTACATGAAGGTGTCTGTTGAATCTTAACCACGACGTGGGTGATCCTCTTTAAGTACATCCCCTTTCTCAGATTGTCTGAGCTTAGAATATATAGTTTTAGTTGAAAAAAAGGATTCCATAACCACGTCTTGTCACCTTCCAAGAAAAATTGGTTCTTTGCCTTGGCATTGTATCAGATCTTCATGCACTCCATGATGATGTTGACGCTCTTTCTGGGGAAGTGAGGCACGTCTTCCAGAAACGTAAGAAGATTATCCAGATTGTGGACAGGTGAGGAAGAAATGTCCGATGGTCATCGAAAAAGGAGGTTGAAGGGTAGCCCAAAGTGTCTTCCAAACAAGTGCAGGGTTTCCAAAGAGTCTTCCGAAGTTATTTGTTGGGCTGGAAATGTTTTTCTCTCAAACTTGCTCTCTGCAACACTTTCTATAACCGATTCTCTCATGAACGGGAGGGGTAACGTCTTCAAAAGCTGCAATCCGATAGATGCGCAGCTCTTTCTGAGTCCAGAAAGCACAATTGAGCTCCTCCGCACCATGTCTGGAACTATCTTTTCCCGAAATACAACTCCATATTTCTTTAAAAAGTGTAGTTCAAATTTGCAAGGGTCAATGATTTCGATGTCGTAAGAGGTGAGTTTGGCTTCCCAAATGTTCAACTCTTCATTTCCTATGAGCAGGAACCTTGTCACCACTCATAGTCTGAAGCGAAATGGAAGGCACCATGTTGAAGAGATGGCTGTCCAGTCGCCGACCTACATCCATCAGCAGGATCATTACATTCGTTCTCGAGTCGACTAGATGGCGCTGCTTTCGGTTAATCTGTACCTCTATAAATGACCCCTATATTCCTCCTAGACAGGAGGAAATGATAAAGACACGGAGTGGGGTAACAACCGCGCTACACGGCAGTCTCTGTCTTTCGAGATGGTGTCTTCTTGACTTAACAATTGAGATTCAGAGGTAGAGCTATCCTGTCTCATATATTCATATCTGGAAAGTTATATCTTATATGTCCCTCATGTTTGCAGTGACACCAGATATCTCTAGATTTCCAAACCATTAAACCTGGGTAACTTCTCATCAATCTTTCCATTTTGCTATCCAGTTCGTGAAGCATCTTTGTGAAAATATCGGAAGAATCCTCAGTCAATGCCTCTTTAGAAATAAACATCCTTTTCTGGGAGCTTGCTACGTGATGAATAATAACACCTTGTGATTTTGTACCACCTTGAAAGTTATTACAACAACTATTTCTAACAAAATCGTTCGAGACGTTTTTTGGCAATATTACTGGAAAACATAAATTTTTTAATGGCATCTACCTTAAGCGCATGCGCAATTTCGACAAAACTCTATTGACAAGACACATGGACAACACTAACCCGAACACAAAATTTGACTATCATATATCATTCCGTATAGGAGTTATGCTGACCACAGATTAACACACTGAAATTTTTTCGAGACCGTTTTTTTTAACTCAGCACGTTCCACAACGTATAAAAATGCACAAAAAAAAAACACGATTTTTTTTTTTTTACCGAATCCATTATGTTTATTATCCCATGTTAACATATGGGTAATTTGAAATTAAAAGTTTGTCAATTTTTTGTAATGGTTTTAGGCAGTATAAAAAACCTCTTCATTAGAAATATTTTTCCTTTATTCTAATAAAAGTTGTTTCAAAATTAAAAGCTATCATCATTTACTTATCGATGTTTTTTTTTTTTTTTTTTTTTTTTTTTTTTTTTTAAGTAACAAAACAGTACATTATTGACTAGTTAAAAGATAGTAACAAAAAACAATTAATGTGTTTTTTCGTCCGAAATTCTTTATTTATGTCAAACTTAGATCATTAAATTATTCCGATTCATGCGAAAAAAAAAAATTTTTTTTCAACGACGTTTATTTTTATTTTGAAACAAATTCAGATGACCATTGGGAGTATGAAAGTGACACAACCAAAATTAATAAATATTAATCCAATTTGAAAAAAAAAAGTATTACTATTGATAAAAAAACTAAAATTATTATGATTTTAAAGTGTTCAAAATAATTTATATCTTGATGTCTAATGAAAGTAGTATTTAAATGAGGAAAAACTTTAAATTTTGGGACATGCGATTCCTACTCGAGTTTGATTGAGCACATTAACACCTCCTACTTTTTTAATATAAGATATTATTCCAACAGTAACAATGGTTATCACAAAATCCTACAATGGGTTTTTGTGAGTAACGGTTTTTGGAACGAACTTGGTATTTTGAAAGTTCACGCGAACCCTCTGGATCACCAATTAAAAATGTTTATGGACAATAAATAAGTTTAAATTTAGATTCCTGCATTATTAATTAAGTTGGAATGTAATTCTTGTTTTCAAATGTTAGTCCATTTACGCGTTGTAACGTGAACAATAAAAATTTGCACTTTGAAGGGTGATTTAGTGCCAATGTCAATTTTAGTAGGTTGTTCGGTTATTAACTCTTATCTTGAAACATTTATTTTTAATGTGTTTTATACATGTGAGATTTACGTTTTACATGCTTTAAATTCCATCCGAAAACCATTTATACAAGTCGTCAAAACGGCCGTTCCATGGCCAAATCCAAACTGTACTTAAAATTTGAACATGGTAGGTAAATTCGGTCGTGAGTTATTCCATCCACAGGCAGACACATAAACATATTTTGTAGACCGCTTTTTTGAACTCAGCACGTTCCAAACCTGTAGAAATGCAAAAGCAATCGAATTTGTTTTGTCGAATACAATACTTTCATTACCCTACGTTAATATATGAACAACTGAAATTAAAAATTGCGGATTACTTGATCTTTTAGACATGGAGACTTAGGAACGTCTGCATCCTATGACTTTTCTTACGTGAGATGGCTAGGGATCGAAGTAGTGTTGCTGATGAAGTCAGAAAGAGCCTGTGCTTGTGAGTGGCTTGGAATATATTAGAGTCTGGGCATGGAGGCTTGTGAAGGTCTGCATCGTATGACTTTTCTTTCGTAAGATGGCTAGGGAGCAAAGTCTTGTTGCTGATGAATTCAGAAAGAACCTGGGCTTGTGGGTGGCTTGGAATATATTAGGGAGTCTGGGCATGGAGGCTTGGGAACGTTTGCATCCTATGACTTTTCTTTCGTGAGATGACTGGGGATCGAAGTCGTGTTGCTGATGAAGTCAGAAAGAGCCTATGCTTGTGGGTGGCTAGGAATATATTAAGGAGTCTGGGCATGGAGGCTTGGGAACGTCTGCATCGTATGACTTTTCTTTCGTGAGATGACTGGGGATTGAAGTCGTGTTGCTGATGAAGTCAGAAAGAGCCTATGCTTGTGGGTGGCTTGGAATATATTAGTGAGTCTGGGCATGGAGGCTTGGGAACGTCTGCATGGTATGACTTTTCTTTCGTGAGATGACTGGGGATTGAAGTCGTGTTGCTGATGAAGTCAGAAAGAGCCTATGCTTGTGGGTGGCTTGGAATATATTAGGGAGTCTGGGCATGGAGGCTTGGGAACGTCTGCATCGTATGACTTTTCTTTCGTGAGATGACTGGGGATTGAAGTCGTGTTGCTGATGAATTCAGAAAGAACCTGGGCTTGTGGGTGGCTTGGGATATATTAAGAAGTCTGGACAGGGATGCTTGGGAACGTTTGCATCCTATGACTTTTCTTTCGTGAGATGACTAGGGATCGAAGTCGTGTTGCTGATGAAGTCAGAAAGAGCCTATGCTTGTGGGTGGCTTGGAATATATTAGGGAGTCTGGGCATGGAGGCTTGGGAACGTCTGCATCGTATGACTTTTCTTTCGTGAGATGACTGGGGATCGAAGTCGTGTCGCTGATGAAGTCAGACAGAGCCTATGCTTGTGGGTGGTTTGGAATATATTACGGAGTCTGGGCATAGAGGCTTGGGAACGTCTGCATCGTATGACTTTTCTTTCGTAAGATGGCTAGGGAGCAAAGTCTTGTTGCTGATGAATTCAGAAAAAACCTGGGCTTGTGGGTGGCTTGGAATATATTAGGGAGTCTGGGCATGGAGGCTTGGGAACGTTTGCATCCTATGACTTTTCTTTCGTGAGATGACTGGGGATCGAAGTCGTGTTGCTGATGAAGTCAGAAAGAGCCTATGCTTGTGGGTGGCTAGGAATATATTAAGGAGTCTGGGCATGGAGGCTTGGGAACGTCTGCATCGTATGACTTTTCTTTCGTGAGATGACTGGGGATTGAAGTCGTGTTGCTGATGAAGTCAGAAAGAGCCTATGCTTGTGGGTGGCTTGGAATATATTAGGGAGTCTGGGCATGGAGGCTTGGGAACGTCTGCATCGTATGACTTTTCTTTCGTGAGATGACTGGGGATCGAAGTCGTGTTGCTGATGAAGTCAGAAAGAGCCTATGCTTGTGGGTGGTTTGGAATATATTACGGAGTCTGGGCATGGAGGCTTGGGAACGTCTGCATCGTATGACTTTTCTTTCGTGAGATGACTGGGGATTGAAGTCGTGTTGCTGATGAAGTCAGAAAGAGCCTATGCTTGTGGGTGGCTTGGAATATATTAGGGAGTCTGGGCATAGAGGCTTGGGAACGTCTGCATCGTATGACTTTTCTTTCGTGAGATGACTGGGGATTGAAGTCTTGTTGCTGATGAATTCAGAAAGAACCTGGGCTTGTGGGTGGCTTGGAATATATTAAGAAGTCTGGACAGGGATGCTTGGGTACGTCTGCATCGTATGACTTTTCTTTCGTGAGATGACTGAGGATTGAAGTCGTGTTGCTGATGAAGTCAGAAAGAGCCTATGCTTGTGGGTGGCTTGGAATATATTAGGCAGTCTGGGCATGGAGGCTTGGGAACGTCTGCATCGTATGACTTTTCTTTCGTGAGATGACTGGGGATTGAAGTCTTGTTGCTGATGAATTCAGAAAGAACCTGGGCTTGTGGGTGGCTTGGAATATATTAAGAAGTCTGGACAGGGATGCTTGGGTACGTCTGCATCGTATGACTTTTCTTTCGTGAGATGACTGAGGATTGAAGTCGTGTTGCTGATGAAGTCAGAAAGAGCCTATGCTTGTAGGTGGCTTGGAATATATTAGGGAGTCTGGACAGGGATGCTTGGGAACGTTTGCATCCTATGACTTTTCTTTCGTGAGATGACTAGGGATCGAAGTCGTGTTGCTGATGAAGTCAGAAAGAGCCTATGCTTGTGGGTGGCTTGGAATATATTAGGGAGTCTGGGCATGGAGGCTTGGGAACGTCTGCATCGTATGACTTTTCCTTCGTGAGATGACTGGGGATCGAAGTCGTGTTGCTGATAAAGTCAGAAAGAGCCTATGCTTGTGGGTGTTTTGGAATATATTACGGAGTCTGGGCATGGAGGCTTGGGAACGTTTGCATCCTATGACTTTTCTTTCGTGAGATGACTGGGGATTGAAGTCGTGTTGCTGATGAAGTCAGAAAGAGCCTATGCTTGTGGGTGGCTTGGAATATATTAGGGAGTCTGAGCATGGAGGCTTGGGAACGTCTGCATCGTATGACTTTTCTTTCGTGAGATGACTGGGGATCGAAGTCGTGTTGCTGATGAAGTCAGAAAGAACCTGGGCTTGTGGGTGGCTTGGGATATATTAAGAAGTCTGGACAGGGATGCTTGGGAACGTCTGCATCCTATGACTTTTCTTTCGTGAGATGACTAGGGATCGAAGTCGTGTTGCTGATGAAGTCAGAAAGAGCCTATGCTTGTGGGTGGCTTGGAATATATTAGGGATTCTGGGTAAGGAGGCTTGAGAACGTCTGCATCGCATGACTTTTCTTTCGTGAGATGGCTAGGGAGCAAAGTAGTGACCCTCACTCTTTTAATTTTCAGTTAAAAAGGTTGCGGATGACTAGGATGTGTGGCTATGGCTTACTTGCATCTTTCACAAATGAGCCAAATTGGCAGTAAACATTTCCTCAGTGATGACGTAACTGATGTCGCCAATTTGGCTTACTTTTAAAAGACACAACTTTTCCGAGCCAGAGATCAGAAATCGTTTGCGCTTTTTCTCAATGAAAATCAAAATGCAGTGGGTTGCCAGACGAAAAAGTTATTTCTCTTTTTGGCACGTTATGACATATTTAGCAATCGGATTTTAGTTCAACTCATTCCAAGTCGATTTTTGATCAGTTTCGGCCATTTTTGGTACGGTAGACCAGTGGATTCGTAATCTACTCACTTTTCTACAATTTCTATAAAAAATTCAGAGTGATGTTCGATGGGGTCCAAAAATTGCAATCGCCTCTCGGACTATCATATTAGGTGATCCGGGTGGCCAAGAAAGAAAAACATGCAATTATTAACACTGGCAGACGATATTTACAAAAGAAATTATATTCAAGTGGGAAAATTAAATTTTCTAGGGGAAAGTTCACTATGAATGAAAATACATGAGTTATTCTATGTATAAACTTTGTAAGCGTCTAAAAATTATACAGCATTATTTATCAAATAACGTCTCAAAAAATAATTGTCTTCCTTTGAGAGATAACCTTAATTCAAGATGTTTAGCCAAACTAAGCAGTGATAACAGATTTAATGCCGAATTGTTTCCGCTTGAATAAGGCTTCTGATTCATCAGTGATAATCATATTAAGTCGATTCTTTTTTTCTTTTTTTTGTGATAGATAATTGAATTACGAAACAGAAAACAAAGAAAAGTATTGTAGTTTGGTTGAGGATTATTTTTCTAATCTTATCTTTATGAATAACAACACAAGAGTGATTTCGGACAAATTACTATACCAGAGAGTAAAACAGAGCATTAAACTCGTTTGTACAATAATATAACCCATTAAAAAGTTTTTAATTTAAATCCTTTATATGCATTTCTATTTTTTAAATTCATTAACAAAGCTCCTTTTCTGTTGCCAGAGTGTGCTTGGTGCTGGCATCTAATTTTAGATATTAAAAACATCTCTATCAGCAAAATATGTAGTAAGCTACTTTTCAATAAATATGAATGTGAATTTATGCACTCACATCCAAATATCTTTTATTTATTATGATTAAAACACTTTTGTTGTTTATTTATAAAAACATTTTTGGTAACTGGAAAGAGTTTCTTCAATGGTTGGTTAAATGCCATTTCATCGCGATTGAATGATTCTCAATGCTTTGCTACAACGAACCTACTAGAACTGAAAATATCTTAAATAAATTTTTTTCTAAAAGATATTAAAAGAATCTACTTTTTATATAAAAATAAACCTTTAAGTTAAGTTTGAATATTATTAAATGTATGTGTTAGATCCTTAGTTTTACTATTTCTTGTATACACATTAAGTTGCGTGGTTGATTCAATCATTGATTGAAACCGAAGCTACACTATCTACCAATAAGTATTTGGACACTCATGCAATTGAGTTGGTTGGTTGGTTGTATTCAGATTATCTGGCGCCGTCAGCAACACGAGGGCTATAATGCGCCGAAACATTCGTCATTAGACAAGCCAACATACATTTACAAACACCCATGCCAACACGGGACTCGAACCCGCAACCTCGCGGTCTAGAAGCCAGCACGCTAACCACTATACCGTTTGGTCGGCTCATGCAATTGAGAATGTCTGCAGTCCTGATCTACGTCACCCTTGATCCCAATTCATGGTAGGCTCAACACTGACTACTACTCCACTAACCTAGATAACTATGTGCTCCCTACGCTGTGGCAATTTTAAGGTTGGATCATTGTTATTTCCAATATGACAAAGCCACTTGTCATGTTGCAAGGTCCACCATGGACTGGTATGATGACAGCGGGCTGAACCGACTGGAATGGCCTGCTCAGAGTCCAGACGGGAATCCTATGGAATACCTCTGGGACGAGTAGGATCGCCGAATTAAGGAGTACAGCAACCGTCCGAAATCAGTGAAAGAACGCACATCTCCACTCCAAGCCGAGTGGAAGAAAATGCCACTGTTCATCATCCAAACACTTGTGGAAAGCGTGTATGTACTGCAATTGCCTCAGGTGGAGGCTCAACCACCTATTGAATTTGAATAAATTGTGTTTATCTCTTTTATCTCAGGTGTCCAATTACTTATTGGTAGATAGTGTATCGCTGGTGACCAAAAAAAGTCTTACAATGACAAAAACTAGTCCCGAAAAAAGTGTCTAGTTTATGCTAGTGATATATTAATACTATTTTTATAACAAGGTGAAAAAAAAATCAAACTTTTTTAATTATTTTGATTCAGAAATCGTGGCGAAAGCAGCACTTTTTAGTGAGGAGTACGTGAAAGTATTTTTCTCGTACTTTGTGAAAAAGTACTTTCTCTCAAGTTTTGTGCTCGAATATTGTATTGTCTTAGCATTGAAATGACATATTTTCAGAAGAAATTCATTGACTGGAGTTGCCAGCATTAATAAATAGATGTATTCAAAATATTTTGTGCACGTGATTATAAAAAAAATATTGTATGCAACACGTGGGAAAATATGTTTTCAAACTCGGAACATTATTTGACTCGTGCTATTGCACTCGTCAAAGAAACATTTTACCTCGTTTAAAAACGTATTGCTTTCCCCACTAGTTACATAAATAAGTACTACTTAAAAAAAAATTATTTAAAAAGTATTTTGAATATCAGATATGACATAGCACCATTTTAAAGCTACCAACCAAGTTTGAGAATATTTCAGAGAAAAAAAGTTACTTTCACAAAATTTCTTAATTTCCAATCTATACTGGTATCTTAACTTGCACATTTTAAGCTGCCCTCTAGAAATTTCACTTATGCCAGTTAGAAAAGATTAATGTGGTTTTAATATGACAAATAATCAATTGCTCTATGTTAGAAAAGTAAATACCACCTATCAAACAAATTCAAACTTACTTATCTCCTGAAAAATTAATTGAGATAAATTGTGCCGAAAAGGAAAAATTAAAAGATTGTTCATAGACAAATACTAATAATTTCAATTTATTATCTCTTGCACAAAGTCAAATGGCACTTTAGAAGAAAACGTGCTCTACATTTTTTAAATTAAAGTTTAATTTAGATTGGCTTACTTACATCTTTTAGTGTCAAGAAATATTAATCCATGGATTTATTTACTTTAGTAGAAAATAAATAACAACGAGTATATTTTTTGTAAAATAAAATGTAATGTGACAATTTCTTTGAATATCACATTTATTTCTTTGTGTTGTTATAAAAATATTTTAGAATGATAGTTTTAAATGCCTAAACACGTTTTACGACAATGTTTTAAAGTGCAAACATGTCAAAATATGTTTTTTTACTTTCTCATAAAACACGAAAAAAAAATTTGGGAGAGACTTGTTATTTTTTAAGTCAATTATTAGTATGAAGTCAATCAAAATTGATTTTTTAAGAGTTATACATGTTCTTTATTATGCTGAAGTATAACTTCAAAACATATGTACGTCTTGCCAAAAACAAGAAAAGGTATTCAAGTTTATGATAAAAATTCAAAAAAGGTAAGTTATCTGAGCTTGTGAAAACTATTCGAATTAAGAGTAAGTCCTATACTAAACTTCAACTTAACTTGACACTACTAGACGGTAGATCGTCACAGTGCTCATAGGTATTTAATCCATTTTGGCGGCGTGAAAGCATGATGTTCGCCAAAACACAACCCTCTAGAGAACAAAAGGCTATAAGGTTTGGCGAGAATTATCTCTTCACTCCGCTAAAATGGATTATTTGCCTATGAGCACGGTGAAGATCTCTCTTCTAGTGATGTCAAGTTAAGTTGGAGTTTAGTACAGTAAGGATCATTCCCTATGCCCTCTATGTTACAATCTTCTAGTCCAGTGCATTTAGAAACTACTTTCTATAAAAACTTGAAATTTAGTGAGTAGGTACGAAAAAGATCATTTAATGAAATGACATAAATTAAAAACTCGAAAATGGCGTCTAATATTTTTTTATTTTATATTTGAAATCTCTACTTCAATGTATATGCAGTAGCTTCACCTGATTCGAGGTGCCTGAATTATCGCTGTGTTTGAAGTACAAAAAAAAAAAATATATATATATATATATATATATATATATATATATATATATATATATATATATATATATATATATATATATATATATATATATATATATATATATATATATATATATATATATATATATATATGAACTTCGGATCTTCTGATCTAATTATCGTAGAATATTGCGATTTGTACCAAAATTTTTTGATTACGATTTTTTATATGTCTGATGCAAAATATTAACAGGGGGCTGATTGCTAAGTAAATGTAACTCCATCTTTGAAAATTTCGATACGAACCCCTATTTCTTATGTTTTCACTTGATTTAGAATACTTCTTTTACCCTAAATATCAAATTTCAGTTCATTATGATGAGAAACACGTCACTCATGAGCAAATATGTTTTGGACGATCTTCAGGGCGAATCTCTTTAAAGAGGGAAGAATCGAACGTCTGTTTGCTTCAAGAAGTAATCTATTACACGATTACTTAAAGTTAGCTTTTTTTACTTTTTTGCTAAAATATTGAAAATCAAAAGTTAAAATGGAATGGAAAAAATTCTGGAGGTGTGTTCGACCTTGATAAATCTCATAAAAGCAAAAGATGTACATGTTTCTATTTTAAAATATTTAAAACTTGTTTTATTTATTAATAATTAATTATTAAAACACTATTTGGTGCAAAAGTTGATTGCTACTTATGTTTGACATTTAACAAACCATCGTTTGAAAAAAATATTATTAAAATATATGAATTATTTAAAAATTTATGGTAAAAAAATAACTTTTTCTTTTAAAATTAATTTTTGAATTCTTTGACAATTTAAATTACTAACCACTTATTGGAAAACTATGAAATTTGGCATTTAGACGTTATTTCTCATTCTAAATCTAAATATTGTATAATATTATGGGGTTGTCATCGAACTTTTTAAAATTTGGTTTAGTTTCAATATGTAGATGACCCTTCATGATGAAAAAAGGTTATATAAATTGATTAAGATCTTCCACGATTTACAATGGTACTTGCCTTTTTTTATTGCATCAATTAGAATTCAATATATAGGCATAATTCGGAGTTATTTATTTATTTATTTATCAATCAATCTCTATTATTAATTATCTATCCATATTTAATTATTAATTTAAATAATTTTAATTATTAATTTTAATAATTTAATTATTAATTTTAATAATTTAATTATTAATTTTAATAATTTAATTATTAATTTTAATAATTTAATTATTAATTTTAATAATTTAATTATTAATTTTAATAATTTAATTATTAATTTTAATAATTTAATTATTAATTTATCTAATTTAATTATTAATTTAATTAATTTAATAATTAATTTAATTAGTAATTTTAATAATTTAATTATTATTTATTTTACTATTATTTACTTTATTTTATTATTATTTATTTTATTTATTTAATTATTGCTAATTTTATTTATTTAATTATTATTTATTTTATTATTATTTATTTAATTATTATTTATTTAATTATTATTTATTTAATTAATTATGTAATTATTATTTATTTAATATATTTATTATTTAATTAATTTAACTATTAATTTTATTAATTTCATTATTAATTTAATTATTAATTTAATTAATTAATTTATTTAATTATTATTTATTTAATTATTCATTTAATTATTATTTATTTAAATTATTTATTTAATTATTATTTATTTAAATTATTTATTTAATTAATATTTATTTAAATTATTTATTTAATTGTTATTAAATCAAATTATTTACATAGTTATTATTTAATCAATGTAATCAATTTATTTAATCAATCAAATTTATTAATTAATCAATCAACGTTAGTAATTAATCAATCAACTTTAGTAATTAATCAATCAAATTTATTAATTAATCAATCAAATTTATTAATTAATCAATCAAATTTATTAATTAATCAATCAAATTTATTAATTAATCAATCAAATTATTAATTATTTATTTAATTAATCAAATTAATTATTTATTTATTTATTTATTTATTTATTTAATTCATTAATTATTAATTTAATTTATTTATTTATTTATTTAATTATTATTTATTTAATTATTCATTTAATTATTATTTATTTTAATTATTATTTATTTAAATTATTTATTTAATTAATATTTATTTAAATTATTTATTTAATTATTATTAAATCAAATTATTTATATAGTTATTATTTAATCAATGTAATCAATTTATTTAATCAATCAAATTTATTAATTAATCAATCAACTTTAGTAATTAATCAATCAACTTTAGTAATTAATCAATAAACTTTAGTAATTAATCAATCAACTTTAGTAATTAATCAATCAAATTTAATAATTAATCAATCAAATTTATTAATTAATCAATCAAATTATTAATTATTTATTTAATTAATCAAATTAATTATTTATTTATTTAATTCATTAATAATTTAATTAATTAATTTTTTGTTTGTTTGTTTGTTTGTTTGTTTGTTTGTTTGTTTGTTTGTTTGTTTGTTTGTTTGTTTGTTTGTTTGTTTGTTTGTTTGTTTGTTTGTTTGTTTGTATTGAGGCTTGATAGCAATTCTACTGTTGTTCGGAGAAGTTTGGTGATCCTTCGAAGGAAGAATAAATCACAGTTTTTATCTAGTAAAAACTGACTCATCATTACCTCGATGAAAATTTCGTAACAAAATTGTTACAACTTACTTATGAATAACAAAACTGATTAAATCAAGCGACGTAATAAGAATTGGACAGAAAAGCTTTTCATAACACCTTAATTGAAATAAGAATTATATCAATTACTTATGAATCTAGAGTTAAGTTTTGAAGATTTATTATTTCTAGTAATAAAATTCACACATACAAATGTCTGGTAAATTTACAATACAATCAGTCTTAACACGTTGACTGCCATATGAGTAGCATTCAACTTACACCACTGGTTCAATCTCTTCTCCAAACAACGGGTCGACGAGTGTTGTTGTTGGATGGTCTGCTAATTTTGGCGCAAGGGCAACACATGGTTCATACTGCGCCAAAGAAATTACTGAACATCAATTTAAAATTTAAGAAACAAAGCATAGGAAAAATTAATATAAAAGTTATAGTTGAAATATTTTAGAGAGTGGAAGCATTCCCCAAAAAATGACTCGCTGTCTGCCAGACCGCATACAGCAGTTAAAAGTTAAATCAAATTGGCTCTTTAGACCGCAATCGTGCCAAAATTCCGTGGCAGTCAACGTGTTAAAAGAGCTAACCGAGATGAACAGTAAAAGATTGTGGTGGTACGCATATGTGGATGGTCATATGCTTTACGTCGGATGTTTACTGTCACCCGAGGGAATTATTAACCCTGGGTTAGTCATGCGGTTGACAAATATCCCCCACAAAATTAATTTCTCAATAGATGCCAGCTCATGATCAAACATATTACAGTTTTTTTTTCAAGTTATTTAAAAAAAAATTACTTTATTCTGTTCAATAATGTTGTGTACCTTTACAGCAATAATTAAAATACCCACTTGCCTTGATATTTGGTCAAGAATTTAATATGGCAATTTAGCTGTTGTAAGCAAGAGACGTTTTAGTTCTTTGTTCTACTCATAAACAAATTAGAATTCTAAAATTATAAGGAATCTAGAAATTATGCTTTTGTTTTATATATTTATATAGCTCTACTTGGTGACAAAGTTTTATGGACAAATAATTATTTTTACTAGGTCAAATATGCATTTATATCGTCTGACGCACGGGACACGTCTTAATTTTACAATTCTTATCTATTTACGAGAAGAAAAAAGGGCCAAAATGTCCCGTGCGTCATCCAGATAATTATTGGTACGCACGAACATTTGAATTTGGAGGATTGTCCCCCATGCGACTAACCGCAATACAAAAGGTCGCGCGCCTAAAATCAAGCATTAACCTCGGCGCTTCATTCTTCCCAAGGTATCTCTTATGCGTTAATTATGATGTTTTGTTGAGTTGATATGTACTATTGTTTCCTTGACTTGTATTGTTAATTTGATACTAGTTTGCTTGACTAGTTATTTGTAAGGCGCCTAAGACACCCGTGGAAAAATGATGGATGCCACAAACACATTAATTTAATAAATACGAAATATTTATTAAAAATCCAATTTCTTTTTATATTGGGGTAAAGAACATTTCATTCGTTTATCTTTCTTATTTTGTATTCGATTCAATATAACCTTCACTTGACTTAGAACTCTTAATCGTGACAAAAACACAAACGTTTGGCCGTGTGTAAATACTGCGGTCTCCAAATTGAATTGATAACAATTAATCCGAGAGGCAACTGCAATTTTTGGGCCCCATCGAACATCATTCTGAATTTTTTATAGAAATTGGAGAAAAGTGAGTAGATCACGAATCCACTGGTCTGCCGTGGCAAAAATGGACGAAACTGATCAAAAATCGACTTGGAATGAGCTGAACTAAAATCCGATTGCCAAATATGTCATAACTTGCCAAAAAGAGAACAAACTTTTTCATCTGGCAACCCACTGCATTTTGATTTTCAATGAGAAAAAGTGAAAACGATTTCTAATATCTGGCTCGGAAAAGTTGTGTCTTTTAAAAGTAAGCCAAATTGGCTACATCAGTTACGTCATCAGTGACGTAATGTTTATTGCCAATTTAGCTCATTTGTGAAAGATGCAAGTGAGCCATAGCCACACATCGGAAACGTCTGCAACCTTCTTAATTGAAAATTAAAGATCGAGGGTCACCAAATAAAAAAAAATGCTAATTATTTGGCAAGTTATGGCGCATTTGGAAATTGAATTTAGTTCAACTTATTAAGAGTCGATTTTTGACTAGTTTCGGCCATTTTTGCCACGGCAGACCAGGGGATTCATAATCTACTGCCTTTTCTCCAATTTCTATAAAAAATTCAGAATGATGTTCGATGGGGCCCAAAAATTACAGTTGCCTCTCAGTTTAAAAGCAATCAAATTACTGGCCTTGTTAAATATACTTTTAAGATTGCCTGATGAAAGGATATTTGTTCTTATAAAATTTCCTCCAGGCTCTTCCACAATAAATGTTAAAATTATGTCATGCTAGTGCCATCGTACAACGTTACAGAGCCAGTCAGTGAGTCAATGATGAACTTTACTTTTATATAATATTAAATATTTTCAGTTATATTATCCGAAGTTGGTGGTTATTGTGGCTTAGGTTTCTTGTTAACTTAACCTTTGCTTAATCTAGCTGTTTATAAACTTCCTATACACACAGCACACGCACCTCAACAAGAATAAAGTAATGAGTTCAAATGTTTTAACCTGTATTTTAGTACGAAAATGCAATAAGAAAAAAAAACACTTTTATTGCGCAACTAAACTCTGTACATTTTGAAAAATTATTATTTAACTAACCAATTAGGTATATCCTTGAAAATTTACAGAGATGGTGGGTTGAGGCTTTTAAACATATGATAATATTATCCCTTTGCACTCGATCGGCACCTCTCAGGCGCCATATGATTGGATGCCGCAACACGAGAGGACCCCTAATTTTGATGCGGAAATTTGATGTAAGGCCAATGACTGTGTTTAATTTCTATGAAGCAAATCCGTAACCGCGAACTGAACCAAAAATGTCTCGAGTTGCTGGTCGTTCCGCGCGAAAAAGGCCTCAAGTGCTAAAGGTTAAATTATATAATTTAAGAGTACATTTACAGAAATGAAAATACTACTAATATCACCTCTCGCATTGGTATCATCATATCTATTTGATACGATAATTTTTGCTTCATCAGTCATAACTAAAGTAATATTCTAAAAATGGCAAGTTGGCATCTTATTTTAAATATCAAAACATCTCTATCAGCAAAATATGCAGTAAACTACTTCTCAAAATGTATTAATTAAAAATGAATGTGAATTTATTCAGTCACACATCTAAGTATCTTTTATTTATTCTGATTAAAACAATTCTATTATTAATTTATGGAAAAAAATGGCAACAGGAAAGAATTTCTTCAATGATCGGCTAAATGTTATTTCAGCGCATTTGGATGACGGCAAGTTGTTTTATTAGTATTCCGTAAAAGAGACCTTTTAGTGACAATGACAGGGGTCAAAATTTGATAGATCGACGGAATCAAAATTTGCCATAAACATCGAACCTATCTGCTAAGTTTCATCCCAAATGGATGTGGCATTTTAAGATTGGAGGAATAAAGTTCGGCTAGCTCACCCGGTTGGTTGGTTGTTTTCAGATTATCTGGCACCATCAGCAACACGAGGGCTATAATGCGTTATTTATTCATTCATTTATTCATTTATTTATTTATTTATTTATTCATTCATTCATTCATTCATTTATTTATTTATTTATTTATTTATTTATTTATTTATTTATTTATTTATTTATTTATTTATTTATTTATTTATTTATTCATTCATTCATTCATTCATTTATTTATTTATTTATTTATTTATTTATTTATTTATTTATTTATTTATTTATTTATTCATTCATTCATTCATTCATTCATTCATTTATTTATTTATTTATTTATTTATTTATTTATTCATTCATTCATTTATTGATTTATTTATTTATTTATTTATTTATTAAAACAACAGGAAAGAGTTTCTTCAATGATTGGTTAAATACTATTTCAACGCGATTGGATGATGGCAAGTTAAAATATTTGTTATATATTCTTAACACAATTTT